>AP025372.1:6497767-8897767 GCA_030295005.1 Cephonodes hylas | reverse complement strand
AAAAACCAAATAACAGCTCATCTTGGGCAGTTATGTTCCCAAAAATTCACACCGAGTCATCATATTACACAATGCTCGTGTAAGAAAATCTTATCGAACTTAAAAATACTGGCAAAACGAATTAGTACCAACCAATCGAGTTTCATTTCTTAACAGTCTATATACATTTTTGCGAAACTTTTCCCTGCTTTATGATCACGCAAGCATCTTATTCTACGACATATGCCTCACCCACAGTGGAGGGTAGTATCATACTTAACCGATGTGGCCCTTTATATCATTTTAGTTAGCAGGGCACAATTTTTAAGCCTTTTTTTGATTAGCTTGACTTATCATTCTTATAATAGCCATAATAGGGAATACATCAAAACTAGAATCTAAGCTCCCAAGCCCTTTTCATTCTCACTAAGCTGATGAATCAACGAATATAATGACTCAGTTGTAACAGGACAGAAATTTACACAGTGCATTTTACCGCTATTTGAAGATGTTTTAGCAAAGATAAATTCTAATAGGATGCACCAACGTCCCCGTTTCCACCATTTTAGCCATTCAAAAGTAATAAATAAAGATGTAGCGGATACCTAAATCACGACCGAGGCAAGGCTATTAGAGCCAGCCGTTCTAAAAGCCAGTAGTTCTTAGGCCACAGCATTGTTATACAACGGGAATGGTGCAGAATGGAATTCGGGAATTTCTTGTATCGGAAAATTGGTTTTGAAAAATCTTCAAGTCAAAATTGAGGGGGAATTTGTTAAGCATGTCAAAATTACTAACTAGTACTAGCCCTGCTTTGCGGAATAAAGTCTAATAATTTGTAAAAAAAAGAAAGTCTGAACTCAAGAGCGGAAAGTGTAAAAGTAGATTCTATTATTTTATCCGCAAAACTAAAACTAACTTTTCTTAATTGGACATATTATTTAGTTGTAGGGTTAGTAACCCAAAAGTGTGTGTCTACTCAGACGCTGAACATTGTGGCATGAATTGAAAACAGTTCAAAGGCAATTTTTTATGCCACATCTCCAGAAAATAATTTGCTCATTTAATGATAAGTGGTCAGTGGTCACCGACGCCCATATACAACTATTAAAGATCTTAGATATCAGTAGCGGGCCTTGCAAAATGAATCGTAGAAAAAGAAACGGAGAATATAAGGATTATTTCGCCTCTGGCAATAAACAAATCGTATGCAACAATGTTGCTACAAGTCGGTTACCTATGCGAGTTGTACTAATCTATGCAGACGCTACACTTTATTGGCGATTGGGTTAGCACTGCTATTCAACATTTACAAATAAATACGGTATTAAATATTGCATTAGATCGCATTTGTTATTCCCTTCACAAACAGAAAATATCAAAGATGTTGTTGAGTGATGGAAGAACATAAATCTAAATTAACAATACGAGACAAAAACCTCATCAGAAAATTAAAGTCATATCCATTCCAGGTCTTGCAGAAATCACTGTAAAAATGTCAGTTAGTTCATATCCTACGTTTGGCAGGTATTTTTGATAATAGACTTACATATGCGCTGAATAATATATTGATTAGATCACATACACAATAATTATCACACAGAGCCCATAGGTATACCATTAATACTTAATTCGGATACAATACAACTTCCTAGACTGGGTCGTAAACGCTTTTACAACACTTTACGTCGAAGCAGTAAAGGACACTTGGGAATAAAGGTAGAGGCAAAATTTTTTACTTTACCTTAAGGAGTAAGGGGCTCAGATTAGACCATTTTTGGACGGGAACGAATACAAGAAAACCGTTCAGTGTTCTAGGAACGCGGAAGAGGGACATCTTCGGTACAATCTATGGCCGGTGAATTGTATTAAGCTTTTAAACTACAAGTACTGAAACTGAATTTCTGATGTAGTCTTTTAGAGATAATATTTTTAGGATTTTTTTATGATAACATTGTGCTTTGTAGTACCTCTATATATAGAGAAAAAAATATTTGGCGCTTGAAAATACGGCACCAGAAATCAAGGTATTTATTCATACCTAGTTTGGTGCCGTGATTATAGCACTAGGCTGACAATAAGTCCAGACTCCTGCACACTGCAGTCTATCATAATCTATAACCGTTCAACAGCTTGCTCAACTGCTTGGCTATTGAAAACTCCTTTAATAACATTCTATCTGTGTAGTAAATATTATGGCACCGTGCTGATTAAAGAAAAAAAACCTGGCCGGTATATTATATAGCTCATTACATTAAAAATAAACGTGTTCAGTTTAAAATTAGAACGCGCCAATACACGATAGTATTTGAGATAACTTTTCACGCAGATAGCCGCTTATTAACGTCCGACGGTAGAGCGGAAGTCAGTCATTATGAATGCTTAGATAATCTTAACTTGCGTCTGATAATACGAACTCACATGGGTTAATTTATTCCCATATATATTCCCACACCGGGCTGCTACTGCCAAGTTGTGTTACGGTAGTTTGGCATATGATTTAATAGGAGTATTAGAAGCATATTATAATCAATAGGTTTAAATCTCGTATCACTAAATACTTTGCCTAATCAAAAGAAGGCAAAAGGTAAGTAAATTAAATTGCAAGGTTATGATCACTAGTTATGTTAAACCAATCTGAATGACTTTGAATTCTATCAAATTCTGTATAAATTGGCAGAAAATAGGAGGTACCTAGCGGTTTTCGCTTTGCCAGACTAATGACAGCAAAATGAATAAAAAATCTTTTTTTACTTTTTATATCACTGCAGTCAATTGAACCTACTATGAACTTTTATAATAGTTTTCAATACGAGTATGAAGGAACAAAAAAGAATGAGTCGAGTGTAAAAGCAACCGTACGCAAGCGATTTTCGTTGACCTCCAATACGTAAGGTGAATCACCTCACTTTAAAACTCACTTTCGTCTCCGAATGAAATCAATATTAAATGGAGCAGGCTTCGGCCCGATGGTGTCATACAATCGACATAATGTCTTTCATGAAATCGAAGCAGTGCGTATTTTATTGACATAAATTATGGTATTAAATGACCTAAATTATGATACTTTGTATTATTTTTTGGTTATAAATCTCCTAAGATAAAATGTAATTAATTATAATTGATTCTAGCAAACTTTAATGGTTTAGATGTTCATTCGATTTAATAAACAGAAAATTAAACCAAAGTAGCTTCAATTGAATTAAAAAAAATAAAAAAAAATTGGTATTATTTGTAAAAGTTGCTGGATTAAGAAATATTTAGATTTTTATAATAAAAACATTACGCTTCGTCGTGCCTCAACTAACAGATCTAAAGTTACCAATTAGTTCAGTAGACAGTTATTCCACAGAACAAATACCTAAACTACTGTTCAAACAATACCAGTCAAATAATTTCTCCAAATACATATCGCATGCGACAAACGCCAATTACAATCAACTCTAACATTCAAGCCAAATATTGAATTACGTCGCACGAACAAACGGAATTTCAATAACTTATCGCCGGCCTTTATAATAACGAGCATCAATCAATGTGGCCCTGTTATTAACTTATAGAACAAATCATGTTTGACAGTAATAATTCCGAAGTATCCCAAACAGCACGGGGTATAAATCAGTGTTAGATAGACAAATGGACGGTGGGACGGTAAACAAACGTAGGAATGTGGCCGGCTGTGTGTGACGAAATGCAAATGCGAACCGGGCCGGAGCTGTGGCTCTGATTGTAGAGCTATCATTTTGTATGTGGATCATATTATTATTTTTCCATCGTTTGATAAAAGAAGGAAAAATACGTAAAAATGATGAGGCAAAAATAAAAATTTAGTTAACGATCAGCTAAAAAGCTGCTTTAAAGTATCTACCTCTTTTCAACATAAAAACATGACGAAATTTTACTACCTTAGGTAAAGATGAATCTGCAAATCTCCACATTGAGCAGCGACGTATGTTTAATATTTCAACATTAATAAAATTAAGATGGGTTTAATTAAAATTATATTAAAACCGAAAAATGTACTCAGATAATTTTAAATAATCCAACTTAAACTAAAAAATGCTAACGATCAACCACGTCACTCCAAAGCAATGTACTTAAAAGCCTCAAGGCATGCAAGCGTAAGTGTCTAACGCCTACGGTCGCGGACCTAAAATACATGTAGACTGGCCTATTTTTACTGAGAACTTTTTGCATCAGCTCGGTTCCCACTCGATACCGCCCGTGGTGTGCACAGCTGCAGCCCACCTACATATAAACAGGTACACGACTATTTGTAACGCCTATTTCATATTTAACATGTCTATAAAAGAATTCAGATGGAAGGACGATAAATTGTACCGTGAAGTTTAAGTGATGTTACAAGCTCGCATGGTGTAGACATGAACGTGCATTAATAACTTTTGTATAATATAAATAATGATAGTATTAGTCGCATTTTATGTGGTGTATTCGAGTCTAGAATAGAAACAAATGAGATTAAACGCGTAAGAGAAACACGGCCTAGCCAAAGATCACTTCGTTCATTAGATATCTTTAGATTTTAGTTAACAAAAATAAATAGTCGTCACTGTACAGCTATTAGATTAGGCTGAAGTATATTTCTGCCTCCACTCTTAATCAAATTTTCTAATTAGATTTAGCGATCTTATTTCCAGCCTTCGTTCTACAGAGCATATCCTGACCAGGAATTAGTACCTTTCGATTGCACACTGCAATTCATGCCACACGACTTACAAGGTAATGCTCGAATATGTGTATCCAAATCATTTTAATGCTTTGGTCATGTTTACTTTTCGCACCACAAGTGGTCTGTTCCTAGACAATACTTACGAAAGACACAAAAATAATGCTGAGTAATTCGCAAACGGTGAAACATCATCTGACACCAAGCACTAACTTCAAATTGCGAAACCAGATGCTAAAATAAAACCATGAGGTGTTATTTAATTTGAAAGCGAAAGCAACACGCATTGACTAGTATCTAAAATCATACTGCTGCAAGTTACAATTGATAATTTGTGTTTTGTACGAAAGAGAAAGTAAAAATAAATATTAACTTTCGATAAATCATATACCATATTCTTAGATGATTAATTACGATGATGTTATTAAATATAAAACATATTTGTTTAGATGATTTTTTATAGTGAAATCAATCGCAATATTCTATTGATTTTTGTAACTTACTGGCTTTTTGAATAACGAATAATTGCAGCTCGTAAATTCGATAACCAATTAGGATTAAAAATCTGATACAATTTTGGTTTCTCTTTGTGGGATGCAGTACATAAATAACTATACATAGTTTAATGATAAAAATGATTACTTTTATGTAGTGTAACATAATACTGCCTCGTACATTGTTAGAATTACGGCCTTACTCACATACCTAGATATCGCGGGATAATACTCAGGCTTGGGTAAATTATAATCCTGAAGTTAAGCATACTTCGCAGCCAGTAGGCCTATAAGGCGAAAATTACCGCCTAAAGCTCATTATTAAAATAAATTCAGCTTAGATACTGCTTATCATTCAAGCAGCAAGGGTTTGCGTAAGAATTCCGCAATTTCGTGTTTGAAACTTTTATAAGAATGTCAACTCATAAAGTAGAAGTTGTTACCAGGCTTGTTATTAAAGGGAGCTGTAGCGATTTCGCTTATGTGGAACAACTTGCCAATAAAATAGTTGTTTTACGGTTTCATGATTAATCTGACGCGAGCGATAAGACTATATCGTTTTATTCGGTTGCAGAAGTGGACATGCGTTTACCGTAAACTTAATTGGATATAGTAATAGAAAACCAGACTTACTGAAGGTACGACATGTATCGTTATAATAGAATCTTTCGCAGTTGTTAAATTGCACTGCTGCTGATATCTGTCAATAGCTTAAATTAATTTAATCAGTAGGAAGTTTAAATTAAAGAAAGACTACACATGTTAATGCATTTTTATAACCTTGAAGCAAAAAGCCTATCTTAGTCAAGGGGTTAAATCATAACCTAAGCTATTCAATATGAAAATATCTATATGAGTCATTAATGATACTGAAACTTATCGTAGACTTGCTATCCTATCCTTAAGAAAGCGAATTAAAAGTGATGAAAGCATTTATGAGAATCTAAATAGCTTTATTGCAAATAACATTTTTTCGCACATTAGCACATATACGAACGTTTAATGTTGATAATTCCGAATGGTAATAAAACGAAACAATCAGCTACCATTTTAGCTAACAATTTAATTACATCTTGGATAGCATTATCTGTGTCTGTTACTTCGAAACGACCGGAGGCATTGAATTAATATTTAATGCTGCTACCGTCGGAGAGCCATGACTTCATCACAATATATAATAGCATAAACATCGTACTTAGTCTCAATGGAGCCCCATAAAGTTGCTTTGGAACATAGTTAAATTAATTTTACAAATGCATCATCAACCTATGTACGTCACACTGCCACGAGAATGTTGTACAACAGAGACAGGTTAGGCCACCGAGCTAGCCTAGTGGCGGTTAGTGGACTACTCACCTAAAGAACTCGTCAACAAACTCTTTAGTAAAAAAAGAAAAGGAAAATATATTTGGCAAGACGATTTGAACACAGAATTCATTTAGATTAGTACTACTTTAACTACGCTTTTAACAGGAAACCAAAATCGAAGTTGTACGAGGAAATAGCTTGAAATGCTGTAAAATTAAAGGGCTTTGTAGGTTAGCTGTTAACGCGATGGAATGCAACCTAGCGGTTTATGGTACTGAGAAGCGACTACGCGTAATTGCAACCTATTTCTTGTACGATCTATTCTAAACAAGAACAAAGTTCACCTCCTGTTATCTAAAACTATTGTCTTCCGTAATTTGTTACCGGTCTTGCTGATCGATATAGTTAGAAGCGAATTCTCAAGCAATATTTATAGAGAAAATTTAATGGCTTTTCCTATTAACCTTCTGGTCTTTAATATAAAAACCATGATAGACTATGATCCACTCTAAAGGCACGACACGAAATAGATACTTAAGACAGACCTTGCTAGAGCAGATGGGGAAACTTGCCTTCATCGTATTATGGACACAAATTCTATTCAAATACTAGTAAGACTGAGATAATGATAAACAAATGAAGATCGTAAAAATTTTACGTAATCATCTTGCAAGTGAACCCAGGGAATTAAAAATATATTTCTAATAAATTGGTGTTTGTGAGACCGAAAAGTCTCTCGTAGTTTCTGATACCCACGACACAAGACTCGTATCTTAATGTGGGGTCAGGACTATGTGTGTGACTGTTGGGTGTATTTATTTATTTATTTAACAAAAAAGACCTTTGGTTTGTTAAAGGAATCCCGACTTAAAGACTAATAATTTCTTAATACTTACTTGAATATTATTGCTTCAATACTGACAAGAAGCGTTTAAATTCTATGAAAGCCTGCCTTCATAGTAAAGGACTTAATAGCTTAGGTGACGTGAAGTTCTTACAAGTGAAAGTTATATAAAGTTCCTATATTACTGCAACTACAGACCTTGTATGAGTAAAAGTAACTGAAGTTGCAAGTCTAAATGGCAAATAACTTAGCGTGAGATAATAAAGAAGGAAATCTTATATTGCTGTACCATCTAATTATATGTATATGATGTACCAACGTTAAAAAAACCAAGTAAATTAAATCTCTTTCATATAATTGTATCCCTACATATTAAGTGTTACTTGCCTATAATGATCAAATTGCATACCAAATATGTGTGATGACAATGAAACAGATAGAGAAGATCATTGTCAGTTAACCTTATGGATGAAACCTTGATTAATGAACACAATTGTGCCTGTTTTATCTCTCAACATGTTGCTATCTTTGACTGACAAAAATATCTCACACTTCAACATTAATGAAAATAAAAGTGCCATATTAGAACATCATGTTGAAAACACCTCAACCCTACAAACAAGGGGCAAAATAAAGAAATAAAATTGACTTATGGTCCGCAATACCCGATACAAGTTTAGATAAAAACCCTGTTTCGTATTCCTGACGACGTAGCTCATAAATCTTGTACGTCTCGGACAAGAGCATTGCTAATAGCGACATGAATCAAGTAATAACGTTGATAATTAACACAGCATTGCTCGCGTGTCGAATCGTTAAGCGCTGTGGCGACGGTACCTATCCGACACTCGACATTATGCTTAAAATGTTTTCAACTTACGCAGCAATTATATGGCCGATGTGTTCGCATTCCTCGTTTCATCTATTCGTGCTCATCTGGAACAGAAAATGGATTTTGTTAATTAATTTTCATCAACAGCCTATATACCTACGTCCCGCTGCTGTGCACAGGCCTCCATTACGATTTCAGAGGGTTTAGGCCATAGTCCACCACGCCGGCTTGTGCGAGTTGTTGGACAAAGAATTTTTAAGTGCGCAGGTTTTATCAAGAAGTTTTTAATTATTTTAAAAATTCTAACATCTACCCGTCTTTTTACGGTTTGAAAATTTTGTACAATTTGTTAACATATTGCCAAATAGAAATTTATTTCGTGACTTAATCTGGCATGCCCGCAATCAGGATTGTAACATCCGATACTTCTGCTTACTTTGGTAAATCATGCTGCTTCGCCCGCTAAGGTTCGGAACGATATAATTTACATCCATTTACTGAGCTATTCATGCTGTTTTTGGCTCTCTAGCATGTAAGACAGACATACAACAAATTTAGTGTATTTATTTGAAGAAAACAGGTTACGTGCCAGTTACAGATTTTATCAAAATGTAACCTGGCTAAGCGTCTTGTAATAAAGATAAGCACCAAATATATCAATTTTCCGCAAATTTCATTTAGCTTTCTTTCAAACCAGCTGTTTATTTTTACAACCCCAAAAAAATGCAGCTTTTAATTATTGCTGATTCCTGCTAAGAATACCCTTGAATACGTTTCGAACAACCATATTAGTTTTATAACGTTGCAATACATTTATGCTCATAAAAATCTTAAATATCGCCGTTGGGATCACATGTAGCTTACTTTATACGTCTTAATTAAGGCACGCAACGAGCTGGTTTAATTTTATGAACCGTTCCATATAGCCATGTGCTGGACGCATAAATTGTACTTCATTAGCTTCTCATTTCACTGCGGGTTGGGAGACAGGAACATATTGCGACCGAGCTTCTGCTTAATACAAATATAGAATTAAGCTGTTAATTTATTACTGAGTAACACGATGGAAATATATAGAGGATTAAGAATAGGCATTGATTTTTGTCTTAGAATAGACGTTGGTACTTGCAGCTGTTGTCTTGTTTAAACTTATGACATGACGCAATGTTCTTTTCATTTATTAGGTAAATGGCAAAAACAATGCCTCGGATTTTTAAAACGTAAATATCTACCCTATCATCATGTTTATCACCATCGTTGGCCTATAGAGGTACACTTTACTGTAGAAGAAGTCTACTGTTATGCCGATGACACAGCTATAATCTTCCATGACCATACCTGGGAAAGCTGCATAAAGACTGCAGAGCAAGGTATGGCGACGGTTGCAAATTGGCTCAATCTCAACCTCCTCACATTGAATAAAGACAAAACCAAATACGTCTGCTTCCACAAGACACTAGCGTCAGCTCCGAGGTGTCTTACTGATTTGAAAATTCATACATGCCGCTCCGACCTCTCCAACACCTGCAACTGCAAAAGCATTGAGAGAACTCAATCAGTGCGATACCTTGGAGTAACGCTAGATGAAAAACTTAATTTCAGGGAGCACATATCAGCACTCTCAACTAGGGTAAGGAAATTGATCTTTGTCGTTCGTAATATCCGGGACGTAGCAGATAGGGACTTACTCAATCTAATCTACCTAGCTCTGTGCCAATCTATTATAACATACTGCCTAAGCGCATGGGGTGGCACATCGTCTTCTCATCTTATGTGTCTGGAAAGAGCTCAGAGATCAGTTCTGAAGGTCATGTTAAAAAAACCAAAACGTTTTTCTACCTCTCAATTGTACAAAGAATCCAGTTTATTGAGTGTGCGCCAGCTTTATATATATAAAGCATGCATCTCCACGCACAAAGCCACGTTAAATTCCAGAGAACATGAAAATATACTAAAATCCAGAGTTTACATGTTGCCAGTAAAACGAACAAAAACTAACTTTGCAAGGCGCTTCCAAAATTTTTTATTTCCTTTTTTATACAACAAAGTTGTCAATACATGTGCAATCAAAGACTCGACGATACAAGATGCGAAAATTAAAATTAAAGAATATTTTCTAACATTGGATTACGAAAACACAGAAAATCTCCTCAAAACAGTTACATAAGAAACACACATACACACCACACACTCTCTCACACACACACACCCACTCCACACGTATATGTATGTATATCTACTTATCCATGTTTATGTATATATTTATCTATGTATATTTATATGTATTCATTAACGCTAAAGTTTAAAGTTGTGTAAAGCGAACAGTCGGATATTTGTAACTCAAGATAGCCACGACACAGGCTGCGCCTAGTGTGGTTATCATAGTATATAAGTTATTGATGTAACATGCAAACTGATAAATAAATAAATAAAATAAATAAAAAATAAACTTTAAGTTATTACCTCACGCTCTTATTCCCCAAAGGAGTACGTCGAGATGCATTTCTGTCTTAAACATGTGTTCTAAAATCAAAAGTTACTTACTCTATCACGTGCCTAATAAAAAACCTCTTATTACCGCGCTTAAAATATATCCATTTAAAGTATTTCATGTAATGTATAAATATCCTTAAAGAAGTACTATATTCCCATAGTGTGAAACTAACCGTGAGGGCCACATATAACTTTGTAACAGGCCGGTTTGAGTGCATAATCTGTATTAAAAAAATAAAACAATCAAACACTCTTGTCCGGCAAGATGTAAACACTATATTGATGGCAGTAAACTCGTTAGTAGTTAGAAACACCTGTTTAGATATTAACACGCGAACAAGACAGGCACGCTGACATTGTATGGATATGCTAGAAGCGAGCATTCGAAGGGTAGCCAAAGATTACGTTACCACAGTTGAATTAATTTATGGACATCTGCTGGTTAAAATACTTAAATTCATCTGGTTACACAGAATTTTTAACACAAAAATTAAAAACACTACATGAAAAATGAACGCGCTATCTTAAGATCTTTAGCGCTATTAGCGATATATAGCGCTGCAACATAATAATGTATAAAGCCTATCACAAAAATGTAAAAGCTGCATAAATTCTGCACTAGACACATCACACTAAACTTATCCATAGCGGAGCTATAGAAAAAAATCTTTACAAAAAAAGTTTAAACGGACCAGTGTCTGTACTGTAGGTTAAATAATAATTACTTCTGTATACAGTTATTATTTTTTACCCATGTCGAACCTGTGTTATTTTGTATACTACCTAGAAATACATTCGTTTTCACAACAAATAAGCTATTCAGTTAATGCAATAAACCAGCAAATATCAGCAGCCAATAAAAACAGGTATTACAATCAAAAGTTCGCTGAGAGCGAGTTGCAATTTACGCCCCGTGCTGGAGTCAACGTTCCAAGAACGATGCCATCTCTTCCTCAATAGTATCAGACAAAAAGATGTTGCATCATGATCCTTGAGGTCAGCTCCCAACATTGTCTAACCACAATGGCAATTGTGCGAAAGAATCGTCGGGGAACAATGAATACGACTCGGCAATTAGCAATAATTCCAATTAAATATTTGCATTCTTTGTATTGTGTACGCTGTTTGATTAGCTTAGCGAAATTGGTGCGGTGTAAACATTTGCTAATTGTATTGAGCACTCAGGGATTAAAGAAATAAATTACGTAGGTATTCACAGCAATATCCTTGGAAGGAAAGGCAGAAATGGTATTTCGAGACCAAAATACAACCCAACTCGGCAATCAATTCCCAATATCTCGACCGCACGCTTATATTTAAGCTGCGGAAGCCACTTGTTATAATAAATGCTCAGTTTTATGTTATTTCCATTTCAAATATGTAAAAATCATAGGATTTTCACTATAACCTCATTCGCAAAATTAATCTTTACATATGAGTGTGAGTTTGAGTCATAAAATACACTAACATGGTTATAGCTAGCTTCATGATTATATTATGAGTAACTTTTAAATGCAATTTCGAACACCATATGAGCGGATGCAACAGTTGGCAGAATCCCCTCAGTTACGGCTTATTACACCCGAGGTAAAACGTGTCAGTTATAACACTTTGAGGTTTTATAAACAGATTTTATTCGAAATACATCAATACACAAATAAGGCGATATATGGAATCGCACAAATCATCCCTCTCAAAAAAAAAAAAAGGTAGAGGAGACCCGTGCTCAGCAGTGGCCGTATATGGGTTGATAAAGAAGAAGAAGAAGAAATCACCAGCCCATGTACATCTCACGGCTGGGCACAGGTCTCCTCTACCATTAAGACGGTTTAGGCAATATTCCACCACGCTGGACTAGTGCGGGTTGGCGGACTACACACCTAAGAAGTAAGAAATTACTAAGAACTTTTAGGTGTGCAGGTTTCCTCACGATGTTTTATTCACCGTTAAAGCAAATGATAATTCATTGTGAATACACACATAACTTCAAAACGTCAGAGGTGTGTCCCTGGGGCTCCAACTCGCGACCGTCGAGATTCTCGACCGTGCGCAAAGTTCTTAGGAATTTCTTAGGTGTGTAGTCCGCCAACCCGCACTAGGCCAGCGTGGTGGACTATGGCCTAAAACTCTCTCAATGGTAGAGGAGACCCGTGCTCAGCAGTGGGCGTATATGGGTTGATGAAGAAGAAGAAGTTTCAAAATGGCAATATATGCGTAAAAATCCCAGTGAATAATCATCCCTTGCACAAGTGTCCACTTGGCAGGGAGTCAGCGTGCGTAGGCGCAAGTGGGTGTGGGAACCGGTCGTATGACTCACCGTACCATAATTTTGGTAGCCGGGACAGCTGCGCACTCGACCCACCTCAACAAGGGTTGCCTTGTTACTTTGCATTGCGTATTCTTATACAGATTATGCACGAGGTTGAACGTTCAATGACAGGTGCACACTTGTATAGCTTCGAGAGTATGAGTTTTTTTTATTTACTTTGCAGATGACAAGCTAAAACAAGATGCGATCTTGGATGCAGTTCTTTAAGGAAAAAGGTTTTTAATTAACTGAATGAAATGTTTAAGCCATTCATAACCCCCAAAAATGCGTGATAGTCTACGTACTCAGTTACAGGAGGCTATGATTTTAGTGTCACACATTATTATTTGCATTTAAAAGTGTGACTATTGAATGAAATTCTAGAATATTAAAAATATCGGCAATAAATATTTGTTCTTAGTCAATGTTTAAAACTATAAATAGTTCATTATGTTTATTATTGATACCATAGGGACATAACAGTTCTGTAAAAATACATAGACCAATCAAACCATTATTTTAATGAACGATAGTGGGAAAAATCTATCAACACCACGGTATCTCAAATGAAATGTAATTTCCAAAAGACAGGTATTACGATCTCAACTCCAGAAGTAAGGATTTACTAAATGAGATTGTCCACATCATATTACCTAATAGGTTTAAAACGACTCTCTCACGGAATTAGAATCGGCATCCACATTTTACGATTCTAATCTCCGCTTAATCCGATTCTGTAATAAATTCATAACGTCTCATTTACTGAGTAAATCAGTATTTCTCGTGGAATTTTTAGCGTATAAGTCGGCGGATGATTAAATAATCATCAAAATGTTTGAAATATGTATTCTAAATAACTGCGTAATACGAAGGAAGTGTTGAAATTTTAAGTGGCCATAAGTGGACTGTAATTTTTATCACCATCCATTTAAAATAGTTTACGAAAATAATGGTAGCGTGTTACTGAGAAATCTGACTAGAATTTACACAATTTCCTATACATAAATCATGGACTTTTTAAATATAATATTTAAATTTGCATAAATCATTTCAAAGTCAAAGTCAAAGTCAAATTTTCTTTATTCAAATAGACTTTCACAAGCACTTTTGAATCGTCAATATTTCATGCTATTTTTTAAAACTAGTGCCGCTTCGAAACGTGTTATCGCTGTGGAGAAGAAACGGCAAGAAACTTCCTCAGCAACACGAAATGTCATTTTTTTTTTTTTTTTTAATAAATTCAACTCGTATTACAATATTAATTTTATAAAATATGTCAAAGGATATAAATTGTAGCAACACCTCCTCTGATCAGTTTATTTGCTCCCAGGGGTTAGGATCCTTAATATAATCTGAAATTTTATAATAAGCTTTTTTAAATAGCTTATCTTTAATTGATTTTTTGAATTTTTTCAAGGGAAGCTCCGTAATGCCCTTCGGGAGTTTGTTATAGAAGCGAATACATTGCCCCATAAAAGAGTTATTAATTTTTCGAAGACGAGTAACATGTTGTACAAGATTACATTTGTTCCTAGTGTTTTTATTATGTACATCACATATTTTCTTAAATGTATCAGGATTTTTTTGGAAGTATAGAAGATTTTCATTAAGAATTGAAACTTAAGAAAAACAGTATCTATTAATATCACCATAATCGTAAACAACAGATTGTTTTGCCCAATTCTCATAATTCCAAACGACGCATCGAAAAAATTCCCGCGACTTTTTGGAGACCTTTTCTTATTTTGTGTTCTTACCATTCAATAATTCTGTTTAAACCATCTTAAAAAAAACTTTTACACCTAAATGTAGCATAATACCCTAAAACATATATGCATAAACGAGTATATCAGATACGCTAAAACGAAATGCATAATCAGTTGCGTCACCATCTTGGTGATTGATTTGATTGACCAATCCAACAGTGGCAGTCCGTATAATAATTGTACAGAGCATGAAATATACGAATTACTGCAACAAAAATTTATAAACCATTTCCTATTACAAAAGTCATTTTAGCGCGTGGGAGTATGGGAGTGACTCGAAACGAAATCGGCGGAGTATACACAAACAGGTTGATTATGTATTACCAGCTGATGCCCACAAGTACGGTTGCGAAAGTTACATCAGAAGGAATTTACTTCCTCAGTTTTTTGCTGCATTTGTCATTAATGCTAAGCTGCTATTGGTCGCAGTGTGATAGTATAGTCTAAAGCCTTCTTCAATATATGGACTATTTAACAAAAAAATAATTTTTCAAATCAAATAAGTAGTTCCTAAGATAAAGGCGTTCAAACAAATCTTCATCTTTGTATATTAGTATAGAACTATGCATAACAAGCTTGGTACAATTGACAAGACTTCTTTCGAAACTTTAATGCATCGGACCTTCAGATTGTTAGCGAGTAGGCTTTAATGTACTAGATTGTGCAATGATGCAACATGGTCACGGATTAAATTCACATCTTGTTGAGAATCTTTGAAATTATCTAGTGTCACGAAATGTCAAATGTTTTGCTATAGATGGTTGCAATTGGTTTTGCCTATGTTTTACCAAACATTATGATAGTTTTCTAAGTAGATTTATTTAGTAGCTAGTCATAAAAAAAAAACAAAAATGAATGTACTTAATATATTAAAATGGGACAGAGAATGTAGTATTATTATATTATCCTTTTTCACTTTACTTTTAAGTTGAAGTATAAATCTAAGAAAAAGACATTCAATTGCAAATATAAGGAAAGTTTTATGGTAAACATTCCATACCTCTAAGCAAAGCAATCTGCAGTTAAATCTTAACCATAGTATCCCGGATTCCTGCATTGGTTGGCATACTCTATTATTATATTAATTCTCATAGAAAATTGTGGTCGAGGTCATTGGCACTCGCTTCAAAATACACAAAACATTTAGCACGCAACTGTTTCTTCACAAAGCAAAATACCTGAGGCATTTACTATTATTCGGCAAATGTCAACTAATTAGTATGTAGGTACTGATGACACACGAGAGGTTATTGTTGAGTTACGTTTTGTCATCCCACGACCTACTTAGAATTAACGTAACTATACCGGAGAATTCTTTAAACTGACACTTAAATATAAAAACTGAAAGTTTGTGTAAAATTTCTTACGTCTGAATGTGAATATTAACTGAACGGGTACAAATGCTGATGCAAAATTTTATCATGTAGATAAATATAATGTGTAGTTAAAGGAAACATTTTTTACGACTTTCTATATTCCGTTTAGTTCGAACGTGATGATGGAATAAATGGTATAAATAGTGAATTTCAATTATATTCAGAAATCTCAATTGCAATTATAAAACATATTTTGACAGTAAACTATCTCCGCGGTTAATCCTTTTCCCAACGTAGAAATTTTATTTATTATCAATTTCTCAATTCTCAACGCATCATTGAATGGAGTAAACAAGAAACACAATAATATAACCATGTTACTTAAGCCAATAAAAATCGACGACCAAAAAACCGTCCAAATAAAATTATGCATAAAAAGTCCCACTTTAAACATTCTTAAAATTACAACAATTTTACACTGCAATAAACATGATAAAAACGACGTTTTGTACGGTAACAAAGTTATTGCGTCAGTAATATCGCTACCAAACTACGCAAAAACTCAGACAAACAAGGTGTTAAATCCAATTAATGTGGTTTGTTAGTAGAATGTCACTGGAATTCTGTTTCGAGAGCTATTTATGCAGCGCAAAACAATTTATATTACATTTGTTGAGCATAAATCTCTTGAAAACCTTTACTATTTATTGCTAATGGATATTTAAGTTTGATTATTACGCTTTTCCGCGTTAATTACCCAACAAATCATAGATATTAAAGCACAAAACCAGAACCAGAAAATTATTAATTAATTTCTATGCTATTTTATAGTACATACAATTTTGCCAAAATACAAGGAACCTAATAAATAAAAAGGAAATAGAATTATCCCATCTTTAACGATGCAAAATTAATAATCCAAGAAATGAGCAATAAGTTTTACAGCAGCCCTCGTCATATCCAATCACTTCACTACAAAAGAACCCACTAAAGAATAGGAAGTCAAACCAACCGGGTTTCGTATTAAACTCAACAAATCGATAAACTTCGCGATTAACGTCCAGCTCAGCTATTACTCGAACACGATTCTATTTAAACGTTCGATAATAAAACTTTATGCCTTCAGCGATACGTTAAATATTGTACACTTATCTTCCAATGTTCCTAGTGTTAATTGCAGAATTACGTTTTGAAGCAACAACGTAGTGTGGACGGGTGATTGAAAAAATAAACGAGGACATGGTAATTATAACTCGCATGGCAAGCTTGAGTGAACACCTGTTCACATTATAATTGACATTGGACTGTTTATTAATGGTTTGATTTATAGCAAGCGTTTCAAACATGACTAAGGAATCATGATGAACTTTTTGGACGGATCCATGGGTAACCCTAAAGCTTATTGGAATTCAGAGTATCCATAAATCATCTATTTTGCTTTAGCTTTTTAGAATAAAAATTGTGCTTAATATATTCACTAAGCGAGACTATAGTTAAGTATCTGGCAATAAATTTTAGTTATAAGGTTTTAGGTTGTGAAAGATATTTTAGAAGCTACTGGGAAAATAGCTTTGAAATTTATATAATCGAATTTTAAACAGCAAAAGCCTATTTCTTAGTACTTATCAATAATATGTTCCCTTGGCTATTTTTATGTTTTTTAGTCACATGAACCACACAATAACAGAATGAGAAGCCATAGAAATCTCTCCTTACCAAGGTATTCATAGGAGTTATTTTATTTCGACTCTCATTATATTTAACCATGGTACCCCTTAAAAAAGTTTTATGTTCTTTTCATGTTTTCGTTTTATTACACTTTAACTCACGCGGTTTAAATATTTGAAGTACGAAAATAACAAGATAGTCATACAGACAAGATGCCATTTCGTGACCCATAGAAAACTAACAGCAAATTTATATTTCAAAATGACATTTCTGGCAATAAACAAGAATCAAGCCAAAGTTGAAAAATTATAAGTGGTCAAATGTGTTGTCAATGTGTATAATGTATTTACAAAACTAAGAACGACGTAGTTCAAAGAACGGGCACAATTGAATTCTTTCAAGAAACATATAATAGAATCTACGGTAACATAAAGAGATACAAATTAGATTATAAATATTCACTACAAAATATTTCTTTAGCGGTAATTATTGGGGCTCATGATTGAAAATGCAACAACTTCAATTGCAAGAAAATAGCTCACATTAAAATTCTTAAAAGGTTACCTTACTACAATGGGCAATCAAAAAGATACATATATAAAAGATATTAAATAAAAAGAATACAGAAACATTGAAAAGATCTATAGAATACATTTAGATGTGTATTAAAAAGTACTTCTTTTCTAGCTCTGCACGATATAGGCTGATTTAAATAACTGGGCGAAATTATTAGCCATTTGTATGGTAATAGGAGAAACTCTCAGGTAGCACTGAGGTTGCATATCGCATTTCCCTGCTATTTTAATTATCACGTCCTTTAATGGCGAAGGAGGACATTGTACGGAATCCCAGACTTTTTATTTTCCCATAAGGAATTATTAAAATATGTAAAGTAATAATTCTAGAAAAGGCCAGCGTCGTAATTTGAGACTTGACGCCTAACATTGGTACAGGAATCCTGTGCCCAAAAGTGACACTTACATAGAAAAACATTTCACAAACCGTACAAGCCGTTACATTGCTCTGAAAGAATTCGAAGCAAGCACAACACAATAACACAATTTGTACAAGAAATCTGTTTCACAACATTGGTTTTTGTATCATGTATCACCAGTCTCATAAAATATCAATCCGACGAAAGAAATGAGTAAAAACGTTAAGCCAGCTATGTCGTAACTGGCAAGTGGCATTTCTATCAAAGGTATTTTATCGTTCCATTCTCTTGTCCTTTACTCGATCTCAAAAGTTTTCGCACTGACGTTTTTAACAAGTTACGAGTAGTGTACAGGGCTGAACAAGTCCAACGATATTTTGTCACATTAAATTATATCTGTATCAATTTTACTGCGCAGATATTGATTTATAATAGACTTTTATTGGTAAGTGTGACATTAATTTGTGGGCAACGTTAACAAAATACAGAGTATCCATTCTTATTACTTTACTGACATTTTTAATAATAAGTACATGAGTATCTAGACCCACTAAATTCCTTTAGTTCACAGAAGCGTCGACCATCTATCTTACTTCAACGATGTCTGCTAAAGCTGAGCACTAACCAATTACGAAGAAAATTCGAACTCTATTTGAACTTAATTAATCAATCTTACATCCATATACAGGTGATTGCACAGTCGCCGCAAACATTTCAACGTAAAAAATACGGAATACATTATCGAATTAAACTCGATTGACCCGAGTCCGTTCACTTTTTTGTGAAACACGTGTTGTGCCTTTCATTTATGGTACATACATAGATACATGCACTCACGGCTGTATAGCTCAAGAGGCAGGAATACCACGTTTTGCCCTCATTTTTTTAATTTCCACGTAATACGATATTAGCTTTTAGCAGGTCTGTAACTTTACTACAAGGTAAATCTAAATAATAACACGATGCCTGGGCCGTCTAAACTTTATATTAAACACGCTTTTACCGCCAAACCACGAACGGGGTAGTCCAAAGTCCAGACCATTTATACAACTTACTTCTTATTCGTTCACATAACGTGCACGTTTTACCCTTGAGTCACAGACTAGAGTATCTCTACATCACCTGATCCTAGCCTTATCACTTTCGCTGCATTCACTTTCATCAATCTTGAATAGATTGTCCATTGTCTTTACTTCATGTTGGTCTTGACCTGCCCTTTGCTCTGTACTACAAAACAGTGAGATAGCCTAGTTATGATATCTTAGTATCAGACAAGGCAGCGGTATGAACCTCAGAGTGTTTCTCTTCGTCATCTCTTTCAATTATAATTATTAAACATCTTACATTTTGATCACAATCTAAAAAAAACTATAATTTATGAACTGTAGATGTCTTTAAATAATTTATTTGCAAACTGGAAAACAAGTATTGACTTCCAAGGGTTTAACAACATCGTACGAGGGAGCACTTAATGCTCTCTAGCCAGAAGCAAATTGGAAGCAACTAACTTAATAGCTCTTCTTGGAGATAAGTGTTTATGCTTTGGTATTGCAAACAACATTGTATGGTAAATAGATCAGGAACTAGGCTTTAATAGTATTGCCGGATGAAATATTGTTATTGAAACTGTTTTTGATTTTATACTACCAGGAATAATAAATTTAATGGTAGTAGCAGCAGTAGTGAATATGAAACACATTCTAGTATTAAAAGCTAATTTACGCGTTGGCATATCAAATATCCACGAGACTACTAAAGAACCTATCAGGCATGCTGTTTTATGTAATTCCGCTTAACTTAGGAATATACTATTAATAAAGTTAACAAGAACACCGTTAATCTCACTGATTGCATGTTTCGCATAAGACCTGTTATAGAATGTAAATTTATTATAAGTAATTACCGTAATGTGCATGTATCTTGTAATGAGCTCGGATGTCGCATAGGACTTAACTTATTTATAACACAAGAATCCACTAAATATGCATAAACATTTGAAATATTTAAACATCAAATTGGGATTCGCTTCAAATTTCTTCACTAAAATCATGTTCACAGTCTAAACTGACATGAAAATTTATCAAGCCTCCAACAAAATGATTACTGTACGATAACTTAGCTCCAACTAAGTTCTTTACGTAAAAATGTTATCATGCTTTTAATTTCACCAACTAGAAGGGATACATCTTATCGCTAACTTTTCTTCTGCCTCTTCAGAAAATGCAATCTTTACATTTGCTTCAATTCATATTGATCCTACAACCAAGCCAGTTACTACCCTAATGAGTTTTATTTGAGCAAGTCTTTTTCTGTAAATTCCTCGTCCCAATAGCGAAATCCCAAGCTCTTCATCAATCACTTCCCATACAGTCTGTAATAACATGAAAGCCAGTTGTTCGGTTCAAGTGGCGTCGTGTCGCGGATAAAATGTGAATATCCCACGTCTCAGCCATGACCTGCCGCAATGACATTTGAAAATCTATGGAGCGACGCGCCGCCGTTCTCAGTACAAATACTGTTTTTAATTTATGGATTTGTATCCGGCTGTAACTGTTCCTGTTTGTATAGGAGCATGTTGACGGTGTTTTTAATTGGTAAGATGAATGAAAAGAAATATACATAATAAGGTTCTAATTGAAAACAAAGTTTAGAATTTATTTAAAACGCGCCCCACTATGAATCATTTGAATTAATTAAGAAATTTGATCTTATTATTGCCGTTTAGTTACGTAATATTTCTATTATCCCTGTCGCTATCCCAATGAGGTCCAAAGTCCACCTAAAGTATTGTAATAAAAGCTGTATAACCACATTATCAAGAATATCATTATAACTATTTAATGTTGTATATAAAATCAATGGCAAAAAAGGAAATTATTTAATTACCAGCCAAATCATCTTCTTTCAATATTTCCAAAATGTAAACAAAAAATACGGTCACTATATTCCAAGCACCGCCAAAGGCTCTAAAACAAACGGGGGATAATTAATCAGGCATTATAAAGATAAACTTATCCCTCTAAATTAAACTAACACTAATCCAATATACGCCAGATAATGCATTTTCTCTTATCAGCTGGATGTAGAGTCAGGCGCATGAATCACGGTGTTGGTAAGTTCACGACGCCTTCAAGGTCCCGATGAGCCGTTATCGGAGCACAAGCGTCACGAGATGGGCGGTGCCAAGGCGCTGCTGCCATCGACTGCACGGTCCGACCTGTTTCCATTACCACAGGATCTATAGCCCTGCATAAATGAATATCGCGTCGAAAACGACGAACCGTGATAAAAGAATACTTAAACTGTATCCAAGCGTGCGTTCGTGGTGAGACAGTGAATTTTTAGTCAGATTTTGCCAGCTGCGTTTTTAAGCTCTTAGTAATAGTCAGAGGCTGTTGCTTGTTTCCAGACTCCAGAATGTGCCATTAATAAAAAAATATTAAAAAAAAAAAAATAGTCTCGGCAATGCGTTCCATACTTCCGTCATAACATTAATGTAATTTATTTTACCTGCATGTATGAAACAGCTATAGAAAAGCTTAATAACCGAGGTATTCTCAAATGGTCTGCCATAGGGTGAAGCAAATATGAAGCAAGCAATAGGTTTAGTTTATATTTATAAATTATCTCTACTTTATTACCGACATTATACCAAAACCTGACAATATTAATCCATTTTGTAAATACAAAATAGATTAAGATTATTATTATAGATTTCAGTATCTACAAAATAGAATTAATTATCAGCAACAGCAAATTATTCTCCAGGCCAATTTGCAAGTCAAAATTCCATCCTTATTTAGCAAAAAGGCTAATCAAAACAATATTCACAATAAACTAGATAACGAAGTTATTACTGACATGGATTTAAAGACACAACCATAAAGGGTTAGTAATAAAATGTAGGTAAATTCTCTGACTGTTGATGCATAAACAAAATCCAAGAGAATGGAAACAATTTCATACAAATATCACGAGCATCGTTTTACTTTACAGAACCACAGTTTGTTATTTATCTAATGACTGGAGTAGCTGTACCGGTGTTATTATGAATAGGGAATGCACAAGACATTGCAACTACTACTTAGCAAGTAATATTAAAGAAGACAATCGTGACGAATAAATTCTAACGAAGCTTTCGCTGCATAAGTATCACTTTATATCCCATTGTTATAACAGCATTGTTTTGTGGCTAATATTTCGAAAATTCTTTGATTTAAGAGATACATTCCAATGTGTTTGCTTACAGCAATAAATGTTTAGTTAATTTTGTTAGTATAATTCGTCTTTGATTTGAAACTCGCTCGTTAAAATCAGAGCAAATGCTTCCAAGTAAGCTCCAAAAATAACAAACAAAAGGCTGACAAATATAGACGAAGATAATAAAAACAGTATGTAATAGAAAAACACCGCCCAGAGAAACTAACAGTGAAACAGTCGAACGTGAGACAATGTAACTCTACGAATAACTGCTTCCAGCATCGTTTATAGCTATGTGCACAATAGATTTCGATTTTACCGTCCAAATAAAGCGTACATTGATGCGATAGCCTTATAAGTTTCAATGTAAGATAATGGTTGCAGATTATTATCATTTCGGAATGAAAACGTAAGTAGTGGAGCGACTGGCTGTGGCCATTTCCAACGATACCGCGTCAGTTAGTGTCACGAGCTCAGTTGCTATTATTATGATAAGCTTTTTACTACGTGGTGTGAGGCGTATTGAAGGGAATCAGATGTGAATTGCATTGTGAGTCGTCTCTATTGAAAAATATATTCATCTGCGCGCTGCGGTAAGCATTCCAATTACTGAACGGTGATCCGGGCTTAAAGGCTTATAAGGAGTTCTAGGCACAAACAACTTTTTCTCAGATTTAATGAAATACCTCGAAAAATGTGCATACCAGAAAAAATAGCTTTTACGTCAATAAACGACTTTTATCTGTCAACCTTAATATGGAATCTAGTTATTATGAAAATTTGGTAGCTGAGTAGACATATTACATGACAAATCACTTTAAACTCAAATATTTTGCCATATTTTTGAAATTGTAACAGTGCATTACGATCGAGGAAAACATTCAACGATTACAGCATAATTCGAAATTACTTAATGCAATTTGTATTTCACGCCTATTAGAACGCAGCGTGACCGCAGAATAAAAACAAAGCGGGTAGCTAACCCGTCCAGTTTCACCATAGTAATTGTGGCCAGCCGAATTATCCGTCAAAATTTCGTTTTTGCCAGCAAATGTGATTTGGATCAGGCCGCGTGATTTTCGCAACAGTGACACTGTCGATTCGTGTCTGGCCAAAACTTAAACGGCTGACCTCGTGCATTGCTCGAGAAATTGTTTCTTGCTCTAATGGTTTTTGTAAGTCGAAATCGGCTGGTGCCGATGACAAAAGGCACACGAATATGACAAAAGGGTTAAACGTTAAGTAATTACTGAGTGAGTTATTGCACAGCCAGTCGGTATGCCTGCCAATTTATGATGAAATCAAGTACGTGACTTTATTGTTTGTGCCGATCATTTACCCGGACAAAGGAATGCTTGAAATTAAAATTTCATTACAATTAATAATAGAAGTGTCAAAATATTTAATAATATAAATATTAAAATGAATAGGCGAATTCCAAACACAATGGAGAAAATTATATAATCAGTACATAAAGATATGGATGTAGGTGAAAATGAAATTTTGAGCTATTGTGTTACAAAAGGTAAGGTGAATTCATTTCTATTGAATTTCACTGGACCATATCCCATCAACTATTGTCAAAACACAGTATTAAGAAGTTCACAAAGTTTCTAAATACAGTTACTCTTAATTGACTATGTTACTTTTAATAGATGAAGAAAGTAATGAGGCCACTGGAACTAATTAACTGCTTCAATGAATTTGGCTTTCCAATTTCCGCTTTCTTGATTATTGTAGATATGTGGTTTGGTGGCGGAAAGCATTTTTTATAATCAAAGCTTGTCGGACGAACGCAAAAACGTTTGTTAACAAGATACTCAACAACAGGCCCTTAACAAGGTAGAAGAAAAAACTACAATACAAAAAGAAAGTGAGAAGTTGGGTAAAATCAAGCAAGAAAAAAGTGTCATAATAAAAAATGTCAGCGATAGCGCAGATTCTATAACCGATATCTAATTTGGAACCTCTAGGTGCTGTTCGAATAAATAAAAAAGTATAAAAATTTGCTTATACATTTCATGAACAACCATTTTCAGTATATTCGTATCAGTTTATTATCACCCATATCACCCATCATTAAGTCTTACAGATTCAAAAATTATTTTGAAATGATTCCACAAAGCCATACAAAAGAACCTACACTTATCATTTCTTCACAGTGCAATTATTCATCAAATTACAATCTCCTCGGCAGTAATCCAGAAGCCATGTTGAGAAACGAATTCAATCAACGCATTGTAAATCCATTACTGTTACAACACTCATAATTGATACATCTAAACCAACACGAGACCATTATGATGAACCTCAGACTATTCATAGCACGAGCTAATTTATTCACAACAAGGTGTAGTACCTAATCATGATAATTATGTTGATAGGCATAAATTTGCAGTACAATTAATGCTGGGTAGTTTGTAGGAATAAATAGTCTATTTGTTTGATTTTGCCTAATGCGATTAATATAAAATGCGCTTCGTTTGAATCACGTATATAGATTAGCAATAATAACCAAGAAAACAATTCAATTAAAAAAGAAATAAGTTAAAATATTTTCCTACTACATAAGTCAGAAAATGATGAGAAACCTGGAGTAAAGGCTGTTGTACTTAATTGTTATTATTAAACACATCTAAATAATCTAACCGGAAATTCTCCTGATAAACTTCATGGTCAAATCGATTGTTGGTGAGTTGATCTCCATAAGACCAACAACATATCAACATATTTCGACCGGTACTTTAATAGTAAGTATAATTATTGGATGATCAAAATATTGAGCAAGATACCTTTATTACATTTGTGATATTTTACAATGAGACTATTGCAATTATTGCAGCATTAATGATACATGGATCCGGCTGTTAATGGAAAATATACTTCTGAAGTATAAAATATTGAAACTAATATGTCAAAGTGGCTTTCAAGGAAAAGTCCTTTAAAGGAGTCAAAGATATACTTATCGATGTCATAATGAAATTCCACCTTAATGACAAAAAGAGGAATCTAAAGCTCAGCATAAGTAAAGCTAGAAAAAAATAAAATGCGTAAGACAAAGAACTGTCGGGAACACCATACAAGGAAGTCCCATTCATCATAACTGAATGAAATAAGGAAACGATAACATTATATGGGTCCGCATTGAATTGGCGCAAAAAGACCTCATCCACTTTAATGTAGCTTTACAGTTTACAACATCTACGACACGGAGATAAATCATAGAAAAACATGAAACTGTCATAGTTACGGCCCTAAACTAATTCAAATTATTTTTTCTGCCGTGTTACATTATGCAACTCTCACTTCGAAATGAACGTTCATATCCTCAAAGATATTTATGAAACGACTCAATTTATTTCAAAGCCCAGAATTATTATTAATATTTATTTGGGTTTTTGCATAAAAATATTTTTTTTTGGAAGCTCACCTAAGAAACAGGATCATAGTGAGCGATATTTAACAAAATTGGGTATGTGTTTGTGAATACATATGTCTCAAACGGTTACAAGTTTCGTACAAGTAAGTCTTACGGTTTAAAGTTCTGCCCACTTATAACCACAATGAATGAGAAATGTATGACAACCAATATTACATTGAATTGTATTCTTGCACAGTAAATATAAGCCACGTTACAACTGCCCTTTCTCTCATTAAAGTCGACGCCTATTATCACAAAAGGCAAGAAAAACATGACAAACTTGTCTTTATAAGTCAATAATTAATATTATCAAGCTATTATCTCATTGTGTTGTAAAATATACACTGTAGATAAATCCCACTATATTAATTTTGAAAATGATGGATAGTTAGAGATAAAATTTTAATTAATAGAAAACCAATACCAAACACATTTTCATGGACAGCAGTGTCTCGTACGACTAAGGATTTAAAATTGAATTCGTTGGTCGATCAAATATTAATAGGTTTTCGGCATTGGATCTAGCAAGTGACTTAATAATGAGGTGGTTGCTTACTGTGGACTCTCAACCAACAGCGGCTTTTATCAAAAACTATACCACCATCGGGGAATAAGTATCTTATTCTGTCATATCCTTTGTAATGGATTTCTTTTTCAAATAAAAAAAATATATTTGTCATTATTATTAAAGGGAGTTAATAACTACACAATATATTGAATGAAATTAATCCCTAGGTTATATACACATCTGCTCCTTCCTCCTCGTTACCATAAACTATTATTATTCTAACGATGTTCATCTTCTATTATCCTATTAATCTCCAGGAAGCTGAGACTGGTTACGACTTTGTTTCATTATGGGCTTACTGTCATGCTCTTCTTATAATCTAACTTACGGTATAAATTGAAAATTAGTACCTAAGTTACCGCCTAGCCAGCGAGGCCGATCGATTTAGTATTAGAAATTTTAATTAAAGTTTCCCAAGCTACTTCGTATTTAACCTTCTGTATTGCAATTGCACAAATTGTTTTAATTATAAAACGGATTGACTTTTTGTCATACAGCAATGACATATTTATTGCTCGGTTTTAATTATAATCGATATAAAAAAAAGAAGAAGAATGTTATTTTATAGACAAGTAAGTAGGCATTGTCTCCAAACGATGATGAAACAATTTATATCTTGTAAATACTCTTCATTGTTCACCTATGGGAACTCAATTAAATGCAGTAACAAGAAATTATTTTACAATAGATAAGATACAAATAATCTTATTGTAATTTAACAGCTCAAGTACAATGGAGTGTTAAAACGAATCTCTTCGAAGTTAAATGTTCCTTTTACAATCTGTGTAGTTGCAAAATTGAATACTGTTTGATTACTAACGGTTAACAATCTTGAATAGGAAATGAAAAACGCATCGAAACAGTTAACGTTCACAATAGTAATCAAAAACATCTTCGTAAGTTCTTTAAGTGCAAATTACATTCCAATAGAATGAATATAATTACAAAAATATATACGAATTAAAAGCAGTGATGGCCTCGAGGTTTGGGCGCGCGGTCGAGAATCCGACGGTCGCGGGTTCGAACCCCAGGCACACACCTCTGACTTTTCGAAGTTATGTGTGTATTCACATTGAATTATCACTTGCTTTAACGGTGAAGGAAAACATCGTGATAAAACCTGCACACCTAAGAGTTCTTAGGAATTTCTTAGGTGTGTAGTCCGCCAACCCGCACTAGGCCAGCGTGGTGGACTATGGCCTAAAAACCCTCTTAATGGTAGAGGAGACCCGTGCTCAGCAGTGGGCGTATATGGGTTGATGAAGAAGAAGAAGAAGAAGATACGAATTACGAAAATATAGTATTTGAATATTTAGTTATACAATCGAAACGATATTAGTTTTCATCAACAATAATGTTACATCAGCTTAATCATTTACCATGAAATCCTGGTATTCGCTTAAAATGCGTACTGGAACCGCCTTTTCATATTTGTATAGTTTTTAGTTTGGTTCTAGTGTTACATTGATAATATGTATGTAAGTTATATATAGGCGGTCGAATTGAGAATCTCCTTCTTTTTCTAAAGTCCGCAAAAAATATGCTACCTACTTTATCGAAACATTTGACTGAAGATTGCATACAAAGTAATATTAACTACTGTTCGCTCAATTTTCCATTTCAAATGGTCTTTAAACAAACAATTTAATCCTTCTTCTTCCGTAATGGAAAGATGGTTTCCGAACGTCTAATTATGTTATTACAC
Source organism: Cephonodes hylas (assembly GCA_030295005.1). Classification (NCBI taxonomy): domain Eukaryota; kingdom Metazoa; phylum Arthropoda; class Insecta; order Lepidoptera; family Sphingidae; genus Cephonodes; species Cephonodes hylas. Next base: position 8,869,244 of record AP025372.1, on the reverse strand, counting down.
ATTCCAACTTCCCTTGTAACATGGACTCCGGTTATTATTAGCTTCCTCAGAAATATACTTTGAATATTACGAGAAAGTAATACGAATTTAATGGAAATAATACAAACACTAAAGGTAAGAAGATAAAGGAATCGTCGGTGCCATAAACCCAAGAATGCTAATAAGTCATGTTTAGATATCTTATTTAACAGCTACCACCAGTATTGTTCAAGAAGAACCTATGGTAATAATGTAACTGGCTTACAATGGCACTAAATCAGTAAGCGTTTAGAAACGAGAACGATGACCAAACATGGTAACTCGGGTATTATAAATTATTGCGATGCAGAAGCGTAATGCATAGTCAATGAAGTGCTTACTAAAGAAAATATTATAATAAATACCCTTTTTAGAGTTAATAGGAAACCATATATTCACGAAGACGATGTTATTTAGTGGATGGCTGAAAACGCTTTTGCTTACATAAATATGAATGATGAATCCATTCAGATATGGATGACTTACTGATTCAGTTGCAGTAATGATGTTCCTTTTTAAAAAAATCGCAAATATCTAATAATCATATTGAAATTATGGGGTAGGATATTAAAGGGTTATTAATGAAATGGTAATATCCAATATTACAATAATTTTAAACTGCATATATGTATGGTAGCTGTAATCGCATTGCAATCCCACCAACTTCGCAGAAATCTTTATACTACAAGCATAGCGTAATGCAACAATGAAATCCCCTATTTGAATAAGCCATTAATCATCCAATGCGGAATGGAACATCGTAAGTTACAAATTTCACATGTGTCTCGTGGGAATTAGCTCCGCCTACGGCCGCTCGCAAATAATCGAATAAATAAGCAATAAATAATCGATATCATTTAGTTGTAGATAACCATTGTGCGTTTTCTTAACATGCGGGCCCGTTACCGCGGAGATAAACAGCATCGTAAAACGTACTGCTTGAGAAACATCGATAAATACGACTAGTAAAGTGAAAAAGAGGGTTGCTTGTCAACGCTAATAGAGCACACTGCTGGTCGCTTGTTTATGACAACAGTATGCATTAGTCGTTTTTTCGTTTTAAGTCTGAATAAAATTACCGCAGATCTAGGATCTGTATTGTGTATTCCGTAGAAATGGCCGTAATTGTAAAATGTGGTGAAGTAGATTTAACTAGTCTAGTTTATGATTCTATACTTTCCTCAGCTTATACCCACTCGCAAAACCTTTAAAGTAAGGATGTTTATAGTGCTAAGCCTTTTTTATACCAACTTATGTGCACATTTACCTGAAATGAGAACTAAAATTTGGAGTCCAAAATGTTTAAAGTATCACAAGAATTATGGAGGTTGTTGATATCGAATAAACATGGACTGATTTTCATACGTAGATAGCTATTCTATATCATCATATGTTTCTGTAGCTCGATTTTGTTGCACATCATTATGAGCCCTTACTTTTTCTTACTATTAATAAGAGGAATAACGTTTAATGAAGAGAGTAAAATTTGCGACTCAATATTTTGCATAAATGCAATTACATATTGAATAGGCTTATTGTTTCCCTTTCAAATACGACATTGAAGTTCGTTTCATATAAATTTGAATGTCGCTCGCGCCGATACAATGAGATGTCGTGTCAGGCTTCGTTGAAAACGGTTGCAATATGTACGGAACAAGCAAAAAGTATAACAAAGGATTTGTAACAAACGCTGCCGTAATTGGAATTATGAAATTAAGTTATTAAGCCCAGTGCACGTTGTAGGTACGTCGAATATCTGTAACACTTATTAGGTGCCAATACCACTCTTAAAGTTATAAAAGTAGCGAACGAACATTTACTACTGACCCAAATCCACATTAAGTAGCCGACATGTCAATGATTCTCGGCGCCAGTATAAGGTGTTATAAGAAATAACTACAACTAGTACCTTCATGAGTCTAAGATCATTCATGTTTTCGATTTAGGATACATTGAATATCCTGTTCAACAGGGACAACATTAAGCATCGTATACTTCTGACGCTTATAGTTTGCATAATAAAGTGTAGGTTTTCGACGACGCGACGTCTCAAGCGACCATTAGGCGCGTAGGATGTTGATGCGTGTCGGACACTACACCTCAGACCACCTGTCTTCCACAGAGTTGGCATAACGAAGTGGAATTTATGGTACAACATTTACCAAACGTAGGCGGTGTTTAACGCTGAATTCTGTATATTTAATGGAAAAAGATACGAAATCTAAAACCGGTCAAGAACACTTCGTGAATAATTTTAAATGATTAATTTCGCCTATTGGTTTATTTGTATTGCTCCAAATCCGTATAAATGAAGGGGAAAAACGTGTTCGTTAGCGTTATCAATGATCTCTGATAACATGAATATGAAATTATATTCAAGTAAATAGCATTGTGAACGCAATATCGAGACATATAAATTATTCGATTTCCGCAAAAAAGTACTAGAAAACATTAAGAGCAGAATTATGAACTTGCAAGACTGGTAACGACATTCTGTTGACTACTTAAAATAGAAGATAGTGAAATTTTGCACAACAAAGAGCTCTATTAAAATCAAATAGATCTTAAGCTTTAATTCTTGTTCTTCATTTTTTTTCCATCAATTTTATTAATAAGCATAACGTTATCAGACAAGTCTTTCGTCCAGACACGCCTAATTAGCTAGTCATTTCCACTCAAAATTGTATGTTATAGTCAAAATAATAAAAACTATTTTGTATAACAGTTTTTAACTGTTTTAGATACCTCACCACAGTAGAGTTAAGCTGTAGTATCTCGTAACTCTTGTTTTATCCGATAACGGGAACAAATACACACTGTTTTCAATTGGAATACATATTACAGGACATAAAACAGAACACTATCTGGCTAATCTAGACTTGTTGACATTAAATGGCTATATGATCTAATATATTCCTAGTATAAGTTACCTTCTCTTTAAATAAATGAAGTAGTAGGGTAGTGATCTATGTTTGTTTACAAATTGTTTTATATTAAACAGCAATGCAATGACAAAATGCCTTAAAATTTGCTCAAAAAATTAGGCAACTTTGGCATTTTTTACAAGAATATAAAAAGAGATAATAAAAATCGTACCATCTCTATCGCTCCCACATTAAATTCCGTGACGTTATAGTGTCAATAATGTATCCAATTTTAGCTACCAACGTCACCAGAACTAAAACTTTATCTAATATTATTTTGTGTAAATTTTATATTAGGTCAACTAGTCTATTATTCAGACTGTATTTTATAGTAAGGGCTGGTTATTTTAGAGTACAACAGGCGACCGCAAAGCAAATACGAAATAAACAACATGTACACATATCTGAAATAATTCAAACTGACAATTAACGGAAACTAGCGGGAACACGTTGCAATCATCCATTAGATATATATTTGATTAGGTTTCAACGTAGATATTCCTTGGCGATATGCAAAATTGTACACGGTATCTGGCAGGAGATAAAAGCGCATTAACTAGCTCCACTTGAGTGAGGGCTACGTAACCACTGCTGTGTTTTGCCGGTAATGTACGCAAAAATGTTAAAGTGCAAATTAGTTGCGGCATAAGCAAGCTGTCTAAATGTTTGACTTAGAATTTCAAAACACGACACGGCATATATTATTTGACTTTATAAGAGACTGGCTTTAGAAATCATTCTAGTTTTCCCAATATACGTTTGACAAGAATTTAATGGAACAGGCACTTTATGCTTGATTGGTGAGATAATTGCATCGACTGATGGTTCCTTGTCTTTCTCTGCTCTATTTAAAAAGAGTGCATTTATTGCCTTTAATAAAAAATGATGTGGCATTATATAGTATATTTTCGCGATAGAACCGGTTTTATAAATATAATCATAGTTCCGTCTATGTGATTGTTGCTTTAGAGATTTGATATACTACTATATCATGAACAATTTAAATATTAAACTGTAGATAAAAAAATACACTACATAATTTAATAAATTTCTTTTCGTTTTTTATCTCTTTCTATTCAACCGTCATTAGCCCATATATATTTATTTCTTTCCTTCTAAAACATTTCCAAAACATAAACTGAGAAACCCATATGCTTTTTAAAACGTTACAAAGATAGAAGATCTTACTTACTATTACCTCGGACTCCCTAATTTAAATACATTACCAAGTAGAGTAATTGAAGCGAAATTTTGACCCGACTATCTGGTGTTACACAATTGGAAATCGATAAATACGTCTAGTTGTCTAAAGAGACTTTAATCAACTATTTTTAATTCAAGATAATAATCTTAAATAAGTTCTTATTTGTATCGACTCGTTGTTTAGAGCGATTTCATAACCAATAAGGTATCTTGTATCTACAAGTATCTATTTAGCAGTTGTTTGTGTGCAAGATTGAAATTTGTCAATCGGAAGTCAATTTAAATAGATGACTTTTGCAATAACGTTTTTTAGTTAAGCATAACTGTTTTTGAAGGCATTATATACCTATATGTCAGGTCTCATCTAGATCGTAGGTGCGTTTACAAATATCTTTAATTGCTGTATGTTTTACCGTTGCTATGTTCATAAACCGTTGCTAATAAACATTTTTTTTTTCAAAACTATTAACTCATTAATGATCCAATGCTCTTATAAAACTACAATTCCCTCCTAACGTAAACAAATTACGTAAAGTTACAAACAAATTAACGTAACAGCAGGTAACCGCACAACCACAATGCGGACTCATAACACACCGTGACGAACCCAATAACAGTAATAGTTCGTTTACATCGAACAATTTCAACGATAACGCCTACTGCGAACCAGAGATTGTTAATCTAGTTGTAAGATGACCGCATTTACACCGACGTGTAACATAGGAAATGCATTAAGTACAGATAGGCATTCGAGGCTGAGCACGTGCATGCTTGAAAAGCTGTCCTTTTAAACTGGCAAGTGGATCTAGACAGGACACATTAAAGGCCCCGTGTGATTAATATTGGGAAACTTGTAAACCATTAGTAGTGCATCAAGTTTCTATTTAGAGATAAACGTACGGCGCTGAGTCTGTTTATTCTAGTAATAAAGTTTGTAGAAAAAAGGCTTAGTATTTAAAAAAATAATGTGATATTGTTTTACAGCGAGATTTTCTCTTTATTTTTTTCAGTATAAACTTTTTAGTTCCATAATGTAAGAAGCCTGATTGGTGCTCGCAACCCCATCTGCGAAACATTAGACTTGAAAAGGAATTTTCTAAAGCCTATTGGATGTACCGTTTTGTTCTATATATCTACAGCCCTCCCTGCGCATTCAACAAAACAAACAAACTCTCGATGTTAATAATATTAGGAAATATAAAGTAATATTCTGTTAATATTATCGTTTCATGGGATCGTGCGAGTCGTTCACCTGTAACATCAGTGCTTTCGAAAGTGTTACGATAGTGGCGAAGATATGGTGCACGAAACATTTCTCTTTAAAGCATCTTTCAATGGCCCGTTAACATTTAAGCCTCCAATAAACAGTAAATCAAAAGGTTCGCACCTATGCCACAACCCCCGGCCTGGACATGTCTCCGTACCTTACAATACCGTAATACTAGGGCGCCGGCTCAGTAGCGAAACGTGAGCGATAATTTCACGATAGTACTAACAACGGTACCAGACAATCGGGATCGTTTACGTATCGCTTATCGAGAATCGCCACGATCAGAATTTAGGGCCCGGATCGCAGATTCTAACGCAATCTATGCAGCGCATCGAGCCTCGATAGAGATATTTACTTTGTATTTTAACAATAGAATGATAGATAAGTTCGGCGGATGCATATTCAGCATGGAATCTTTTAATGAATCTATTGAAATTGAATTTATGAGACCATGGGAGATTTAAAGGGTACAGCGGGAAATTGTGGTAGGTAAACCGCTAGTGAACGATATCTATCTTCCCAGTCGATGTTGTAATGGATAGTTATCTGAAAAGATTGCATAATGAACTTTGTATTAGATTTATCTTAGCGAACACGCACCTCTTCACCTCATGTACTGCAGAAACATGTTATAACCCGAGGTCAATTTGAATTAGAAATTGGCCTGGAATCCTTATTACAAATAATAATGGCAAATAATGGTTGTTACAGCAGTAAATTGATATTTCGGTGACACAAAATTACATTACGGTGTAAGTGTGAGCCAACAAACTTTTTCGAACAATATCGATTACGACACTCATCTGTAAAAGCGTTGATATTTAAATCTAATAAATGTATTTATGCTTTTATTAATAATATATAAAACAAAGTCATAAACTAAGCCGGCGAGGAAGATAATCAATAAAACCAGTTTGCCCTTTAACATCTACAAATAGAGCATTACGCGCCCACGCAAAACAATAGACGATATAAACTGAACGCACGATTCCGCACCGAATTATCGTAATAACGTGCACGTAGCACATGGAAGATTCAAAAACACAAATATAGTTATGAAGACACGTGTAGTACCAAACGTGGCACAAGTAGCGGTACACCAAACTGGTTATGGCCAATTTCGGACGCACGTTTTGACCGATTCATTTACTGGGAATATTGACGCTTGGAACTCTTAACATGGCAGGCGTGGTCATTAACTTTACAACACAATAGACTTCGTTGAGAGACATCAAAAACTCTTGGCTCAAAACTGCAAACGAAGAAGAAAAAAATAAATAATCCCTATTAGTGTTGTCGAGCTGATGACTTTTTCTTATGAAGTGTCAATGATAAAAACGTCTTCACATCCTTGCCCCTGAATGAAGAGCGGACCATTTAAATTAATAACCATTTGAATTATTCTAAATCAAATTCTAAAAAATAAAATAGACTCTACTATTTTGAAACTCTTAGCAAATCGACCACAAGACACAATCATTCGCTTCACAAAATCTACGGGAATAATAAAATAAATCAAACGCAGTCGATTTCCGTCTTAATTCCATGCTAATTAAAATTTTCATTTCACAACTCCGTCAGTAAGCGACAATCGCAATACCAGCCTCCGCAGCTATCCATATCCACAGTTAAACCAGTTTTGTGAAATCATATTAATTAAACTGCCCAACGGACTTCATTGTGTAATTTACGACACTGAAAGGCGAAATCTTGTAAGAAATGATGACAAAATCTTTGGACCAGAAATAACAAAATTAATAGCAATAATAATTAATATAGACAGCTACAGTAACGGACACGGTTGTGTCTTGTATGTCATTTAATTGTAAGTAAATATTTAAGACAGAGTTAAGTTTTCTTTAACATTAGGGGAGACCTATGTTCCTGATCGTGATAATGATGTTCTAAAAATAGTTTAACCGCTTCTAAACAAAAAGTCTCAGCCATAACTTTAAAAAAACGAACTAACTAGGCTTGTCAAATCTTGTTCATAACGGGTACGCCCCAAAAAACATAATACTGTCGAATTACATGTGTACATTCATCAGCAATAAATTACGTAAGTCTTGTATAATATAGATATTACAGGCTATATTCATGTCATTGGAGATCAATACATACTAATTACGAATCGATAAAACGACGTGCTTGTTGACGAATAATTTATTCACGTTGTTCTTACAAAATGAATTTCGTCGGCGGATATGCAATCACATTGGTATGAGGACAATTTCATGTTTATTTTTTGGTTGTGTAACAGTAGCCGAGCGTTGTCTTTCAAATTTTATAATTGACACGTGTCAGATTTTTTAGATATTGACAGAAGACACAGAGACTAAATATTAAACCTCATTTGAAACAATTTGATTTGAGCGATAAAGAAGTTTCTAATTTCACTCGATCTATTTGCTTGCTAAATAAGTATTTCTTTTTTAACTTTAAACCATTTACATTTGTAATATCTTTACAATCACAAACCACTTAACGTAGTAGTAATCAACATAGGATCTTTGGTGAGCTGTTCAATCGCACAATGTTCTTCATCATAAATTAGCATAGGCAATAATGGCGTAGCTTTCACATAAGGTTATCGTTTCTTCTTTCATAGGTATCGAATTTACTTTTCTCTTATTTACATGGAAATGGACTCGACTCACTTCATAACATGTGATTTTTTAGAAATTTCTTGGTAATTTTCATTTCAAATGAATGAGTTGCGTTTTCGTGTTTCTAATAATTGAAAGTAAATATCAGAACGTATAGGAATACAACTAACTAGTGACTACACTACAAGTTACTCTTTAATCTTTATACGCTTAATTTTACTGTCAAAAACATATTTCATACACAAAGCAGGTATCATAATAGCTCAAAGCATATACCCGTACAGAACAAACCAACAATTAACTAGCTTAACCCTTTTAGCGTGCAGTTGTGAATGTTTAACTTGAAAATACATCTCATACGGCCCACTAACTCTAATACTATGAGGCTGCATTTTCGAAAGGCGATACGCTCGCTCCATCCCAATTAAAAACTGGTAGACGTACCGATGCGACTCTAACGGATTCCACGTTGATGAAATATTTTAGATGAATAAAACTGCTGCAGTTATTAGCAAAGAATCCATTAATAGGCAGTAATAGGCATTAACTTCGTTTGCGAGCTATGTGATGTACCGACATGAATGTTAAAAGCAAATTAAATGAATGAAAAGCAATCGAGAGCGGCGACTTTACGAGGAGATTTAATCGCGTCGATGATTAAGCCAATAAACAAATGTTTGTTCAAACCTACACAAGTGAGAATACAAACATTAATGTGCATTAGTTTTAATACTCGTGTATTCAAAACAGATCAATAGAAGCTTTCATTATGTTAAAAGCTGTTATCCAAGTTAATCATAATAATTCTTGTGCCTACCCAGAGATCTAAGCGTGTCTAGAATAAAATATTTCCCTTAAAACTGTACAAACAAATGAGATTTCGAACTGCTATAAATAAATACAAATAAAAAGAACTTACAAAATATTATAGAAAGCACCAAGGCCTGTATTGTGTAAGCGGACTGACAAAGCCCAAACCGGTTTTTTGATATCAAAAAACTGGGAAAATAGAACGTCGTTTCAAATACATTTTATCGTATATTGACCATAATCTCCGTCACAATACTTCGATACACGATTAGTAACATCATTAACACGCCCACGTTTGTAATGAATACGGTCGTTGGCCATAATATGGTGGAAAATGTCCGAAGACCTCCAATAGTGGGACACTTAGAATTTCATAGATAAATATTAAATGCCTTATTAAACACATAGATAACGTTGAAACTAAACGAATACTTAAGTAGATAATTGGTTTTTGAATGAGATTAGTTTAAACAGCTTTCGATTATATTATCTTATGATGTCCTGAGTTATAGTTATTACTGTAATTTATAAATGGTATTCATTTAAAATAATACCTTTTTATATTTAAAACTTAGAATGATAAATAACAATTTATTTTTCTTATAAGTAAATAAAATTTTCTCCGTTTTTATACAACAATATATATTCAAATCAACAAATAAAGAAGTCAGGTTTAAACAACTTAAAAATTTACTCACAGCCGCGACATTATTCAAAGATGACGGTAAAAACAACGATAAATTATCTTGCATGGCATTTGTTTAGAGCGTAAAACCGTATTTTTTGCAACAACACTGTCTTGGCTCACAACTAGTATCTTCTTCTTCTTCATCAACCCATATACGCCCACTGCTGAGCACGGGTCTCCTCTACCACTGAGATGGTTTAGGCCATAGTCCACCACGCTGGTCTAGTGCGGGTTAGCGGAATACACACCTAATTAATTGCTAAGAACTCTTAGGTGTGCAGGTTTCATCACGATGTTTTCCTTCACCATTAAAGCAAGTGATAATTCAATGTGAATACACACATAAATTCGAAAAGTCAGAAGTGTGTGCCTGGGGTTCGAACCCGCGACCGCCGAGATTCTCGACTGAGCGCCCAAACCTCGAGGCCATCACTGCTTTTAAACTATTATCAACTAGTATCTACCAACATATAAACTAGATTGATGCTAAAGACAGGAACCGAAGACTTAGAAAGCCAGTCGTAGGATAGACGACGGCTGTCTCCGCCACAGACAAAAGCGTTGACTCTCAGACAGACACGTTTAAAATGTCATTCAAATTCTCTATGTACATACATTACATTACAATATTGTAATGAAGCTTGGGAATGAGGATGTTCCGATACAAATATCAATAGGAAGCTTTCTAGATAAATCTTTACGCGGACGAAACAAATATGGAATCTTGTCGTCATGGGAACATCTTCTATGGAACTTGAATGGCGTGTTTGCGAACAAAATTACTATTCATGCATTGTTATAATAATCTTCTGGCACGATTTATTTCGTTATATCTCGAGAAGATCGAAGCTAGTGTCTGCAGAAAGCGCCAGAGACAAGAATATTGAACGAATAATTTATTAATTGCCTTAGCCAAACAGGCGGTCTTTTACTTTTTAGAAATTGATTTTGTTTTTAAAGGACTAAATGCATTAGTTAAATCAGAGGCGGTACTTCTAAAAACAATTTAACAAATGAATGAATCTTGACCCCAAAATAAACATTAAGAAACTAGACATAACACAACTATCATGTATCTCATTTGGCCTTCTATTGAAGTACCGCCATTGAGGACAATAATAGTAGCAGGTACAGTGTTGTCACTTTGTCGCGCAAGCATAAAAAAAAAGATCTTCGATAGCTTTCTATACTCTTAATTTGATTGAATAACAAGTTGAACACGGACAATTTGTTTAATTTAATTTTTGATTTCGATCGACCCCTGACATACAATACACACACAGCCGATTGCACCAACGAATTTAAAATAAATTAATACGTTCACACAAAAAGGCTACAACCACATTGGATATTGTGTATAGATCCATTACACGGAACGTATTGGAGAGTGCTATTTCAAAAGATCATTACACGTTAGCAAATATGCTCTAGTTTCGGTGCGTAGGTCGCTGGTTTCTGTAGATTTGTTGCTTTCTCTTTTTATTTTCGTTCAGTTTGTCTCCATGGGGACAAAAGTGTTTCCATTGGGGTCAAGTAAATTGTTCCTGAGGTTTAATAATTCATTTAAAATAACAATGGCGTTATATTTATAGAAAACATTTAGTAATCTGTATCTACAAATTCTCTTTAAAAGAATTTATGTTTACTTCCACAACTTTTTATTGCTCTTCTATTATTTTTTTAGATATCATTCTGAAGATAACATGAGATGAATAGATAGTCGATATAAATAGAAGTTGAAAAAGTAAACAACGAATCAAATCAGATGTGATAGATTCACAAGTCAGCGTCAATCAGTCAATATCTGCATGGGATATCATCGATTAACAGCTTGAGCTGGTAATTGCGCTTCGTAGGTGGGCACACTTCGCATTGTTCTCTAATTTGCACTTGATCCGGTTCATATTGTGAAGGTTGATTGTATCTTTCCAACGGTGCAAGGTAATAAATAATTGTAAAGCCTTTCTTTCACGAAAATAAACTTTAACAGATATTCATCCTAATGAAGTGTGTGTCTTGTATATGTTTCAATCAATATAAGCATTATAATATACATCACTAAATTAAATAACTACCAGGTGTCTAGACTGCATTGTGGTCTCGCGGTACAAGTATATAGCGTGTAATCTAGAGGCACCAGGTTTAATGGCCGAATGGTCAGTGTCATTGAGATTTTCCATTAGAAACTTCTTAGTACGGCACATGAATTGTGCCCGTAAAACGGCAATAGGCTCGCCTAATGATGTGCCAACTCGGAAAAAACAGAACTCGATTTAACTCGAGTTAAAATCCACATAACTCGGGTTGAACTCGAGTTAACTGCCAAATGAATGTTCTTTCTATAATTTTTACCAGTTTATTTCCTCAGCTTCGCATTAATAGTTTAAAAAATTGGATCAAATGACATTTTTATCATTTTCAATTCTTTCATTTTTTATATTATTTATTTATAATGAATTGACAGAGTTATACTAATTAAAGTAAGAAAGAAAATTATTGTTTAAAATCATTTATTTATGTATTTTTGGCTTGAATTTTATTTATAAACATATTTATATTTATTATCAATAAAACTATGAAAATATATAGCAGTCTTTTAAAATAAAATCAGACTAACATTATGATGCGGGTATGTACAATGTACATAGTTATATTTACAGGCTGATAATTGTTTTACAAACACAATATTTTCAAGAAAATTAGATAATTAGTATCACAAATTCTTTTCTTAGTTAAATTATATACTTATAATTTAGTCTTAAATACATAATATGTGACACTTGTTATGAATGAATTAACGAACATAGTCTCACACAAATGATCGGCAAACTACGCTCCATGTCGGTTGACGGTTCCATTCGATTTACGAACTCGAGTCAGAGAGAATTCAACTCGAGTGGGTTCGAGTTACGCCCAACTCGAGTTAGCTCGAGTTACTTACTCGAGTCGACCATCACTAGGCTCGCCTCTTATTACGTCTGATTTAAACATACCTGGCTGAATGTGGATGCAGAAATTAAGCTCTGCTCATTTTATAAATACCTAAATAAATAGCTATTTCATTAAACTTTGCTTTTATATCCCCAATACAAAAGCTAAATAGCAGATAATTGTGGCATCTGCTACGTGCTCCTCAAGACTTGGTCAATTAGTGTAATTCAATTTATTGGTCCAATTATAAATGGCGTTGGTTTCATGCGCCAATCAACTATCAATAGCATTATCACTACGGAAAGAGGTCAGCGGCGAATACCGTTATTTGAAAACTTGAGGGTGAAAACATACGAGACGAAGTTTTGAGCGCTCACGTTCATTCATCAATTTATGGATGACGAATATTTAATTTTGGATCTATAATCAAGCCTTTGAAATATTACTTAATAACATTTCCTTGTGATTGCTGTCAGGTAATATAGGTTTTTGAACTGTATTTTCTTTTTGATTCATTTACATACCCTTACACTACGAGTATAATTAATCTACTCAGCCTTATTCCAATCACGCAAACATTTTAAACTATTATTGTAGAAGGTAAGCTGTAGGAAGATAATAAACACAAACTCAATGTTATGTCTTATCTTATATAATTAAGAGGATGCTAACAAGTTTATTGCAGCACTATTTCTTTTAATAAAAACAAGATCTATGTGGCCCTTATCTGCTACCTTTATAGGAATAAATGTTAATCTATAAACAATAACGTTCAGATTTCTATTAATACAGATATTGACATAATCTGAAAAATCATTCCAGTATAGAAAGTGGCGCGAGACTGTTCAATAGATCTTAAGAAAAAAATCGATTGTAGCCATCGAAAGTGAAATAAATGTAACAACGATATCTGTATTTCTGATCTGCAGTTGCTCTGTAATGGACTGCTCGATTTATAAATTTCATAATATAATAAAAAGGAGTAAGAATTTTATAAAAGATACAAAATAACAGGTTATAGTAGCAACAACAAAAAAACCAAATTCATATCAGCAAGGAACCAATAAAACCTGCAAGAAAAAAGTAAAAAGAGCTAAACCTATTTTGTCACATACTCGTACATAGTTCTGACCCCACACTAGAATACAAGTCCTGTGTCGTGGGAATCAGAAATTACGAGAGATTTTTCGGTCTCACCCATACCCGACACAAATATTTGTGGATCACACCAACATTTGCCTCGATGCGGGGATCGAACTCGCGGCTTTTTCAAAAGCCTAGCCTAGCTAGATGTCTAGCCGACTGCGCCACAGGGCTGTCAAATATAATAAAGAAATAGAAAAATGGCGAAGATTCACGCAAATATCTCCCTTACGTTCTCACGCCAGCACGCTAAAGCTCTGTAGTGCCATTGTAAAAGACCTTATTAGCTCTAAAGGTCCATGTTGCTGTGAAAGATTTACGTAATGCGATTTGAGAGTAGCGTGCAGTGCTACGTGTGGTCTCCGATGATTTGGTATTCAATGAGGCAATTTATTTAGCTTAGAGGTAAGTTGCTATGTGGAGTTAATACAGACGCCGTAGAAAATCAACTTTTTGCGACCATTGTTACTTTGATAGACACATCGGCATATCTGCATTTAATTTGATGATACTAAGCCATTGTTCTGTATCAGGTGTGTAATTGAGTTGTATTGGAACTAGTAATGTGTATATCAATGAAGTAACTAGAAGGTTTTTGTATCAATAAGTACCAATAGCTAGTGTGAACGTTCCTTTTTAAACTAGTTTTAAATAAAGTCTCATTTTTTTTTTTTGAAAAGTACAATGTATTGAGATATAAGTGTATTTTTAACTTAAAATTTTTGCGTAAAGAACAAGGAATGACTGTACCATTCTTTATAAGAGACAAGACTCCAAATGGATATGTCATATGACAGACATTAAGGTAAAGTCAACTAAAAAATTTGCTTAAAAACACAAAATACCTCAATAAAATTACGTCAGCATAAACCGCAAAAACAAACATAATCCAATAATACCAACAATAACTGAAGGTTACATCACACAACACATAAGCGAAAAGCATGAGAATCCATAATGAACGAGTTTCTTGCGAGAATAAAAAAGGCAAGAAGCATGTAACCAGACGCAATATAAACTAGTTCACAAACAAACATTATCTAACGTTTGTTGGTGCTAATGCGCCGCTTGTTTTGCTTGTAACGCACAAATTGTTCGCTCACTTTTTATTGCATTAACTATTCAATCACGCACATTTTGCAACTAAGCTCTCGTGCCTACCTCTTACATTCGCAATTGCTTGTAAAATGTGTAACTTTTAAATTATGGCAAGACTAAAATTTTTTTAATTTTTCTTCCATCGTTTTAATCTTATCAGCCTACAAAAAACATTATATTTTTAAAGAGCTCCAATTTTATATAACCATTCACTAATTTTCAGACGTTTTGAAAAAAAATATCATTACACCATGTTTCCATTAACAAAGTAAAGTATTTCTAATCTCATCCAATCATTATTGCATAAAAGCAAACATTGCTTAAGAATCTTTTTATTAATAAGATAACAACATTACGTGCTCTAAGATGTAACTGTACATCACATTCTAAAGCGATCGCCTTTTTCTTATTTCCGATAAAGATAAAATCACTACTCGTGTAACATACTGACGGTTTTGTAATCGTTTCCGACAATTCATCAAATTACAAACGTATCGAGATTAAACACATTATTTTATTTTTATTACGACATTTCTCTTCTAATTAAAGAATAATATTTTTGTAACGCTAACTTTCGAGTAACAACAAAAAAGCCTCAATATAGGTACATTATTATTTAATTTGTATAGAAAGGAATGGTCAATAGACAATATCAAACTCATGACAAAACACGGAGAACATTTTCTCTATTATACGTCGCCAGAAATATTTCACACGTCCTATCTTGTATGGAGACAATCACGACACGGATGTAATGTCCAATATGTAGAAACTATAGGAGTTTCTAACACAAGATATGAATGTAAGTGGCAGGGCGAGAGTACTCGTACCACTTAGTTTATTTACTATTTATTACTGCATAATATTGCTGTAAAATATACGCAATAGACAATTTGACGCTAAAAACGTACGTCATAAACATAAAAGTTGTTACAACCGTTTGTAAATTACAATAGTGACTTGCAATTTGTATTAAACAAATGATATATACGACAAGATTCTTTAACAATGACTAATACATTTACAGTTACATAAAATCAGCGTTATTTGAGAATTCCGCAACAGAACATTGACGCCACACCATGTTACTTATTCAGCGGACGTAAATGCTAACCGACGCGGCCAATTGGTACGGTACACACACAATGTAACGAACAAGCTTATAGTTAGCACTCTTCAAAGAGTTTCTTACACCTTTTATAAACCTCAAAAACAAATACATAGGGCGATGTAAGGACAGGATGAAGGTATAAAGGAAATAAATAGGGGAGTAAATATTTGCCTGATAATTGGTGGGCTTTAAAGCATAAGAAAAATGGATAGATAAAAATGGCATAGTTTAAATTCTTTGACAGAAAATTTATAAGTAAAAAACAAAATCTGATAAATGCTTTTTTACAGTGGAAACACTTAAAATAAATGCGACGTAACACAGTCGAAGAGTAAGGAACCAAGAGTATGCAAATACACAACCGTTTAAAATTAATGGTGCCTTCAACAAGCGCAACCGATTCTACGGTAAATAGTTTAATCTAGATCGGAGAAAATATTATGCAATAACAAATCAAACTAGGAAAAGCTAAATATAAAGTACTACATGGCGGTTTTCCTGGAGCTAAAATAATGCCTTACAACTAATTCGTTACAGATATAAATATCATTGGCTACGTATGAATCAAAACCACACGATATTGGAACGAAAACCAAATCTGGGTCAGTACTCAGTACTTGAAGTCCCATAAAATCTTTACTTCACGAAGAGTAAGACGTTTATGAGAGCCGATAATAGTAAATAACCTGTCACATTTCCTTAGCTTAAAGTTGCACAAGCAAACAAAAGTGAGTACAACCAATCGAAAATAACTTGTGATCGGTGAATTTCAACATGTGAACAGACCTTACATGTTGCGATGTACACCCATGTCACATATTAGGAATACATTATAGACTTGAGTAATCGCTCTAAATGTCCGCAGAATCTTTTGTGGAATCGTATTCCTAAACCATTACGTCTGGCCGTATAATTTAATGATTTAATTTTGTCACCAAGAAGCGTGGGTCGCGATCCATTTCCCCGCTCTTTGGAGCGCCGCCGCGCCCTGCCTTATGCATTCATATAGATTGTCGATTAAAACGCTAGAATAGGCCTATTATGTGCTTACTGCACAAACATGTTTGTTTTGCATAACACATTTACATTGTGGACTCACCTAAAAGTCGTTTGTTGTAGATCTCATAATCGCACCGCCATCCTTGTACCTGCGAACAATGAATGTACATTATAAAATTTGACATATATGACCTTTCGCCTTCTGCGAATGTACAGCGTGCGAGTATTATCTGTAAGCAACATTAATATTAGTTGAACTATGATCTACACACTAGAATATCCGTTATAAAAGTATTTATAAACATGACCAGCAAGTCCATATACCGCAAATTTATTGCGGCAATATCAATTGAATAAGCTATAGTACAGCGTCGACTTAAACGTAATAGGGATGTTTGAATTAGTAAAATAACATTAGAAGGAAATGTGTCAACTTCGAGTCCGCTTAAATCGATCAATAATGCCATTAATTCCTATTAGGGACGCAATTTCATCGATTATATTTCGAAAATACATGTTTTTGTTGATCGCAAGCAATTGAATGCCTTCTTAGGTAACAAAATAAGTCCATATAATAGCTTCGATTCTGTTTTTGGTATAGCGAAACACTTTTACTGTTTTTTTCTGATGCACTTTACAATGGGAAATGTCGTCAGGTTTCTGAGAAGCCGATTCAGAATAGATGTCTCTTTCATTTGCCGATCACGTCGTCCACGAGTAGCGTGAGTTCGTTTTCACATTTTCAAAAGATATTTGGTTCATTCAATTTTCCACCTTAACCCATTTATTTAACAGTTGTATTGGTTTTGGATATGTATGTCAGTTTTGATTCAGCCCTACGAAGATTGTTTGGTTCTGATAGGTTTGTATCTGCCGACTGATACTACAACACAATATGGTGAGTGTCGCTTCGAAAAAAAATCGCCTTTTCCTTTCCTCCAAACGAAATTTGAAACAAAGTACTCATTACATTAAAGACCAGCCACAATTGAGTTGTACTCCGTAACCAAGGGCCACCGTCATAATATAATTATCAGTAAAAAACACTGATAAATTCACACAAAGCAAAATAAAATACTGAAATATCAGTCGTATATTTTGAAACTTAACACAAGATTTCTATTTTAATGTGGTGTCTGATCTACATACATTCCATACCATACTTATAATTTAAAAATCCAATATACTTCACCTGTATTATACTTAAGAAATTAAATATTAAACAAAGGTTTATTCCTTGAAAACCTGGCATCTAGCCCACCTGTGTTGAACTTGAATAAAGTTCACATACTCGTATAGGATCATACGTGGTCCGGAGTGATTCAGCGGAGATAAGAATCTCGTACCATCCCGAGCTTACATAAGTAATTGCACAAGAGAGGTACGAGCTACCACAAAACGGGATACGGCTTCGTGTCCGCTTGATTACAATTACGTGACTGACTCAAACCAGTGTAAACAATTACAAATGAAGAGCAAATATGCACGGGTAATGGAGTTTTCGAGGACTGTTTGTATTGTATAGGTATGTGATTCTGATAAATGTCGACGAAAAATTGCATAGGTCTTTAGTTTATTTCTATAAACATATGAATACATATATGTATGTATGTTTATATTAGTTGGTGTTCGTCCCTATGCTAGGTTGTTGGGAGTCGTACTTACGTATTAAAAAATAAACGTGAGAATTGATAAATTCAATTGAAGTGATAAGATGAAACATGCTCTTCTATTTGTTAGGCTAAAAATATTTTAGTAGAGATGTCTCTGCCTACCTTCGCAGATATAAGTGCATTAAAGTTTATAATTATACGAAACAAAATGTTGCTTATATATAACCGCTTATGTGAACGGAACCTCACATACTAACATTTAAAATTTTCACAAGTTCAAAACCAAAGGTCCTTTACCCAAAATTTTATATTGCGAACAAGTCCAAACATTGTTGTAAACTTAAAATGTTTTTATTATCCTTAGGCATTATAATAAACATGATATCACTGGTAAGTCAGTCAACCTTTTCCACCAGTTTACAAAAACAACACCCACACTTTTGCATTGTGTGTCTTTGCATTTAAATATTGTATATTTTGTTTGTATGGAAATTGTTACAACTTATACTAACAAACGGCTTTACCGGAGCCCAATGATAAAACCAAGTAATCTATGTTCTTTTATAATATATTTGTGTCTGAAATGAAAAGAACGAGGTGCAGCGATTGTTAAAACTAAACAAATCTATTACCTTAATAACAACAGGAATCTAAGGAAAGAAAGTTGTAAAAACATAAGAAATATAGAAAAGGAAATCGCGTTTGAAACTTAAGAAGGGGGAAAGTTATTCAGAGCCGCGACGAAAGGGCTACATTCAAGACGCCCAAGAAAAAGTAACATATGCAGTAACACATACAACTTAATTAACTGAAAAACAAAAAAATAGAACAAAATTAAAAAAAAAAGATGAAGTAACAGAGATCATATTAGTAATTCATCGATGCCTTACAAATAATACTCTTATTGACTCCGCTTACTAAGCAAGCCTGAGAAGTCCCACATTCCCAACAATTAACTTCGAACAAAAGATTGCAGTCTAAAACGGTTACGGATCCTGTACTGTTATGTAGGAGGGAACTAGACGTCTGTGATGAATGTCTGACGTGACGCCAGTTCGTGCCTTCGTTATTCCCGACCAGCGATTATGAGCGAGATTAAATTAAATTTCATGACCATCTTGGCCACATAAAGAGTTAACTACACTATTTTATGTATAACACTCGGGACTATAGCTCAAGCTTCCCCAGTGGAAACTGCTCTTAGACCAGGTGGTAAATGAAATAGAGGAATAAATGGATCTTACTTAGATTATTGTAGATCTGTGTCGAATGGTTATGATATATTTGATATATTATGGATTCAATAACTGATTTCATTTTATATTATTGAAACAGACAGAAAGGCTATGATTTAATTTAATGGACATCGGACATAGGCAGCTGCCTATATGTCGGGTATAAAACCAAAAGTCGGAGGTTCAAGTTTCCATTAAAACCAATAAGTATTTTCTGCATTATTCTTTTTTTATTCTGTAAACATTCGTAGTTATAAATTTAGAATGACTTTAATGAAAGGCATTTACGTATCCACTTTAGTTTATTTTTGGGAATCTGCAAAGAACCCATTATGTCGGTATGACATAGAAATGTTTATTTGGGTCAGCGAACCTGAGAATATTTACGTTTACATGATAATTGTTGAACGGTTCTTGCAAATCTCGGTTTTGCTACACTTACGGTAAATGAAAAGTGACATTATTCTTGAAGATGTTCACGTCATTACTTGTTACTAAAATAAACTAGAATATAGCTCTTCCTGAACCTAAAGTCTTCTTTGTTAAAATAGATTTGGATCCTTGTTTTTAACATGACGCTTTTCGAATTTCGACTTTGCTCAGGTGGCCTAAAATTACATACAGAACACTTTTTTTAAATTCATGGACAAAATTCGAGAAAGATTAAATATACATCCAAGTATTCCTTACATTCAATAAATATCATGATAAATACTCCTTCTACTCCTCACAAATTTCACTTCTTACGTAGGATGCACACAATTTGCAATGCGATAGCTATTCAAATTGATGGGAACATCCTTAATGCAATGTAATTCAATCACTTAAGCTTCGCATTATCGGTGTAAATAAATTGTTTTCTCTACCCTTCAACTGATACTGCGCAAAACCGTTCAGTTACTGCCCACGTGGATATCAATAATTCAATTGCCAACCTTTAAGCAACTCTCACTGCTAAACTTCCGATCTTTGACTCGTATTTACATAACTATACAATATTTACGATTGAAACAACAAACGGCTACTTAAATAAGGAATTAATTTCTAAAACGGTATAGGAGCCAGCAAAGGTCAGTCTCATCGGGTCACAGGTAATGCATAATGTAAAAGCGAATTCTATTGACGTACGATATTTAAACTTCGTGATATTTATCAGGCATAATGGGCATGTTCTAATAGACTTTGTACGAATATTTTGTAATTTTACATACGGATATATGTTAATTAAAATTTTGGTTACAAGGGCTAAGTATAGGGCAAACTCCCAAACGAACCTAAGTATTTGGTAAAATATTTTTTCCCTTTTAGATCTGCTACTTTTCTTGGCTTTGATTCAGCAGGTATTAAAAATACTTGACCAGTTTCGATCAGGTGAGGCTAACAAAGCATAAATACTATCAAACTCAGTAACTAACATGCTCTTAGCCTTCTTACTTCCTTAACAAGAATAATAAATGGTATAAATAATTTCTGACATTTCCACAAGCAATACGAGCAAAAGGGGAACACTCATCAGATAATACGGTAGACTCCCATTACACACTTGTCACATTTTCCAGTATTATTCCTACACGGTCTATACGTATCGTATATCCAGTAAATCCGTCATTTTCAAACCGCCTCGTTCTCACACATTTCTTTTACACCACCAATAGACATTAGGGCTAATGCCTTTGAAATAGAATTTGCTTTTATTTCTAAGGAAGATTGGCGGCAATCGATAATGACTTTTGTGACGAAGGTATAAGTTATGGTTTCGTATGCAGCGTCATTGGCACCTAGGGTGTTATAAAAATGAATTAGCCGTGATCAGGTTTCCCGACTGCGCAACTGAGCCGGGCGAGATTAAAGTACTCGAAGTATGTATTAATAACAGTGATTTCTAAACGCATACTAACTAACATTTATCTGGAATTACTTATCAGTTCTTTGCTTAATTATACACGTGCACATACTCGCATCAGTTCAAACGTTCCACAAGTTATGTTCAAAATCCCTTGTGTTTAAGACGAGACTATAGCAGACATACTTACAGACAAGAGGTTACTGTAGAGATGTTTTTAAGAAAAGTAGACATTTAGCCTGAACTAAGAATGGAATTCGAGTTTTCTATATCACGTGGCAATCACTTCGATTGGGGCAAACAAAGCAGTCATAATACACTTTGATATTTTGTTTTTTTTTATAACTTTCTTTATTGCAACATTGAACTCAATGTAGTTTATTAACATATTACTTAAAGCATATTCTCTAACAAGACTTAAACTAAAAGATGTTTCCTTTTTTGCAAAACTTCTCCTTTGATCAAGTCAACAGCCCTCTCCGCGAAATATATATTAATAACAAACTATTTTCGTTTCAGCCGTCCAAACATATGGAAGTCTGTCTGAGAATGTGCTATCACTTCTGACAAGTTTGAATTCCTCAGTACGTTTTGTATATCCAAAAATACTTGTACCAAGCTTTCTACACATTCCAATTAAATTTGAATATTGAAAGAATCCAGAATATTAGAGTAAAAATTATCTGATCAATAAAAGGCTGAGGTAGTGCAATGTAAAAAGAAATGAGTAAACACTATTTGATCTTCCAGATATGGAAAGCTGATTGGAAGTCGATGTAGTACAAATAAAGAATCTAACTCAATTCATTGATAAGCGTCACACCTTTTGTGAAAAGAATGGGCGAGAAATTAGTTTCTTAATTGGCATGAAACAAACAGTGGTGATTGTATAAAAATAGAACAAATACAAAATATATTTTGTAAAAGATATTTGCCTATTAGCAAAAATATGAAGTTCTGGAAATTTAGATACTCTAATATATTGATTGTATTTTTTATCAGTATTTTAAAAGATTAAATCAAGGCAATCATGATGGTTTAAAATTTAAATAATAACTTCTTAGGACATAAAATAATCTTGATACTGTCCAAATATTATTACGAAGATATTGATTTTAAAAGATTTTAGCTTAATCCTTTCAGATAAGAACGAATACTTAAATTTCAAAAAAAAAAATAAACACGTCACTCCTCTGATTAAATTGTATCTTCAATAAAATTGTATAACATGATCAGCATCCATAAAGTTCTAACTAACATGAATAGCAATAACGCTTATAACATATTTATTACCATTTTAATTCTATAACATGGTGCCAGAAATTATTTACGACCCGATTAAACTTTTATTATGATTGACTAAGTAACAGTTTACGTTTCATATTACTGAGCCACGACAGGGCGTCGTAATTACTCATTAAATAATTTAAAAGATGTCACATTTAACAGCATGGAAAAATAGGTTAAATATAATCTGTTTATAATAAATTTAAAAAGGTTACACAAAATAATACTTATGTACGAAGAGAAAATCATTCACCGTTGGAATAACTGTCTAGAAACATTTAGAGAAAACTTTGAACATATTAATATTTGAATAGACATGGCGTAACTTTATTTGGCGCCAGCAAAATCGTAAAACCAAAAGGAATTCAAAATATTCTAATGTATGGAAGATAATGAGGCACAGATTCTTCTTAACTAGAATAATTTAAACATAATTTTAATATAAAACTCCTTTGTTAAAAATAATCTTCTAAAAGCCTTAACAAAGGAGATGTAGATCTTTTGTATTTGTAAGAAAAGATACAATAAATAATAAGGTTGAACAAATTGGTTGACACTCAGTTGTGAGTTTGCCGATGTAGATAAGGTATGTGCATCTTTATGACAAATTTATTGATTAATAGTCGGTCACGTATTCGCTTTCCAACGCAAAAAAGGCGTGTTTTCATATGATAAAATTGTAATAAATTGCATTTAATGCTTTTGTATTATTGTGAATTTGGGTAGCTTTGAATTAATTTAAAAAGTAAAATCATCAAAGTTATTTTTTTAAATGTCTTTTAAATGTAAGTTTACACACACAGGCGATAGTTTGATGGTGTCGGTTTATTTTTTTAAAAATTAATCAATCCCCGGTATCTAAAATTCGCTACTAAACACATGTGTCACACAACTTGCATATCGCTTTGCAAAATGATATGAATATTCTACAAATACCATTTCCTTAAAATAAAATTAACGTGGATGCTTTACATGGCTAACTTTTCACTATTTATCGAACAAAAATTACAACACTTATTATAATTTTTTTTACGTTTCTACTTAGCTGGAAATTATGTACTTCCTTTAAAAAAAACACAGTAGCTTGTGGACACGACGTATAAAATTCGTCACACTCAAACAAAAAGATTCAATCAATACGCACGAAAATATCTAAAGAGGCGAAGCGTTTAGAATCAACATTCAGTGATCATTAAGTTTGAATGTCAATATAACAAAGTGTGCCGTGCCGTTATAGGCACAAAAAGCTGTAGTGGGTCATTGGCACAGCGCCGAGCTCGCCTCAGATGACTTCTCACAATACGAATTTTACTCGTTTTACACACTATGTGCATGTCGACGACCGAATATTGTTATGACCGTATTTTTGTACTATACTTACTCAACATATATGTACTATACATATGTAGGTATATATAATTGTCATGATAGTGTTCCAGTCGTATTGGCAATTAAGTTTTTTTTTTTATCATCATAATAATTTAAAAATGTAATCGCTTTGTAAATCAAAAGGACAATTTCAACAGTCGAATATCCTGTTTTTCTCTTTGTGCATTCTAAGACTAAATATCGACCTATGCATAGAATAAGGTTACTTATGACTATAACACCAAAGTACTTTTTATGTCTTTATAGAGTTAAACTTGTTTATACATATATTGCACTAGTGAAGTAGTTATAATCATAAATTTTGTTGTTGTTTGAAGAACTAAAAAAGTAACTGATAATTTTGTGCCCAATTACGTTTAAATCGCTGAGAAAGAGAAGTTGTGCAAAAGCTCATATAACTTTATTTTGCGCATAGGTCGATATAATCAGATTAGTAATTTCGGATATACTACGAAGTACTTTTAACTTAGCTAATAAATCACAAAAGTACCAAATAATTTATCCCTGCGGCAACATCTAAGCAACGTGCGTATTCTAAAACAATAACTCACAGTAATTACTCAACAATCATATCAAGCCCGGAAGAAAACTGGGGCCATTATTCGCGCCACTGTTTAAAATGTAAATATCGGATAAATTCAACAAGCACAATAAATTACTATTAGATGAACACTATTTGCATTGAACATAGAAACGCTGATTTTATTTTACATAGTTGAATGACCGAGACACAATGGTCCTTTTTGCATATGAAACGCGAAAGATTATTGTTGAAGTACATGCTGTTTGTGTGGAACGATTAAAATATCAGATGGTATGCGTCTACGTGTACATTCCTTTATGCAGGTGATCAGATTCAAATTGATGAATAAAACCTAACTACAAAGTCAATGCACAGTTTCTTATGTAGGTGTAATTGATTTAAATAGAATATTATTAACCAAACGATTAAAAAGCATAGATTCATTTAATAGGCATTTTCCCTTTTTATATGAATTATTTTTCCAGATATTCAACAGAAAATGTCCAATAAAGATACCAAGCAAAATTTCACAGCAAAGCATATCTATTATTTCACTATATGAAACGCCTGACAAACGTAACATATTTTCAAGGTAAAAATAGTCAATATCTACTGGTATCTATGAAGAATAACTATTAAGAAAACAAACTAATTTTATTCCTTATAACCACAGTTCCTAGATCATCATAGCATTCACCATAGAAAAGATCCGCAATACTGCACCAGAACAACCCAAGAATCCAGTTTCAATAAACCAATTAACTTTGTAAATTGGACCATTAAACCTACTCCTATTGTCTGACGCTAATAAACAATAGCACAACAGCAAATAATAAGTCAATATATTGTCCTCTCACGCGTTCTGCGAAACGGAACGGGGCCAACAGAGACCGGTCTGTAGGGCCCTAGTCCTATACAAACAAGATGCTCGGTCGCCCTTAAAGGAATAAGCTGGAAAACACAACCTCTCACGCCTGTCTACGGATAATTTGTACTGATTTAAACACGTTGGTAATAGTATTTCTACCAATGTGGAAGGTGCTTACCGTTTCACTTCCTAGATCAATTTTTCTAATGGAATCTGTGCCGTATTTTCTTTTGTTACTGATTGTAAAGAATGTCTTTGTGAGCGTTAAAATTCAAGAACATAAAAAATGTACTCCTCCTCAGTGAGATACTTCTTCTTCTTCAAGAAAATACTATTATTAGAAGATACTATTATTCAGTGAGATACTATTAAATCATATATAAATAAGTCTGCAAGTGTAATAATTACACCAAGAATGACGACCACAAGCACCTTCCAAATTACCTTAATAAAATATAATTTCACACACAGCTCTTCTGACAGCAATAGTGGCAATTACGCGGTTAGTTAATGATTGTAAAAGCTAAGAACTTCACATTTCATCAGCTCAGAGATTAGACGATTCGAATGGTCAGACTAATAAGAGGTGTTAAGTTTTACCGTTGCGTAAACAATAAATTTAATGATATAAGTATAATGGTGTTTCAGGAAGAACCTTTAGCTTAAGTCGAAGATGCTCCATCCGTAAAAGTCAATAAGGCGATGATACTGTTAGACGCGTGCGCGGCCCATTGGGTGGGCTGAGAACACGACACGACAGAGCCAACCATTATACGCCGCGGTCTACATAATACAGACTTTAAAACGGACCCGGGGCAGGTTTTTACGTACTCATTAAGAGTTGTAGGGCTGACCCTATGTAATTACTGATAATTACCAGAAAAAATGTTCTTACTAAGTAGAATTAGTGATCTATAAAGTGGCGTTGGAAAGATACATACAATAGGTGTCCAAATTTAAATTTTAAGGTAAACATCAGGTTAAGATTTGCAAATGGAAACTTATGCATAAGTATATTGTAAGCACATAGGAAGTGTGTGAACAAAATTAACATCATTGCATGATACACTCTATTAACTTACTTACATTAATGTTTTATGATGGCTAGCATATTTTTAAGTACCGCAGAGAACAAAAAACATTACCTCGGATTTTGATTTCCCAATACTTTAGGATCTCAATCGACTCGTCACCACTTCAATCAACAAAATAATTTAAATTGCTCAATAATACGTACAATCCATTAAAACGTCGCTAGTAATATTTACACTACTCGTTTTTATACGGTCGACAAGTGGAGTTCAGAGTTCAATTCGTTTGTAGTTATGCTAGACGTGATGACTTCAGATTGGATTTAGATAACTGTGAACTAAAATGTCAGTATCCACTTTTATCTTTTATTATTTTGTTTTATTCAACCATTCCTATTTCATCCAGACACTAATTATAAATGAGAACATAAACGAAATAAAAAGTTTTGCATCTAAAATGGAATAGAGTTTATGCATTGCAAAAATTTGAGGTGTTACAACACGGAATGCTGTCTTTCCATTCTGGTAAATCGACTATTATTACGGACCAAGACCCTATTCGATCGATCGAAGCAACAGCCATCGGCAAATTTACTCGGCATTCAAGCGTTTGCAATCCGAATACAGTTAAAACGTTTATATCGTTTTAAAAAGCAATAAATAGCCTTCTAGAGACAGTTCGATGGTATTAACTTGCAAATGGACATGTCTTTATATTCAAGCCACCTTTTTCAACGAAAGCTGTTCCAAGCAAGATCTATCTTGAACTGCCTCTTGTTTAGTGCAAAAAGCTGCCACGCCCACCGCCTATAAACCTTCGCGATAGATAGTTACGCCACGTGTAAAAACTTGAAACTATTACTAATAGCTTCCTTAAAGTATGCACTGAGGCAAAAAGCGAAGTATATTCGATATTTAATAGATCTTTTATGTGTGCAATAAACGTAGCTGAAGTGTACTGATTCATGGAAGTGATCAAACAAAAAGCTGCTGCTACATTTATCGAATCAATATAACAGTATAGGTGTATAATAAACTGGTATTTTCTTGGGCGTTGTGCTCGGATGTCCAATATTTTACCGTTAAGCATGTTTATCGAAAAGACGAAGTTACTGGAGGGACTGTATTGGTTTTTAATTTCACTTTCACCATTCAACTTAAAGCGTAATTTAATACACATTAACTTGCCGTCAGAAAATAAAGGTTAAATTTTAAAGTTTTTTGAAATTCGTTCGCAATGGCATATGTATACATACACTCCTGTACCTCGGAAAGGAAAGGCAGACGACACTGACGTTTTGCCAGATGTATTTAAAATACTACATAATAGAAGAATAAGCTACAATATTTATGATATAAACATGATCTAATTTCCAGATTTCGTGCTGTTATTGAGAATTTAGGAAAATTATGCGTCGAATGACGTAACAATAAATTTTATAAAATTAATAACAAACTATTAAACCTTGCAATAGTAATATTGATCACGTAAATCAAAACTACCAAGCTGCTGATTTCAATAGAAAGGCATAAAAACCTAGATACGGTTGTTAATAATTAAATGAACGATTGTGTATCTGAAACGTAACCTTTTCAATAGGAGACACGTCTGTAAGGCCGCCTAGCGGTCTCCAAACGGTCCTAATTCACGAACATGGGACCGCTAATCGAATTATTGCCGAAAGCGTCATAGAACGGAAAGTGAAAAACGGGAATTGGACATCGTTACAACTGTTTTTGCTAGTTCTTCGAATTTTAGTAACACCAACCGAGACAAATGGCTTGTTTATTGATTTCGCATCCGGAATTATTTGCAGAATATTTCTGAATACATTTTGCGCTTTGTAAAGTATTGTTATGTTTAAATGTTAGTGAGAAATGAGCAAATTTATAAAAACATTAATGGCGAAGTAAACCAGGAGGAAATTTGAAATACTGAGAATTCTTTATATTAATTCTTTATATTAACAATTTATTTATATTAATGTTATTTCATACAATTACTATTTGGAAATCTTTCCTCATTCTGTATTATTTCCTCAAGTTAATTAGTAAATAAAGATTCAGATATTGCCATGTATAGATTAAGTATAAAAGATCTGAAACAAATATATTAAACTACCATACCCATATTACATAGATAGGAACAGTATGGCCACGTTCATAATATGTAACATGACGATAAATCAATGTTGCATTACCGCGTAACAAATACGTTATAGCGTAAAGTGTTACATCACGAACAGAATGTATTGTATGACCGTGATCGAATTCACGACGATGCGTGATCTGTATTAATGACTGTCAATGGAGAGTTAGAACTGGTCTTGCATGGGTTAGATCTTGAACCTTTCGTAGTGATTATCTTTAATTTTGTTAGCAATGTGGCAAATTCCTGCTTGAGGAAAAATATTTTTTTTTAATTTAAATACAACAGCGAAAGAGTAAAATACTAAATTAGTTTTAGCTATTTATTTAGAGTGAAACTATGCCACCACAGCTTAAAATTCACTTCATGTAACATCAGATATTTCTTTTTTATGATAAAAAATCATTACAAATTTATTTAGGACTTCTTGAAAAAATTCTATTATTATATCAATCAAAACTATTTTAATCTCCATAACAATGACAAAAATTCTACATAACGCTGCTCTTCTAGAGAGCTTTGCTGCTTTCCCTAATGAGGTACCGTGAGTTTCTATTTTTATTCCACAACACCTAATGAAAAACTAAGATATAAACGTTAAGTAAAAGCGATTATTGCTCGTATTATCTCAACAGCATGTACAATAACTGTGCCAGGTAATACATTACGTCTGCTCCGTACGCTACTGAAATTAATCTCGAACAATAGATTGATATTCGACATGCAATGTGCCTCGCAATACAGTTGTAGAGATGACGACATTCAGATCGAATGACTGAATAAAGATTACGTGTTGTCTATCGCTATTTCTATAATTAAAGTATTGATGCGTCATTTAGTTGATGTTTTGAAATATTTTATGCTTAATTATTTTATTATAATAATGATACTGTTGGCATAACATAAGAACCTGCCGGCGGTTTGGATATATAACTCTACTAAGATAATATATGAGAAAGCAGTAATTTCATGGCGTTTTTGATGCCAATAAATAAAAATTTATCGCTAAATATTTTTATCTATTGATAAAGAATAAACGCCGGCCGCTATTTAAAGGTGAAGTTATTTTTTAGTTTAAGGAGATTTGTGGGTTTTCGATATTGAATCGACTTCACTATAAATAATGTCGTATATTCTTTAAGCCGGTAATTATTGTTGCGCGTAAGAACATTAACGTGCCATTTTCAATAAATAACATAAATTACGTAAATAATTAAGGCACGTTAAAATGTTATAACACGAGTTATTTATTGGCATGCATAATTCATATATTGTAATGGATTCTAAGTGTAACTAGATAGCAGTGCGGCAACGTTCTTGTAGAACGTTATATGAGTAGACTTACTGTCAGCGCATTTTTTTAGTAGTTTCGCATTTTTCCCACTATATTAAGGAAAATGCATTCCAGTAAACTGCGATCTATTTTGTTTAAAGCACAGGACTGATAAATTAGCCAAGCAAAGCAAATAACTTTATAATGTAGTCAGAAGTGAAAATCCACTCATACCATCCAAAATACTTGTGAAATCTTAGTTGTATTCCAGTGTTTCAGTATAGATAAATTGAGAGTTGACTATCTCGTCCCTGGCAACTATTTGTTCGACAGTAGGTTCTATTACATAACAAAATTAATCATATGTATAATGTATTTACAGTTTTGTAAATATATTTGGGTGTATTTTATGTGTCAGAAAAAAAAATAAAAAAAGATGCTTAAAACATAGGGGATTACAACTAGAAATACGAACGAGAATATATATTTTTTCCGTCAACATTATCATCTTCTTGCCCTGTCCCCAATTTTTATTTCGGCTAAAGAGAAGAAAGGCTTAGCACTAGTCAAAGCACTAACTAAGGCATTATCTGTACTATCTAATGTAATGTATAATATTTTATCTCATACATTGCACTAGAAGCGAATAAAGTTGTTGAATTTAAATAATTTCCGCTTTCAATAAAATTACATTTTACTGCTATTATTTACATACTACACGTACGAACGTAATTGTGAAGTTTATATTTAGATTCCTATTTTCATGTTTAAAATATCTAATTAATTTTCTCTTTAGAGGAATTAGTTTATTTTATTTACTTCATAATCAAATGAGATGCTTTCGTCTTCTTTGTTTTGTGTTACATGTTCCATTCTCTTTACTAACTCTTCACTTGATTAACTCTTAAATTTTGATGAACAACGAAAATTTAGCAACTGTCTTCTGTTTTTATTTATTATTGCATCCATGAAAAAAAAAAGCTTTGAAAATGTATGTTCCATTTTTATAACTATTTTTCTTATAACATTACATGGTAATTCAACCCGATATTTAACGTTTCAATCTCTCATACAAAGCACCAGGTACTTTTGAATAAGACTAAAACTATGTCCAACTTTAAATCTACAGAGAACGTAACAGTCCTTGTCAAATAGATTAAACGAGACGGCTGCTTTTCAATCAAGCAGACATTTCAGGTCAGAGCTGGTTCCTGAGGAATTTTCGAGTCGCATGCGCGATGCTAACTACGGTACAACTTATTCGATACGCACATAACCTCACCGGCGGGAATTCGTCGACCACGTTCGTTCTTAATCGGTTTCCGTAGCCGCGTCCACCCACGGTCCCGTTCTAGGAATATTTCCATAAGAACATGGACATAAATTAAAACTAATGAGGTTGTATAGGATTTTTCCAGTTTCAATTTATTAGCACACAACTGTCAATTAATGTGAGGGATTGAGGGTAGATTGTTATTTACTAGCGTTGCGATCGATAGGTTCAGAGTTGGGCTTTCTACTGAGAAATACAAATACGTAATATTTCAAACATTACTATTTTTAACAAGCCTTTTCTATTACGGCTTCAACTATCAACAAAATTTAGATTATTAAAAATTATTAACAGGAAGCATCATTCAATTTATAAGCGTGCAAAGAAATGTAAATAAATTCTGACTAAAGGGAATTTAATTATATTTATAAAATAACATCCATGAGTTAACCACGTGTTCAAGTCAATATTAGAAGCTACAAGTTACGGCTTTAGGTATTGTCATGACCAGTTATAGCTATTGCATTGAGAAAAAACTGGTAAACCCGTCGTATCAGTCAAAGCTTACTTATGAATCATCGTTCTCTCCGACCAATACTCGTGCGATTATAGGCAGGTTAAATGTTAAACCTAAAATTAACCCGTTCGTAACCGGATATCGCGAATAATTCGTGTCTACAAAAACAGCACACTAACTCCGAGTTCTCACTGAGTGATTAATGAGCTGAAAAATATTAAAGAGGATGCCTCTTATTACTTGACAGATATAATATCAATTATAAATTGTACATTATTTTTTATGTTACTATTTAAATTTATCCACTACATAGTTTTTGCTTCCGCAGCAATAAAAAATGAGGTTAATCATGAGAATATTTTATACGTCACATTTCATTGACTACCATTAATCCGGTTATAGCAGATTTCCTTTGAACACGTCTGTTTAAATGACGTTTGTAACCATTAGGGACAACCAGGATGAACGATTCAACACGCTGCAAATATCGTTGGACATTACAGCAATATTGTGCTTAATAGAATCACTGCTGACAAATTGATCGATGTCCATGATAAAATCTCTATGGCAATAAATCTAAATCCATCAATTTCCGCACATTAATTCGATAAAGCCACAGCGTGTCAAAAACTCGACTACCGCAATGACGTCCTGCTGTGAACGAACTAACATCCATTTTCGCTTAAGTATAGAAACCGTATGTCCGTTAAAGGAAATGCAGGACACAATTATACCTTCTAGCAAACTTATTTCCATGTACTCGGGTACTTAATACTGAGAGGGCCGCGTTCTGCTATTAGCATAACTAGAGAAGCGCGGTTTCAGGTGAGCGGGCTAACGGAACCGAACGCGCATATCGACGACGCATCTATTATTACCCGGCCATTTTAAATTGTACCCTACGATAATCGATATAGAAACTACATTGTGCTATAAAATTTGATGTCGTTTTAATTTATAGTCGAAGCGGGGCTACAAATCCGAGAGACAACGCCGGGCTGTGTCAAACAGATTAGCGCATCACAATGCATTGTATGGTTATTGGTTTTCTTGCATAACAAAAAGTTTAGCGGCATCTTTGCGCTGCGATATTTTATTGATAAACCGGAGTACAGAGAAGATTTATGGAGGCGCATGTTGGGTGTCTACGTGTTCTTGAAATAAAATCTTTGAGCCTGGTACGTAAAGTTTTTGCTTTTTTATTATTGAATGGATTATTTCAATGTTTTAAAAGGTAAATTTTGTTTCATAGCAGCATGTCGCCTAATCATCTTTAAGAAACGGAGTTTGTAAAACGGAATATTTAAATTAGTGTCCAATTTGGCCGTTAGCACCTAAAGAAGAAAGAACGTGTTAGCGAACGCTACATATTTCGATTAGGAATAAGTATTCCAACAGATACAACTGTATATATTTATATTACATTACATATTCATCACTTACTGTACCTATTATAAATAATTATCCTCCTTAAAGTGTTCCTTCTGAGTTTAACATTTACCCATTGTTTCAAGTCGTAAACTCCGCGATCCATCAACATAAAACGAAATAATAAAATAAGCGAAATATCAGTCAAACAATACAGCATTAAAATTTATTTTAACATCCATTTAAGACTATTAAGACTCTGTAAAACGCGTTATGTTAACTAATCGTTAACGTTGGTATTGAGAGCAAAACCCGTGATTCTGAAAGTAAGTGTAAACACAATTCATACTGTGCCGTATGCAATACCGTGACTAACGTGTGCCGGGACCGTGTTGCGGAACTTTACTATTAAACTACAATTCCGTGGAATAGTCAACGTGCTTGTAAGAGTACTGAACAAATTAGCTTTAATTTTTAGCTTCAAACGATGTTTTTAGAACTGCAACTTAAGAAGTTTGGTTTATTTACTATTTATTTATTGATTTAAAAGGTGGACTTTAAGTATAAGGTAATCTATGAGGTTTGAACTATCTAGATTTGACCCATCCCCCTAATACATAGATGACACAGAGCAGCTCTGTCAATTGGCTCTAAATCTTATAGCGTATAAAAAAAATGGTATTTGAACAAATTTCCTTAGGATGCTGTCATTACGTTTTTCTTTCGATCTTTTGATAGTTTAAATCTATCCATAATATTTCCCTAAGAAATGATACAACGACAACAACACAATCCCTAAATATAAAACTTTATTCATCTTGCTACTAGGCAAATCTTAAATTCCTTAAGCATTACTTATGTCGTATCTGTAAAGGTTATGAGAATACTAATATAGGTTATTAACATCCTCATAAACATATTGCAAAGCGAAAACATTAGAATAATTTAAGCTGAAAATGAACTTATAAAAGGTAATTATGCAAAGCAAACTGCTAATCTATACGGTTGGTCTTTCTAAGATGACTTCATAACGCATAACGAGTACGCATTTACGATAACTAGAAGAACGGGTAAAGGGAATTTAAATAATAAAGCCTCATCAGGAGTCATTCGTCATGATATGTGTACGAGAAACTATCAATAAGCTACATTATCAACATATAAATGTGACTTAAGTTAGTTATACTTATATTACGTAGGCAGATGTGCATTTCTGCACTTACGTTTCGCCGGTATGTATCGGTCCCACGTGATAAGGGGCCAGCCTATTGCCGTTTTCGAGCATATTTCCAGACTCCGTGCTGCTATTGAGAATTCCTTCATACAAAAAAACAATAACAATTAGTTCGATCCGGAAATAGAACCCAGGAGCTCTACATATGTGTCAAGCAAAAGCAATTTTAGGAATTTGTGCGATAAAAACTGTATTATATATTATGAATATGT
This sequence comes from Cephonodes hylas, assembly GCA_030295005.1. Classification (NCBI taxonomy): domain Eukaryota; kingdom Metazoa; phylum Arthropoda; class Insecta; order Lepidoptera; family Sphingidae; genus Cephonodes; species Cephonodes hylas. The sequence goes on along the minus strand of AP025372.1, from coordinate 8,834,628 downwards.
CTTGACTTTGTTGCCCCCCAGTAGAAGAAAATTAGTATGAGGAAGAAATCTTAAATGAGATTTGTAGTATTTCGTGATCAATTTGTAAAATCATATTCGAATGAATAGCAATCACTGTGTCGACAAGTAAAAGATAAATGTAATCGTTTATCGTGAGGAACACTTCAATTTACCTAGGTGCAGTTAGTTTATAAGATTTACTGTAAGACAAGTTGGGAAGAACTTCGTTAGAATAATTATATACAACCTTAAACAGTATATTTTGTTTATTAGAATACATAAAGAGTACTTAAACAATTAAACCAAAGATTTCTAAATCTGTGATGCGGTTCATTTGATGTAACTGTTAAAGACGGTCAATCAAGTGGAATATTGATTGTTCTTATGTAAGATAAATTACTTCCGACATCACAACAGATCAATTTATTGTTTTTGGTTGCAAATGGATGCGCTTGTATTGAAAAGACTTACACGATAACCTTTTCATAATGATTGTCCAAACAATACCTTAGTAATGTTTTTAGTGTTATGTTTCCTAGGAGCATTCGGAGTAATTTAAATAAGTGTTAATTCTTTAAAGATTTATTGTTAGTTTGACTATTGACCAGTATTTTTCTAAGAGTTATAACATCAATTTTGACACCATATTCAGTGGTAAGAATTTATAGTTTAGCAATTTCATTAAAAGAAGATTTTATATCATCATTATTTAATAAACTATTTACAATCGTTTGTCACATACAGCTTATATAACTTGCATAACCAGTTACATCTATCAGAACTCATCACAGATTACACACTCACGTGCTATCCTTCAAGCACATCAAATCTCTAGTAACAATGGTTTAACAAGAAATCTGGCGTCACGAGCGAGCGATTTTCAAAACGTAACAGATTGCAACTCACGTCGCAACTTGATGTATCGACAACATTTAGCCTAAAGCTCCTTTCTATAGTAAATCTTGTTTAGTATTTTGGTATAGACGTGTCGAATTGTTTGTATAAGCAAGACATTAATGAAATGGGTATACAACTTAGTTAAGCTCTCGACAAAGATTTCGATGTCATGTCAAGTCTAACATTATAATAAAGCAAGCAAGATTGACTGCAAAACTACATAAGAATATGGAAGGCCTAACCTCAGCAGTTTGGCTCAAACAACTGCATGCAATATCCTAAAACACAACAACACTTGATCCAAAAGAGAATTCTTAATTCAAAAGACCTTTCGCAATTCGAAGAGGTTAATCTAATAACTTCAGGTCGTAAACCACACTCCACCAAACTCACTGCTGTTTTTGAAAATATTAAACGGAAAAACCTACGATTGGTCCTGACCATTACGAAATAAATCTTTTCGCAAAATGTGAAGAGACCGAGCAATAAAACACACAACTGTTGACGTCATGTAATTTCTAATGGTGAATGAAGCAAGTAGGAAACGATAGAACACATGAATCTCTATTTTATATGTCAGATGGACGTGAATGGATAATAAATCTCCTTTTATTGACTAGTTTATTGTTCGCAGATTCATAAAGCGTTCTCGATGTGCGAGTCATATTGGCTATTATTATCGGAGGAATTAAGCTTAATTATATTCAGTCTAATTTTACGATACCTTTGTATGGCTTTGTATATTAAATATAATGCTGAGAGCATTGTTTGCATTACCTTTCATTTTGCAACTTGTAGAAAAATCAAAATATCACGCCGTCCACAGGTAGGTTTATTTTTGTCGAATATAACCAAATTGCCTTATTAGAAGTGATCTGCATCCGATAGCTGACTAAGATCTTTTAGATTGCGTTTGCCCTTACTAAAAAGCTATCAATAGGTAGAAATAAAGTCGGATTCACGTTAAAATAAATAATGTACCTACGACTACGTGCAATTTCTTTATTACTCAATTAGTTTACAACACAATACGCAATATAAACTGCTAAACATTTCAGCTCAATTAATACATTCCGATAATGACAGCTTTAAAGACAACTTCATATTCACTGATTTACGATAACAATCGACAACAAACATAATAACTAAATTGCTTTCGAACGAAGTTTTTCTAAGGGAAAGCAATAAAACGCCTACACATAAACCGTAATTAATTACTTCTAGTAACGCATACGTCAAACAGTTAGGTATACACAATGAAGCAGACAACGAATGGGCGTACATTTCTTATATGATAATGGCGCAATTCATAAGCGAATGCTGTAAATTAATTCTGTCGTGAACGGCTAATAGGCTGCGACGTGCGCTGCAACGCCCAGACGGAAATTCAATTTGAATGTCTGTATGGAACCTAGATACTGGAATTAAGACGTTGGTTGATAGACTGTTGGCCTCCCCCCTACTTACTGTGTGGGGTGTATTCAAAGATCTTTTCATTTAGTGACATGAAAAGGATGTTGGAGCTACTTAACATTTGAAAAATATCTTTAGTTTCTGCACTGGCATTGGCTTAATGTAACTTTTACTTCTGACAAATAACAAGACACAACAAATATTTATATATTCCACACAAATAAATGCCACAGCAGGTACCGTATATACAGCCCCGAGGATCTTTCTTGCAATGCAGTGGCTCGCTACGCCATTAAAACATCAAACAGTCATAACAAATCTTACATTTATTTATAGCCTGCATAAGCCTATGTTTAAATCACCATAGTTTATTAGTCTGTAGTCGGCCTTTCATGAATTAGACCAAAAGCCCAGCCGAACTGCGCTCAGTCGGCACTGTATGGGAGCTCAGGGATAATTTATGAGATTAGAGGATCGAGGCCTCGAGAATATCGTGTTTCACAGTTGTCGTCAACTGCTTTTACCTGCTGCGAACTGTTTCGAACGCTGCTTTGATGTTAGATATCGTTTCCGTTATTTTTATAAATATTAAGCATTAATGCACATGCTTAATAACTGACTCGTGGTCTGACGTCAGGCCTGGTTAAATTCCTGGGTCGAGGAAAATGTTATTGCAATTTTCTATTACAAAATTCTCAGTAACCGCTTAGTCTAGAAATGTGCACTTGAAACGGCAATAGAAATAATACGTTTGCCACAACATTAGTTAAATAGTTAATAATTTACCTATTTCTTTTTAAAGCCGTTACGAGAAAACAATTTAAATATATATTTTTGAAATTGAAATAAAGGGTTAAAAACAAATGCTAAAACTGTGCTATTTTATAAGATCAATATGTTGATATTACAGCGACACGAGACACAGAAATTAAAAACAAACCTCCAATAACTCAAACATTTCATCGCAAAAATAAACGTATGCGAACATTAAACATCGGAAATGTACTCAGCTATCCACATGTTATGAGTACAAGACAGGCTCGACGCGTAGGAAAAGCATTAATATGATTTACTCCTTGTATAACGGGATCTCACAGCCTGAGAAGTCGCTCCAGATAAACTGGTTCCAGTCTTTACGAAGACCGATGCTCATTCCACGCAAAATGATCGATATATACGCGAAATGACTAATGTTACAGTAACAGCGCTGCACGTTACTGCGAGATCGCTTAATAGTCGTGTCGTCATGTCGTCGACTTGCACAAATCTGCTATTATGTAGTAATCCCTTTGTATAGAAGTTGTTACCATGTAATCCGCTATGTATTTTGCAGAGTCATCCAGACAAAGTATTTACAGGTGAAATTCCCTTGCCGTTCCATAGCAATACGGGCCTACACAGAAATTGTGTTTCAATATTACCAACAACATAGAATAAGTTGAACATTAGAAAATTGGAAATTATAATAAAATAAAACAATCTTTACTTTTAAAATATTTTACCTTCACTAAAGCAGCATTCCAATTTAAATTGAATCATTAAACACCACACGTTTAAACGTGTAATCAATGAGAAAATGATATGCGAAAACCACTTGCATACGAAATGTGTCATCAGAATACCTGAGCAGTAGTTACTCGTACATGCCATTCTGACGTCACACTATTTTTTCCTCTCCAATTAATTCGAAACAGCTCTTTATGTAACCGCGCAAGTATAGAAATCCCACATTATCCACATTCTAACGCTGGGCTTGGCTAAATCAAGTCTCCGCGAAGTCTGAATGAGCGGGTTCGTGTTTAGAATTTTTAAGATTCATACCAATCGGGTGAAGTAAGAAAGTTGGTCTTGAATATTTTATGTGTGCGTTTGCTATAATGTGAAAGATCGCTACACGATTTAATCGCCTCTATGGGAAATGTTATATGATGAGGAAGTTATCGGTTACTTTAATAGCACGATGGTTTAATGGCCTAGCAGTATCAAACACATTAACGTGATTAATTTAAATTGATGTTTTATAATTCTGTTAATACCATGTGTGTGACTTTTTAAAGATTACTAATAATGATTTACATATAAAATTAACGGTTATATCTAAGAATGATAATCTAAAGATTATTTTGAATTAATTGTTTTGTGAGTTAACATACTTTTTTAGTAATATTTAAGTCAACTACATATTTTTAAAACAATTTAACAAATAACTTGATAAATTATTGATATTAAAGGTAGAAACTTTCTTCTCATAGTGATCTTCGCAACATCCACAACTCATGTTTTGTCCTATTATTCTTAGTTAATGGACCTACTACTAACCCTTCCTTTGTACGCAAGCTTACTACTAAGTCCTACGCAACGTCTCTACCACTTAACTAATTGAGCTTACTTTCTCCAAACTAGTTTTCGCCTCGTATTCTCGAATTACGAAACCATATTCGCAGTTCATGAATATAATTGCATTTCTCAAAGGGGACACATTTATAACAGTCTATCGGGCATAAACGTTAGCCTTTTGAACCAGATGGAGTAAGGCTGTGGTCAGTCGCTGTTACACTAAGGAATTGAATCCAAACAATCGCCAATTACCGTTTCAAAATTCAATTTTACCGTGTTCTTGTGCTTTATTTGGTAAATAAACACGCTATGTATTAACGCAACGAGTAGTGAGGCTTAATCTAGAGATCTTCTTAGCAACTGTCGCCTGGGGCGGGGTGTCTTTTACTAAATCACTCGTATTATCGGCAGTAGGGTTGTAGGGCTTGGCAAGCTGTTTTTGGGTAGGCCTCCTTAAGTGTAAATTGACAATGCAGCTGAGGTCTTAGGCCAGTTGGCGTTGATGTTGGTAATAGGGTTTACTCTTTCGTTTCGTGGTGTTATACAAGAGCGCTCAAATAAAACAGACAAAACTGTATGTTTCTTATCGAGAATTTTCAGTTGCAACTAAGAATCTGGAATTATATCCAAAAATAGGCTCGCTTTCTATTTCGTGGAAGTAAAACATAAATGGCGAAATTTGGGTGCAGAATGCACCTCTGCCTACACCTTCGGGAACTAGCGACGTGAGTTAAGTATGCAAGTATGCATAAGTATGAAAAAGTATATAAATGGAGAAAAAGTCAAATAGCTACTAGGATGTTCAATACTGCCTATTACGTCTTTTATACATATTCATTTTGTTATTAAATGAATATAACTAGTATAGTATTACAATTAGGTCTTACCCGAAAATTACAAACCGGCATACCTTGCTAACATAACTCTCGCGCAAGCGTATTATTAAGTTATGCCTGAAATTATTAAACGTTATGTAAAATAAATAATTATCGAAAAGACTCCAAAGCAACCCTATTGTTATGCGGTTTAAATGTTGTAATCTACGGTACCATTTGCCTAGGGCCATTCTGTTGTTTACCAACATAAAGTAAAGCGTGTCTGTTACTTTCGTTTTTGCCGACTTTATTCTGATTAAGATATAATTATACGCTGTCTAGATCCAGCGATTTCTGTCATGTATTTTAATATTCAAAGACTTCTGATTCATATTTTCAATAGCCTAGGGCTGCGCAGTATATCAGGCAAATCTTTTAAACCAATAATGTAAGAAATAAGCTGGTAAAAAGAAATGGTAACATTATTGGGGAATGGAGTTTATTGTTTATACTTTACACTCGTATCATAAAGCTATATATTTGTGTATGTTTGTTACTTCATAAACCTCGAATGGCTGATCATACTTTCATAAAATATGGTATGAAGGCAACTAGCACCCTAGATGAAACGCTTACATAGTTTCAGTTTACTTTTACAGTTACTTGGTAATAAACGGTACCACGCATCATTTTCACGCGACGCCAATAATACGGACATGACCCTTTCTCGTTTTAATAGCTGCGTAGAAAGCTAACCATGATAGATAGCACGCGATGTACATGAAAGCGTTTACTATCCCGGTCAAGTGTCGTATAAATGATGAATGTGATCGTATTGCTGGGTAGAGGTCAGGTGATATATGTACCTTACCCTACTGCACAACACGTCTTGGAGTCAAACGTGATATGTGGATGCAACGCGAAAGGCGAAATTGTACACCTTGTTTCAGTAAAGTCAAACCTGTTAAATTGCCACAAGTATTCTGGGGTCCGGGATCAATCTACATGAGATGACATTCCGAACGGCGTAATAATGACGATAGAAGCAATACAATTTCAAAAGTATTGATTACTAACATTAGCTTTAGTTTGACATCACTATTCGATACGAGAATGCCCCTTGCATCTTTCTATCTTTTTATGTATTAATTTTACAGTGACGTTTCATAAATATTAAAATGAAATTTAATACACAGTAAATTATTAGTACGATGATAGAAAATATTAATACGAAGTATTTTTGTAATCTTGTTTAATCCAAAAGAATGACATCATACAGTTGTGTTACAACTTACAACATAGTTAAGCTAGAAGTAAACATTCTTGAAGAATTACGTGAACGGACTCCGACAACGTTGCGAAAAATGTTAAATACAATTATAATGAATCATTGATCACAAACGTAAAACGGAACGCACAATAGAGAAATAACTTCAAGCGAATTAAATATAATCACGTATGATAGAAATACGAGCATGTTCATGTTTGCGACACAATCACGAGTTTCGCCTTACGCAGTTCTAGAAAATTTACATCGCTACTTAACATTTATAGCTGCAAATAACACGTCGTATTTTAAATTAAATCATACGGAATAATTGTTTGATACATAGCCTTATTATGATTGCTTATTAATGAAAATTGTTTAATGAATAACTTTGAAAGAAAGTTTAGATTAGACTTTAATCGCGTAGGTAACCTGTTCGTATATTAAATGACGGAATTTATTGAAGTGATTTCAGATATCAAGTATACGAGTTGACTTTTCTAATTTCACGGGCGACGTACGTTGGATTATTAGACTTTTTGTCTCGAACATCTGTTAACACTTCCACTATTAAATTCACTACAAAAAATATTCAATTCAATTGTTTGAATTGAGCCTGATTTTGAAAGAAGAAGTAAATTCTACATCGTTGAAAAGATAAAAATAAACTTGAATTTAAATATTTGTTTTGTATTTTTCTGCGATTTCTTCCCAATATAACAATTGTAAAACAATTCAGGAGATGAAATACCAAGAACCGTTCCCCTACTAATTGGCCACCTTTAGGGACACATGTGAACTTACTTACGCAACCAACCACAAAACGCAATTCCCAATACGCGAATCAAATATTACAATGAAATTCCAAACGCAGTACGGTAAATAAGATTCGTTAGTGGATAAGGAAAGTAAGAGCATTTAGTTTGACAGCGGACCCGCCATGTTGTATTGAGTGTCAGAGGTCGACGGTTTCACCACTCGAGATGGTGTTATTTCGCACGCAATCGTTAGTCGAACGAACTTGATAATTGGACGATTTGTGTGTGCCTGTGACATTCAGCTAACGCGTTTTTAATGGCTTAATTACAATAGAGCAGCGGATATTGTAAGGAGGTTTTACATGTCTGCTAATGAAATATTGTACCGCCCTCATTTACAATGGGTCGGTTAAATAATTACGAGCATAAAACAATAAACTTCGATGTTGAGTTTAATTATATGTAGTGATGGCCTCGAGGTTTGGGCGCGCGGTCGAGAATCTCGACGGTCGCGGGTTCGAACCCCAGGCACACACCTCTGACTTTTCGAAGTTATGTGTGTATTTAAATTGAATTATCACTTGCTTTAACGGTGAAGGAAAACATCGTGATGAAACCTGCACACTTAAGAGTTCTTAGGAATTTCTTAGGTGTGTAGTCCGCCAACCCGCACTAGGCCAGCGTGGTGGACTATGGCCTAAACCCTCTCAATGGCAGAGGAGACCCGTGCTCAGCAGTGGGCGTTTATGGGTTGATGATGATGATGATGATGAAGTGTTTGAAATAATTATAGTTATAATAATTTCTCATTTATGATTTTGCTAGTATTTGCATGATATTAGATTGCATTCAGAGTCCAACTGTAAAACAACACAATACAATAGTGAATAAGTATTATAAAGTCGGATTCCACTTTTAACCTGCATCATATTTAATTATAAACAAACTGGAAGACAAATTTAACTTGTACCTTTGTCCTTGTCTCCGTAAAAGAATAGACAAAAATGCATTTCTCCACCCACATTTGAACTACAAAGCCCCACTTTATAAGAGACGATTCTACTCGCGTCTACTTAACACATTGCAGGCTGGCTTTAAAGGCAATAAAACTTCCACTGCTAGTTCATATTAGGCTTGTGTTATAATGCGTTGACCACGCGACCCAAATAGCCGGCACGCGGTACAGTAAACCAGTAAACAGAGGAAATGCAGACGGGTTCACGGGCGCTGACCTGAACTGGCGCCGGCAACCGTGACGTCGGACTGTGCTAACGTCATTGGGAGAAATTACTTCATTTATGAGTTATTAGAATGATAATTATTATGTAGAAGACATGACGTCTGATAGGGATGTATGGAAGGATAAGACATACTGCATCGATCCTAAATAGAATTGGCAACAGGGTGATGATGGTGGGCACGGGGCTATACAGCTGTGAGGTTTAACAATATCGTCGATTTTCTCTTAAACTGCTGAATTAATTAGGATGAAAAATATCATTAGAAATTAAGTTTGTCAAGAACTAGCTGCAACCGCAGTTTCTTTCATCTTTATGGTCAATATGTCAGCTTGTTGGTACACAAAAATATATTTTAATCGAGTCAAAATTTTCTGAGATTGGCTAGTTGAACCAAATAAACTCTTCAAATTTATGATACTATAATATACATAAATAAAATTAAATTGTCGAACTATTTTTAGACACGTAATATAATTCGTTCGGAATACATTAAAGAATTTTCATTGAAGTGACTAACGGTGCTGCCCTGATCGAATTACCAACGATTATCCAACGCAGTACGTGACACGAATACCCGTGTCATCACTAAAACATTCACGAATCACAACGGAACATGAAGCTATAGAAATAATCAATAGATTACTATTTTAGGTTCTCTTTATAGTATTCCTAATGTTTTGTAAACCTCGATTTGACCTAAGATCTCTTTTCAAAAGCCTGCATTTGGTTATAGGTCCAGAGAAAAAAGGACGCAATTTACTTAGATTTTTGTCCTGCAAATTCTACAATATCCAGGTAATAAGCTGTCTTGAATACGAAACTGATCCTAAGTCTTGTGCGTGATGGCCTCGAGGATTAGGCGCGCGGTCTACCGAGATATCATCTTGACGGTGGCAGGTTCAAATTCCAAGCGCATGCCTCTGGCTTTTAGGTCTGTTGGTATTATATGAATCACAAATAACAGTGAATGAAAACAGAAACAGAGAAAACCTACATACAGTTCGAATTTTAAAATCGAATTTTAAATTGTGTACGTGATGTCTGCTAACCAGCATTTTTAGACCTATGAGAATATGACCTAACCTCTTTTGATTACGCAATGCTGAAGTTTACGCCAAGCAATAGCTAAGTAGAGCCTTATAGTCAGTGATGCAGCTATTAAAATAAACATGCTTCGCCAAAACATTTTATAAATATTCAGTAGAAAATTATAGTATGCAGATGCGAATATTCGTGCACGGAACAATGCCAGTAATGTCTTCATTAAATGCACGCACATTAGCATTACTATGCATACATTACTGCTCTGTTGCCGATCTCAGGCTCACATTCTCATCAGACGCGATCTGAATGGCGAAATGTGTATAATATATAAATTTTTAAATCATGTGAATCATGGTCTCACGGTTTAGTTACAAACGAGATTCAGTAAAGGAATAAAAATCTTTTAAAATGAGCGTCATTGATGGATCTAGTTATTCTAAAAAATCTCGTCATTATCTCGAAGAGAATTGTGTATCAAAACTATTAACTATCTACTAGTCTTCTTTATAAGTATTGCAAACTAGAAATTTGTAGAACTTTATAATGATGTACCTAAGTTACTACGAATGAAAACATTATCGCAAAGAATCTTGATTGGCAAATCTGATCTCAGTGGGACTTAAAACCAGGCCTTGGATGTAAATGAGCTAACATATATTACGTTGAAGGACGTGAACCCTGGCTCCAACATTTGAACCAATAAAAAACATCAAATAAATTGCAAGGCAGTTTGCACGATGCTATCACAACACGAACGCAGTATGAATGCCGAAGCGCGCGTGTTGCGACTGTTGAAACAAGATTACACTGCGTTAGACGATGCGTTCGGGATTACTCGAAAGTCTAGGTCATACTTAATTATACATACATGTTTCATTGTTATGTCAGTTGCAAAATGTTGGGTCGCCAGAAGGGTCCAATACCCTTTAATCGAGTCATAACAGTACATCACATACACACTCAAGCCGGTATGCAAGGGTACAGGTGCAAATAAATTTTGCCAAAGGCAAAGTCCCACATAAGAGGTAGCTTATTGCCTAGTCTTAGGGGATATCTTCAATCACATTGCTAATACTGACAATTCCCGAATGGAAAACCCAGTAACACATAGCCCGAAATAGGTACAGAACTCGGGATTTTTAGATATCATTACAAAGTTAATGTTAAGCTACTAGGTATTACGCAGTGGCGGTACTTCCATAAAAGCCCAAAAGCCAGGCTAGCCATGCAAAATACCAAATATTAATCTTTAAATCTTTTTTCAACAAAAGCAATATGACAATAAATGAGAAAATTCTGACCCATGTTGGGTCAACAATCGTAAACTGGAAATTGTACAATTAACATGTAACGCTTTTGAGCTTCTATAGAAGGATGGTATTAGGTAGCTTTAAATGCTATCCACAGGTTACAGGGGACGCAATGTTCATAAAGTTTGTACGTGCCCAATAGTAATGTGACTATTTTATTATCATACATATAAATATTTACTGCATATTTATTCATTTTATTACACTCCCGACCTTAAGAAACAGTTGTTGAACCAATGCCATACTCCGTAGTACTAAATGGCAAACTTCACTAAACTCAAGATGTAATGTAATAAAAAATAATAGCCAACCCACTGCTTGACGTAAAATTTTAATATTCTCAATTAAAACAGGCTTTTCGCAATCCAAATATGGTGGCATCTACAAAACGAAATTTTATATACTGTATCCTTTTTATAATTTTGTTTTAATTTGTTTATTTAAGTTACATATTTATGTTGAGACGAACACATTTTTGTTTTGTCATAACAAATTCCAAATGCGATACGCCTCATCTTACCAAAAGTGAATTCCACCGTTCATACCAAAAACATCCTGTGCATAACATAAAACAACATAACTTTATCATAAAGCACTTTCATAAACAAACGAACATTTATTATTCGCAGCGTGTTGTAGATAACTCTATGTCGCCATTCCCCGCACATTTATGTGATAGTTTCAGATTGGCATTTCGTAGTACGCAGACTTACGGCAGCACGTTGCAAAAATACTAAACTACTTACCAACCCGAACGAATAACTTACCTGAAACATAAATATATAATTAGAAATCGTTATCAAGCATTAGGGCAACAGGGCTGTCGAATTTATATTTATTTTTCGTATACTACAATAGTATCCTACATATAATACTACACCATCCAAAATAACAGAGCAATCACGTACAAAGCATACGGTTTATATGAATTTTACGACTTCGTTGAAGCGAAGCAATTTTTAATTTATTTTCTACTTAACCATGCATTGCTTCGTTTCCTCTAACATCACAGGTCAATTAATAAAGCGGGCTAAAGCATGGCTCTATATGAAATAAATAAACTAACCTTTATATATAACAATAAGTATAAATACAACGCTTGTTTTCATGAAACAGTCACTGTGGAAAAAATTAATTAATTATATAAATGTTAATAGGTGTAAGTCATTTGAAAATGTATTGTCTATCATAATTATATTATTTCTATTAATAATATTAATGACAAAGTTGATCAAATACCTAATCATAAACTACATATAAAATTAGTTGTTCTCACACACAAATAATGAGTTTATATTACAGAAAATAATAAATCTAGGAAACTGTCTAGAAACTTAATAAGTAGATGCATTCATAATAATCCTTTTACCTATAAATTTTCCTCAATACCTTAAAACTATTTCGAAACACCAGAACGTTAGTTACAAATAAAACTATTAGCAAGACCACAAAATAAATTCCACGCAATAATTTCAATAAACAACGGTAAAAGCTTGTTCGGAACATTCTAAATTGTATTTAGTATTCACACCGAAAATATGGATCCAACATTTATCTTAACACCCTATTCAAGCCTAGCGTTTCTTGTTATCGCTTCGCATAAATAGGGTAAACGCACCAAAACATGCCACGACCGCGTCGGCTCTTTTGTCTCAGATAAGGCACGCTATTAACCATGTAGTTGTATTCGCGGCGCCGAGCCTTGCCGGTGTTGTCAGGATCCCTGATTTATACAAGACTTCCCGATTTTCAAGATCACTGGGCCCGCACGAGGCTTACTTAAGCGACGAGCTCCAATACAGACAAAGCAGGATTAAAACATTTAAAAACTTATTGCAGTCGACAACATTCTTCAATTAATCTCATTTTCATCTATGATCAATGTTTTAAGTAGAGCTCATATACCTACTTTTTATTTCGATTTGTAACCTGTAATACCCACTTGGCAATACTAGGTTGCGGAAGCGATAAAGTTGCCAGCCGTGAGGGAATCAGATACCAGCCGTCAACCCAGATGTATTGGCACAGAATGGGGCTAAAGTGGCACCATGGAATAATCTGTTGGTCGGCGATGAACTGGTTTACCTCACGTAGGGATCGTTAAACTAAACGGTTCAGGCTTCTTTTTTGCAGCAACAGTATGGTAGTTATTGCTTTCACCTTAGTATATTTTTTGTTCATTTATTTTTGCTGAATTATTGACAGTCTAAAAACAAAGCAGTAGTCCAGGTTGCGAGATATTTTGAGCGGATTTTTTAACAAATATTTTCGATTATTTTTCATAAATGCCAATAAATTGTAGACACATAATATTTCAATCACTAAAGTAGGTTTTGTTTCTACCGAATTTTTTATTGCTCAGGGCATCAGTACCTACTTGATAATAATTATTATTCATCTTATACCTAAAGGAATATTTACCACATACTCGTACTTCTCCATAATCCCCACGGCATTCCGATAAATCCACTTAATACCACAACAAAGATAATCGAACCTTTGGACAAGGAAATTACAAATGTACGTGCACAAAATGACATACAATTTGCAAACTTACGAAACGGCCGATCGAAACAATAATTTGGTGAAACAACGTGCTATTATCTGTACGCAACAATGTACGTGGATGATATTTAATAACCTTACTAAGTGAACTTCGCGCTATGGACTCGCTTTATTACAGCACATAGTGTTTAACCTTTCACACTTAATACGCATAATCTTTACTTAAGAGACCATCCTTAATTGTATTATATGTGCGAAAGTCTGTTACGCTTTGACGTCTAAGCTGGGGTACCTATTTCGATGTTTTTTGCTACTGAGATTTTTTGGGCCTTGGTATTTTTGCTTTATTTTATTAGAATAGGTCTATATAAATCCAAAACCGCAGGCAATACCATGTATTTAGTACATTTAACCAAGAACAGTTTCTGAAAGTTATTAAGTTATTGTTACTACTGATAGCATTAGTAGAATTGTAATTACGTTTGCGCTTACAAATCTAGATTGTTGGGATAAACGTATTCTAAATCTTACAAATAAACGCTGTAATTCTGCCATAGTCAGGTAGTCTTTTCTCTCGCTTTGTTTAATTTCTCATGACACGTGAAAAATGGAAAAAACATAATGTTTTTAACAACATTTGCGAATAACTAATAGTAACGGCAACGGGTGATAATAAATAACATGATAAAACTAGACGTTAAAAAACCGTCACTGTTATATAAATGAAGATCAGCAAAGAAAGGGAAGATAAATTTGAAAGTGAATCAAAAGCGCACGGTAACAGTTTTCAACTGCATGCATGGTTGATTTATTTAAATGAGTAAATTTGAATAACACGCCCTATGTGAAAGAGTTGGCATTTAAAAACGAACCGACTGTGTCAATTGAAACTATAGTGAATGGAATATATAATTTCTGATTTAAATTGAACTGCCTCGGTGGTCCCTTGGTAATCGGCGCGTGCGATCTATAAGTTTTAGACTCGTTTTTGGGTTGGAGGGAAGTATTATTGGATTTATAGGTCAGCAAATTTGTAGTAGTAGATCCAGATCAAATTCAATAGTTATGTCTTCCTTTTGGTAACACTTTTATCACAGAAAAAAGAGTTAAACCATTTAAAGAATAACAATAATATATACTAATCAGATAGGTGTGTAACATCATTGACTTACGACATAAGATTTTTCATACTTGTATTTAAAAATTATTTACGAAATGTGGTTGTGCCTATCCTTCCCGGAAGACACGCTTGAAAGGCTACGTAACTATGATTTAAAAAATTCAACGAGAATGTTATGAAATGAAGTTCCATTTTGTTTTTGTGTAACTATAAAACGTGTGCACAGACGACCCGTTTGATGGTATCGCAGTGCGAACACTTGCAACACGAGCCATCACAAACCCATTAACTGCTGATCTTTTAGGCCGATTCTTGCTTCATTTCATGTGAATTTTAATATTTTATGTAACAGGGTATAAAATTTGCCTACGTATCCTTCCTAAAATAAACTAAAAATTCTTCAATTTCAGACAAAATACAAAATACATATTGAGTCATTTCTAAGACTTCATTAATTTCTAGTAATAGATAAAAAACGGAACAGGAGAACAAAATAAGGAAAATTCTATTTTACTATTTCATTTTGACACTAGCTCGATAACACTACAATAGTTTCTTTTTTGAGACAATTATGACAGCCCGATCCTAGAATGGATCTACATTCGTGGGCGGTACTTAAATTTAACAACTATAATCTTTCGTTAGTCACCAAAGCACTTACAATTTAACACCATTTACGATGCAATATGAATATATCCACAGCAAACCAATAAAATAAAGTAAATATTAATATTCCGCGAACGTCTATCGATGATGTCACCTCCATTTAAATATTTCAACACAAAATGTCAAGGACTAAATTCTAGACGAAGCTTAGGTACAATAAAACCAGATTTTACTTTATCTCTTAAGAAAATCCTTTCCAGTAGCCTACGTTACCCGGTTGTTGACATCTTAACATTCGTAAGGAATACGTAAGAAGACACTATATTTCGTTGCCACGTTGATCCCGGTGTTGAGAGATAAGAAGATGTAAAGAAGTCACATCCGACGACACAATCCAAATTTACTGCGTGTTCTGCTTGATCTTTTAAATATTAAACAGTGCCGGGCATTTTACTGCACGTATGTTTCAATTTGTTTAAGCTTGTAAGTCGGCTTTGGTTTGAAGATCAGTTTAGTTTTTTATATTTAAACTTTATGAACAGCCTTTTGGTATGCATGAGTGTTATCGAAGATTATTTTACTTGTACGTAATTGGTAGAATATTCGCATTTATCCAGAACGTGCACACCTCAGGTATGTGTAGGTTTCGCTTCACACGTACTGGCTGAAAATGCATTATCAAAGCCAATTAATTTTACCGAAGGAATAACAATAAATGGATTTTCGATCCCCTATAAAGCACAAAAAATTCCCATCACTATACCCTACACATAAAAAAAAGCATCCATTTAATGTTCGACATAATGTTTCACAGCATAAAACACTTCACTTCCCCTGGAGCCACTTTAGCAGATTGATTTCTATAGTAGCACTTAGAGCTGCACATTTCAAGAGTTCATAATCATTGTACACCCCTTCAATACTTGAAGTAACCCATGAATGTTAAAAGGACACTTTACCCCACTTGTCGTAAAAGCATATGAAATAAACGATATGTAATTTTATACTAACCTTTTAGCCTGATAAATAGTTGATACCCACATGGTACGAATCTTTAAGAAAAATATTCAATATACGAGTTTGTATACATAATTTTTTTTGTAAACTTACATTTATTCATATAGGATTGTCTTGCCTGATTTAACGATGTAATTTAGCTAAATATCATAAAGTTTAAATATTGGCTTTTTGGGAGCAGAATATTCGTCAGAGCTGGGTTGTTATTATAAGCGCAATCAAGATACACTATATTCATCAATGGTTGGGGAAATCGTGATGAGAACAGATGCGGCTGAACGTTTTACTTTTGTATAAAACCTTTTTAATTAATATAATAATCGTAAACAGTAGATTGACCTGCACGAGCCGCAGTAGTATTTCGCACGTTTGGCGTTTCACTATTCTAACTATGAGGTACCGTTGCACGCAAACGTGGGAGAACTAAACAAAGACATTGCATTTATTCAAATAGGACGGATTCACTGCTGCCACATAAATGCACGACAGAATGCTAGGCGACTTATAGTCCTAAAATGGGTTCTGCTTTAGGATTATTAATACGTCTTGACTGATAATGGGAAAGGAAGGTTCCCTTAGATTTGCAAAGGTTCAGTGCTCGTCGTCAATACTGTACATGCTGGTGTTGATTCTGGAGCACAGAAGTTACAGTCGCGGGTGTGTGGTGGGATATGAAAAAAAGTTTTGACTTTACTAATATTTCTGTTTGTCCATAGGATTAAGAAAAATAAACTGGCACATGACAAAACAATTCTTATTACTAACAGCTGGTCACCTTGAATATTAATCTCTTTTACATAAATTTAATAAGGAACGTTATATTAGAACATCATAACTGAATGACGTTATGCGGAAATGAACCATCAATATAAAAAAGTGAAAAAAATACTCAACAAAACCAACTTAATGCTTTAAGATAGCTATGAAGGTGAAAACTATTAATAAAACAAAATATTTTGGTATAATTTGCTTCTCAGTATAAATAAAATGTAAATTATGCAGGAAGTTAAAACCAACAGTAATTAAAAAAGTCAAGTAATATTTCGAATGCATTCATCGCTATGTATACAAATTAATTAAGAGTTATAAAACGTTTAGATTACGTGCAGTATGTTTTGTTCAAAGTTTATTCTTATAAAACTGTTCGTGTCGTTCCCACGCCCACATAACCCTGTGATCTATTTTCCAACCACTGAACGCGTCGGCCATAAAACACAAGAGCCTAACCCCATGCTCTAGTGTCATAAATTGAATAGATTTCTAACAAAACAAAATGAAATGTATTCTTAATTCAAAACAACACGTTTCAATACGCACAAGTAAAGTAAACACTTTTTACACACGTAGTATTTATTAAAAATTCGCAACGCTACAAAGGTGAAACGGAACGCAAACCGCTGTCCATTGTTCAGACGCGTGCAAGATTGATGGTTGTGAATACACTTTGCTTGTACGTTGGGACGTGGGAGAACATATATGGAACATGTGAACCATCTGTAAAGCCTTTAAATGAACGATCATCTTTGGATAATGAGTGTTTGTATATGGAAATATAGGCGCGGCTGCGGTTTCGCAACGAACACTAGGAAGTCGGTTTGGACTGCCTCAGTTCTCAGGTTTAAGTTTTCTATTCTACTAAGTTTCACCACGGCTCGTATCTGATTTAAAGTTAAGTCCTTTGTCAGAAAACAAGTTGTTATATATGACAACATAACATGTACAAACTCCTCAGGATATATATATATTTCTAGAAATAACACTTCCAACGTAAAAGTAAAACCTGTTTGTAGTCGAAAAATGTAAATATTTTTACCAACTGTCCAGTAGTAAAAAGTTTCATTTGCTTATTACGGTTCTTCGAATTCGCAAGGTCAATATGTATCTAGACACTAAACCGCACCCAGCATTCACTATCTCATCTAAATCGACCAGTCTAATGGCCGCGAGACAAACGAGATAAAATGAGACAAAAAAGGCTGAGCTGTCTCCAAAGTTCAAACTGGTTGTAAACGTGTTAAGGATAATAGCATGAGACCAAAAACACAAAGGACTCTTTTCTAGTAAATTTAGTTTAGTCACTAATAGATTTTGTGACTATGACAAAGATTTTGTCGTTTTACAAGCCCTCAACTCTGACATCAATCGATTTTTAGATTAAACGATGTTGATCCTATAAATTCATTGAACAGAATTTTTTAAATAAATAGGTAGTGGTCCTTTTTTAACGTAAAAATAAAATTCAAAAAGGATGAAATAAGCATAATGAAAGTAGAAATCGAAGTATTTTTAAATTGGAGTGAATTGGTTCAGAGATCAGTACGTCTTTATAGCCCTACCTTATCCAAGCGATGATAGGCCGTGCCGTTGGCATAAAAACAACATTGTTGCTACGATATATTAATGTGGTCGTAGCCTAAAGCTAAATAATATGGAATCACGTGCCAAGAGTAAGGAGTGCGTGTTCCAAACACATCCATTACTGTGGTTGCACTTGGGTATAATCATCGGGGTTTTAATCAAGCCTGATGGCATCATCAGAACGAGAACTTATCTTTAAGATACAATTAAGAACCGTTGAACATGAATTATAAATAGATCAAAGCAATTACCATAAACCAACATGACAGTATTAGAAGAAAACAGAAACAAGTTTGAGTGATAAATTTGAATATGTAAATTTAAAAAAATCGCTGTTATAAAATCGGAATATTATGCTTGCATATGAGGTAACTGTATTCAAAAGATATATAACTGGCCACGTAATTAGAGACTGTTTCCAAAGTTAAATGAATAAACTCGATAAATTTATTTTCACTTTAAAAACTCCAGTAGAAATATGAAACGTGGGTCACTATGACGAAGATAATAAAATATCAAAATTATCGTATGTAACCGCATAACCAATAAAATGTAATGTCTTAATCCGAAATCACAAACTTCACACATAAAAAGGAAAAGGTAACATGATAGCGACGAAGCAATGTTCTCAAGATGAAGATATTCATGATAATGTGCTTATAGGAGTGTTGGAAAGCTAACTCGAAGTAGGGCATAAAAACAAACTTAAAATTCAACAGCTATGTAGGCTAGGCAGATTAATAAAATTTAAGACTGTATTTTGTTATTATTGCATTGTATTTTTGTGTGTTTTTCAAATATTCATAACGAGTCTGACTGGCTAGACCTTCATACATACAAATAAGTGTGATTTATAGGTGACTGGGGCTGGCATAAATATTAGTAGGGGTAATATCAATTAATTTCAAGAATTTTTGAAAGTTAGGTTACATTATTATATTTACATAGACCAGCTTCACCAGCATAGATCTAGCCTAAAATGATGTTATACACATTTACAATAAACATCCGTTCCCACGATTTAAACATTTTTTGTCGAAATTCAGTATCCGCGTCTCGCCGGGAGCTACGGCATCCCACTGTGATCCCGCAATAATGATAGGGATCAGGTTATCATTAATTATTAAAATACTACATAATTCAAATTACATAAAAACTAATAAACAGTTCTAAGAAACTGCTTGCAAGAATTATATATATGCTTGTATATATGCTTATAAGAAGTAATAAAGATATTATTTCAGTAGAAAACTTTTAATGCTTGATAGGTTCAATAACATAACAAGCGATATATTGCTTAAATTCTGTTTATGGAATGGCTCTAATGATTTCCTTTCATGATTAAAAAAATCGAAAAAAAAGATAATACCACATTCTGTTCGAGTAAACTGTTTGTAAGAATTATAAATTTATTCTAAAAAATATTAACAAAGACGTTTCAGAACAAAACTTTAAATTATTTATATGTCGATAACATTACAAGCGATATATTTCCTAACTTCTGTCTGACTTCAGTAGGGCTTCAATGATTTACTTTGCCGTCTACAAAACTCGAAAAAAAACAGGATTACACCATATTCAGTTCAATCCGCAATCGGCAATCGACGATCGATCGTCCAAGTAATTGTTAATGGCATATGATTGCCAGATGTTATTTTATTTTAAATCGATTATTCGGTCCAACGCCTTCTTTGACTAGTCGCCGTTAATATGAAGCGGTATCGGGTTTTTTATAAAATCATTGGCTTTTGGATTGCAATACCACTATCAGGGGTTGAACGAACTTTTGTGAATACTAAACTGCTTGCTTAGTCTGCAATACGAAGAAAATAAATTAAGTTTATTTTTTTTTTTATTTATCTTACAAAAGTTTAATAAATACGTCTTTGAGTAACAGTATATTGTATACATTTATGTTAGTATTGTTTTAATACCAATATTTTAATCGGTTACGGCTTTTATTTCAATTCTGTAGCCAATTATGTCTACAATGTCAACGTTTTTATTTTAACTTATATTTAAGCTTCATTAATTGCCTTTTACATTAATGAAGCATAAGCAGTGATGGCCTCGAGGTTTGGGCACGCGGTCGAGAATCTCGCCGGTCGCGGGTTCGAACCCCAGGCACACACCTCTGACTTTTCGAAGTTATGTGTGTATTCACATTGAATTATCACTTGCGTTAACGGTGAAGGAAAACATCGTGATGAAACCTGCACACCTAAGAGTTCTTAGGAATTTCTTAGGTGTGTAGTCCGCCAACCCGCACTAGGCCAGCGTGGTTGACTATGGCCTAAAACCCTCTCAATGGTAGAGGAGACCCGTGCTCAGCAGTGGGCGTATATGGGTTGATGAAGAAGAAGAAGATTAATGAAGCCATTTTAAAATGGTCAAATACATGTATAAAAATACGCATACAATAGTATCGTAATCCTCTAGTGGGAATGTGTTTGCTAATTAAACGGAATTTTTCGAAAAAGTAATACAGATGTCAGATTAAAGCAAACAATGATAATTATTTTGCAATAAACTGTCCGTGCAAAAGCGACAAAAACTATTCATATACATTATGCAATGTTACGAATTAGGATGTCATAGTGTTACTTCATGCCAGTAATACCACTGTATAGAGATATCAATCTGATACACCTTTTATTTAAACGAGTCTCGACAAAAAATATCCCGAACCTGCTACGTGTTGGTTTTGTAGTACTTTTAACAAACAAAAGACGATAGGCCACAGAGGGGAAGGGGAGGGGACCGACGGCTGCGGGGGACGACACGGTGCGCGGGCGCATTCAAAGAAGCCGCAGGATAGAACTTCTGCGGTCGGAGAAGGGACACGGGAAATAAAAAAAGAATATTATCTACGTGAGAAATGCTTTACAAAGACAATAAGGACTTTGAATACTAAACATTGAAATGAAGGTGTATTAAAATGTGTATTCATTTGCGAAAATCTTACATTTTATTTTCTTCTTTTGTCTTTAAACATGTATGATATGCAATTTAAAACGGCCATGGATAAAACCTTACAGCGTATCATTTATTTTCACATGCACAGCCACGTGCTTTGAAAAATGCACTCCCTCAAATTCCGCACAAAATCATGATCAAGGAGCGGCACCACGTTGAATCATCATTAATTCCCCAATCTTGATGTCTGAATACTTTGTCACAGTTTACTTCCATTCTTAAGTCGCATTCCGTGTGAATTCGTGACCGAGATATACCGACAAATTACCTTATGCGCTGGTAATTTCGTGTGTTTAAAAAGGAAAAAAATCCAGGATCTCATAATGAATGGTGAACTTGAGACGTGATAGAACCTACATCGTAAAATTACTTCAAATTACGATAATTTATATTTGTTACCCGAAAAGGACGAAGTTAGACAAAAGATGGGATTAAGCTTCACGGCATATGACAATGTTAAATACTTATTAATACAATCGTAACAATGGTTAAATCTTATCAAACACTTAAAAATACATTTTAAAAAGCTAACAATTTTATTACATTCGGCGCTATATGTAGCAACACCTCCTCAACATTTCGCTAAATAGAAAGACCTGGGTTCCAAATTTATTTTTTTTGGTATAAAATTAAATATGGCCAGTCTCGTAAAGTGCATAACTCTACAGAAATCGACACGACCATCAACCCGACTCGCTTGTTCCTGTCCGATGAACTGAGAACGTCATTTGTCGTCAACGTTAATTGAAACATTTCTCGTCATTTCACGTCACTTTATGAACTCTAATCGAAACGTAATAAAGACGTTTGGTTGACAAAAAACGATGGCATCCGAAAACAGGACAGCCGCAGCAATCTTAATTAGAACCTCGAAACAGAATGAGATACAATAAAACAAAAGTTTATATGGCTTTGTAGTCGGAGTGACGTTTAGAATATGTGTGCGTCACAAAAAGAATGCATAGAATTAGGCGTTGGAATACTTGTCCCGACTTTTTTAACAGAATAATATAGGAGTAATTCAGTAAAGATTGAATGTTACAAGTATATTTTTAATTACTATTATGAATTTAGTGCCTTTAAATAATTTTCCACTATTAAATCAAGTGCACGCTACTATAGTGTAAAAAAAGCTTGATATGAAAATCACATCATGGTGACTATTTACATGTTTGCAATAAAATCAGTCCGTAATAATATTTTAATATTAATCACTCGTACTAGACGAGCGTGTTGGAGTAAGGCCTATACTCTCCCAGTTGCAGAGGAGCCTGTGTGTTATACGTTCCACCAATAATAATATAAAAAAATAACACTACTAACTACCCCATATTTACGTTTTAATGCGCATTAGTAAAGACCCATGATTCCATAAAGGCATTTTTCACACGCACCAGAACGAACAAGGAAAAGTATATAATACAATACATTATGGAAGCCATTGAATGGACGGAATTTGTACAATCTATCTAATTACTGGCGCTTAACAAAAACCACTGACAATTGACATAGTAAAGCCTTTGAAAAACTCTACAAACAATAGCCTCCTTGAGATGGGAGCAAAATGTTACCTCACAACCAAGTGAGGGCATTAATTAACCTGCAAAAATGCTATTGTGGCCACTGGAAATTCCCACAGAATCACTCGACCTTCCCTACTACACTCCATTTTCTAGTTTTTGTACTTATAAAGACTGCAT
Organism: Cephonodes hylas; assembly: GCA_030295005.1. Classification (NCBI taxonomy): domain Eukaryota; kingdom Metazoa; phylum Arthropoda; class Insecta; order Lepidoptera; family Sphingidae; genus Cephonodes; species Cephonodes hylas. The sequence continues at coordinate 8,811,264 of AP025372.1, read as the reverse complement.
TCTAGCAGGTGTGTTTAAAAACTTCGCCGGAGGCAAAAGCAGGTTGTTCGTGTAATGTGCCATATCGCTTTATCAGACAGGGATGGAAATATGCATAATTAAGCAATAGGAAAGAGATGAACGTTATATTAAGTCACTGAGTCACGGCGCCATCCCTTTTATTTTAATGCTTGCCAAGTTAATAGCTAGTGCCTTGCCAGGTAAGGTGTTGGTACTAATTGAAACGCAGATTTATTTCTTGTTGGTTTTATCTCATGCTCTATTTTTGAGAAAAAAAACGTAGTTATAGATATAGAAGTTATAGATCAAGTAGTAAATGTTGTCACAGAGGAAATAAATTCAAAGGCAAAATCGATTATATATTAGATTTATTAGTTTTAAAGATGAAAACTTATGTCACCACAAAAAAAAACACAAGAAACCTTACTTAATTATTCCGAAGTATTCTAACAATAAACGCACAAATCTGACTGAAAAGGCGAGCACAGCTGTCAAGATTCCTGCTAATCGTGAATGCAAATCAATACAATTCATTTGTCATTATAAAACAGTCGCACTCAGAATGTGAATAGCAAGGGCAGGAGAGTCACGAGTCACGACACAACAAAACGAAACAAAATGATTAGATTAAAAACAAAAAGGACTTGATGATATCGTGAACCGACTGAGGTTACCTCTTTAGAATTTTGTTAATGTTCCTAAACCACATTTATTTGACTTTAGATGAATCGAAAAAAAATATTTTGTGTTGTAGGTATATAACATTCAAAGAGATCTGATTTTAAATGTTCATTTTTAAGGGTCTCAATAAAAATCAAGTAACAAAAATAATATTGAGAAGAATAGTGATTTTCACAAGATTTCTCCACTATCGGTATTGAATGCAAATATTTCATTCAAATAACGTTTTAAAAATACCCTCTCCATACAAAACTACATCAAAGGAAACAGAAACTGTATCGCCGAAGCCAAAATCGATGAACAAAAAATGTCTAGTAAAAGTACTGACAGAACAATGTCCTCGCTCGGTGCTGAGGTCGACAACTATCTCGCGTCAGCCGAGCATTCCACACGCTCGGAACACAATCCAGCACTTATTGATTTAAATATAATGACAAGTGCATTCGGATTGCGATGTGACTGCTCGATTGAATAATTAAAATGGTTATACAATTGATGATGCCAATTAAATGGAAATAGGTGAAGTTAGAATCATATTAGCTAACAGTAATAAGATTTAAAACTTTCGCGTAGGTACATTAACTATTATTGTTAATTTTTACGAATTTTATATTAGAAATATTAGAATACATATAACCGAAATAATATATTTTCTTGTTAGATCGAATAAAAATTATAAAAGAAGCAACAATTGCAAAAAATAAACCAAACAATGACATAAGTTTATTTGTCATTAAAGCTGTCTATCCTGATTTCATTTACTAATTGGAACGTATAAAGTAATAAGCACATATGACCGTATACAACTTGCATCCGTTATAGAACGCGGTGATAAAAAATTGTAACAAGATAAATAAATTGTAACAATTTCCGTATTAGGTTTAATGAACCAATCCAGGAATGTAGGATATGTTTTCGTAACTAAATTGTCAGATTAGCTGTATGTTAGCAACAAATTCGCTTTATACCCCTATAAGTCGAAAATAATTTATTACTCTCGACTTACCGAGCCGTTGTCTCTAAATGGTATTAAGTTGGAACTTACGACACGTCCAACATTAGTCTTAATATTTAACAGTGGTCACGAAAACTCTCCAGCTTGTGTCAAAACTGACAGATTTCACGCGTGCGGTATCGCCCTCGGCTGTAACTTACAGTTCGTGTGAAATAATTCATAGAATTAGTTTATTGTATTTGACGCGAGCACGATTTTGCTCTTATGTATTACCTCTAAGTGGTGACTTTACATGAAAAAAAAATATGTTTATTCACGATGCACCTTTATGTTCATCTTATAATTTCAGTTTGAGCAAATATTAATTGATTAAATAACATGATTATCCCAGCACCAAAGGCTTAATTGTGCTTTGAGAATTATTCCAAATACATCAACAATAGGACAGTACTAAGAGTAATTCTGCATTTTCGCAGAAAACCGACATGAAAAAATCCCTTTGTGTTTCATTTTTAGCTTACAAGACGCGCGCGTGACAAAACATTTCATCTGTACGCTCTTCCCCTTTTTCATTTTCCAACACATGTGCCATGTTATGAACCGACAACAATCATGTATTACCAATGTTTAAAATATGAGAAAAGGCACTTTCTATCATGTACGGAACTAATTTACTCGTAAATATTTGTTTGAATATTATAATAAAATATGATTATTATTGTTCCTATTTTAATTATACTTACTTAGTATTTATTAACATAGGTACTATGTTTTAAAAATACTAATTTTACTAATTTTAAGCTAAATTTACTAATTTTTGTATATTGCTAAAACATTTTGTGATAGGCTCAGTAATGTTTTTAATAATCGCTAAAGTTATGCCCAAGAACTTGTATGAAGATCTTAAAGCAGAAATCTTTATTTGCGATTTGCAACGAGTCTCTCCATCCAGAATGTTTTTTTTAAACGCAATTGTCGCTATATTCTTTTGTCTCAAAAAACGGGACTTAACTTGAAAGATAGCATTAAATTTCAGTACTGTACATTTAAAGCCCTCTAGATTCCTTTATTGTTACACTGATGGACGTTCCACATAAACAAAACCGTTACCAAATGCCAGCACACTCGCTTTATAGATACAGATATTAACATTATCCGACCTCTGTAAAGGTAAGCCGCTCCCAGCAAAGCCAACAGCGTGTTCTTTGTTGAATTTATAGTTCACAATGGATATCAGAAGTCGTGTCTTGTTGAGTTTCGCAGTATACGATTATTCAAACTATATTGGATTAGCGTTTTCACAATTGATTCCTATTAATCAGGAATGTTTGTGTGATTATGAGGGATTGTTATTCCATGACACGACATTTATTACTTTCGATAGTAATATTTGTACACTTACTAATTTAAACCTTAAATCTTAAATTCAAGGATACTAGATGTAATTTTAATGACATATTCTGCATTTTTATAATCCTTTTTTCTTTTTCTGTTAGACATTCAAACGATTATTCCTTGTATCCATAAACACCAAATTGAAATAATTCTACTATTTAAAATTCAATATCTTGATTCAAAAATACAATAACAGTAAATACAACACCCGTATCTTCAACCAAATTATTACGAAGTGTATTCCATTCATTATCCTCGGCGACAGAATTCAAATCAGTGCACAAACTAAACGCGACACCAATTTAATTAGTCAATTCGTCATAGTCTGTTGGTCACCAACCTAGTCTAACTTCACAATGAGGTCCTTCAAAAGCTTTAACGGCCTCTGTTGCATTCTCCAACAGGTTTGATCACTCTAAACTTAGATTAGACAATGCGATTGCAACATTTCGCGATGTTTGCCTCGTGAAGACTATAAATCTGCTATTCAAACATGTTGCTTGACGGAACATGCCCCATGCAACCACCATTAATTCCACGGCGATTATCTAATTAAAATTATTTGCGATTGTTAATGGTTTAATATAAACCTGAACGTTTAATGATATCGTCTTTCACATTTGTCTTCAATTACTTTATCACCAAAGACAACTTTATATTGGTTCATATTAATTAGTACATTAAAATTTTATGTTTGACGGGTAGATTTAAAACCTTAACCTTTTGAATTTGATACAGCTTTAAGCACTTTAGCCTCTTTATATTTTCTTGTATTTAAGAGGATATTATTCGATCATTCAATTCAAATATTGCAGTCATCTCTTCAGTCGTTATAATATTAAAATATGGTACATGGGACGCTGCTGTGAGACTTCAAGGGACAAATGATAGGTCATTACTAGTGTAATGCGTATATGACGTCCATACCTTAATGGAATCAGAATAAGCAGTCTTACCTAAAATGGAATGTAATAACATAGTGAATTCTGTTCTGCTTTAATGTTATGGCTTTATTAGCTCCAGTTACTAAGGCTTAGAGCTCCTTCGGCTAGTTTGAAATTATATAAATATCAATATATTAAAATAATATAGCAAATATTGGTTCACATATATGTATTTGTTGCTCGGTACAGACTTCATAGATTATTGGGTGTTATGAGTTATAAAATGCGCGCTAGGATTTATATCGATGTGTTTGTATCAATAGGTAATTCGTGAATTTGTCAAGCAATAGTAGGACCCAAACGAGACAAAGTTTAAATCGGACAAAAAAATTAACTCCACTTACGATTAAATGTCCCAAGTATTTCAAAAATATTTTTCAAACAAATCATTGCTAGCAATTACCAGAAGTATTGATTTTACTTACAAACACCTACCCTGCATTAAATGGAACCAGTCATCACAAAATCATCTTTATCGCAGGTAACACAAAACATTCTCAGACGGACCTTATTAGTTTTTGCTTTTAGTTCGTCCATAAACAAAAACTATTTGAATGTCATAACACAGAAATACCTATTTAAATACCTCTTAGTCCTTCCTTTTTACGTATAATGAAGCTCGATCGTCGTTTTTTGTACGTGTTTTGTGAAACCTGCCATTAAGATTTGATAACTTTGATTTCTGTGTAGAATATCTATCAGCACGCAAAAACAATTTTTAAGTTTTAAAAGTCCTTGGCTGAGGGCGAATGGGTAAAGAATGCCAAGGTTTGCATTGTAAGGAAGAATCATGACTTAATATCATCTTAAATATGCAATCTTTATTAGTAACAAACTATTGCGCAGTTCCATCCTGTAAACTTCTGAATTGGTTCCTCATCAGTCTTTTGGCATAAGTGCAGTATATATGCATATTTACGTACATATGTAAGAATAGCCCCACAACTTAGTTTTAAATATTATGACTGGCTGGTTGTGACAAAGTTATTAAATATGATGTGGATACACGGCTAAGCAAGTTAGACTAAAAACGAACCAGAACCGGATAATAACAGTAGTATTTTAGCACGATAATACAATAACTATTTCACTCGCCTACTATTTCAGATCAAAGACGTACAAATAGGTCCTAATCTTATGATTTCTCATCATGATACGTCGGATCCTTTGGTGGAACAATACCTACAATCTACGACAGACACAAGTCATAGTTCACAAAGCCACAGTAAATTGCTAGCACGGTAGTACCTACAGTACGTCTAGCCACCACACACCTTTGAAGTGACATGACTTTACAATAGCCTGCATTTGACAAGCGAGGTTTCAAAGTTCACGCTGAAGCACAAACGAGGTTTTTGCCACTTTGAAATAGTTTATCTGATTTTTGTGTCAAATGCTTAATGTCGTGACTGTTATTTAAATGGACACTAGTCCACTAAACAGATCGGCAACTACATAGCTGGACCAGTGGCGTGCCTAGGGTGTCAAACTAAGGCAAGCCCAAATGTTTATTTAGTAGCAGCATATTTTTTTTGGTACGTAGGACTAATAAATACCTACCGGTTAGTACTCACATTCACGTTTATAGCGTTATTTTATAAATAAACAATTGTTAAGTTCGTTATTCGGAACTATGTAAGGCAAGTCGGGCTTTCGGGCTTCTATGGAAGTACCGCCACTGAGCTGGACGTATATTGGTTAATACAGACACCAAATAACATGATAATCTGCGCTTGCTGTGAGGTCTGATAAGTCTCATATTTAAATAAATTGTATACATACTGGTTTGCATGTATTCCCAAAAGTCTAGTTAGAGATACACTGAGTTGTGCAGCAGACAAATGGTAGAGTGGAGACCTCGCTTAGGCAGACATCACTTCAGCACTAAGGTCCGATGACTTAAGTAAGGTAGTGGTAGCCGATGGATAAGGGCTGCTAAAGACCGGGATGGTTGACACTTAGTTGGAGAGGACTACGTTCAGTGGTTGATGGCGATAGGATTATAAGAGAGGCACATTTTGCACATTGATTGATTTAAGGCTCTCATAATAGAGATAAATCCCATTGCCGTTTTTCGGGCACATTTCTAGACTCCGTGCTGATACTAACTAGTAGGTATGTAACAGCCCAATAACACTTAGCCCAACCCAGAAATTGAACTTACTGCAATTCTACAAGGCAGCCATATTTCGACTAACATAGATTTAAATGTTCTTTGACTACTTTGGGAAAAAGTGATCTATGAAATATGGTCTCAATTTCTAGAATTCAAAAATAGCGCATTTAATAGCTTGCACCGTTAAAGACCGTGAACAAAGTGAATAAGTAGGTTTATAGAATAAAATGTCAAATGATCGCCGATTGTGCCAGCGGCGACGGTACTGGAACTTTAGACCGTATATATGAAGTTATCTTAACAATAGATTTTGAATAGGGATAATGTCCATTTCCACGATATCGCCGTTCATTGTTTAAGGACTGTTGCTAACATTTGTTATAATATAGTAAGTATTGTTGTACTAGTTCCATACTTTATATAAAAACTCTCAAACTGTGAAGCGACTTTAGTACTCCTACACCTGTGTGGTTAACTTGCCAAGTACTGTAATGATTCCTCGATAACTTAAAAAGGATTGGGAGTTTTTTAAGTATGTAATCAGAAATTTGAGAAGGTAAACCTTATGAATCCTATGTCATTATGCAATGATACTTGGATAATCTTCTTCTTCTTCATCAACCCATATACGCCCACTGCTGAGCACGAGTCTCCTCTACCATTGAGAGGGTTTAGGCCATAGTCCACCACGCTGGCCTAGTGCGGGTTGGCGGACTACACACCTAAGAAATTCCTAAGAACTCTCAGGTGTGCAGGTTTTATCACGATGTTTTCCTTCACCGTTAAAGCAAGTGATAATTCAATGTGAATACACACATAACTTCGAAAAGTCAGAGGTGTGTGCCTGGGGTTCGAACCCGCGACCGTCGGATTCTCGACCGCGCGCCCAAACCTCGAGGCCATCACTACTTGGATAATACTGATTATTAAATATTTAAGGAATAAACGTCTTTTATTTATTCAATTGTAATATATTTTTCTATAAAGGCAGCGTTTATACCGCTTATATATCTAGAAAGATATCTAAGCGGTTTTTACCAGAGGTGACTTTAGTTCACACATACATAAATCTATAAAATCCCAACTATTAACGACGCAGATTTGGATTAACCAGAGTCCAACAAGACAATGTTTAGCTAGCCATAATTCGCAGTATTTAAAAATATGTATCTCCTACAATATACAAAACGAGTTTGTGAAGGGTAAGTATAACTGGCGCGAGGGCAGATGTGGCATTCAAATATCATATTTCTGTGACCTCAGTCACACAGAACAACTAATGCATGCTTAAGAGAAGATTGATTAAACCTAGTCAAAAGTTTTTTGCCTGCAAATCGGTGTGACGCAAATCATTTCCAGTTAATTGCAGATAACAATACAACTTAAATTGTTATGAAGCTATTTTTTACCTCTTGATTGGAGCTTCAATTCATTCGATAGTTTTTGCGGTTTTATTTTCTGTTTATTTATTAGACACTTCTAACAAATTTCTGATTACGCAATAATATTTAATTTGAAGTTTGCATTATTAAAGTTCCTATTTTCAAAAAAAAAATACTTATTAGAAAAATCCAACATACATATTTTTATTTTATCTGTAACATATAGATGTGGTAAATAATCGTCCAATAAAATAACAGTAATATAGCCTATTTGGTTTAATCTACTTTTTGATACTGGCTGTTAGACAGGTAACTATGTAATACAACCGGTACCGACTGCTGAAAAGATATTGTCACTCACTATTCTAATTTGTATTGACATTAATGATGCTACCTTCACACTACGACTTCTAATTGAACACAGCGGCCCCGTCACACATTTCTAAGAAATATGAACCTAAGCCTATAAAAAGTTTATGAAGTCCTCAATACCTTGAATACCAGATTCGGAAAGATTTCCACTTGAGCGGGCAAATTTAGTCGATTCGTCACGGGACACGTTACACGCAGAAATATTGTCGAAAATCAAATATTCACAAAAAGCTTTAGCGACGTCGTGATTACAACGTCAGATGAGTTTTTGCTTCGTGGCGACACAGCAGGTTTTCGACAGATGTAAAAAAATATTAAATGGTTTGCCCAATTTTGTAACTGCCTTCTCGAATTTTTCATTTGAACCCAAAAAAATCTTCCAAGCAAATTACAGCGGAACTAAAAAATGTCGGAACAAGCAATTCGAAATTCTAATCTGTCAACAACAGACATTTTTTTTTGGTATAAATTTATTTATTTGAAACCTTTTTATTTATTCTATAATATAGTAAATAGATCTGTAGGGGGAGGGGGGGCACATTGATTCACGGGGCACATTGATACAGTATCTATATCTCAAAACCTATAAACGCTACACAGTCCGGCACATCACTAGAATGCTCAAGGACATTCACAAGAATGACAGTTGTGACACCACTCGCTGCCAGTTTTCCGTTGGGCCTCAACGGTCATTAAAGTATTGGAAGTGGCGTGCGCCGCTGCCTACAAAAAAAATACGTGAAATGTAATTGTGTCTCTGGAGGATACTCTTAGTCGTTTTTGTTATTATTTGTTACAAAAGGTAAGTAAATATAGTTATTATTATATTTTAAAATGTTTTTGATTGCAAGATTATTATATACTTGATAAAATTAATTGTTTGTGGAAAAAGTCCTTTGGGGCACTTTGATACGGTAATGTGCGGGGTACAATGATACGTATCAATCTGCCCCTCTAGTGTATTAAAGTGCCCCGTCAAAAATAATAGTTTATTTTATTGTTTTTTTTTTTTTCTTTTTTTTTAGAAAATGGTGCGCACGTACAAACCCAAAACTGATAGAAAAAATATAAATATAAATGAAATATAATGAATGAATGAAACACCAGAAAAAAATAGATTAGAAAATTTACGTAATGAAAAGAACCGGAAAAGAGAATTACAAAAAGCAAAACAGCATGCAAAAGAATTGAAAACAGCGAAAAATCTGCTGGGATTAACTGAGCCGAAAAAGAGAGTGACTTCTTTGCCTGCAGAAATAGATTCTGATTCTAGTCAAGATGAAATCGTGATGACGAGTGATAGTGAAGAAATTGAAATGCCGTCGGAATCGGAAGAAGAGGTAATGAATGAAGAACCAGTTAATCCTGAACACATAAATATTGGAGATTTCCTGCTAATTAAGTTCGAGAAGAAGAAAACTGTGATTCACTACGTTGCCAAAATTGTATTTAAGTATAATGTGACAGAATATTAAGTATTATATCTCAGAAAAAAAGCAGGGTCTTCTAAGTTTATATTTCCAATTGTGGAAGACAAAGCAAGTGTGGATGTTAGTTTTGCAATTACCAAAACCAACTTTCTCTAAAGGCACATCTCGAACATCGTCGCTTTATTATTTTCGGTAGGTTTAACTCAATATAATATCCAGTAGATTGTTTTGTAATTTATATGAGAGTTTTTATGATTATTTTTGTTAAATTTTTAATATTTGTTTAATTTTTACAGAAAAATATTGTTCATTTTGATAAGAGGTTCTAATATTATATTTTCATTAACAATATTCAATGTTAAAGTCTGATTACTTAGTAAGTACATAACTGATTATATAATTAAGAAAACAACAGAGAATTAGTCTTGTTCTATGATGACAATATTGTTTTTTGGTGATTATATTCCTTAAGTAACTTAAGAGACTGATTATGCCTAATGTGCACTCTTAATAAAAAGTATTTTGCGAACTCAATCAATAAAATTGTTTTATTTCTTAATTTTAAGTAATAATACGGTTTATATTGGGTTTTTAGTCAGTTTAAACTTGCATTTTATATGGATCTAAAATACGTATCAAACTGCCCCACTCTATGTATCAAAGTGCCCCACTGGTGGGGCAGAATGATACAAAAATGTTTTTTTCTTAAAATCAGTTTATCTCTATACGTCGCCAGTTTTGGCGGTTTGTGCATAGCCAAAATATAAGCTGACATATCAGCCAATGCACACATCAAAACAAATATTTAAATATAATGCTTTATGGTCCTCAAAAAAGAGATTGAATTTTTGTGTATCAAAGTGCCCCCCCTCCCCCTAAATAGGATTTAACTTGAGCTTCAGTAACTTTCCTTGTAAAATCACATAAAGATGTATTTTTGTTACAAACCCACAAATTTCGAAACTGTGTTTCGTGGAATTGCATGCGCAAACCATCGACCACTTAACAGCAAAATATAAATAGCTCTATTGTATTATTTCTTTTGTGTCAGATAATATAGCCTTTTCAATCGTCCAACGCTAAACACGTAGGCTAGTTTTTTTCTACTAAACAACCGAAGCCTAAGAAACTAGAATTTACAAAACCAAACTAATGCTATGCTATCTAAACAAGAAGAAGAAATTATTGGGAACAATATAATTCCTTCAATTTCAGATTATTTTTTTTAATAAACAAGTGCCCCATTATGGTGGGTAGATAGCTATGAAGCGTCGATGTTTATATAATAAATGTCACGTATATAATTTTATAGGTCCGTGATGATAAATAGATAAACGAAGGTTTAATTGTCGACGTAATTATCACTTATTATGCAAATATATCTTGATATTAAATAAACTTAATGGCAAGACATTATCGAAGATAGTAAAAAAATTACTCAATACAATACAAAACTTCAATACAAAACTGTAAGATTTCGTACGCCTTATGGTCAAAATATGCCGGGTAATAAGTTCATACGTTAAGAACTGTACCAGAAATAACTTTATTCAAATCAATGGCAATAAGACATAATAACTAATCAAAATAATTATAGCGTAATTGATATAAGCCGTTTGATTCTTATATCTTTAAACAAGATAATAGTTCTTGGCTTTTCAGTTTATGAATACTAGAAATTAGGATACGTATGGAACCCAATGATAAATAATAAAGGATATGATGTATGTACCTACTTCCTTCACTTTACTAAACAGACTAAAAGTTAAGTGGCTTTTGACATATTATGCCGTACCGAAATAGTAGTAAACAGTTTGTATATAGTTTGTAAAACTGCATTTCTTTATAACCAGCATGTTTTCATCAATAAATGTTAAATTAAGTAAAATGTAAACCAATGAACTTTACCAAGAAGGTCTGATAAGACTATACCACAGGTAAATTCATTGTTCGCTTTTTATTATCCTCAACTAGAGATAACTTATAAAAACGTTTCCGTTTTTCTTTTTACATAAAAAAAACCTGTTATTGAGTTGCCGCATTGAGTGTACATAAAATGAGACTTGGGTAGAACATTTTTATTTGATTTTGTTTACTTACAAAAAGGATATCTAGCGGACCACCTGCTTTTACACAGGGTACGGAGGCTGCTAGCGTCCTTCCCGGAATGCGACACCTGTGACCACAACACACTCACAGTACACGAGTTCACACCACAATCTATCCGAATATCGTCACGTAGGCACAAAATTCCAACTTTTAATTCAAACACGTTATTTTGTATCACATCCCAATACCGCAAAAAAGTTCGCGGAATCACTGAGCTGAACTGACAAACAACCAACCAACAGCAAAGAGAGCGGCGAACTCAATTGGACAGGCGGCCGCTAGAGTGGGGGCGGCGATGAACGAAGCATGCGACATCAGCGCCGCCACACCTGTCGGCGGATGAAGGTTGCAACAATAAAGCCTTTTAAAGTAGGCTGTATGCATAAAATGAGTAACTTTTATTTTTACTCGTTATGTTTTTTATTAAACCAACTTTGCACTGTAGAGTAATGCCTTATTCAGATTTAAATGTCAATAAAATACATTGCAGTTAATTAAATTATTCAAATACTTACAAAAAGAATACTTCAACAAGATTTATTTTGCATTTATATTGCTTGCCTAACCAGAATTAATTATGTTTTGCTGTTTTCCATTATATTATAGGACCTAGGAATTCGTCTCATTGCTCTGTTTATATAAACGGAGTGCTTTTAGATGTCAAGATTTTGCACTGTTTATAACAGATGTTATAAGTTAGAAGCACAAAAGCCAAGCATGCCTTACTAAATTTGGAATGTAAGCTTTAAACATTAAACAATTATAAACTCCACATTTTGAGCTTGTAGGGAAGTATCGTAACTGGAAATATTATAATCGAATTGCTTCCAGATTATAAATCACTCCGAAAGCACTTGCAAAAGAATATTTCGTCACTTTACTTCCATCTCACGCCTTCTTTCTTTTTCAACAGGCTTGCTTGTTTTTCGGATATATATATATATATATGTATATTTAAAGTACTGATGTATTTATTATAAGTATACTGATAATTTATGTCAATGGTGCTTGCCGGGAATTTGAACCAGCGGGAATATTCAAGACTTATCAGTATTGTAGACATCAGAAAGCTTCCGCCATAACAAAACAAATTAATAATATTGTTGGAGGGCTTTTGAAGCATCTGTTACAGGTTCAATTATTTGTGGGACCGAATATTCTCTTGTAGGTTTTATTCCCACGACACGAGATGTGTATAGGAAATTAATTATAGGTACATATTTATTTATTTATGACACATGCGTTGGATTCTATATTAGCTGTCAAAGAAGCTTAACTACGTGTATATAGAACTTTTTTTTTATTATTTCCATTTCGATCACATTTCAAAATTAAGAGATCCGTAGAAAACTTAATATTGCTGGCATGGCCTTAAGAATTACGATGGTTGAGTTTTGCATTCATTACAAATACTCTTAATAATTTCTCACAAGCGCAATCAAATTTTTAATTACACTTTTACGGATTTGGTAAATATAGAGAGATTGGGTACAAGCTACTTTGTACTCTGGAGAGATTAGAAAATTAGGTAATTATTTAGTTAGAGTTTTTGTGTAGTCAACAGGTTAACAAAATCTGTATTTACCTAGTTAAAATAATATTTGCCTTTATCAATAAACCCAGATTAACATGTTCCATACATTATCCTTAATTGATATATCTATTCTTTATATTTTGCTATCATAAGGCAGTTATATTGAAATAATCCTGGATTTTGAATAAACTCGCTCAATGAGACAAATAGGTATTCACCTAAAGAGTGAGTGATTGATAAGACTGCTTCATTGGTCCTACATAATCTTCCTTTCTAACTTATAGACGCTATAATAGACTCTTTCTGTTTTGGTTACAGGTGATTCTTACCTCTAATAATTAAATGCCTAAAACACGTATCTTTAGACTTATGTACATAAGTTAAATAAAAGAAAATGCCTACCGGCTACCATTGTTTAACACTCACTCAAGTAACGGTTTTTGCGTTCGGATACACACAAGCTTAGATAATTGAGGAAAATAAAACTATAATATTTTTTAATTATTTATTTCAATATTACGTGCCATTATGAGTAAATCTTTATTGTGTCTTGCATCGTATTGCTTTAGTTTTTAATAGAATAGAACTGAAAACGCGTTTATAGAAAATATTGCACAATAATCTACGTAATTACAGGTGTATGGCACATATTATAATACAAAATGTACAGGATTAGAGACTAGGTTTTAAAACTAATATCACTTTATTTTAATGATATAGATGATACAGCGAGGATGAGCAGCATTAGAACATTTTCCATTATATCTGAAAACAAATAATTATATCAGGATTAGTTCAGTAGTTCAGGACTGTCCTAATATAATCCGTATGCACGAAAGAAGATATTGTTTCTTATAATGTGTTTCGATTTAGGATATTTTCCAAGCATGAAATGTTTTAAATGGCGATAGTGTTATTTTTGAATAATATGTGACTTAATATATTACCATTTCGTAAAAAAATGCCATAAAAACAACGTAATTTAACGTAATTTGTAGAAACTTTATTTGAATTTCATTGAAGCTTGCTTGACTTTTATTTAGGTGAATAAACACTTACACATAGAATTCGAAGCCTTGTCCCGCACCGGAGGAGCTCTATACTCGTCAGTTATTTCAAGGAACTGGTAAATAGCTTTGAACCCTGTTCCGTCAAGTCTGTCGTTCGACCGAAATGTTACTTTGAAAAAGTTTCTTTCAGATTCTACGTGGAACTCCTTCATCTGGCCACAATATCTACCATACCTATTGTCTTCAGTCATATAGTTTGAAAATTCAACGTAGTCGCTAGCAGATACAGCTTCACATCTGTAACAATAGAAATAATTAATTGTTATGCCATAATATTTAATGGTATTATTAACTGATAACTTACTTATCAGAATCACATAAGAGAACCGTACATTTTAAGATGAGTTCTTTGTTAAACTAAACATAGGTAAGTATTTTTGTGCAGTACGAATATAATTTAGCAAAGCCCATCACTGGCTACAAAATGCATTTAAATATATACTTATTAGAATCTTAATTAAATTCACGTCAATATCTCTAGAATCTAGATTGGTCTAGAGTAAGTAAGCGAATATAAAAAAACTAGGTAAAGAATAAATATTTGTGGAAGAGCTTATTTTATTTACTAATATTGAACATAGAAATACTATGTTGGAACACAATGAGGGCACCGACTTTTCGCCAATACAAAGCAGACTGAGCATAAAAAATATTCTTTTTTTTTTATCCATAAAATTCTCGTTACTTTTGTTGTTTGTAGGTACCATAAAAGTAACAATTTCTTCAATACTCACGGTAAAACTCCCTCCACGTCAAAATTTGTGAAATGCAGATGAACTTTTTCAGTCTCGCCACCGTGAAAGAAGTATGTACATTCGGTGTCGCGTGGATACGGCCCAGGCGAGTTAGGTGAAGCAAAAGTGCCATTATGAGACTCACTACTGTTGTATACAAAAGCGCAGGGAAACTCTCTAAGCTGCCTCCCAGATGAAATACCAAAATCTGCAAACAGAATTGATACAGTCAATTGACAAAAAAATACATTTAAACTAGTGCAGAGGAGTCGAATTTGCAAAAAATGATTAAATACTGACTTTCTACGAATGAATATGAGATTTTGAATCCTCTGGAATATCTCGATGACTGCGTTCCTCGGAATTCCAACATCAGTTTTGGGCCATTAGACATTATAGGTTTAGGAAGGTCAATTCCGCAGAAAGTATCTACTTTTTCTAATCGACCATCAACATTGACGAATGCTTGAAGTGAATCCACATTTGTGCAGCTGAAACAGGAAAGGTTCAAATAAGTTTTTTTTATTTCAAAATACTTAACATGTTTTTAAGATTTTTGGTTGGATTTTGGTGGACCGAGTCTAACTCGGTTCTTTGCTAAATTTTTCTAGGAATATGGATTATAAGTTATGAAAAAGCAATTTAAGTGAAATCCCTTACTCCATAGATCCATCAGCCGATTTATATAAATAGAAATCCTGAAATATTAATCTGACTCTCTCTTTGCCTCGTCCAAAAAACTCATAATGGCAATGAGTATTCGGTGGGTAAGGCGAAGGATAATGAGGTGAAGTGAGAGTGCCGTGCTTTGTGCTGTCGCTGCTAAATTCCTGATGACACGAAGAAGCTGAAAAAGAAATATTCTAATATTAGTCTTTAAAACAGTAACTTACTTATAAATGTTATTTAAATATCATTTATCTTGAAGTTGCTTTGACTCGCTTCAGAAAAACATGTTAGCATGCATCAAGGCATGTTGATGTTGTAAAATAGTTAATACAAATATAACGATAAGTAAGATTATAAAACACCATATATACAGTTTTCTTTTTAAACTTCTAGGTATTACACGTTAGTCAGACTTTGCTGTATTGATTTGGTAGCGTATCCGAACGCACACAACTGACAACGCATGCGCGCATCGCGAGGCGCAGTGAACACTGCTTTAACGTAGGGATGGGAACATTACGAAGTGTTCTGAAGAACTTAGTTGGCTTCCATATGTTAAAGAATATGCAACATACATATAAAACGTCAACGTTGTAGAATTTTGAGCAAGCTTTGTGACTGATATAAAATAAATAAAAATTGTTTATTAATTAAAACATGTTGATCGCTATATAGTTTAAATCGGTTCGATACTATATAATGAAGAACATTAGTGAAGAATCTGAAACGGAGAATGTTCACGACTGCGACACATCACTAAATTTGACATGTTTGAATAGGCAGCTGTTTCCTTAATATTATTGTATTATGATTTAACATTGACGGAGTGATATTTAAATTATTTTAAATTTATTTGGATATGTATTAAACGTGGAACTAATATTATATTGTTGGTTTATCAAGTGTATATAAGACAAAATTGTGTGTCAAAACCATGTCGGATTTTACGCCGTTTTTCGTAGACCGTGCTAAAGGTGGCCGAGCCTCTTGCAAAGGTTGTAAAAGCAATTGTCCAAGTGGTGAACTACGTATGGCGAAGATTGTGGCAAGCCCATACGGCGAAGGCCAACAAATGAAATCATGGTACCATGTAGATTGTTTTATGAATATCCTACTCAAACAAAGACCCGCTACTAAACGAGTAGATTCTATAGACGATATTGGAAACTGGGATAATATCAGTAAGGAAGACCAAGAATGTATTCTCAAGAAATTAAACGAGATGGAAAAATTGTATGCTGACAAAAACAGTGGGAAATATACTGCAAAAATTATCAAAAATGAATCAAATTCTTGTAGTGATATAATTAAAGCCAGTGATAAAAAAGATTTTGAAGTTAAGCCTAAAGAAGTGAAGACTGATGATGACAAATTTTCCACCTTTTTCAAACTGTGCAAAAAGATTTCTAAAGTGGACGCATATACAGAAAAAACAGCAACGGTAAACAATTTCTTCCGCAAAGGAACTGATGGTGAATCTTTCAAAGGGGACGTGACTTTATGGTGTAAACTGTTGCTTCCACAAGTCTCAAAACGAGTATATAATTTGAAAAGTAAACAGCTTGTAAAATTGTTTTCTAAGATATTCAGTACTGACCATGACGACATGTTAACACATTTAGAGCAAGGCGATGTGGCTGATACAATACAGAACTTCTTCAGTAAGTCAAAATATGTGGATCCAGCCACAGAGTCAACTATAACCATACAAGATGTGGATGATTTTCTTCAAGAACTTTCAAAACTGACCAAAGAAGAGGAACAAATTTATCATTTCAAAAAAATTGTCAAGAAATGTACTCCCAATGATCTGAAGATGTTAATCAGGTTAATTAAAGGGGACTTAAGGATAAATGCTGGACCAAAGCATATACTGGAAGGTGTGCATCCAGACGCATACACAGCTTTTCAGACATCAAGAGATTTGAATATGGTTTTAGACAGGGTGTTATCACAGGGCAAGGGAGTGAAACATAAAGATGTTGCACAGAAGAGTGTAGAAGCCATGATATCATTGATGACTCCTGTCCTGCCTATGTTAGCTGAAGCATGTAAGTCTGTTGAAATGGCAATGAAAAAATGTCCAAACGGCATGTTCTCAGAGATAAAATATGACGGAGAAAGGGTACAAGTCCACAAAAAAGGTAATGAGTTTAAGTATTTCTCCAGAGCTTTAAAACCGGTTATGGCACATAAAGTGAACCATTTTAAGAAATATTTGCCCCAAGCATTTCCACAAGGTAATGATTTAATACTAGATGCGGAGGTATTAATGATTGATGTCAACACTGGGAAACCATTACCTTTTGGTACTCTCGGTATACACAAGCAATCAGAATTTAAAGATGCGTCTGTTTGCTTATTTGTATTTGACTGCCTCTATTATAATGGTCAAGTTTTGCTTGATATGCCTATAAGAAAGAGAAGGCAGATTCTAAAAGAAAATATGGTTGAAGTAACAAATCATGTAATGTTCTCTGAGCAAGAGTTAATAAGGAAACCTTCAGATTTGGCTAAAATGATTGCAAAGGTAAATACTATTGTATTATATAGATTACAAAAGGTATTTTAATGACTCAATGATCATTTAAAAATAACATACTGTTTTGAGTACTTTGTATAATAGAAGGAAAATTAAGGATTAGATTTATTTCGAGCATAATTGTATGGTGTAAATTGTCCGTTTGTTGTCAAATAATGATATTATCTTATGTAAGAGATCAAGAACATCCATGCTTAAGTATTTGAAAATGTCTACTCAATTTCTTAAATATAAGGATAAATAAGGAAATAATATATTACTCATATAACACTGTTTGTCAATTTTCCTTGAGACTTCAACATACAATTAATATTAATATTTTTCTAATTACAGGTCCTGGAACTAGGCTTAGAAGGGCTTGTGCTTAAAGATTTAGAGTCAACATATGAGCCGGGCAAACGGCATTGGTTGAAGGTGAAGAAAGATTATCTCTTTGATGGAGCAATGGCTGATACTGCTGATCTTGTTGTTCTCGGAGCTTGGTTTGGTATGGGTTTTTTGTTATTACTTTTTTATTTCATTTTATCTAATCACCATATCTTTGATGTTACTGTTTTTTGCTAAGAACTATGCAATTATTTGTAAATTGGTGAACACTTTTCTGATTGTAATTATTTAGATACTTATGTCTGTCTCCACAGGAATATGTCTATGTAAAAAATGTTTTTGCTCACATTTCTATGTGTATGAAGTGAGACTTGAAATATTGAAATTGTATGGAATATACTTGTGCAGTGAGACCAACAAAGCAATACTAATGGCTGCTATTTTTTTATTTCCAGGAACAGGTAAAAAAGGTGGCATGATGTCAGTTTTCCTGATGGGATGTTTGGACACACGCCGAAACAAATGGGTGACTGTGACCAAGGTTCATACAGGACATGACGACAGTACCTTAGAGAGACTACAGAAAGAACTGGCTCCGTTAATGGTCAAAATATCTCAGGAATACAACAAAGTGCCGCCCTGGTTGGACTGCAATAAGGGAATGGTGCCAGACTTTGTAGCTCTTGATCCGAAGAAACAGCCTGTTTGGGAGATCACTGGTAATTGATGTTATTTATTCATTTTATACATCAGAGTTGTATAAAACTCTGCAATATTTTAAGGATAGATAAAATTTAACTTGAAGTCTTTGGTTTAGCTTAACTAATGAAGTGTAGTTATATTGTATCCTAATAAATAGTGTATTTGTGAATTCATTGGGTGGTATGTTAATTTCTATGCTAATTATTACAGGTACGGAGTTAACAAAAGCAAACCTGCACACAGCAGACGGCATATCGGTTCGATTTCCAAGAGTAACCCGTATCAGGACTGATAAGGATTATCAGTCAGCAACTAACTTAGAAGAACTTAAACATCTGTACAAAACTTCAAAAGAAAAGACTGATGTATCACTTCTCAACAAATTGGCGGCTGTCTCTGAATCAAATGAGTCGATTAAAAAAGAGATTACTAGTCCTAAAAACAAAAAAGTTGTTGCTACAAAAACAAGTGGAAGTCCTGTAAAAACCGGAACATTGGATTTATTTGTAGTCAAGAAGAGAGATTTGAATACTTCAAATGATTCGAATGCAAGTAATCGGAATAACGAAGAAATGGACACTTCAAACGAGGGTGTGCCAAATAAAAAAAGGAAAAGAGATTTGAATTCATCTAATGACATCCACTTAAATGGCGATGTAATGGATGTTTGTAGCGATAGCATATCCAAGAGAAAAAAGAAAAAAGATTTGAATAGTTCAAATACATCAGACGAGAAGAAAAAACATAGTAGAGAAGAAGACTCTTCAAATGAAGGGGAGCCGAAGAAAAAGAAGAAAAAAGACTTAAATACTTCAAAGTCATCACATAAAAGCGACATAAATGATGAAGAAATGGACACTTCAAATGGAAGTGTGCCCAAGAAAAAGAAGACAAAAGATTCAAATAGTCGAAAATCTCCCGAAGCTAGTACCGAAGATATGGAGGTAGAATATGACATCAAAGATCTTATGCCAGAAAGTCCTCTTCCTGATGTTTTCAAAGACAAAAAACTGGGATTCTATCCTGATTTCATTTCTTTCCCAGAAAACGAAAGGAAACATTTTGAGAGGCATTGGATAGCTTATGGTGGTAAAATTGTGAAATCTTTAAGATATTTGGATGTGGACTATTTGGTTCATAGTGAAAACGAAATAAGTTTCAAGAAAATGCAAGAATTGAAAACAAAATTGCCGCCAGATGTAAGACATGTTACTAAGAGTTGGTTGATAAGATGCATTAATGAAGTTGAATTGTGTGACACTACAAAATATGCTGTAACGTTGCTCGCTCCGAAGTAAGTTTTGGTCTTGAAGAAATAAGAATCATGTTCGTTTGCAGTGGTTTGTAATGGTTATGGCCTGATAAAGTGGGCAAGAAAAATTATGTATCATCAAAGCAATGCGAGGTCGAATAAAATATGAGTAATATATATGAGTAGCCGTTTGCGAAAAGCGTCAGACTTGCTTGGTTCACTACAATGGGTTAACCTAATGCACTTTCTCTCTGGATACAAATATCCAAATGTTAACTGTTAATGATTGTATTAATATTTTGCATCAACAACTGCATGGTCAATGAATTATATTGTTTTTTAGGATAAATCCTATGTATTAAAATATTAATTTAAATTAAAGGTACATTTTTGTATTTAGTATTCCAATTTACTCTCACAGATATGTCGCATTTCAATAAAATGCAAAAGTTATTATACCTTTACATAATGTTCTTTAGGTTGAATCTCTAAACTATTTTATAGAGTTATATTCTGGTTGTGTCGATTAATAGCTGAAGAGGAATGATTGAATGAATAAGTCACTGCCATTTTTCACAAGCGTAAATAAGATAAATAGAAATATGTTCCTAATTATGTTTTACATATAAATGATGGCTTCATTTTAAAATATACATTTTTACAAGATATTAAATACTTTGTTTTTATAATATATATTGTGTTGGAGATTATGTACAAAAATGAATATGAATTAAACAATTGGCCTCTTTTGCCGACCTTTGCTGATAGTATGCTCTTGAGACAATAGCCTTTAATTTGGCTCTGAAATGTGATGTATTAATTATGTTTTGATTAAACTTGATGTTTTTACTGAATATAACTGTTTATATAAAGCTTTAGTATCTTTATCATTTCATTTTTAAGAAACATCAAGGAGAAGAATAATCAGTTTACTGTCGAATCTATTCAATTGTCGAACGAGGTAAATTAATACAAAAAAAATTAAAACAATACATGAACAAAGGCTAAACATGTTGCCTGACAAACACTTAACAAAATATTACCGCCTTGGACATGATATACCTAATTTGGAACGTAATTATTTTTTATTCTGTATTTTTACTAAAACAGTACAAATATTTTTTCACACATACTTGTCAATCAAAGTCTTGTAGACTCTATTAAAAATATTGAGAATTCGGTAAAAATTGTGTTAAATTTTACAACGAATAAAAAAAATTACACTTCTATTTTTTACATGAATTTTTTATTATTTTTTTGAACCTTTGATGCCCGAAGTTGATGTTGCGGGAGTAGGAGATTATGGCCACTAACGATTTAATTTACATAATATAATTGTATATTTTCTTTTATATGAAAAATCGACCTCTGATTCGCAACTTGAAAACTCTTTACGTGTCCTTTGATTTAAGATTGGATATCTTAGTCACAACACTCGTACACAAACAAATTCTTATCAGTGATTAATGATGAAATTAAATGTTTCTGATTGAAATCATAATAAAATTATCTGATAATTATTATCTGAAATATGCACTTACAAACATATATGAATAATGTATATATGTATTTTTGTACTGGATAAAGGCATTTCTAACAACCAAGAAACCTTAGACTTTAGTCCATCACATTGCTTTTTGCTGGCTACCGGACGACATACGACACTAAAGCCTTGTGAAGACTTTCTTGGTGCAAACCCCTTTATTTATTTATTTTATTCAAATACATGATCTCTATTGTGAGTAGGTATCTTCTTCTTCATCAACCCATTTTCGCCCACTGCTGAGCACGGGTCTCCTCTACCATTGAGAGAGTTTAGGCCATAGTCCACAACGCTGGCCTAGTGCGGGTTGGCGGACTACACACCTAAGAAATTCCTAAGAACTCTTAGGCGTGCAGGTTTCATCACGATGTTTTTCCTTCACCGTTAAAGCAAGTGATGATTCAATGTGAATACACACATAACTTCGAAAAGTTAGAGGTGTGTACCTGGGGTTCGAACCCGCGACCGTCGATATTCTAGACCGCGCGCCCAAACCTCGAGGCCATCACATTTAGCAATGTAATAAATTTTATCAGTTTTTTTTGCAAATTTCAACCAAAAATAGTTTGTGTAGATCGTAAATAGAGTCGTCTCTCTGTCTCTTCGTCGATAGAGATATGAATGTATGTGACTCCATGCTATGCTACTCGAAACAATGAGTTAGTCGTGCTGAAGAAATATCAGAACTTAAACTTCCCTATACCAAATTTCACCTTATTGAACCGAAGGATAAATATAATATCATGATGTCATGAAATTCACCTTGCTACCTAAAAGGAAGTCAGTCATGACGTGGCACCAGATAATGTTTTTGTTTACTGGACAGATGTATAAACATGTCACGCCCGCTGCGATAAATACAAACGTTTACAGAATGCTTTTATGAATAGACAGGTTTCGCGTTTCACAAATATCTCTAAGAATATGTCACGTTGAGGGTGGTTCTATTGTGCTGCGATATCTGGATGGCGGGTGCGAAACGGGAACCGAACACAAGAACGGTCAAGGAATGCTGTTACTACGTGTGTGTAAAGTTCTATTTTATTTTTATATTATATCAAAATAATAATTTTGATACCAAATTGAGTGTCGAGCTAAGAATATTCCGGTTTCAATTTTAGGAAGTTCTGAGTAGTAGCAGAACTATAGAATATATGACGTTAAAGCATTCATTAATTCGATCCGTATTATGAGAAACTTCTGCCTTTACCTTATTAATTTTATAACGACACATGCAATGTTTATTTAACCTGTCCTTTAATTCTCTTACAATTTTTGCTTCTCAGGCAAATAAGCCGTTAAAGCAGCTCTTTTGTAGAAAAACAACAAAGGATGCTCATAACTAAAACACTCTGCATTGAAATTGTTGTGTAAATTTCATATTTCATACGTTTAAAATTCTACCTGTGTGCCGCAAATATTTTGCGGTCAAATATCGATCTGCGGATAGAAGCACCGTTCGTTGTAAGCACATTGCGAATGTAATTACAAGTGCATCCAGCGGCGGACAACTGGCTAAAATACGATTGTTCCCCGCAGACAGTTTATTCCGTTCGAGGCGAGTTCACTTATTTCGATTGCTTTAAAAATTGAGGAGTTATTAGGTACTAATGTTTACTTATTTAAAACGGCAATAAACTGTCTACAAGCATTTATGCCAGTCTGGGTAAGTATAAGCAGGTAATCTAATTTATCACAGACTTTAATATAGACAGCGAGGACATAAGTTATTTTTGTTCTATACTGCGCTAGACCGAGTTTCCAGTTTAATTTAATAAGTGAAGATGTGATTATGTAACATACATATAGGGGCAGTTAAGAAAAGACTGTATAGATTCTTCAGAGGTCGTTAAATATATCAATTTTATCTGCAATGCGATAAACCAAGACCAGTAATTCTGTCATTAAAAGAACTACTTTCCTATGTTAAACGCAACGCAGCTGTATGCAACTTAATGTATAAAGTTAACGTAATTTTTGTTTACAAACGAAACTACCAAAATTGAATGGTTCAAACGTTGCATAACTTTTGAGCGATTATTAAAATCAAAGTAATGTGCACTAATGATGCTAAAAATTTCTTCGCCTTCATTATTAAGGAATT
The DNA here is from genome assembly GCA_030295005.1 of Cephonodes hylas. Classification (NCBI taxonomy): domain Eukaryota; kingdom Metazoa; phylum Arthropoda; class Insecta; order Lepidoptera; family Sphingidae; genus Cephonodes; species Cephonodes hylas. Next base: position 8,787,403 of record AP025372.1, on the reverse strand, counting down.
AAATGAGGATACAATGAAACTGGTTGGGGCTGGGAGTTGCATCGTGAATTTACTCGAACCGGGTGTCGAAGGAGTTAATAACCGAAGTAATGAATTAAGGCTAGCGTTCTGCCAATTAACCTCGTTTGCCTCGTCCAAAACCATCTCTTTAATAAAGGAAGCGTTAAGTTATGAAATTTCGCTGGGACGGTAAAACGAATGAGAGAACTTGATTTACTTTGCTTCGTCGCATAGCAGACTTCAGCGATTTTTTTTGTACAGGGTTATATGTTCAGGATGACCTATATTTATAAAGTAAATTTCGAGTCGGGGATAAAATTTCCCTTTTTTTTCAATCAAGTCTATTTCCACGAAGATCTAGGCGAACATTTATTTTTATTGCAACACCTATGTTTTCAAACTCACAGGTTTGAAGGCAAACTTAATGGTGGTTATAAACATTACTAAGAAGTAAGAATATAATCGAATCTTACGTTGTAACCATCCCTCTTTATTTAAAGTGTTTTCCTTTTCCATAAAGTCATTGAGAAAAATTATAAATGCCCGCAATGATACAATTATCTGTTATCAGTCGTCCTGACTATGCCGGCTTGTCGCATTAGCCACAATTTTTATTGTGTACTGACACACACACAGACATACCTGCGAATTGAATCAATCAATTACTTATCAGGAATCAAATACGTATGTTTGATTAAATATGGGAATTCACATTATTGTTAAAGCAATATAAGGCTACTTTGGACATTCGATGTATTTATTAATGTGTTGCAGCTAATGGTCATTATCGTTGAAGACTTTTTTGAACAATTTGTACACTTTCTAGTTAGGCATAACGATCCAGCGGTTTAGCAATCAAGCGAAATTGGAGACGAGCTAACCTAACGAGCTTTTCCGGGTTATCGGGCGCCTGAAATTTTACGGTCTAAATATACCTAGTTATTTTTAAGGTTTCATAGGCAAGATTTTCAAGAAATTCGTAATAGCGTCACGGAGTGCTTAGAAAACGTTTCAGGAAATTAGGTATGTATTAATCTTTTACGTAGCCTAAATTTTTGCGTAGATGGAAAAATATAATGTGGAGAGACTTATACCTAACACCTTATTTTTTAACCTCGATTAATCACAGTTACCATAAAAAAATTGTTATTGTTGTGTGCAACAGAATATTTTTTTAAGTAAATCAAACCGTTCAAATCATAATTCAAGACGGCACAATATGTTTCCTTCTTAAATCTTAACGAATTTACGTAGGGAAATAATAATTATTTTTCAAACTTATTACCAGTTATTACATGCCATATTAAAATCACCGGTCGTATAATAGATACACTACCGGCAGTTATACCGGTGACAGCATCTTATTTTTAAACGAAAAATGACTGTCATTTCTGACGTTTTAAAATCGTAAAAAGTTCTAGCACTGTTTTTTACAGCTTTTTAAGTTTCGAATATCTGATAGTAGGTAAATGTATGCATTACGTGTTTTTGTTGTAGGTACATAATACCTCCGTTAATTCACCTACGTTATTTTCTAAACTGTAAGCAAGTGTATTTCGATGTAAAGTACTCTGCAGAAGAATTGATCCTCATACGTCCATAGCATCGAAACGGGACGAGCGTTAATCGCACCACCATTTCTCACCCACCTCGTAAACCATTCCGACAAAAGGCATAAATACCTTCGCGGAATGTCTGATAGCTGTAATTTTGCGTGGACCGCTTAAACCGAGTAGAAATTGTTCACACTGTGGGTATCTCGCTAATATTTCACACCACTTGGTGCATTCACGGTTGCACGAGAACCACAATCCTTTGCGACTAAATATAGTGGGAAGCAATACTGCTCGGTTAGCAGCGGACTTTAATTAGTTTTATAGTCTGAAGAAATAAGCTAGGCGAGTTCTGTTGGAAACTTTGCTATCGCCCCTGTTCTGCCGGAAGACAGATATAAATTACGCGATTCTCTCATGGAAAACTGTCCATTGAAGTTATGCGCGTCCAAGGGATTTATTTTAGTTATTAAAATATCGTTGGAATAAATGTTCCTTGTTAAAATTACGTAGACATTTTTAAACTGCTTATAAAATATTATTTTTCATTGGTTGAGCTCGGATTATTATCTTTCAATATGCATGTTCAAGCTGTTATGTTGTGTTATGTGTTTGATTTTATGTATTAAATAGTCTGCAAATAGTCACAGTGGCATTTACCGTACATGACTCGTAAAATAGGCAGTTCACTTGTTTTGCAAAGAAACAATAAAGGATATTATTGCGAAGAACATTTCTTATGCGTTTTTTTCTGATCAAAAAATACCGTAAAGAGAAAAATACCAATAATAATAAAATTTAAAGACTACAGCTTTCAACGGAGATAATCTTAATTTTTATAAATTTCTATTAATAACCATCCATAGGAGTAAAGGCTTGCATTGCTTGCATTGCTCAGACAGGCCAGCGACCTTGCATTGCTCAGACAGGCCAGCGACTTGCAAATCCATAAAATTTTACGAGACGCGAATCATACCGTACACTCGAGTGATAATTTGCTGAATATGCAAACGCCCCAGCTCAGTTCATTTGAGCGCGAAAAGCTTCACGTGGGTATAAATAATTAATTTGTTTTTGCACACACAAAGCCGAGTGTACTTCAGGTTAGGAAGGCTGTTGAAAATTTAAAGCACACGCGAACAGAAGGAGTTTCCCAAGTTATGAGTCGCAGATGTCCGCCTTAAACTGAAGGTTCCGTTTCTTCATGCCCTTTGGTGTGTCCCTAATGAGGCTTGTATTTCGCCACATTTATTCAGGGCATCTTTATCCCTTTGTAAAATGAGAATTAAATTTGCCTGTGTTAGTCGGTTTTATTTAACTTGATTGCACTTTGATTTATTCAAGAATGAACTATTGAATTAATTTGATTTTAACTAATTACACATAACAGAACGAGAAGAAGTGGATGAGTGTCCGATGTTCTAATGACCTACTAATTGCGTTAAGATTGTAAATCTTTTTTCAAACAGTACTACAAGATTGGTCGGTCATGTAGTCGTGTCTACAAAATATTTTTTCTAGAGTTATTCGTAAAATTTTCTTTCTAGCAGATTTTGAATTTAACCCGTAGCTATAACCTTAATCAAGAGATAGTAGGTCGTTGAATAACTTAGATATTTTTTTTACCAATCAAACCCTCTAATAAACCGGTAAAAACCAACAAATCCAGCACATCACTCGACGAAATTCCAATATCATCTCGTAGACACGTCACATCGCAAACTGTATTATAGTTGAGGCTATTTCCCCGCAGGGAGTACACAGAAATACAGGTAGTTATTAACACGATCTATTTGATCACTTTCGGAGCGCTCTATTCCGGCCCCAGACGAGATCAAACCACAGAAACTTAATATATTGAAAGGTTTTATTGTAATCACCTCGATTTTATTCCGATCTGAAAGTAGGTCAATTAATAAACACTTTAATGTTGGAAATAACTTCAGCTGCTATGAATTCGGACGATGAAATTTTTAAGAGCAGATATTTTGCAAGAGCGAATTTATGATTTAGTGCGGATAATTAATTTATATTATCGGTTCTAAAAACAGAGTAGGTAGCAGCTTCCGTTTTAATATCAATTTTTTTTTTATCCAAAAAACGTTAAAGTTTTTTTTTTAATATTCCTGGTAATCTTCGTAATAACTGGACCGTTTTCAATGAAAATTACGCTGGTAATTGTATAGTAGTATAACTGATGAAATACCCACCAACTGCAGAACCCAATTTTATATACTATTCACACCTCTTTAAATATACTAGCAACAGTTTAAAATCTTACTTATTTTTTCCAATTATTATTGTTATCAACTTCACACAACAACAATTCCTTTAATAATGAAATGAGTAAAGCCTAAGTGAAGCAAATATAAGGATAAGGATTAAAAATACAGATGGAGAAACGATACGAAAGTATATGTTAATTAAAAATAATTTTGATCAGGGCGATATACTCCACAATCGCCTCATTTGCGCTCAACTTTTGTATTACTTGGTACTAGTTCCAGCGAAACTCCACGTACAATGCCATAACATTTTACAACAATAACTAAAGCCCCTTTTCTTTTATGCGGCCATTCAACGATTTGCCGTTGAAATGAAATTCAAAATTCTATTAGTCTCAGGTAGGTAGTGAAATTTCGACGATATTGCCTCGGGGTACTTACTCTATCCGGTGGAAGGCAAATATCCAAGCTTGCTTGTATCAAATATTTATAAGAGAGTAACGTTCGCCTGCACGCGGCACGGTTTGGTAACATTTTTTAAATTGCCCGAGGAGCACCTTTAAAATACAGTTTCTGTTACCAACTAGCTTTCAATAAGTCAACATTTACCTCGTCTGGCTAGGTTGTCTCAAACGTAATTAAATTCTGTTTTCAATTTTTAAACATACTGAATGTAACAACTTAATCTCTCGTTGGTCTGGCTCTAGCGTCATAAAATAGCGGGTGCGAATGAGTTTTGAAAGATTCTGGACAGAGTTATATGTTTTTGTTTAGTTACGATATTCTTAAAAGCAGTGAAAACGAAGTTGGAAATTACTTGAAAGTGCTTATCCCACTTCTTCAGGGAAGTTATGAAATATGTGTATTAGGTATGTTATAATTTAGCGAATATTTTAATCACAATTGTTCCGAGAAGGTACAAAACCTTAGATTTTATTTGTGGAAAGTATTTAAAATTAACTCCGTATACTTCCCCAGTGAAGCAGTGATGGCCTCGAGGTTTAGGCGCGCGGTCGAGAATCTCGGCGGTCGCGGGTTCGAACCCCAGGCACACACCTCTGACTTTTCGAAGTTATGTGTGTATTCATATTGAATTATCACTTGCTTTAACGGTGAAGGAAAACATCGTGATGAAACCTGCACACCTAAGAGTTCTTAGGAATTTCTTAGGTGTGTAGTCCGCCAACCCGCACTAGGCCAGCGTGGCGGACTATGGCCTAAACCCTCTCAATGGTAGAGGAGACCCGTGCTCAGCAGTCGGCGTATATGGGTTGATGAAGAAGAAGAAGATACTTCCCCAGTGGAGAGCGTGATAGCCTCAAGCATGAGACGCGCGGGATGCGGTGACATTATATCATTCATGGGTTTGAATCTCAAAGCGGAATTTTAGATGTTTGTGTACTATATGCACACTTTATTCTTGAAGGAAAGTTCGTCATAAAGCTGGCATATAACATTTTTAATATATGTGAATAGTCCAATGCGGATTTCGTCCAGCGTATGGACTACGACTACTGCCCCTTCTTAACGTAACCGATGCCCTTGCTCAGCATTGAGTTACACAAGAAAGGAAAGCTTAAGCCAATGTAGAAAGGAAGGTACTATTGCTTCTTGACCAAAAAGGTTTTTTTAACACTCTTACACCCTTAACTAGTTGTTATTCAAAGAAGGATTTTCTCATAAATCCTTTGGCTCACAATCTTTAAACGTCGAACCGGCAATGAATCGAAACGGAACACTAAATCGTAAGATAGCAAATACAAAAAGTATAAAAATATACAAAAATAAATCGTCGATTTTCCGTTCACATTGCGCACATTCATTTGTCTGTCCAGTACAGAATCTTGCACAAAAGCAGCAATGTAAATAAAATGTGAACTCTCGGGTTTGAGTGCGACTGGGCAAAACTTATTATTTACAGCTAAGTTAAAAGCATATCTTAGAGATTTCGTATTCGCTTCTTCTACGTGCTTTAATGCAAAATTTAGGTAAAGTGAATAAATGAAACAAACTGATAAAGCGACTTCCACAATCCCGTGGGTTATGTGGGTGGCTTGCTATCAAGAGGTGTCGGGTTGGATCCTTAGATGAAGCAAATTGTTATTAGAATTTTCCATTAGGAATTTGTCGCAAGCTGCACGAAGTTTGGGAAGTTAATCAGTAATCTGCATTAGCTTCGCTCGTTTTTGTTTCACATATAATATAGCGAGGGAAATGTGAGTCTACCTTTGAAGAAATAATCTCTGTGTATGTAAAATAAAAGCGTCTTAAGTAATGGTGTAACTGCCATCAAAATTTAAGTACTACGGGAGGTAGGTGTGGGTAATGATGGATAGAATTTACATACATACATACATACCTCACGCCTATATTCCCCGAAGGGGTAGGCAGAGATGCATTTCTGCACCCACATTTCGCCAGGTATGTATCAGTCCCACGTAATAGGGGGCGAGCCTATTGCCGTTTTTCGGGCACATGTCCAGACTCCGTGCTGCTACTGAGAATTTCGTAATGAAAAAAACCCAATAACACTTTGCCCGACCTGGGAATCGATCCCAGGACCTCTAGATCGCACGGCACATACTTGTACCGCGAGACCACGAGGCAGTCAATTAGAGGATAGAATTTAATAGGTAGTATTAACTACCACCGATCAAGAATCAGCAGTTAGTTTTTGATCAAGATATAATAACAACCTTATCCACCGTTGCAAATATTATTCTCGTCAGAATTTACGCTTATGAGTTTATTAATGTTTGTGCATAATGGAGCATTCGGGAAGCGGCAGGGGAGACGCGGGATGTTTGCCACCCCGTCTTGCTTCGCTGAGTGGTTTAGATCGATGTTTGTTACATGAACATACCTAGTTATGTTCAAAGCTTGTACGCTTGCAATGCTAATATCTCAGTTTATTGAAGACATTTGTGACTTTGGTTTACTAGATTATGCATTAAATTGTTAAAGATATTTTCTCCCATGGAGTAAATTTGGGATGTGGTTTAGAGGTTTTGGCTTTGGTTCGGAATTCAAATCATATGGTGGTTTTTACGTATTTTTTTAGTAACAGCTGAATCAGCATTAATGCTAGAAGGGAAATAACACATGGTTTACGAATGGCGAGCTTAGGAATACACACTAAATAACCTCAGAAATACCTATGTTGTTGTATGAATATATTTTGGATTCTTATGCTTCACTCGGAGTTGTGCAATTCGAGTTTTTTTAATTTCTACTGAAACTTCGATTACATAGTATCAATATAGCAGCTTTAGTCAGAAACTAGATTCAAAATAATAGTGCCGGTATTTGTCTGTGTAATCATTAGTTCTAATCTCAATCTGAACATTGTGTCTAGTTTACTACATATTATATTTCTGAATGTAGCAATTATGCCTTGCCATTAATGATCCCTTACACCAAAGCTTTAGAACATAAATTAATACACAAATTTGTGTATTAATCAAACTAAAGCATTTGGTAATTTCAGATTGAATATTTCGAAGGTGGCATAAACGCGAACCATTCATAAATCCGATCAATCCATCCGATAGCAATCGAATTAGGAGTGAAAACATTGTTTGTTAAACAGCGTTAATCCATTAGCGATCTGGTGAAATTAGGGATGCATGTTCAATGCACATTTAATGAACGCTTTCGGCGCTCACAACAAATAGGCCATTCAGACCGTTTGCTTTCGTAATAACAGTGGTTCTCAACATTCGCAGTAGGGCTGTCAGAGGGGCCTTAGTTATTCATGGCCGTTGTCCCCCACCAGCGGTTAATTATGACGGGGCTTGCCTCGTCGAGCACAACTTTCAAATTGGATTACCCGCACCATCGCTCTTGCATTCTAGTTGACAACTAATAGACCAGCAGCGCGGTGGGTGCACTTTTTCGTCATTTTTTCCAATAATAAAGTTAAATGGACTGTAATTTTTATTGGTAAAAGTGTCGCTTTAAATTTATACTTAAATTGAGAGCAGAAAGTTTAAAGGTGGACGGGAAAGAGCTGACGCTGGGGAAAGTAATGAATACTAGTTATAACTTTCTGTGCTTCGAATGCAGAAGTTGAGAAATATTAAATGTGTAAAAAATGGAATTGTTTACTTTCATGTTCGTATTCTTCAAGGGGTAGGCAAAGGTATATTTATCTAAGCATGTTTCACCATTTGATCTGTGTTGTCGTATTGCCGTTTATAACATTGCCAGAATTCGTTTTTCTTTAAAAAACAAATTTACTATTATCCCGATCTGAGAAGATGTCTCATGCTAACGCATAACAGTGGTCGCAAGAGGAATACATCCTAATGGCGTTTTCTAAATCTAAATATCAAAGATAAAATTAGCCCCAAAAAGTAATTATATAAAAAGCATAGTTTCCTCCCAACCTTTATTGACTCATATAAGATCTATATGTGACCTAAAAACTACAACTATGTAGGTCGAAGGGGACCTAACCGTAGGCAGGTCTTAGGTTACGCCGCGCAATCCCTAAAATACACGGTAATGTGATGAAGGGGAAAAATAGAGCTCAGTAAATCTATACGAAATATTTCAACATTGATGTTACTGAGAGAAAATATTTTTTGTATTAACTTGGCTGAATAACGTATAAACCTTGATAATACAATGGTATGAAACAAAAAGCTACGTGGAGGGATGAGATCTTTTCATATAGCAGTAAGCCATCTTTTTTGGAACTGTCTGACTGAAATAAGAGGTAACACAATGCGTCATAATATAAATGAAATAGGTGATGTATTGGTATTATACTGGTTCGATAAAATGATAAAAGGTAAGTAGAAATCCAGATGGATAATTAAGAATTAAAAGGCAGATAATTAGATTTGATGGTCGCTAACTTAGTGTTTATTAACTTGTTTGGTGATTACTCTATAGATGTACACATCACGCTATTAATTAATCTTTTTTTAACAGGAAGTCTGAAAGTGATGTTAATGTAAACCATGATCTAAGAAGTTTCGACGTCATCGATTTTTCAAAGTCCCCAACACTTGTTTACACGAAGTAAATTCGAATACATTCCTAATAGCCTCACGTTTTGGCCGTAATTCAACAAAATCTAATTTTCACAGCCCACATCCAATCCAATTGTACAATTGGCGCAAACGAGCCCGAAAACTCAAATGCGGCACAAGTTTTCAAGACTTGCCGCGCCACCGAACGCCCTGTCGCGGCGCAACGTCACAATTTCGGGACTAAAGTTGGCTAACAGTGGTTTATCCCATATTCACAGTTGAATAACACCCGTAATATGACTACTGTATGAACACTCTAATAGGCTAACTATCCGTTAGATGATTTAATGTAATTAAAGTTTCACAAGATGGAGCTCACGAGGAACTTAGATAATGAGTTATTCTAGTCGGAAGATGTGGACTTTGGCGAAGTTTAATAGCAAATGTGTTTTCTCATAAAGTTACCAAGTTTAAAATGCACGTGAAAATATTAAGCGGTTTGCTATTGAAATGATTTTACTTTAGCACTTGGTATAAAGAGGTTATTCATTGCCGGGCGGGACAAATGTGGTGGCTTTTTAGTAGGCGGTTATTGCAATGCATTCAATGGAAAGCGTGGTTATGAATCAGAGGTTTTTAGCTATAATGAAATCGTTTGGTGCGTTTTATTTAGTGTTCAAAGTTCGTGTTTAATGAAAATTTACGATCAGACCAAATAAAGTGCTAAATACGCAGGAATTATTTTGTTGGAAGCTAAAATCCTTTTTTACCGAATTTATCCTCTCTTAACCGACTTATTGGTTCTCATTCATTGTTATTAGAAATATCTACATGTATCGCTTACCTGTTAATAATATTATAAAATATAAATTTAATTATATTGAATTCAAGAAACAAACGGAACAAAATAAACAGACTTATTTTGGTGAAAGACCGTCAAAGTGTCGCCTCGATATGTTGAGACCCGAGTACAAATAAAATTATTACGGACTGTCCACTTCGCAACAGATCTTTTGTGATACAGTCCGCGACTCTTTTGTCATAGCTAAAGACGCAGTACTTACGTTCCATATTCTTGTATAGAACTCTCAAACATCTTTTCCTCTGCATGTTTTCATTTTTCAAGTGAGCGATCTTATAAAAGATGTCGACCTGCTTGATGATGCAGTGATGCAAGTTATTGTTTTAAATTTTGTTTTAGTTATATTTTTTTAATATATTTTTTGCTTGTGTTTGATTATAATTAATCAATGTAAGCGATTTGGTGTACTGTTAGCTTGTGTTGAAATTTAATGTAAATTAATAAAATATGAATATACATAATATATAGATAGCTTCTTATAGTCAGTGGGATGTCTGTGTTTCTTGGCGAGCCTTCTGTCATGGCAATCCATTCCGATTACAATTGAGACTTTACTAATTCAATTATTTGTTTCAATAATATATGTTGCGACAGAAAGTTGCGGTGACGACTTAGATATTGTAATACGTTCTGTAATGATGATGAACAGGCGTAAAGTTAAATATAATTCGTAATAAATAGTGGCGACACAGACGTTTGTCCATTGAAGTTATGTGTAAAACATTCAGATGGGATTCTAACCCAACAGCATTTTTTGCTCCGCTCTTTTTATTCATTCCGAATATTTCATATCGGTACTATACCGAATGTTTTTTATCCTGTTACACAAGAATACCTACAGAGCTTAGTTTAGAGCTGAATATAAAAAGTTATCAGAATTTATCGACAGATAACAAAAATGTATCTGTACGTATACATCGTAGTTTTATCAGTTACTTTTTTCAGTTTCACGCTTTATGAGTCGAAGGCGGGGTCAAGCCCTTTCCTTGCGTATTTTCAAATTTAGTGCCGCTAATAAAAATATTAATGCAAATATTTTTACCCAGTCCAGGAATCAAATCCGGGATCTCTAAATTGCATGACATTCACTCGGGTCGCGAGATCAACTAATCCGAACATACTTTATGAAAGAGAATAGTTCTAAAGATAATTAGACTCTTATTTATCCCAGCAGACGCGCTTATGCAGATATTAAAATAAATTATGAGCACTCCGCGATAATTAGTCTTCACATAACTGCGAATATGAGAAGTCGGTTAATGAAAATCCGACATTTCTCTTGCCTTTTCATTTAGTTATTCCGAATGTAATTATTCGGACTATGTTATGTTACGACCGCTGGACATTTTTGTCAGAATTGGTGAGCTTAGTGTCTGTCTGTGGATGCAAATTGTTGAAATGTTTTTTGCTATCCACAGGGTTGTCAAGCTTTTATTAAAAGTCATTGCATTTTTGTTTTATATGCACAGTTCATTTTTATTAACGGTTTGGTATTGCTGGATAATTTGTTCTTGCATGTATGACTTTGTGTGATAAGTGAATTCGAATTTTTTTAGGTACTAATCAGTAAGAGTTAATTTTGGAAGCTTAAAAAGTCAGAGGTTTGTGCTTAGGTTTTAAAAGTACGCCTGCCGAAGTTATGACCTAACCGCGAACTGAAAACTCGAGGTCATTAAGACTTCAAAAGTTCAAACCACGATACTCGTATTTTATGACAAAATTAAACGATTTGAGTCATCTGCATTATGTGTAGTCCTTCAATAAATACATATTTTATTAGTACAGATAGTGTAAAAACACAATACAAGTCCACTATTATTAGCTTCTTAAGAAGGAAAAGTAATTTTGACGTAATTAGGTGTTCCAGTTAATTATTCTCGTTCAATGGCTGACTGCTTTGTCAAAGATCTCAAGTTGAAAAGAAGAGAAAATTACAGCTAGTGGACTTTCGTTACGAAGAATTCCTTGTATTTGTAAGAATGCTTCATTGTGTCAAAACAATAACAAAAACAGAGTCTCTGATAATGAAGGAAAAGTAAATGTTAAGCTTATTATGTACTATTTTAATTCACCGCTACATGTTTATTAAAAGACGCGACTTCATGCTTCTTTTCAAAAGTTTTTGGGATGAGCTGAAAAACTTATTTAATTAATAAATTCACGAGAAATATGAACATAAGTTTGCTATTTCGAGTGTATACCGGATTACCGCATGTTTCCCTTCGGCCACCGCACACTTTCAAAAAATATTGTTATAATAACCGAGATTTTCAACCTTCAAAATACAATTGAATCTTGTTAGGATCGCACGGATGCTGACAACGTATAGGTCGTATGCGATGTGAATAACAATGCTTGTTAGTTTATACTGTGCTGGAACTTTTTCCAAGTCCACTTGAAGTTTGATAACGTATCTGTTTCGACGAATAGCTTGTATCCCGGTTGAGACTGCTTCAAAGTATACACATGTTTATTATTTCGCAATAACAACAGTCTTTTAGTTTATTTTAAAGGAAAAAGATACTCCCAATAGTCTTTTGCATGTGGTGAGTACATATCAGAATCTACGAGAGACTAATCGGTCTCACAACCAACAAAATCCAATTCTTGTGGATCAAATAAACATTTGTCTGGATGCGGGGAGTATCCGCGACTTCCCGTTTTGGAAGTTGGTATTTAGCGGCAAACAAGTTCAGAAAATTCAATACTTATAAATGCGGTTAATATAACTTTATTTAGATTTTCCGCTTATAGAGATTCAGGAAAGAACATAAGCTATTTTAAATAAAATTCCATCCTTACAAATCTTGACCCCTCCATTTATATAAAGATAATCCCGACTGGATAGTTACAAAAAGCAAAAAACTTCGGTGCAATATTGTATACGTCTCTGAGATCGTGCTCACATTAATCTGGTGCCGCTTTCCCCAGCTGAAACTATTTACCTTACCTGCAGATAAACCTGCTTAGTAATTTATCTAAAAAGTCTGATAACGGCCAAAGCAGGATTCGTGTATTTTTGTTACGTTGCTTGAGCTAGCTTAGAATTTTATTTGAGAGAATTTTTCGCTTACATACATACATTCGTTTACAGGTATTCTGGCAAAAAACTGTTGAAGGAAAACTTGCAAGAAAATATGGATTAATATTGGTACCATTTTTAACCGACTTCAAAAAAGGAGGTTCTCAGTTCGATTGTTTTGTATGTATGTATGTATGTTTGTCCGCGATTATCTCGCGTTTGGCTAAAGCTATTTGGATGCGGTTTTTTTTAATAGATAGAGTGATTTAATAGGAAGGTTATAGGCTATATAACATCACGCTACGACCAATAGGAGCGGAGCAGCAACAAAGAATGTTTCAAAATCGGGGATATTTTTTTCCTTTTCAAAGCTTCCGTCGCGTGCGCTGCCGAAACGGTTAAAGTTACGCTAAAATAATGTATGACAGAATTGTTCTCCTTTAAGTGTTCTAAAAAGAAGTCCGCGACAGCATATGCCTATCTTTTAAGATTGGTTCACTGTAACCTCTTTTATGCTAACCAAATTTGTCCTAAAATAAAGCATTGTTTATGAAGTTGTTTTTATAAAGATTATATTAATCCTTATCCAAATAAATGCGTTATTCATTATAAGTATTTGATTTAAAAGAAATTTGCCCTTTACATCATTTGATTTCAATTAGTATCTTAGAAGATATCGCAGTTTTAAAATAATTATCAAGCGCGCAATAATGATGCACAAGGCGCCGACCGGCGTGTTACGGTTTCACGTTTAAACAATTTGACCGATTTGTATGATTTTTGTATATTTAAGTAAATGGGACTCTGTGGAGTAAAATACTACAACTTATGTATGTTCTATCTGAACACAAACCTGTAGTCAACGCAGACGGAGTTGCGGGCAAAAGCTATGTATAATAACATCCATTAATTAAATATCAGCATTGCACCCGTGCAAAGCCGGGGCGGGTCGCTAGTTTAATTATAATTAATATAAAACAAACAATATATCATTAAATATCAAAACAAGGAAAGGTTACTAAAAATTGTGTATCACTACATAGTATATCACTATTCACTAAAAAAACTTAAAGTAAATTCCTATTCCAACTAAAAGAACTTAAATCACTAAAAAGTATGAAATAAAAAATGAAATACAAAAAAATCAAATTAAAAACAAAACAAAAATTCTTAAGTACTTAAACTATATTTTTTTATGTAAAAAGGAACCGCCTTCAAAAAACCAACTGAAAAGAAAAAAATAATTTTTATTATGAACACCTGTATTTCAATTTTGCATAAGCAAAATCATGTATATAATCAATCAATCAACAAATAACAATATAAATTAATAATTAACGGTTATATGTAAGTATTACTTCTACTTTTTGAAGTCGGTGCCAAACCAACAAAACCAAAATATTTATAGGTAAGTATGACATATGCTGGTGGGGGGGGGGGGGGGCGTACTCCACCCGGGCGGAGCCATTAATAATAATAAACCAGCGTTCTTCTTTGTCATGAAAATTTGTTTGGCACCGATTTCAAAAAGTAGAAGTAATACTTACATATAACCGTTAATTATTAATTTATATTGTTATTTGTTGATTGATTGATTATATACATGATTTTGCTTATGCAAAATTGAAATACAGGTGTTCATAATAAAAATTATTTTTTTCTTTTCAGTTGGTTTTTTGAAGGCGGTTCCTTTTTACATAAAAAAATATAGTTTAAGTACTTAAGAATTTTTGTTTTGTTTTTAATTTGATTTTTTTGTATTTCATTTTTTAAATTGTCCAAACAACTGATACCATGGCATTATATAAATCTAATAATACAAAACATGTCAAATACATAACTTAGATTCAGTCATTCCAAATATTAATTTAATATGCATTCCCTAGGAACAACAAGAGATTTCCTTTTACAAAAGTTTAAAAATGTTTAATACATTACTCTACTCATTCACTCACATGGGCTAAGCACTAATCCGCGGTACAGTTGTGAAAAAAAGTATGCTCGTATACTTGTTTCTATTTTACTTTACTATTTTATCGAACAATATTGTACCGATTTAAGTTATTAAACCGCCGCTAGGTTTTAGAGATTCAGTTTACGACCACGGCCGACGAGATCTGGGAATTATATTTTATGTTGATGTGTAGTAAAATTTTAATTAAACTTAGGCGTTATAATCTGTGATGAATAGTTTAGCTTAATTTGATTAGGGGGTGGCAACAGCTATGTCTAGGTTATAAAAATATAATAAATGATTATTAATAAAGATTGATTGATATGGAATTAATATGCCAAATAATTTAGGCGGAGTAATTTTCTGCGGTATAATAAATTTTACTACGCCTACATTAGGCAGAAGCTAATAAGATAAAATGTTGACATATCTTTATTTTCTTCAACAATTGTGGAAATATACATTTTATACATTTACGTCGGTTAAGGATAAAATTCTAAGAGAAAAAGTAAAAAAAAATAAACATTTCAGAAGATGACCGAGCTAAACATGATGAGTTATAAAAATTTACGACTTGATAGATAAATAAGTTTACTACTAATATTGATGCTTTCATTTCACATTTCTCAGCACAACACAGTATGCATAAGAAATTAGCTGCACCTCCTAACCGTATTGGAAAAACGGAACGTTAAAAAAAAAAACAAGAACGTTGCCGGCATATTGAGCATCGGTAACATAAACAACTGTCACAGCAAATATCCATAAAAACAAAAACAAAACAGAAACGAAAAATAGCTTTAATCTTCATTTCAGTAGTGAAACGCTCACGGTTATTGCGTTAAAAAAGTTGGATTATGTTTAACAGGCCCTGTGATATTACAAAGTGAGAATAAAGCTACTTTTTAAATAAACCAGAGTTAAGATAATACTTTATGTTAATAACGTTGGGACGATATTGTGATTATGATTGTTTAAAGGTTTATATTGATTTTTTTGTTGTGTAGGACGTGATGCTATCTGTAATCACTATATTTCAAATGTTTCAGGTAATTTCTTTCTTCTATGTATACTAAAGATTTAGGTAATAGCTATTTTGTCTTTGTATTTCTTGATTATAGATTTGCCATTTAATAGAATTAAGATTAGTAGGTATCGATGTTCCCTACGTACTCTATAGTAAAATTCATGTCGGATTTTGAATTACCTTTTTTCAAATGTGTGTAATGGCTGCACTGGTACCTAAGGTAATCGAGGAGTTCAAAAAGAGTGTCGAATAGCAAAATGATGACGACTTTAGCCTTTCCTGAGTTACTAAAAGATGAGCTTAAGGAAATTTGTTATCTCAATAAATTTGACTAAAACGAGGCTTTACCAATTCCAACTATTTGAAGAAAGTTTATTCACCTCTGTACGCACTTGTTGTTTTTCGAAAAAATACTGCGTTTTCATCAGGATTCGCGAATGTGATGTTGCGATACTTTGTACTGAAAATATACTATCCCGCGGCAAAAACACGAGTAGAAGCAACACGCGCTCAAAAGGACTCGAAAATATTGCCACCAGTCGTTGTAACTGGCAAATGCCCTTGCTGTAAAAAACCTTGCTTTTTTTAACAGGGAATGTATGAGTTTCGAAGTTCACTGAGTGCTTTTGCATTGCAATGCTGTGAGACAACATGTGACACCTGATGTAAAGTGCAGTACTGTACAACTAGAGTGTCTGACACAGGAGAAACTTAACTTATCTCTCATCAGACTGCAAAGTTATGCCAACACTTTAAGAATAGCTACTTTTATAGTAAAGTCAAAGCAAGGATGATAATGGTCTCGCTATACGTGTATGTGCTATTCAGTTATTAACACATGGAGCGATCTTGAGGTCTCAAATTAGAATCCCTAGTCGGATAGTGCTATTGAGTTTTTTCCATCAGGTAATTCATATTAGCAAATCGGAGTTTCCAAAAGTTGTACTTGAAACAAGATTGGAAAACCATTGGAAACTGAATAGTACCTCTACCTGCCTTCGAAGATCCAGGCATGCGTGAATATTTAAATATGCACTCAAATCGTAAATAGGCATTTCGGATTTAAGAAACTTCTAGACGATCGAATTTTACACCACCATAATAGTCAATCACATTCATAGTTATATTGTAAAGGATGTCAGGCTGGACTTATTATAACTCAATAGAGCTGTGAACTAAAAGCCACGGTGAGTGCAATTTAATAGATCAAAGTGAATCCCTTGATCTCCAGCACTCTGCAAATTAATGAACAGCAGTCGATAAATCAGTTCCGGCCAGTCGAGAAAGTCAAATGGCTGTCGCTTTGTGCGCTCACAACATTTCTTGGGAAATTGAAACGTCTTAGCAGAGCATTGAAGCGATGATATTCAAATAGCCAATAGTTGTATTGCTCGGAGAATTGTAATAGCAAAACGATCTAACTGGTTGTAAAGTTTGCATAATTTCTATGCAGTTTGTTTGGAAGGAAAGACATTAGTTTAATAACAAGTTTTGGGTAATATAACAAGAACATGATGTTTTAAGCGTATTTCGAGAACACATGTTGGTACTGAGAATTTTTTTAACGAAGAAAACATATTTTAAATTGCAAGTCCCTATAAAACTTTGGACTTCCAGATTTCACGCCGTATACTTGGTTTCTACTATTTGGTATTGACAAGATAGTTCAAAGTACATTGTATGATTTTCAAATAAATACAGACAAGAAATTATAAGGATCTATATATAATCCTTAGGGTCAATTTAGTCATGCTGGCCTTTAGATTGCTTTGAGCAATCAGCGAATCAATGACATTATCAGCTTAGGTTAGCTGCTTGTAATTGATGTACGTGTATGTAGGTATGCCTGCTCCAATTAGGACATGATTTAGCTAGCACCACAGAATACCTATATCAGCCCATATTATATTGGAACGTACTATACAGGGAGTATTTAGACCGTGACCGAAAACTGAGGCAGGTAATAGCGAGGGTAATCACAAACCCAGTGGCGATAGTAAAAATCCCGACAAAAAATATAATTTTGACGTTTTCCATACAACCATCGGTTTTAAAATTATATGGTTTGTATGGAAAACCTCAAAAATTTTATTTATTACTATCGCTATTACCTGCCTCAGTTTTCAATCACGGTCTAAATACACCCTGCATACGTTCACACTGATCGAAAATTAAAACAGTTAATAGCTACCGTGATCACAAACACCATGACACTAAAAGTAATCCGACACAAGATAAAAACTTTGAAGTTTTCATGATTATATTAAATTGTTTGGTTAATTGGTTGTTAGAAAAATATTTTTTTGTCGGGATTTTTGTAATGTCACGGTGTTTTCTAATCACCGTGGCTGTCGCCTTTCTTAGCTCTCGATCACCGTTTTTATACAATAATTAAGTATTTTCGCGTAGTGGTTAGTTGACGTAAGAATTGCCTCGGTATTTCTTGCCTGTTGTAAGGCGCAAGTTGATGAGATCGTTGAGGTCACTAAGTAGCCATTGCACACTATAATTGATCGTTGTTCACAATAACATAAAATTTGGTGTCATTTTCGCCAAACTTCATAACTACAAAAGAATCTTACTAGGTTTCAAGCCGTATCATGAAAGCTGTCATTACTTTTAAATAAAATAGCGGAAAAATTCTCTGCATTAAAAATAAAAGGTTCCCTGAATGCTTTTATATATTTTATTCTTTGCCTCGTAGTTTTTTGCTTAAAGCGAACTCCGCGCCAAAGAGATGTTCGCGTGACACAAAAGCGAGATAATGTGCTTTATTTAAGGGCAACTTTTTATACAGCCACCATTTTTTACCATTCTGGCTAGATAATGAACTATGACATTAATATTATAAACTGGATTTCACGACGAAAATGACGTGTGTTAGCAGATTATAAAAATTGTAGTCCGCCAACCCGCACTAGGCCAGCGTGGTGGACTATGGCCTACACCCTCTTTAGCTGTAGAGGAGGCACAGCAGTGGAATGTAAAGGATATGGGCTGATGATAATGGAATATTTACAGGTTCGGAGAGATAATAGTTTGTAATCTTTTGTTTCTTTTTAATGTTATAATGGAAATCCAACCGACTGAGCATATGACGTTTGTATATCAAAAGTACGACGCGTTTAATTAATCATCAACGTGCCACATAAATTGTCTCTACGATACATTTTAATTAACATCTCGTACGGGTTTCGTTTTGGTGCAAAATTGGTTATTACCTTTTTGCAATATCGTGGTAGCTCAGATGCTTCAAATATATCAAGAAAATAGTTGAGTGATCAATTCATTTTTTTTTAAACTTGAGGTTATGTGCAGTTTTCAAATTATGAGTCATTTCGACGGTGAAGTGAATTTTGAAGTGGTTTAACTACTTTTTTTTAAATACACCCAACAATGAAATACATAGACTAGACCTGGCATTAAGATACGAGTCTTGTGGCGAGGGTATCAAAAACTACGAAAGAGAGGATAACTTAAAGTTACCCCCGATGAATTTGATCAAATGTTTGAAGATTCAGCCCTAATATTCTGCTTATGTAGTATCTACATATGTATGTATAGAAAGTGCATTTCGAGATAGAGACATAGCGAATCATAATAACCAACCCTGTCGTCACACATAACCCAGATTCTAGGATGGCTCGTGTTGACATTATTAGAAACTACGAGAGACTTAATTGTCACAATATTCAGACCTAATGTTTATCTTAGAAATGTGGAACTCACGAGCTGTTTAATTGAAAATTGCGATTATTTATTGTTAGAATATTTAGTTCTTCATTTTTTTGGCATGATTATTTTGGTTGAAAGATTACATATCTTTACTTTTACACCGTTTTAAGAATGATAGAGTGACGCTCTAGTCACCTTGGACTGAAAATCCCTACTGAAATTTCCATACACAATTGTACTGTCAAATAGACTACAACAAAAGTGACAAACTAGACGGTAATTTAATAACTCCACACGGCAACACATTTAGAATTCATTATAACTGTTGCACCGACAGAACTCGGTGAACGCTTAAGTTTTCTCATTTACATTTATTAAATGTTATATTCCATAACAATACAGATGAAATAGACAATGGAAAACTGTAGGGAACCAAGAAACAAGCGCAGTCTCACGAGGCTGGGGCAACTAGCGTGATATAAAATTCTCGCCGCGAAACTGCAGAGTCACGTAGCTATCAAACTTCTTTGGCTTTGGGCTGTTTTCACGGCTTTACATAATAGCTTAATTTTGTGGACGGCATACAATGAGCGAACAATTTCCTTGTAGCCTCAATAGTGTTGAAACTACCTATTGTGTATAATGAACTATCAGGTGTATTATTGTGAATGTTCATCGTTGTCCTGGTACTAAATGAAAGTTGAAATAAACATAAAATATTTTTGTTGATAATTTCTCATGAGTTTTAGTTTTTACTACATAATGATCAGTGGAAATTATCGCTGATTTAAGTCAACTGTTGGATAAAGTATTCGAGCTAAAATCTGATTTTCAGCGATTATTTAATATTTTTACGTCATTTAAAGATAACCTAGACAAAATATTACCGATGTCTTCTCAATCCGCTTATCTATTGCCCAAAAATGGCAATACTTAAATACAAAATGTTCCGCTGCCCACCTCTTTAGTGATACAAGCGTAAATTTGAATCGGTATAAAAGAATTAATTTATAAATGCCACACAAAAATACTTTTTTGGTGACCTTCCGGAGCAATAATAGAAATTCACAAAGCGCCAAATTCTTATAGTTTTATTTGTTGTTGACTTGTCAATTGTTGAGCTTGTTGTTCTCTATTCGGTACAAAAATAAGAGGCGAAGAAAAGTTTATAGTATTTCGTTGAGAGAAATGTTTGGATCATATATATTTTATTTGCCACTAGGTACAAATGTTAAAAGTTATTTCGTTTGCGAAACATATATAAAATCACAAAACCTTTTACAGACTAATACTAAAATAAATAAAAATAAAACTACCCAAGCGGTTTTACGGTTAAAAAGCAGAGAAAATTTTCAACAAATGAAAAGAATAAGATTTTTTTGTCCTTTATAATACTCTTACTCAAAATACGTGGTTTCAGTATTGTAAATGGTAAAAAATAAAATACAATCATCTTTATATTGACGAGTTCGACAAGTGTATTTGTATATTCACTTTATAAACATACTTTTAAGTATCAAGTAGTAGGCAGCGAGTTTGTTCGCATTTTTCTCAATGATATTTCCTACTAAACAATTTAAAAATCTTCTCGATCAAGGGATGGAAACTGATAAATAATTTTATTGGAAAATAAATAGTTTTTAATATTTTTTTGTATACATTTTAGTATTTTTAATCATGTAGTTAAAATATATTAATGGCAATATCCATTTCTTTATAAACCTGTTTCGTTCTAAATGTTATAAAACATATGTAAATGCCTAACCTGTGTATAGAGTTATGACGACAAGGATATTGTAAAAAAGCTGATTCTTGACTTTTAATTTGGTAGTGAACACTAAATCTTTTGTTATCGTATTTTGTACTTTATGCCTTTGCAACAAAATCCATTAGAAATCTTGAATTTTTATCGTACCGACTCTTGTAAGTATAGATTTCTATAAATTTCTTTAAATGTGCAGTTAAATCTAGGTGCATTGGAGTTTACGTAAATCGACATTTTAGCGCGCTATCTGTGAAATAGTGTAACGGTTGGTGAGAAAGAATTTTTCTTCCCAAAGCTACCAGCTTTACCCATACTGAAGAGGCTGACTAGGAAAAATCTTTAAAACCATGTTATAGCTCCTTATTTTATCAAAGAACATGAGTAGTAATAGCTTCCTCAGTAAGATCAGCAACAGAATTTTGCTTTAACTTTAAAATAGTTCCGATTTCGATTTCTGGATCGAGAAATATGTTATTGTGTTTCTCCGTAAGGGATTATATTATATCTACCTGTCTAGAAATATCTTGTTCGACTCCAATTACACTTGAAACCTGCGCGGTCAATCGAGGATGTAGGCATGTGTGGGTGTTCTCTGGGTAAACTAGACAATCAAAATTCTGTTTCCTCGTAATAAATTTACATCCTTAGAACAATATCTATTAAGTGAACATTTATCAGAATAATTATAATTAATACAGTCTTGACAGTATACTGTCAATGCATATAATGCTTTGTAAGTTAAATGATAGTCATCATTAAACTTCTGATTTATAAATACTTGTAACAATACTTTAAAAACAGATATAAAAAGTAACAATTGACTGTAAGGATATGGATACTAATTAAAACACTCGTATCGAATAATGGGAGCACAATTCATTTTGCACACTAATTATATTCGTTCAACGTAAGTTAATTTTTAATGTGATATTGAATGTCTATTAAATTTTGATTGCGTTAGATATTTATTATTCAAACTACGAAATTAAATTTTGATTTACATTTTAAAATTACTAGTTTTAGTAAAAGAATAACTTTTGTTTAATCACCATCACTTTTAAGTGTGGATTAATATTAAAAATGCTTTCTCATAGACTTACGTTCTACAAAACATGAAGAGGAACAAATGCACATTAAATTTCTTGTACAAAATAGGATATACGATGAAAACATCTTTCAAACTACATATCACAAAAGGCCAGCAAGTCTCCAGATTTATGGCTCTAATGTTTGTGATGTTAGGAGATCTTTGGGATGCGGCGAATGGGAATGTTTCGGCTAGAATTGTGCTGTGGGTTTCGTCTGGCCATTAGATTCGAATTTTAAAAACAGGATGGTTTTGACCTATTTTCAAAAACATCGGTGAGAAGCAGAGTCGAAATGGTTCGTTTGTATTTTATGTATCCAGAAATAAAACATTCATTTCACTTTTCATTCATCAACTATCATAAATTGTTTGGTAAAGCACGACACTTGATGGAGATAATCTAAAACATTTTTTACACAAGATTATGCGATCTACAGAGTTCATTATAAACTGACAATAAATTTACTATTTCTAAGCACAATTTGTTTCATGATGAGACTTTTTAGTCAAAATTACGGTGTTACTTCCTTAATGAGAATTTGTATCAAACAAACCATCTTCGCCAGGCATATGGTATTAAAAGTAGCAGATTCTCGAACTAATATTAGCTTCTGACCCACTTACGGAGGTATGTGCTAAGAAACATTAGAATAACGAATACCACGGCCTCTTGGGTGAAACTCTTAACAACACTTTTAAAACTTAGATCAGACTTAAGGCACGAGGCCAGGAGAGGTTAACAATCTCCGTACTGTAATGGTATATCTCGCTCCGCAGTATGTGAACTTATGGAGCCTAATGAGCGCATCCAGAAATTTATTTTGAGGAGTTTTGCTTGAACATGTAAGGTATGTGTTATGTGTTGCCTTTATATGGAGTGCTATAGTTAATAAAATTTTGGAAATTTCATCAATCCTAAATAAAGAGTAAAAAAGTTTTGGAGCTTAACCATTAGGAAATTTGGGGCCTGGAATTTTGTAGAAATATGATGCGTACGAAATATAGGTGCAATGTATCGCTATCTTCCCCGTATCCTTTATAATACTATAAATATAAAAAATATATATACCGCCTTTCACGGTTTAGTTTGATTCCATTAGTTTAGTAGTTACATATTTAGTCGATATATAGAAAATACTTTCAAGAGCCTTCATTTTATTACTTTTAGAAACGTAGCAATTCATTTACATCCTTTTTTGTTTTATTTTCTTTTGCGTGGGGCTTAAAATCACCTGGGGAAACCTGGCCTACCCCATCGGGAAAACAGGGGCACATGTATGTGTGCTTGACGTTTCATGAATTAAATATGTTTTTCTTGTTGCGTATGAATATTCTTCGATTGCGCGGCGTAAAGCCTTAGCCATGACCATCTTAACATCTTGTGCGGAGAGTATTGGCTATATCCCAACTAAGTACCAAATAGGCACAGATCCCTTTACGATATAGTTTCGACCTAATTTCAACAGCTTCGCTTCATTACGGAATGACTATCTTCCTAAGATGCTGCTGGCGGGGAATTCCTAGTAGTTTACTCTTTATAAACACACGGAACTTCAAAAAGTTGGTTGTGTTTGCATTCAATTCGAACCTGCAGCTAGCTAGAGCAAGCAATTTCAGCGAACCAACTCTGCTGTGTATTCAAATATAATTAATAAAGATATTTTATTCAACAAAATTAAATTCAAACTCACAAAAGTACATAAACCAGTTTCGAACTAATTGCGAAGAAACATAATACTTCAATACGAGTGAACGTGAAGTAATACGAAATATTCTATTCAAAGCGTAAATATCCAATTTTGGCGTGGAGACCGAGCGGCGTCATAATTAACGAAGGTCTGGGACAGAGGTCCATGCATAACTAAAGCCGAACACCAACAAACGAGACCTCTAAACCATAGAGACTGGAATATAGAGGTGGGCGCACTGGAAGAGAATTGGCGATGAACAATTAATTATTGAATGATTTCGGAGTTGCTGTCGGGATTATTTTTTTGAAGTATATTATTGATCATGATGGTGAAAGCCTTGAGGTTTAGGCGCGCGGTCGAGAATCTTGGCAGTCGCGGGTTCGAACCTCAAGCACACACCTCTGGCTTTTCGAAGCTATGTGTCTATTCATAATGAGTTATGACTTGCTTTGACGGTGAATTAAATCGTTTAAAATGTTCTTAGGAATTTCTAAGGTGTGTAGTCCGCCTACCCGCACTATGCCAGCGTGGTGAACTAAGCCCTTAACTCTCTCAATGGTAGAGAAGGCCGTGCTCATCTAGGAGACTTATGTGGGCTGATGATTTTAATGATGATGATTATATTATTGTTTTAAAACTAGATAAAATTTTGTCTAATTTTTTTAAAGTTTATACTAAATGCTTTTCGTCAATTTAAGTAAATAAAAACATGCGACTTTTTTTTGTTTTATACCCTGTATCAACCCTATCATAGGGTATTTTATTTGAAATAATTAATGTTTTTTCTAAACCTATGTAGCGAGGGTAGATATTAAAGTTTCATCGTATACATAATTCAAAGTCGTTAAGGCTCATCCTATGTAAATAGAAGGTGCATTCAAACTCCAGATTCTTGGTCAGAGTTCCTACATCAGCGTCGGAAACTTCTAGAACCAAAGGCGTCATAAATAAACCTTTACGTTGTGTAGTCGACATATTTCTGTCACATCCAGACGGCTGATATACCTTTGTTCTACTGCGGTGCAATAGGCAAGGGCAAGATTTGTGGCTCTCGAAAGGAAAAGTTACGAATAGTTTCACTTGTTATCGGCGAGAAATCGTGCGAGGATATCGGCTTTGCTGTATTGTTTTGGTTTAAATGGCTAGTGACGTCTTAATCTATTTCCTATAGGGGCAGTTAGTATATTTGTAAGTGGTAAACAAAAGTTAAGTTACAAAATCTTTGAGACTCATATTTATATCTACTCTTTTCACCAGCTTTATTTTTGAGTTCCACGTCGTAGGACTCATTTATAGACTTCGAGATGTTAGTGAAAATTACATGAGAGAAATACTGAATACTTTCCCACAGGTCGGGCAGTTGGAATGACCATGACCTCATTAAATTACATTAATAAAGCGGTATAAAATTAGCGGTATTAAATTACATTAATATATCATGTGCCTTATGCGGTAACAGGAAATTATACTTTTTCTAATAAGGCAATGAAGGCAAGATCCCAATCAAAACATTCCTCCTTTTATTTGCACACATTGTATCTGTACTTCGTTGAGATTAGTTCAACTGAAAAATATTTTAAATGTTACCTATAAATATAATGATTGGTCACGTAAACATTTAAATTTATTTCTAATAACAAAATGGTGGATGATTTCTTACTTTTTTTACACCATAAAAATGACAAATCATAAAGATACAAGGAATTGCAAAAGGCCAATCTTAGCAGCAGTGAAAAAGACACTAAAAGGAAATGTCGCGTGAAACGAGACTTGAAAGAGTTGTCGTGTTGAGATGACTCAGAAATAGCTTAACAAGAATGAAGTATTATTAATTATATTGCATCAATCGAAGGCGTTTTTAGATAATTATTTACATGCGTGGTTTTAAAATTAAATATAATTTGTAATAAAATTTATTTTCAAAATTATGTTTTTTGTCGAAAATAATTACCAAGTGCCAGTACTTACTGGCTATTCTGCTAGCGACTGCTTATACTGCTAGTATTATTTTCAAAGAGATGTTGTAGGAAACATGTCCAGATAAGATTTTTCATACATTAGGAATTTAATCCCATTTATATTATTAAGTCTCAAGGAAGTATTTCTGTAATTCGATACCTGCTCTTTTTTACGAATTTCTATTGTATAAAAAAATATGAAATCGTAAGACTTTACCCTCTGAATTCGGATGAAATTAATAATTAATGTCAATGTTGTATAGACAAACTGTCAGAGATGCCAATGTGAATATCCAAATGCAATATATTGTTGATAATTTAAAATTGGTTTATGTTATGTAAATTATAAAGCGTAAAGTCGGATAATTATTTTTTATGAAAGCCACGCCACGACGTTAAATAAGTAATTGTTCTATCTTATAAACTGATTTACGAATAAATATTATTATAATATACAATATGTGAATACCTTTAAAATCCAAATAAAACGCCAAAAATCACACCCATATTCTAAACGCAATTGCATTTTATAGTAGCTATCAGAAACTATGAGACTTATTGGTTCTACGATGCTCTGACTCGGAAGAAATATTGACACGGCAATTTGTCTTGATAAAGCGATCGGATTTTTCGTTTAACCATCGTATTGCAGGATGCAACTTGTCAATATAATTTTATAGGGGATTCAAAACATTTACTTCACCTGTCCACGTTTCAGTTCCTTTTTTCCGCGGTTGTTCATTAGTAACAAGTATAAGAAACACTAAGAACAACGAAGACTAATGAAGCGTTGTAGTTTTAGAG
This sequence comes from Cephonodes hylas, assembly GCA_030295005.1. NCBI lineage: Eukaryota > Metazoa > Arthropoda > Insecta > Lepidoptera > Sphingidae > Cephonodes > Cephonodes hylas. The sequence continues at coordinate 8,760,801 of AP025372.1, read as the reverse complement.
AACAAACACTGGCCACATCTGTTGAAACGTTTTAAAAGTAAGAAATCGTGCAAAGCAAATATGTGCAGGTGATTCCAGTGTTTGCTTCGAGACACTGCCGTCGAACTAAATACTAAATAAGGCACTATCGAAACGGTTTCAAAAATAGAATGTGCAGCAGACTTGAGATACGTGCTCGGAAGGCCACATGCATTTCAAATTTGTCTATTAAATCTGCACGGTTCTCTTTTTGATGCAGCCTTGTGTGAATTATTAAGTTGTAATTACGGCTTCCGCTGGCTGTTATAATCTCCACTGTGTTTTATATGAAGATTTCTGTTTATTTTTTGGATTAATTTATATAACTCTCAATTCTATATTTTAAATTTTGCTAATATATTTAACGTCACGTTGATTCGATTTTCGATTCAACAACAGTGGGTGATTGAGTACTATTTAATGGTCGGAAAAAAAAACAGAAACAACAAAGATTTTGGAAAACAGCCCTCAAAAATAATAAGCTCGCGCCCTATAACGTGAGTCGTGAATTCAGATAAGAATCTCTACTAACCCCGTCAGTTATTGGCTTGAGAAAAAATTATTGTATTTAAATTTATTTAATGAACTAGGCTGCCGGTGGTTTTATAAAGTTTATGATTAATTAAAAAAAAATATTTATACCTCAAAATAAATTATTTTAATGCTGTTTAACAATTTTGAACGTTTTGAAGTCTTACATTCTTAAATTTCTGACATCACTAATATTAATATTAGTATATGATATATTAATATTTAAACGTGTAATTTATTAAAATTATACGTATAAAACTGAAAGGTCAACCTACCTTATTTCACAAATATCCAAACGAAAAAAAAAGAAAACTTTTTAAAAATCGAACAATTGCTAAAACCCAAAGTCCTTTCACAATTCCTTCAACAGCGGTTTTCGTAATAACAATATTCAAATCTGCTGATATTTGAAATTCTTAGGATATTTTGAAAATGCACTGCTGCATCTGGCCTTTTGCACTCTGCTCGGAAGCATAATGTGCCGTTTAAGCTATCTGTTTTTATTTTATACGTCGATTTTGCTTTAAAGATAAACGGAATCGGGGGCAATCCTTAGTTCCAGGCGCGAGATTTAGATAAAAATGATTTATTGTTTGGACCTGTATTAAGTGGATGAATCGGCTTTCGGTACTATTTGGCGAGTACGATAGCAATTCGTCTGTCAGAGAAATAAATTAATTTGCTCCAAACAATGTGAAGGATATTCTTTTTATTTACGATCCTCGGATTATTTATCTGATTAGCTAAAAGCTATCAGGGTTAGTATTTTCGTTAATTCATATATTTATCAATCGCATAAAAAATGATTAATTAGCAATTTGGATAATTATATTACACCATTTCATCGTCCGCATATGCTTTATTTCTATTCGAATGAAATACAAACTTAATTAAATTGTACATAATTGTATTTAGTTAAAACCAAAACGGTTTAAAGTATTAGCATAATTTATGTTTAAAATAGTTGGAACGTTTAACAGACACTGATTTACATAAAGAGATAAATATATTTCACAGCCCGCTGTTATATCAAAGTCAGGATAATTAAAGCCTCATGAAAATTGCCTCGCTCGGGTTGATTCTGAAATAATAATGCCCAGGCACCTCCTCGTTGTCATCAAGGCTTTATTCCAGACTTACTGTCAACTTTCATCACTAATTACTCTTTCTAACGTCACACGAACTCTAGCCAACTTAAAAGAGAAAAAAAAACTTTCACAAACTAAAACTGGATGAATCAATAATGTAAAAACTTACCAATAAACCTACTGGCGCTCTTGGCTATAGTTTCATTAATTTGGCAGCTGAACGAGATCGAAACGAAACTCAAAAATATTCCTTGATAACTTTTTTTAATCATCGCTACACTTTTCCGTTGACAACTCGTTTAAACTTCGGTGTACTGCGTTTTATTAAAAAAAAAAATCACATTTTGAACTTTATTTGTGTTTATTTTCTTAATTCGGAATACAAAGTTTGAATTATATGGCAAAGGAAGTCCCTTTTAGCGGAATAGTGTCGATTACTGGCTCGACAAAGGTCGAGAGCTCTCGAGCCACGAGCACTGACTGAAGCAGGGTTCCCTACCTCTAACTGGAGCGGGAGAGAAATGGACCGCTGCGCAGTACAGGCTTAGCAACGTTGACTCTATATTTTTTATTTATTTTAAACAAGGTCGATGCAAGAATTTTGTTACTTTCACGTGAGTTTTTGCGCATAAAAAGCTTTGAGTGGTGAATTTGAGAAGCACGTTAAAATCTAGTTGAGCAATTCCGCACATTCTCGACGGTGTAATCTGGAGTGTTAATAAACAGAATATTTCAGTGCGTTCGTGCTATCTGAATGTTATTTAGTCAATAATTTATCTTCAAATTGGAATGGAAAACAAACTTTTCGGCAACGAGTTAGATGGAACTTCAATGAGTTATGGCGTTTGGCAAGTCGAACATCAATTAACGGAATGAGAATGCCCATTGACATCAGAAGCGTTAATTCAACAATGTATAGACTGGTCATTAGTTTTCAGCTATAACATTGTTCTGAAGTTTTAGAGTAGTAATAAAGTAATTGTAATACTACGTATGCTGGCTTAATACTCCCATCAGACGGAGAGGAGTCTAATTTGCGAAGTAATGGCAACTTAGTAAATGTATAGTGTGAGGCGACGACATTTAAATACATTTGTGTGACATTGTAAGGATACGGATTATCAATGTTTTATTTTTTTAATTTTATTGGATCACTTTTGAAAAAGAATTCATTTGAAATAAGTTTAAAAATGGAATGTCAAAATAAAATAAATAATAAATTGATTATTGAAAAATCCTTTTAAAACTTAGGCAGAAATTATGTGTCAATATTTCACGTATCCTTTTCTTTTCTTTCCGTCCAGACGTTTGGAAGATATTGCTTTCGAGAATAGGACTGGCTATTGTTCAAAATTTTTTTGTTCTTTTCTGTTATGTCGCGTATTTGGGTTGCAATTAATACTTGTTTAAATATTTCCTGTTCCATTTTACGCCTTACGTCGGGAATAAAAACCAACTTAAAAATAATTAATCTTATGCGAAGACAAGTTGTGCGCTATAAATTTTATTGTTACTAATTACTCCCATTGCTAATTAGTTAAAATTAGATCGGATAATTTAAGTAAAATTATGATTACTATTACATAACAAATTATTTTGAAATAACTACGTTGTCTGTAGACAAATGCAGTATTGTTATCAAAAAAATGGAAATATAATGGCCGAAATTTTACACGCAAACAAAACTATAAGAGGACTTTTCTTAAAAAAAAACAAACGCTTTTCTAAGAAATAGGAGTATGTAATAATTTTTACTTTTTAAATATTTAGCCCGTGGTTTTATAAGCCTTGGCGCAGAGTGTATAGTATTACAGCCACTATTTTGTTAATACCAAAGCGTTGAAAGGTCTTTACTGGGAATTTTATTCCGACACCAGACACCTTAACTTGTAGTAAATGTAGGTATGTCTTTTTTCAGCGAACTTTTCGCTCGGACTGCTGCGTATTGTGGCTTTTTTATTATTTAGAGGTGAGGTTTTAATGTAATAAACACTTCGTTATATCAAAGTATTTATAATAGTCTCAGTATAATCATTACTTGAGAACCGTTAAAAATAAATAGTATATTTTCATAAAAAAAAATCATGGTACAGTATAAAACTTAAAATAATATAATCTATTAAAGTAATGTTTCAGAAGATCTTCCGAATCTCCATAGCTTACTATTGGCACTTCGGAGCTTACTATGTCCGTGAAGAAAATGCGGATGAAAGAATCATCTTAGCAATACGAAATGTCTTTTTTTTATCAAGTTTAATATTTATTCCTACCCTTGAAGTCAATTTTATCATTCTCGGACGAAAATTGCAATAACATGATCGAATTAGGCCTATTTAATCTAAAGCCAAGACAAAACTAGGTATCTTCTATGAGCTAAAAACAGTGGTAAATTCATTTACACGCAACTCTTTAATTATCTGGTGTAGGGTGTTGAAATGTACAGAACTACCTACAAAATAATGACTAGTTCTGTGGCGTTGTGTGGCGTATTTAACAAGATTGTGTCTGTTCCTAGTATTCGTAGTGTGAATGAGGCATATTGTACAAAATTAGGTGTACATACAGGGTGCCTAAAGACTGTGATCAAGAAATAAGGCAGGCAATAGCTACGATGATTACAAACCCATTGGCATTAAAAAATACAACCACAACTACTGTTTTCCTAACAATCATTCGTATTAAATGTCCATATCTGATTGTTAGGAAGCAGTGATGGCCTCGAGGTTTAGGCGCGCGGTCGAGAATCGCGGCGGTCGCGGGTTCAAACCCCAGGCACACACCTCTGACTTTTCGAAAGTTATGTGTGTATTCAAATTGAATTATCACTTGCTTTAACGGTGAAGGAAAACATCGTGATAAAACCTGCACACCTAAAAGTTCTTAGGAATTTCTTAGGTGTGTAGTCCGCCAACCCGCACTAGGCCAGCGTGGTGGACTATGGCCTAAAACCCTCTCAATGGTAGAGGAGACCCGTGCTCAGCAGTGGGCGTATATGGGTTGATGATAAAGAAGAAGAAGAAGATTGTTAGGAAAATATCATTTTTATTTTTTCTCGTTTTTTTAACGCCAGTTGGTTAGTAATCGTCGTAGCTATTACCTGCCTTAGTTCTTGATCACAGTCTTTAGGCACCCTGTATGTACACCTAATTTTGTACAATATGCCTCATTCACACTACGATTACGGTCTGTTTACAGCCTGCGTATTGTGACTCAAATAATGTTAAATTAAATTATATTATATTTTGTAGTTGGAATAAAAAGTTGTTGTTAAGTTGTAGTGTTGGTTTATTTATTCTTCCTGATTTATTATCCTTCCTAAGGTTGTTTGTAAGATATTGCCTAGAGCGGTTAGACCGCCTCTTGTTTCTTGTTACTTTTATATTTAGTTCTTCTTTTATTTTGTAACAAGGAAGTGTTAATAAATAAAATAAATAAAATGAAAGAATTAAAAACATTGTACAATTAAGAGCAAAAATATAAAATTGACGTCAATATAATAAACTTTCATCGAAAATCATTTTATGCGAAACAAAAGACTGAAAGGTTTTTCAATTACAGTAACAAATGCATGCATAGCGATGTGCAGTGAAAAAAGTCACAGCTATTATGAAATCCGGTAAGCTGTGATTCGCGTGTTAAACCATCATTGTTATGATCATACGAAAACATATTATTTTTATTAAAAACTGCGATTCCGTGCAAGCTCGATACGTTTTTGTCGTAATAAAATTAAAGTGTGTTTGATATTCTTTTATTATCTACGTAAGTAAAATCTAGTTTTATGAGAGTTTATGAATGCCTCGTGGTCGTGGAACGAGTAAATCTCGTGCGATCTAGAGGTTTCGGGTTCGATTTCCGAGTCAAGCATAATGTTAGTGGATTTTTTATAAGAGGGTTTTCAATGTAGGCTCGTACCTATAGACACGTGAAGTCAGAATATGGCTCGCTCCATTTAACGTTGGACTTAACCACAATTTACGAAATGTAGTTGCAGCCATGTATAGGTACATGCCTATGAATTCGGTGACACCGTCGTAGGTATGTAGATACTTATTGTATCCTTTCCTAAAAGGATACATAGAAACCTCATACATACAGAGATTAAGGAAAATTTCAATTCTGCATTTTGTTTTCGTAAACCTCTGACTTTTCGAAGTTATGTGTGTATTCACATTGAATTATCACTTGCTTTAACGGTGAAGGAAAACATCGTGATGAAACCTGCACACCTAAGAGTTCTTAGGAATTTCTTAGGTGTGTAGTCCGCCAACCCGCACTAGGCCAGCGTGGTGGACTATAGCCTAAACCCTCTCAATGGTAGAGGAGACCCGTGCTCAGCAGTGGGCGTATATGGGTTGATGAAGAAGAAGAAGAAGAAATCTCGATAGAAACACTAAAAAACGTGGTAAACACTCACTCGGGATATTGAAAATTATTCCCCCATCCCAAAACATATTTACGGTGCAAGTAATCGAATTTATCCTAGAAAGATGGGGAAACTGGACTGGACAAGCCGAAAATTGGATCCAATAACGCGCAGGACTGGTCCAACTAATCTGTAGTTGGTCGGCGTTCGTACCAGCTTGCATCGAAATATTGCCGACGCTGGAAAGTTAGTACTAAAACAGATGCAACACAAAATTCAGCTCACACATTATTTGAAAGTCGTTTTTACTTTCGATTTTGATTTCGTATAGGTATACAATAATTAAACGAGAAAGTAAGACTACTAAATTCACACTTGTGAGTATGAAATTTCAGAATGAAAGATTGATAACAAATCAACAAACCTCGAAAGGATAAATGGTCAATCAAATTATGTGTAATGAAAAATAAAAATATATATAAGTAGTCTCGTTATGGAAACGTTTGTTTATGTAATGAATTACTAAAATTAAACTTTTTAAAATTATAATGTGAAAGAATCCGCATACATCAAAATTCTTAATAAAAAAGATTAGCTTAATTGACTAATACTTTTGCCTTTTCAAACAAAATCGGACTCTGGTATCGATCAGAGTAACAAAACATAGGTATACAGTAACATAGATATAGTCATATTTCCTTGAGAAATACATCCTACACGGAAACCGCAATACACCATTTATAATAAAACCAAAATTCGTGTTCAATAAACAGACTATTCTCGAAATATCGGTCTAGATATTTCAGCCTTCTCCGCTCGGTAATGCGATTTTTACGGCAAAGGAAAACGTCCAAAGGAAAGGTGCAGGTCAATATGTTAAGGTCCCTATTACGTGCCAACTCCTCTCTCCGGCGGTATAACTCATTCTTATTTCACAAAACCGTTTTTGTATGGACAACTGCTTTTCAAAGCGGAAGGTATTCGTACAAAGTAAGTAAGTTTTTAGATAAGAAAATATGAAAATTTGTTTAATGCGCGGGTTTGTATTCATGTATCTTCAACGTTGAATATTCACAACGACTTATGTTGCAGTTGGAACAGTAAAGTATAACATCGTTAGGAAACCTGCATGTGGATATCTTCACAAATTTCTTCAGTGAAGTCAACTTGTATTTGAGTGGAGGATGACTGTGCCCAGCAGTGGGACGAATGTAAACTGACGTGGAATGTATTAGTTTTAATGAAATTTGAAATGTATTGAGTATAAAGCAATAATCGCTGTATTTAAAAGCGAAGTAAAACAATCTTGGTCTGATAATTATGTATCTTTGTGGCCCGACGATATATTTAAAGATAAAATATAATCATGGAGATACGTGAATTATGACAGGGCAAAATTTCTGTATACAACGCCATGTATAGGATAATTTACTGATCATAATCATTACTTTTTTAGATAGATTCAAACCTCTCAAGAATGAGCCCGATTCTTTTGCCGTATGATTAGGGTTTCAAATTAATTTGTGTTGTTATTGTTAGTTTGTCACCAAATGCGTCGGTGTACGAAGCGTGTTTGTCCGTATGCATCTATCTACCCCTTCGCAAGTATAGACGTCAGTATGTATGGACTGTTGACAGAGTATTCAAACCATTGATTATTAATGTAGATAATCACTGACATATACGACTAGAGGGTAATCCTCAATATGGCCTTAAAACAGTGGTATTAATCAGGACCTTATATTTTTCACATTCGATTTCGTTTGTTGAATCCTATACTGTAATGTATTTCTTTGATGTCTAACTCATTTTTTATAAAGTATAATTTTATTGAGCAAAACAACGGATTCTGCAATGGAAAAATAAATATTTACTTTTTATCAATATCACATTGAAACTCATTAATCATTACCCATCCAATTACAAGCGTTCAATACGATGGATAACGAGTAACTCCCCGGCCGCAATTAACAAAACATTATATCAACCCCTAAACCAATACTACGGTTGAGTTTCAATACCTTTTCAATTGCTATCTCTGCAGTAAAACACTACATAGGTATCTAAGCGGTATTATTGATCCGTGCGATAACACAAGCGATTATAAAAGCTATTTACTGTACGCACAAATCCGAAACTGCAATTAGCTGTATCCCCAATTCGGAACTGTCAGTATTGTCACTAATTTGCAAATACATCTGCGAATGCTAACAAGCCGGTATAGGCAAATGACCCTGTGTCAACAGCACAATATCAGTGTCCCAAGTCTGAAACACCGAGACCCAGTCGCAATAGTTTCAATTATTTAACTTGTCTGCAGTATGACCTAAATACCTGATGCTGGGGTGATAGTTGGCGAAACCGAGTTTGGGACGGCCTACGTCGATAGCTCATTGTTATAAACGATTTTATTCGACATCAGGGATGTGTGGCTTGTTTACAGATAGATTGGAGTTTTTATTTGCTTGTTGGGCGGATTTGCACGATAGGGATTCAGACAACTGTGCGTTGAATCGTTTTGCATCCATTGTTTTGATTTTGGTGTACAGATGTGAATTGTTTTGTTAAATGTTCAATTTTGTTTGATCCAATTGGTGTGGAAAAAGAGAAGTATATCGGTAAGTGGGTTATAGCATAGCATTTTCAGTACGATAAGTGGTAGCTGAGCCCACTTACTCCTACCAGGCAACGCTACTGGCAGTTCACATTTATATGTAAAAGTAATTACTTATTAGTGTCATTGAAGGTTCAAAAGGTCGGAAAAATAACGAGAAGTACATAACAACAAGATTTTCAAAAGGAATATGTTTTTTAAGACAATTTCTACTCGTATTCCACCTGATCACTTTGCTCCACGCTGCCTTGTCACAGATGCACAGACGCTCGTAGAGAACGAAAGACGAATTTTAAAATTTCTTCGCTGACATATTCAGACCCTTATGATGTACGTAGCAGTATAGTTGTTATTCAATCTTTGATATAAAAATGTCCTTTTGTGTTGTCTGTTATGAAAATGCTTTAAAAATTATCGCTTTTAAATTTGCGTTGAAGCAGTTTCGGTAATTATTCGTTCTTAAAGTTGTAGAGTTGTGCTTAATAGGCAACAACTGCAATTATTTGGCAAGCCTGTATTACATGAACGTACATAGTTCTACTTTTAGGCGCATTTCATAGTAATTAATATTCTTGTCTAATTACGTTCATAAAGTTTTCACTAAATAACATCTGATATAATTTATCTTCATGTCATACTCATTTCAATGCTGGGGCTATCTATAGCCATCAGGAATCAATTTATTCAGAAGAAGTCGGTAAAGATATGTAATTGTTTGTAAAGATTAATATATTACTCCATACCTAAAGTGCTTAAATAAAAACTTCATTGCGGAAAACTCAAGTGCAATATGTTCCTGACCTTAATTTGTTCAACTAGTGTTTCATGATCACAACTTTGCGTAATTTTAAAACACAAAATCAAAACCATAAAAAGTGCCGAGATTATGTATTTTAATAAATATGTCGTATACAATTTAAACCATGATCTTTAGGTCGAAGACAGACAGACTTTTTATTATTTTATAGCTTTTTATTCAATAAAGTTAAGTTTTTGTTTGACGACTTTATCGATTCGAAATGGTTATAAAAATTATGTGGACTAAGTCACTGAAAACTATTTAATCACGACGTCACGGTTATAACAACAGACAATATTGAAAAGGTTTCATCATCATCATCATCATCATCATGTCAGCCCTGTGTTAGTCCACTGCTGGACATAGGCCTCCCCCAATGACTTCCACCGGGAACGGTCGGAAGCCGCCTGCAGCCAGCGACGTCCCGCGACCTTGACAAGGTCGTCTGACCACCTTGTCGGGGGACGTCCCACGCTGCGCTTGCCAGTACGTGGCCTCCACTGGAGAACTTTCTGGCCCCATCGGCCATCAGTTCTCCGCGCCATATGGCCGGCCCATTGCCACTTCAACGAGCACTATGCTCGAAGACCTCAATCGAGTCTCCCAACAGGTGGGTCTTAAAATGAACATGGACAAGACGAAAATCATGTCGAATGTCCATGTTGTGCCCACCCCAATCGCAGTTGGGGACTCGACTCTCGAAGTTGTAGACGAATATGTCTATTTGGGACAAGTGGTCCGGTTAGGCAGGTCCAACTTCGAGAGAGAGGTTAATCGTCGAATCCAACTCGGTTGGGCAGCGTTCGGAAAGTTAGGAGACGTCTTCTCGTCCAAAATACCTCAGTGCCTGAAGACAAAAGTCTTCAATAGTTGTGTGTTACCAGTGATGACTTACGGCACTGAGACGTGGCCTCTCACTAAAGGCGTCATGGGACGGCTCAGAGTCACTCAACGAGCTATGGAGAGGGCTATGCTCGGGGTTTCCCTACGTGATCGAATCAGAAATGAGGAGATCCGTAGGAGAACTAAAGTAACCGACATAGCCCAACGGATTAGCTCGTTGAAAAGGTTTAGTTTTAATAAAATTTGGTATAGTTTTTATTCTGGAATTCCATATTGATGCGGTTGAATCCGCGCGTTACAACTAGTTCAAAATATTGTCGAACATTAATTTGTCATTACCGCAATGAGATTAATATTCTACGCAATGAAACATTATTAACCATTGCCAATGCATGAAATATTTTAAAATATGTTTTAAGAGCGGTATTTAATTATTACATTACTCTTCGGTCGATTAGATTAAACAGTGGTTGACTGGTGGTCGATAATCGACCGCAGTCATTTTTTAATTTTGGTTGGACAAAACAAAATACTACAACTCCAACATTTCTAACTTCTACAATTGTCACCCATTTCATACAATACATTTCAATCTTAACGTAAACAAATGAGTTTATCTCAACGACCATTTCGTCTCATTTTCAAGGCTGCAGTTACCTCAAACTGCCACTCTTCCCTCTTCCTTAAACCTCTCGGCTCTCTGATTCTACCATTTTTCCCCTCCATCTTGCTCCAATGTTAAAATACAACTCACATTTATATAGTCCTAAAATTAAAACTAGCTCTTCTCGTTACCCCTATTGTTGTGCACTACCATTAATTTGTAAACAAGTCTCCTATGGTTTACCTACGGCAGCTTTACCACTCCATCTTGCTACATTTTAGACCAGGTTATAAATTATTTTTTCCTCACTTGATATGTAAAAACACTTCTTGTATACCGACCATTTCCATTTTCATAACTATTTATGCGTTTACTTCTTGCTACGTATTTTCTTTATAAATATACCTGTGCCGGGCAACTGTTTCTCGCCCATCCAATTTTGTTCCCACTTTTTAAAAGTTTAGAAGATTTTTCTTTAGCTGTGCGACGTTGATTTATTTAAGACTTTCTACTAATGCCGAGGAAATTGAATTAAAACCTTACGAGTTTCTTTTCATTTTTATTTTGTGTTATTTACTAGATTTTGTATTTTTCATTTAAAACGACAATTTAACTACACTTTAATGGTAAGATTGAGTTGATAATCAAGTGACACAAGATAAGTAACCTCTTGTTGTTCGAAAAGTTATGCTGGTCTCCTAAAATTTGAAGTTATTAAAAACTTTATTGATGGTAAATTATGAGAATCATTAGATATAGAAATTGGTGAATGAAACGGGATGTTAGTTAGTCCACCATTCAGGTGCGGGTTGGCGGATCACACATACCTAAGTTATTGCTTGTGGTAACATGCTAGGTATTCATTCGGATCTGTTCATGAGATTTTCCGTTAAAATATAAACGTGGTTCGTGAACCACGTGTGACCACCGCAATTATTTACATTTAACGAAATAAATCAAATAACTCATCTGAGATCTACTTTAGATTTCTTTACCTTAGTGTCAAAAATGCAATAGTCAAGAGGGTTAATTAAAACATCTGTCTTTGTTGCTCATACAACATGGATGCGATACGTATATCCAAACATCATTAAAATTTCGTTTGGAGCTTCATAATTATTAATTTTGCTCTACGTGCGCTCGCTAGTGTATTAACGGGTTTCGTTTGAAGGGAAGTGTACGCGAGTGGACACTACATAATTTAGTAAGGCGGATGTGTCACCCTCTTGCGTGCGCAGTATGACGGTTTAATTGGCTTTATACATTCAAGCTTACTTATTACATAGCTGTTTACCGGATTCTATATTAGTATGTTTCGAACAGACTCGTTGGTCCTCCAGTAAGTAACCAGGGGAAACTTACCGGAAATTCTAAGCGGTAAATTCAATCTTGGGCAATAAGTTTGCACTCTCATCATTAACGTCAATAAGCTTTCCCTCTATTTTATCTATTACTTCTAAATAAAATAAACTTTGGCTAACTCGGCAATACAGACGTGAGCATTTGTATTTCCACACATCAAGTGTGTTCGAAAAAATTTGATTGCCGTGCCCGAAGATTTGGGACCACTCCATCGCCCGCTGGGATTCCTTCAATTTCATTCATGTCATTTTCATTTTAGTTGGCAACAAAGAAGAATAACTTAGAAAAAGCTGTTATTTCTTCAACTTAATGATCGTAGAATCTAAAGAAGCCATTAAATTCTCCACCAACTGCAAAACTATGAAATTTCACAGTCACAAACCAGGCATCAATAAGCAGCATGCGAAATTGCCACATGATCGCCCCCTACTACATTTCAACGTATTTTAGCATTACACAGAACTCGTTGCTTATTTGTTTTTGTTCAAAACATGTTAGGAATTTTTAAAAGTACGCCCGGCCTTACCGCATTCGCGTCTGTACTGCCTTTCCGCATACTACATAATAAAAGTTAAATTTACATTCAACTGTGAAATATTAGTGTTTGTTCGCAATATACGATTTCGCTTGATAGTTTGCATTTCGTTCTCCGGTTCTTGTTTTGTATGTACGAACTACGCCTGCACTTCCAAAGGGTAGGTAAATGTATCTATATTCTGTCACATTTCTGTCACTAGTCATATTTGGTGTCGTTCAGGATTATTCACCATTTTTAGACCTCGTACAATTATATGTAACAATAAACTATTTTTTTTTTCTCATTTTGTTATCAAATCAGACAAAATAAAAAGTGATCGAAAATCGTATTTTAATTAATATCCAAGTTTTACTAGTTCGAAATGAGGATTAAAAATACAGATCTGTTTATCCCTTCGTCATACAGACGTGAATCTGTGGAGAAAGAAATAAAAGGCTGACATTCCGCATGTTCACAAAGCGCGTTCTGAGCATTTTCACTTGTGACTACGTCTTGCGAATAACTTCAACATAAAGCAAATAGCTAAATAATTAATGCTTTGTTTAAACCAAACAGAAACAACGCATATTACTTTATACATTATTAACTTCGCAGACAGGGATTGAAGTACACTGCTTTACGTGCTTTCATCATGGAAATCCCGATACTCAGTAAAAGATGAGTTTCACTTCAAGAAGATTAAACAATAGAATGTACAGAATACAGATTCATGGATTCAAATGTAGTTCCTAATTTATTCAAACTAGCCCGAATAAGGTACCCAATTGGTATTCTAAAGTTTTAAGAGCCCTAAAAATCTTTCTTGCACAACGATTTTTTGGATTTAAAAAGTGATCTATCCCTTTCGGTCAGAGGAAACGACACAACATATATTATTTACGAAGACATTACCAACCTTTTAAGATTTCATGTGAGTAAGAAAACATACATACATAAATGATAGGGCAACCATTTAAAGAAGAGATCATGACTGATTATAATCTGTCTGAATTCATACCTAAAATGTTAAAGCGTTCTAAATATAGTAAGCCTATTTAAAATTTACCACCAAATGTGCTCTATAAATGTTTTGATATGGGGAACCAAAGAAGAATCTCTTATTTTTTTCTGAGACAGTGGCATACGCTGGCCAGGCCTACAAGCTGCCTTGCATTTCCATCATATATCGTTTCATTGCCTGTCGTATAAAAGTCCAATATTCAAATCATTCGATGGCGGCTCCAACCAAGGCAGGTAATTGGGACATTTGTCAGTGGTGAAACAAGGCGTTGACCACACTTTGACATTCTCATTACTCAGCGCCGAAAAACGCGGACACATTGATAAGCCGTATCCAATATTCGGAAAATGAATCATTTTATACGCCTCACCAAAAATTATAGTTGGTTGAGAGGATTAAATATGATAATTACGGAGTGCTCAGTTGATCTCGTGGCTTACATTGGCGCGTGTGATTAAGAACTTGCGGTGTTGGTTTTCAGTTCCAGAAAATTTATATTGGTTGGTGGGTTAGTATTTTTACGTTAGAATTTAGTAGATTAAGACCTCTTGCCCCATTTGCAAATCCTATTTACTGAGAAAAATAGGCGAGCCTATTATTGTTTTCGGTCATATTTGCGGATCGTGTCTGTTGTTACTACAAATTTTGTAATGGATAAACCCAATAACACTTTTTCAGATTCGACAATTGAGGTTTGGTCATCTAGATTGCACGGCACGCTCGTTTCGGCAATACCACGACGTAGGTTTACTAACCTATTTACGTTATGCAAAATAAACGCGGGGTTTCATGTTACTTTTAAACATGCCGTCAACTGTTGATAGACTCACAAACAAAGTGTGCCAAGTTAGTAAAAGTGCGGGCTGCCTCGTAGTTTTCATGTGTTTCAACAACATCCAACTTACTTTCCGTACGTTTTGTATCATAGAGAGGTTTGAGTTATGTAAAATCGAATTAAGAAGCGATTGTGGAAAGAAGGATTGCAATCGATTGTTAAAGCTACTGGAGTATTAATACGAAAATTTGTGAGAGAAAGATACTTTTCTGATATGTTGTGAGGCTGAGATTTTAGGAATATCAATAAATAATATGATCTTAACTCTATTATTGTGTCGTATTTTGAATAATATGATAATAAATATTTATTCATTTCAATGCTATACAACATTTACATTTAATAATTTTATAAATTCCCATACATATTCAGTGTTTTAAAAGTCGATTGCTCTTATCTTTTATATAGCACCGACTGGGACTTGGCAATTTTATGATCGTTTCCGGGCTACGCTAATCACTTTACAAGAGAGGTATACCCGTTTGTTCCGACAAACGAGCTAGATGGAATAAAATGGAAAAAAACATTTGATATCGATTGAATAGAGTAATTGCCAACTAGGTGACTATTGGTATTTTGCTTGAATTTATCCCTCGAATTCCTCAAATCCTTCGAATGTTTGATTATATTTCACTTATAATGTTAACATTAACAAATAGCATACTTCCTTTTTAAATATGTTCTTTTACTCTTTCTACAGATTTATTGTGTTTAAATTGAAACATTCATGATTATTATTATCGATACTTTCGTCACCAAATCGATTTCACGATTAATCGAGCGCACCCGTGTCTATTCAGTCAAAAAGCCTAGTCGATAGTTTCGCGGATGCTTCAGTTGTTGGCCTTTCCATTGTCGGGGAAAAACGTTTTGGACAGACAACGCGTGCTCGAATGCTAGCTCAGTTTTGATGTCTATGTCTGAATGAAACGAATGCAACGTGGTATGCACCTATCGACCGCCGGACCAAAATACCCGACATTTGTTCCTCAAAGTATCAATGCGGTGACCTGTATTCTTTCTAATTGATTTCTTGTCTCTCAATTGAAATAAGAACATTCTTATTATGAATATGTGGAATGTTGCAACAGCATAGTATTTATTTCAGTTATTTAAATGGATTGGATTTATTATAATTAATTTGTTAGTATTTTTTACTACTACATTAAGAGAAGCAAAATGCTCAATTTCTTTATGAGTAAAAGCTGCGATAAATTTTATAGGAAAAAATGTACAATAAAAAGATACGGTTTACTTCACGTTAGATGATTGTCCGTCCAATTAAAGTGGAGTTTTGAAATAAAATTGAACAAAAGTGGACTTTAGTAGACGATATCCCCTTTATTTTCCTAACTAACGGCTCATTATTTTTATAGCTTAACTTGAGTGCTTCTGCAAATTAACGGTGAAAAACATATTTTAAAATCAAGCTTTTATTATGCACGAAAAATTTAAAAAATAAACTAAGAAAACATTCATAAAATTCGTAGTTTTTTTAAACTTTACAAGTAACAATTTACAAAAGTGTTCGGTTTATCAGTAGAAGTATGATACATAAACATATATTATCTATAACTAGTATATTAATATTCTTAAGTGATCTAAAAGCTCGTCGCGGCCGAGGTCTTTGTATTAACGAAATTGCGCGACAAGCTTTTAAATCATTTAAGAATATTAATATACTAGTTATAGATAATATATGTTTATGTATCATACTTCTACTGATAAACCGAACACTTTTGTAAATTGTTACTTGTAAAGTTTAAAAAAACTACGAATTTTATGAATGTTTTCTTAGTTTATTTTTTAAATTTTTCGTGCATAATAAAAGCTTGATTTTAAAATATGTTTTTCACCGTTAATTTATTTTCGACTTTTTAGTTGGAAACTAGTGTTCCTATGGGCACCTTCCAACTTCTCATGACACCAGATCAACGATACCTTGTTATTATGTTGTCACTGAAAATACAAAGGCATACCAAATTTTAGCTTAATTGGTCCACAGGAATCGGAGTTCCTATGGGCTTCTTCCAACTCTTTGTCAGATCAGCTCTATGATACCTTGTTACTATATTGTCACCGAAATTACATAGGTATACCAAATTTCAGCTCAATCGGTCCAAAGGAATCGGAGTTCCTGTGGGCTTCTTCCAACTCCTCAATAGATTAGCTCTATGATACCATTTTTTGTATTGTTACCGAAATTATGAAGAGACAAAATTTCAGCTCAATTGGACCATAGGAATCGGAGTTCTTATGGGCATCCTCCAAGTCCTCATCAGATCAGCTCCATGATACCATATTCTTGTATTGTTACCGAAGTTACGAAGAGATACAAAATTTCAGCTCAATTCGATCTTAAGAATCGGAGTTCCTATGGCCATCCTCCAACTCCTCATCAGATCAGCTCCATAATATCATATTTTTGTATTGTTACCGAAGCTACGAAGACATACCAAATTTCAGCTCAATTGGACCACAGAAATCGAAGTTCCTATGGGCATCTTCCAACTCTTCGTCAGATCAGCACCATGATACCATATTTGTGTATTGTTGTCGAAGTTACAAAGACATACCAAATTTCAGCTCAATCGGTCCACAAGAACCGATGTTTCTATGGTCATCTTCGAACCTCATCATCAGACCAGCTCCATGGTACCATATTATTGTATTGTCATCCAAGTTACGTCGGTATACCAAGTTTTAGTACAATCGGTCTATCGGAAGTGGTTCAAATCTTCATTGCAAGATTTGTAAACATACAAACATACATACATACATACATACATACAAAAGTGAAGTTAAATAAAAGCTTGTAAAATAAAACAAATTGCTTGAACGTAATTAGGCAATGTTAAATGTATTCATTAAAAAAAAAAAAAATACTCACACTTGGGACTCCGAAGCGGTGCACTGTAAAGGTGCAAGGTATATTTTGTAAACCGAATAATCCCGCGTTTTAGAAGAAAAGCTTATTGACTTTTTTGGGCAGGTAAGTTTTTTCTGATAGAAAATTAAAATATTATTTTTCTTAACATAGTAAAACGATCCTGGAAGCTCTTGATCACATAGCATGATAATTAGAATAATTAATACTACCATAATAAATTTATTAAAAATAGTCACCGATATTCAACCCAAAACCTAAACTAACTCATTATCATAAACACAGCTTACTACCCAAAGAGTTATGTTATAATTAATTTAATTTAGAGGTGCGCTATCCCCCTATATAAATCTAATTTAAGCTCTGGTGGTTGTTTAAGCGCTGAAAACCAGATTGAACGTCCTGCAGTCTATTTGTACTAAGTTCCTAACGACTCTAATGACCCTACTAACTCTCCGATGACTACCGACAGAAGATACCAAAGCTACATTCTTTCCCCCTTAAAAAGAGGTAAGAAGTTGGCCTCTTATCCTGTGTTGTCTGATGACCTTATATAGAAAGAGTAGATAATGAAGGAAACTAGAAGCTGACGAGTGCCAAATAATAGATTACACTATAAGAAAAAGACTCGGAGTGAAATATATTGAGTAAAAAGTATATAAACAAATACACCCAAGTCACATGCTTAGTTTTGATTACAAACTACGAGTCTCGTGTTGTGAGTATTAGAAACTACGAGAAACTTTTCGGCTTTACAAATGCCCCGACCAAGCCTTCTGTGTCATGGGATCTGTCAAGTATGGCTGAGGTCGCGTGAACATGGTCCTGGTACTGTCAACTTGACAGTGAACTATTTGTCTGAATTTAGATATACATATGTCTATAATTATTCCGAATGTCATCAATATTGAATAGAACATGATTCATAAACGCGTCATACATATTGGATGCACTATGCATACATATGTATACTGAAAATGTTCAATATTTCAAATTATTTATGCATTTGAAAATATATAGTGTATATTGTGAATCCGATGCCAAGTATGAATTATTATTTCATAAAATTCTGCATATGGCATAACTGCGTTATAGTGTATGCTGTATTCAGATTCTGAATTGGACTATCGCAACCTCACAGTATTCCGAATTCTGTCTCACAGAAAAATTACGTTTAAGTTGGTTTTCATGTGGCTGTTTTTCTCAGTGAATAAGATTTCCGGATGTACTGTAATCCTTAAATTTCTTTTACTATTTTATTTTGTGACACGGCAAAATGCCAAACAGAGTAGGTGTGAAAGAAATGAAGACCTTCCTATACCTCAACTTAATCATTTTCTATTGCTTATGTCCTTGATGATACGCTCCAAGACTAATGCATAATATTTACCTATTTTATGTATCTGTTAACGGAAATGTATGTAATCCGTCATTGTATACAACTCCTAGGAAATGTATGTAATTCCTAAAATCACACGGAAATGTGTGGAATAAATTATTTTATACTTAAACATTACACATTTCCTAGGAAATATATACATTTCCTCAATAGCAATCGGAAATGTAAAACATTTAAGATATTGGTGGGTACGCGGGGACAGCGGGACGAGGGGAAGGCATTGCTTAATTATCAGACTGATTACTTGTCAAATGAAAATTTAATTTTATAAGAATAAATATAAGTTGATTTTGTGATACGTTAAAAGTTAATAGATAGTTGATTTTAGAAGTTTTAATTTGTAAGATAATATGAACATATTATTATTATTTTACGTTTACCCGATTGTATCAACAAGTGCTATAATTAAAAAATATTATTAACAACGTGTTTTATTAAAGAAAACATTTACTTTATACATTTCCTAAAACGATATTGGAATTATATACAATTCCGAGGAAATTTATATATTTCCTAGGATATCTATGCATTAAATAGTTTTTCAAACAATATTTTATACATTTCCTAAATAGCATCGGAATTGTACACATTTCCTAGGATTTGTATAAAATTCCTTGATTTCATACATTTCCGGTAACATATCCATAAAATATCGATATGGAAATCCATGTATCCTTACGTACATTAAACGCTCTCCCACTGTTACGTGAATTGTGCTCAACGCTCGGCCGGTCCCGAACAGTTGATTGCGTCTCGTGCACTTTTTGCTAGTTAGTAACCGCAAACAATCTCTCACAGTTTACACTAATTGTCATGTTTACACACATTTCCATTCGGTGGCTGTTGGTTGTTTAAAAATCGAATTTAGTTCTTAATTTCAGTGATTGTGTTGATTGGTTAATACGAGTATGGAAGTAGTTTGGACATTATCCGTTAGATGTCGCCTATTTTATTTTTTTGCAATCGCAATCCAACTGTTTGCGAAATAGCAATTGTGATGTAAGCGAAAAACACTTCGATTACCGAGTTTCATTCATTTGCTTTGACTGAGGTTTTCGAATCGAAAAATGCGAGTAAAGTGCAACAATTATTGTATATTTCTCAAATTCATGATATTGGTTGTGTAATGTAAATTTGTTGTCATGACTTCTATAGAGGATGTAAGAAATTTCAAGATATTTTAAATGCTCAGTAAAAAATATATTTTGTCCTGTAAATCTAAGCGATCGCAATGGACTCGCGTAGTATTCGTTTCAGATTGTTCTTGTTTAAACATAAATACACGAGCTAGTAGCTACGCATACTAACATAATTCCTAACGGTTTGTTTAACAATACATAACATTTTCACGGATCATGGAAACCCCGTGGAATAGTTTATTTTGTTGTTTTTCATTTTTTACTAACGTTATTGGGTGAACTTTATTATAGCTGTGAGTTGTTGGCTTAGCTTTATAAAAACTATTCGATACAATACTATTATAGTTTTTTTTTATAAACGTAACAATACTATATTTCGCGAAATGATTTGCGGAGAGTTTTTGTTTACGAGTCTAGGTTTTATAAGACGTAAAGATCTCAGCCACGTATTTGGTGAAAGGTTTGTTCTTTGAAATTCATATTCGTTCTTCTTTCCTTCCACTAGACATAAAATCTTTGTTTGTCAGCCTAACCACGCAGGTCCTTATTCCTACAAACAAGCACCAAAACGTATTTACTTTTAAAATACATCCATTGTTAGCCCGTAAATAGAACGTGTGTAGCGCCCGTATCATAAAATATGTACTTTAAGATATACTTGGCCTTTTCAATCGCATTGCGAGCATCAAGCAGCATTTTATATGACGGATTTGTGAAGTAGAGAAACGAATGTATTATGTTGAATTATTCAAGTCGCGTTTTGTTGCCTAGGTCTAAAATTCTCGGCGCACATTTCACAGTCCCCGAATACCTACGTTGGTGCATGTCACTTATTTATTTACGGAGATGTGTTTTATTCCCTTTGACATGGTCACTCGGCGGAATGCAAAGTGATGCGGCATATTAATGCGGACTTTCTGCGTTTCACCTTTTTTCCTTTTAGCTGTTTCCAGTGTTGTAATTAGACTAATTATGTCAAGGCTAATTGCCTCGTCAGTGTCACTTTTCTGGCCTTTCTGCTTTGGGACCTCATCACTGTGATGTCTAATGAAAGATTAATCGTTTAGCTAGAATTGACTTATGTACGAGTATGTTATGTAATCCGGCGGCTTCCCGCAATTTTCACCAAATTGTCGGTCCACCTTGTGGGTGGACGTTCAACGCTGCTCTTTCCTGTACGTAGCCTCCACTTGAGAACCTTTCTGCCCAAGCGGCCGTCAGTTCTAAGAGCTTGCTAATCCTTGGAGTTGGGTAGCCCCAACTCATACAACAACCGACATAGCTGTCGGCAACCTTCATTCTCTTATGGATCTCCGTATTCCTGATTCGATCACGTAGGAAAATAGTAAGCATCGCTCTTTCCATAGCTCGCCGAGTGACCTTGAGCTTTCTTTTGAGGCACTTAGTCAGAAGCCACGTATCAGTGGAGTAAGTCATCACTGGTAATACACACTGGTGAAATGTATTTTTCCATATTAGTGATTATTTCCTGTTTATCAAATACACAATGACATCGATAGCATCCTCTTAATAAGCTATGTCTCATTTATTACTGAGACATATTACTCAAAATGTATAATGCTTCGCAGTTCTGTGTATATTCAAAATGAATAATCAAAAACACTTAAATTTCTAATGTGGTGGATTAATGCCTTACCTTTACCAATTTTAAAAGATCTTTGTGTCTTTTAAAATTTTCTCAAATAATTTTTATGATCACGTAAGAAAGTTTTCATCCATCGTTAGACCTGACCTTAAGCGATATTTTAGTCGCACGATATGCTTCGGGCTAGGTGCGCTATTCTACGGTAACATCGGAAAAGGCAGCTAAGATAGCTAGTAAATACCTTTCTATATTAAAGAACGGAAAGCCTGCACGATAGCGTTATAAAGTAGAAAAAAATCTTTTGAGAAAATCTCGATGTTGAAATGAAATTAAAATTTCAGGGTTTTCTTAGTATAATATGTTTCGAACAGCAGGCATCCCTAGGTTTCCATAGATGTCCAAAAGCCGAGCATGACTTTTGGAATTCCGAATAAATCTTTATTGATTTAATTTTTTCTTTAGCAAAAGCAATTTGACATACAATAAACAATTATAAATTAGATATTACACAATTACTGTGCAACGTTTTTGGGCTTCTGTTAAAGTAAGTATCGCCAATCACCGTTGGTGTAAATATGCCCAACTGTCTTTCCTTTGGGGACTACAGCCGTGGGAATCTGTATGTTTGTGTAATTAGTAGAGCAACACTGTAAGTGATTGTTACGATAGAGTAAATTCAGTAGCAGCGCGAAGTCAGTAAATGAGCGCGAAGTTAGTAAATGAGCGCGATGAAGGGCGCGCGACAATAGGCTTGCTTCTATAATGTAACATTGCATAGTGGCATCCACATCGACGTATTTAGATATATGTAGGTACATACTCTGTCTCGTACTTTGTAAAAAGGGCGTAAGAATGTATTTGTGCTATATTTTTTTTTAAATATTGTGTCTGAGAGTAGAGGTTTTATTTGTGTCATCTTTTCTAGAACTGTGTTCTTAGTTCCCATTTTACTATTTTCATAATGTTACCCTATATTTTCCTTCTTATAAGTTATATTAAAATTCTTGTATGTATAAAATTGATTTCCATGAGATTATTTTACTTTTGAATGACATACCACTTAAAATATTAAGATTGTCGATACTGTCGAATTGTCATTACAAAAATTTATGATTATGCAGACTCCTGATGAGTAAAATCTGTAATAAATAAAGTAAATAATTAAATTAGTACTTACTCGTTGCGCTAACTTCTGGTCCTAGTGATTCGAATGCTTTTCCAAAACTCAATTTCAGAAGGCGATCGGAATCTGCAACAAAAATTAAAAACATTGAAACATCTTTAAAGCCATCTGGTGTACAAAATATGGAACTCTTACACTGAGGAATACTTAAATAAGTTCTTCAGTTTACACATAGATGGCGTTTACACCAAAAGCTTATGTTTGAACACCAACGTCTATGCGTAGTTCCAAACGAATTTTGTAGGTGGCGCTTTCACGTATTTTTTAAAGGTACGATGTACGTATTCATAGTTTTAGAATGGTAGCATGTACGATAGTATGTATAAGCGATTTTAAATTAGGTATATTTTTATATGGTACTTTGGTCTATATTTTGTATTTTATATTTAAGTAAATATTTACTGAAACTTAATTTACGTAACATCGGCAACCTTATTGCTATTTCTAGTAGGAGCCGTAGTATACCAGCTCTCTGGACCCAAGCCAAAATTCCTATTCATACTTTGTTGGCGGTATTCGCGAATTTAACTGGTTCGGTCGCATTTATTACAAGACGCTCAAGACAAATTGGAACGAAATTTCACATGAGAAATGGATACATTTTTCGAATAAAAGTTGAAGAGCGCTCTTGTAAATGTAAAAATCTATCTTTTATTTACTTGGATGGCAAATAAAAATATGGATAATTTTTTCTATAAAATGGCAAAAACATATTTAAGCGCAAAAAGCGCGAAGGAAGTTTTAAAGAGAGTTTGTCAGAATAAAATCGCAATTTTAATTTAAAAAAATATTTTACTTTGTGTGTTTTCTCTAACTTTCTGTTATAATTACTTCAAAAATTTCAAACTATTATCTTCTACGCAATTGAAAACTAGAAACATACCCCTATATAACATGAAGGTTTATCGAATACCATTCTCTTTTGTTATTTATAAAGAAAATATATCTGCATCTAAAAACCCAGCGAGCTCAAGAACGTATCACGTAAAGTTTTTCTACTCCTCTGCATTGCGCCTTAGCCGCATGCCTTACAAAAAACATGTCCAAATGTTAAATTCACACACTGCCTCTTGTAGTAGTGGTTCGGCCTTCAGAATGTCTAAATACATCAATGTTCTATCTTTCATGAGTTTTATTGAGGTAGAGTCATTATTTTACTTGGATTTTTTTAAATATTTTGTACTTTAGGCACTATTTTTTGTAAGATATTAGCAGTTTTGTTTAAAAAGATCTATCCTCGTGAAAACGAGGACCAGAAGAAGATAGCTTCTTCTAATTCTTTTTCTACGTTCCTGGATGGTTTACAATAATAGCTAATAGTTTGCTTCGTTATCAAAATGAATCTGCTATGAATTGACCTAAAATATCGTGTACATATATCGTATATGGTAGAATAGCAACTACCTAAGTGTAAGACTTGCTACAATGACCTAATTATATCGGTTCCAAGGTCAGAATGTGACCTTTGATTTCCTGAAGACGTACATAAATGTATCGACTATTCAAGAATTATTACATTCGATCTGGCCCACTATTTTTGTGTTGCTAGTTTATAGTTTTTTTTTAAGAAAGTATATGTGTTTTTTCATTAAGCAGTCGGTTTACATGTTTTTTTTTGCAATAGAAAGTATATTTTTTGGTTTCTCTCTCGTTTTTTTTTGTTTTCTCATATTATTTTCTACACCCTTAGTATTACTCGTTATAAATGTATATGACCAGTGCGTTACGAACTGACCAGCGGCAGTAGAATCTGGCGGTGGTTGGAAATGGAACGTGGCTGCGAACCCCTGTCCTGGAGTGGCGGAGTTCGCTGTGAACTGCAGAAGCAGCGCCGGCCCTGTTGACAGCACTTCGTATCCTGCAAGTAGAGAATATATTAGGTTATAACCATTGACGTTAGCGCATGTTTGTGGTGGCAAATACTAAATGAACAGATTATATCGTGTTAAGTTCTTTAGTTGCGCGTTTTATTATAATATTAAAAAATATAAGTTTATATATTATATATAAGGAATGTACAATAGCTTTAATGGCTCAATTAAAACATACAATTTTTTTTGTATATACAAAGAAAAACAAACAAGCTAAAAAGTTAAATTATGCGCCTTGTACTATCGCATATTGAGCCCCGTGGCGCGGTTGGCTTGACACCGTCTTGTGAAACGAGAAGTCGGGCGTTTGATTCTCGTATCGAGGCAAATGTTTGTGTGATATACAAATAAACCAGACTCGTGTCTAAGTTTGGGGTCTAAACCACAATGCATATGACTGTTGGGTTTATTTATTTGAAAAAATATATTCCAATATTTATTTCCCATGAGATCAACGGGGCCCAAGCGGTTCACCCTTTAAGTCTTGGATAAATTTCTTGTTCACGAGATGTGTAAAAAGAAATAAACACATATGTCGACCTATGCATCGAATAAGGTTACTTATGAGACTATAACACCAAAGTACTTTTTATGTCTATAATAGAGTTAAAATTGTTTATATACTGCACTAGTAAAGTAATAATGATCATAAATTTTGTTGTTGTTTGAAGAACATAAAAATTTACTGATAATTTTGTGCCCAATTAAGTTTGAATCGCTGAGAAAGAGAAGTTGTGCAAAAGCACACATAACTTTATTCGATGCATAGATCGATGTGTAATGCGACCCGGAAAACGATGGAAATACACGCTTTCCGTGAGAAACAAACTGTTTTTAAGATATATCGACTTAAACAGCTGAAAATGTGAGTATATCCAGAACGGGCCTCCTCTACTATTAAGAGGGTTTAAGCCTAACTAGGCCCACGCAGGCCTAGTGCGGGTTGGCGGTTTCTGGATGGTTATTAACCTACAATTATATACAACTTACACCCCCGGAATTAAGTGATTTCAATGAGCAAATTTTAATGAAATCGAAAAATCAAGGCATTAGATATTTATTTATCATGTTAGTTATTACCGCTAGGTCCAAAATTTATAATGTTATGAAGGATATTTTATCAAGAAATAAAATAAATAAATATAAAGATAATAGACTGTGTACTTAAAGAGTACACCAATGTATGGAGTTAATACCCCATGTATGGATAGGTATATAAGGACAGGGTTAAAAAAATATTAATTACTTTTTTTATGTTTATTTTCAAATATGCTTATATTATTTTTCAACCAAGTGATTGCATTTCTTACTTAAAGAATATAAAGAAGGTTTAATACTGTAAGTGATTTTCTGTAAATTAATAATTTTAAAATTCTATGTAACGATCCATTTTATACTTAATTTTATCATCGCAAATTTCAATTCTACTACAGGATATTACGAAGTAAGACAATAGTGCTAAGCGGTATCAGTACCGTTATCAATGTTTGAACGCACGGTTCAAGGTTCAATGCTGTGACCCTTGACAATGAATTGTCGCGAATGTGCGTATTGATAAGGTTTTAGTTACTGTGTAGTTAATGCATACATATGATAGGATTAATGGGCAATAGAACTGTAAACAAATGGAATGGAAAAATTCGTATGTACAAGATACAAGCAAACAACTAGCAGTTATCAAGTGGTATAGAAAAAGTAACTAATGCCTGCTTCTTTGTTCGTGTTTAAAAAAATATTATAGATTTTTAAGTCTTTTTGAAATTTGTTCTATTAATAAATTAATGCTAAGTATTTTTATTATTTATGGAACTTATCGTTATATCGATTAATTAAAAGTACATTTCTCAATATATCAAGAATTATAATATTATGTTTAGTAGCGTATAGAAACCAGTTATATATTAGAAATACGTTAATTCATTTATTTTTATTTATCCATTTAGGTTTTTTAGTTTGTCATCCTAAAAGTAATGACATATTGATTAAGAATTTAAATAAATAAATATAAGATCATTTTCAAAACAATAAATGCACTTTATTAAAAAAAAGTAAAGTTGAGAATTTGTCGCACTACAACTCACGAAAAGGTTGGTGAAGATGCTTTGGAAATACTTGTTCAAATGTTGAAGCAAATTGGGCGCCAAGCAGCGGTATTTCTAATCCTCTGAAAAATTGCTTCAGGAAATACCGACCACCGCAGGAATAGAGAAATACCTTGAAAATTAGGTATCGAATAGTGGGGCTAGCAATCACAGCTCTGCGCAACTGAAGCGAAAGCTTACAGGGCTGCCATTGGGCTAAGAATTTTTAAATCAATTTAATAATTAAAATAGCACATATATGTGAATTATAGACGATAAGATATTCATGGAGAATTAGTACTCGTGATCTTGCGGAACAAGTATAAGCCGTACGGTCTAGAGGTCCAAATTCGATCCCCGAGAAACGATACATTCATTTTTCATCTAAGTTTTACCAACTGCATTGAAGCGGTATATCATCTTTAGCGTCTCTACTATCTAACTATTTTCTTAGGATTTAACACACTTGACTATAGTCAAGTGTGTTAGTTAAATATAACTAAACAGCTTCTAAAGAAATAAAGATACAACTCTGTCTGCCCATTTTGAGATAAAGTGGGGGTATAAGATAGTGTGTCATATATGTGTGTGAATATCAGACTATTGGATAAAGTAAATATAATCCCAACTGCCAGCCCTTACAGAGTAAGTCAGAGCTGCTTTGACGTGGCATTATTCATTCAAAAAGGTAGGTGTCGAACGGAATGCTAGGTGACGGAGCCGATATGTATGCGAAAAGAATACATACTCAAACAGAATCGATCGAACAACCAGAATAAAGTGGAAAAAAATACGTCGCTCTCTATTTGAACTGGAGGATTTTGATATCCTTTTCGCCTATGAAGTGATGTTGGAATACGTGGATTTGTAACAAGAATTTTTCTGCAGCAAAGAGGATTTTCGGAGTTAGAAGTTACTTTTTGTGAATATTCAGGAGTTTTGACGTTCTATTCGACAGCCTTTAATCCCTTAGGTGTGTACTCCGCCAACTCTCTCTAGGCTAGTGTGGTGGACGAATGCCTAAGCCCTCTTAGTTTTAGAGGAGGCCCGCGCCCAAGAGTGGGACGTATAGGGCTTCATGATAATGATTTGACAGCTTTCCTAGTACAACTGCACGATGTCTAGTGCTATGTGTTTTACATGAAATGTATATAGAAAATGATTAAGAGATTACAGGCTCTGTTATCATGAAAACGACGAAACACGCCTAGTATTTTTGGAGTGTGCTGTCTTTTTCTATCGGTTATCTCTCATTGTATCTCCTATTTTCTAATTCGTACTTTAAGTTGCGGCGATAGTTCATCATCTGGTTACTAATGGATTGAATTGTAAATAAGTGTTGTAGTTACCCGTGAGCTCATTGCAAAGCATTGCAATGGCTGGTGCGTTGGTGTCTCGACCGTCGAACACTTTGATGATGTCAGCGCGACGTAGACAACTGTAAATAAAGAGAAATTCTAGTTATAACCACACTAAAAAAATCGGATCCAATTTATGAAAAAAAACACAACTGGATTTATAAATTGGAATACATCAATTACTTTTTTGTATGTTGTGGAAAAAGTGTTTGTTAAGATTTCCTTCTGCAAAGATAGATTTAATTCTGGTTCGTGTGTTATAGCCTCAAATAGTACCATGAAATAGTTGAAGGCCACGTATCATATAAAAATGTGGTACACACTACGTATTATACACAGTAAATACCACAAAGACACAATTTACCCCTATGGCACGAGATACCCCATACACAAATCATTCGACAGTTTCATCCGAATAACTATCAGCGACAGATTAATTTAATCTCGACCGGGCGCAATGTATTTAGTTACTCGGTTGCCTTTAACTCGATTTTGTGTAGCAAAATAGGTTTATACCGGATGTCTCGGTTTGAGAAGCTCAAGGCCTATTAAACCGCGGTGGGGACAAATTAAATTGCATGCAGCTCGGTCTAAATGTCTGGAATTTGGTTTGATTTCATTAAAATAGTATAGGTGAATAGCGACCCCACAATTTTTGTTGTTAAATTGATAGTTATAAATGTTGGTTGATTTTTAGCTAAATCAATGTAGCTTAGGTACACACTTTCAAATTTTTAATGTGATCACAACAAATTGACCTCACTGTAGCGTAGAGTTTTGCAAATATGGGTTTGACTACCAAGAAACGATTACTAATATCCGTCACTAATTCTTCCTTTAATTCGAGTTATGATACAGAAACCAACCTTTAATAGAAGACGACATTTTGGCGAAATAAATATACCAAATCAATTGTTATTATCAATCAAAATTGCAAAATGAACAAGACATATTGAAATAAAACCCAATTGATTTACATTACTATACGAATAAAGAGCTCCGCTTTATCGCAGAATGAGCCAGTGCCAAGCACGAAGCGAATGGGCAACAATTACCCCATACAAGCGTAATGCCATGAATATGCTATTTATACAGTACACCAGCCCGTGACGACGCGACTAACAGACTAACTCGTTCATTTTAAAAATGTTTTTAAGCAACGCCCGCACTTTTATGTCTCAAACCAGCATTTTGAATATAAAGCGTCATTACCCCAGATAGCATATTATTACTGCATTTTCACAACTTTAAAATGCCACCATTAGCGTTTTATCTCAACAAAAAGCATTTACTCATCATAAGGCAATTAAAAGCGCCTTGCAATTTTTTAATTTTAACGTATCTTTTACTGGCATGCTGAAGTGAGCGTATTAAAACTTCGTGGTTGTTAAGACCGGCTATGCAATGCGTCAGATGGCGAGACAGGTTTCCTTATAGGGAGATGTTATTATACTAGTGATAAGAGACTCTTCCTTTTTTCTTTTTTTGACTGACTAATAGTCCTGTGCCTAAGACCGTGATGTACTAATTAAGTCGCCTAACCTCCAACTTTTTACGATATATTTACAAAATTATTGAAATAAATTTAGCAACATCGATACTTGTTAACTATTTTATAGTACGAAAACGTCGCATTCAAAGAAAAAAAGAACCACAAAGGCTCAGAGATTTAAAATTAACCCGAAAATCGATTCAATTCTCAGTACGCCGTCCTATTGTCGAACACTCGAATCTGTTATTGTAGACAATTATACACGTCATAAACATGTGATGATTGCTTATTAACTTGTCTGAATACTAATGTCGCCTATAATTGTCACATAAGTCTTGTTATTGTGGTTATTGACGGGATAATTATTACGTTTATTATGGATGTATTCCATTAAATTTTATTGTTGTATGTTAAGGAAATTATGAAGAACATTACTGTAATTCCATTTAGTACCTACGGGTACATTTCTAGACTCCGTGCTGCTACTGATTTTTTTTTATTGGAAATACCTTAAAGTCACAACCCAGTCACAGTTAAAAGAATTTCTCTCTTGTTATAAAATGTAATATTTCTGTTCTAATATAACTAATATTAGAGCAGATTTTATTTATTAACATAATTTATAACATCTTTACAGATCTCCAATGCGATGTTATAAATAACTAAAACTAAACAAAACTAAATTACAGTCTTATTTCTTTCTATACATGTATATGCAGCTTCTGTGAATTTCGTCAGGTTACAACAAAATATATCAATATCTTGCGCAATCACATTTAACCATCTTGCAGCCCGTGTAAAGGGACCGTATTTAGTAAGTTAGTTTTTCCGACGGGTACGTAAAACTTTTTATCCTAAGTAATACATTTAAAGATTTAGTTCTTCTCCTGAGAATTCAGTAACTGTAAAAACTAGTTGGTGCAAAAATCTTATTTATAATTTTATAAACGCATTAAATATGAACGACACGAGCCTCATATCTACATTTAATTAAGAAATAAATTTTTATACTTTAAAAAAACATTGACCGCAATTATCAACGACTGGATAAAGTTATACTAAAAACATGAATGTTTAAATCGTATCCAATGCGAAATAGTATCGAGTTATCAGCCATATCGAAGTGTATCCCAAAGCGGTGTGTTCATGCGTAATCCGTTTAATGAAACTCATAGCTAGCTCTACAGTTTATGGACTGAACATTAATGCAAACACTATTCGACTGTTAT
The DNA here is from genome assembly GCA_030295005.1 of Cephonodes hylas. Lineage (NCBI taxonomy): Eukaryota > Metazoa > Arthropoda > Insecta > Lepidoptera > Sphingidae > Cephonodes > Cephonodes hylas. The sequence goes on along the minus strand of AP025372.1, from coordinate 8,729,958 downwards.
ATTCGTAATTAATTATTTCAGTACTTAACTGCACATATTATTAATTTTCTTTAATGTTTATTATTTAATAGTTTAGTCATTTGTATAACATCTTTTAATTTCATTATGACCGTCAGCCCATGTACGTTCAAATGCCGGACACGGGTTTCCTCTAAAACTGAGAGGTGTGAACTATACTGAAATATATTTCAAATAGTGAATGTGAGTCTCGTATCCATTATTGTTTTTCTTTACTTCAATAAAATGCTTTGTGTGATCATTATATTTGGTTAGTACGTCATTATGAACGTCACACACATACATATATAGAAGATGTTTATTAACGTTCATATTTCTTTCTTCTTCTTCTTCATCAATCCATATACGCCCACTGCTGAGCACGGGTCTCCTCTACCACTGAGAGGGTTTAGGCCAGGGTAGGCGAACCTTTATGCATCAACGTGCCATTTTTTCTAAAAAAATGTTTAATGGGGTCATTGGCGTGCCATCAAATAATTTTGACTTTCTGATTATTTGGGGAATAACAATAATAAATACTATCAAAACTCTTTATGAAATAAAGTAAACAAAAGAGGTACATTTTGGAATGTTTTTATTACACGCATAAATTAAATTATTGTAAAATTAGTGTGACTTCTGTGTGATCGGCGACGTGCCCAAAATATTGTGTCGCGTGCCATCAATGGCACGCGTGCCATTGGTTCGCCTACCCTGGTTTAGGCCATAGTCCACCACGCTGGCCTAGTGCGGGTTGGCGGACTACACACCTAAGAAATTCCTTCTTCTAATATTTCTTTATGTAATGGATATTATTTGAAGTCGATCACACCTTCATCTGAGTGTCACATCAGCCTCGTTGGGTGGCAGTGTATTAGACATGTCAATACAATTATGCTGATCTAATAATCGCGCTTATAATGTTGTTATGCTTTGTTACTAAATCAGCAATTTATTGTAAAATATAATAGTGTTCAACAATGCGTGCTTAGCACAAACCGAAATCGTTTAGTGAAACCGCTGCATAATTTCTCCCTTTGTGCATTATCCACACATTGTAAAGAGCTCGGTATTTTTACGATAGAATTTACGAGCCAGTGCCTGCATCCAGGTACAATACTTTTGCGATCTCAGATTATCTTTATTACAAGCATTTATATACGTTTTATTGCGTGTTTTGTCGTTTATGCCAGATGTAGTAACTAGCTGTTCTTTGTAGTTGTTATTTGCAAACATAAATCGTAGCCTCCACATAAACTGTCTTTTAAATTTCATAAAATCACATGGAGTTCCATTATGAAAAAAAATTAAGATTTAATAACCACTGCGACTTTACTTATTTGCTACCCGTTTTGAAGGGCCCTCTAAGAATCTACAATCTCCAAGGCTATAGCGTTCATGATTGTCGGTGATGACTCACGAAAAGGGGAGTTAAAAATTTTCTTATGAATAAACCCAACCGTACTGACTGATCCGAGAATCGAAGACAAGACGATACCATAAGTATGGGTGTCGCTAACAGCAAGAAAAATGGAAAAATGTTCGAACCCACTCTACCCAAAGTAATGTATCAGGAAAGTTTTACCAAGGGTTCTGCTATTATAGTCCCATATATGAAAATAATGGCCTATTATGAATATTAATAAATAACGTTATTATACCTTATATCGCCCTTTTGCAGGGAGACCTCTTCAAACACCACCTTCACACGCTCCTTCGGTCTGAAAATATAGATAAAACATTTAACATGTAGTATATATTTCATAATTTCTGACGGTAGCTTGTATAATTCTTTTGGCCGTTCGGAAGTAGGTACTATTGTATAAGAAATAAACAATTGTTCGTTTGACAGCTGAAGAGTTGACAACCACCAGATAAAACAAGGGATTGTATGTTCGATCCCTAAACCTAGACGAGTGTATCGCAAATATTTTGACTTGGCAATTGAAAGTGCAAGAAGTTTATTGTAATTTTTACGAAAGAGGACTATTATTAGAAGATTGAAGTGCCGAGTCCGAACTATGCAAGGGACTGATAGGTGTACCTATTTATTTATTCATAAATATTAAATCAGCTCACATTTTACGATGCTATTATTAAATATATATAAACAAGTGGAAATTATTGGGCGACGGCATGCTAATTTGCCACGAAGCAAATTTTCAGCAAATAGTTCTATTATTATTGTATCAGAAACCAATTCGCCAATTCGATATACATTTATATACCTATTAATTGCATAATTTTGGCCACGTTGATATCACTGACATAGAACAGTTGTTCTACGGGTTTGCCTATCTTGGGATCTCAATAAGCATGACCTTGTACAACGGGATTTGAGATGATTCAATTTTCCTCATGATTAGGTCATCTCGACGAGAACTGCGCGCTACTACAAGGTTATCGCCGTAGGTAATTCTAAGAGTTATCGCTAAAGTTTATCACATAACATAAAACATAAGACATTGATATCCGTGCATGCTTAATCGTATTTTGATAAATTTAAGCCTTCAGAATTTTAATTGCGAATACTTTATGAAGAATGAATTAAAAGATGTACAATTGTAGTTATGACACCCTTTTTACTATATTGGCAATCTACCGACGATAACTGATAAGTCTATTTTATTAGATACTGTTGTTGTTAATTATTTGGACATATTCAAACGAAGAAGTTCATAGCAATATTTTTTGTGTTATGTAAATTAAATGTAATTAAAATAAAATACATATGAGCCTCCTGAGAAACTATAGTAATCGTGATCTAAGTAAAAATAGAATCCCAAATTAAAAAAAATATAAATTTGTTAAAAGAAAAGGAAGCTAATAAATAGAAAGATTTATTGATACTGTTAGTCTTTTGTTAGTTACCGTGCGTGAAAATGGTAGGAACACCGCACGTTGTTGGGGTAGATGGACGGGTAGCGGGGACTGTAGAGGCGGCCGTGGGTCGGCCTGTTCCCGGATCGGCTGAACTGGAAGTCGCACTCCGTTCCCGGGACACGTACGCCGTCCGTGTCGAACAAACCTGGGGACAAACGGTATTGAAAATCAATCCTGTGGGCTGAATATGGGGTAGATCTTACAATAATGTTTTCTATTTAGTTGACATTGTTTATGGAAACCCTTTGTAGTGAAAGACTATCAAAATCTTTCACTGCGTTTCCAGTATAAGTTCCATTAATATACTGTACTTAAAAAAAACAATTTGAAACGAAAATTCAAATTCTTCGCTACATCCAGGTTTGGGTACGAGACTTCTTATTAGCACGTGGAATTTTATGCCGCGAGACCAAAATGGCAAACTATTAGTAGTTGCCCTTAAGTCCGAGCAGTATTCAGGACACTTAAGCTCACCATTAAGCAACATTATGAAAATGGTGTTATTACAATAGGAGTTCCCTTTCACTGCACGTCCTTCGTAACTTCGCCGATTAATGTTTATTCATTTTATTGTAACATTTACCGCGGCCCCCGGTATAAAACGCCCTTTGGTAATATTAAATAACGGGCGCCAGTAGTAGGGTTACTTGACCAGGGTTCACCAGGGTTGACTAGGGTTCACTTCTTGGCTCCGCTGACTGACCAATATTCCCTTTTTGTTGAAGTCAAAGTATCGATACTTTTATACTAACTAGTTCTGGACAATATCTAGCGTTGGGTTAAGAAGTCTATGATAAAGTATTCTTGGATACCATTCAATCATACATGCAGATCTATAAATATTTGTTTTGGTCATAGGTAATATAGTATCTTATAACTTTGTAAACCTTGGGTCTTAGTGTGCCTTTGAGTGTGGTTTTATTTTAGAAATATCTGGATCATAAAGGGTGACCCGCGTTACTATATTACTATATCTTCTTTTTATGGGAAAGGAGGGAAACGAGCAAGTGAGCTACCTGATGTTCAGTGTTTAATACCGCCCATGAACACCCATAATACTAGAGGAATTATCGGTGCATTGCCGGTTTTTGACGTAAATAAACATTTTTTTTTTAATGGTAATTTTTTTTTTTTCTAAAAGGACCTTACACCTTTTTAATAGACCACTTTACACAAGCCTGCAGTAAGCCTGAAATGAGAAAAGTCTTGTCAAGCGGTCTGTTAGATCTGTATACTTTAGCTTCAATAAGATTGTAAACTTACTTATTAGCGCATATGACTGCAAAAGTATCCTCATTATTTTTATCATTTCTTCAATCTTGCTACTATACAAAGTACTAGACTGAACACATTTGATTCCAAATCCTCTTTCCTTGTAGAAATGTTCAAATAAGGTGTAGGAGGAGTGGATTAGAGCTGTCACTGTGGCTTATTCAGGTAGCAGCCACGCCCAGCCGAATATTGAGTTTCAATGCGTGAACCTTCGTATTGTATTTATTGCTTCCCTTCGATATTAAATTGAGTCACTGCTCGGTAAATCTACTTAGAACTTTTGGATTTACATTTTGACGACAAACCTTTTTTGTTTGACTGCTTTTCGGTAGCCTGGGCATATTTGTGAGTTTCATCGGCTATAATGTTTATAAAAATACATTTTTTTAACCGATGGATCATTTGAGATAAAAAAAGCCGTTTTTCATGACAATAATTCATTTAATTATCATACATTTGCGGGTACTACTTCGTGGAACAGGCGTGAGAGTAATGTCATAATAAGACCAGTCGCATGTATTTTAAAATCGCGTACGCCACTCATTGACAACGCTACCATCGTTGTCAATTAAAATAACGTAAAAATTAGCCTAAAAGATAACCAATTCATAAAATTAAAGAATGCAATATTTAAAAAAACGTGGTACATACAATTGCTCGGGAGTCATGTTTAAGGAACTTTTTTATTGAATGTAAAAAGAAAAAGGATTCTTTATCGAAGGGTAACATAAATCTAAGTACCAGCATGAGCCTACAAATTTTATCAGATGGAATAAAGATGGATCTGTGAGGCGTAACTCACTTTGACAAATGACCCTGGTAGACGAATTTCCCTAAGTTAGTAAAAATATCCAGCTAAGTTACATCTTCTCATTGATTTTCTTGCAATCCCTACCTGAGAGTTTACTTTTATTGCTTATAGATTCCTATCTTTCATTGCTTTATTATTGAAGTTCATGCTTACCATTTACTACTGTATATATATTGCACATACATATGGTCATCGAAGGGGTAGGCAGAGGTTATTTTATGCCACCCACATGTTAATAATTGAGTGTATGTCCTACGTAACAGGGAGTGACCCTATTGTTGATTTTTAAAACACATTTCCAGATTTTGAGTTGCGACTGAGAATACTCTTAAGAGAAAAATAGGACTCGGGAAAAGAAACTACGGCCTGTTCATCGTATAGCCCGCACTTTACTGCAAGACTACGAGGCAGTAATAAATATATCTAGTGTAATGCAAATGAATGTAAGACAATAAAAGACAACAGTCCATAAAACTTTTCGAGAACATTCGCAGAACAAAGTAAGGAGTCTAGGAAATTCCAACCCGTCTTAATTGCTGAAGACTGTTAACTGCACGCATTTCTGCTACCAACTTTGAAATTACCTTACCCGTGCTTATTACTCGTATTAAGTAATGGTAATATTAGCTTCAACTGTTCTTTAAACTTGTAAAATGCGTGATAGTAATTAGAAGGCCGAGAATACCAGTGAAGGTTTTTCGTTTCAAGGCCGCTTTATACCAATTCCCTTAGTTGTCATCCGACATAAAAGTGCGTTCTCGAATTCGCGGTTTTTGGGTTCAATAGAATCGGGCAGTGTTAGAAGGTATTTTCATAAGTAGTTGTCCAAAACCAAGAAGTATTCAAATATTTGCATCAATACTCATGCATATATTCGAGCGGAAATTGAACTCGCATCTTTTTAATGACAAACTTATCATCTCCTATCCCAATTATAATCATCAGCTTCTATACATGCCATTACTGGGCTCAGGGTTTAGCCTGAGTCCACCATGTGTGCCTAGCGCGGCTTGGTGATCAATTAATCGTGATTTACCCCACCATATAAATTTGGTACATTGGGACAAATCTTAATAGTATCCATAAAGAGTCACCACATCTGCCGATTACGTGGAGGTTTGATAGCATTTTCGAAATGGCACAAAGCGCAGTATTGAAGTGCTCTTGCTGAGGTGCACTTAAATAAAGTGTACTCGATCTTCGAACCCAACGTGACGTAAAATCCTGTACTCACTGAGATTTCCACAGTGATTTGAAGATAGAAATAATATTCGGTTTTAAACATTTTGCTTATCTGTGAGTGGTATTAGAGTTGTGTAGCTCTACTGTTGTTTTGAAATACTTTTATACATCATTTTCACACGTTCGCTTGAGAAGAAGTTAAATACATCGGTATAGCCATCGTATGAATAAATAAATCATCAGGTCACTTTATAATCAAAATACAGTCATGAAGAGAATCTGAATTCTAGTAAATCAAAATTTCAGCGCCAACGCCCCAACGACACCCGACTTGCCCGCGGCGTGAATCCCGTATCGAGCGATGATCCTAAAACTCCGAGCAAAACAAGTTACTCGGCTATGTTTCCCGAATAACAACGCAGACCGTAAAATTGTGTATAATTTCATAAAGATCCTCTCGTAAAATGAACAAATTTTCATCGCGCTGTAAATTTTGTTATGGGGGAATGATAAACATTCTTTTAAAGGGGAAAGAATTGAAATGAAACGCCAGTTTTATTGATAATTGAAACTTGGACAATAGCTTTTTTGACGAGGAGTTCCGAGAAGATCCTTGTGTAATTTTTTCAATGCAGCTTAAACTGTTTTTATTTAGGTTAGTTGAAAAAGTACCGGAGGCAATCAATGAAATAAATGACCATACGATATAATTCTTAAGGGGAACTATTATGCATAAGCTATGACTCGTTTTTAATAACGATAATTTTGCTAGTCTTGATCCACTTTATCAAGCTACTCGTACATTGATTCTAGAACATTCATTAATCTGCGATCTCGTTTAGGTTGGATTGATATTCTTTTTAAACTGGTAAGCGTTGTGTGGTTTTACTTAAGCAGAGACTGGTGGCAAGATATCCCGATAATTTAATATTAGTAATCACAGACAGCAAAAGTCTACTAACTCATTTAAGGCTGGCGTGTTAAACCAAAATCCAGCTCCTAGCTTCCCAAAAAACAAAACATAACAACTTCATCCACGCAAATATCTCTACTGTCTAACTTAAAAATGGTTGTCAAGAAGATAAAGTAACGCATACATCTTACCTTATAAAAGGTATGAAGATACACAATTTTAGCAAAATATTTACGCTTTATTCAAATGTTGAACAGCACCGTTCCCCGACTCCGAATTGGTTTTACGACATTGTTTATGTAAACAGTTTTCATCACTTAAAAAGACTCGCTGGTTTCTAGAAATTTCTCGTTGCATGTTAAATAGTTTTTCAATAACGCCGGTCGAGTTTTTAGTTGAGTCCACGGAGTTTCAATCAGTTTTTCAATATGATCATCTCCGACGGACCGGGAAAGTATCTCTGTATAATGAAACATTAAATTTTGTCGTGGATTTTTGGAACCTTCATTTACTAGACGTAAACTTGGGACATTTAACTTCCATTACAACTTGGGACTTGCATAATAATTCATTTTGTCGTTAAAGAAATGGATTAAAGCAGGAAACATGAAAATTAGACAAGAAATATATATAAATATTTTATTTAATAAAATATTGATATCTTCATGACTTGACTGCCTCGTGGTCTCGCGGTACAAGTATGTGCCGTGCGATCTAGAGGTCCTGGGTTCGATTCCCGGGCCGGGCAAAGTGTTATTGGGTTTTTCCATTAGGAAATTCTCAGTAACAGCACGGAGTCTGGAAATGTGCCCGAAAAACGGCAATAGGCTCGCCCCCTATTACTTGGGACTGATACATACCTGGCGAAATGTGGGTGCAGAAATGCATCTCTGCCTACCCCTTCGGGGAATATAGGCGTGAGGTATGTGTGTGTGTGTGATATCTTCATTCATCCAAATGTAGCTCACCTCAATTGTGTAATATATCTTATGGAAAACTATTTAACGTAGTGGCGTTGAATATTTAGTTCGAGCCTATTTTTAAAGATACCAAAGTTTTATAATTTCTTCTTTATTCATATCTTTATACATGCATCAAGTAATTTACTACATTTCTCAGTCTTTCGACAAATTTTATTTAACATATTTAAAAGAACATTAGCATTCGCAAACTCGAAATTTTAATCACTAGTAATGAAAGACGGATATTTTATTACGTTATCAGTGAATTTGCTAACTTTTTTATTATACTGCGATAAATGATACCAATAGTTTAATGACTTCAAGCGAGATATGAAGGTCGATGGCCTCAAAGCTTACGTCGTGAAAGATCCAGAAAAGTAAATGAGATTATGTTGGAAGGAAAACTGCCGTACTTGGCAAGAAAGTCTGAGGCAAAAAAGTATGCAAACTAAGGATTATCAAGATTGTTTTTTAGATATATCTTGCGTTAAAGTTACTAATTTTAAAAGGTTGTAAGTAAATCATTCTATTACTTTCCATTACACAGTACCTATATATTTTTACTATGAAAAAAAAGCTTGTAGGTACTGCAGATATCTTCGAAAACTCTACGATAAAGCGGTTTTATACCAACCAACCGGGGTCAAATAAGACAATAAATTAGCGAAGGCCAAATTAGCTATTGATTGTATCGTATCGATTCATGCTGACAAATACCTAAATAATGCGTTCAAGGACATATCTACAATATATGTATCCACTAGCGATGAGATCGGCATGATTAATAACATGTTGACTGGTAAGAATTCAAAATAACGGTTTCTTACCCTGTTTGAATGCTCACGTTTTCGAGGTCTTAAGGAAAAAAATCGAAATGACTCAAAAACATAGAGTAATTGTTCCGATGTAAGAAATGATGTATTATTGGTTCGCGTGGGTAAATTTGTATATCGATTAGATCGCTCGGGTAGTGCGGACTTTGGATTCTTGGAATTTGATAAGGTTAATCGTTCAATGTTTCTTGATTTGCTGCTTTTTACAATAAATTGTTGATTTTCGTTTGAATACTATATGAATTTGATTTTTATTGCCTTCTTTACTCTTCTCTAATTCTACACTAAGGTACGAGTATCGGAGACATAAGTGATTCAAACTACGAAAGACTTCATAGTTTAACAAATAAGTAGGCTCGAAATTATTCGTGGAAACAAAGAAATAGGTGTTTTTTTACAACCTCGCGCTGAGTTATATAACATGTTTTTGTCTTGTATTATTAACAAAGTAATATAAAAAATAATTTCGTTAATACAAAAAAAAAGGTCGATTCGGAAAATGTCCTAAGTTTCTCTTACTATTCACACTACTCCGCATACTTTTACCGCGAAACCGTTTAAAGAGAATGTAGTCATAATTTTACATAATCTTACATTGATTATTTTGAAAAAAATAAAAAAAAAACATCAAAATCGGTCCACCCAGTCAATAAATCTGAGGTAACAAACATAAAAAAAAAACAATACAGACGGATTGATAACCTACTCCTTTTTTAAGTCGACTAAAAATGGTAAATATCGATAGTTTGCAGTTCAATAACATCCGACAATAAACACCTCGCCTGATATACAAGTTGTGGCAGGTAATGAAACGCAAACACACCTGCGCCCAGACACTCCAGTGTTTGCTGCGACGCGCTCTCCGGCTTACCACGAGATTGCTGTTCTGTTGCTGTGAAATCTTTTTAATGCACCTACGATAGGAAGCTGGGATTGTGTGTTTTAGAACTCGGTGGGTTAAAAGTACTTCCGGTTTCTAATAATAGATGGCGTTGTTTTATGGTCCGTGGGGAGAGAAACTTTGCTGTGATAATACATTCAAACGTGATTATAAAATTTTGTACGCTTCGCTTCGATAGTAAACTTTGAATTCAAATTTTACATGAATTGGATGTATTTACTCATAATCACTCATTCAAATAATAATCTTTTAATTATTTTGAATTATATAAATCACACAAAAAAAGAAAAACCATATCTCACGCCTATATTCCCCGAAGGGGTAGGCAGAGATGCATTTCTGCACCCACATTTCGCCAGGTATGTATCAGTCCCACGTAATAGGGGGCGAGCCTATTGCCGTTTTTCGGGCACATTTCCAGACTCCGTGCTGCTACTGAGAATTTCCTAATGGAAAACCCCAATAACACTTTGCCCGACCCGGGAATCGAACCCAGGACCTCTAGATCGCACGGCACATACTTGTATCGCGAGACCACGAGGCAGTCATCTAAATTAAGATCTAAAAAAAAGTTTTTGTGATAATTTCTGCTGATATTCATTAAGAAATCAAAAACTTTTCAATCAAAATAATCACTAATATGAAAATAATAATCAATCAAACTTTTACAGTAATCACTGATTAAGCATTTCATGCTCCAGTTCGTTTGCTAAGAAATCGCTCCAGATCTCAAGATCAAAGAAAATAATTCGCATTTAGAAGTAATTCAGATACGTGTGTGTGACTGCTAGTTAATTGAGGGCAGTAAGTACACTCGCTGCAATTTGTTCAAGTAGAAGACACAAGTGGATCCGAGCTGATAATTACGCAATATTGGAAAATTGTCAGAGAATATCAGTTGGGATTTTATGATTCATGGAAACAGGTAACAGAATATGCGAGTACATTACACACCGCAAACTGTCACTAACTTTTGCCGCAGTGAAATCGAAGAGCTGAGTGTGTTTATGTAGCTTTACGGTTCGCAATTTGTTTTAAGGTATTTTTTATGCTTGTACATGTTCTGGCCCTTATTCCATTAAATCAAACCATGAAAATAATGAAGTAAGAAAGAATATATATACTTCTTTGACTGCCTTCGTTGTCGTGGGTCAAACTGTGTTGTATTCCCCGAAGGGGAAGGCAGAGGTTACCTTTCTGCTTCCACTTATCGTCAATTTTATTTTCGTCTCGTGAGCCTATCGCCGCTATTCAGGCAAATTCATATAAAAACCTAATAAATTTTATTTAAGCCCAACGCGGGAATCGAACCCGAATCGAACCCGAGACCATCGGGCACATATTTGTGCCGTCAGCATTTTTATTTACGATTACTATTGTAGTAAAAACGTCTTCAATGTTTCTTTTCCTACTTATAAAACACGACAAACATGTCAACAGCACTAGACCTAACCCAATTCAAACTCCACGACGTGGCTGTCTAAAATTTACTTCCAGCGGGTGTATGTACGAGTAAATTTGATTATTTTTCATAGAGTCGTTACCTCCACGTTCCACCGACCAGACTTTGAGAGATAACAGCATAACATTTCACATCCTAAATAAATACAGACCCGGCTGAAATATTAAGAGGGGGTTAATTTGATAAACAAAACGTGTTCTATCGCGACACAGAAAGAAGTGGAAATTGTGAATGTTCTGCATGTTCTCGTTGTAATTTGAATTAAGAATATGGTGTTAGTAAGCTGACCGTACTTTTTTAATGCTGACATATACAACCTCTTCAATTGTGGTCTAAACACAATAAAAAACGGATATTATGTAAAATATAAAAGCAAATATTTTAAACTTTATAGATAAAAAGGATAAACACTATGGAATATATTAGGCTAAATAAAAAAAAGGCGATTTCTTATAGACAACTAAGAATTGAGATATAGGAAGAGAGAAACTACGAGAAAAAATATTTATATTATACGTTAAAGCGATTAAGAATGCTAAGCAATTAATATAAATCACGTGCACTGTAATTTTAAGGTTGTCACGTTTAGTGAATCAAGTGTCAAGATAAGAAATGCTGATTTGACATATTATTTCAATGTCATAAGTGTATTCTAGTCATTCATTCATCATTTTGTGTAGATTTGAATAAGCATTGTGTTATTTGAATAATGCATACGCCGGTTGATACTTTTTTAACTTTTTGTTATATATGAACATTTTAATAATTTACTTTTAAGCTGTAAATATAATTGCGATATGCACGCATAAAAAAACAATAGCAAACCATTTACACATCGGTTAGCTAACGAGTGGTAGCACTTCTGCAGATTACATCAGAAGCATTCATTCCCGTATTAAAACGGTAGCGAGGTTATGAATGATAAATAACTAGGCTGGCGAACCATTTGGGTCAAGTTTACAACATAGAAAATGAATGTGGAACCACTTGAAACATTGAAAGCGTGTATGTAATCAAACGGTGACTAGCTGTTGTAAATTTTAACTTCAGATTACGGCCATTTTGTTTTTAAACACACCCAATACATAGTCATTTCAGAAAAATTCAATTAGAAAGAAATGTTTGTAGATCACACAAACCTTTGTCCCGGTACAGAGATTGAACCTGCGGCTTCTCGTTTTGCAAGCTGACTACTGCACCACGGGGCTATTATACGTATTGTAAACTTGTTAGCCAGAAATTTAATTTACAAATATCTAGAAATAAGGACAAAGACTATAGACACTCATATACACAAAGCCGTATGTGGATGAATATAGAGAGATGCATTTGTCCTTATGCATTTAGACTTACATAGATGGAGACTTAGCTGTTGATAATACAAAAATGTTCAATTGTTTTCTTCTTTCTTCTTCTTCTTCATCAACCCATATACGCTCACTGCTGAGCACGGGTCTCCTCTACCATTGAGAGGGTTTAGGCCATAGTCCACCACGCTGGCCTAGTGCGGGTTGGCGGACTACACACCTAAGAAATTCCTAAGAACTTTTAGGTGTGCAGGTTTCATCACGATGTTTTCCTTCACCGTTAAAGCAAGTGATAATTCAATTTGAATACACACATAACTTCGAAAAGTCAGAGGTGTGTGATTGCCTGGGGTTCGAACCCGCGACCGCCGAGATTCTCGACCGCGCGCCTAAACCTCGAGGCCATCATTGTTTTCATGTTAAAGCTATTATTTTTTTCGTTCAAGAGTAGTGAGTAGCTATAAAGGTCAAAAATTAAAATCGACTCACGAACACGTATTAAAGAGTAACTTTACTGTAAGGACAAAAATCCTGTTATCCCTCCGAGGCTTGTAAAACCGCCTGGAGACTTCGTTAAACTTAGCCTCAAGGTTGTTGGTCCCAAATGGAGCGACAAATAAAGCCCCGGAAAGTATCGAGGTTAGTGATTCTTATAATAGCACCGCAAGATTAGTATTCTGCGCGTGTCTCCACTCAAACAGATATCGAAGATTTCGAGTACGATACACACAAGTTTGGCAATATCCGACGTGACATATATCGCTCGGATTTGTTCTTGGACAAGAGCTTTGTGCTGTTTAACTACGTACGGAAGCCTCAATACATATATTTGCCTTTGTTGATTACCGTAACGTCATGCTGGAATAATCAGCAGTTAACAACTTACGGAAGAGTTTACAAGGAAAGTTGGAAATATTTTCCATAAAATGTGGCTCATAACCACAGTTGATAAACCTCTTCCAAATTTTAATTAAAGCAAGAACTGTTGAAAAATCTTATTATTTACGGTATTTAAATCAAATAACAGAGACTATAGTAAGTGCATGATATTTTTTCATGGGGGGTAAGGGATACATGGTAAAATTGTATCTTCTGGTTATAAACTTGACGACTAAATCCTAAATTGATATTTAATATATGGAATGAACCTATCAAATTACAATTTCCATTTCCCACAAAACAGTTCTTATGTTCCGATCAGCTGGCTACATACTACAAGTATAACACAAATGATAACAAACAATTGGCACCTGTTTGGTTTAATTATTCCACAAATAGCGACATAATCACGTTTTTCTAATTATTTTTTATCAGAAGTCGATTTTTGTACGTGACTTTAGCGAACTTCCCAGATTCATTAATAGAAAACGAAACGATGTTCCGCTTGTTTATAAATTGGGAAAATTAGTTTTTGTTCTATATTCTTATTTGAGTTTTAGCTCAAGGATGGCGTATTACGCTTTGGTAATTTTCGCTGCATTGTTTTGTCTCGTAAGTGTGTTTTTTAGTTTTCTTATTTCTTTTGCTCTATGACCTATCATATAATAAAAACTAGCACTTTCAACTTATTGTTATACGAAAATAAAATGTATTTTTTTAAGTGCCACGTAGCTTAGTTACATTTTCAGACTCCCTGCTTTAGAGAAAAATTCATAATTAAAATAAGAATTTTTTCCCCCTGTTTCTTTAATAACTTTGTATTTTCAAGTCATTCAAAAACAACCATACACAAGTCGACATTCACGTGTTTATATATTTTTTAGACACAATGCATGCCCACGGATCCTGTAATACCCCCAGTGCCAGAAGTTAATGTGCCAAATTACCAGGACCACATAGAAGGGTTCATGAAGGAAATGAACTCTGCAGCCGAGAAGCATTTGCAGCCTCTCATGGCAGACTTGGACCAAGTGGACCAGCAACAAGTGGTGGAATACGGCATCAATTCTTTTATTAACTACATTGACTACGTGGTTAGTAAGAATTTCTTGTTTTGAAGACTTTCAGAGGTTAATTTCTTTCTTTCTTTTCTTGTACACTAAGATCCTTGCTTTATGATTAGCTTCGGCTGTATCTTTCCGCATCTTAGTATTTACTCTGGGTGTTTCAATCAATATCACCAATCATGTGGTCAAATTTTTTGGATGTTCTAATTCAGATTTGAATACACATCGCTCCTTAGCCATCCAATTAACATGAATTTGGTAACTAAAACTATTGTTTAAAATTAATAGAAATGTACACTAGTCTTATAAAATACACTGATAATTGCTAAAGTAAAGTCTATCAAGTCTACTAAGACATTGTCGTTTTATTGAGGATGTGCATTATGTTTCTTGACAGATTGGCAGTTTTAGTTCTCTTTATCGCTCCATTGTTTCCATAACTCCTTAGTTATGTTCTATCATCCGCGAAAAGATACTACAAAAATTTATTTCATTGGAGTAAAACTCAACTTAATTGCCAATTTTATAAGTACACATATTTATCACCGCTTTTGTAAATTATGCTACAGGAATAATTAATATTTGCTTATATATATTGCTTTGCTTGCATAGTTATCGTTTCTCTTCTCTATAGTTCATTTCATCATAGGCAATATATCGGTTCTTTCAGTATTTGCTAGTCTTTTTCATTACTTTTAGATTTTATAAGATAAATGATTGGAATAATTATTAGTACGTGATTTTACTTTGTCGTTGTGACTATACTGTATTTTGTCACATTGTTTGCACGACAGATGACGTAAAACAAGATGCAAACTTTCCTGTTTGATCTGTTACTTACAAACTGAGCGTGGTTGTTTGTTTTATCAACACACACCGACACGCGAAGTGGCTTGCGTTTGTTCTTTTCGAATGGTAATACGATGCTGTATTTACTGTCTCAAAGTACTACAATAGCGTCAACATTTATTCTATAGAATATATTTATTTTATACGTAGGATTATCTATAAATTCTTACAAAGTTTAAAGACTAGTTTAATGAAAAAGAATTAAAGCTGCTTAATTTGTTATAAATTCATCAATTCAGCATGGTCGAATACGTTTTTCAAGCCCACAGCCCATATGTAACGTTACATTTGGTATTTACAATATTAATAGGTACTATCCATATACATTAGGGATGACTTTTATAGATTTCTACATTTCTGAAATGATAAAAGAGCTACAACTTGGCTATGATGACTAACAGTTAGCACCATTCAGTTCACTAGTTTAAATATAAAATTTCAACAATTTTCTGAATGTCGTTCCTCTTTACGTAAATCTGATAAAATTAAAACTGATAAAATGAAACTAATAGGTAGTTGTTTTTCAGCTTCACATCATAAACGCGAGCCAAGATGCCAAGATCTTCCGACAAATGGAAAATAAATCAGAAGATGACGACAAATCTTTGTCAACTGATTACGATAGTGATGAAAATGATAATTTGGGTACGGGACCCGTGAGAGTACAGGCTTGGGTAAAATAAATATTGAAATTGTGAAGTTAAAATTTTCCATGAATTTGAGTTTCATTGGTGGCTTCGCAAAGTCTTTCCGTAAACTGAGATAATTTTAAATTGATGAAATATATCGCTGCTATTATTTATAGTGTTTTCTTTCTTCAAAACCTGCTTAGGTAGGATTTGGCTTTTTGTGTCCAGGTAATATCCTAGATCTTTTAGTTAGTTGGAAAATAGGAATAGCGTTCAATCTGTCTTGCCTATCAAGCTATTCTTGGCCTGTTTCTATTCTTCCTTTATTTTGCCAAGTTACCACTGTCGATAATATCATTGAGATGTCTTTTTCTTAATCTACCTGAGTATAATTAGGAACATGAATTCTTTCAGAACAAAAAAAAACGATTATAGTACTTCAGTTAATTTAGATTAATTTGTTTAATTTAAGAACCGGTTTGGAAGTAACATTGATTTACATTTTTTTTAATACGGCGTGTTTACATCGAAAAACTTTCAACGTTATTGCATAACTTCGATGACGTTATTAACATGTGGCGTCGACAATCCTGAAAAGTTTTATTTGCTAAGGAACGACCTTTGAGAGTCAATATCCGAGATCCGCTTTTCCACAAGTGGCCGGCATATATACAGATTGATTGAAAAATCAACATTATCCTTGCTATTTAATGCTCAGCTCCATCCAGGTGGAAATTTACAAAGATTTGCTTGCATACTTACATCCATTCCCAAATTCCACGTTATAAATCCTTCAAATTAGTAGTTATTAGTATAGAATAGAAACATTAAGTTGTAACATTTGATAGAAGTGTTTATACCTGTTGTTGGTATTTTTAATAATGACATTTTTAAATGATTACTAATCTTCAATATACAGTTTCTGTAAACGGGAAGTCAAATATGGATGATGTTTGCAACACATGGACATGAAAAAAAATTCAAGGTTAATCAGAATCAATTTCAGTTTGTCGCTGCAGTGCTAGATATACAGTATTATTAAAAGGCGGTATAAGAAGATTAAATGCCATTTGTTTTGATTGATGAAATAATCATACCGGTCTTGAAACATGACATATTTTACATCACCTTGTTTAAAAAAATAGTAATAGAATCCCATTTTCGCCAACTAGATGTTACTGAAAATCTTTCAAATAACCCCAACAACGTCCCGTTAAAATTACTATCCTATACGTTAGTGTAGCTCGCACGGCAATTATTTGTATGGCAGAACCGACAAGGCTGTCTTATGAAGGCTGTCATTATATTGTGCCAACCATAATGTTCTAGTACGTTAGGGTTCAGCCTATCGCCGTCCACTGCCGAACATAGGCCTCCCAAAGAAAGCGCCAACTGTCCCGGTCTTAAGCAGGGCTGATGAACCATGGAAGTGTAGGTCGTCTCGTACTACGCCTATATATAATATATATTCGACATAGTTTTTAGGTGTGTAGTCCCTTACCCCGCAATAGGGCAGAATCGTGAATAAAGCCCTAACCCACTCACTTGTGATGGATGCCTGTGTCCAGCAACAGGATGTATATCGATTGATGAAGATACAACACAAAGTTGTAATTTAAGTCCCCCATCCTGTCCAATACTGTCGAAGAAGTTACATATCGATTAGCTTCCTACCTGTGCTATTACGAACCACCCTGTACACATCAGTGGCTGTATGCTAATTGAACTAACTTTGTATAGCGTAAATACGGCAGCGACGTACATAAACTGTTGCCTATATTGGTTGTACGTCAGTTCTCGAGCACCTTTACATAGAATTATTGCTATTGCCAATATGTCCAAAATCACGGTTTTGTTGTGTGTTTTACTAGTTTCTTTAATACATGTGAGTATTTGTTTTGTATTACTGAGTTGGAAATAAATTTAAATATTATATCAGTCGTAAATGTAGGCCCTACGTAAGTTACGATTCTAGATTAAGTTCGGTTATACTTAATATGAGAGACTTTTCGGATAAGAATTTCTCTCAGAGCAACGATAGTCGCGGCCTTGGTTTTACTTCCCAGATTCGCAAAAGCCTTCATGATTACAGTTTTTTATTGATATGTATGATATTGTTTAGACCTAGGGCATATTGATCGGCATTTTGAACATCAAATTTTAAATATTCCAAAGGCTTTAACAACAGTTCAGCGTTAATTCTATCATAATGAGTACATTAATACTCCTCAGTATAATTAAATCGGTAATTGCCATTGCTAACGATCTCTGAAACAAAACATTTAATATTCTACACAAAGACATTGATGGGAAGGTAAACAGGACGACGACACTTTTCAAGAATAAGTGGCAATTTGGAAGATAGGATGGCGCAGTGGATATTAGGAAAACATCCGGATCAATCGGGATGAAACTCGCCGGGGACTTACTGAAATGGTAATCTTTGATCGAGAAACTCTCCCATCGAAGGAAGACTCCGGGCTAATTTTGTATAAATAAGTACAAATTAATTAAATTCAAACGTTTCTTGAAATTGCTAAGGTACATAGTACATACAATAATTATTTGCATACATGTTGAAATTAAAGGTTTACGTCATGCTAAATGAATCAAACTTAAGCTACAAAGCCACTTTATATAATTACTTTGGCAACTATAATTTTTTATAATTAAAAATCATAAAAATTACCTCTTTTTTGAGGAATGAAATAAAGATTTATATACAATTTCGATTAAACTAATATTTGCTACGTTTCTGCATATGATGTAAATGTTTATAATCATAGCCAAGGCCATATTATATTGCATCATACTACGTACAATAACAATATTCTTCTTCCCAAATTAAATTTTTATAACAAAATAGAGCCAGTAAAAGTACTAAAATTACAGTTGGTGTAATTGAATCGATGTAAACTTTAGAAACACTACTCCTGTCCTGCCGACTAAGGCAATAAGATTCGAACAAAAATGAGTTTCCCTCGGGTTACTGAGGTCGGACAATATTTTAGCGCAATTCTTGCGAAATGAAGAGATTAAGTGGACGCCGGGATTAGGGACAACGCGGGGAAAGTAGTAATAAAAGTGTGCGCTCTTATAAATATCTATGGATCTTAATTGAGAAACCCTGGCGACCTAAATCCAGGCGTTACGTACATTATTTATTTTGAAATTACTCCTGGTTTGTTATGATCATTGCGTAAAAAGCCAACTGGCATATGTAAAGAGTAGGAATACATTTATGACTTGATAAATGAGACATAATCAAATCTACTATAAGATGTGATACCTATGCATGGATTTCGACTTCCACGACGAAAATTATCACATCGTCAGTTACAATACGGCAATAGTACCTTAGCACGGAGTTTGGAAATTTGAACGAAAAACTGTAGGTAATAGACTCACCCCCTATTAGGAATGACACGTGCTTTGCGAAATGTGGGTGCAGATCTATACCCCTACCTTTCACTTTCAGGGAATACAGGCTTGTGGCTATTTATATATGTATGTATGAACATTACAGATAGAAGCAGCCTATATGAAGAGAGATGTGCAGGCGACGACTCCCAACCCACTGCTGCAGTCTTTTCAGAAGAACATGGACGCGTTCAGAAAGTGCCTGGACCAGACACTAGCTAGCTCAGTGAACGACAGCGTAAATCAAGTCCAGCCCGTGTTTTCTGTTTTAGGCGATCAGATAAATAGGGTTTCTAAAGCCGTAAGTATTGAGTTATTAAATGATAATGAGTGAATACACCCTGAATTATTGCCTGGTGGTATTGCGGTACAAGTATAGTACTGTAGGTAGAGGTCGTGCATTCAATTCGCAGGTTAGACAAAATTTTGTTAGGTTTCTCATTAGGAAACATTTTTTAGCAGCACAGGGTCTAGAAATGTGCTATAATATTTTTTATTTCCGTATAGAGGATTATCAGAGAGCTCTCATCACTTTTTCGCGTCGTAACTGTAAAATTTGAAAAATAAAGAGATAAAATATGTGATGAATATTAATATGTATGACGATCAAAGAAATGATTAAGTAGTAATATCGTTTGTTTATCCCAAAACTATACTTTCAAGGTTAATGTAGACAAACATGTATCCAGGGTAGGGACTTGCCTATATTAAAACCTGTCAATATTAAAATATGTACATGTTTTCTGGAATAAATTACATTTCATTTCAATTCAAGGCAAATGGGTCGACAAGATATAAACAGACAAACAATACTTCACGTGTCGCGGTGTGTTTTCACTTACGAAAAACGTGTTAATAATAAGCAAATATTCTGTTTCCGTGCGTCAGAATTATACATTACTAATCTGCACTTAAAAAATATTATGTAACAATTGTACATTGTTGAACTAAGGTCGCTAAATTAAAGTAATACCGTTAAATAAATAAATAATATAAATAATTATACCCAACAGCCACATACGTAGTTCTAAACCCACACTATCCTACTGTCCTGTGTCGTGGTTATCAGAATTTACATAAGATTTTTTGGTCTCACAAACACTGTCTTTTCTCAGGGTTCTATCTATCTCATATGTTATTTTTGTATTTAGTCCATATGCCTACTATATGTATATCCATATACACTGCATATAATAGGAATAATAGCTACTATACCTCATTCACGATAAGTTGATTCTTTTGGCAGATGTCAATTTTTCTGAGACATGACTTTGAAATAAAAAACGTATTATTTTATTATTTTAATGATTTGATAAATAAAAAAAAATAAATACAATACAAAAGTCCCTAAAGATATAAGCGTTATCCAAAAATTTTGAGACTTTATTGCTTCAAAGTAAAATTAAAATAGGAATACTGAAACTAATTGACGTTTGTATAATGTTACATCGTTCGGACGGAAAGGGACGTAACATCGTTCATATCGATTGCCACGTCGATAATTTTATTGAACGCTATGATGATCATGGCTGTGCTCCAGTTTCTTAATAAAAACTGTTTTAAAGATAAAACTATTTAATTTTTCAACCTTAGTTTTTACATACTGCGTTATTTTTGGACCTCCTGTCAACTTAAAATAGGTTGTTTAGACCATGAAACTAAACAACTTTTCCAAAGAAACATGGGTCGAAACGTGATAAATAATTCGACCCTCCCATAGAAAACTGCTCACGTGGTCGATTTCGTGTAGAAGGTCTGAATTTTTTTTTTACTTTTCGACCCGTGTTTCTTTGGGGAAGTTGTGTACTTCCGTGGTCTAAAACACCTATTTAAATTTGGCGGGAGGTCTAAAAATAATCCTGTTTAAATATTAAATAGGTACTTATTATGACCCACCACCGCTTATCTAAATAATGTTTTATATGTCGAAAGTAATAAAGAATTTCACACATAATGCAGTATTTTAAAACGCAATATTTTTGAACTTCTCGATATTTTCTGTTTCCCATCATTAGTCGATATGCCAAAAGAATCAACTTATCGTGAATGAGGTATAGTGATATTGAATAATGGTTTCTTATTTCTTTTCAGTTCGAAGACTTAACGGGAAAGTCAACTACTACGACCCCATCATGGCTGTGATTTAATAGAATAATTGTAAAATATTATTAATTAAAAATATTTTGTTATATGGTGTGTTTTCTTCACCTTACTTCTCTTTGAACTGGTTCCTATATTTTATCTTATGTTTAAAAATATTATACAAGGCAAAGGTAATTAATTTGACAAAGGTCAAACAACTTGACAAAGGTCAATTCACCACTGCAATAAAAAAATGCTTTACTTTTATTCTCATTAGCATTATGAAGTAAATATGATTCCCCAAATAAGGGCAACAGGTTTGCTTTCCATTTTGCGAGAATATTTAAAAACTGACTAAATATTTGTGTAGATTTGTGCATCTACATTAATGTCTTTGGAGATTTCTGTCTTTGGAAAGCATCGAGATGTATGATTGTGTCTGTGTGTTTTATTATTTAACAGACACATACTTCCATGGTTGTCGCTATAAGGGCAAAGAGTAATAGACAGTTCTTCCTATTTATCATATAGGATAGTGCGAAATAAAAAAAAACTCGCGAAAAAAGGTTAACATACAATGTAAACATTGAAACGGCAAAAATTCCAAAGCATTTATTAAAAAGGGATCCCTGCGTAAAGTTTTACAAGCATCCGAGCAAAGTATTGAGGAAACATTCAAAATGTGCCCTTATTGAAAACAATTTCATCTTCCAATCTATATTTATATCGTTATGAACGTTTTGTCCTAAATAAACATAAGTCAATCTGGGGCCGTAAATAAAAATGGAATAAGACAGTTTATCCCTTCATCTGTTGTTATTCTCGTACTGTCACAAACATTGATATTTACGTGATAAATAATGACTTGAATATTCCGACTCAGTATATAAATTAGGGTTTGCTTCTATATACCGTTGAGGCCTAAACACTGTGAATAGTATAAGAGACCCGTGCCCCGCAGAAGGACGTACTTTTGTATATGGGCTGATGATGATAAGTTCAATATATCATGATTCAATTATATTCTATCTAAAAATAATTTTAAAACCTACTGAATTAATAAGTCACGCATCCCCATATTACTTTCTAACATAACTTTTGGCAGTGCTTTGTGTATTATTGTCACGTGAAATATATTCCATCCAGAAACCAGCATCCATCATCAGCCTCATTATTGTAAGACTGCGAATAGGTCAACTTCACACGTAAACTACTTTGATGATATACATGTTATTTCCGTTTATTACTAGATTATAACTTGCTTATTATACAATAATTATGATGAGATCTTTGTACCTAATAAAGCATTGATATGCATTGCGTCCTATATGTCCGGGCGTAGTCATCAGTATTTATCTGATAAACTTCTACCATAAATTTTGGTAGAATTTATAGAAACCTAAAGTCATGCCTTTATTCTCCGAAGAGGTGTCCAGAGAAACATGTATGCACTCTCATTTCGACAATTGAGTTTTGGTTCGAAGCGATAAGCCTATTGCAGTTTTTCGGACATATTGGTCTCCTTGCTGCTACTAAAAACTTCCTAATAGGAAAACCTAATATCACTGCTCGCCCTGGTTTTTAAACCTTTTAATCGCACATCATATACATGTGCACCGAGGTCAAGAGACAAATGTAAGTATTCAGAAAAAAGACAAAAGTATTCAAGATATTCTGATAAGATCTTCTAAAAGGTTAAAGTAAACAGTCAGGTGAAAGAAACGTGCTAAACAGATGCAATCCAATGGTCATTGCCAAGCTATTGATTAGCTTTCATGCAATTCCGGGTCAGTTAGATAAGATGAGTAATAAACAGGTCGATTCTTCAACATAAATGGAGATTCCTCACGCAGAATTTCAGTACGTGCTCTGTTACTGAATCAACTAGTCGTTTCAACCCTTCAATCTTCTCAACATGAACAAGCTTTTCATCATACTCTTGGCTGTCTGCCTTGTCAGCGTAAGTATTAGATTTCTTTTTCGCATTACCATCTTCATGTCCTGTGCTGGCTACATCTCATTACCATTTCCTGGTTGACTATTCCATATCCTTAGAGTCAGACAGTGACTTGAACGTTACGTTTTCTTTATAATTTCGGAATTTTGTGTTTGTTTTCTACTTAAATCTACCATAATTAAAATATTCCATTTTGTGTTAGGTCGGTTTTGCAGAGCTTTTTGTAGTTTAACCGATATAGCGAAATAAACATTTGGGCCGCATTCTACCGTCCGATTTCTCTAAGAGTCACTTTACATTAATGCAATTAGAAAAAATATCCTGAAGACATATAGCTTATTGAAAAATTATTACCAGTACACAATCAAACTATGTCTACTAACGAAAATGGATTGTTAAAAAGTAACTGACAATTAAAATTATCAGGGCATGGAACTGTGAATATGATGAGCCGTTGTGTCTTATATACCTAATTTATGAAACTTGGAAAAGGGATCATTGGAAATATAGAATAGATAGCCAATCTTAAAATCCTTTGTATTAATTGTGATGACATAAATAGCCTGAAACGGATAGAGGTGTGTTTAGGATCAAGCAAGATCGTGCCTTGGCGGACCGCGCGCTTATCAAGTATCATCAAGCTCTTTGACGTAAGTATTAAACCCAAATATAATATGTAGGCAAAGTCTATTTATACACCAACTATACCGAGTAACAACGAGACCGTAGATTGCTATTTTTCGAGCAAAAAAGTGTAAAAAGATGTAGCCCCATTTGAAGACCAAAGCCTTCATTTCAATAATAGTTTACGCTGAAGGATCAAGAGATAATAAAATAAATCAATTGAAAAATATTTAAAAAACGATAAATTTGATTAATAAGTTTAATTGTCCCATAGGTCCACGCTTTTAGCAAACGTGACGCCCCTGAAGCGCCTAAAGGATCCATCCAGGATATTGCTGCTCAGCTCCAAAAAATTCAAGAAGAAATGGGCAAAAAAGTGGCTGCTAGTCTAAACCCTGAGGAGTTTAAAAAAGGAATGGAAACTATTATGAACAACATCAATAATGCTGTATGATATTTTTTGAACTTGCTATTAGAGAGTCTCCGTGGCACATTTCGTTTGCCATGAGCTGCCTGAGTGAATCTAGTGGCCACGGGTATACGGCCCGTTGAGCCAAGAAATATATTGACGTGTTTTTACTACACTTTTAAATTAACTTGCCGTTACTTATCTGGATTTTTTTTAACTTATGATAGTACATTATAAATAACGACTTTCAGGCTTAAAATATTGTATGTATTTTGTAAATCTTTTCCTTATTTCAGATTAACGAATTGAAGGGTGCAAGCGCCAGTCCTAAGTAAACAAGATTACAATTTATAGAATGCTGTAGTTATTTATCATATGTTGGCTGCAATGTTATACGATGTATTAGGAACGTTCTAAATATAGAGTGCTGATACATAACGTTATGACTTTTATTTTTGATTTTTTACCTGTAAATTCAAAGGATTTGACACACGGGCTCCCTACACACTTTTAAAGAATATTAAAAATCGTAAAATTAGATTTCGAAATTCGGTTATAAAAGTATGAACTCAGCTCACCACGCTAACAATTGTAATATCATGCATTTCTGAGGTTATTGTTAGTATGCATAAATCCCCAACTGGGTTCATTGCACCTCGCTGGTCTAGACCAAGATGGCTGGCTATTTAACCATTGAAGTACTCATACTGATAAACCGTAAAATTCATATAACTTCGAATCGACTGCGACTGCGTTTTCCTTCGTCCACGCGTCTCATTCGCTGAGCCATTACGATTTTTTAGAAGTAAGTTTATAGATGCACCTACATTAAACGGCAAACGCAGTATGCAAGAGGTATTTTAAACTAAACACAAAGGTCTTTCGTTCGAAGATGGAATAATTACCTTACTTCATCATTGACAATAGATCGCTCCGGAACACAGCCATCAAACGGCATATCCTGCTTGCAAAGAGCAATGAACATGTAATTTTGAACTGCTGCGATCATATTTGCATTATTGCGGTGACGTTTACACGAGCATCTGTTCCAATACATTTTGACCGACCATTACATGAAATAAATCGTAACAATAGACAGACGAGTGGTAATGGGGGACCTAAACATCGTCATCTTTCGCTTGACCACTATAAAATTAAATTGCGGGTCGGCGCAGTATGTTTTATGTTCCCAAACCTTCAATAAAAAGGTAAAAGTAATACCAATTTTTACGAATTCAATTATATATTTTGTGGTCGGCGCAGTGTGCTTTCTTTATACATACATGGTCTTTTCTTTGCAGTCTATCCTTCAGCTTTCATACTAGCTTTACTTTCTTATCCACATATCGCACGCTTAAAAATATAGTGACCTAATTCAAAATTTTGTACTTTCACCTTCATTCACTTTGTGATTAAATATAGTCGGATTCAATGGCAGAGGAGACCCGTGCTCAGCAGTGGGCGTATATGGGTTGATGAAGATAAAAAGAAGAAGAAGAAGAAATAATAAAATTGTAATGTATGTAATGTAACTATTTAGTACACATATTTTTTAAACATAATGATTTTTTATATATTTTCTACAAAATTTATTTGACGAAGTAACACTCTTTTTGCCATTTACTTACCTTAGACTCGGCTTTTTGAATTAGGTCACTATATTATTAAGCGTGCGATATGTTTCATTTACTTTAAAACCAGCCCCTTACCATAATAGAAGGGTTTTGTTAAACTTCTGCTTAAAAATAAAAATAAAATATTTCAGTCCTTGTTATCCCAAATGACTTATTCAAAATGCGTTGAACAGTCCATAATACAAAAAATACGTAAATGTCTTCACAAAATTAACCAATACTTTAACAAAGTGATCTCTTATTTACTGAGCCAATATAGATATTGATAATTATGTTTATTACATCGTTAACTATTTTGTAAACATGTTTAAATGGAAGTCACTTGTAAAATAAAATTAATAAATAATTTATCATGGATTATAAATTAGTCCATCCAAGTTAATTATTTAATTCTTTTATTTTCAACCTTTTCCATTAATTAATAAGTTTCTTGATTTCTTGAAAACCGTTCTCTTGTAATACATTTTATTTTTACATAAATATTTAATAATAGGATTAAACCTGAGATTCTAACAATCAAATATGTGTATCTGTATTATGTACATATAACCTCACGCCAGTATTCTACGAAGGGTTGGGCATATGTGTATTTCTGTACCCACTTTTCTCAAGGTATTTATCAGTCCCACGTAATAGGGGGCGAGCGTGCGTGCATAATACTAGACTTTGCGTTGCTATTGAGAATGTCCTAATAAAAAAACTTACAGATGAATCCTGTGAAAGGCATCGTATTTTAAAAACATACTTTTAAAATTGTAATAAAGTAACCAAAGCACAAACAGATTTCGCAAGTGATCTGATAACATGTATTTGTTTCCAAGAGAAGAAAAATTTGCTGGTACCCAAGTTGGCGATGATGTATGCATATGTTATAGTTTATCTTTTTCGAAATAACTGCAATATAATTTCGTGACAGATCAAGACGAATTTTGTTGTAAACTTGATGGAGTGGATAAGTTGAGCAACGACGTTCATAGCTTAGTCCAAATTGACAATTTCTCATTCTGCAACAACACCTGTATTCCCACGTTTTGTTTACTAATTGATCTTCAAACTGAACCAACAAATCAGATTAGACCCATTTTTCTTTTTTTTGCCAGCCAGAATTAGTAGAGTAATGACAATATAACCTTGACTTGTCAAACACGTAACATTTTCAACGGTCTGTTCAATTTTGCTAAACCACCTAAAATTTATTCATCTGCATAAGATAAAAACTATGGAATACAGATGACTTAATAATTACAAAAAAATCCCAAATTGAAATTATAACGGAAAAATTACTTATATTCATCATAATAAAGTGTCGCTTGAACATACATATAAATTGGAAATTTTTGTTTTAACTTTCATCATTTTTAGCACCACACCACTCAAATGCCTCTTAATAATATTTGTTGGTAGCAATTTGGAAGTCATTAATTAATTAGCTTTCGTAGAACTGCGGCTCATTTAGATAAGACGAATAAACAGCCGGCCGGTTCAGCGTCAAGATAAAGAGAGCCCCCAACCAGGGAAATTCAGTGTGTGTCCAGCTGTAGTACCGACAACTCGTACCAACCCATCAACATGAACAAGCTCTTCATCGTATTCCTGGCTGTCTGCCTCGTCAGCGTGAGTATTATTGAAAATAATAATTATGTTCCCATTTATTTTGCGTATATTTTTTTCTTAGACTTAATCAATTGGTAATGTGATTCGTGAAAAAGGTTTAGAACCTATTTCGTTTATAGTTAGAACCTTCCCAAATTAAAAGACGTTATGTTGTCCTTATTAAATGCATATTTTAAAATAAGCGTATCTTTTTAATGAGGTCCTTGTTAACGCTTACACGGTACAGAAAAAAAAATGGGACTGATCCAGAATAGACGATTGATTTTATAAGGACTTTTGAGTTCGAAAAATAAGACTCTATAAATGTCAATAAAACCGTCGATATAAATAGATTTAAAAACGATTTTAAAGGCAGTAGCTTACAAAGAGTTTAAATATAATTAACATTTGTTTTTGTTGTCATTAAATTGCTATAACTTGATCGGGTACTATAAACCATCCTGTTTAATTTTCAATCTATCTTCCAAATAACATATAAAAGAACTTTGCATTAGGCAAATCATGTTATTTTTTTTAATTTATTTTGGGGGCTATAAATACTATTATTATAATAGTGCACTACGATCAAAGTGAACGCAGTGCAGCCAAAGAATTGGGTTTAGCATCATTTTTGTTTTAATAAATGACTTTACAAACGACAATGTTTCTCAGACTTGATGACTATTTGAATTGTGAATCAGTTACAATAATCATACAGAGTGTATTCAGACGGTGATCTGAACCGAAGGCAGGTAATAGTTAAGGTGAATACAAAGCCCCTGGCATTAAAGAAAATCGCGACAAAAATATAAAAATAATAAGTTTTCCATACAAACCGCATACATTTAATACCGATGGTTGTATGGGAAACGTATTTTTTTCATTCTTTGACTGGAATTTTTTTAAGACCATCAGGTTTATAATCACCGTAGCTAGGTTACGTTACGTGCCTTCGTTTCCGATCATAGTCTAAAAACTGTATTTGAAACAATATTAAGGTTGT
The DNA here is from genome assembly GCA_030295005.1 of Cephonodes hylas. Taxonomy (NCBI): domain Eukaryota; kingdom Metazoa; phylum Arthropoda; class Insecta; order Lepidoptera; family Sphingidae; genus Cephonodes; species Cephonodes hylas. Next base: position 8,701,289 of record AP025372.1, on the reverse strand, counting down.
GTGTAACATTGTGTTGTTGGTATAGGTACATGCCTTTGTCAAGCGTGACGCCCCTGCGGCATCAGAAGCCTCCAACCCCCTCCAGGACATATCCGAGCAGCTAAAGAAACTCCAAGAAGAAGTAGGCAAGAAAGTGTCAGAAAGTTTCAACCCTGAAGAATGGAAGAAAGGCGTAGACTCTCTCATCGACAACGTTGCAAAAGCTGTATGTATTGTTTTTGAATTTATTATTTTCAATGATATTGTAAATTATTTATTTGTAAGGCCTAGTTCCTGAAGTTAGTTGTAGAGGAAGCTCGAGCCCAGTAATGGAGAATAAATAGACCGATATGGATATTAGACTAAAAACATGAGGTGGAGATATTTAAAATGTAACATGAGAGGTAGATAAAGAGGCTATGCTATGAAGTCAAAAGTTTTTATAATGCAAATTGGCCTGAAACCGCTAGGAGCAGAGTAAATATCAAAATTCAAAAATTTCAAAAATATTGTTATTTCTTTATTAGTTTCGCGGTTCATAAAATGGGGAGCAATTTTTCTCTTGCATTTCGAAACGGATATTAAATGCCACAAATTTTAATTCACAATAATGTGCTACAAAGAGTCATGAATATGAGTTTATATTTAAGAACGTTATTGTGGTACCTTAAGAGTTTTAAAACTTTTTTATGTAAGATATTTCACTACTCGCAGTGTGGTAATATAGTAAATGTTTAGTTAAAAATTATTTTATAAATCGTAATAAATAAATATGCAAATGTGTAAGCTGGATGTACCAATAGGTATATTGCACTTGTAACTAAAGATCATAGTTATGACAGTTGAAAAAATGTGACAGTCAACGTTTAAAAAAAAATATCTAAAAATATAGGCAAGCATATTTTATTTTTTATATGAGCAAAGTACTGGCTCAATTGCCAATACTAAAAGCTAGACTAAGATTACCACGTGGTCCCGCGGCACTAGGATGTAGCGATCTATAGATTTCGGTTTCTATTCCCGGATCAGGCATTGTGATTGGAGCCTCCCACTAGAATTTTCTTACATCTGCCTACTCTATCATGGCAATCATGCGTAAGGTTTTGTTTGTATTAAAGTACTGGCGGCGGATGGTAAAGAAAGAGTAGCTCAAAGTTCGACTTACAAGGAATAATAATACCACGGAACAATAACCCTGGCATACGCTTCCCGCCCTCCTCCCCTAGACTAGACGGGAGATAGAGCTATTACCAGCTTTCCCCTTTAAAAAAAATGCAGACTTATTTTGGAAAGTAGTAAATTGTTATTTAGACGGGATATACCCTACGTCAGGTGGTTGCTGTCTAGGCCATTGCGAGCATTCTCTTTATTCGTTCCTCAATTGTACTCTATTTAATAATAATGTTTATTTCCCTTCATTCCAGATTGAAGACTTGAAGCCCAAATCTGACGCCCCCAAGTAAATCAAGAGGAATGAGTGGTGCGCGTAAGCGACTTTTTGTGTGATTAAGAATGTTTTAAATAAAAATTACAATAAATATTTTTTTATAAGAATCTTTGTGTTTTCATTCAAAAATCTAAAGACGTAGATAGCGTAGACTCAAAAAATGTACATAGAAAAAAAAATCGATGCATAGATGTACATCCATGCTGCAGTATACGCATGCTTTTGAACAGATTTACAACTAAATGTATATTGATAACCCAAAGGATATCTATAGAAGTATAGAAGCCAAAAACCGTTATATGAAGGAAACGCAACAGTCTTGATGCACGTTATTTTGTGTGCGACAAAAGTCTGAAATGTACCAAGTAGTGAAAAAAATTTACATCACTCAAAAATGTATGCGTACTAGTTGGGATAAACATTTTAGGCACTGGTTTTGAGTGGCAGCATTACACAGTGGCAGTTGATAAGATAGAATATGGAATAGAATTTATAATATGTCTAGAGGGGTGGCAATTCCTATAAAATTATAGCTGCGCAATACAGCTTGCATTGTCTGCGAATAACATTAATCCAAATTCCATCTTTTTAAAGAGTGCTTCATAACATATCACACCACATGATTTGCTAAATATAGATATTAAGAAAACATTTCAGTGTGATCCCGGAACTTGACATACAAAAATCCAAGCTACCTACAGCGGAGCTCTATTATTCCTCGTAAATGCTATTGATGTAACGTCAACAAATGGTATTTACGGATAATAATAAATACTGCCATTACAGTGATAATAATGTATATTTGCGAATCATTAAAATGATTGCAATGGACGTGACAAAAGTTATAGGCATAATGAGAGTATTTGGTATCGCTTATCTCGCAATTTTAGAGCTAAAGGTCGACGTCTAATGAGTGTGAAACATTGATTATAATTTTATCCTACCGCATGGCAGTTTATTATAATACTTTGTTACCAATTTTATCTTCATAAAATTACTATATGTAAAATGAGGTTTATATAAGTCGTGTGAACCTCGATGTTTATGCTAAAGGTAGAGAATCTCGGTTGTCGCGGGTTCAAACCCCAGCCACATATCACTTTACGAAGTTACGTGTGTATTTACAATGAATTATCACTTGCTTTAACGATGAAGGGAATCATCGAGAGGAAACCTGAACAGCTGAAAATGTTCTTAGGAATTTCTCCGGTGAGTAATCAACCAACCCGCGCTAGGCCAACGCGATGACCAATGCATAAAACCTCTGACAAATCGAAACGAAACGTTTATGATGTTGATAAAAAAAGGATTTTGATGCCTTGTGTTCGAACGTTGAGTAGTGATTTCTTGAAGAAACCTGTTAAGTTAATAAATTGCGTATTTAAATGTGATACGGCGTACTTTGGGTACAAATCTGCCACATCAATCTCAAGGTAAAATTATGTTACGACTCTATCAGATTTAGATGGCATATACAATAGCGCGTGGCTGCGAAATCCTCGAATTGACTGTAGGGTACACAAAGGGGTTTTATGTTCGTAGGGAATTATTTTTCGCGGTAATACTGTTCTTCATATTTATTTCAATAGATATTATAACAGAGCGACGGTGGCTCCGTATGAACACATACGTTCTTTCGCTCGGAATATAAAGTGCTACTTCCAGCAAAGTCCCGCATAAATGGAAAGTGGTATTTTAAAACAACGTTCGGTTTGAATTTTATTATTTTGTGTTATAATACTGTTATCCACGCCTTTATCTGACTTTAAATTTTAATGAAGGAAATGTTTACTCTAAAGTAGTGATAGCCTCAAGGATGATGCGCGTGGTCGATAAAATCACGACTGTGACGTTCAAATCTCACAATACATAATTTTCAAAGACAAGCCTGTATTAACAATGAATTATTTTTAAATTTAATGGGAAAAAATACAGATATCCATACATATTCATCTTTTGTAATATATAAATTTCTTATAAATTTATAAAACGTTTCCTCATATCTATATATGTATAATAATATTTCTCATTTTTCTTCTCAGTGTTGGCCTTGAGGTTTGGGCGCGCGGTCGAGAATCTCGGCGGTCGCGGGTTCGAACCCCAGGCACACACCTCTGACTTTTCGAAGTTATGTGTGTATTCAAATTGAATTATCACTTGCTTTAACGGTGAAGGAAAACATCGTGATGAAACCTGCACACCTAAGAGTTCTTAGGAATTTCTTAGGTGTGTAGTCCGCCAACCCGCACTAGGCCAGCGTGGTGGACTATGGCCTAAACCCTCTCAATGATAGAGGAGACCCGTGCTCAGCAGTGGGCGTATATGGGTTGATGAAGAAGAAGAAGAAGAAGTATTACCTATAGCTCAGTAATGACAGGTATTTGTGTAAGAAACCCTCACAGAGAGAGGTTCGTTAGTTCTTATATTTACCGCACCACCAAAGTCAACAAGATAACAATAAAAAAGATTTCCTTATAAACAAAAAAATAAAATTTGAAATTAGAACGCATTGTAATGCAATAAAAATATAACCAAGAATAAGTGTGGTCACTCGAAAACATCGATACATACCCAGTGTAGTAAACTAGAATTCGATTTTCTACAAAGCTAATAGAATATTCTCTCTGGTCGCAAAGTTGTGGGGTCCGCCGGTGGTTTTAATATGCATAGGACCAGCTGCCGATAAGCCAACCTTACAAAGTCTGACCTGATCCTATTTGAGTCTCTTGAGCCGCCTCCGTCGAAGCTTTCTCAGATTTACACTAGATTCTCGCCCCTGTTAATGTTTCTTCGATATTTTTGTGAAGATGCATTTTTAGGGTTGGTTTGAAAAAATATTATTGAATGCGTTGGAGTATGACGTGTGATTTAGCATTCCTATGTTCGAGTCAACAGTATGTTCGAAATGTAGCGACTAAAATAATCTGACTACTTTGGGAGTATAGATGTGAGTATGTAATGAATTTTAGCTTAATTACTATGAATTTTATAACAACAACCGATACTTAAATAACTTTCTATAGATAGGTCAATCAAAAGACAAAATCTACCCTTTCATAAAATTTACCCATACGCTCACAGAAGCCATAAAGTGGGATTAAAAGTTCTTCAACCAAGGTTACAGGCTTTAACATGCACTTTTATTAGTCTGAACCGACAGACGCTCAGCTAACTCGTGCATGTTACGCTCCAGTAGGTTTAGTTTGGAGTTCTATATATTGATCAAATTACTATATCTTGTGAACTCCCTCGTTGTTTCAATTGTTGTTTGTTATTAAATCAGGAAATTCCGAGTAGTGATCTACATTCTAAAAATATACTTGAATAATGGCAATGTGCTCAGTACGCGAGACAAAAAAATAATAATTATCGATTAGGTAAAAATATTAGCATGTTGGAATTAGACGAACAAGTTTTAAAGAAAACTTCTGAATAGGCTTATCGAAAATAAATCAATGAAAATTATTTGGAATGCAGTTCCCCAAACCCCTAAACACACGAACGAATACATTGAAGTATCATCTGTAGTTTCAAGTTCCATAGCGTCTGTGTGACACTTTCGATCATTGTCAACGCGGCTTAGAGAAATCATCCGTCTGAGACTTATAACCGGCGCACAGGTGTGGAAACTGGAAAACAAACATTTGTCTAAGTTGACTCGAGAGCTCTGGCAAATAAGTAAACGGTACTGGCGACCAAATCGAATTGTGGAGTAAGTAAAAGGATGAGTAAAGTTTATATGTTTGCAATTATTTATGTTTTATTTATGTTTAGGTACAGGAAACCAGGATGATGAATGAACGATAGAGAACCTCTGAGGACAAAAAATAAAATTTCAACTTTTGTAAAGTTCTTACATTGAATATTCGTAGAATGCATTTTTTATCATCAAACGTAATTGTATAGATTAATATTATAGTAAGTAAAAATATTTGAATAAAATGATTTCCATTTATAAAATAGGCAATATTTTACAAAACACCCAGCCTTAAGACCGAAGAAACATTCTATCAATACAGAGAAAAAAATCATGATTACAATAACATATTTCCTTAAAAATCAATTTAAATCGAGACACAAGTAAACAAGCGTAGTTTTACAAACCTCTTGAATGATTCAAGCGTTGTTGTGGAACCGGTAGAAAATTTTCATACAAATAGTATCCAGTGATTGTTAGATTACCATATAGATAGACTGTATGTCTAAGCTCACTGACATCTTACACTGTATCGAGTATTCGATGGCAAGATTATATTGTATAATGCGACGCCAGTTGTAAAATGGTGAGTGATCTGAAAAGATTTTGGAAATTGGAAAATAGCTGCAAAAAGATGAAAATTTAGAAAATGTGTAGAATACGGATTTTTTTACGTCTTTCATATTCTTTATTGTTATACATAATAGGTTAATTTGAGAACAAAAGAGAACGTTGAATTAGGTACGGGCTTTAAACATGCTATTTTTATTTTTTGCTTTAATTGAATACATGCTATAAATAAGATTAGAAATATTAAAAAATATATATTTTATACTTATTAACTAATACATAATATTACCATTTATCAATTTTTTTATCTAGTTGATAATAATAAACATTGTAACATGTACTATTTAAGAATTCGTTCAAAATACATTCAACAAATTTAGGCTATGCTTCACTTACGCTATTATCATTCGTTTCATTCAAATTGTAACAAAGACAAATGCCTGTATTAATGAAAACTAATTGTGAATGAGAGATAGAACTTTAATTCATCGTACCAGTATCTTCGACCGCCTTAAGCGTTTGGTAGTCTAGTCAACATGTTCAAAAACGTGTTAAATAGAAATAAAGCTCCTAAAAATATGAGCGATGGCTCATTCGATTCGGAATGACGTCTAGAAAAATGTTTTTGAAGGGTATATTAGCACATAAAAAATTGCAATTGTTATTAACAAAATAAAAAAAATAAAAAAGGTATTTAGTTTTTCGTTAATAACTTTAAAAATAATAATATTTAAGGAATTTTGAAAAAAGATCCTGAAAGAGGAGAAAATTTCCAATAAAAAAGAATAAACTCCCGGAACTCTATCTATATTATTTATATTATTTTTTATACTGAAAATAGAGCTCCGCGAGGGCGTTACGGCATAGGCGCCGCCTAAAAAGCCGGTATATCACCTAAAACAATTTATTTTTAATATTAAATGACAATTTAAAAATTTGAAAAAATTTTGGTGTAATGTAGACACTTGAACGAAAAAAACCTCGGTGACAAAAATTTTTTTTGTCGATTTTTCGAAAAGTTACATCATTGTTAATTAACTAATTTTTTTCCAATCTCTGTTTTTATAAATTACGGCATAACATTTTTAATAATTGATCTAAAAATCTTTTCGCTTCGTGGAGCTCTTCATGTTTATGTACCTTATAAAGTTATGCAAAAAAAATTAATTTAAGTTAATTATTTTGTTAATTATAATTTTTTTAAATGAACTAAAAATGAAATTTCTAAAAAATGTTATTAAAAAATTTTTTTTTTGATAATGTATTATTATTGCTGTTTTTGCATCTAATATAGGTATTAATTATCATCGGAAAATTTTTTTTTACGTCATTTGTTAAGAAATTATTTATAAACAAATAGACTATTTTGGGACTTAAAAAAAAAATCTTTTTACCATATTATAGCATAGGTGAAATAATGATTTTTTTAAAAAAAAAATTTTCTTAAATATTTTTTTTTATATTTTATAATCGTTTTTTTTATATTTCAATTGTTTAAATAATTAGTTCAGAAATTATATTATTCTTAAAAATAATCACTGACCCTTTTCAATAGAATAACAGAGAAATATTTTTTTTTTATAAATAAATTAATTGCTTATTAATTAAAAAATTTGTTATAAACAAATAATATTAACCGTTATATTTTTTTTCGAAAACTTCGAATAATAACAAAAACAACCATATATAAAAAAGTTTAGAAAAAAAAATTTGTAATAAAATAAAAAAAAATACAAAAAAAAATTTTTTCTTAACTTTTTTTATATATGATTGTTTTTGTAATATTTGAAGTTTTCGAAAAAAAATATAACGGTTAATATTATTTGTTTATAACAAATTTTTTAATTAATAAGCAATTAATTTATTTATAAAAAAAAAATATTTCTCTGTTATTCTATTGAAAAGGGTCAGTGATTATTTTTAAGAATAATATAATTTCTGAACTAATTATTTAAACAATTGAAATATAAAAAAACGATTATAAAATATAAAAAAAAATATTTAAGAAATTTTTTTTTTTTAAAAAATCATTATTTCACCTATGCTATAATATGGTAAAAAGATTTTTTTTTTAAGTCCCAAAATAGTCTATTTGTTTATAAATAATTTCTTAACAAATGACGTAAAAAAAAATTTTCCGATGATAATTAATACCTATATTAGATGCAAAAACAGCAATAATAATACATTATCAAAAAAAAAATTTTTTAATAACATTTTTTAGAAATTTCATTTTTAGTTCATTTAAAAAAATTATAATTAACAAAATAATTAACTTAAATTAATTTTTTTTGCATAACTTTATAAGGTACATAAACATGAAGAGCTCCACGAAGCGAAAAGATTTTTAGATCAATTATTAAAAATGTTATGCCGTAATTTATAAAAACAGAGATTGGAAAAAAATTAGTTAATTAACAATGATGTAACTTTTCGAAAAATCGACAAAAAAAATTTTTGTCACCGAGGTTTTTTTCGTTCAAGTGTCTACATTACACCAAAATTTTTTCAAATTTTTAAATTGTCATTTAATATTAAAAATAAATTGTTTTAGGTGATATACCGGCTTTTTAGGCGGCGCCTATGCCGTAACGCCCTCGCGGAGCTCTATTTTCAGTATAAAAAATAATATAAATAATATAGATAGAGTTCCGGGAGTTTATTCTTTTTTATTTGAAATTTTCTCCTCTTTCAGGATCTTTTTTCAAAATTCCTTAAATATTATTATTTTTAAAGTTATTAACGAAAAACTAAATACCTTTTTTATTTTTTTTATTTTGTTAATAACAATTGCAATTTTTTATGTGCTAATATACCCTTCAAAAACATTTTTCTAGACGTCATTCCGAATCGAATGAGCCATCGCTCATATTTTTAGGAGCTTTATTTCTATTTAACACGTTTTTGAACATGTTGACTAGACTATGGGTCTGACTAATGGTTCCAAAGTATTCAATCGTTCTTCGCCTCAATAAAGTTTGTGTAGTTTCAGATTCCTGTGCGTTTTTTGTTCTTCGTCGTTCATCAAATCTTCGACAGTGTCATTTCGAATAATTTACCTATAAATGTATTAGGGATAATGAAGCATTTAGATTTTTGTTCGTTCCAATTAAATTTTGATTCTTACTTAATTTAATAATGTGCATTTTTGATTGTATTTAGTCACTTCAACGAGCAATATTAATTTAGTAGCCTAAAATGATTTAACAACTTCATGATCAAACTTGACACCTCCTGACAAAACAATTTATTTATTTATTTATTTGCAACACTAACATTGTGTTTACACAATCATTTAAAAACATATTCCACACCTGTCTCATTCTTGGTAAACACAACAATTACAAGTGTCGACATCTCAATTATACAAAACAACTAATTAGTTATACAAAAAAAAAAAAGACTTATAAACATATAGAAATATAAATATTAAGAGAAATAAGCAACAATGAATTAAAAACTATAACACTAAAACAAAACCAATTTATAAAGGACAATAAAAAGGAAAAAACAAACTATATTTATACTTGGAAAAAAATAAAAAATAAAAAATAAATGATTTTAATATGTAAGCAATTTAGTGTAATAGCTCTGATTTTCTAATTTTCTTGCAGGTCACACAATATTCACTAATAGACCGATTCTAGCTCAGTTAGAATAGATCCCCGGTGCTGAAGCTCAGTCTTAATTACACACCTTTCTACTTACAATACAAAGACTGCTTGATTATTGTAAGCATTCCGATGGATGAATCTAACTCATTAGCGGGTGCCAATTGAAAAGCGCAGGAGTCAAGAGAAGTTAGAAAGGCAACAAAACTGCCACCGTAGGTAGATAGGGAAGCATTGAGGGAACTTTCTTTGAGGCGAAATCGCGTTAAGGATTCTACGAAACATCTCTTATTAGATGTGTAATTATGAACATGCTGAATGGGTTAAAAGGGATATGGTCGAAAACAAATAGCTACATTTTTATGTCCCTTTTAATTTTTTCATATGGCCGGGAAAGTAAATCAGAATGTACTAGCAAAAATATTTAATCCAATTTTACAAATGTATTTTGGGATTACAAAATTTAAAATTAATACGCGCAAAAATAATAATAGCAACACTTAACTGAACAAACAAAGCGAAAATAGTATGTCAGATAAAACGTGGAGAACGACTCTGTATACATGTATGGGACGTAAAAGTATGTTAATGTACGTATGTATAAATATGTGTTGCTTACAGTCAAGTAAATATAGACGGATCTTAAAGGCTTTAACCCAACAAGATTTATTCGCAAGCATTATTTCATTCAAGGATTGTTAGTGAGACCTCAAACAATGCAAGGATTTTAGGCCTTTCATTTTCTCTTTTGTTTCCGGCATTGAATCGCAAAATAGCGGAAAAATTGAAGTTTAGCCATTGTTCTAGGGAACGATCGAAATTTGTTGTGCTGGAATTCAAAGTGAACAAAATCTACATTTCTTGGATATTCTGATTCCAGTCATAATTATTTCACGTCTTTTCGACGTTGTGTTTTAAATTGTTCCGTATTGTTATATTTCCACAAAAAGACTAGACCACTATTTTGTACTAAACCTTATTATTGTGTAATAACCAGTCAGCAGTAGAAGTGGCCTGTGTTCAACAGAGAGACGTGAATATATATCGGCGAAAAACTAACATACACATATGTGTGTGATCACAAAAACTCATAATAATCATTTGACAATTTGACTCAAACATAATTGACTAATTTCCGCATTTAAATTTCAGCGTAACCTTGACACTTAACTAATGTTATTTGACTTTGCAAACTATTGCGTTGTCAAATCAACAGGAAAGTTAGGGCGCCAAATTATTGAGTTAATATAAACTTTATAGAGGAATTCACGATTTGATGATACTTCGCTTTCTGATGGATAGATTTGAAATAATAAGTATCTTTACCAGCTAAGTTTTCTACAATCTTTATGCGATTTCTTCGACTTTGAAAAGCAGCGGTGAAGTTTAGGAATAATACATGGCGAAATCATTAATTCCGCGTATTGTAAGCATTGCCGACCGAGTTCAGTTATTGACCGATCGAAATTATGCGAAATGAACATCCGGGGCTGTTGAACGTGCTGAATTCGTGGAAATTGTGGCAAATTTCGATAGTTCATGTTTTTACACAAAACGGCTCGCACCTTTTTACACTAGTGCTTTTGTTCCCGATTTTATGTTTCAATTTTAAATAATTTCACATTGTTCGGTGGCTTTAAAAGGATTTATCTGTCGAAGAGCATGACCGAATGTGGCTTGTAGAGGTTATCGCGAAATAAGTTCTGTGTGTTTTAAATAAAAATATTTCATGTTTTATCATGACGGAGTGTCTTACTGTTTGCGTCATAGGTACTTTTAAAATTGTTTTGCACTATATTATGATAGTTATCTGATTACCGTCACCAAAACCTAAGGGTAAATAAGAGTATAACTAGAGTTCTAGAAATGATGAATACGATAATTTTCTGACACTTTAAGTTAATTAAAAATTAAAAATATAAGCTATAGAGAAAACTATTTTTAAAATTTTCTAAGCATGTTTATTTTAAACACAGTAATAGCACAGTTCTTCTGTATCTAATAACAAACCCGTATTCGTAATTAAAAACAATTCTTGCTGCATTTTCTTCTATTCTTCAGTTGAAACGCTGCACGCAGACAGATTCTTGAGACAGATAATGCATTTATTATTAAGTCTGTGTAATGAACTTGCCAAGTTTAAGAACTCTCTTAAAAGAAAGCTAGTTAAGAGGTCATTCCTCCTTCCATATTAAAATTTCAGCAATAAGTGGGAGCTAATTAAAAATTCCTCACGATGCTTTCCTTTGCAGTTAAAGTAAGTGAATATTTATTATGAATGCACACATGACTTTTAATAGCGAGATTTTTGACCGCGTACTTAAACCTCGAGACCATCACTTGTACCAAGGCCTAAACTTCAGTTGAATAGGAGGCTCGTGCCCAGCAATGGAACATGTACCTATATGGACTGGTGAAAACAAAATTAAAATTTGTCAAGTGTCATTTAGACTAGCGAAAATTCATAATGTAATCATGGATGGTTAATGGCTTTGTGGATTTAAGTTTATCGCTATTGTAAGCCGATAGAGGTCTAAACAGTAATTTGGGTATGAATAGAATACAGAATGCTAATCTATGAATTCTAAATTGGGTCATTAGCTTTGGCCACACCAGACGCGTATCCATTGTTACCAAATTATAATTTTTGTGGTGTGGTAATAAAAAAATAAATTAATGTCATTGTGAATTTCCAAAGTAGATTTCATGTAGCGAAAGACATGAAATAAAAATATTAAGCTTAATCCTAACTCCGCATTAGGAACAAGGTTTAAATGTTAAAATGTCACAAATAGAGAAACTAAACGAAAAGTTGGTGGATTTTAGGTTTTTAGATTTTTTTTATAATTGAACCAGTGACGTTTTATTTTAGAGGCTGGTATATAATCGACTGTGAATCGATTTTATTCACGTTAATTTTAGAGGCATGATGATGTGTAATATTTTGGTTGATATTAATCATGGAGATACGATACGATAGAAAAATTCCTGATCACAAAGAAGAAATCAAAAGCTATATTCAATTTCTCTAAAAACACTTTAGAATCAAAAAACACAATAGATTATCGCCGAAGCATTTTTCCTTATTATTCCTGCTTCGTTATTCCTCGAGGTGATTCTAGAATAGTTGCTTCCGCCTTTATTCCTGGCAGCCACCCTTAAGCGCTTGCCGTCCTTTTGACGCTGTGACAATCGTCGGACTTAAACAACAGTCTTTAATACGAAACTACACGATGCTCTTTTGCTGGACGACAAATTTTATGCTTGGGTTGTTATAAAAATGAATCTAAAAACCACACGTCAAAAATTAAAGTTTCATCCCTATCATCTGGATGAATGGCGCTCTTCGACAGTGCGGTTCAAACGGTGTTTCATTCCACGCACAACAAATTTGTGGAATCAGCTTCCGTCGGCAGTATTTCCAAATGGATACGATCTAGGGACCTTCAAAAAAAGAGCCTTTATCTTCCTCAAAGGCCGGCAACGCACCGATGATTCCTCCGGTATTGTGGGTGTTCATGGGCGGTGTTGACCACTTAACATCAGGTGGCTCACTGGCTCGTTTGCCTCCTTTCCCATAAAAAATAAAAAAAAATAAAAATAAAAAAATGATGTTGTAGCTCAAAATATGTAGAATGTGAATTAATTAGATCGTCAATTTTAAATGTGTTATAATTACGGTCTCATATTGGGAAAGTTGTTTTATTTTGTCTTCAAACAGGAATAATTTATTGATACTAAAATTGTTGCTATGGAATATTTGGTGTGTTTTTCCTGTTTAATTTTTAAATAAATAATTCGAGTCCAAAGAGTCGCAATATTTTTAAGTCTTATTAAAAAATAAAACGTCTGTTATCAGAGAATGAATTTGACATTGCAATAAAAAAATCATATTCAGTTTAAAAATATGCAATAATTCCGAACTTTATGAGTCAAAATTGCGAATTTACTGTAACTTCTGTATGTCATTGCGTCGAAATCCATGTCAATTAACCGTCCGGTCAATGACCGGGTACCCGGGTATCCATTTTAACTTTGCAGATAGAATTTAATAACGTTTTCGTAAAAAAAATACAAAACCGTCTGGATCCCCAAAATTTAAGTAGTTTTAAACCCAATTCTTGTTAAACGTTATTATAATTAATTATATAATAATAGTAATTAACTACCAAACTTGATGCCTCCTTCGTTCAATAACCAGGTACCCGGGTACCCACTGAAAGTATTACGCATGCACGTCGGTAATCCTCACTAAAGAATCTTATTGTTTAAAGTATTTTGGTAATTTATAATTTTTTTTTAAATATATATTTTTTTAATAGCAATTGCAAAAATAGTAAGTAAAAAGCACATAATTCCCGTCATATTTTATTTGTATAATTTTCTTTTATTATTTATTTATTTATATTGTATACTTTTTATAATGATACACTGCTACACGGAAATAAAAGTAAATTTAATCATGACGTTCATTCCAACCCATGTTCATCACAAATTAGGTTTTTACATACTGAACATATTTTTCTAGTTTTCGCGACGTTTTTTTTAGTTGTCTTAAAAATACTGGGATCTTGATTATTTACTTGTTATCATTTGCGCATATGGAATGATAGCTCGGCCAGGAAAAGATTCAATCACCGCTTTCGTTTAGAAATGCCTCAAAATTTGAGGATTCTTCGAACAATTTATAACGAAAGGAGTACGCAGTTGTTTGCCCAATAGCCGATAAAATAATCGTCGCTCATGCCATTTTTAACAGGCATTTATGATTTTCATTATACAGAAGATATGGTGAAAATCAGGCGACATCGAGAATATTAAAGAGATATGCTAGAGGCCATCTATGCGTTGTGGTATATCAACCAAGCATTTTCTCCATAGTGTCCACTCCAGCTTTTAACCAGTCAAAAAATTCAATAATTGCGGGTTGTTTCTTTGCACCAATACTAATTTTTGCTTCTTGATGTATTAATGATAATATAATTAGTGCCTTTTTGGCACATAACTGCACTTAGTTATGTTTTTTATGAAAATTAAACGCAGTCGATAATGGCCCCTCGCGTTTTCGATTAAGCTATTGCTGGTGGAATAAATGCCTTATTTTATTTCTAAATGCTGAGAATAGTCAAGTATCACGATTGTAAACATTTTACCAATGGAAGAGTAGGAAAATAATTATCCAATAATAATGGTATCCACTAGTAATGTTCCTTCTTGATTCTTGATACGGTGGCTCCAAGACTGAAAATTTTCACCAACGTTCTTTTCACATTACATATTTATCAATATTTATATACCTTTTTTCACTTTTACAACAGATTTTTAACGTGCTTGGCAATGAGTTAAGGTAGTACCGACATATAACGTCTGTTCACTGGGGTTCTAAAATTATTGTTTCGGCTGAAGGGCCGATTAGTCCCAAATAGGTCCCTGAAAGGTCTAAAACCTTCTATGGGGTCTATAAACTGCGTATAGCGTCCATAGTTATTTCATATGCCACGTAGATAGCTTACTAATAACTTTTCTACCGTCACATTATATGTGGGTACCCGGGTACCCGGTTATTGAACGAATGCTGAAAGTTTGGTCATTGACCGGAAGGTTAATCGTCACATTGCCTACATCGCTTATTAAATTACTCACAAAAGTTATCTAAGCAATTGAAAAAAAATCTTAGCATCGACTACTCACGTTTGTTTATAAAGCTGTATGTGCCCACGAAGCCAGATGCATTGCGCTGCTGAGGGCCAGTGTGGAACTCCATGACCAGCGAAGGTCCTGGAGAGTACAATGCTTGAGGAGCATCAGACCTTCCACCACACAGCTCTCTTGACCAGGCTGAGCGCTCGTTGATGGCTCCAGGAGGCCCAGGACCTTGCACTTCCCAGTACACCTTGAGGTAGTCGCCTCGGACACAGCTGTAACAAGGAATTATGTTAATGAAACTTTTTATTTTATTACTCAGGTTTGTTAAAGATCGCAGGAAGCCGGTGAATGAAGGCTGAGTCTGACGGAGCGCTTTGGATATCTTTGGAGGAGACCTATGTCCAGCAGTGGACCTCTGTCTATTTACAAAAAGCTTGATAGACCAGTAATAGCGTGCGATCTAGAAGCTGCAGTTAAAGTTCTCGTGACGAGTAGTGTTACTAATTCTTTGTTAGAGAATTATTTGTAGTAGCGCTGAGTCTGGTTTTAACTTGGACAAAAGTATTAGGCTCACTATTACGTGGGCCTTAAAGCACAGTTTGCTAAAGATGGGAGGAAAGTTAAAATAATAGTTTTTCAAAAAGGGAATATTAAGAGAAAAATGTATTCGGTCCTTTTTCTAAGATTTAAACCAGTTCATAAAAAAAAAAAATTAAAAAAGAGGATTTAACAAGAAAAAGGATTTTATAGAAAATATGAAACATTTGTGAATGACCTACGTTACTAAGGTAAAACGATTCCAACAAGAATTAAAGCGGTACTCAGTGAAATACTCGCACATTATCTCGCGTTGGAATGGAAAAAAAGGAACTTGATTGATATTAAGAAACGATTGTATGATCCAGGGGTTATTGTTTGCTCTTTTTGTGAAATTATTGGTTTAGCGATAATCATAAAGTTTGAGTCTCTTTAAATTTCGCAAAATCAGTTTCAAGCTGTGTTTTGTTTCACTGTATTCAATGATATAAAACGATGTAAGCCATGACATTATTTAGTTGTGTATAAATTCAAGTGTTTTATGTAGAAAATAAGCTGGGGAGTGGTGAGCATGCAAAATGAGAGTTAGTTAGTTTTATAAAGGTCTACATACAAACGCGATATCATCATCAATCCACATTGTTTTTATTTAAAATAGCGTATGGTATGTAGGAGAATTGAACGTCTAATATTAAGAATACTTAGGCATTGTTTTTTATTATTGTTCAGTATCAAAATGATTATGCGAAGATGCTACTTTACTAAATCAAGAAGCAAAAATTAAAACAAAGCGATTTTTTGTTTAGCAAAGAACACCGAAACAAACTGCATGATCCCATTTGCGAACTAGAATTATATTTAAAGGAAACGATGAATGAGAAAGATGATAATCTTTTATATATTTAAATTGAAGTAGAAAAATTTACTCAAGAGGCGATAAAACGGCTAAATGGCATGAAACTCGCCATTGACTGTAATCCCTTGTAGAGTATAAAGTGCAGTGCATCTATTTTAGAAGGAAAACGCATTAATGTCTGTGTAGTTGGTTTATTGAAGGTCTACTGCTGTGCTACGCCTTCATATTACGAAATAATGCTCATAAACCAGCTTTATAACGTTCCATTTTACGAAAGACATGGCTTTATAAAGTGTTATCTTTAGTTTTATTACGTACTCATTTTTAAAGTTTTATTTGCAAGACACCTGAATAGACAAGACACCAGGAATTTTAAAACAAAAAAAATGAAATTAAGTTCATTGACGTCATGGAATAAATTACATTGATTGGTTGAATGAGTATTGTTAAACACTACGTACCACCCATGTAGGCTGTTACTCATAGAACTCAACATTCTAAGTATCTAAAAGGAAACCGGAACTCTCGTCTACTTTCATTAGTTTATATTGTGGTTTTAAGGGGCTGTCGGGTTATTGTAGATTTTTCAAAAATTACGGAAACTCTACTTTGGTCTCTATAACTTGTATAAATATGTGTCCTAGCTAAACTATTCTTAAATACATACAAATATTAAAGATTACAAAAATATTACATCAGCTCAAATAACCGACGTTAATAACAGGAAAAGCGCTAGTTTCGCTGGCCCCAAAATTTAATTCTCATTAACGTCAATAATTCATAGCCCGGTTGAATACAAATTGTGCTACAGCCGTATAATGTATTCAGCTTTGTAGCTAGTTCAAATTTTAATACTTCAAATAATTGGCTGTTAAATATTGTATGTTTTATCAAGTGTATTATTGTATAGGGTTTCTCTCTTGTTGTTTAATTATCATCAATCTGAATTTACGTATTTAGGAATTAACGTGATACATTTATATCGATATTATCGGTTCCATGTCATGAATATGCTTGAGTTTTCAAAGTTACATTTTAGAGGAATGCATTGAAAATAAACCTTTAAACCATGATAGAATTTAGCCATAAACTTCATTTGTGCCAAGCAGCGATTGTAATCTGGTGCCAGAAACTAATCTTCAGGACTTCTAGGTAAAGTGACTACACCGTACGGCTATAAAACGTATTTCTATATCTAGCAACGAACTCGCTGAAATAGAAACGGATATAAAGAAAACACAATAAAAGATTGAAGATGACATTGGCAAAAATCATCGCACGCCTATTCATCCCTGACATATTGTAAGACGTTAAAAGCCAAGGACACGAAAACCTTTCAATATCTTCCATTCGCCTGTGTGACATTTACTGAGGTGATAGTGAAGTAAACAATAGACCGAGGCTACAGAATTCAATAAACAGAAATTGAAGGAACATCTCAAACTAAGGATGTCAGGGCTTTAACGTAAAGCCAGTTTCTGGAGGCACAAACCCTACTCAATTGACCGGAGATGACAAGTTTGTTACAGCTTTTAGGAGAGAATTTTTCTTTTCACGTTCTATGTGGTAAATAGAGGTAATGTTTTCACACGCTTTGACACATGACGTGGTATTGAATTCAAGTCAAAAGTTATGTGGCTTATTGGTAAATCGGCAGATGGTTTTGTGAAATATTTAGTAGGTAAGACGTTATTCAGAAGAAAATACCGTTATTATTTTTCTCATGAAATAATAACGGTGTTTACTACATATGACTGCTGATATGGCTATCACTCAGTCCCTCGAAACGAATATATTTTATAGGATCTATAACTCTTGTGCTTATAATTCAAATCGAGAACAAATCTCCGATTAATAAAAAGCGCTGTTGTGTATGAGTAGTGTGATTTAAATTATAGTATAGATTCAGTTCAAAGAGACACAGATCACTCATTGATTTTAAGATATATTGTGTTATTAGATATTGTTTATGATCTTTATCCAGCCTCTATGACATATTCTGTCCGAAACTAATAGTGAAGTTAGATGTTTGGTGAATGCATACGTTCCTTATTCGCTTTTCTTACAGGCTTATTATGTCAAGCCAGCACTCCGATCGATTACGACCGTTGGATTCCACTCTTGGGAAAATAGGACCAAGACAAATCTCTTTGCGGGCTTGCAGGCAACTTTCTCGGATTGTCTTTCTTTGCTGTCGCATCTATCACGCACATCGAGACAGTCTTTTGTTTCATTTATTTCCTCTTATCACCGCTCTTATGCGGGCTTTTTGTGTTCTGCATTACATATTTAGGGATAAAGATAAAAGGAAAAATAAAACTTTATATTGCACCATTTAAACATAGAAACAAACAGACAAACACAATTTAACTATAGTGGACAATTGGCGGTCTTATCGCATAGAGCGATCTCTTCTAGATATTATTGCGTGTTGAATGCAGAAATAAGAAATCAAGTTGAGTATCTATGTTTCCAACTTACTCCTATGTAGTCTTACGACTTAGAAAATTGAGACTTAATTTCCAGTAATTCTATAAAATTGTAATGTTTACTATTATGAGTAAACCAACGAATAGATTTCATATCCCTCTTTATTGTAATGTATCATTTTTAAAATTATAAAGCAATGCCGAATATTTTTTTTTACTTTAAATTGCCACGCTGATCGCTTACACAGCACATCAATATGCAAGACTCTTTATTTCAGAATATTGAACGTGGATTAAAATCGACCGGATAAACGAAATTATACAGTCTGTGTGGTGGACATTAAAATATTCTTCGTTTGACGTTTACACATTTTTTATTCCGAAAGAATATTTCTAGTTTAAAAAACTTACCAATATAATTGAAAAGTATTCGCATTCACATACGCCCAGTTTAAAAACATGTTACCAGTTCGATATTTTCACTGAGAA
Organism: Cephonodes hylas; assembly: GCA_030295005.1. Taxonomy (NCBI): domain Eukaryota; kingdom Metazoa; phylum Arthropoda; class Insecta; order Lepidoptera; family Sphingidae; genus Cephonodes; species Cephonodes hylas. The sequence goes on along the minus strand of AP025372.1, from coordinate 8,682,028 downwards.
AAATATTTGTTTCAGTTCTGTGTTTGGGAGAGAAAAGTTTCTCGTAGTTTCGGTGCAAGACTTGTTTCGTCGTGTGGATGCAGAAACATGTTACCTACTGCTTATTTCATAGGCGAAGATTATATTGCCACACTTTGTGGAATTTACGAGTATATGTCATAGAAATATTATTATTTATTTTTATCAAAAGAAATAGTTATAATGCCCTCAATAATCCGGTAAGCTAGGTAGTTGTAGTACCCTAAGTATGCTTTACACAATCTTGGTCTCACAACCTCCGAGATTCGAAAATATATTAAATAAATTTCTTAAACATTTGTCTTCATAGATTGATTTGTCTCACATAGGTCCTAACCAACTGTGATGTAACAATTAAATTTAACGAAATTCAAAAAAAGAACACAAGAGTTCCAATGGAACTTCAAATAACCGAAACACACGAGATGCAAAGAAATAGAGCTAGGAGTGAGTCCATTACTCGGAACACGTTACAAGCACGCTCAATAGTGTTTCATAATGGGCCGGGCGACCTGCAGCTTACGACTGGCAACGGAGCCAGATTTGCAATTCACAATGCATCGTGCTGGCAAATAGCCGGACGTTTGACGACTAGTATTTGTAATCGAAGGCTCAACACGTTGTTTGGTGCGATCTGTGTTTGCTATGGTTTCCGATACGTTTACGTGAGGACACGAAGCTGCGAGTGTACATGGCGTCGAAGCAGAACAACAGTATCTGGACCGAATGTTATTCAAATGCTCCCTAATAGTTGTAGATTTTTATTGTAAGATGAAAAATTGAGTAATTGTATCAATGAAAATGAAATTTATTCAAACGATTTTAGCTACAAATGCATAAAACTAACATCATTCAGGAATAGATCGGAGAAAAGAAAAGGTAGGGCCATGTATTAAGCCCGTAATTAATTAACGCTAAATAATAAAAAGTGCGTCAAACTCATACTTCGTCACGGTTTTAAAGCACTTTCCAGATATAGCCGGGCTATTTTTGTCCTTGCTTTAATGAGACAAAGCGGGGAATTATCGAACCGGTTTAAATTTATCAGTTTTAATCTAGTACTTGAAGAACTTATTTATAATTCATCCAACGTAATTGTTATTGAAGCTAAATTACTTGAGCAAAGTTATATGAAAGGCTATGAGAGTCAGCTTAAAATAATTTTACATAGCAGCAACTTGCTTCCAATGCTTCTGAAGTTTGCTAACACCGCGAGTTTTTCTTTCTGAGATTAAGAAGAGGTAAAAAAAAACTGGAAAGCTGATGTCGAGAGATCGCCACTACATTGGAATTATGGACATTTGATAGCATTTAAGAATGTCATTCGATCAACCATAAATATCATAATCATGGGTTGATTTTTTTTTATCATACTAGGTCCCTTTCTGGGCAAAAGCCTCCCCTATAAAAAAGGAGTATTCGGCACACCCAAAAAGAGTAGTCTTTTCACGTTCAAGGTACCCTATAATAGGCGATTTCATAAAATTTCCTTTAAAATTATCAAAACGTAAACTCAGGTACAAAACTAATTAATGGCCTATATCAGCTCCAACACTATTATTCTAATTTTTAATTCACAATCAAATATGAGCTAGTAATAAATCGTATGAATTCTATTCCCAATTTGCTTCTAGTTTACCCTTCTTCGCATTCCACTGATATCGACACTTGGATGATTTATTGCATCGACTTGGTGGCCTGAAGTAAATGAATGAGCCATATTTATTGTGTACTCAGCGGAATAGCCTTTGGTTTTACCATTTATTATAAAAATCTAGTCAGTTTAAACATGGATTGACTTTGTTATACAATGAAAATTCCCCACAGCTATGACATGAACGATAGGAGACACTTTCAAGACTTCAGAGCATAAACGACAGGTTTTGACGCATTCTGCTTTTGCAAAATAACATTCCCCCATACTTGTACGGTGGAAGTCATTAGGGAGGGGGGGGGGGGGGCTATGTCCAGCAGTGGACTTCGATTGGCTGATGATGATGATGAATACTTGTATGAACTAGTAGGATTAGGAATATATATTTCTAATTTCCCGACTTCCCATATTCAGTTTTTTACCTACAGAGTTTATTATTAGGTCCTGGTACTCTAAGTGTATTAATAAATACTTATGATATTACGAAAACTGTAGGACGGTGGAGTGAAAAATCTAAGGATCTTTCATTTTACTTCTTTTATCCTTTAATTGGAATTGTGATAATTTTTAAGTTAACATCCCTTTACAAATATGCGAACACACACTATTTGAAATACATTCTATAAGCCAAAATCGATTTGAAAGAGGTTATTTTATCTTCCTCTGAGAAATAAGGAGCCTTTTGATTTCGTCTTGTCTTATCCATAAGTTCCTTATTATTGAATCAGAGCGTCGATGGCTGACGTCAGATGGTGCATATTAATAGGGCAACCGCCGGCTTCTCCCAGTAGTTATCAATTTAAGCTGTTAGGTACAAAGTTGCCTCACAAAGCATTCGGTTTTAGCCCGAGCGGTTTTAAGGTTATAACGCGATATTTACTGCACGGTGTTTACCAAATTGTATAGCATATTATATTTTAAAGACGCTTCAATATAGAACTCTTTTAAAGTAGCCTCGTCTAATGCAAGTTTGTATTATGTATAATGTATAAATATGACAGTTGTCATATGTAGTAAAGTTGTCAAGTGATATTTCTAATAATGTATTCCCGCCCTGAACTTACATCACAACAATTTAATATCTCACTCACTTTTAGGAAAGAATACTACGCACACCATAGGTGTCATGCATATCAGATTTAGTTATTTATAAGATATAACTAAGCTAGGATTCTATTATTATAATATGTGATGAGATTGTCCTAAATAAATAAATAAATCTCTACATTCTATATACCCATACAATTTTTTACGACAATATTCCGTTACATATCATGAATTTCAATATACGCACATAAAAAATAACATGTTTCACATTTATGAGTCGCGGCTATTCAATCATTGTTTGCGGCCATAAAATATGCAGCCCCCGGCTTCCGCCTATAAATTCGTTAAAAACCTCTTGCTGAGCGGATGCAACTAGTTTTTTTAACTGTTCAACTATTCATGTCGGTGTATCAGTTTTTGGCCGAGTTCTGTTCCCGGAAATGACTTTGGACTACGGCCATAAATCATTGTTTACTTAGAACAGCGCTGCTATTCGAAATACCGAATTTTCAGTACATTGCCGTTTTTTGCGACACGCTTTTATTGTTTGCATTTTGAGGGAAAGATTAAAATAGAAATGTATTTTATATAACTTTATTTTAAATAACGTTATGTGAAGTTAAATTAGCAATAAATAAACATACGCTGCCATGAAGCCTTTTTATGTGGTCTTCATTTTTTATTTGGGCTTATAAATTGTAATCAGTTTTTCTGTGGCGAAATTTTAATGGCTCATTTTAAACATGAGATATATTTAAGTAAGAGTGCATGTATTTACTTTATGTGTGTTATTACAGACTTGCATATCGTTTATAATATTCTATTTGTATTCTGCTTCCGTTCCATTGATATTTATTTTACTGATACTAGACACCCTGATAAGTCTGCAGAGACAAATAAATCGACTACGTTCCCAGAATAGAGTCCACTTCACATAAACTGCAGTGAACAACTTCGCCGGCACGTCATAACACAGTTCCAACTCCGTGGATTCTCTATGTCTAGTTGAAAAACAACTAGTAGTACCTTGTTCAGTAGGGGTGGTAGTTCTGGGATTATGGGTAGTGATTCCAACTTTAAAATATTTTAAGATAGATATAGTTTTTGATTTGACGACCAAAGAGGAAGGTTGAGTGAATAAGTAGTAAACACGATAAGCATAATGCTAGTGTTTACAAAAAGTCCGCTTTCGATTATCAGAATAAAAAATATGTATATCATGTGTAAGTAAAACATTTTATGTGCTAAATAACTTGCAAATATATTCAAAATCTGGGTCACAATTTTACTGATATACAGGAAAAATATTTTTGAGGATTTATTTTATAGAATCCGTTGATAAAATGTAACTTTAAAATGTACATTTGCATTTAACATTGAAAAGAAAAAAACTAATTGACATAAATAAATTTACTCAGCCTTTCGCCATCCACCACTAAATATAGGCCTTCCCATGAAAGTGCCAACCATCCCTGGGTTGAGCAGCACCATTCTCAAGTCGTACTGTACCCTACACTACACAACAATTTTGACATAATAACTACATTTTAATGTATTAGTTTTAACGATAGAGGCAACCCTGAGTAGTTACGCAGGTAAGCGAGGCGCTGCATTCGATTGGGATCGTGGTCGGCGATATGTGCACTTGATGCATATTAATATTTCGGAACGTTCTACTTCATGCACCGCTTGTGATGAAACTACCAACTGGAATTCGCTACCTCGATGTCGGAGTAAACACTTCATTCGTGTCATTAGTGGCTTGCTATATGTATTTGGCCCCAAGCGCACAGGTATTTCGGAGCAATCATTAGACAAGTACCAATTGGTGTTAGAAATTTATGATTAGCATTTTAGCGTTAGAAATTTATTATTTATCAGCCGTTGTGTTATTCACCATCTATTTTTAATATCGTCTGATCTATATGGAACAATTATTCATATTTTTTTGGCGTTGTGTGGCGCGTAAAATGAGGAAAATAGTGAGAAAAAGAGATGTATTTAAATAACTATTCTTGCACACTTTTTGCTAGCTCATATCTGTAATTGCGTTTGTATATAGTGAAATTTTGTAACTGTAGATAAGTATAGATATGTCCATAACGTCTACAATTATTAGAATTATTTAATTGTGTATACGTAATTATAAATAAATAATAAAAGCAACTCTTTTAGCACACGAAGGTACCAAGGTTTGTATAAATTACATACAAACATAGATCCGGTCATAAAAACCGCGTCGTAAATAGCTTTCCTTAAAAAAGTAATGAATTCAAAAGAAAAACTCAAATGATGCGTTTTATCTTCAAGATAACATTACTGACGAGATCTCCTAAAGGCGCAAGAGCAAATGAAAAAGCCGGAAACCGTGACCCATAAATATTTTAATAAGGCGACGAGAAAAGTAAAGCTTAAGTACCTATTGTGATTTAATAAAGGAAATTGTACTACGCCCATAAAATACGAACAATTTCTTTGCACCCTTAGAAAAAGCAATTGTTATATTATAAAGACTTAATTTGGCCAATAATTTTGAGATATTGGACGCCATCTTGTGAATGAAATAATTCGAGTTCTACTGTTTTATTATTGGATATATTAAGATATTCGAGGGAATTGGAATAACACTTATTACAATTAATTATTAAAGATTAGTTGCGATATTTCTAGGTTTAATAACATCGAGGTTATTATTCGCCATCTGCGGGTGAAAGTTTTTTTTTTTATATTTTGAAAATGAGTTTTTTGTTCGAAATATTTGTGCTTTTGATATCAAAACAATGAATAACTGTTTTAAAAATAAACAAATAGTATTCTTGCATGTTTTTTTGAGGTGTGACCACTGAATCTTGTAGACAGGACTGAGTCACGTAGGTACTAATCTAAGTTTTTATGTTTATCCTTCCCACATCTTTCAACTTTTAATCAGTCACCTCGAAGTCTAAGCCAAAGCCACATTCAAGTGTGTTGAAATGTACGTCAATAATAACCTTCTAAAAGCCCCAGTTCAGACAAGCTCAGCCTTTATGGCCGTCTCAGCGAGAATGAAGCAAATATACGTTTCCAACATCGAGGATAAACGGTTCAACTGGGAAATCTGTTCGCTGCTGAAAGAACCTAGACATTAGCGTCGTAGTCTTCGAGATTTATAAACTTGACGACTTTTGCCATCGCAGATAAGTAAAAGGCACTTATCGCGGCTCGCTTACGAAACTGGCTCCATTGTAATAATAATAATTCTCCGCGGGGATGTGGCCAATGCAAAAAATATTAAGGGATTATAAGGTCGCTGGTGTTATGCCTCGCTTATTTCGAAATAAATTGTATGTCAAATAATTTAATTACCACTTTTATTTGTATCAACGTATGTATATGCAGTATGATGCAGTGATGGCCTCGAGGTTTAGGCGCGCGGTCGAGAATCTCGGCGGTCGCGGGTTCGAACCCCAGGCACACACCTCTGACTTTTCGAAGTTATGTGTGTATTCAAATTGAATTATCACTTGCTTTAACGGTGAAGGAAAACATCGTGATGAAACCTGCACACCTAAAAGTTCTTTGGAATTTCTTAATTGTGTAGTCCGCCAACCCGCACTAGGCCAGCGTGGCGAACTATGGCCTAAACCCTCTCAATGGTAGAGGAGACCCGTGCCCAGCAGTGGGCGTATATGGGTTGATGAAGGAAGGAAAGAAGAATGTATATGCGTCCGATTGTTGGGAATAGACCCCCATAACATAGAGAGGATTGAAGTTTCTGCACGAAAGTTTTTCCACGATGATTGTCTTTACTGCTAAAGTTATTAAAGCCATTGCGGACTTAAAATTTTATACCGCGACCGTTGAGAATTTACTTCCATCCCGCGCTGATCCTCAAAACCACTACGATTAAGTCGAATTGTCACATAATGAGCTCAGAGTAATAGTCTTCAAAGTAGTCTACATTAAACCTGGCAATCTTAGGTCAATCTTATACAAGCTGAAGGAAAATAAAAATTGCAATGTCAAAGCAAAAAATACCAGCCGTTCGAATTGTGATTGATCTCCAATCAGAGCTGTGACCTCGACGGGACTGGATCAGTTTCATCAATCACACGTCCGTTCATCTATTGTCACATGTCTACCATTGACAGTCGGTTGTGTTTTTCCCCCATGAAGAATTGCTTTGGGGAGATATATTCGGATTGTCTGAATGGATGACGGGATAATATTTGGTTTATCTAGACTAATGCTGTGTTTGCAAGTAAATCTTGATCGTTTGAAGGGCGACTAAAAGAAGTGTTTCAAATATAAAATTTTAATTTTAATACGAACGTAGTATTCGATTGACAAGAATAGTACGGACTAGTAGGTTATGTTACCCAGGTACATAATTATTTAGAGAGCATCTTTTTATGATCATTTTTTTTTTAAACAATCGCGTTGCGCAATTGGATAGATACCAGCTTGCGAATCGAGAGGCCGCGGGTTCGATCCCCGTTCTGAGATATACGTTTCTGTGATCCACTAATATTTGTTTCGGGTCTCGGTGCTAGTGAGACTGATAAGTATCTCGTTATGTTACCCTTGACACAGAACTTGTATCCTAGTATGGGATCAGAATTATATACTTGACTGTTCGGTGTATTTATTTATTTAAATAAAACAGCGTAGTATTTCTCCAAAACGCTGGAATAACAAAACCTTTTAAATAAAAGAAATAGTAGGAAAGTATTGCTCGTTAAAATATTTTGGCCAGTTTTTCTTTCGCGTACAAAGCGCTCAGGCGTCGTGTAGCAATTTACTATGAACGTTTAAAAAATAAATATATAAAAAGGTTTTAAAACGATTTTTTTTTCACTTCGCCGATTTGGGCTAAAGGAAAATATTTTAGAATAAAAAAAATATTTTATGTTAAACATATTTAGAAGGCAGATTATTATATTTTCTTATTGTACACATACTACACATACATACACTACATTAATGCTTGCCATAGACTTTTAAGATTTTTGTTTTAAATTCTTTAATTTTTAATTAGTTGGTTTGAATAGTTGGTTTCCCAAGATGACTAGATGTGACTAGTTTGGGAACCACTAGCAAATTAGTTAGTTAGCCAGGATATTATGTAATGTGTACATTCTTATTTTAAACCATTGCAACATAAATATTTTATTGAACAAGTGAATTATTTTTCATATTAAATTACTATAATAATATGTTTTTTTTTGTTATACTCGTATATTACTCTCAACTAGGTACTTATGTATAGTCCGTTCAATGACCACGTTTTAGAAATACCACTAGATTTAATAGACCGCGAATGCATGAGTAATGAGTAATGACTGACATAACTCATCTAGGAATGATGTAACTTGTAAGAGACATTCCGCCTCATCTCTTACTAGAAATAATATATGTATTTTCATAAAATATTACTGTAATATTTAGTTAATTAAATCTAATTCACACGAGTAAGAATCAGTATGGTTCTTCTCTTTTTATTTATGAAATTGTGCGAATTTTATTTATTTAAAACTATTTCGATATTGTACTAGAGACCTGAAATTTAGTACCACAACAAAATTATTGTCTGTAACTACAGAAAAGTGGATAGATCGAGTTTCTGAGTTCATATGATGAGTTTCTGATTTAAAATTACACGTGTTCTGTGGACTGTTTCGTATAAAGCGCCTCTTTTTCTGTTCGGCCCAAATGTTTTTCCACTTCTCTAATATTAGAGCCAGTGTCAAAAGCGATTCTATATTCAAGTAATTCTATCCTTGTGTATAATGTTGTACCTTATTGCCTTAAGCATGGTAATAACAATGTCTCACAAAAAATTAGATGAATCACCTTGCTTTTGCTTTTCAGTTAAAAATTTAGATCACCGATGACAAATATTACGCATTCATAATTTATTTGGAATGACAAAAGCCTGAAAGCAACATAGCATAACAAACTTTCCTACGATTTACCACCGTCATGTTGCAATTATTTTTTCGTTTAACTTCCAAGGCAAAATGACAACATATGATAGTACCACAAAGATGACCATATCTGTCTGAATAAAGAGGCCAGATCTGTACATAATAATTACATATACTGACGCCGACCTTGGAATGTGCTTCACGATACGTTCAAAGAACCCTGGATAATATTCATATTGTTCTCTTCAGAGAGTTTCCATAGCTATTCAGCTACTAACTTGACCAGTCAATTTGATTTTATTCCATTCGATATAACTGCTGAAGTGCTCAGCAGTACTCAGTGAGGGAGCAAATGTTTTCCGTGGAACACAATTGCCGTAGTGTTAGGAAAGGCCCGAGGCACTTACATAGAACCGTATTGGACTAAGTTATTGTAATGGCTGGACTTGCAACACCGACTTTGCTTTACGATTGCCGGCTTTATCGTTCGTGCTTAAATGCTTTTAGGCCCGGAATTCCTGAGAAATAATAGCCTTGATTACTTTCCAAGTATTTAGTGTTAAAAAATTTGCGACAAATAAATTGTTCAAGCTGTTTCGTGAGTTATGATCAGGTGCGCAGTTATTTTCTTTTGCGTATTGCTTAAGATTTATGTTTATGAAGTTTATTTGAATTAGTATTTTGTTCAAGGAAAATATTTTGTGGAAAGGTACAGGCAACATTATTTTACATATAGTGTATATATATACTTAACCACAATGGTTAAGTCTATTGGAAAATGAAGTTTATAAAATCTAGACGATGTCAATAAGAATGATTTAAACTGAAAGCTTGGGGTTATCTTTAAAGAGCAATTAACATTAAGTATTAATACTTGCCATTTAATTAGTTACATTTAATCTGTCAATGGTACCACTTTTAGTCGTAATTAAAGTGTTTTTTATATGTTTTTTTTTAGTTTATGCCTCAACGTTTAAAATCGATTAAGATAAATAAGTAATGAAAAGTTATAATAACCACTATTATATACTATACTATAGTAACCACTATTATCGTATTTTATGAAAAGACCATTTAATGCCCACAAAAAAAAGAAATATTTAATAAAAACGCCCAGAAAAATTGTGACCTATTTAAATCGCAATGACTAAAATATAGGTACGTTCAATATCCGAAACAAGGAAACTAAGCTGTCACTAGGGGGATCTATAGTCTTTAAATTAATGGAATCCTCGAAGCCACTACCTGTAATACATCTACAGGCAATTTGCATAAACGCATGAATCAAGCTTAGGTACCAGTGCCAGGCCAGTGAACGATAAATCAAAATGGAGTTCCCTGAAGCACTGACATCGTTCGCTACATGTGAATATTAATGCGAGAGTGTGTGTCGCCTCTAATGAGGCCGGTCGATTGACGCTCAAATACTAGTTGCTTTCAGGAAATACAACCCGACAAAATTCACCAGACCTCCCACTAATACGCTCCCTTATACCTCCCACGTACCACCCTAAATTTGGCGGTTACTCGGGCTTCGGCTAAATGAACAACTGGTAACGCACGTAAGCCTAATATCATATTTAGTGGCCTTCGTAGGCTGCTGTGAAACAAGGGATTAGGGTGTTTCATGATATTTGCTTTTAGCTTATTTGGTGAACCCTTTTTTATGTAAGAAAAATGTTGAATTATTAAACGTGTTTGCGTCTTTATAATATTGTATTTTAGCAGTAGTAGAAATGTATTCGTTAGGTCTGTGAAAAGTGTACAGTTTTTATAGAATTAAAATTACCAATATTTACTAATAAATTATAGTCAGATACAAACTATAACATCTTTATGCCTCAAACAATATTATTCTGAGGCTGTCATACCAATATTATCTCACGTCTAAAACTTGATTATAACAAGACATAAAAACAGTAAACTTTTGCCCTATCCAACTACAAACCCGCAACTGTAACTCCTGTGCTCCGAGATCAACAACAGCATAATCTATATTGACCTGGAGCATTAAAGCGCAGCTAATCTAAGTGAACCTAATTTGTCATCATCCCTCAACAAAATTAAACGGAAAAAAATATAGACGAGGTATTGGAAAAATAAACAGTGAAAATAATTTATTAATTGGTAGTTAAGTTGTCATTTGTTTATTGATAAGACTAGTGCAACGACATCTCATGGGTTTGAATCACGCAATAAAATTATTGTTTGTATTAGTTATTTCCATATTCAGTCTGCAGAAGTTTTCGTGGATTCTATTTCTTACAACATCAGGCTTATTTTCCAATCAAAACTGGATGTTATCATTTTAGTAATTTGACATTTAGCAAACAAGCAATGTAAAGCGTACTGATATTAACTGCAGCGAGCGTGCCGTTGAACGTTAGTGGCCGGCGATGTTTTATTAGCATTACATTGCGTTATTTGCAAATAAAGCGATATTAATGCAAACTCCGATGAAAAATTTGCATACAAATAGTTTGATAAAATTTACAACCACATGTTCATGTTTATAGTATACAAAAAGATGTTTAGTAGCGTTATAGATTTTTGTTAATTATTTTTCATTAGGAAATTCTTAGTAGTAGCACTGAGAAATATAACGTGTCCGAAAAACGGTGATAGCTGGCGAAATATGAGTCCGGATATAGAGAGAAATACAGACGTGAAGTTATATGTCTATGTAAATTATACCATAGGTTTTTTTTCGAAATACACTATAGACCAGACCCTGAAACGATCTGTATTGTAGCCAAATGTGCGGTCGCGTCGAATATTTTATGTCTGTTTTAAAAAGCCCCGACGACATCCTAGGTGAACATTTCATTTTGAATACGGCGTTTTACAATTTTATTTAAATTTAAGCAATGCAAATAAATTATACAATTTTATAAGAAACAATGTTATCCATCAAAAGCCGCGGAAAATTTATTTTATTTCATATTTGGATACATTTGCATTTGCGTGAATCACTACTGGTATATCATGTTCTTTATATCCGTTTGTTAGGTTGTAACACATCTGTTATTTGTTAGGGTAGGCACAAAAACTTATCTTTCGCTATTAAGGGCGTAAATTTACTTTTCCCTTTACCTGACAGCCAATAAAGTATGTACATACATCCCACTGCTGCAAATCGGCCTCCTCTTAAACTGAGAGACATTAATCCTTAGTCAGATTAGGTACATGTTGCTAGCGAATCTATAACAGTAAAAATTCTATCGAATTGAGGAATCGAAACTTACATCTAAAATATATATCCCGGCTAAAAGACGAGTATGCAGTAGGCGTGTTAGTAACTTATGTTACTAATATCCGTTGCGCTACTTGTTCATATAATTAATTACACTACCGGCCGCTTGCTTGTCTCATCCAACACAGCCAAGAATTATGCATGAGCGTTAATCATTAGGCAAAACATGGTTCAGCTGATGATATTGTTCCCTTGAGAACTCTTCCGTTGCTCGGGCCAAAAATTACAGAACCTGTCATTCTGGCGAAGTTAAATGGCTATTAAAACAATTGACTGTTGTTTGTAAAATTTTCATTCCTCTAAAGGTAGGCCGAAATGAATGGAATGGCATCGTTTTAGGAATGGTTTTAATATTGTCAAACGTTATATGGGACCGGTCCTTTTTTATTTATATTTCTAGACTTATTTTTTCACAGGATAATTTCCTATTAACAAAATACGTGTTTCCAAACCTGCGATTTCTTGATCCGCAAACTTATGCCTTAAAACAAGAGACAGTTATTTTAAAAGTAATTCACTGTTGTTTATCTCATAACAAGCTCCACAGACAATACGTCACTGAATCGCTCTTTCTTTAGACATTTAATAAAAACGCAGACTTTTATTCAGTCTAATTGTGTATCGCTCGAGTGAATCCCTTTATTAAAGAGAATATTTGTTTGAAAAAGACTTGTAGCTACAACAGAAAAAACATTTTTTCCTCGCACATTCAATTACACCCTTATCGACAGAATCGATATGCAAACCGTATCGGTAAACGAATCTAACTAAAACGGTGTGTGAACGTGGTTTTATGAAACATCCTTGTTGACATGGAGGCGATGGCAAACACTAAATCAAATAGTTACCGTGTTTGTATAAAACGTGGGAACGAGTAGAATAGTTATTAAAACTAATCATTTTATAACAATATTTACGCCTCTTCTGAGTCCTTTTTTGATTGTTTTTTTCGTGGTAAAGACAAGGTTGGTTTTACCGTAATTTCTGTGTATACCACTGTCGATCATAGTATGCCCGATTCACCGAATGGTGAAACCAAGCTGTATTTCTACACCGACAATTTGCCAGCTGTTAAGTTCTTCGAAATTGGGGGCGAGTCAATAGCCAATTTGCGAACACTTTCACAATTCCTGTTGCTACTGAATATCTTCTAAGGTCTAACAAAAAACTTTTAAAGATGGTCCTAACCTTTTTGAACGATACATTTTCTACATCGCACGGACACGAAGTAGTCCATTCAAGGGGTACGGATGTAAAGTTTAATAAAGTACATAATGTAATATTTTTTATTTAAACTTTAGTTACCTTTAGTTTTACCGTAAATTACATTAAGAAATATATCATTATTATGGCTTTCTTATAAAGTTTCTATCCCGAAGTCACTTAAATATTGAACGAACTTGATAACGGTATTCACCTAAATCATCATTGATAAAATCTGGTCCGTGGGTTCGAAGATTTATTGCAAAATTATAAGAAAGTGTTGTGAGCCCCGCACATTTATGTTCCTTTTTTCAAATGTATTGTATATTTGATTTTATCACTTCCTAGTTTAATATGCTGTGAGAAGCTGTTTGCTTCTAGCGTAAGAATATTGTGAAGATTTATTCAGAAGTCAGCATCTCCTGTGGTTTTGCGCTACTATGCGCCGTGCGTATATTGAGTCTTTTGAGACCGAAAAGTATCTTGTCGTGTGGGATCTATGTATGTGACAGTATTTAGATTAAAATGCAAAGTTTATGAAGCATACAGAAAATAATGTTTGAGTAGTAAATGACTAGAGAGGGGAATTGGATACAAGGGACTGGTAAGAAGAGGGGACTGTGGCAATAAAATTAATGAGTTACTTTGACATGTAATTTTGCTTGATAAACGAAGCTGGAGTCAAACAAATGGTGCTTACTTGTATGTTAATTCATGCAGGTTTTGACGCGTTTAAAAAAATATACGCGTGCACTTCAAAAAACAGTTTTTGGTTATTAAATGGTCCATCTCTACAAAATATTAAAATCCATTTGAAAGTATCTAACGTAGTGAATATTAACAAAACCATTAATATTTCGGTGAAGCTCTAATAGGAACGTATCCATGTAAAGCTTAAACAAACGTTTGAACCTTGATAAGAAATGAGTTTTTCGTAACCCGAATTTAAACTGTACTTTTATTTTTTTAATCTTTTCTTTTTTTTCATTACATTTTTGTATTTGAAAACTCTAAGCTATTATTTAGAAGGTTTAGATACATTGATAGTTACTTACATTAAAAAAAGTAGAGATCTCGACGGAATTTCCCAGAGGCCATCGTTCTTTGCTACTTCAAAATACATATATATTATCTATGCAACTAATATAATTCTAGTTCGGTAAAAATGATACGTATAAATTCGGCTTTGGCAGGTAATTCACAATTTGTATAAGTTAAAGCGTCTGGAATATTTCCCACTTGCCCCGTTCGTCTTTTCACAGAGTTCTCAAACTTTATTATGAATTTAGTTTGGTCTGCCCGCTCTGTATTAGTGGTCTGTTGTATAACAGAAAATACCGTTTTGTATCAGTGTATTGAGCGAAGTATTTGGAATACTTAACTGCAATGATGTTATCAAAAATATGTAAGACGGTTTTCGTTCCTACAATATTCGGAATTAACAAAAAGTCTTATTATTGTTCGCTTACTATAAAAGATGATTAGAAATTAAAGTAAATGCTAAATATTAAAATAAAGGTATTTAAAAAATGAATAAAACATCAACTAATCATTTCTTTATTTTCAATATTAAGTGATATTTCACTTAACTCTTTCAGTCACACTTTTTATTTATTGATTTTATAAATCAAACAAAGACGTATTTAGTGTAATTGGGGTTTATTTACAAAGAAAAAAAATATTTTGCCAAAATATCACATAAGGCTTTCGTGGAATATGGTGGTTAGTTTGCTAACCACCGTGACGGACGGCAGAAAAATATTGAAAACAAAATACTATCACAACTTACGTTAGAAGTAAGTTATTTATATATTTGCGGTGTAAATATGTTTATTTGTATGTTATGTATCCTGTATGATATTTAGATTTAAATGTAACTTATTTCTTATAAAAATCTTTCCGGATACAAAGGGGGACTCTACAAGTCCTGCATTGCCAGTCAGTACGTTTTTGCCCCTTTTTGTGCTGCATTTAGCACATTTTCGTAAAGTAGATCGCTTTGGCTGATGTGTATTGCTTTCCATCCGCAACTTTATCGAAACTGTTGACCTATGAATGTTAGCAAAGGAGAAGACGAATCAGAGCCATTGAGAGAACGTCAAGAACTCAAGTTGCGTTTCTTTGCTTGAGCCGGTGCTAAAATTCTTTGAAACACACTTCTACGAAAGTTTTTCGTGTCTAATTGATCCTATTCTGGTGTGTTTTATTAAAATACTTACACAAAATTAATAAAACAAAACCTACTATAGTCACGGTGGTCAGTAAACTAACCACCTTACTATTTACGTTTTTTATAAAAAAATATAAACGGCAAACTTTATTTTATATCATAAATGTACTCATTAAATATTAAATAACCGATAAATACTAAAATAATAATATAGTAAATATTCTTAAATTAATTGTGGAATTTTAAAATGTCCCATTCTAAAAACAGCACTGCACTCCTTTCTTAAAAATTCGAATAAAAATAACCACCGCGGTTTTGCGTCAAATAATGGTATCAAATTATAAACAACTATATAATAAACTATAAAAGTTCAGCACATCTCCGATAAATGTTGTGGAAATAAATTTTTATTAACTTCAAACAGGTGGTTTGAAAACTAACCACCAAGACTGAAAGAGTTAAGACCATAAAAAAGATCTTCATACTTAACATCCTTGAAATTTACCTAACAAATTTATAACATTTTTAAAATTACCTACATCAATATTTTTTTTAATATAAAATACTATCGATGAACTTGAGAAAGAATGAGAGATATTTCTTCAACTTAATTAAATCTCGATTCGTAGCGAATATTTTCGGTGGATTCACCTAATTTTCCGTGATACTGATTTAGGTTATAAGATCATTTATCTTAGCTAGATCCCGTCCACAAGTTCGAACAAATCGCGCGAAAAATAGTTTTTGCTGATATAAGATGAAAAGCTTTATTTTACGCTCGCTTATTTGAGAAAATAAATATCAAAGTTTGATGAAGTGCACTTAATCGTAATAAGGATTTGCGTACTCTGCGTTCTGTTATAGTTAAGGTAATTATGTAAAAGTAGTGATGGCCTCGCAGGGTTTGTTGCAAATAGGTACGTGTCATTGAAAATGAAAATGTGAATCTAGATTGTTCGATTTTCAACACAAATAATTCCCACTTATTCTATGACCGAAACGCTTTTAAGTTGAATAGAATGACCGAGGAGTTGCCACAAAACAAGAAATATACATAGTTGGGACTCTAAACTTTGTCATACACTGAATGTTGTGAGCATTGGCGGTTTGTTTATACTTTTAAAAGATTTGCACTCTTTCTTGAGTTCTTTGAGTATAAGCACGGAATATTGTCTTTGAAAATAATTTTACTGTTCTCTAAAATCCTATTATAGGTAAAAAATAGATTGTAACGTATTTTATTAAATAATTTGGCAATAATATAATTCAAACCTTCATTTATATATTCATACTTGTGTTTATAATGGAACTGAATAAGCTTCACTGCATATTTGTGTCATATTTAACAAAATAATTAATCAACCATGAAATTATGCATAGAAGAAAAACATCGTGAGAAAAACTGATTACGTGATACATTATTTATCGAGTGTTTTAAGTCCTTCATCTATATTATGCTAGCACGGTCAGCTAAGTCTTAAATCCTCTCAAAAGAAGACTAATAATAGGAGGATAGAAGGCTAATAATAGCTTTGAAATATTGTTTACTGCCTAAAAGTAGTAAGCTCTTGTTTAATAAACAACTCGTTATACACTTCAGAAGTAAAATTATATTTAACACAAAATTGTACTAGAAACTTACAAGTGAGTTTTGAAGCGGTTCGAATCACTCCCGGGCATTTGATATTTCACCCATTGAACGAAACCTTTCAAACATTGATTAATATTAATGATTTCCTTGGGGAACTAATTTGAGTGGATAATGGATCTTTTGTATCTGATGAAAAAGTAATTTGTACAGAACGTTCGCCGACAAAGTAATTAGAATGTGAAAAGTAGGCTGTGGAGCGTTTTTCTATTAATCATCATATTTATAGTTGTATAGGGGTTATATTGAGATATCGCGTGTTTCGCCGCGCTGTTGTGGTTCGTGAATGGGAGGTTATTTCTCTTGTGTACGGAAGACATTGCTGTTTTATTATGAACGAGCCTGGGATCTCGATGGGAAATAAAATAAGACAACCGTACAGCTATGCATTGTAATAGTGAAGTAAACATAATTTTAAACTAGCCTCGATCTAAAAGCTGTGAATAAAAAAAACAGGGTTTCAACTTTCGAGTTGGGCTAAGTGTAGTTGAATGTTTCATCGGCAAATTTCTGATGCAAAACGTAGTCTGAACATAAGATTTAAAAACAATCATAAATTGAAACCCTATTACGTGTCACTAATAATAATTAAATTGATGAAAAACGTATGCAGTAAAATACCTCTTCAAAATAGGAATAAATAAATATAGAAAGGTTAGTACAAAATAAATATAATTGAAACAATACTATTAACAAAAGGAAAATCGAAACAAATACTTTTATAGATTTGGCAATCTACAAGTTTCAAGTGTTAAAAGCTATATAAAATCTCACGTTTAAAATTTTCAAAACGTGTTCCCCGTTAATTACTCCTTCAATCGCCGACAACAGTTGCAATTCCATTAGAGAGGCAAGTCGGCGAATTCTTTAAATGAACTCGCTAGTACGTTACGCTCCAAATGGATTTCCCATCGTAAATCAGAAGGGGAATTCAGTAAATCCAGGAGACCGTTCAGGTAAGTATTAATAATGACGACTGAATTAATTTCACATATGTCCTGAGGTAGTAGAGTTTTGGCAACGATATTGGACATTGATTCGTTACGTTTTGTTTTGATATTGTGCTGCGGTATTTAATTGTTAGATTTAATCATCTCATCTATAAATAGAATAAGTAAAATTTCCTCATTTTTTTAAGGCAAAGAAACAAAATATTTGGGTGGAATGAAGCCACATCAACATTTGCAGAACACCCACATTAACAACCTGTACAAAATTTCCCATCAATCGTGCTCGAAAAGTATAGAAAAGACTTGCTCCTCACGTCTTATTTCGCGTTTATTTAAGACTGTTAACACTAGATTGTAAACATTATTTAAAAGAAAACTTATAATACTGTTTATATCCATGAAAATTCGTTTACCGATTTATGCTCAAAAATGGACCATCAAAAGTCACTCAGCATACTATTATATAGCACTAAAATTTTACAGTCAAGTCCGATAATCCTAAACGATATACCATAATAGAAATGCTAAAGATATTTGCACTTAAAGATTATGGACTAACTTTAACGTACGAACCATACTTGATTTATTTTAATGCGCTCTCAGCTCATAAATCTTAGAGCTTTTGCATGTACTCATAACTAATACGATAAGATCTCCTGAGGATAAGCGTGTTCTTTGTTTTGTTCAAATAAACTTGAAATGGATGTTGGTAATGTAACATTTACAGGTAAAAGAAATTGAAAAACTTATTCACATTAAACTTCTATGTTGCTGTGAACCATCAAGAAGACGTCAAGATAACCGAATATTGAAGTAATCAACGTTGAAATATTGTTACATTGTATTTCTGAGATTCTTGAAGGATTAATCTGAAGGATCTGGGTGTTTGTGAGACCGAAAAGTCTCTCGTAGTTTCTGATTCCCACGACACAAGACTTGTATCTTAATGTGGGGTCAGAACTATGTATGTGACTGTTGGGTGTATTTATTTATAAATAAAATTACTAAATTTAAGGGGAAAAGCCTTAACAATTGCATATTGTTAATTTGAACCCACGAACCATAAAATTAGTGACAGCGGCTCATACTTCATCATCAGTCATTATCAATAACCACAATCAGCCACTACATCTATCACTACTTTATACTCTACAACTTAGTGGTTAGGCTTTTGTACGCCACGTTAGGCCAGTAATGGTTGGCGGGTAGATATCCTTTAACTGCAAAAATATATGCACTCTAAAATGGAAACAACAATACTGGACATCCCTTGCCCAATTTTTGGCAAGTTGACAATCGTGACGTACTTTATGAAAGTTCAATTGAATTTTGACCTAAAAAAAAACAGCTTTTTTCCAGCCTTTAACTAAAAGATTATAAAAATTTGCTGCCTTTTATCTAAGCAGCGTATTACTTACGAATCACTGATTTTTACTTACTCGTCTTAATTAAGATTAAGCTATTTTCTAGATTTTTTGGTGAAAAAAATAGTTTTAATTTTATGTTTCAACGAAGTGCTGTTTATAACTTTTTTGTAGACATAGATAAAAAATAATAAATCACTTTTTTTTTCTAACAGAACTTATGTATTGGTAATCAATTCGAACACTAGTTAGCTGATTTTAAGAGGTCGGTGTAAGGTGGTTGCAGAAAAAAAACAACTGCCTACCTCTTTGGAGAATACAGGCGTGAGGTTATCTATATAAAAGGCCTTTTCGAGGTAGTACTCGAAATCCATATTAGCCTATTGGCGTTTTTGTGCACATTTCCATACTCCGCACTGCTACCGAGTGTTTCCTAATAGAAAAACCCAATAAAGTGTTTCCCAATCTGGGAATCGAACCCAGGACCTCTAGATCGCACGGCACATGAGGCCACTCCAAATCCAATCACCAAATATCCAAATACACGAGTTACTATGCGATGTAGGTGCACTCGATTCCGGCATACGTAATAACTAAACGTGTACAACGCATACCTCATCCGAGCCACGGCTTCCGTGCAGCCAGCGGAACCGGCCAGAGTTATGCACTGACAGATAATCTATTATGGCACTTACCTCCCGCTCGGATTCTCGACGTTATTACTTACCATCACACTGGAGATAAAAACTACATAACACTAGAACTTCTTGCCTGTTCTTTTCTAGTGACGTCTGCCTTCGGAACAGGGTGGTAAATTTTGAAATGACTAAATCGAAGTGATGTATTTGTCATTTTATAGATTCAATAAATATATATTTTTTTCATGTTTATTAGCAGAAAACCCTATGATTTTTTTGGAATACTGTTGTTTACTTTCCATCGGTGAATGTAGCAATACAAAGAAAGGAATATCAGTTTTCTACATTATTTAGATCAAGAGGCAATCAGTAAAACGTGGACATTAATGTGTAGACCCATCCCAACAGTGGAGTTTCACGTCCAGTAGTGGTCATCAGTAAATACTATAAGCAATAAAAAAAAAATACTAATTCACTAAACTTAAAAATTAATAAAATCATTTGCATCCATGATTCGCCAATATCTGAAACGAGTTCAAAAACTGTAAGAAACTGTTCTTTTCACAAAAGTCCGTTACTCCATTTTTTTTAATATGACGTATCAATTATTTTATTTTCTATCATTCAATATTCTGTTGTCGAAGAAATAGGCAAGTTTTTGGCTAATTGAAACGACAGTCAATGCATACATAAGTCTAATCACTGTCGTTCCAAGTCAATGATTATGAATGTTTAAATGCAAAATAACACCTATTTACACGGCTAATAGACTTTCGATAGACATTTCTAAGCAGCTTTATATTATCTGATACATTTCCCAAATTTCGCCAGGGAAGCACATGACAGCAAACACAGAGCCGATTCCAAATTAATCCAAATCCAGTTTCCATAACTGTGACGACAAAGGGGTTCGTTCATGTTCCGCTGACGTCACTGATGATCTCATAAATCATATCACATAACATCAGATTCAAAGTACCTTGTCAATCACAAATGAAACAGATAATTTAATGCAATAAGCCCTTATATATATATAGCCCTTATATATGCTATAATGGAGCGAGCAATGCTTGGAGTTTCTCTGGTGGATAGAATTCGCAATGAAGTCATCCGCCAGAGAACCGGAGTCCCTGACATTGCCCGCAGGATAAGTACGCTGAAGTGGAAGTGGGCCGGCCATGTCTGCCGGCCGGTGGATCAGACAAGTGTTGGAGTGGAGACCGCGCTTAGGCAGTCGTAGTGTGGGATGTCCTGTCGCACGATGGTCCGACGACTTGAGAAAGGTGGCAGGAAACGTATGGATGAGGGCTGCTCAAGACCGGGATGATTGGCGCTTTCTTGGGGAGACCTACGTTTAGCAGTGGACGGCGATAGGCTAATTGATTGATTGAATAAGCCCTTAATACAAAAGTCGGTCAAGTAGACACAGGGCAGATTGGCTATGTCAAATGAATAGAAAGATAGATTATGCATATAGCACGTATGATCATATAAAGACGGAACCGTCTTCTTCCCAAGCTTAATTCCTAACCCAATTCAATCGTAAATCGAAAAAAAACTCTGCAAATAGAGTCATTTCTTCCACTTTAACGAATATACAAAAAAAAATTACTATTTACTAATATCAATACTATTTTTGTTAATATAATAATTATTGAAAAATGACCGCATAATTGAAGAACTTTTGCACGTGAATACTCAGCGGTAGTGGTTTCGAAAACTGTTAATTTGAGCGACAGTCTCAGTTTACAGCTCTCAATTCCACTTAGGCTATGGGAATACTCCCAAACTATATACCTACAATTGGATTCCTATCGCGGGTTGAGTTACGTGGAGATGGCTCGTATGCCTTATCTAAATATTTGTTTACGTTCATCCATCAAATTAGTATGAAAATGTTTGTCATATTGCACATGATTCATTTGCTCTAATACCTCGCGCTCTGATTAAATTCAACAATAACCTTAAAATGATGCATCGTTCCGGGCGTTGAATTTTATCAATTCGTAACCTATTTTGTGTTTATGTCAGTAATTAGTGCATCAATGGAAATCAGACTATAATTTAATAACATTCATTAAAGTTAGGCGATGTTAAACAAATATACGCTCTCAAATACTGCGTCATTATCAACCAATGTACATTAGTTCCCTTTCGAGGCATGGACCTCCTCTACCATTGAGACGATTTAGGTCTTAGTCCACTACGCTGGCCTAGTGTGGGTTGGTGGACAAATACTGCGTATACCACTGCTATAATTAATGTGAAAAGCTTTGGATGAGTCATTAAAAGTTTAAATCTGGTTGAAAGTTGCCACGTCGAATTCCCTCATGGTCTAGCGTGTTTGTTTCATAATATCAATTCTTCTATTTCACAGGTAACCAGTATTTTAGTCAAGAAAGAGGATGAACGATAACCATCGTGCGTTGAATGATTCTACTTAATCATATCCTCTAGCAACTTTCATTAATTTTATAGTGCATGTGTACTTACTCAAAACTGATTTACTGAATATGATAAAATCATAGAAAATTTTTATAAACCTCACAAAAAGTAAAAAGGTGTTTAATCCAAAAGTTGTTACAGAGATCCCACCTGAAATAATAAAGTTGAACCCAAGTCCAAAGAATGAAGATGCAATGTTTAATTTCACATATTGCCCTTTAGTTCTAGTGGAGCGATTTACCAAACATAGATAACTATAACTTACCACAGTAACATCAGAATAAACAAATGAATACATGTAAACTCAGCTACAGCAACACCATCCATTCCACATTAATCCAGCGAGTTGGGAGACATATCAATTCCCGTTGCCAACTGCAAATACGAGGCAAATTAATTTAAAAGTTTGTAAACGTATTCCGACCGAGAATGTACTGATTCTAAGCGACGCATCCGAAGGATTCTCAACGAACAAGTGTTACACGAGTAATGCCAGTAACTCAATTTGTGTTTGTTCGCACATGAAACGTTTAATATTCAACACGTTAAATCTACTTAGAGGTGGGAATTTGCTTAGAAAATGTCGAGTTCTTTCACTAATGGTGGAATCTTCTTAGTATTGAAAATAATTTATTTTTTGTTGTAAGAAACTGGCATGGGTATAACCTTGTTGCTGTCCTAAAATTTATTTCTTATAGTGTCCTAGAGGATTTTTATATTGAATCACCAACTCGGCGGTCGCTAACTCGAGTTCCACACGCATGCATGCAACAGTGGACCGTACATAGTCTTATGTCATATTCTAATTTGTAATGTTACTAATTAAAGATAACGTGAAAAAATAAACCATACCACACTATATGCTAAAGTACAAAATCAAATAAAACATTAAACTTACATAACCACCATTCCAACTCAAACACGAAAATATATTGAAAGCATGACGACAGACAAAGCCGTCTCAACTAATTATAAGTCCACAGTCGCAGTTAGCGAGTTTGGAAAAGCAAAGAGAAAAATTCAGAGGGAATTCTGCACGGGGATTCTGCTTTAGGCAGTACGCATTCCGATTGTCGGCACCCATTGACGTGGGACAAGCATTCCCTTCCCAACATTCCTGGAAACCGGATCTCCTGCACCGCGATACAGGAATACTGCTTCGGATTTTGAAGCACTGAATTTCTGTTCATAAATGGAAGTGATCATATCATCTGCGAGCTGAGATTTGTTTATGACACTCGTTTTCCAAAGGTATTTGTACGGATTTTTTTAGTTACCTATTTCTTATTGAACAGCGTATTCTTTGCTAAATAAAGCATTCGATACAAGCATTTCTAATGCGTTAATGCTTTAAATAATAAACTAATAAAGTAACTTACTGTTCTTTCCAATGGTAAAAAAGTGTAAGAATATCACCACGGCATAAAGGTTAGTGATGAGTGATGACACATAATAGTAATAATTATTCACCGATATACGTTATATTTAAAACACACTAATTTCATACGGTAAATATAAACATTATACAAATATTATAGATAAAAGTTACCTCATTCATAACTGAACACATCAGTAATTTGGAATGACACTTAAATTATGAAAAAATATTACATCCTCTCCGTAAAGCCCCTTTTTCCTTAATAAATTCCGTCACCGACCCGGGAACAGGTGCGTTGAGTTAATTTTCGTCTAGTATTGGCAATCATTTAGATAGATATCTTTACTCGAGTATACTTTCGCTTCGTAATTTTGTAAAGAAATTGATACTTTTCCCATTCAGGTTTTTAATAACTTTAGTTACCTATACATAAAATAATTTATACGAGGATAAATCTACATTAGGCGATTACGATCCTGTGAGATTTAGTGATATTTGTGTGATTGAATTGTAATTTAATAAATCAAGAAATCTTTTCATAGGAGAGTGATCTACTAGAAACATCTAATATGTGTAGCCACCAATGCGTTAAGCTACAGTGGTGAACAGTGCCGCAACTAACCTTTCATGAACCCGGTGCGAACCTTCAAAACTGCGCCCCTGAAAAATGCTCTAACCAGGCTTTTTTTTTTTTTTACGAGAGGAAAGCACCTTAAGCTCCCCTGTTCGGTACCTCGGGGGAGGCCCTGAGGGGTATGTCGGGGTCTCTGGCCACGCCAGCATACCGACTAAAACCTGTCGGTGACCATCACGCGCATTTAGGGCGGCTTTACGGCATCTCAGGGCAGAAGTGCCCTAAATGATCCGCTGCCGCCCAGCGCACCGTCCAGTTATGGACCCCTCCAAATTGGGAGGGCTTGGTATGCCCTCCACTTACTCTATTTGGACGTTCACCTTTTGTGAACGTCCGCGACAGTTAAGAGGCCACGCCCTCTGCCACCAATCTCGGGGTTGCTATCATAGGGTACCGCCCCCGCAGTACGCTTAGCTACCATGCATGAGATATAACTAGATACTAGTCTGGTCATTTCTGCGCCTCTCCAGGGTCTGCGCCCTGTGCGTGGGCACTGCTGGCACCGCCCTAGTTACGGCACTGGTGGTGAATAATCCACCCATGTAATCATTGGAAGTGTATGTACATACATACACTAACAACATCAATTCAAGCAGTGTGCATTAACCACATACAGAATTGAAGCTACTCTTGAGAATCATAAAGCCGTCAATAACGAAATAATTTCGTCGATAGTTCAATCATGCAAATATTACTTTGTAGTCGTAAAACCACTTGTAACACAAATTAACTTCTGAATTTTCGGACGCGGTGAAATATTGGAGGTTGAACGATCCAATATCGGCGTAGGTTGAAGCAAATAAATTCAATCCAATCGGAATATGCGAAAGAACTGTCAGGGAACCGCAAAAGGCAAACCCGTATAAATTGGGGGAAATATGAGAGAGGCCTACGATAAAGTCATGGATATTATGGATGGGTATTACGGCCCATTGAAATCAATGAGATCTTTATTGTAAGTTCGCTAAATTGAGATCCCTTTTTTGTGTGCAGTTACTCCATAGTGATGGCCCATACAGACGTTATCGAATTTCTCCTTCAACAATATATAGAAATTTCAAAATTCAACTGCGCGAAGCACATAAATATCGCGACGATAAAATAACAATACAAAACGTTAGACATTTATTTATCACCGAAGTAACATAAATAATAGTTAGCCACGTCCAGCTTTGAAGCTACTGAGGACGTGTTGTTATTACATATTACGTACTATTCTAGAGAAATATTACAGATACACGTAAAACAAGTTATAAATTACACGTGAGACGAGAAAACTAATATATCCAGCACAATTCACAGAGGAATGCCGTTAGATTTTTCTAAGACATGAAAAAATTGCCCCGCGGAAGGAGGCGGGAATCTACGCGAACAAGCAATAAATAACGCTATATTCAGAAAATCTTGGAGGATTAATTCGGCGATCTAAATTTCTGTACAAAAAAATCGCGGTTACGGCCCCGGGGCATAATAATCTTGTTTATTTTCAGATTGCTTTCAAAGCGATTTTTTGGGCGAAAAAAAAATGTGGCATTTAATAGTGTTGACTGACAACTGATGTCATTATTATCTACACTAATATTATAAAGAGGTAAGGTTTGTGAGTTTGTATGTTTGTAAGTTTGTATGTTTGTATGTTTGTATGTTTGTGACGTTGTAGAAAGTAAACTCGCGATCTACTGAACCGATTTTGAAAATTCTTTTACCAATAGAAAGCTACGTTCTTTGTGAGTGTCATAGGCTATATATAAGTCCGAAAAATGATAACACTTTTTTGTTGTAGCAGGATTTGCGAAGTAAGTCGGAGAAAAAACGGGCGAACGAAACCGTTTTTTGCAAACGCTGCCTTACCCATGGGAGATATATAGTTGAGTCCTAGAGAAAAGTTGTAGAGCTTGATAATATCTACAAAAAAGTCAGCGGTAGCATATGTCTAACTTTTAGGGTTGATTCACTATAACCTCTTTTATGCTAACTAAATTTGTTATAAAATAAAGCATTGTTTGTGAAGGTATTTTTTTAAAGATTATATTAATCCTTATCCAAATAAATGCGTTATTCAGTATAAGTATTTAATTTAAAAGAAATTTGCCCTTTACATCATTTAATTTCGATGAGTATCTTAGAAGATATCGCAGTTTCAAAATAATCATCAAGCGCGCAATAATTATGTACAAGGCGCCGACCGGCGCGTTACGGTTTCACGTTTAAATAATTTTACTGATTTGTATGATTTTTGGTATGGGCATAAATAGGACTTTAAGGAGTAAAATAGACTATATCTTATTTTCTTTCTGAACTCAACCCTGTAGTCTAAGCGGACGAAGTCGCGGGCAACAGCTAGTATCAAATAAACAAATTCACTTTAAGTCACCTGGAATACCTTTCCAACGCCATCGCCCTATACCTATGGTGATTTTTTGGATATTTCTGAAGTTAAATTTTTTTGTTGTATTTATTATTCATAATATAGGGATTTTGTTGTGGTGAAAATGTTGAGAACATACGTAATCAATATCAATAATAAAATCAATAATATACACATGTTATGAAGATCAACTCAATCAACAATCTCATGATTGTGGATATACATCAACCAAAATTTTCACATATAATATTTCATTTATCACCTCCCTGTAAAATACTTTTGTGGCTAAATCCTAAAATAAAAAAACTCGTATCGCGTCGAAAATGTACAATAAATCATAAAGGAAGACAATCAACAACGCCGACGATACTGACAACAAAAACAAAAGTATGAAAATGCAAAAAACTATTGAAGCGATATAAAACCAATCCGCAAAACACCGCAGAAGCGATACGAAGCCGTAGTGTGGCCGAACTCGGTACGAAAGTGGGCAAATGCAAAATAGAATAGTAAAAGATAGCTCTATGCATTAGTGCCGGGATGCGGTGTAGCGGCCAAACGATTAAATGAATACTTGCACCAGAACGCAATAATGTTTGAATGCGATAGATATTTTTTATACCATTTCGAATTTGCGAGTGCTCAGCGGCGTGAATTTGAATCAGCTTGCGTTTGTAACTTTGATGCATTGGTGTTCTAAATCGCTTTCGTGCAATTAAGGATTTTGAGATTATTTGAGCGTGCATTCGTACGTCTCATTTCAGCAGTTTCGTGGGTTGATATATCATATTTGCTCTAAGCATTAGCATTAGTGAAATGTTAATCTCTGGGATGCAATTTCCTGTTGCTAAAATAATTCTATAAAATATAATGAAATAATTTAGCGTGGGACGTCCTCCGATCTGATGGTCGTACGACCTCGTAAAGGTCGCAGGTAGTCGCTGGCTGGTGGTCCATCCTGGTGGAGGTCACTGTGGGAGGCCTATGTCCAGCACTCGATTAAGATTTATTGAAGATGATGATGATGATAATTATAAACCATTCTATTTTTTGTAAATGTAATGCAAGTGTTTGCCGCAATAACAGGTGCGCTTTTACATAGCAGCTAACTTTATCAATATCAGCAAATATACATTCCGCTGCCGGAGTCTGATTAAAACTGAAAAATTAACTTTTTAGTGTTGTTATTTCACGATGTTTTCTTTCATTGTTAAAAATAGAGTTGCTATAATCGCAGAACTACATTTATTTACCATTGCGTATTTGAAAACACTATTATGAATATGATCAATTCCACCCGACTTAGATTCATTAAGATGAAGATAAAAATTAAACCTATTATCAAAAAAATTATTAACATCTTTGTAGGAACTCAATTGGTTGTTGGGTCAAAACCCAGATATGCACTTTTATTGGCATCGGCTTCTGACTTTTTTTTTTTAATGTATTTTCTACATAAAATTTCCTCTCCTACCATTGAGACGGTTTAGGTTTTATATAACAAATACAGGGAAATAATAATCAAATAGTAAGTAGTTTAATAACGAAAATGCTCATGCTTGTTATTTCATGTTCCCAGTCAGCGGCGCTGCATAATAAATCCTTTAGGCAGAAGTTATTGAGCTCTAGCGCGCGCCTGGTGAATTCAATGCGAACTTATTGTATTATTAATGTCGGCCAGATTTACTACAATGAAATAGCTTCTTACTGATGAAGTTTGAGGTGCTGTGTGATATTTTGAGATTATTAAAAGAGTAAAATTCTTGTATGGGGTAGTTTTTGCGTTAGCAGGTACCAACCACAAGGTTGCGTCTGTTATATTATCTAAAAAAAACATAAACTTATCAGAACGGTATTGAACTGATTGTGTTTTAAATAGGAACATTGCGTAGAACCACGATCCGGTTCACTGAAGCAATCCAAACATAGGTGACATAAAGCGTATCCTCCTTAATGTCACAGCTTCTGTTTCATGTAGTGTCCGCCAACCCGCACTAGGCCAGCGTGGTGGACTATGGCCAAAACCCTCTCAATGGTAGAGGAGACCCGAGCTCAGCAGTGGGCGTATATGGGTTGATGATGATAGGAGTACGTTATATGGTGATTTAGTAATACTTTGATTTATTTGAATAAAAATAAATGCAACTAATAGGGACATAAATAATCTAGTTTTTAGGTACACTTAGATTTATATCGAACAAGAGAGTCTCTTAGCAACAACGAGAGATTTGTCGAACTCATAAATATCCATAAAAGAAATATCTTCGATTCAATGAATTCTACTCGCGTCTATTCCTTTCAATATTTTTTCTAAATCAAACAGAAGCGCCAAAGCTGTAATTCATAAAAAATACGATATTATAGGAATCAGGTGAGAGTAAAGGTCGAAAAACTTTTTTTAAAACTGGATTTCTGCGATGTGCGTTTAATTAAAACAAAACATCTTTCTATATCTGTTGGCAAGTCAAGCAAATTTGTGTATTAACTTGGCGGAGGAAAGGACCAATATTGTGGCTCTCACTACTATTCCTTTCACTATTGAAAAGCATATATGTAGTTCTTTTTCCTATACCATTGTTTCATGCCAATAAAAAAAGTCGTCTTCTTATTGATTAGTAAACAAAACTTTAGGCAGTTAATCAATTACAGTCTCAGAAAAGAAATAAGAGTAAAAGTAAAAGTTTTAAAGTAATTAACTAACTGTTTTGTGTTTGCATTCAAAAAAGCCTTGGAAGCCGAACCATCGTTTCCAACTTCGGACTTAAAGCAATTTTGTTTGTTTGCGTTAATCGACATATTGATCTAAGGCATTTTCTGGCAAGCGTCCATGTTGCATACCCCTAAATCTACCTAAGACGCATGGTATCCTAGCAAATTAAACATTTCGAGACATTATTTCGAATAGATTCCGTTTGTTTGACATCGTAAATCTTGCGAGGCATTCCGACCACATTAGCATTTTGAATTTCATTTTGAATAATAATTGCTGGATTAGAATAAATAATATCCTATGGCAATGTTCACAAGTACTATTATAATATGAACTGCAAAATATTTTAGAGAAACAATGGCTGTTATTGAACAAGTAAACCCCTAATGAAACGTTAATAAGATGCAAGTGTCGAGGATGTAAGTGAAATTACACTCATGAATATTTCAGAGGCGGAAGGTAACACGTTGTTAGTGGATGTTAATGCATAACTCAAGACGTGTGATGGAAGATTATTGCATAATCATTTAATGTGCCAACACTATACGTCGGTGAATTTGCCTGTGAAAATGGTGCATTCGACATGCAATACGGAATTTGGATTGTGCAACCATGTTGGGATTGACGATCTGACGTGTCTTGAAGTTTTGCTTTTGAGAATTAATCATTAAGTAGGTATAAAGTTATCTCTTTCAGTCTCGTAAATATTCTTTGCTGAATGAATATATGTATTATAAGTTCTCATCCTATTTAGTTACTGATTTTTAATTTACTAGCTAAAGTAATGATCTTTTGTTACTTTATTTAAGCACGTAAACCGTAGTTTGTCGTCTCTATGTACAAGATATTAATAAGATTTATCCAATTTCAAATATGTTCAACAGAAATGATACTCTTTAAATACAGACAAAAGCGCAATGCGAGTAAAGCGGAACGACAAAAATTCCTTGCCGGTAAAAATAATGAAGAGTACCATTGGCAACGTTGTACTGACAACACAACTCACTGGAGTAATTAATTTAATAAACACTTTTGATACTTATTAAAAATATAAATAGAAGTGCCATGATTGGATCGGCTGCAGGCATTCTGTACTTGACGCTCTCCAAATTATATTTATTATTCTTCATTTTTTGGATCCCTTATTTTAGCGAAAAATACGGTAAGATGGCTCAGATACCTTTTGAACTTTTTAATATAAATTGACTATATTAGTTATTGAATCTTCGATTTAATTTACAAGACAAGTAAGGTGATTAACGCGAATAAAAGAAAGTACCTCTGTTTTATTGAATTTATTTATGAAATTTATTATCCGTTTGTAAGTTGTAGTTTTTATTTTAAAGTAGTATCTAGTGTTGCCCAAATTCAGTCTTGGTCTTACAGTCTTGGTCTTGTTCTTGCGTTTTTGCAAGACCAAGACCAAGAACAAGACCGCGTATTTTTAGCAAGACCAAGACCAAGACTGACCGTGCAAGACTTGAGCAAGAACAAGACATAGCCTGCAAGACTCTTGCGTCTTGCAGCTAGGACTTGGCGCTATTTCACGGAGTAGTTAGGTGTAACAGTTCGGTGTATAGGTACACATATCACAACATATGACACTATTTGATTGCCGCCACAGGGCGTAGGTGGGTCATTCTACTTTTTTGTGCAGGTTTTTGTGTCCCCTAGACAAAAATTACCTAAAAATTCGATCTGCCATTTTCTTAATAAAATAAAAAAAATTGCGCAACACATGAAACTTTCGTAATATTTCCCTAACTACTGTTAACAGTTTCCTAACTTAAGTTTTTTTTCTAGACAGATATTGTTCTTTAAAATACAGTCAAGTTATTGTAATTAATTTGTTTTTTTACATGTTTTAGCAAATGTAAGCTTATAAATCATAAATGTTTATTAAGAAACAGTTACTTCCATGGAAAACGACATATAGGTGAGTTGATTTTTCGAATTTCTTATCAAATCTTCAGTTATTTATTAATCTGCTTGATCTTTACTATGGCTATGTAAATTCAAGCTCACAATATTCCAATTCTAATACGTTTTTCTAAGATTTAAAGTAAACTTTAATAAATAGTAATAGACTAATAGGTAATTGCAAGACTTGCAAGACTCTTGCTGCAAGACCAAGACTAAGACCAAGACTGGGAGCGCAAGACCAAGACCAAGACCAGGTGTATTGGCGAGAGACCAAGACCAAGACTGGCTAAGTCTCGTCTTGTTCTTGCATTTGGGCAACACTAGTAGTATCCGATAACCTGCATTAGCTCATCGGGGTGAACTTATACCTAAAACCTTTTAGTTGTAGAGAAGGTCCGTGTCCAGCATTGGTACATAGTATAGAGTAATGATTATGGTAACAAAGTTGTGGATTGTTAAAAGACAGTGACATAAAATGTTTCTTCATAGTTAGCAGATTTAAGTTACATTGTTGACAAAATTAGTAACAAACTATTCAGTTCTTCATAGATTCACGCGTAAATAACTACGTCTATATCTTAATATATGAACGTTAAAGTTTTGGACCGTTTTATGGGTATATTTTTAAACTTCGTGCCGGTACTGAGAATAACGCATGGTATTAAAATGTTTATCAAAAATAAAATTAATTACTGGCTTGTCACTTATAACGTCCATAATCATATTTTAGTAGAAAGATTTTTTAGAAGAGAGATTTTAGAAGCAGTGATGGCCTCGAGGTTTGGGCGCGCGGTCGAGAATCTCGGCGGTCGCGGGTTCGAACCCCAGGCACACACCTCTGACTTTTCGAAGTTATGTGTGTATTCAAATTGAATTATCATTTGCTTTAACGGTGAAGGAAAACATCGTGATGAAACCTGCACACCTAAAAGTTCTTAGGAATTTCTTAGGTGTGTAGTCCGCCAACCCGCACTAGGCCAGCGTGGCGGACTATGGCCTAAACCCTCTCAATTGTAGAGGAGACCCGTGCTCAGCAGTGGGCGTATATGGGTTGATGAAGATAATCATATTTTATGCTGCTGCCTAATATTTCCTAAATGAAAGTCCCAGTAACACGTAGCCTATTCGGGAATCACATTCGGGAATCAAAGTCTCGTCCATCCAATGTACGCCTCAGAATCAACGAAACGATAACACCTATGTAACACTAATAATTTATGTAGTATCAAATCTGGAACAGTTTGATGTCATTAATATTACACTACGGAAATTGCCTCACTATAATAGGATAGATGTATTGAAATTTCCTGGATACGACTACATTTACTATTAATGCATACAGTCGCTATGTCCGTCCTATTGAGGCATAGCTTCCTTGACGTTTGAGTTAATAACTCAGTGGCTTTTCAGAAACGAAACATCTGAGTAAATACGACAAATTACTATAACAACCACAAATATTATTAATTTTATCTGAAAGATACATTGCAGGAAAGTTGGATAGCTGGTTGCGAATTATATATACTTCTACTGTAAAAATCTAAAAGCGAAAATAACGCTATGTATTGAACAGATTTAGACGTCTTTTTATGGTGACGGACGAGGCCTTGAGGAAGGATTATGATTAAGATCAGGGTATTTTTATAAAAAGCGAAATAGAGCCGATACTGTTATTTCATCAAAAGTCAAAAATGTTTCAACATATTACAATTTTAATATTGATAATTTAGAAACAAATTAGGTTGATAAAACTTATTTTTATGTCAAAGTTCCCTCTACTGATGTAGACATTGAAAACCAAATCAAAGACAATCTTCACCAAAGGGAAAGTAAATTACCAAAATACAAAACAACAAATATTTATACCAAAGATCAGACCCGATTTAATAAAAGCTCCAGGGAATATTAAAGGAACGGGAATATAAAAGATAAACAATGAGAGGGAATGGTAAATCAATATTTTAACGACTCCATCTGCGGTCGACAATCTTCCAGTTAGCTGTATCTCGCACAGAAAGGATTTGCGGTAGCCGCGCCGGAACATTATTTATTCCCCCGGATATTAGCAGTCAGTCGCTCGGTGATTTACATAAACTGTTTTATTATTGCACAAATGCCGCCATGTATTTGTCTGTGGTGAAATGTTGGATCTTACAATTCGTGATTTGACTGTGCAGGCAGTTCTGCGTGAAAATTTCAAAGGCATGGGTTATTTAATATAATTAATCGATGATTTTAGTTAAAGCGTATCTGTTTTCTAAATTCGCAGATATTTCTGAAATATGCCTGAAAATCGCAATTAGCTCGCTCCCGATACTATAGAACTTAAAATGTAAACGAAATGTTAGTACAGAATTGCACCTCCGCCAACTGTGTGTCTACGTGTGTATAGCCAAGAAAAATTCTTAACAACAACAACAACAACAACAACAAGGCTACATTAAATAAGCGACACAAAAGAAAACATTTTAATAAAAACAAAGTGTCATAGGACTATCTCGAAATCCCCGTAGAGAAACACGATATGTCACGCCGGTGTCGTTGTACCGGTTGAAATCATTACTAACTGTCCAAACTGGACGCGGATGGCAAACATTTGGCATATTTGTCACACACCAAGCCCAGCCCAGTAAGTTAGCAACAAGAATCAGTCAACCCTCAAAAATGTCCCCCGTGTGATACAGCTGTATTACTCACGGGGCTTTCGCGTTAGGCGTTGGAGAATTTTTAACAAGCCCATAAATCTGACGCCCACATCTGTTAGCGCGTTGGCCCGTAATGAGATACTACAGGATATGTTTAAATTCGTGTGCTGACCTGTAATATTATATTCTTTTGTTTTTTCTCGTTCCGCGACATTGTCGTGACGTTTTCCTTCATCAAGATTAAAGATCTTTAGTTATTTACGAGGGTTATCATATTTATGATATTGCATTGTTAATTTGTAAAATTCTACTTAGTTCACTATTTTTTAATTGCCTAGATATTGATTAATGTTAATACCTTAATTCGTTGAAGCGTAGTTATAAATTATGTTATATTCTATGTCTTTACAAACAGAAACTTACGTCTCGTTTCCTAATGCTGAGGATAAATCTGCATCGATAATTTCTAAGGATGTTTTGCTTTTAACTTGCGGATTACTACTTTTGCACAAATTTAATTTTGTCATCTGGTAGTAATTGGGATAGAAATTGGTTCCTGAGTTTAATTGTAAGCATTTTTAAGTTTCACATCGAGATCAGCTTTTTGATAATTTTACTACGTTTATATACCAGTTGTACTATTTTTTGTTATAAGTAATTAATGTATCAGCCACGACTCAAGAGCGCATTCAATCGCACGATAACAGCTGCCATCTACACAGTTTAACACTTGAATACACATTATGTCTTCGCTTCTCATCGTAGCGTATGTCCAGGATGTTATATTCGCAATTTTTTTTATTTTAAGAATAACCTTTTGGCTCTTGCTAAGCGCATGGGTTTAAATATTTGATAGCTATCAGAAGCCATAAATATCATTCATATAGGGATGTCAAAAAATGAACCAAGCTTCTCACACACATTAACGCTTGTATCCCCAAAGGCAGTGATGGCCTCGAGGTTTAGGCGCGCGGTCGATCTATCCGATCTAATATATCGATCAGCTTTTATTTGAGTAGCAATACTATTTATGAAGTAGTAAAATATTTTTTTTTTAATACATGATTGTACATACCGTTTTATATACTCTTCGATATGACCAGGCAAAAAACTTTTGATTCGATCAAAAAATGGGCCGTCACTTTTAGATATCAATGTATTATTGTCTATGGATTTGTAGATTTCCCTTCGTTACAGTCAAAGGTTTTAGGGATTTGGTTTGATAACGGGTCCGCAATGCCTCTGCACAAATCCGATCTATATTCCGATTCGGTTTTATTTCAATCGTGAATCTATTTGAATTTTTGGTGTTTGCCTTTTTAGGAATGGCCATAATGAAGGTTTTCGACTTTTAGATTGTTATTTATGTGCATATTATATTGGTCACGAATTTTATATTAGACTTCCTAACGAAATAAATTTTGTCTAGACTGTAATAGAATCATTCCAATATCAAAAATGTAACTATTGTATTTCTGTTGTTCCGAAAGTCAACTTTTCTCGTCGCTTGATACAATTACGCCGTCTGTTAGACGCAAAATACAATCAAACTTTTATTTAAAAAACCGTTACTTCTTCCCTCTAAAAGCTTGCTTTGTTTCTTATTTCTTTAAATTAAGAACCCTGTGGACTTTTGTGAATCATTTCTTCCCATATTAACCCTTTCATAGCTTAAATATTTTTATGTTCATTTTCCTTCTAAGTTACCCGAGCGAATGTGTTTGTAGAAGCGTATGCGTTACGATGAGTAACGTTTCACATATCCAGTGCCCCCAAGGGCGATGTAAATGCTGACGGCAAA
The DNA here is from genome assembly GCA_030295005.1 of Cephonodes hylas. Lineage (NCBI taxonomy): Eukaryota > Metazoa > Arthropoda > Insecta > Lepidoptera > Sphingidae > Cephonodes > Cephonodes hylas. The sequence goes on along the minus strand of AP025372.1, from coordinate 8,646,273 downwards.
ATAATGCCAGCCTTTTGTATGTGTTGCTTAAGTAGCTTACACGACGGGAGTCAGGAATAAAGAAAGTTAGGTTTAAATAATTTAATATTGGCGATACAATAAATAAGTATAAATTATGTAGCGCCGGTACCACGAATTGAACGATTTCATACTCTCTGAATTTTTATGTACATTGCTTGATTATTGAAATTTACAGTGAAGTGGACTAGATCAGAAATGGGAATGGATTATAAATGTATTTGCTCCATTAGACACTGCATTAGTGATTTAATAGTCAAAAAGTCGAAATTTATCTAATCTGAGTATGCTAGACGACATGACGCGAATGAACTGAATATAAAAACCGCACATTCACGTGTCGTACAATATACTTCCCAAAAATAGCAAAATACAACACAAATAGTATGAATATCGTTTCTTCGTGATCTTAAGCTTCAATATGTTACAATATTTATACCACACCCAAGGCACTTTGTTAGATTTTAGCCTCCATTCGTTTATTTCCAGCAGCCGCGACTTCCCAGCCTATCTCCGTACACAGGTATTCCATTTTGTAAGCTGCCGAGGCGAAAAAATCTCTCCTAAAAGGTTTTTAAGGTTCATCACTCCATTTATTTTCTTATACGAGGATATTCCGGCGGAATTATATTTATGTACCTAACAACAAAGACTGTATGGTAAATATTTAAATTTCGAAGAGCCATTTTCTTGTTACGGGAAGACATAAAGTCGAACAATTGTTTCCAGATTTTATGGCGTACGTTTTATTTTATTAGCATTGCGGAGCTTTGGATGTTTTCGGCGTGATTTTTTGGATCGAACAGATTTTTAGAAGAGTTAAAAGAAGATATACGTTTTATACACGCAACGATAAATGTACTTATGCTTATTTATGTTACTAAACTAAATTATTATAAACCTATCTAACTGATACACTCTACCCGTAATTCGGCCACTGTTTTAAGTTGTGGTTTCTTTTGTTCAGGTGGTCATCTGTAGAAGGTATGTTTCTTTTAATTTAAAGGTTTGTACTATGTGTAGTCTGTATAGTCTACCTGAAATAAATAAAGCATTTATTTTTTAAGAAAAGTATAATTTGTAGAAGCGAATTACCGGAGATGAGATTGCACAAGTAATTATATTACGAGGAAAAAGCCCTTTTAATGAACACCATGGAGTTGAAGATGACGTGTATTTGTGCAATAAAAAAAAAACATATAACCCCGACCTAATATAGGTGAGATAAGAAAAAAGAAATTTCAAGGAGAGTACATTTTTATTGACCTCGTAAATGCAAATGTATGCATTTTAATGTAACATTTCTATTGTAGGGCTTCTATTGTGTTGACAATATGGCTTCTGTGCCGTCATCTGGCAGATGGACGCGAGCTCCAGCGAACAAAATAAACGTTTTAAACAAGAAATGTCAATTAGCGTTGAAATATCTAGAGAATAACTGAATGAGATTACATGGGAAATAGACAGTTTTTTTATTTGGGAAATGGGGATAAGTGTTATCAATCATTTTATTAGAGTAACACGACCAATGATAAAAATTTCAAACAAAAATGAAGGGCTGCTATTGGTCGTCACACATTATAAAGTCTTGATATGATACACTAACCGAATGAGTAGCGTCCGTGTCAAACATAACATGTTAGTGTAATCGTAAGTTCGGCACGCTAGGCATGCTGACATTTCCTAACCCAGTCTTTTTGAAGTATTTCGAAAAAGTAGTAGCAAATGACGAAATAGAAAAGATTTTTAAAGCCATTGCAGGAGACAGTAATGCATCAATGTGGATATAAAAATTGGCAATGTTTGAAAAGATTTATACTGGAGCGAGAAGTTTTAATGCATCTCATGTATCTTGGCGTCCTGTTAACGCGCGATCGTAGAGATGTATTGAGGATTTGTAGATTTTAGCTTGTTCTATTCAAAGCGCAAAATGTTATGTAAGTAATGTCTGTTATTTTTCAACGATTAGGTTTGAGAGTCGTATGCATTTGCATTTAGAAAAAAATGTTGGTACTGATTGTAAATATTAAACAATGCTTTTTTATTTTTACTAAACAAGTATGTACCGTGCAATGTAGAGATTTTGAATTCGATTCCCGGGTCGGGCCTATGCCCGAATCAGAATATTTCTAGAATCGGGACGGAGTCTAGGAAGTGTCCAATAAACACGCGAGCCCTCAATTTCTATCAAATTTAATCTATTCCTAATATCATATCACCAAGATAAACATTTCTTTATGTTTTCAGTTAAGAACTCGGTATATGACGTAATATCATTTTAAAAGGTTATAAAACAGAAAAATATAACACCGTAACACCACGTGAGGAGTTAACTTTACTATCTATCTGGGTATAAAATTCGTATGAAATTTTGATGTTTCCAAAATGTTGCAGCACGGAAATAAAGTTTGTTGGTGATAATGGAAAATGTGTCTGCGGTATGTTGTATCCTGGTTTTAACTGGTAAAGCAGCTTATTAATTCAACGATATATTCATAAGTCTTTGTACGCAGCTTTATCGTTATTGTTATCAGCCCATATACTGTTTGGAACGGCCTCCTCAGCCATTGAGAGGGCTTAGGCCGTAGTCCACCACGCTGGCCTAATGCAGGTTGGCGGATTCACATTTAGCTCGTGTTAATTTATACAACAAATTGTTCAATATCTTATGTGACAAATGGAGACGAACAAGATCTATTATAACACAGAGGTTAGTGCTCAATAAGCCATTTATAGATTTAAACTAACGGATTATTAATTTCATTATACCTTCTTATGTATGTGCCTAATCAATACATTTTACCATCATCACAAACCAAACGAACGCACAAGACAAGAAAAACGAAAGACCAGATCCATAAATAAGATACCAACAAAATAATCTCACTATGATTGAGCGCGACTTCGCAACGTTTTTACATCGCAAACATTTCCATGAGGCGAGACCTGTGGCAATTTACCATTCCCCTACATCTGTCCTATCAAACGAGCTCATCATGTGAACTTCTCGCATTACGAGCAATTTATAGCTGTTGACATACCAACATAACCTAAAAGCTTTATTGTGGATCGACTGGAAATATAATAGCTTCTACTTTTGTGCCCGCCATCTGCAATTATGTTTGGTTATTGTTCTGGCTTTCGGGGAGCGTTGGAGCCGCTCAGTTTTGATTTGTCGTGTTTAATCAAGTTATGTTTACGATTTCTTTTGTTTTTTGAGTGTTGTCTATCGTTTATTGCTTTTTGTTTTGCCCATTTATTTACGCTAGCAGATGTGAAAAAATATTTCATCGCAGTGACTTTGTTCGCAAAAGTGAATGTTGCTTTGTAACTTTACGGTTAAATCAATTTTGTATATTTTTTCCCAAAGAACTGCCCTTTGAGCGACTCCGTTGGCCGTATCGACTACCTCTAAGACCGACGTAATTAAAATCTTGCAGTTTAGTGTTTGTGATTTTCAACAAGCCTTAATAAAGTTTTTTATACCTTTAGATTCCGCCTAACTCCTAAGAATTTTCTAATTTAATCCCTAACAACACCTTGTATGACCTGGGAACCGAACCATTGATCTCTAAGGAGACGGCAATTACAATTTATAACTTTGTATTACAGGAGACGCGTGTTATATGTGTAACATATACTAATTTTATTTTATTTATCTTTGAAAAATAAAATTATGTGCTCTGATGTACAGGGCTTAATACCTCTGTCATTGTTCTTCCATAAATATGGAGCCCATTCAGACGCATTACAATACCCTGTTAGTCCAAAACGAAAAGCGTTCAAAAGAATACTCCGGTAAAAAATGTCCGTTTAATTGAAAATACGTTTCCGAACTTCAATACGGAGAGAAGGAATCCTTTACACACGCTGATGAAGAAAAAAAAATAGAGGAAAGTTTATAAACGTTCCGCGGTACGTAACAGTTGCAACACAAAACGAAACGAAGAAAGCACTTTCAAAGAACAATAGTCCACTGGTTTAACTTCGAGCTTGGTTCGAGTTACCGTGGTAATGTATGTTTGGTTTGATATAACAACAAAACTTCCCTTAAAGTGTTCATTAGTGGAAAATATTTTTAACTAAGGATTTGTTCACTTTCCTCGCCGTGTAATTAGACTTTCTTTAGCGAACGCTGTTTGCATTCTCCTTGGCTCGTTACGAAAATGCATTGTATTATTTTGTTTCGTTCTTCATTTAACTTATATTTAAGACTGTAATGTTGGGTAGTTGTCACTTGTTTTAAGTAAAAAAAATCACCATCTTCAGACAAGTTATTCTAATTAGAGTATTATAAATATGTACATAATTTAGCTTTGGTTTTCAATTTACAATAAAGTTTCACTACACGTGTCTAAAACCCCTCTAGTACTTGAATTACTAAGTTGAAACTTTTACAAATTTGAATCATATATATTTTTATTATTTAATCGTTCTATTGTTACTCCTTAACAGTTAGCATTCGTGATGGGGATGTCTGATGTTGCGTGTGGATGGCGTGGCGGATGGTGATGTCTGTAGTATGCGCAATCGTACTAAAATAAACAAGCAGTTTTAACTTTTAAATCATCCTGCTACAATCATTAGAAGCAGAGCAACTATTGTAAAATAAATATAGAAACAAGAAGTATGAATTAAATAAATAAATAAATTTGAGTAATAAACAAAATATAATACATAACCATAAAAATATATAGGTACGCCACATAAGCATAAGAAACCTTTATATTTCCTATGTGAATCCAATGTACAGCCCCATAAAGCTTAGACTTAGCTGGAAAAGAACGTACTTAAGCTAAATAGCACACGGGCTAAGGAAAAACGGCGCAAAAGCGGCTGGCCGAAGCATTTGACTCAGGTTTTATAATATACCAGCTCGGTTTCACTAAGAAGCGTCGAGAACTTATATTCTTGCTATCAGATTTTTCGTTCCGCAAAATATTCAAAGCAAGTAGATACGACATTAAAAATTGAAGTATATTTTTAAATTTAAGTATTAATAGGTAAGTCTCCGAAATTTTGAGACGAGAAAATGCGGAAATAGCCTAGAATTATTACAATAGTTAAAAGATAAACCAACTATGTATGTAACTCTTAGCCTACATACATACGCTAAGAAGTAAATTAATTATTTGCTGGCATTATATATTATGCAGTGATGGCCTCGAGGGTTAGGCGCGCGGTCGATAATCTCGGCGGTCGCGGGTTCGAACCCCAGGCACACACCTCTGACTTTTCGAAGTTATGTGTGTATTCAAATTGAATTATCACTTGCTTTAACGGTGAAGGAAAACATCGTGATGAAACCTGCACACCTAAAAGTTCTTAGGAATTTCTTAGGTGTGTAGTCCGCTAACCCGCACTAGGCCAGCGTGGTGGACTATGGCCTAAACCCTCTCAATGGTAGAGGAGACCCGTGCTCAGCAGTGGGCGTATATGGGTTGATGAAGAAGAAGAAGATTATATTAAAAGTTTTGCAAAACATATTATTAAGAAGAAATAAAATTGTGTTCACTCTTTTTTTAGTATATTAGCACTACTGTACGACAATTTGTGGTAAAACCGCAACATACCTTCAAGAGAAGAGGCTATATTTTCCTTAAAAGCAAGGCACTGCTGATGTGTCTGCTATTGTGGGTATTTATGGGCATTGACCACTTTACATCAAAGGACTCAGTTACTCGTTTGCCTCCATTCCGTGATAAAAGATTTTCCATGATGTATTCTTTAATCAGTTTTCAAAAGTCAGGAAATATTCCAGAACAAAACACTCATCAGTTATACGACTTGAGTATTTAATTTAAGTATGAATAGTGTTCGTTTTATTTTTCCTTCGTCACAAGTCCTGTTCTCCAACAAAAATATAAAACAAATTAATGTTGGTCTGTCTGTATTTATTACACGCTTTTTATTAGCTTCACTTGTATGTATGTTTGTAACCGACTTCTTCGGGCGCGATTTTGACCCACTTTAAACGCTAGATTTCGTTCAAACTTTGTAGATTTATCGAGGACCGATGACAATACACTAATTTGATAAAAAAACCGAACTAAAAAATAGAAAATAAATAATAGTTTAAAAAAACTAAAAAAACATGCTTTTTATCGAAAACCGAACTAAAAAATAGAAAATAAGTTTTAATAAATTTAAATTAAGAATAGTATTAAAAATTTCAATAAATATAAATTAATAATAGTGTGAATAAAAAAAATATATTTTAAAAAAGCGTGGGGTGCTTTTTAAGATATTATCAAAATGATAATCACTCTACTCATATCTGTCAATAAAATATTTATAACTATTGACACCATGCACCCCATGCTTTTTTTAAAATAAAATATTTTTTTTTATTCACACTATTATTAATTTATATTTATTGAAATTTTAATACTATTCTTAATTTAAATTTATTAAAACTTATTTTCTATTTTTTAGTTCGGTTTTCGATAAAAAGCGTGTTTTTTAGTTTTTTTAAACTATTATTTTTTCTGTATAAAATCGTAAACTATACAAATGATCATGTGATGATCTTTAGCAAAGTTGTTGTCCATGACCAAAGGAAGACTTCCGAGTTGAAAACACACTTGGATCCGGCAGGTGGCACTGTTGTCGGCATATCGCCTGAAGCTTTTCTGAGCGAGACGACGTCTACCGTGATAGCTAGTATATAATAAAATTGAATTACTTCGACGTCTGGTCACATAAGGAGGCGGAGATAAACACAACAATTAAAACGGTATATTAAATTAATGAACTGTGAATAGTGGCGAAAGTAGAAAGAACAAAGATTAAATTCGCGCATAGGGATTACTAAAGGCGAGTAATCGCAGTCGCCCGTTGGCGGACCGGGAAAAATTGTGCCCTCGAGACCGACTCCGCGAACAATTCCACATTAAAACGTTTGTTTTGTTGTTCTAAATTTTACACTAGCGGGATAAAAACCCCGTGCACATTTGGGTTATGTGACGTTTTTCAGCGTTCATTAACGTCTTTGTATTTTTAACGAGTTTTGGTTCATCGAGTGCAGTTTTGGTCGTCAACGTATTTGATGTTGCAGTCCATTTTAGAGGGATTGAGTCGTAATTTACTCGATAAACAATGGTTTCTGCAACAGATTCATAATTTTTAAAATTTCGATGTTCGTGCTATTTATCCTGATTTATATATGTTTTTCTATCATTTCTGATAATAAAATAGTCTATTTTCTTAGACAGACAAGAAAATAATTAAGTAGGTACAGTGTATTTAATATACGCACTATGTAATGGTTGTGATCAAGTTGTCGTCTCCAGTAACAATAAGTAAAGCTGGAAAGTCCTTGGCGAGACGGTGCTATTAATAATGCAGCGCAGTAATGATTTCATTTAATATTAAATATTCTGTTTCAATGTCTAGTCTTTGCTCTAAGACATAGATTTATGCGGTGTTGCATTTTGCACGACGTAAGGGACGACTACTATTACACATTACCATACATCATCTCCAAATTCAGAATTGCGCAAGGATAAATGTATTTCAGTCACAAAAGTGCTGACTTTAAATGCTGGCTTAATTTCAGCTCGTACATGGAGAAATTGAAAATGCATTTTTTTTAATAACGGCTAGAATCGGTTCGCCGACGATAATGGTGAGTATTCGCATTGTGAAATTTTCGAAAGAAGCTTACCGATGATTCATGGACACTGGGCAATCGCTACTTACGTAGGAAAAAATAAACCAAGTGAACATTCTGAATTAATGGTCGTTTCTCATCAGCTAAAGTATGTGCACTCGTTGAAATAGGCTTCCCGCTTCGAACTAGGCTATCTTTATTTTTTTATTTATTTGTACAAAATTCTAGTGTTGTTAAATTTGGGTAATGTAGATAAGAAATTTATTCAGTTACAAAGTGAATTTAGTCTGCACTTACCTATGGTAATCTATGGAATATTTCTTTTTAAAAGTATTAAATAAATATCGAAGCTTATGTAAATGAGGATGTTATACCTAGGTGATAATGATAAATAAAGTTAAGATGAAAACTACCTAAAGAATTGATCTCAATAAATAAGTTTATGCGTAATTGACATAGCGTAGTTTATTTGAGACATGCCAAAATACTGACTGCAATAAAATATGGAGTTTGCTTATAAGGATTATTTCAGTCCATGTTATGAGTAGCTTTGGTTATATGAACCAGCAAACATCGTAACTCCGATATTAGTTCGATGTTTGTTTCTTACTCAATCACTGCGAAACGGTTTCATAGTTTCTCATTAAACCGGTCAGGAAAATATTTTGGGTAAGTCAATCTCTCTTTTATTAAAGTGTCATGTAGTAGGGTGATCTATTTGGTCAGTTTTATTTACATTTATAGCATCATTATCATAATCATCTATCAGCCAAAGGAAGTGTACTGCTGAACATAGGCTTCTCCCAATGATCTTCAAAGGGCCTTGTTGGAAGTAGCTTGCATCCAAAGACGTCTTACCATTACCAGGTCATCTGACCACTTTTGTCTGTACTATAAAGACGTTGTATACTAATGCAACGTTGAAAATCTATGTACATTTGCATTTTATAATCTGCTTAGGTCAGCTGCACAAAAATAATCCTCTTAGATCCTCTTTCAGATCTTACTCATCATGTAATTGTATGATCATGGAGCAACAGCAGTCGAGCTTGCTCAAGTGAACTGCAATCTAAACTGAATACATTATGGCTTCACCAATTAAAGATAATACAGGTAATAATACCCTTCTTTAGAAGAAAAGAAAGAAACCAGAGAAATCCTCATATCTCTAACCCCATGGTATTGAACAGTTTTTTCGATCTATAGATGTCATGTGACTGCTCAAAAATATGAACTAGATCTTTCCAGATATCATCATAGAATATCCTTACATCACAACCTTGCACACGTAATAATGACATACCAGTGAGATTTCTGTACGGAGACAATTTGCATGAAAGACAGTGACACTAGACTTAGGTAGGCGACCTGAGACCTCGCTCTTACGTGCCTAGCATCAATACCGCTGAGGAATATTCCAGATAGTACTACATGCAAGCGATTGTCTGATATTTCAGATTGGCGTTATACAGAGTGTTAATCGAATGTATGTGAAGTCGAGAAGATAATGTACGTAAATGGAAATAATATTCGTTTGCGTTAAATTTTATAGCAATTGGATATTGTATACCGCAATGTAAAGGTTACAATTTTTTCAGCGGGACGCAAGTCAGTTACCTTTTTATCAGCTGATTTTCTGTTTGCATTAAATTCATCAGTTGCATGTTGCATGCCTAGTTGCAGCTATAAGGATTTAAGCCTTATTACACCACTTTGGCTTAGTGCAGGTTGGATACATAACCTTTTTTAAAAAAAGAACATACATTGTACTTTGAAGTACATTGCTTAGATAATTTTATTCAATTATTAGTCTAAGAAAAATTACTTTTCATTTAAACTTTGATTTAAATATTATGTATTTTGGTAAGAGTAAAGTGTAAAGTTTTCTCGTTTATGGGCGGCGTTTTTTCAAAAAAAAAATATTTATTGAATCACGTAGGCATCGTGGCGTCGACCATTCGATTTGATTAAAACGTGTTCCAATCGTAAAAGCCTAACATATGCATCTGTTTGCGTCTATCTATTTTCGGACTGCCTCGTTGGTTTCGCGGTAAAGGGTGTGGCTTTCAAGCTAGAAGTTCTGGATTCTTCATAAAAAAATTAAAGCACGGAGGGTGTAACGATGACTCAAAAATAGCAAGAAGCTCGACTCTTATTATATGGGATTAAAAACATAGTTGACGAAACATGGGTCCAAAAATGCCCCTCTATCTTTTTTTTGTGGATTTTTTGCTTAAGTGTGTATGCATGTGTATACTTTGATACTGGCACGGCAAACTCTTAACACCAATCCAAATAGAGCGCCAATTAGCAAAAAATCATCCACCAATTGTACGAATATGTATTTGCTATTCATTAAATGTTTCGAACACCCTATGTAGGTTTCATTGAACCGACCACGCGAAAAGCAAACACACTAATTGAGCACATTACAATAACCTTTTCCAACTCACCACGATTAAAGGAGCCGAGCTCTTTGAACCGTGGCCTTTTTCAGTTAATGGAGACGTCAAACGGTGAAATATAATGAATAACGCTGATTAATTAATATACGAAGACTACAGTACAATAGTCGGGCACCACGTTGAAATGTAAATCGGGCAGAATCCTTTTGTGAAAGATAATGAGTAGACGGCTCCGTTCCGAAACTGAATGTAATGCCGCCAGTTCAGGTAGATCCCTGTGGCGTCTTGTGTGATGCAGTAATTTGGTCGTGAAAAGAGATTGTTGTTGCGATGTACCAGATCAAACGTGAGTGGCCGGTTAAAACGATAGGCGCAGAGAAAATAGGCCTCCGAGCGATTGTTACCGTTACAATTACTGCAAATGACACGATAGACTTTATAATCAAGAAGGTTTTGGAACGTGCAAATTACATTTCTATCGATAATCGAGGATATTGAATTTTATTTCGGATGTACTCGATAGGCGCATTTTAAGGAATGTTTTTAATTATTTCTCTGCAACTCTCCAACGTTATAGAGGGTGAGTCAATTGTTGTTTTAAGACAGTCTCCGTGCTGCTATTATAAATTTATTAATGGAAAAACCCAATACACTTTGGCCCACAGGACATCTAGATCGCTCGGTACATACATACACACAAGTTCCACGACACCACGCAGAAGTTTTAACAAATAATATTTTACTTATTATTCCACAAGCATACGCAATACGCATAGGCAATATAATAAATAAAAAAATCTTTGTCGCAAAACAGAAATACTCTCGCTCAAAACGTCCCTTTATTTATTTACAAAACCGCTTCGCTCCCTTTATATGAGATACGGCACATTTCGGGCTCGTCCGGATGTGATGAATATATGATGCAAAATTGTATGCCCCGTGGCGAGGAAAGATGTATTCTGACGCCGGACACATACGTGTAAGTAGGTTTACCATCGCAAAATATACGGCAGAGGGTAGTGACTACATAAACCTGCATAGCAGAAAATTTATGAATACCAGTTTTTGCTTGCGACATCTGCGTGATTTCTATTATTTTGAGACAGTATTTTATAAAAACAGAAAGATATCTTAAGAAATAAATATCATTCTTGTTATTTTTATATACTATCTCAGAAACCAAGTATTTTTCCTAGATAAATGGTTTTAAATACACGTTATACCTACATGTCGTTGTTCAAAATTTAATACGAAGCCTCCAGTAGAATCAGAGTAGTTAATATCAAAAAAGTTCTATTTTTATTATGACAACAATACGTGTAAACTAAGAAAAAAATTCTTAGGTGTGTAGTCCGCCAACCCGCACTAGGCCAGCGTGGTGGACTATGGCCTAAACCCTCTCAATGGTAGAGGAGACCCGTGCTCAGTGGGTGTATAAGGGTTGATGAAGAAGAAGAAGAAGATATCGACTATAAATAAGTTTAAAACAAAACATAGAATAGGTAAAAAGAGACAAACATTACCATCATTGGATTTAAAAAAAATATATAATAACTTCAGCAAATGTGAACCGCATTAAATAAAACCTTTTCTCCCACCAAACTGTTTTGGTCCAGCATTGTTCAGATGTAAACTGTAACATTTCACTCAAGATGTAATTAACACAGTGAATTCAAGTTAAAGAGCTATTTTGCAATCCCTGTTAGGAAACGTTGAGGACTATTCAAGACTATTTTGCGACTGGAATACCAAGAAGGAATAAGTTACGAGACAAAACATATTGGTTTAGGTTTTTGTTATTATGTGATGGTCTTGATTTGCATTTTTGTTTAAGTTTTAATAAGATTTTAATTAAATATTAATAAGACAACGGAATCAAGAGATTGAAACTTGTGACAAGATTTTTCTGTGATAATAAAATAATAATTTCAAAAGTGAGTAGTGACACAGAAAATCTCGCGTGATTATTATGTAGCTTTTTAATACGGACAGTCAGACACAGACACTGTACAGTCTCGTAGTTTTTGATACCCATGACAATAGACTTGCATCTTAGCGTGTAAAAACGATGTATACTTTTTGTATATGCCTGTTGAGTATATTTATTTATTAGTAATTTAATGTTAAGGAAATATCATAAAAAAGCCCATCACCTTTTTAAAACATGAAAGGCAGGGGAAGATGAGCGAAATTATTACACCTCTAAAAATATAGCTGGAAACGCCATTACGTCACCGAAGAAGCGTCAGAAGCTAATGACGGCGACATCCTATTTCATATTTTCCCTTGAAGATTACCATCGGGAATGTAATTTAAATATTTACCTTAATAGCATTTCCGTTTGACGCTTTTTTCTTAGTATTCAGGTATGTTTTAGTAATGCTTTAATCAAAAAATATATTAAGTAATGAATAGAAATTCACTTTCTTGGAGATGACTAATAGTACTTCCTTTATTGAAGTTAATTGATCTTTGGTAGTCACTTTTAGACCGGAGAAACTAATCTTGTTATTTATTAAAGAATAAGGTTACCAGCCTACGTTAAGACGATCATGGGGAAGGCCTATGCCCAAAAGTGGACATCTTGCGGCTGATGATGATGATGATGATTATCATAGGATGCTTTTTAATTTAGAACAAATTGGATCCCAGGAAAATTTCGATCACTGACTTTTTACGATGATCATTTTTAAAATCTATTAGTAATGTTTAACAAAAGTTCGTTTATCACAATTTAACGTCAAAATTACTTGGTTTTATATACTAATTACTTAGACTTATAATTTGTATCTAAAATAATTTTTCTCTTTTATAAAAACCAGAAGCTAAATAACCGTGTTAAATCAAATGCTTAAATCCCAAGGTAACAAACATTACGGGACAGTGTGACATATTCCATTAATTTTTTGCACGGTCACTCGTATCCACGAAGAGGATTTAAATTCGCATAATAATGGGGAATATCTCTCCTGATACTGCTTTAGTGATTACAACCACAATATCTGGGTGGAATATTCGGGGATTTTAATAATTATTATACAGATTGGAGGTCAATCAATTGGCATTTCAATTTCCGTTTATTTTGTCGAGACGTTCCGGTGATCGGAACTCGTAAAAGTTATCGATACAACTTTACTAATTAATGTATGTTCCATTAACATTGAAGAAAATATTTATGATGTAATATATAGTAATTACACTGAATAAATATTAAAGTATTGGCTAGTATTAAAATCTGTTACTAAGTGGGCTTCGTAGCATGCAGTAAAAAATAAGCCATGCCAATAATTTATTTGCCAAAGAGTCCTATATTGGAAGTGGACTCACCCACTTATACGAAGAACGATGATTGCAAATGCTATGATATAGGTCGAGGGTTTAAAACGTGGAAATGCTTGAAATATTTCAAAACGATTTCTTTAGAATATTTACGTAGCACTATTTTACGTTTCGATAACATTTAATGAGATCATTCATAATTATAAGGTACTGGAAATTAGTACATAAATTACTTATTTGCTTTTACTAAAGTTATGGTGATTTTAAAAACAAGTTTATTTTAATTATGAATAAACTTATAATTATTTGCTACGTATTTTAACAAGAAAGTAAATACCTATATCGATGTATAGTTTGCTTATTTCTGAGTATCCTTTAAAAGTTTAATTCAAGTAGTTTATATGTAGATAGAAACGTGTACCAAACACAACTCATAAGTGAACATCAGAAAAACAGCTTTTTAAATTCCTAAATGGGTCTTAGATACGATGAACAAAACCTACGAACACAAAGTAAAGAGTAAGTAGATCCTAACAGACTGCTAGAGCCAACGCCCCTTTCATTTGCAGGCAAGTGGAAACGCGTAAACGAAGCACCAACATTCGCTGACCTGGAAATCTTAGAACAGTTTCGGCCCAAGATTAATTAGTGGGGCCAAACGTCTCGGCTAATCTCGAAATCTGCGTGCAACCGTCCGAAATAAATAATTATCTCTGACGGAAAATGCAATTTAAATTTAATCCCACTAATGTGTAGTTACATTTCCGACATTATAGTGTACGGTCGCTAAAGCACCGCGTATGTGAACGTTGTTTGAAACAGACACGCTTTTAGTACTTTTTTTGAAAATGGAAGAAGAGAATGGCAATGGCTCTGCGAAAAAGGTAAGTTCGTTTATTATTGTATTCTTTTTTTAACTCTGTTATTTAAAAAATGTTATGGTTATAACAACAATCAATATTTAAGGACTAGGGCCATAATCCTCTCTGTTGTAGAGGGAGCCTGTGCCTAACAGTGAAAAGTATGTACAAAAAATAAAAATGTAGTCTCTAATCGCTGTTAAGATTACAATGTTAAAACACTGTAGTGCTACTTGAATATAACTTTGAGAAAAGTAATTTATTTAATGATCCATCCGTTGCCTGCCTCTTGTTCCCGCTACAGAAGTATATGTATGTTTTGCAATCTGGAGACACCGGGTTAGATTCCTGATACTAAAAAAAATTACAAAAAAAAATCTATTATGACATTGTTATTTCTGTGCCCAAAAAATGGCTCGCCTACTTACGCGGGATTTGAAAAGCATCTATTTTTTATAAGCATAACTGAACCTCTGTTGCCCTTTCGAGAATACAGGCTTGAAAGTTAGGATGTCAATATTTTTCATTTCATAATTTCAAATATACATTCATAGAATATATTACAGGCTAAATCGAAAGGCGAGCGTCGTCGAAGCAAGCCTGACGCGGATTCCGCCCAAGACGAAATAAAGAAATTCAAAGAGAGCCTTCTGCAATCAGTATCCACAGGAGAGTAAGTAGTAAATATCATAACTACGCTAAAGTACGCTGGAAACAGATTTCTTCAAATACAAAAATAATTTTAAATCTTTATCTCGAAGAAGAAGTAATTTACTTATTTTATTTAGTATATATTTTTTATTTCTTGAAGGCGATTTTAGCTTTGATATTTTGTTGCTATTCCGCCAACCCCCACTTGACCAGCGTGATAGACGGAGGCCTAAACCCTCTCGCTGCTGAAGGAGTCCCGTGCCCTGTAGTGGGACGTACATATATGGGCTGATGATGATTTTGTTGTTATATTCTAAAATTTCCAATCTATGAGTCTTGATACCTATGTGATAGTCTCGTCCCCTGTGTCTATCGTAAGACTAACTACATATATGGCGAAACGTGATTGTACAAGTTGACCTCCAGTTATCCCTTAGGAAAAACAGGCGATATGTATTATTTTACGAAAGCGAAGGTGCTATGCTCGGACAGTGCTTGCATTTAAGATTGTACAAGTATGCATGCACTCTCTAGGGAGCACACAGGTCGAGAATGCTTGAAGTGTCAGTTGAAGTACGTAGTCGCCGGACGAAAGTGTAATGTTTGTTGAACAGAAATTTGCATACTAAATTTTAGCATTGTATATCTCTTTATGTACGTAAAATTTAAATGATATTAAATGATTTAGATAATGTTTGCTGTCTTAGTGAGAAATTGAAAATTAAAGGATTTAAAACATTGAACAAAAAAAATCATGGCCCGAAAGCCAATTGTATGTAAAGATAGAGGTGACTCCAACGAGATTGCTTGCGATCTAGAGATAATTGCCAAAATATCGATGGTTAACCTGATCAGTCAAAGAAATAGCTTAAAATAGTAAATAAATATTTTTTTGTCGCTTATGATTCCGACCTGCATTTACCGTTTTATAACGGTAAATACGTATCTATCGCTGCGGTAGATGACTTCAGAAATCTTTGACGAATCTTTTGTTAATAATAGTTCCAACCGACTGTTACCTGATTTGTTGTCTATGCAATAAAAATTTACAGTATGATATATATAATTTATAATCAATCGTAGTTTTAGACATCGAACAGACAAATTTAGTTACAACCAGAAATTAGTAGTAAAAGAAAATCTTGTTTTACCGCTAGTTCTTTCAGTTAAAAAATGTATCTATGGGTAAAATTTTGTCCAAAATAAAATGATTTGTACTATGGCTGACACAAAGGACCTGTTTTGGCCGAAGTCAATTTATTTTTTAAAATAATATTTCTTTATCGAAACCCCTTTTGTTCGCAGCCCGAAGTAATACCACCCCTTTATTCGTAATTTTTAATTTCCGTTCTTCCAAGGTTATACTAAAAGCTATTACGTTACAAAATATCTTCATTGAAATAATAAAAAGGTATTGGCAGAAACAAAAAAATTGAACGATGAAATTGGGATTATATTTTTAAAAAACTTTTAAGTTCTCAAACAAACGAAGTTTTCTCCTTTTAAGTAAATTCAACAAGGGCTTATCTTGAAATATTCTATTAATATTAAAAAAAAATTTGAAGCGTTCTAGATCTAATTAGAAAAACTTAAAAATGAAAAAGATTGTGTTTTAGATTCGAAGTATAACTAAGAAAAAAATTCATTCTTATCTAGTCAAATACATTATTTTTAGATTTCAGTATATGTATCTTAGTTTTTTTTAAGAAAATCACAAGAGACCGAAATAATCTCCTTTAATATAATATAATACATTATGCCTCATTGCACCAACTTATGGTTAGAACTAAAATTACGAAAACTTTTCAATACGACGGTACTACTAAATTTGATCTTAATTGACTTCAAATAAAAGCACTTGAGAACATTTATGAATGCCAAAACAATGATGGCTTTAAATACAGATACTTGGCCTAAGTTAAAGTTAAGTATGGTTTAGGCCATACTTTTCACCAAGATGACATGTTTTATGGTAAAATTTATAAATTTCATGGTAATATTCAATCATACACCATATACCGAGCCAGCGTCGCTTCTCATATCCCGTTCCAGCGTCGCGGAATTCAAAAGCAAACTTCAAGTTTATGCAGATTAGAGATAGTGTCGCTGCAAAATTCAACACCACATATTCTCTAAAAATGTAAATATTTGATATTTTCGCCCCAGGAGTACTATAGTTGATAGTGAGATGGAGACTATACCGATGCCAGAGCGACCACGATCCCGCTCAGCCTCTAAAGCGAGAGAAGCGCTCTTTTTACCCGCCAACGTTTTAGCTGAGCTCGATGAAAATAAGGTGTTCGAGCTGAAAGAGGTATAAAAATTCATTTTACTCGATATTAAATATACATTGTGATCTTTTACGGATACTTTGGGGCAGTGATGCGTGTATTCTTATGGCAACGCTCTTTAGATTGTATTAAAATGTAATGTCTTGGGAAAATTCTTTAGAATGCTGAAGTTGTGTTGAGTTTGGCGATCGACGTGCAAGGCCTAAAGAAGGAATATAAGTTCGACCTATTTGTATATACTACAAATATTTGTCTTCCACTAAAAAGGACTGGATTTGTTTTAAATCTTTGATAAAATCTGTTATGTAACCAAAGGGCATTTTCAGGCATTCTTATTGTTCGACTTGGATGGGGATGGGTGCATAGACTACAATGATCTTAGGGGAACCCTCGTGAGTCTAGGAGGAAAAGTTGACGATCAAGCTGTCCGCAATATGCTTGCAGAGGTAAGAGTTACTTAAGCTACAAAGCTTATTTATATGTGTGGATCGTATTCCTATAACACCATTCTTACTTTTATATTTTCAGAGAATAATGTATTGATATAAAATATTTTTTAATCTTTTTTAAAGAATAACCATGTAAATATTGTCTACAAACTATTTGATAATCAATTATTTTTATCAAAACAATTTTATTTTGAAAAAAATAATCAACATATAAACGGAACAGAATTGAATCATTTTTTTACGTTTTATAAGTACCCATAGTTGTCAATAAATCTTCCGTCAGCCATCACAAAAAATTGACCAAACACACCAAAATCCAAAATTGTCCGCACGACAAATACAGGAAAACGCTTCCAAACACTCATGTTTGAATCAACACTCCGCAGAGACACATTGCACTAACGCCGCAGCTGTAGTACCAATATGCACAAGTTATACATAAATTCTCAATGCATACCCAATTAGCCAGCTGGCATCGATGTGTATTGACAATTGTAGGCAAGAGTTGGCTTGGGGAACTCTGCCGTATCCACACTATGCCTATGTGCGAATTGTCTTACAAGATGCAGCTGCTTCAACGTATTGGCTGAGAATTCCAACGTCTACATTTCAACTTGGGTTATAGGCGTGATTTTAAGACGATAGTGTTCTTATTTTAAATTCAATTTGAGAATATTATATTTTTTATATTTTTAATAAATTTATCTTACTATCGGTAACGTGAAAGGATATTGAGTGATTGCAAAACTAATTTAATCTGTTACGGTATTGCCTATCATCCATACTAGTAATATTGTAAATGCGAAAGTAACTCTGTCTGTCTGTCTGTCTGTTACGCTTTTACGTAAAAACTACTGAATGAATTTTAATGAAGCTTTACAATAATATAGTAGCTTATACATCAGAATGAAACATAGGATACTTTTTATCCCGGAAAATTTAGTTTTCCCGTGGGAATGGGTATTTCTGGATCTACCAAAGCGATTTGAGTGAAATTTGGTATAGATAGAGGTAGAGCTCACAGAATTTAACATGGGATAGTTTTTATCCCGGAAAATGAAGTATTCCCGTGGGAATGGGTATTTCTGGATCTACCAAAGCGATTTTAATGATTTTGGTATGTGCATAAATAGGACACTGAGAAGTAAAAGAGACTGTATCTTATTTTCTATCTGAACTCAACCCTGTAGTCTACGCGGACGAAGTCGCGGGCAACAGCTAGTGTACTATATTTTTAACATATATGGGTAAACTTATAAAGAGTTTAAACATTTTCTAACTAACTTTTGGCAATCAAATAATTTTAATCGATAGCAGAAATATCGCTAAAACATTTTTTAATATATTACCATAAAATATGATGAGATTTTCAAACTAATTGGGGATTTAAACATTCTACTTATTATTCTTTCTTTCAATTTCGGTAGCTATTAGAACAAAAAGCCCTCCGTATATAATTTACATAGATTACTTAAAATAATGTGCCTATCTTAATCATCCATATAAATGGAACCGCAAAAGTATTCCAGAAAGCCACGAAAAATACTCGAGTCAAAATTCAGCGAACAAATTAAGGTCCAACAGAGCGGCAATTTCTTAAAAAAATCCCTTCAAATAAAAATTCTGACGAAACTTTGGTCGCATAAAAACAATACATTCGCATTAAATAAGACAGTCTATTTGCCGTCGACAGCCTTAACACGGATACAAACTTTTCTTTTCTTTTAATTCCTTCTAAGTAATGTTGAGAAAGTTGGCGGAATCTGTCAGCGGGGTGCGCTTAGACCGAGGCTATCCATTGATTCGAAGATTTGTTGGTAAATCTCGTAACGGTTGTTATGAAAATATGTATCTCGTACTAAAATAATATTATTGTTAAAGATGATTACGAGTTCCTACCAACATTGCAATAAGTATCTAAGTTGTCATACAGAATATCTGTATGACAACTTAGATATTCTATTATTTGACTTCTGCATTTCTTACTATATGATCTAGACTTTAAGCTAGTCTGCACCGATAAGCATATAACACATCCAATTCTTTAAATAATGCTAAATCCATATAAATTGTAATAATAAAAAAACAGCTACATTTTGTTTTTCTCTGACTTTATGAATTACTGGTTCTATCGGTACTAAACATTTTTGTGCAATTGTCGTAATGAGATAAATATAAGAAAAAAAATGTATAATACTATATTCCAACATCACAAACATCGAACTCGAAATGAACGTTTCCAGCTAAATATTGGATTGCAGTTATGTTGTGGATATTTAAGATACTGAAAGCCTTGCCTTCTCGTTCAATATTAAACTGAGAGCAGTAATATTAAGACGCTTGGCAACTCTATTGCCTAGACACTACCATGCTAAACGAAAGATCGTGGGGCCAGATCCCACATATAACCAAATGTAAGTGGGCTACACTAATATTTTTATTGGAGTCTGGATGTTTCGACACAGAGATTTGTATCTTAGTTTCAACTACATATGTGTGACTTTTGAATATTTTTGTATGACAGATTGTGTATAGGCGTCTCTGAATGAAACCTTATTCATAGTAATAAAACAAAAACAAATCACTTTAAAAAACGAATACCTAATTTTCGAAGAAGGTTTTTAACCCAGCGTTATAATTAGCTGAACATAAACGCTTTCAATTTGTTTTTACGAGTATTTCGTGGGAAGGCAAATGGTATTAAGGTTTCCTTATGCAGGAGGCCTCATTATTGCGTGTATCTCGAATGGCTGTGGTTTTACGTTCCGTACTAATTAAATCCAATTGTTTTTGTATTACGCCAAATTTAATTGTGCAGCTATGAATAAATGATGTCAATTTGTTCGTGGTTGCAGTAGGGATTAGTTGAAATGTTTTGCACGATGTTATTAACAATCAGAGTGGAATTATTGTTTGTTTTAATAGCAGTAATTTTTATATTAAAATATAATATCGATTCAAGAATATTTTGTCACTTACGCCTTAGTATTGTTTTCCTACATAAATACTTAAAGAAATGTTTTAAAATGATTATAAAAATAATTCTTCTGAAGCATAGAAGTAATATAATTTTAGAAACTAAAATTTATTTAAATGTCATCCAACAGGCGCCGAACCCACTCGACTTCGATGGATTCGTTAACCTCCTCGGCTATAGAACATTGGAATTGGATTCTGAGGAGACATTGGTAGCAGCATTGTCGCGCTGGGATAAAGATAATTCCGGACTGATATCTGAAGAGAGGTAATATCCACCTGATAATTTCTTATACGATAAGTTATATTAAAGAGTTAATGATAGAAATGTGTGTAACGCTATCTAAAGGATTCGATGTTTTAGTGTAAATTCGAAAAGTTACAAGTGTGTGCCTGGGGTTTAAACCTGCAACCGTAGAGATTCTCGGCCGCGTGTCCGAACCTCGAGGCTATCACTGCTCGCTGTTGTATGTACAGGACTAAAAACACAATTGGCGAAAATTGGGTGCTGAAATGTATCTACATATTTCCACGTCTTTGGGATTACAGCCTTGAGTGAAATATTAACGTGTATAATGTTAGTAATACATCGTTGTACTCGCCAGTAGAGGGTCTCGTACCAACTTAAGGGCTCTAAAGTATAATAATTAATGAACGAACATGGTAAAGGAAGTAAGAACTAATAGTGAAGCAACTATAGAGGGTAACTTATCTAATCTCCGTGGAGTATTGGGAAATGGGGCTCGCTTGCAAAGTTTAACTGGAAACTTTTGTATTATACGCATTAAATTACGTAGTGGGTGGTCATAAATCGGGCGAAAAACTGGATTATGAGTATCAAATTTTATATATGTATAGAATAGAAGAATTTTTCGGTCTACCATCTTATCTATAATCATACTTGATTAAGAATTAATAGATGAAGAATTAAACTAAAGTGTCCGTATATCATGTGCTCTTTAATATCTATTTAGAGGTAAACTCGTAAATGTTTCAAAGGACTTAATTAAATTATATAATTCAATATATTCACAACCATTAACATATAAAGCATTATAACAAAAGACCTTAACTTACAAAACGGTGATGTTAGTACTTGGCAAAGAAATTATTTCACCTTTGAATTTACTCCGGGGAAGCATTTGTGAATTAAAATTATATTTCGCAACATACGCTTGACGAATTCATGAGATCACATATCTCGTATGATTTAAACCCGGCCTTTGGGCGTAATCCAAAGTTTATTTGCGTGGCTATTAAAATTCTTAATGAATTAATTTTGTGCTTATTTTAGTGGCCTATTGCTCGCAGAGAGTATGAATGTACTCTAAATATATTCAAATGTATTTAAGTATGCGTTGTGGGTGCTATAATTAGCTAATTAATTTACAATGTTATATTAAATACGAACGCAAATACGTGAATAATATAGTAAGAGCGAAAGTTTGCTTGTTATTTGTTTAACTGCCCTTTAATATCAACATCACTGAATTTTTGGACATAGATCTATTGAACGGACCCCTGGAGATTGTTTAAGAAATCTTTTTAGGTAATATTTTCGCCTGATTAAAATTTAAAGAAGGGCTATAGGCTGATGATGATGACTATGATGAGGGGACGGGCCAAATGCCGTTTTTCCGGAACTTCTCCACACACCGTGCTACTATTGAGAATTTGCAAATGAAAAACCCATTACTACTCGGGCCCTAAGATCTCAATAAACCTATTTATACCCGTCGAACCTAAAAGCCATTGTACGTAATACACGTAATGTCTATAGAAGTTGCTTTTTGATATGTGAAATTTATTTCATTTGTTTAAAAATAATAAAAAGTAACTTATATTACCACACAATTAAAAATATTATGTATTGAATAAAGATGAAATTTTCTCTTTCTTACTCAATACGATTGTAATGTGATTTTCGTTAAGTTTATTTAATAGAATATTGGATTTTGAAGGGGAGTCACTGAAGAACCTTCCTACAAACTTAGTATTTACAAGTCGCTTGGTATAACTTCAGTTTTAGTTATTATTGACTTCATTTTATTTATTTATTTATTTAAACTTTATATACAAGTACATACTTGTATAAAGGCGGACTTAATGCCGTAGGCTTCATTTTGAAGCTGGACATAAGACAATTACGGACAAAAGACGGTTTCATTGAGTTTAAGGGCAAATAAATGAAAAAATATTTTTTTCAGCAAAGGTTGACTTTATATTGGCTGTACATTAAATTATGCGAAGTATAAGATATTGTGCTAGTTCTTTATTTCATCCTTGTAAATATACAATATAGTTATTAAAGAGGAATAAAAGTTTTTCTCATGAATCACGTGGAGCAGTGACCCTTATAATTTTACTTTGACTTGCCTATGTAAGGGATATTTATTCCGAGAAACGAAATTTCTCTGCTTTTGTATGAAATCTTGAAGCGAATTATGGAAAATATTTTTTATATAATATAGCATCACTTTGACCGTGGGCTGAATGTTGATTTAAATACGGAATAAGGAAAATTGGTCTAAATGAATCAATATTTCTTCACAAGCATCTTCTTGCGTCGTGTTTGCTTTTAATCATTAATCACTGTATTCATGCTAATTACGAAATTCTCATTAAGTCAATCCGGGCGGTTTCATTCATTTTATAATGCCTGGTGTAATATTCCGTTTAAATTTAATTCTACGTGTGGTGCCCGGGTGGCGGTTGCCTAATTGATTTAAGTGATTTGTTTCGAGGTTAGATTGCTATTATTTAAATGTTTATCCTCATTAATGAGTTTTCTGTAAATTAAATTTCAATTGACGTGGCAGAATTTGATTATTAAATTTAAAACAGATAAGTCGGGAGTCGAGACGTCTTTTAATGAAGTGGAGAATATTATATTCTTAGCACACAGGAAAGGAAGAGAGATTTAGTACTTTTGTACATCTATGAAAAAACGTTACGTAATAACATAAGTAACAGATTAAAGAACGTTATGTAGATGATAGTTAAGTAAAATACACAGACCGGCATTTAATAGGTATTTCATTTCTTTATTTGTATCGGCTTAATACTAAAAAATTACAACAAAAAAAAGAATTATAATTACGTTTCATGTCATTTAAATTAAAGCTTTGAGCGTAACATAAAAATTTAACTTAATAATTAAATATAAACAGGTGAAAATTTCAGATCATTTTATGTATAAATGATTTCAAGTGAAACCCACCTTTTATTTCCTGCAATAAAATAATAGACTGAATTTAATTTGCTTGACGAGTCGGATTTAAGAGAACTTTAATGAGCGTAAAATATTTATAATTGATTGAAAATTTTAACACGAAAATAAAATTGCTGGGGCTCGTATATGATGATAATATGATATATATTTTTTTTTTCAGAATCAGACACGACCTCATGACATGGGGCGACCGTTTCACAGAAAAAGAAGTAGACTACGCCTTGGACGAGGCTCCAGTCGTCCAAAAAGAAGGCAACATTATGATCGACTACGTACGATTTTGCAGCCAACTGTGCGGCCTCAGAAAACCAAACAAAACTACCCAACAATGAACTCCAAACTAAATAATGCAAGTCATTCAAACCGTATTGAAATGAGCTTCATGAAAAATGGTTATTGTTATTCGAATAAAAGTGAATGTAATTCAGTATGTTACACATTAAATTGCTGATTTAAATGTGTCTGGATTTAATAAAGCTTTTGTTTGCGATGTGTTTAAATGTTTTTAGTCAGGAATATTTTGCCAATAAAGTAGTCAAAGAAAAGAGCTTACCCTTTGAATATCTATCAAATGTCAAGTAATACAATCGAAAAGATTAAATTTTTGTGTTTTTTATTAGAAACAAACTGTTGCAGTTTTATAGAGTATCGACGCCGAAGATAATTCAAGTTCAGGTTTGTACCTAAAATATCAGAGAAAAAAATGAAACACTTTCATCGAGACAAAAGGTCAATCCGGTTTCAACAAGTCACTTCTGTCAATTCAAGGAACTGTTCAGTAGAAATTTTCGACTTATCTAAATGCTGCACTCCTAAAATGAAATAAAATAAAAATGAACTCACTCAAGATGCTCCTTGTAAATGTCGAAGTCGGTGAAGACGATCTCGACGATCTCGTGCGGCGCCGCGACGAAGGTGTAGAGGAGGCAGTCGAGGCGCGGCGGGTAGGCGCGCGGGTAGTCGGGGCTGCTGAACGTGCCGCGCTCCTTGCCGTACGTCGACGTGAAGCGGATGCACGTACAACCTGGGGAATAGAAATAACTTTTAGATACATGATATATTTTAATTGAGCTGTTTGTTATAAAGAGGATCTGGGTTCCAGTCGTAGAAACATTCCCAGTGAACTTAACAGGCTTTTCTACTAACACGTTTGAATAAATATTACAAAAATATATAATAGTGCTAAAACAGTTTATAAGTGTTGACAGCGTCAGTGGCAAATTGGAGTATAAATTTAAGAAATCAAAGTTTTGATCCAGACACAATTGCGTGATACACAGTTGTTTTCGAAAGTCCTTCATGATGAAAATTGACAACACGCATTTTTGAGCGAAAGTAAGATTTAGTTTCACAGACAGTTTTACGGGCTGTATTTCTTTGAAAGTCTTCCAACATACTTGTCTTTGTGGCTTTATTACAATCACCAAACAATTTCTCTTTTCTCAAAGAAAAGCGAATAAGTTGATGTCGAATAATATTATGTAATAACATAACCCAGACTCAATCCACAAGAATCTTAGGGAATAATAACACCAGACAGATAACTACGTCTTGGCAGCAAATTGTTCCACGTAGATTGGGTTAGTAATTCACAGAGGTGGGTACTAAATTATTCGCCAACGCGTCGATTACTCCTACGACCGTAAAGGTAATTATATAAAGAGCCACAAGCAACTTCACACGGCCCCATAATTGGCTGACTCTCGAAAATCAGGCCCACTGAAATTAGTTGTGTACCGTCTTTGCCCGACTTTTTGCAACTATTTGCTTAGTTCAACGATCAACCGGATACCGTGACCCGCTTTCTAATAGCCCTCGTTACTTTGATTGTCTGCTTCAAGGTTTATGTTGTCTTTTCCGTCTGTCTCTTTCAAATCAGTAAAACTAACTTCTAAATTCGTCTCGCCTTTATGTTTCCATTTTGACATAAAGCGGTCCAACTTAATCATTGATTAAACACTCACGTAATTGATCGCGTGATCTTCATTAAGTCGAGCTTTGGAACCTTATATTCAATAAACTAAGGCATCAGATCTTATCAGAACCAATTTTCATTAACGCGGTTAACTCCTGTTAGTAAATTACCAATCCTCGAACCGTTTCACTCAACTATTCCAATTTAAACTAAATGTTTCTTCCCATGATTACTGGGCATTTATAATGGATGAGATATTATTGTGACGAGACGAAGTTTGGACTGTAATTTATTGGTAATAGCAATTTCGTTGGTGAAAATTGACAAATAACTTAGATGACCCCCGACCTTCGCTAGGTTAAGACGTTTATTGACTTTTGAAATAAAGTTTTAATGTAATTTCAATGTTGTAAATTGGACTGGTGTTTTATTAGTGGTGATTTGTTTTATTAGTCAATAAAAAGGGGTTTTCGTTTAGCTAGTGGTTTGACCCGGAGATGCCCGGATACATTTTATTATTACACATTTCAATCATCGAGTGCCACGCCGTCATCTCAAAATCTTGTCCTCTAAATTTATAATTATTATTTAAATAATTGATTTTATCGACTGTCTCGTGGTCTCGTGGCACAAGTATGCCCCGTGTAATTTAGAGTTCCCATACGCTATTCCTGATGTTTTTATATTTGAAAATCTTCAATGAGTCCTAAAGACGGCAATAGACCCGCCACTTATAACTTTAGACTGTTATATACTTGGTGAAGCGTGGGTGCAGAAATGCACTTCCGCCTACATTACTTGAGCCTGAATATAGGCGTGCGGCTATGTATGTTTGTACGATTGATTGTGTTTTTTTATAAACAGTTATTTTTAAATAAGGAAAGAATATTAGCTTATAATAATCATTGTGTGTGTTGCATAGAAGCACTACACATGACGCCAGACTGACATAATTGGTTAAGGCTCATTAATGCAGTAAAGCGTGCCCATTAGCGGCAGTACGGAGGCGTAGCGCTCTTCCAGATTTAGTAGGTATAAATATACTTAACTAGAGCGGCAGAAGCAATTACATCCTGATGTAGAGGATTCGATTCCCCGGTCGAGTAATTTTCCTAATTTTTACATTAGCAAGTAAATTCTCTGTGAACGGTGTTTGTTAGTTTACACACGACAGAAAAACCGTTATCGGTTCGCTTTCTATTCTGCAATAGGGTTAAGTATTAAGTAAAATGTTATATTTAACTCATCTATAAAGAAGATGGTAAGAATTTGAACACCGCAAATATAGCATCTAAAAAAACGTTGAAAAGACGTTGAAACGTTTTAAAAGAAATTTGCTATTTCTTAGAATTTGCGGCCTTCTATACGCATGGCAAGTTAAATATCACAACGTGATTCCCTTTGACAACTTTCAGACATGACTGTTTAAAGTTCCCCCGGCAACTTGAGCGAGATTGGGTTCGTTAAAATTTGTTTCCAGTTTCGCCTGCGTAGATTTCCTTTTGCCTCAAACAGGGGAGACACATTCGTCAACATTTTTAGTGATGCGTGCCGCTACCACATTTATGGCCTGCTGTGTTTCAACTTACATTATACTAGGAGAATGAGTTTGGCGTTCATGCATTTGTCTTCACGTCTTTTGTAACAATAGTGCGTTTTGTTTGTGAATAAAGTTTCATTCTATGCGGGGATGTAATCAATTTAGAAAACTGTATAGTTGTGTCAGCTTTTCTGTTGTGATATTATTACTACTACGTGGGCCTATCACTTTTATTGCATTTTGTTGAATGAGAAAAACAGTCATCCTAATCCTGTTTTACTAAGCATTTTCCACTTCACGTGTAGCTTTATGAAAAGTAAGTAGCCTAAGATTTTATGGTCCCTTACAAGATAAGGACGTTGTAAATACCTAATACATAAAATTAAAAGAGAGATTTTAGAAACAAATAAATGAAATTATCATTATTAGTAACCGCTTAAATAAAGGCTGGCATGCTCTATGCTCAAGATTATTTTGGAAATATGACACTAATACGAGTACATAACATTAAACTTAGTTTCATGTATTTTTTTTTTAAATTGTATTTCCATACTTACATACATTTATATTATGATTATGCAGCACATAAATACCTTTGAAGCTTGATCAATTTGCCGTTGTATTTCAATTTAGCTTATATACAGGGTGTATTTAGACCGTGATCGAGAACTGAGGCAGGTAATAGCGAGGGTGATCACAAACCCAGTGGCGATGTTAAAAATCCCGACAAAAAATAAAAATTTTGACGTTTTCCATACAACCATCGGTGCTAAAAGTCAAAAACATCAAAAAAATATTTTTTGTCGGGATTTTCTTTAATGCCAGGGGAATTGTAATCACCATCGCCATTGCCTGCCTCAGTTTTCGATCACGGTTTAAATACACCCTGTATATATATACTGGTATTTATTCGGTTATCGAACACAATGCTAATCGGTTTCGGTCAAAGGTGATTGAAAGCAAATCTATTAGCATTGAATGCAGACCGCACGCATATTAGAAATTAAAATGTAATGGTGCGTAAATGCATACAACTGTTTGATTAACACGTCAGTTGAATGTACTTAGTGTTATTGTCCTATTGAATTAAACCTGGGGAATGCCTGGTTGGTAAATAAATGTACGGCAATGGTCCTGGTTTCGATTCCTGTGAAGGGCAGTATTGTTGGGAGTTTCTTTGAGAAAAATCG
Source organism: Cephonodes hylas (assembly GCA_030295005.1). Lineage (NCBI taxonomy): Eukaryota > Metazoa > Arthropoda > Insecta > Lepidoptera > Sphingidae > Cephonodes > Cephonodes hylas. The sequence goes on along the minus strand of AP025372.1, from coordinate 8,617,855 downwards.
ATTAGTAGCAACACACTACTGGCTACCATATCAGTTACAATAATATTGAAATGATAGTAATAATAAAAAATGCACCCAAAAGTCACACGCGTAGTTCTGACCCACTCTAAAAGTCCTGTGTGCATCAGAGACCACGGGAGACTTTCACGATCTCACAAACACCCAGACCCAAAACGAAAATTCGTGGGTCACACAAACATTTGTCTCGGTACGGGGAACGAACCCGCGACCACTCGCTTGGCAAGCTAGTTTCTAGCCAACTACGCTACGGGGCTGTGAAGTGTGAAGATATGCATGTGTATAAGTAATTAAAGTCAGGTTGTTTCATGTTAAGTTTGGCAAATTATTTATATGTCCTAACATTTATATGTTGCGAAGTAAGTACATATATTGGCTGATATTCATGCCTTTTACTTAGCAAATCCACAATAATAAAGCTAAAACTTTTCTCATACTTAACTTTGGTTTGTTCAGCGATTTTTCTATTCCTCACGAAGCAAAACTTTTAGGTGATTTATTCTCAGAAACAACTATTACTCAACGATTACACTAATTACTAACTTTTATATTTGATTAAAGCCTCGTTAGTGTTATTTATTACAATGGAAATTTACTTTACGATATTGGTAATATCATCATCGACCCATATACGTCCCACTGCTGGGCACGGGTCTCCTCTACCATTGAGAGGGTTTAGGCCATAGTCCACCACGCTGGCCTAGTGCGGGTTGGCGGACTACACACCTAAGAAATTTTTAGGAACTTTTTAGGTGTGCAGATTTTATCACGATGAAGCACCGTTAAAGCAAGTGATAATTCAATGTGAATACACACATAACTTCGAAAAGTCATAGGTGTGTGCCTGGGGTTCGAACCCGCGACCGCCGAGATTCTCGACCGCGCGCCCGAACCTCGAGGCCATTACTGCTTTAACTGCTTTATTGGTAATAATTTTGGATAAATCAATTATTGTGTTCTACGGTTGATACAACGCGGTATTATGCATTTTTCGATATTTATTAAAATATTACTGTAGTCTGTATTGTTTATAAATAAACCAATACAAATAAAATTCAAGTTTGGAATTAAAGTATTCAGTAAGGACTACTCTCAATAATTCGATTAGTAGACTTTTTTATGATGAGAGTTTACTCCACAACGCTGTCTGATAGTTATTTTATTTGTAAACAAACCACTAACAAAATTTTAAATTTGGAATTGAAGTATTCAAAAAAGAATTCCTTCAGTTTTAAAGTAATACCTACCTAATACACTTCTTTATAATAAAAATTTACTCCACAACACTGGCTGGAATTTATTTATAAATAAATCAATACGTAATAAAATTTTAAGTTTGGAATTTTGCCGACAGATTGGTGTGGATAGCGGTTCGCTGGCGCGGGTTAGTGTCCGGAAATTGGTACCGTGGTCGCACTGCTGCCGGACGGAGTCGCCCAGCGAAGATACGACGCAGTTATCATAATTCAATTAGAACTATGCAATATAGCGTTGGATTTATGTTTAATTAATACCTAGGATTAAGACTGCTGCGGCTTCGTTTAATCGGTTTAAGCATCGAAATTGAGCTCCCGACGTCTTATTTCTTAGTGATATAATTTAGATGAGTAATCATTTTAAGTTATTGATTTGTAATTTGATTATGATGTTGAAATATCCACGAAATACCTTAGATACATAATTATTAAATGATAATGATTAGAAGGGATGTAGACGGTATATTGTATCGAAAAAAGTGTCGGTCAACCGTTCATTCTGTCACGTCCAATGATAAAAATTTCAATTAAAAATTAAGGGCTGCTATTGTCACAAATTTACAAAAGTCTTGATATTACACGCAACCCGAATTTGAAGAGAAGTGGCCGTGTAAAAGATATAGTCTAATCCTAGGTTCGGCACGCTCGACACGCTGACATTTTCTTTCGGAGCTTATTTAACTGTACTTAAGTATTTATTTATTTTATTTATATACACTTTAATATTTATATACTTTTAAAATTACAGATTTCGTAACACCCAACAAAATTACGCCAGTAATCCAAACCATGTAAACGAGGAAGAATTTCAACGCATTACAACAGGGAATTACACGGGCAAATATTCTGTCGAAATTCACAAAACTCTAAGAAAATGTACAGCGCGAAAGCTCTCAGGCTAATAACAATGACAGACAGGGACCGGCGTTATCCATTAAAATATCCGAATGTCTCATCATAATTAACACAATTAGTTAGCTGGTTTAATTAAGACTTGCCATCCGGGCGTATTGCAGCAATTCCTTTTTGCCTGTGTTCTGTTTTATTTACTGTCACGGCACAGAACTTCGTCATTAATTTTTTTCCTGCTTCAGCTGGTCCATTAATGCTTTTAATATCGCTTCAATTGTTATTAGCGTTTACACTTCTTCAAGTACTTTTATTTTCAAATTATTTAGCCGTTCTTGTATAATTTATTTATTTATTTTATAGACTGCCTCATGGTCTCGCGATACTATTATGTGCTAATGATTTTGAGGTCCTGATTGCGATTCCCGGGTCGAGTCAAGTGATATCGCAGGAATCCGCAAATGTATGTACATTTTAAATAATTCGTAGAAAAAAGATTTGATTGCTTGTTGTAAAAAAATATTTAACGAATTGAATGAATTGACTTGTCCCCTATTTCGTGGTATCAGAAAAAATCGTATCTTTACGAAACTCATATATAGAAATACTTCACCCTCGTTTTCAATGAGACCGGCATCAAAGATACACCTAATAAAGTTCATACTTCAAACCAGCTGCCTCAGTACGAACCAAAGTAATTGCACGCAGTACTGTAACCTAAATGTTTTGCTTTACTTAGAGATAAGGCGTCCATCTTGGGCAACTAACGTCTTGGTAGACATACAGGCTAATCTGGTGTTTGTGGTTTCAGCACTACAATGACCAAGACGCCTAAACTAGCACTTGCAAGTAAAGCCTTCTTAGTTGAAGTTTACGTTAAGTTTTGGAAACGCCTTGTTTCTCTAGGGCTTTATATTGGATCAAAAAAAGTAAGGAATAAGTGAAAATAATTATAAATATTTTTTTTAATATGCATATTGTAATAAATTCCAGCAATTCGAGACTCCGACGTATAATGAAACTCCTTGATACGTAACAATGACTATTTATTCAAACACACTTCTTACTCTTATATCTTACTTATAATAATAATGTTACTAGATATTAATACTGGAAGGTCTGTCTCGGTTGAGATCCGATCCGGAATGCCACCGCTGGGCACATTTCGTTTTTCAAGTTAACTAAATCTACCCACCAACCTACGCGCTCTTTTTACCAAACATTTTACCGACTGACCTCCCAATATCAATTTTTACAATATCAAATACAATCCTTAAAATAATCATGAACATTAATTTTGAAAATAAACTTAATATATTTAACATTTGCAAAATCTATTAAATTAACTAAAATATAATAAATCAAATACATACAATTTATAGACCAAATATAAATATTATTTTAAAAATTAACTATTCAACTGATATATTTGCAACAGATTATAAAAAATCATTACAATATAAAACTAGCAGGCTTAATTTCCGCCAATAAAAAGCCCTGAAAGCACTATAAAAAAGTTTTATACTAAAACCCAGCCTCGACAAAATTGAGGCTAAAGAAGAAAAAAAACAAGATTTTCAGGACATATAATTCAACAGCGTTATTGAAGTAGCAAGACTATCAAGATGCCAAGATGTACAGAACTAGCTAGGGATATACATTTATTGAATTTAATTAACAATCGACATACACAGCATTCCAAAATCATAACCCTCCTTTAACGTTGCCGTAGTCGGATAATAAATAGAACCACTATTACCCCAATTTTGAGACAAAATAACAGTTTAATTAACCCATAATTGAAACAGCTTGATGCGTTCTAAGATTCACACATTCTCTGCAGAGGGTAGAAGGAACAATAACCGTCCCGACCGGTTCGGACTGCGGCGTCTAAACGTCAACATTTACTTTACTCAGTCGGTCCAACACGTCAGTTTACCTACGTAAATGAAAGTTAGAACGCCTCTACGCAAGCGAGATTTAAACGTCTTCATTTGTTTAATTATTTACATCTACTTAACTATGTGTGAAATTTTAATGCTGTTTCTGTTTAACGATTCTTGGATTAATTCTGTATGTTAGGGTAATATATTTTTTGTGCTGGTTTTTTTTATTGGTCGACAATGAAAGAGGAAGCGAGGCAAAGACGTTTTTATTTTTATTTAAGGAATTGTCTAGTTTTCCTTAGGTTTTTTTTTTTATTTTAATGAGTTCAATACACAGGATTTATTTATAATACATGCCTTAAGAGGAATACAATCAAACCGTCTCTAATGTCTCCAACAATGTATGAAGTGTTTTCAGACCAAGTAGAATAAACTAAGCCGGAACGTGGTAATGCATTAGACATTTATGAAAGCTGGCCAATGCACGGTCATCTGGCGTGGATTCCGCAATACGAATATGATAGGGCAATTTATCGGAACAGAATCCATAGGGAGTAAGAATTCGGAGAACGAATAATATTTTATCTTATTTTCTCTACATTTGCTCGCTTTATACGTCATTCATTTATCGGAAAACTTTTCCAGATAACGTTTACCAAAACGCTTCGCATTTGTCGGGATCAGATTTGTTCTGTTTGTTTGTGCGGAGGCTTTCGTGTGTAATTGCTTTATCTATATGTATGCTATGTTGTAACTGGGTCTTACATTTGCAATCTGCTGTAAGCCTCTTAGTGTTTGCGTTGATACACAAGAGCTGTATTGATTATGATAATTTACATTTCAATGATGTGTTATCCATAGTCTCTATGTCTGACTTAAATAGCCGTCTGTTTATTAGTTACAATTATATGAGTATTAATGACAATATTCGACAGCGCTCAGTTTTAAATAGATTAAAATACTATATGAATAATATTTAATCAATGTGCTACTTGGATAATATGGCTATAAAGGAAAAATATTAATATAATTATACGTAGCCTCATATGCTCAGAAGGTGTAGGCAAGAGTACATTTAGCTTATAGTTGTTTATCAAGCAAGATTCTTTAAAATTGTGTCATAAAAAAAATTTAGACAAATCATTTATTCAGAAGCACATACTTACTATTTAAGACTCATGGGGTAATGTTACCGGTGGCCGTTTGAAACTATTAAAACACAAGCATTTAAAACATCTGCTATCAACGTGCTGATAATGCACAAAGGGTAATGGAAAACACCATAGCTATCACTGGAGCGCAATTACAGCTTCCTAGAATTTCACATACTACCAGTCTTCAGAAACAATATTAGCAGTAACTTCAAACAGCGTTCCGTATCCGTAGTGCACAAACCGTGGCTAATTTAAACTATTTGTTGAACATTCCGGGGCTTCCTTTTGATCTTACAGCTGGCTGCTTCGATGGCTTATGAGCCAAATGTAAGTCACGGTCCAAACTTCAGCTTGATATATCTCGGCTCTCTTTAATCCGGCCTGGCGTTGATGAGGGGTTGAGTATAGGAGGCCTTTTTCGTTTAGAAGTATTTGTACAATCGTATTTAGTTTTTCATTTATTTATTGCTTCAAGAAGCGTAGATTCTCTCTGTGAGGAACTTGGAGTCTTAATCCGAAATACTTAATTTTTGTCATAACAAATAGAATAAAAAAAAAATTGTAACTATAATTACACTATAAAGTAATGTTACAATGAAACTATAAAAAGGCAATTTGAATTTGGAAAAATACCTACTCGCTGTGCATCTATTAAGTTTCTTTCAGACGAATGAAATAAGCAATTAAAATCTCAGCTACAAAATACCACTTTGAATAGTTCTTACCTGAAGCCAAACAGCTAATTCGTAACTTTATCACGCAATTAAGCTGTAGAACAGTTTTCAAGCTTCCTCTCTCCTACTAAATTGAATCGCTTAACCGTGAAAAGGCAATTGAGCAACACCGACTAATGAGGGTAGCTGACGGGACTCGTTTCTTTGATTGAAGGGTTTGGAGAGGTAATGCCACACTGTACCCAATGTTGACTACACCATGAATAGACCGGTGTTGGCGCTGACGTTAAATGAATTCGATCCAGAAAGTTCTGCTATATAAAATTTGGCACTTTGAAAATTTGGGTCTCGATCCAGCTTCGCCCGGACAAAAAAATATAAAAGTAGAGAGCCGCTTTCACCCACCATATCAAAGATAAAAACCACATTTAATGAATTTAACTCAAGCTTGTTGCACGAAATTTCATACTGTATTTTTTCTCATCATCATCACCATCCTCATATAATAAGTCACATAGCTGGGCACGGGCTTTCCCTACAGCTGAGAGGGTATTTTTGTCGTTCCAGGTCTATTTCCAAAAAAATAAGTAACATTTAAGCTCTTTAGGGCTAATACCAAGATCTTTAAACTAAAATAAGAGCACATCGAAACAGACCCTTCGAGATTATTAATAGTTAATGCAATTAATAGAAAAATAAATATTCTTCCGACTCTATTTGTTATTAGAATAAACTCTAAAACTCTCTCTCTGTTGTTGTATTGTCTTAGTTAATTAATGGAGCTCTTCAATTAAGTCTATTAATAGAACATTATTTTATACCTTTCAATGAACCAAGACTGTAAGCTGTCTGTTATTTAAGTAGCTAGATTTAATTATACTTAACGATATTCTAATGCAGATATGACATCTTCATACGCTAAAAACTGGTCTTTCATATTTTAAGATTATACCTAAAAACAATACCTAAAAGTGACCAGAACCCGTGACACAACATATTTTGTTTACTCTATTAATTTCTTATAAAACCGTTGCTGTTCTAAAGATCTGTTGTTTTCTTCAAATTTTATCAATAACAAATTAACGTCAATGACTTTAATCTGTATTCGGCGCTCATTTGCATTATCTAAAGCAAACGTTGACTCCCACGACCCTCTTTATCTAACGATGTTTACGAAAGGTGAAATGCATCGGCGACGCGAAATTAGCTCCAGTCGCCAGTTTCATTTCAGCGTGACAACATGAAGTACCTTCCTCTAGTGTTTCTGTTCCTTTCGCACACGTGCGAATGTCGAGTGGCGTCGAGTGAGATAGAAATAGAATCCGAAATAACAAGTGACGGGAAGGAAAGGCCTGCTTTACATCTTCCTTGTACATTCAGGACATTGGGATCCGCCGACCCGTATCCATCACTAGTAGTGAGATGGGGTGGATCGCTTCAGAAACTGACGTGGAATTCCAATGGTGAAGTTGTTTACGTAAGGGACTATAAGCATCCCACAGTTTCCTATTCCTACCCCTCATCGAGTGGGTTATCTGGTGGCAGCAGTGGTGGATCATCAGACCCGTTTAGCAACGCTCCTGTCATCAGCCAAGACTATACCTTCGATGACATTCTCTTGTCATTCCGGAGTAGCTGTGTAAAGCCATATTAGGAAAACATGTGCCCATCAAGATATTGAAGTGAATTATCAACGGCGTTTGTTTTTGTTTAAGTATGTTTTGTAAATGTGATTAAACATATTTATCTCTATGTTTTTGTTCATTACTAACACGTGTTTCATAAATGCTATTATATTCGTCCACTGTGATAAGATACTCTGCTGTACTAGAATGAGGAGAGGTGAACAAATTTTTATTACTCTATTTTTTTACTGCGGTGATGCTTAGTTTAGCAATGATGTCACTTCGTCGAGTCACTATAAAAAGTATGTATTAATGATAGCAGAAAGTCTTACCATAGACTAAGTTCCTGACTATGTCCGCAAGTGTTTGCTAAGTATTGTTACTGGATTACTGGGTCTTTAACTTGGCACTCCCATTAATCGGATTAAAGGGACCTTTCACAATGCGAACATAATGCTTAAAACTAAGTTGGTAAGTGTAATCGTGCGCTGCCACTTGGGTCGAGCTTACACGCCAAATCGCTGTACATATTAGTTGGCAAACACAAATTCACTAAGAGTTCGGGTCTTTTATAGTCGGTCGTTAGTTAAGACCATTTGTTTCTTTCTGTATACGTCTTTCTGCAGGATAGGGAATTATTCAAAAACTGAGATGGATTAAACTTTAGTGCACCACACTGGCTTGTTGGCGGTGTACTCCTAAGAACCAATATTGATAAAGATGAAATGAACATAAAAACAATCCGTTTAATAATAATATGCGCAAACGTGTCCGTTATGCCTTATCAAAACTATCAGCTAAAATGGAATAAATGAGGTAACTTTATCCACACAATATAAGAGAACAAAGTAATAGAATATCGTGTTAAGATTGGTACGGCATTAAAAATATACTCGGAATTTAGTGATCGTCTTCGTCATCGATTTTTACCCATTCATTACATCGCTATAAAAATGAAAAGATTGATATTTTCTTCCTTTCATAAGGACAAATCATTATTGGCATAACAATCAATTCAACTATCGATTTAGATAAAGAGACCATAATCAGAGCACAATGAACAGTCACAGGTAAGGGCGTCATAGTTAAAACATTTCCGTCTGGATTCAACACATCGCTTGTCCGGAAGAATACTGTATCATGTCAAAATTTGGCACTAACGGACTTAATAATACAGTTCGACTAAAAAAAATCCGTTCTACCTTCTACACGCTTCTCCTGAAAAAGTACTTTTTCAGAGTTAATACAGTATTCTTGCAGGCAAGCGACATCTATCGCTCCTACTAAAGTTAACTATAAGTTTATTATTAATATCAGACCGGGTAGGCGAGGACCATTAATCACCCGACAGTTTCCAGAGAATGCACATGCCAAAATAATTAATGTTTCACTCACAATGACACTGTTTGTTTCAATAAAACATTTTACCCCTCATACGCCATTTGGTGGTTTCGATGCAACTTTTTATAAAATATACGTAAACATATTCTCGGATATATGCGAAATTTTTGACCAAATGTTTAATTTTTATGGCGATTTTATTTGTTTTCTGTGTTTTAAAATATAGATTGGTGTAAATACTGTTCTGAAATTTATTAAATGTACATGTATCCATTTTTAAATTGTCAATAGGGGTCGAGCCCGGTTTTATCCGAAATAAGCTTTATAAAAAAGTAGTCTAAAAATAGTAATACCAGTAACAGATAAAATCTTTTCCTTTTTTATCAAGGGGAAATATTTTGATCGTAGTATTTGGAAGACCGGTAAATTTTGTTGGAAACCAATGTTAAAGTTAACCGTCGCCCACAATTATAAAACCATATTGTAGAAAATTATTTTTTCGGCTTGTGCCGACGCCTTGTTGGATTTCTTGATTCGATTCTCTCTTGAGACGTTGGTATTTGTTAGGTAATTCCACTACGAAATAGTGACTAGTCCAGCGTCTAAAACACACACGCTAAACAGCAATAGTTTCACCTTCATTTGTTTTTAAACCATATTATATCGCCTAACGAAGTTGTAGAAACTCACACCAGCTTACATGAAACAAGCATGAAATATCCACTAACATTTACAAAGACCACCATGATGACCGGCTGACATTTAACTGACAGGCCACGTCTCCAATAAACGTCGCCAAACTTGTAATTTATACGTCAAACAGCTAACGTCTTTAGGTTAGGCACGTAAATAATTACGTTGAGCCACACCCATATTGTTTTAAGGCCGACTTGGGCTTTGTTATTGTTAAATTTGAGACCTTTAGTCCCTTATTGTCTTGTACACACGGGGAAAGTTTGGCCGTAAATGGCGCCCGTGGCTTCGCAGACGTCTGAACAAATTCGTTGAGATAATTCCAGTAAGCACTAAAGGTTTGTTACCAACTTTAATTTATTGCGTGAGTGATAATATTACTTCCGAAGTTTGAGGAATAAATACATCCTCAGTTGTCTGTGAAACAAAAGCTGGTTCGTTCTAATCGCTGAATAAAATATTTTTGTATGAAAATAGATTTGGTTGAGATCCTTGTTACTTGTCGAGTTATGTGTGATAAGTTAATATTCGCTCTTATTCTTTGTTGTATTCTAGTACGAAAAGGTGACAACACCGTGCATACACCGTGCCACGATATTGTCCAATGAGATAGTGTCGGAATAAGTATGTGCCGAACGATTTAGGGGCCCTGGGTTCGATTCCTAGGTCGGGTAAATAAGAAAGCTTTTATTTCGGTCCGTATCGTTTAATATAAGATTATAATTAAATAACAATAGGTTACTCTATATAGAAACGACACAAACAACACAACTTAGTTGATCAAACTGTTCATTTCAGGTCTGAACAATCAAACCTGGATTTAGCTTTGGTTACTAGATACAATAATAACAACGTCTTGATAATATTCTAAGATAAAATCTGTTTCATACATCAAAAGTCCTTGAGCTTCATTAACAAGCAGCAACAAAAATGATCATGAGATTAAATTCGACGCATTAAATTTAATCAAGTTTAATGTCAACATGACTCGACGAACCTCGAGATGTCCTGTCAACAAACTCATTATTAGAATTTTACCGACCAAAACATGATGAAATTTTAAATATTTGTTTTATAAACAGCTTTTTGCGAAATAAGCTTTTCAGTGTATTTCCCTTGGGGGTATTTTGTTTTGTTTCAAATGATCTTTAATTTTGCGAAATAGGAGAGTTGCTCTAATATAAATGAAATAGTTTAATTCAACTGGTATAGCTGTTTTATAAGTATACATTAAAAAAGTAAGCTGAAAGCTTGAAGTTTAGGTTTTATGCAAGTTGTGCAATAGATATTAATCTATTACGTCATATTTATAAATGAAAATTTAATTTAGAAGAATTTTCGAAAAATTTTATAAATATTATACCGAAATGTAAAATGAAGTTTTTTATGTATTAACCCGCCGGCCAATCGCTGATAGTATAGATACTTGACTTATCTAAGGATATTCCTTGCGGAGAAATCTAAATGTGAAGTCTTCCTTTAGGTGTAAAAAAATATGATAATAATCACATTCACGAAAAGCATTCGACAGCTAAACTAAGACCAAAGCAGTTTCCATCATACGACCTCCAGTAACCCTAACAAAACTCAAATAAAAACCTCTTAATAGCTTCTTCATAATAACAAATTGATGCCGTCTCGAAACTATAAAGACGAAGTGTGTGATTTAATATCAGATATTAGTTCTACAAAGCCGCTGACACCTGCACACTGAAAAGTTTGTGTCTACGTCTTGCTTGACTTTGAAGCAATCTCCTCAGGCAGTTGAGTATTTACTAAGTTAATAACCTGGTACGGTCGGTTGTAACCTTTACAAAATTCTGGCTTTGCTGTTGATTTTTTTGCAACTGTGTTAGGAGGCGGAACTGTTAGAATAGCGTATACTGCATAATATGTCAATATTTTAAAAATCGTGATTGTTTTTTATTACACTATCACACCTTAACTCACTTTTAAAAAAATTATTTCTTTAAGACTGTTTTTGCATATAGGTTACTAGCAAAGTCTGATCGGGCTTACGAAGTGATGCATCCATCCATCCATCAGCCAATTGAAGTCCACTGCTGGACATAGGCCTCCCCCAATGACCCCCACTCCTGAACAACACACATCATTCTGAACAACGAAATAATCAAAACCATTAACAAATAATGATACTTTTCTTTAAGCAATAGAGGGCGAGCTTAGTGCTTCTATACTAAGCTGCACTTGTATATAAAAATGCCGTTTGTGACACGTGTCCTTTTGAAATATTGTTTCATTTCGGACATAGTACGGATAGCACGTTCTGCAGTTGACTGCAGCGGGCATTATCAGATAATGTGTCCAGGACACATGCTGGCGTAATTTAGAGAGTGGCGCTAAATATATGTGCACGTCAAAACTGAGCATGTTGCTCTCATGTTTTATTTATTTGAAAAGCAATTAAGAACATAGAAGTTGGTTTGGGTGGTAGGATTTTTCAAATTTTAAAGACCATTGTATGTCGATATTATTGATAGTATGTACAATGCTGTGTGGATAAAGTAGTGAGTGGCGTACAAACAATTTACAAACAAAAAAATTCGAGGGCACATCACGACGTAATTAGTTTATACATCGCTACAGAAAGACAAACATAAATTTTTAACAAAACATTGTCTATTTTATCAATCCTTATGTACCCTAAGTAAATCTAAACAAAATAGTGCGGTAGCTAGTCTGTGATCGAATACAGACCGAGGCAGTCGCGTACTTATTGAAATGGTATCGTATCTCTAGGGGAGCAATCTCGATTTCAAAATAAAAACTTTGCGCATGAATTCAAAATACATATTTGTGTTTTGTTTCGTGGAAACGAGATGTGTTGGTAACACAGTTAGGCAATTTGCATATAGAAATATGTTCTCCTACATTCCGTCATCCCACTTCTACGTCGGATCCACTTAAATCGATTTGTTGTATTGTTGTGCTTCGTATGGTGGCGCATAATATTTCTTATATTTCTATTATAATATATTCCTTTTCTTTTTGCATTGTATGTACATTTTTTCTAGTAACGTAGAGTCTATGATTTGGTGACGCAGTTTTAATGGAATCTTTAAGCTATTGTGGAGTGCCGTAGTTCCATTTGACTGTTTTGAATTGCCGTTTATCGAGAATATTTCCAGAATCATAACTAAACTGACCTGGACATCAAACCCAAGTCCACTCAATTTCAATACGCCGATTTACAGCAAGCTCTCGCGAGATCAATTTGATTATTTTTAGCACGAGTAGATCGATTGGAAAAAGGACACAATTAATGAATTGTAATTAAATGTGATTACAATTGGTGCCAAGGCATAAGCCAGGCCCAGTAATTATCAAAAAACAATAATAACTCACTTCAAATTATTATCACAATTATTCACCAAATCTACAATCCATTCACATACAGCCCGAATCAAACATGCAATGTATTCCCCAGAGCTCCGGTGACCTGATCGACGTCTCTTTTTGCCTGTTTTGTGCCCGGTCATAAAATATGTACATAATATCGATCGAATAATCTTTACGCCGGCCGCAACGTTGTTGATCGTCGACCCGGCCGCTTGCTGGAAATGTTTCGCAGTTTTCACGACCTCCTAAACCCCTGTCAGGCTGTGGGCCACTCCTGCAGACAGCCGCATTTAATATTCAATTAGGGAACGTTTGGCCATTCATCAGTCTGGACGTCGCACGCGTTGTAAATTTTCTGGATGGGGCCGGCGGCTGAGCGTGACGGATTATATCGTCGATATACTGAGGTTTATTTTGACAGGCTTCGTGGTAGGTGACACTGGCAACGCGTGCTGCTAAAGGTTTATGGCGTGCACAAATATTTGTGACCGGCTTTTTTTTGTGGGATACAATCGACTTTACGTTGTTAGTCTTAAAAAACTTAACATTTATTGAGCTGTTTATATTTATGAGATTTTGACAAAAGCAACCACAAGAATATAATTTTTAATCTCGTCATTCCAGGTAGACTGGATTAAGTCTTCCAAAAAGATGCTTACTCATTCCTTAAGCCCGGTAGACGAGGTATTTGGCTGTGTAGAGGAGAAGACTTTAAATTGTTTTCTTTAAAAAAAATTGGCGCACATGATGCTATATCACCACGTGACGTTCAAAGTAATACTTACTTCCAATGACAGCGTTTATTAATGACTACACGAGTTATTGTCAATTGGCAAATGGCCCCAAGCAAAAGGAGAGAAGAGAAATGAATTTGTACCACCTTTTCCAATTAAAAGTAACATAACTTAAATCATTATCTAGAATAATGATAAATATATTTCCACGCGGACGTATCGCCAAACCAACTGTTTTAATGAAATACATTCAAAAACACTATGTTTAATCTACAAAATCACGAGTATTTGCATTCCAATCTATGAAAATACAGTTGATTAAGCTTCAGTTTTCAACATGAATGTTAGCAAATTCGGATTTATGCTGATATTCATTCAACATTTTCGAGCGATTAAAATCCTTTTGAAACAAGTATTTAATAGACGAATAAAAAGTAGGTACTAAATGATATTATGGCTCTGAAACTGTATTTACCGCCAAAACATGTATGCTATTATCGCCATACTGACAGTCACGAATCCCCAAAAAAATATATAAAAAAAGAAAGCAGTATGGTCCAACATAACAACCAGGGCGCCTGAACCAAGCTAGTGGGCGTGCATCAGCGCCCCCTAATATCGAGAATGCCGAGACAATAACGTTTCGGAGGCGCACCGGGCGGCTGCGGCAATACGGTAGGCGCTTTTCGCCCACTAATTGTGGTCGCCCCACTTGCCGCGGAGATGGCCACCGGGGGATTTCACCGCGTAATGCTCTGTTTGGACAACTTATGTGTGTATTCACAATAAATTAACACCTACTTCAATGGTGAAAGAAAACCTGAATACCTATAACTTCTTATGAATTTCCTAGGTCCTAGTCTTTTTGCTTTGTCACTATAAGCTACTGTAGTAGCTGGTTCTTACTGTAGTAAGAAGTGGTAATGTCACATCCAGAAAGTAAAACCTCGTTGTACAGTAACGATGTCTCTGAGATAAAGTATGTAATGGGAACCGCTTGCATAATTTATTTTGTTTGTGAGCGGGGTCACAAAATTTTGCATTCATTTGTTCGATGAGGTGGCGGGGTTATATAGTGCGTAAATTAATAAATTTTGCAGCTTCATTTGCTTTTGCGAATAATAACAGCAATTTGTTTGTGCCAGTGCGAAGTTGATATCACTCTGTGTTCGCTGTGTATAATTACTTTCTGTTTGTAATTGCACATTATTTTGATCTATTTTGCATTTCAGGTCAGAAGGATGTATATTATTCATGCACCAGTGAATTTTCGTGAATCAAAAATTAAAATAATACATAGTAATATTACTTAATCAAATTACATTTAATGATATGATGAAAATAATATTTTTGTTATTTTAAATAAAAGACTTCCCAATCTTATGCACCAGTAAAAATTGTGTCTCTTTTTAATTGTCAACACAAGGATACTACCTACCGTTTCACCCCAACGTGATGTGAGATTTTAAAAAAGTTAATTAAGCACTTTTTTCCAGATCGAAAACAGGTGCACATGTGAATTCTCATATTGCTAATATTAGTAAGATAGAGTTCATTTTATGATAGCACGGCAAAGTGTTCTTAATTACACTTTATGTTAAGTATAGCACCGTCTATGTAGCTTAAGTATCGAGTAGCGATAGTTTCCACTGGTTATCGTATAATTAGAAATCTCTTCTGTACTGAGTCGAAAAATGTACCTGTATAATTTGTAGTACACTTGCCTACTGTAACACATTTGAGGAACGCCTATGTTCAGTGAACATCTTACGCCTGATGATGATGACTATTACATAAAAATTAAACAAACTCTTCAAAACGTTTTCAAAACTCATGTTTTGAAGATGTACATACATAGATACATTGTACTGACATGACGTGGGTATCAAAAACTACGAGAGGCTTTTCAGTCTCATAAGCACCCAGACCAGAAACAAATATGTATTTTGTGGATCACACAAACATTTTTCTGGATGCAGGGAATGAACACGCGGCCTATCAATTCCTAAGGTAGTGCCTAAGTCTATATACCCTACAGCGCCAAGGATTGTCAATATATACATCATTACATTGATATAAAAATAACTAGAACCAAACCTCGTCAATCTTCAGTTGAGTCGTATTACGCGTGATAATGGCGTCTCATTTGCGGCGACCATTCCGACCGGCTTGAATAAACTAATGTGAGTGACAATTCATGCGGCACATAGCGCCCACTTCGCAACTAGATTAGATTGTTGTTGTTAGACGTTGTTCATACTAGCTTAGGGGGAAATATATAAAAGACAATTTTATGCCTACTGAGGTAATTTTTGTTGTGACTGTTATGAGTGTGACATAATAGTACCAGTAATGATGCTATTCTTGTTGTTCGGCTTGGTTTCGAACAGTTAAATTGTATCCTATTAATAAAATTATTGCAAAGTCATATCTGTTTTTTAGCCCAAAATGCTTATATTAAAACTTACACAAATCTTCCCTTAATAATATTACCAACGATTTTCTCATGTGCCGTTTCACATAACTGGTTTGTATTGAGAATTTATGGATTCACAAACCTCACGCATAAATTCTTCCTCCAATGCCAGCGTAAACTTTAGAAACGCACTAACATTCCTTCTTAGCGCGATAGTAATAAACATTCGTCACTAAAGTTCATTGCAAATTGAAGACGATTTTGTAAGACTTCACGCCCCTTTGTGTTACAGCACGGTTCGTGATAACAAGGACTTAAATTACTTGGACATAAGGGTAGTGCATACGTCCCATATGCGCTGCGCAACGTGACCTTTGTTCCCAAACTTCATTCTGAAACAATGACCGAGGCAGTGTGCTCTGCGCCTTACATGAGCAATGCGCTCCTGAATAACTTATATCAGCAAGTACACCTATACCAAATGTTCAATTT
This sequence comes from Cephonodes hylas, assembly GCA_030295005.1. NCBI lineage: Eukaryota > Metazoa > Arthropoda > Insecta > Lepidoptera > Sphingidae > Cephonodes > Cephonodes hylas. Next base: position 8,601,357 of record AP025372.1, on the reverse strand, counting down.
ATATTGTGTCCGACCTGTAGGTATAACCTGATCAGATCGCTTTTGTTTCATAGAATGTTTATTGTTAGACGCTGATGTTATACAAGAGGAGATATGAAAGAGAAAGGGGTGACTGATGACATGACTTCTGATAGGGATGTGTGGAAGAACAAAACATGCTGCGTCGACCCCAAATAAAAATTGGGAGCAGGGCAAGAGAATGATGATGATGCTGATGTTATACAAGAATGAGTATTTTATATGAGTGCACCAACTTGATCGGATTAGTCAGACTAGACCAGTCTATTTCAGGAAAGAGGCATAATGCAGTAAGGTGGTATATTATGTAGGATATTCCTATACCCTTGAATAGCGATCATTGAACAACGAATATAAACCACTTAAAGATTTCTAGGCCACTATAATACAGCCATACAAAATTCAATCTAATACAGGAATGTGCAGTATTCCGGGATCAGACAGTTTTCACAAGCTTTCAAATAGGCTGGGATAGTTATTCGTCTACCGTTAAAATGTCTGCTTTTATCGCTTAAAACATAAGCTGCCTGTATTCCTCTGTCTTTTACTTTACCACGTCACAGGAAACTAAATACAACCAACACCTCAATACACTAATACTTCAATAGCAAAAGAAACCATCTAGATCCCTTATCACGATCGCACACTCCAGTCGTAAAAACCTCAATAAAACTTACATCAAGTGAAAAAATAATGCAGAGATTATACATCTACAGGCAGGAAATACGGATATTCATATTTAATTTGACAGCGCAGAGGCACTTTCGGTTATTACGCTGTGTTCCTTTCCGTGTATTTGATATAAAATTGATATTTTTATTTAATTTTATGACGTAACTATTCACATTATTAGATAACTGGTTACTTATTTGCATTCCACCACATTATCATGATTGACAAAGGCAAACACAGATAAATGACACGGAGGATAAGTCCAATAAATCTCTTTGGAGACCTAGTTTATCTCGTAACTGGTACATCGCTTCAGGCTGTAGAATACTGAACTACTAATAATTTTTAAAATGTATGGTTAGTAATATTTATGAGATCCTTTTCATCGCTCGTAAATGATGACGATTACATTTAAACTACTTCATAAAATTGGCTTTTGATATATTTAGCAATAAAGAATAAATATCAGTCCCCTTGTACCAAACCACGGCTAATACCACGGCTCACTTTATTTTTACAATCTAAGGATTTTATTGTACGCATTGTAGATAACTCCTAACATATGAAAATACTTTTTTGTCATTTAATGATCGAATCGTGGTAAATTTCCGTCATAGAGTCTGTTTCTCTTTGTAAGAAATGGAAAAACTTAATGACATCATTTATTATTACGATATTTATTTTATTTAAATCATATCAACAGAGTGCGGCCGCGATCGGGGAATGTAATTAATTAAATGCAAATTGTGAACGGATCCCACACATAATTTATTAAGGACATTACATTTATTCTTTTCATCAAAAAATATTACACGCTGTGAAACGAACAATGGTAATTTCCGCTTTACAACAATGAAGACTTTTATGTACTATGAGCCTTTTCAGAGTTTGTAGTCGGCTGAGAAATCAGGGGTTAGGATTTTAATTTTTTAGACTTTACGCAGTTATATGTGGTAAGTTTTTTGTCTACCTATTAAGTAAAAAGACAAATAAGTCACTTCAATATTTCCTCCAAACAAATTTTTGAGAATCTACAACAAATTGTTTCCAATTTAACTTTGAGGTTAAAGTACAGAACTAGTAAGCAACAATATTCAAATTACGTGTTTAATATGTGTACTTCAAAGGATTGTGGTATTGACCGTAATCGAAAATTAAGACAAGGAATAGTTATATTGTTACAATCAAATTGACACTGAAATATCTCCAACACTAAATAAAAAAATGAAATACCTATTTCCTCTTCACCCTAAACTAACACCAGTCTTAGTAGGTCTTCACAGATAATACATACTTATAAATTATAATAGGAGTTTTAAAAAAGTCAAAAGGCTTAGCAGAAATCCAATCTTTTAACACTCACTAAACCAAAAAAAAAACATAGCTTCCGTCTATCCAAAAAAATAAATAAAAGAATTCTCAGAAATACCTATTCAAATAATATTTTAAGCAGCTTTTCCAAAAACACAATCATTAATAGGAAAAAATCACTTTGTCAAAGCAATTCATTGACATTTATCTGAAGAGGAACCTCACTCAACTTGGGGCGGGAATTTCACACGCCACTACCCTCGCGGAGGGCTGCACGGCGCCCTCAAGTTTCTAATTGGGTTCATTGCCTCTAGAAATGTCGAGACTTTTAACATCCACTCGAATATTATCAAACTTTTAAAATTTATTGTTTCGCAAAAATTATCTCCTAACTCGCTTAACTTTTGCATGTCGGCGAGTTTTGAGCGGATTTTCTAATTACTTTTATTAAATGCGGATTTATGATTTAGTAGTTTGAAAATAGTATAGTTTTTTATTAAATAAATAAATAAATACACCCAACAGTCACATACATAGTCCTGACCCCACACTAAGATACGAGTCTTGTGTCGTGGGTATCAGAAACTATGAGAGACTTTTCGGTCTCACAAACACCCAGACCCGAAACAAATATTTGTGGATCACACAAACATTTGTCTCGGTGCGGGGATCGAACCCGCGGCCGCTCGTTTCGCAAGCTGGTGTCTAGCCAACTGCGCCACGGGGTTGTCAAATATATTGTCTGGCTATTGTCATTGTTTTCTGATATAAAAAGACTTATTCTATCACAATGCTTATATTTGGATATGACTGAAATTTACTAAAAGTTTAACCGTTCATCTGACTAGCGAGAGTATTCCATAAATTAGTGGTAGCCTATTTGCCACTGAAGCGTATCTGTGATAATTTTTCTAAGATTTTTATATTGCTATAAAGATTTATATTATTCGATATAGTGTGTGTAGTAGTTCGCAACTAAGCCCTAAGCCCTCTTAGTTGTAGACGACGCCAATACCCGAAACGTACATGCTTATATAGACTAGGGGCGATACTTTTTTGATATTAACTCTTGTATGTACTTCCATTGGATTGCAGTCATTGTGGCATCCATTCGGATCAGATAGTTTAGGATAGTTCACCCTACGAGTTTTGTATAAGCATTGGTAATTCACTGTTGGAAACTCCCAACTTTGCTTTCCTTTACCGCTAAAATGCGTGATAAGAAGACATAGAAACACAAAATAAAGCTGCTTACGGACCAATGATTTGTACCATTCTCATGTAAATTAAACATTTAACAAAGGCAAGAACACAATTAGATACTATCACAAGAGTTTAATACGAAACGATTCAATTTAATTACTGAGATCGGATTATTGTTACTTTTATTACTTTTTCATTGGCCGTAAAGTGGAAAGCTTAAGCGCTGTTCAAACAAAAAACAACGTTCGTCCATTATCCAACTCTTCACATTGAAGGTTTTATTTGTGATACGATTTTCAGAGATTTTTGTATTTTCTATATATAGTTCTTATATGAAGCAGTAATTGCTTTTCTTGATAGTTGTTGAACTCGATTTAAAAATAATCTTTCTATCTCACAAAATTTTGGGTTTGGAGTCCAATTACATGTATTTTTGGGTCTGAGTTATCTAATGATTTTAATAACTGAAAGGACTAGTTTAATCTAGTTATAAAAGGTACCAAACCAAAATTGGTTCAGTGTGTCAACAGATGTAGTACCTGTTTTTGATTACATGCAGTGAATTACTATGATTTAATCTTTATTTTGCAGTCACGATAAATCAGAAGTATGCAAGAATTATTATGTTAAGCTCAAAACAAAGGACATGAGAGCACTTAAGTATATGAGGACAGCTAGTGGCGCTTCAGTGAGTGCTCTAAGCTAGAACCGTACGCATTCTTATGACCTCTTTATTCACCCTTTGGAAAATACAGTACCTAGATGATGTTAACATAAATACTCAAATACATATTTATTCATCTGTATTGAACATCGTATACCAGATTTACAATCGGATGTATATCAAAGATCAAATATCAAAGACAGTTTTGTATTAATTAGAGTGATAAGCCTAAATAATGAAATTTAAATCATGTTGCTTGTTTGTTAATGATTTGTGTATAAAGCGCTGAGCATTAGTTTAATTTTAGCCGAGGAAAAAGCTCCTTCCAGAGTCACAGAAGTCAATGTGAAGTCTGCGACTATCGAAAATCTACAAAATTGTATTCTTTATTCTTGGAATCCTCCTGTACAACTGAGAGGGTTTACACCACTCCACTGAGCTAAACCTGTACACCTGAAATTTCTCAGTAACTGCTTAGGCGAGTAGTCCGCTATCAAATGTTTATCGACAAGTTCCACATTTAATAATGTCAAAGCTACTTAATATTTGAATTAATTGAAGCCGCATTAGCTGGAGTGCTGCAAGTTTTTAGGTTAATGGTAATCACGAGACGGTGCACCGAGCGCCCGCTGTTATTAACACCAAGAACTCTGGTTAACTTTTACATGTGCCTCACTTACAGAGCATGCGTTTAACACATTCCGATTATGAATATCTGCACCGTCTTTTGTTTCTTTTATGCTTGCTTTCGTGGATAATGTCACACAATCTTTGTTCAGAAATTATAAATGTATTATTATTACATTACATTAAAATACAAATAGGGGAAAAATAAAAAAATTGAAAAACAACTTATTTTATTCCGTTATTGCGAAATGAATGAACAGACATAATAATAAACTTGTTTGTTTTTTTTCTGTCTTTATCATTTTTCAAAGAATCTCTACAATTTCTTTAGTTTAATAGGTATTCCTGGGAGTATTTACTACTTCTTGGAAGAGATGCGGCACGTTTTCCGATCCCATCATAAAAGAATAATAGAACAGAGAATGTACTTCAATTCGCCAATTACATTATCTTGCTGGTTCGCCAGTCAATCCCAAAGCAGCTATGAGGGCCTATTTAAATTCTCTTGTTGAATATAAAATATATGCTAATGAATATCTGGCCGGCCTTCGGTTAATTTCATTCACAATTAAAATTTTAATGAGATTTCAATTGTGGCGCGACGTGAATTGTCGTCTTTGTACAACAATAATTAGCTCTTCCCGAACATTAAAGTGAAAAATGCGTAGCTAAAACGCAAAAGAATTTAAAACCCTTTTGTAATACTCAAGATAATTAGAATGTCTGGGAGAATTCTTGGAATTGTAATAAATTGAATGCAAAACAATAGTTTTCATGGAGTCTAATTACTTGTTGGAAGTATTGTGAGGAATGTCGATGGAAGAGATGAGGTAGTCAAATGCATAATGCAGGGAGCGACTTACAAGGCAGCGGAGAATATTCGACGTGTATATAGGCATGTACTAGACAAGCGTGTCTCAAGTGTGTCTGTATGTGTCGTGTTAGTGACGTCTGTCGTATTGTTGTTCTCATTTGGGCCGTAAGTATCTTTTGAAAAGCCAATTTAAAAATGGAAGATGTTTGTGTTTCCTACAATTGGACTCATATGTCGTCACTAGAGTGTGTCTAAGCTTGCATATAGCTAGTAAGTAAGCCTTAGTCAAGCTATAGTTAGGTCCTATAACGGAATACCCGGTACAAGCGGAGACTTAACAGAAAACTTTAAGTAGTATCAAATAAAATTCGTTCCTTCTTGATTTTAACCATTATTCTTAAATTTGTTTCTGAGAGTGAGCACGATGTTCTTCAAATAGCTTTATTTTTATATCCATAATAAGTGACAAAATACTCAGTCTACCACGCTCCAAAAGAACATGAAAATCAATTACTTTTAATCAAAACCCCAACAAAAACAATATAGGCGGAATATACATGAAACGTCTCAGAAATTGGCAGTGTGTAAGTTTGGCAAGGCGACTTGGCAAATTGTCGTGAGACAGAGACGGCGGACAGGTCACGACGGCCGGCTGCGAGTTATGGCGCAGCCAGCTTGTGTTGGACGTCCTTTCTTGATAACTTTACTGCATGATATGTGTACCAGTTGCACGAACTTCTGCTTAGACGCATATATGAACCAGTGACTTGGTGCGGTTTGCGAGGCTTTTACTCTAGTATTGCCAAGGCAAAAAATTGTGAGAGAAAAGATTAAATTTTTCGTTTTTTCTATAAGGATTTATTTAAAACCATACTTCACCGCTTTAAATGATTTTTGGACATAGATCTGTTCTTGGTTTGTACAGTAGACTACATTTAATCTCAAAATAATTTACTGTGGCTTTTAGATGTGCATGACATTCGATATTCTAGTTGCATCTCACCGCCAGACATTTATAAACAAAGCTTGGTATTACTAAGTCATAAGTTATGTAAGATTGAAAATCCCACAGGACTCTGCGATACCGTAGAAATCTTATATCCGAAAACACATATCAACATAGTGTAATATACATTTTGTGTGTGTTTATTGTTTACTGAATACGAGCTCGTGGCCGGTACATACCTTCATGCATTATTCAGTGGCGAGCTCATCATACGTTCGTAACGTAGACCCATATAACAATAGCCTATAGTTTACAGTTTGATCGAATGGGCTGTAATGAACAGTTTTTTGTACTTTTTGTTGTACCAGAGTGAAGTGACTAGTGAGTCACTTCACTCTGGTACAACAAAAACGTGTAAGTAAGTGTACTTCTAGAAGTTTTGATTGACAACGAACTTTTTGGATGAGGTGATGGAATTTTGTATTCATATGATATATGTAGCTGAGTGCTAGTGTTGAATGCATTTTTTAGACGGTAACAAAATGACTGGTGCTCACTTCGCTCGAGTATAATTTTACAAAATTAAATAATAAGTTATGTTTCTTCCAAAGGTCTATGTCATACCAAAAATCACCTACATCAATTGAGTTGCTTACTTAGTAGTCGCCAGAAACTTTTCTCTTCATATTTCTCCTATTTTCATTGTGAAGGCATGAGGCATTGTCATAAAAACTCTCTTTTCACTTTAACGGCCCAAAACACCTTCCAAACATGTAAATATCCAAAAAAAAACTAAACGCACTACATAAATTGCCTTCAGAAAGTAACCATTTCATTCACCCTGAAGCTGGTAAAAATTCAGCGGAACAAAAATATGTCCTACAAGCGGATAGCAAGCATCGAAGCTATGACACACTACGCGCGTGCAATTGTTGAACGCAGTCAGATTTTTTTTCGGCAGTTGATAGATTAAAGTTCCTTCATTAAAATCTAGAGGGCCGACCCAGCTTCGCACGAGCGCATTTTTGTTCAAAAAATTGCCTATATACAGAAGTATATAGGAGACCCTATTCATTCAAACTCTTCGTTAACTACTATTGAATGAGCTTCATCGGTAAGAAGGAACCACATTCCGCAAATGCGACAACGCAAGCTACGAAGTAAATTTTGTTCTGGTCTAATTGATTGATTGATTAAAAGAATTTGGACCCAAGTGAACCATGCTATCTTAACCAGATCGTAAAATTTACATACGTTCAAATTCTGCTGAAGAGATTTTATTCGTGAAAAAATCCAAAGATGTTTTTCTTCGCAATAAAAATAGTGAAAAACCAATAGACATATGCTCTAGAATTGGACTAACGACCGCCTCTTAGCGATCTGGTCCGCTGCCAACCGAGCCATCGCTCACAAACCATTTAGAAATGTAAATTACAATACAACACAGGTTCTGAACAATAAACCATGCAGTCGATGAAATATTCCTCATATCTCGCTGTGGCCGGAGTCAGGCGCGGCTAACATCCTACCATTGTTTTACAAATGGACGCAGAATAAAACCAACATAAAAAGGGAGTAGTAAAAAGTCCGTTTCACATGCCACCGCGTGCTGAATTCGCGGAACAATGCCTTGATTTCGGGTCGGTGTAAGCCGACCACGGTATTTTTAGTATTACGCAAAAACAGTGGTTTGATCGGTGTAAAATGAAAAATATTATGTTTCACATAGTAAATAAAAGACTGCCTTGTTGCCTTGCAAAATTGGCGCATGCGATTATGTTACCCTGGATTCGATGCCGGTTTTAAAAATTTTAGCTGGTATTTTTATCGATAGGTACTGCATCAATGCTTGTGTAATTTAAGAAAGCTAGCTTTAAACCTATAAATCCACGCAAATATTTGATGTAACATCGAAAAACAAGTACTATTTCAATTCACTAACAATAGTTTTACTAACATTACTTCAACATATTTCAAACCGACACTATCCCACGCAAATCCTGGCATTGTAATAACTGAAAAATATATCACTTACAGAAGTTCGCTAAAGCCACTACAAGCCGGCGGGATCGCTACGGAAATGTGTGAATAGAGCTTAAGCCTTAGCTGGAATATTTACAAAGAGCTCTGCGTACATTTTTTTACCACACTCCGCTTGTTTCCTGTGATGAACATTAACCAGTTCAAAAGCTAAAACGACGCGAGCCTCGAGCGTACCACTCGTATAAAACTTTTGTTTTTTGCCACTGAAATGTATGCCACTCAATTCAACGCTTTGGAGGGCCATGCACTTTAGGATCATCTGAATGGGAAAGGATAAAAGTGTGGATATAACTCTATGTTAGTATCGATATGGTATAAACCAAGAGAATTATGACGTCATTGTCCATCACTTACTTCTGTGGTTTTGAGCACGCATGCGACAAAATCAAAAGTTTAATCTCAAGTCAAACGCCGCCACACATAAGAAACTACGCTTAGAAATCAAAAGGCATTATCGAAATGCATTGAATTTTTTTTTATGCAAATTAATAGTAAAGTAGATGCTTTATCGCGCCACTACGTTTTCATAGGAGATCACAGTAGGAAGTTAAAAATAGCTCACTTTTAATTTCAACTTGTATATGGCAAACATTTTTTTAAATTTTAATTATCTCAAAAATTAACTGAAACAGAGGAAGTGACAAATGAAACATCGTAACTCCCATTATACGCAATCCCAAAAGCAACACTCGAAGTCAACAAGATTATCTATTACTCAGCAAACCCTAAACTGGGCGTTAGTTTCGTACCCTTTAGGTTTAAAGGCCCCATAATTTATATAGCGGGCATTAAAGCCATAAAAGCCGTGCGTACGCCCGATTCCCGCCTATAATCCACACGTACAGGCTAACACTATAAACAAACCTCTAACATACCACGCACAAATGTTACGCAGCAAAGGGTTTCTTTGCTCTGTACGTGGCCTCGTAATTACCATTGGAGTTTCAATTGTGACTCAATTGCTCGCGATAATGAACCCTAAGCTAACACTTATAGGATTGAACTTCATTTGGCGTTGCTAGAAGAGAGTATCGTACTAACAAGAACCGATCGTCAAATGTTTACGCGCCGAACGCAGCCGTCGAGTGGGCAAACACAGGGCTGTGTTGTTTGTCGATATAAGCTTATCGATGTCGCTGATCATCTGCGTGTGAAGACTAATATGGGAATTAGTAATATTAATTTGCATGGTAACAAAGTTTATTGAAGGGTTAAGTATCTTTAGTGTGTGTATTAATTTGTATCCGACACCTCGTAGCTGGCATATTATCAGGTTAGTTAGTAACAATCAATATTATAGAGATTAAGCTTCATATACCATTGTAGTTATCGTGATTCCTAAGCTATCACATGATGGAAAAATTATTCAACGGATTCTTACTTATATACAAAAATAAAAGGGTCTTGTTTAGTAAACTTTGTCATGTGAGCTCCGATTTCATAAGGGCTAGAACTAATTAACCAGCTATCTTCATACTAAGCCGAATCCACATTACAAAATATCCACAATAATCCGAAATCTTCCCTAAACTCCCCGAACACTTCACGAACACCATATTTACCATAGAAACACTAACACAAACAGCCGAACAACCCCTCCGTAGTATTTACTCGTACAATAAAAATACAAAGTTTGGAAGAAAGGAATGGGGGCGAACATAATAATATTTATTCATACGTTACAGACGACATAAAAGACCACTTATCCACCATTAAGCCAGTTTATCTTGCCATCTTTATTGTAAGTGTTACTGCTGGAGCTAATTACTTGAAATAACTTGTTCTATAGCAGTTAGTTTTCTATGAACACATTATGAAGGCATACAACCCGAGACTGAATCACGAGGGACCTAATTAAGTAAACATGCAGGATATCCACTAGTTGCGACTAAACTGATAGGGCCCTGAGGAATACACAAGTCACTAGCAAGATACCTGGTTGGTTATGGTTTTGATTGAAGTGTTAGTTCTTTGAAGTTTACACGTAAATCACACACATAGTACCGATGTCAAACAAAAACACAAATAATTTTACAAATGTTAAAAATAATTTTACAAACCCAAAAACACGCAATAGAATTATTTTATTCAGTGCAAGTAAAAATATTATGGCTTTTGTAGAATATTAACACAGGTAAATCATAATTGTGCCAGAATGGTGGCAATGACCAGCCGAGCACTATATTTTTTATTCACACGAGTAAATGGTCATGGTCGATGACGAGATAACTTGGGACTGCCAAAGTGATAAAAACGCTATAAGAATTAAGTGAATGTCACTTCAGTAGTCAAATATATAAATAAGATCCTGAAGTTCCTGATGACGATGAATACTAAATAATCTCAATCTATCAATTAATATATTGAAAGATACTCACTTGGGTTCACAGCGTGCCCCTCATCAACGACATGCATCGATAGATGGAGGAGCACCAGCAGAGAGGCTGACAACTGAAACAAACAGAAACATATAATTTTTAAATCAATAAAGAAATCTCCATATTAACTTTAACAATGGCGGCTGCCTAAAACGGGAACATGAGTGTGTAAACGTATATTTTGTCAGAAGAGCAATAATTCTAGTATGCTTGCTTGATTGTTTTGCATTATAGGAAAAGAAGGTGCACATATTAGATTTTGACGCACATACACCAACGCAACAATTGCAACCCTTCTGGCCCTAAAAGCTTCATCATCGTCCCTTAAACGTCCTAGTTCACAGGCTTTCTGTACAACTGAGAGTGTGGTATAAAAGGTGTTTTTCTAAACTCCCTGTATGCAGGGCTTACCCTGAAGACTTCTATGCATTCGTATAAGAAAGTGTACCAAAAGCATACTAGTTTTTTTAACAACAGGACAAACAAAGATGTAGCACAAACCGAGAAACTAAAGCTATCACAGCATTATTAATACGCGAGTAGCAAATCCCTTTCATAATAATGTTCCGGACGCTGCGAACATTATTTAATCTACAAAGGCCTTACGCCAGAAAAATGTAGCCCAGAAAATCCGCAACTCGGACTATCACTTACACAGGTAAGTAATTATTTTTTTACATTCTCTCTCCAGGTGACACCTTCCGTAAGCCACGTACATTACACTAGCTGAGTTAAAACGGAACACTAAAATTGCATTAAAATTCCGCTTTGTTCGCGCAATGAAAAATTATGTTATGTCAGCTGAGATTCAGCTCGAGTTTTTATTCCTCCCCGACTTGTATGAGAGTTACAAGCATTAAATCAATGTCTCTCATAGTTACCAACTTTGACAAAGTGCTGCGTCTTGCTAAAAAAGAATAGAAACGAGCTTAGAGTTGAAAGATTAAACAAGCAACTCTTGACGTCAGGTGGAAAAAGGAATTTTATGAATCTACATGCGCCAGACTCTATTACAATTTTCTTGCATCATCTTCATCCCATTTTCTTACATTCCTACAACAGAGTGGGATTATGCCTTAGTCCACGTCGCTGGCCTAGTGTGGGTACAAAACTACTTTTCCTTAAAAAATAATTTATATTAAATAGGGTATTCATAAAAAAATGTGTATCATTACGCTACGACCAATTGGAGTGGTAATTCTCTAAAGATTCGTATATGCAGTTGCAAGCAATTTTTAATATTATTGTTTTTGCCATATTATGTTTGAACCACTGAAAGACAATGGAAGGATTTGTTTTTAGAACGGTTTGTTATAATCATAAACATGGTCTCTTTCGAAGCTGGTTCCATCTGCTAGTTTTTTATTAAATAGACTAATATTAAATAATAACACTCTCTTCTACTAAATATATCATCTGAATCACATCTCTGTTATCAAGCCCATTAAATAACAGGAAAAATTATCGCAAGCTCTTATTAAGCTCTTATGTTATCGGTCCCTTTAAGTGACTCCATAAAGTTACCTTCAAGGAGCTGCCCCGGAAATCGCAAATATCCTTTTTGTAAGAAGGCTCACAGTTGTAACATTTCTTTCCTCTGAACTATTTAGGAAACGAGTCAAATCTGTCTTAAATAAAAGTTTATTATTATTTTCAAAGACTATTACTTTTTATAAATAAGGTCCAATAACAGACACCATCACCTGAATGTAAATATAGTGTGATTTTAATTTGTAGGAACAAACAACCCCTACCACTCGATTATGCCGGTCTGACGCTAATCGGATATAGCTAGATTACGGAACACTACATACGGACGTATTTCTCTATAAATGTTTTATTCACTTAAATGCGGTGTCCATTGTCCAGACGCATTTAAAACTTATACTTCTATTTTTATTTTTTTGTCGGGATTCTCTTTAACGCCAATGGGTTTGTGATCACCGTAGCTATTAACTATTTTATACCATAACAGAAGTACTAAAACACTGATATCTCCTGATCGCGGTTGAATGAAATCCTAAATCTACGCTTCACTAGGTCAGCTCGCTCTAAAAGTAATATTCACTGGATAAATTACTTAACAAAATTATACTTTAATTTCCAGCTAATAAATATTAAAGTAGGAAACACACAGCAACGGCTGACATAATGCCCACGTACTTACGTTAATGCTATGATTTTCGAAACATTTTTCATTTGAATAATTAGGACGTGTCACGAAGGGGTAATTATAATATTATCAGTTGCGTGAGTGTTACTGTAATATGGGTACGGCGGACTAACAAGCGTTTAAGCGTTTTTAATAGTGAAATATATTGACAAAAAATCAAAACGAGTAAGTTTCAAACTACCGAAATTTTGAATATGGGAAAAGATACGAAAGGAACTGTAACTATAACTATAAGAAACAGTAGAATATTAGGCTTTTGACAAAAAAAAATCTGACCACAACTTCTCTTTGACGTCCCTGATACAATGCGCGAACTTAGCAAAGTGTAAATCGTATTTTTACTTGCAAAACAAAAATAAAAAAGGCCCTTGCCAATAAATAATCTATCATAAATCATCACATAATGCCTCAAATCATAGTGACCAAAATGTGGTAGTAGTAATAGAACTGTAGTGTACCAAAACATGTACTAACGCGACGAAACCTTAAGCCGAAAATTTGAAGCCAGGCGCTCAATATTACCATCATTTATCTACTAACAACAACTTTCAAACAAACATTAATTGCTTTAATTGGACAATTTTGACCTCTGTTGCTATAACCGTGGAATTATTCGTCTGCTGGCAATTTACGAAAATTAATGAATTTCGTGAAATTATATTAACACGCGCGGTGTTTGTTTCTTAGCGTATTTCCATATTTAATTATATGAAGACTATTACACATACGGGTGGTATAAAATGAAATGGAGTGGAAGAAATATTGTTATAGTTTTGACCTTTTCTTTGGTTGCAATAAAATAAATCATAATGAAATCCTCCTTTCATTAATAATGTAAAGTAAATCAACAGTTGTACACATATGTAGCTCTAAACCTAAACATTCAATACCACAGGGGCCGACGAAAAGGATTTTGTCAGGATCTCCGGCTTACCAACTCGGCGCGCTGAACAATCGTCTGCTTAGCTGAGTTGGGGCCCTAGCTAAAATTATACACCAACATAATGACTAAAACTTCTCACATGGTAAGAGATAAATACTGAATACTAAAATATCTATAGCGTTATTACTTTTCTTTCCATATACATTTTATCGGGGGTAGGCTATTAGTGTTCACGCTGATAAAAGTCAGCCTTCAGAAGATGTTAGTCCCGACAGTGGTCTAAATAAGTGTGCTAAGTTCTGAGATTAGTCAGTTAGATTGGTTCTAGCAGACAACAGCAGCATAGTTGTGTCGATTGATGACGAATAACTCCAAGCTATTGTCGTCACTAACTTCTTTATATAGATCACTTAATATATTTATTAATTATACCATGAAATACCAGTTCTTATATAAATAATATTCCTAATAATTCTTCACATAGTATCAATTGAAAAGATAATGGAAGTGAAAACTACGTTCTTAACACGAATAAGCCCTTGCAAGTTTATATCTTCAAACGGTTGAACATATTATTTTTTAAATCTTCTTTTGGGTCGCTCTAGGATAAAAATTCTTTTGCTCTTTCTAATTTCGCTCGAGCATTTTGTTGGAATTTTATGTACACCTTTAAAATTTTTGTCCATTAAATTTTTAAGCTTCTCTTTGTGCCACGTCTTAAATTGTAAATTGAGACGCTCTCTTAAAATATTGAAAAAGCGATATTAGTCTAGTAACATTTGTTTAATAAAGAACACACTGTGAAACCAGTTACTAGTGTTACTTTATTTACACTTTAATACTACGTTACTCAGTAATCATTGTCATCAAAGGCCATTAACATGTATTATCAAAATTATGCCAAATGTTGATAAGAACAAGAAAAAGGCATCTAGTTCATATACAGTATATTTGTATGAAGCTAAATAAATGTATTTATGGATTAATATTTATTATTTTAACTGGCAAACAACAGTTGTCTATCCTAAAAGCGAATGTTACCAGACTGAAACCGATACCTGAAGCGTAAGCTTTAGTTTCAATGCTTGAAATCGGCCGATATGAATTGATTACATTACTCTCCGTATTACATTTCTAGGCAACACGATATATTGCTAATAGTGCTTACTATTGACCAGTTAACATCCTAAATTCCAATTTAATTAGGTACTTTACTTATGCACCCACATTTCACAGCTGTTTCGTGGCGTTTTTGGGCACAATTTCTGACTTAGTGGTGTTTTGAGAATTTCCTAGAACCGAATAACTTTGCTCCATCTAAATCCTAGGATCTTTCATTCGCTGCACATAAATGTCTTGGGACCAACGAGACAGATATAGATTATACATTTTTTGCAAATCCTAAAACCTTCATAAAGAAGAAAACTGACCGAAATAACGATCCACATATGCTTATGTTTAATGAGAAAGTAAGAAAGCGTGTGACAAGCGATTATAAGCCTAAACAGCTTTTGCGAAGAAAAAAACACTATCACGGTTATCAAGATCAACAGCCCTCTTTAATCTTTCGCTCTTATTTTGCAGCAGATGGTGGGTGTTATTGATGGTTTGACGTCAAAAAACGTCACGCCTTATATCTAAGTGCAAGGAGACTCATTTTTGTTATGATCATAAAAAAATGACGCCCTTAAAATTTTAAGTTTTAACTGTATAATGTAGCTACATGGGAGTTCCCATCAAGATGTAGCTGACGCAAGTAAAAAATTCAAGTCTGATTCTAAAGCTATGTGTACCTTCTAGAAAAACTAACAATTTAACGAAATTCTCTTTTAATAAATATCCATAACATAAAATAATCCAAATTGACAAATTGTTAAAGTCTTGTAGTTATTGATACAACTAAGAACGCTATGTAATAGTATGCAAGTCAAACTTTGCATGGGACTATTTTGTTTACCTATATTTATTTCGAGATATAACTGAGTCGCTGTAATAAATTTAATACCTTGTGCAATTTTCACCATAGAAATTTTAAGCTAAAATAGACATTATTTTCTTATTAAATTATAGGTGGAAATATTAAATGCATTAAAAAAGTTTAATCCAGAAAATACACATATAACTTATGAATTTTTCATAACATTGAAAATTCCAATCTCAGATCCAGTATGGACTAATAACTTACATCGTTCATTTTATTGGGTTTTATTCATGGAGAATTTATGGATTGGAGCGGAAAGAAGCATCTACATATCTTGGCTGAAGCGTATTAGTATAATATATTGATCAGTCTGCATTTTCTTCGGGCATAAAACTTAAGTATTCATCGACTTTAAAATATTGAGGAAGATACGCATAATATTCCCTATGACAGGATTTCAACTGTTTGTGAATAACACAAATATGTGTCTCGTAACTGGTATCCAACCAAACTTCTCTGTAAAAAACTGCGCCAAAAATAATATTCATTTTTTTCCAAGAAGGAGTTCAATACACTACAAAAGCCTAAAGCAGCAACAGAGAAATAAGCAAATTGAAAAAAATATATAAACTTTTGCGCGCTTAGTTTAAAATAGAATAAAACTAAAATTTTAGACGGCAGCTGCGCTGAATTTCGAACACACACAGAAAGTTTGTTTAGAACTAAACGTGTGTTGTAAAAACGTGCTGAGTAAAATATTTCCGGGTCCCAAATGTTTTATACGATACAGAATGTGTATTTTATCGCCAGCGCTGGCACTACCGGGAGATATGCAAGTTCGCATGCATACGTGGTGTCTTAACCATTCGTGCGATCAAATTGGTCGTATTTCATTTTAACGCGGCAATCTTTTCGCAGTCATATTTCATTCGGATGCAATCTTGAGTAATTCTTCAACGTGAAGTTATTTGTTGTTTACCCTCGTTGGCTGCGTTGCATAAATACGGCGGGCATAAGGGGAGTCATGTCTTCGATTCGTTACAGGTTAAAGTCAAATAGGTATTAGAGTTATGTTTTATGTTTTTATTTTTGTTAGTCACTTTGAAATAATTTTGTTAAACAAATGTAATCAAACAAATTTCAAATATCATTCCCAAACTTCCTTAAACCAACAGCCGACGTTATGAATTGAATCATTTAGTTATTAATTCACCACCATTAATAACAAAGATAAAAACTTAAGAGCCGCAAACTCCCTTCAAAATAGCCTCTAACTTTGTATACAAATTCCCCAGACACAGGCGTAATGTTCGTCATAATTTAGCAACATAATCATCATTTCTGCAGCCACATTTCTCAAGCAACACTGCGAGTTACCGAGGAGTGCCGCGTAGCTATTATGCTATTAAATTAAACAGGCCTGTTAATATACAACAATACTATAATTGAAGCTCTAGCAGGGTTAATCAGTAAGTGCAATTTACACTGGCCGTATATATTTGGTGACATATGGCGATACAGTAATCTGCCTTAGCTCCGCGCGTGAATGCTTACGATTTATGCATGTGCTATGAAATCTTAAGCGTTACTTAGATTATTAGGTATATGTACTGTGTGTAGGAATGTTAACACGTTTCTGTACATAATATATGCTTTGCATATCTAAAATTCATTATTAGCAACAAAACCATTTCACAGTATTATGTTTTAAAGTTTTAAGAATAAAATTGATGTAAATTTGTGTCTTAACGACATTATTTCAACTATATTATTGCTAGCCCATCGGTCGTTTTTATTTTTAGGATTTTAACTAAGTCAAAAACTTAAAAAACAAAACTTAATTGTTGAAAACAAATAACCTATCCTATTAATAGAGCTCCCAAAATAATTCGCAGCCCAAAGTTACCTCAACTAAATAAGCCCCTCGAATATTTCCGTCATACGTTTCGGTTAAAAGATATACACACGATAAATTTTCCGCTTCGGAAGCACTTATTCACGCGTTATCATCATTTGTCGATTTACCACGAAACCATATTGGGCCCCGTTTATTGCCTAACTTTGTCCCATCATTGGCGGCGTGATTTGTGCGAGTTTCCTGTGAATACTCGTATATTACTCTCACTAGCTATATTTAGAATTTTGTCAGCAATGTTGATGCTAAATATAACTATAAATCGGTAAAAATATTAAGAGAGATTTTTGTTTTTTTTTTCTTCAACCGGCTAATCGTAGGATCTAAGGTAAGATTTAAAAATGCTTTCAGTGTTACATTCAATCAATCCAATTAAACCATCAACTGATAGAGGTACACTGCTGAACATAGGCATTTTCCAATGACCATGGGGACCAGCTGTTGGAAGCAGACTGCAGCCAGCGACGTCCCGCGACCTTCATTAGGTCAGTGTGTTAGATTACATAACATTCATTGGATAACGCTATAGACTTCATATTATAACGTTACAACCAATAGACGCGGAACAGCAATAGATAATGTGGCGAAAACTGGGGAAAAAAATTGATTTTGAAGTTTAATGTTCCATAAACGGAGCAGTGAGTAACAACTATAATGGTTGTAAACGGGAGAGAATGAATAACAAGCTTCAGGTGTTTTATAGTCTGACTTTATGTAGGCACCACATATATTTTTGAGCTCTATAGTTTGTTGGTTCGTTATGTATGTTTGAACTTTTAGTGTATTTATAGTAAAGATCCATTTAATTATGATTAACCGAAAGATTAGTGAGTCGGCCAGTCAGTCATTAAATAAGCACTCACGCAAATCCACGTAAGAATTGCTTTAGTAATATTTTAAAATGACTAAAAAATCGAACTCGCGACCATTTGATCACATGTGTTAATATACTATGCAAAACCAACGAGATACCCAAGAATAATTGTAACAAAATATCATCAAAGTTCACCGCGAGCTATTTCGAAATATAACCTCCAATACGAACTGTGCAAAATTGAGGAAACGTCTCTGAAAGTATATCTACTCGGGGCAAACTTCAAAGGCAGAGTTCACGAATAAACTTGGGGACGATGCGCGCCCGATCTTAGGTTAAGAGAGGTTTTCGTTTACAACTCGTGTTCTGTATTAAGCACTTGAAACGTTTGCGTGGTGAGTTCTAGGAAGCTGGGGGGATACTTTCTCAAAATGTATACTGCGGGATATGCAATTATGTATTAACTTAAGCGTAAGATTCGTGAATGTTGTTGACGAAACTTAAATATAGGTGATTGTGCATAATGGTGCCTTTAAATAAGCGCTGGTGCCTAATCTTAAGAATAAGTCAGATGCGATGAAAATAGACATTAGTTTAATTTTGAGAAATATCTGGCGTTGGGATGAACAAAGAAAGGTAACACACATTTTTCGTTACTATTTGACGCGAGATTCTTACTAAAAAATTGAGGTCCTGTAAAAATATATTGTCTTAGGATAACTTTCCTTTCCTTCCAATTTGACTTATATTTTAATTTATGTGCAGTATCTAATTTTTTCATACATAGCAAATCGTTAAAAACACAGTCAAAATTCCAACACATGTAAAAAAATACATTATTATTAATTTAAAAAATAATTAGATACTAAATCTCTACAGTATTCAAGATTACAACCACATAAATGGTTACAGAACATCTAGTCTTTTCTCGTACTGAAACAGACTGATTGCCAATCTCCATATCTAGGCAGATGGACGTACCGTATCTCGAGTAGTGGTCCGTTTCAGGCTGTTGTTTAACAAATAGCAGCTATATCTCGCGCATACCACCAATTTACTTAGAAACATGCCCTTTCCACTTGTTTAGATAAAGAGGCCGTCCAAATGATGGCGTCTCGTTTGTCGGGCTGCTCCGATTGTATCTGATTAACGCGTATTAAATGTCGTACTGTTGGATATCATTACGATGTTTTGCGCTTCTGTTTTGGGGACATTTTCAAAAATGTTGTGGGGAAAGACAACATTATATAGACGTGAAAAGTTTTGATACTTTTCGTTTCACTTTTCAATTTAAAACACAAGGCGGAAAGGAGAATTTAGTAATTCTTAATTGTAAAAAAAAATCCATAAAATTTAATTACACCGATATGTTCTGATTGCGCATTCGAATAGTAAAGAGTTCACAATAATTAGAAACCATTAAATATAAGAACAATAACTAATCAGTAAAAATAAAAACATATTTCGTAGATGAAATAAAATTTACATTAACCCAGACTAAAGTTTTCAACTCATAATGGGCACAAAAATATTTTTGTGTTGTTATCGGCTATAAAATTACAATTTTATCGTTTTCATAATTACACTTAAAACATTTTGGGAACACGAAAAACCGCAACAGAACTATAATTATCGACATTTTTCTTCAAATACCCAGTAATTTTATTGGTTCCTCTAAATTAAGTGTACGCGAACTTAAATTAAACGTTGTAGTTTAAATTACGACTTATAATACATTACCAAAATAACGAAATAAGCCTATTTTAAACACTCGAAGTTGTGAAGAAATCTGTTTTTGCTCCACATCCGAATTTACAACGCTATGCTCAAAGCATTTCAATGGATCAGCATCTCTATTACATCTTCCCTAGCTCTAAAAGAGCTCAAGCACCAATAGAAAAAACTTTACCGCCGAACTAGGTTTGTAGGCCACACCGTCACAATATCTGATGACATTCCGATTAATAACGTCAAAAGCACTCGTTGTTCGTGTTAGATGAAATGTCAGCTAGTTGTAACGGTCGACCGCAATGATTAAATTTGCGGACAGAGCTGCGACAGCCCTATTAAGTTAGACTGGGTGCACATTGGCTAACAATTGCGTTTGGTACTGCATTGGTAGTGTTTTCTAATTTTCGGTTACAGTTGTTCGTACGATTTGGTAGTACGTGTGTGTTATGTGTAATGGACATAAAACCAGTACCTATTAAATTGGATATATTTATTGAATCCTTATGAAGAGTTGCGGCTATGAAAGTAAAATTTCAGTTTCAATCAGCAGTAGCGGTACTTCTATAGAAGCCCAAAAGTCCTGTTTATCTTACCATATTCCGAATAAAAATAATCGTTAAGCTTTTAATCTTTAATGAACAAAAGCAATCTGACATACAGCTGAAAATATCCTAACCCCACTATAAACAATAATATACTAGACATTACACATCTAACGTGTAATGCTTTTAGAGTTCTATGGAAATACCGCCACTGATCATATCGTTTTCGTGTTATTATAAAAAAATACCTAAACAGAAAGCAAAACATTTGAGTTACCAAGAAGCCCGTCTCGTTGTATCCAAGTCGTTCATCACCCAATATCAAAACTTCGTAACAATATGTGATAGCGACGAAGACAATTTCGTCGAAGTAAAAACTACGGAAAACACTTTCAGACTAATCGTATTACAAAGTTTGCTCATAGCTCGAAGCTGGCTGAATCTCTGAGTACTTATAAAAATAAATATCAGGCTAGCCGCGCTTAAAGTCATTTTAGAATACTGATTGGATCGCCCGGGGTACTATTCTGACTAGCAATGAGGTTGCATTAATCTTATGCCAAGTCTATGTCATCATGTATGCTGATAATGTCATCGTTGATACTGCTTGGTTGGCGAGACCGACGTCCAAGAGCGGAAGGCGATAGGCTGATAATGAGAATATGATACCTTACTATATTCTAGCGATTAGCCTGGCCTGGAAACTGAACTTTCTTGGATAAAATAGCAGATGAATAGCAGTTATCATGCAGTAATGGTCAAATTATTTTAACAATCCTCCTTAGTCTCCGCCTTGCATAAAAACAACAGATGTAAAGGGCGAATTAAGTATGTAGATCGCGCAAATTGTCATGGTTTGGAGACTACACCTACTCTCGTCGTCTTGTTTCGACTAGTAAGTAATTGCAACAGCCATTTAGAAAATGTAAATTTATACCACTATTAGTAGTAATAACTAGAAATATATTTATTCGCAGTAGCGTGTACATAATAGGTACTATTAAACAAGATTCATTAAGATCAAAATCGGTTTTATGCAAATCAGCCTTAAAAACGCGGTGTGCAGTTCAACCAAGCACCGCGATAGTGGTTAGTTATGTGTGCACGTGTTCCATTATTTTAGATTTGAATGCAATTTCTGGGTTTTGTACTAAGCGCCGTACGAATTGATGGCTTAATCAAATTAATTACTCCGTATAAGCTGTGTTTAGACTTTATTTTGCTTATAAATAGTTTTTGGGTAAACATAATTTTTCGCTTATTTCCATCAATTTAAAGTATTATTTCGAATGACAGAAATAATACCTTACCGCTCATTAACACCGGAAATTTAAATTTACATACGAGTATAAAGAAAAAAGTTGGTTGCAGGACCACCCCCTTTTCTCGGCAGTACGATGTTTGAAGCGTAACCAAATAATTGAGCACAATAACTACTATTAATAACTTATATTATGTCAATAATCTATTCTATTATAAAATAATAAATTACCATTTATTAAATAATCATTAAAATCAGGTCCCGTCTGTCCCAATCGGCAAAAGATTGACATGTTTGTCCCAGAGGCTCGCGGATCGTTATTCATCACCCAGATATGTTTATCCCCTGAGAACGCGTAGTAATTAATTAATCTGGCTGCTACCGAGGAGGAAATCCCCAAGGCATGATATTGGCACCATTGACATGGGTATATTTTGATAATTGGGAGTTCGCGAGACTTGTGTAGTAAGGGGATTTAGTAAAGCTTGGAGAAACGTCTTCTTTAGATTTAAGTTAACAAATATGAGGTTTACTTAACAACGGTTAAATTTAAAAGGTGCCATTGTAACAGGAGTAAAAGAAAATAAGGAGATAAGGGCTGTTGGATATGCGGCTTTAGGCAATAGCAGTGCTATTAAATGTTCTTTAAAAAATATATCCTTTCAGTTAACACATTGAATGACTGTTTATCATTAGTGCCGAGCAGTTTTCAATAGGTGATTCGCTTGAATTATTAGATTATAGCCGAAAACATTGCATCGTTTACAAATTATTTTTCTTATTCCATTTAAAGAGGCCGGTGTTGCATTCCACAACTAGCCATTTAATACACCCAACAAATTATTATAATTTCTTTGACGAATATAAATATTAACACGATTTTTTCGCGCTTAAAAGACGAACTGGCAGTCTTATAAAGTTTACGTGGACAACATCCAGTGGCTTATGGCAGCAATAAGAAAAAAAAACTCAATGAAGCACAAATTGTGAGTATAAGTATGCAACATATTAAGTCTACATAAAAATCAGTAAGTTATTAACCGCTTCTGTCTCGAAACTTAAATATAGCTCGTCGTATTTAAATCCCCCATTTAACTTTGTCCCGGCATAAGTCCACGGATTAATGGCAAGATACAGCTAGTACCACTGTTGCCATTTTTAATCGGGATTAGTTTTGCACTCGCTTTTAATTAAACCAATTTATAATCATAGGTCTATGCATGCATTTGAATTTCATAATAATCAATAAAGAACAAAGTTAATAGAAAAAGATAAATATGACGTTGCTTCTTTATCCAAAGGAAATTTCAATACATCAAGAACTTAGGGTTATTTTTACGTTTTACAAAAATTTCGTTTATTCGACGCATGATCTACAACTTCAAGTTTATTCAGACTTTTATATCTTAGGTACTCTTTTAAAACGATATTAGTTTTATGCCTGTAGGTAGTGTTACTCTTTAAAAAAATTAGGCGGACAAAATTAACCAATGAAGATAAAGCCAGCGTGGATGACAAATACCGTACTTACCTTAAAATCCAGTACTAGGATTTTTACGAGTCGAAAAATCACAGTTTGAGCGTCTAGGGTAAGAACACACCATAGGTTGTCTGTGACATAAGTTACCTACACATATGATTACTACTATAAGCTAGTAGGTACACAAATTTTACGAAACTTCTTAACCTATTCCATTATCCATACTATCTAAGTAAGACTAAAATAATCTTAGCAACTCAGTGTTAAAAACTACTTCTAGGATTTGCAAATCCAAAACTTTTCTCAAAGGAATAGCTGAAGAAATTTTGATCTTTGTTATACTTTCTTTCGTTTCCCGTTCTATAAGTTACCTTAAATGAAACTCGTTTAATATGCTAATGCTTCGAGCAAGCCTCGTTCTAACAGGATATCTTCTGTTCACATTTGCATTGTACATCTTTTTGCCAGCAGTTCTTACTGCCTTCAGTTCATATATTTGAATGCATCGCATATTAATGAATTAAGTAGTTTCGAAGGCAATATTTTTTTTAATTTGTATTATTTCATTTTTCTTCTTTATTTACAGTTAATCTTATTAAAGATCAGATTTGTTGTATGAAATTGATACAGGCAAAGGCTTCTAATGATTAGAAAACAACTATTTTTTGAAACCTAAGAAAGGTTTGTGGCCCACTCCCTTCCTGCACTAGGCCAAACTAGAGGATGGACTAAGGCCTAGACCCTCTAAGTTGCACAAGAGTCCCGTCGCCAGCAGTACTCAGTCCATGGGCAAACAATGATGATGATGGTGATGTAATTTAAATAAAAAGGTTTCAATATAAAATTTTCAAACAACATACACTATTGAATGAAAAGATATTTTATAACCCTTCCTTACCATGTGGAATAGTTTTGCTCCAATTATTTCGTTTTCTGAAATTTTAAATTTAAACCTGCATTTATATTTAACATCACGTATTAGCTCTATGTTATAGGTACAATCCACATACGAATGCACAGAATACAAACGAGTACAGGCTTGGAGATGCATCGCGAACCGAGTGTGAAATATGTTCCCAACGTTTTTAGTTCCGTTGCAGCATCAATAATATCTGAAGTGTACAACCGTTGTTTATTACTCTATGTCTAGGGGATACTTTATCGTAGTTATTCTCAATATACGAGGTTTTTTCGAGTTGGATTACAAGGTTTGAACAGCATTTCGTAAAAGTAAAAATTGTGATAGATTTGTGATTTTGAAGTGTCAGATCAGATACAGGCACACCAGTAATTCCAATTAAAAATAAGTATGAACAAACGTATTATGTTATTAGTCACTTTATGTAGGTTAATTATTTTGTATTAGCTACAGTAAGAGCCATTGCCTCGGATTTAGACGCCCAATCGAGAATATTCTTAGGTGTGTTGACCACAAACCCGCACTAGGCCAACGTGGTAGACGAAGGGTTAAACCCACTCAGCTGTAGAGTACAATCGTGCTCAACACTGGTACGTACGGTTTGATAATACGGCTATGATGTTACTTGTTTTGGATAATATCAAGATTCTTTCAAAGCGCGATGTTCCTGGAGCTCAAAAGTATTACGCGACTTTATTGTCGAGTCTTCTTATCTATACCCACTCTACGAATCGAAATGCGATCAGATAAACGAAATAGTGATACAAGGATAACCGAACCAACTAAGCGAAGACACTCTCTTGAAGCTATTTGGTCGGCAACTACAGCTATTCTTTAGATTCAACAAACAGCAATAAAACCGAATAGTCCACGATAAACTAAGGAATTAGACAAAAGCCCCATACTGCGACGGAACACGCGCCGAGTTCGGCAGTGCACGCGAGACTCGACAAATGACAAGACAATGAAGAAACTACCATCAGGGAGTGTATATTTAGAGATAAATTAAAAGATAATAGTGATAATCCGGTGTCTAAGATTTAAAGAAGCATGCTATTTTACTTTGTAAAAATCGATAGTTAAATAAAATAATTACATGTAACGTTATGGCTAAAATCATTACGCTACTATAACGATAAATCCAGGCAGTAATTAATAATTCTAGTAATTAATGTACACTAAAAAATGTTTTACTTAAATTCTACTTTTCATACTGAATTTTATATAAATATTGGCCCAATATAAACGTAATATTTACGTAGTTCTCGGGTTCCTAACAATTTTTTCGCTGTAGTCGTATAAATATACTATGTTTGATCAGCACGATTTCTGTTAAAATTACTTCACCTAAAAACAAAAATAGCGCTCCAAGTCTCTATACAGACAAAGCCTGGAAATAAACAGGGCAATTTAACTCAACTAAAAACACTAATGAAAAGCGTCTATCACTTCCCAGGCTATTATCAGTTTCACATAAAGTACCGGTTGGTCCGAGAGCCAGTAAATTTTCGTTACACCCACCGCGGCCTGACGCCTTTTATCGCCCAACGTATACCGAGATGTCGGCGGTCATTGTAATGTAAAATACGCTGGTTTTCGTCCGAAACCATCTGATATCCTTATTACGTGAATCATAGTGGCATATTTTTACTATTTATCATAACAAATGTTGCTTTTATTTCACATGCCAGCATGTATGTCATTTTCTGAAACGTGAATGTTTCACTACAACTGATACGGTTTAGGTTTTAGTCTACCACGCTCGCCAAGTACAGGTTTTCGGACTACACATTCCTATGAAATTCCTAAGAATATTCAATGCAGGTTCTCGCACGATGTTTTCCTTCGCCGATAAAGAACCGTCATTTTTACAGAATATATTGAATATTATCCAGGTAAAGGCTACCCATACAAGAATGTATTAAAGAATAATAATCCAGGAACAGATTGTATGTGTTAATAAAGACGGTGTATCATAATATTTATGCCCGTAAGTGTACAAATGGCGAACGCCTGGTTGCGTCATTAATTAACTAATATCATCTTGTTATTTGGCAAAACAGATCACGCGTCGCGATCGTTCTACGCGCATATTACATTATGTTCGGTAGGGTTGCTTCAACGCTTCGGATAAGCATATTTAGTCAACTTCTATTTTATGGATCCCTTATTTTTGTAGAAAAAAAATCTACGTAAAACAACCCATCAAATAAATGATTGTAAATGTCAAAAAGATTTACAGTAAACTCATGCACTCATTATGAGTGTAGTATATGCTAAAGTTATTTTCTTTTTTACGATTTACTTTACGTATTGAGAATTTAATTATTAAATTAATGAATTTAATCCTTGAAAAATCTGAAGAGGTCTTTATATAATAGTCCACTAAATTACTTGCTATATATTCATAAAATTATATATTCGTAAGCGTTGGCACCTTAAATCTGAAGAATACAATCAGAACAAGCCTTCCAACCCTACCCTACACATACGCAATGCAGACGCGATATGTGTATAATATCACTAATATTAAATCCAGGAATGCCTAGAATAATACCCGTCGACGTGTTCCGCCCGGTCTAATGGTGATTAAATATGGGCCCAATCCTCGGAGCACGAACGAATGACGTCATTTATTAGTAGATAAAAGAGGTTCCGCCACTCCGACACGTGATATCGTGTTGTGTTGTAATATAGACGAATATACTGGCTGGATGATCGTGAGTTATTGCTTTAATTAGTTCCGTATTCAACAAATGAAGATGTGGAGCGACGGCGCTTCGTGCTACGGCAATATGACGTCACTGCGACTAAGGCTAAGCACTGCAATGGGTGAACAGAGCATCAAGGGGCAAGAGAGGGATTTGGATAGTAGTGGAGACATCTTTAAGGTTAGCCCCAAACTAATGACCACTTTTAAAAATATATATATTAAATATGATTAAAAAATGTTATTCACGATCAGAAATATGTAAATATGAACAATTATTGTTGTTACTTAGTACAAAGATGATTATGGTGAATGTTGGTTCACTTTTAGATGCCATGGTTTCCCGAAATTTCGCATTAAGAAAACCTTACATAAACCATTGCTGATCCAAACATAAAACATACCTCTATCCACGCGCCGTAAAATGCGGTAGAACCAATGGAGCCACCTAAACATTCGCTCCAAGATAAGTCCAAACACGGTAGCAACATCCTCACTGGCTCAATATAAATCATATAAATCCAGCTCGCCACAAACAGCGGCCAATAGAACGTTTGAACAACTTATGCCTCGAACACAAACATTCCCTGACAATCGCGTTCAAAGCGATTCCTCGGAACGACGGCAATTTCTACTAAAAGCATTTATCCTATGCTGCAGAAACGTGCATCTGCCAGCTGAAGGATTCTAATAGAATTCTTTGAGGAACCATAGGGTTCTTGTTGAATGTAATCATTACAAACACGTAAAGAAAAAAATAATGCTTTATTTCATTGGAAAGAACACATTGAAATGCGGGGGATTCCTTCTAGAAGTTAAATTCACATCATAACGAATGGTTATCGTGGAACGAAACACATTGATTCGGAAAACGGTTCTGACAAGGATGATGTTTGTATTTGTAATTGAAATAAAAAAATTATTATTATTATTTAAGTAGATATTTGTCTCTCTATATAAATATATATAGAGATACTAGATATACTACTACTAGTATGATAATACAATGCAAAAATCAACAAAAAATTAATACAAAATAAGAAATGTATGTTCTCTTTTTGTGTAGCAACAAAGATCTCGAAATAACCACCTCAGTGAAAATGCGACGGCGTGATACAAATCCAACTAAAATCTATACAAAACGGCACGCTCCAGCAAACTGCTGCTATAAAAGTAGTGAAGGTAATAGGTTCTGGCGCGACATACTACGGGATTTATGAACACTGTGAAAAACTTGAGCTGTAACATTTTTTACGTATAAGTGAGCCTTTTTACCCGAAGTGTTCTCATAGTTTTTTATACTTCTGGCCACGATGGATGTAGTTTCTTCTAGATGTGTCTTTTTATTATTAAAGTTTGTGGGTCGACTGAAAACATAGTCAAGGGAATCCTTCTTCCAATGTATCATCTGGTTACGAACAGACCAGTATGATTTTTCAGCTGATGGGTGATCATGAGTATTAAGTATTTGTTTTATTTGCTTAGAAAAGTACACTATGCACAGATAATAAATAAATTCATATCTAGTTAGACATTTATATAAAGATACAGTCAATATATACCTATGTTTATGTTTAAATTAAATTAAACTGATTTAAACGGCTTAAACTGGCCCAATTAATTCGAAAGCAAAGTGAGTATTTCCTTACTTAACAAAGGTTAATTGATGGCAAATTTTGTCTAAAGAGTAGAACAGTTCAAACCGGTTTCGAAATTTACAGACATTTATATAAATAACTCTAATTAAATTGACGACATTAATGAACATTGGACGTACTTTTTGTTTGTAATGCTATAGAAAAAGTTCATAAGTAGTGTGATCCATTGTGAGTCGTATGCATCAGATAGATAGAATAAAAGATAGATAGCGATCGAAATCCACAATACTCTTTAATTGCCTAGGCACGGTAGGTCGTGATACAATTACTGTGATGACGCCTACTATTCTGATCTGATAGTGGATGACCTTAATTATGTGGACTGTTGTTTTAGGAACTGTCTTCGATTCATGTCCAATATTATGTTTGAACGTAAGATAAATCGATTCATATAATATACTAATCTGCTGTCATACAACTTTAACATAGTCTTTTTTAATGATTTTATGTTGCAAAGTCAAACAAAGCATATTTGCATAAGCATTTTCGGATATGGATTGAAAAACTTCCTTCTTTAAATCCAGCAGATAGTTAGACAGACACGCGCAGTGCTGTGGGTTCACTAAATCTTCGTTAACCGGACGACACATGGCGAAGGACTTGTGTACAGCATAGTCTACTTGCTCGTATAGTCCACATACTTCGAAGTGAATGTTGGAAAGGAATCTAGGCAAAATTTACACGGTTTAAATCACTTTGATCTGGATAGTCGTGCGTTCACCTCGTATTCTCCTTTGGATTTTTTATGGGGTATATGCTATGCTATGGCTGCATATAGCTATAACGGATAACCATTGTAGTGTAAATGAAATAAGTTAAACAATTCTTAGTTCTTTATTACCAGAATGTTTCTGGTGTATAATGTTACTTATCAAATTAAATTTGAAACGAAGGATTTAGAATATCATCAAGCTTTGTGTGTGGAGATGATAATATAAACTTTGGATGTTTGGTGCAGGGATCCAAAGAGTTTAAAAGACTAATAATTTAATTTGCTCTTAGCGATCGACTTAGTTATTATGTAGACTTGTTAAAAACCAGATGTAATTAACTTATTCCAGAACATTCAAATGCGTAGTAGCGCTATATGGGTGGACACTAATTTTCAACTAAAATGTATGCTTGGACAAATGAAAGCAATTTCAGGCCATTATTCTTCCCAAAAAAAGAATAATTATTACACCATTTGTTGTCTTTATTATACCTACAATTACGTCTTAATGCCCGCTTAACATCTTCAAAAACTTTAAATGGAATTTTTTAACTTAAAGAAAAATGAATCAGTAAAAAGGACCTTAAAAATTATAATGATTGTGAGCCGGTGTCGCCAAGTTTGGCCAGATTAATTGCCGTATTTTATTACGGGCCACTGCCTCGTCTAAGGAATACTGTTTTCGTTTATCTTCAAATAAAAGGCTTAAAAATGATTTTGGGGGAAAAATAAAAGGATTGTTTTCAAGAAATTTGCAATTTTGTGAAATTTTAATGTTATATATTATTGACTACCCAGACCAGCTTAACCAGTGTATTTCGTGAGAAATAGAAGTAAAAAGAATGAAATGATTTCAAGATTACTCTACCCCAATATGATATTGAAAGAAACAGTAGAATAAAAACGAAATACTTTTGCATTTATAATATGAGCTTGGTTTCTGATTCTCAAAGAAGTTCGCTTTGCGTTCCTAAAAGTAAATCAATCACTCAATCCTAGATATTACATACCGACGGATTACATGTTAAGCAATTATAAATAAAAAAGGTATAAAGAGACAGACTTATTTTCAGCCAGGACTGTCACGCGTCTAAAATTTTAATCAGATTTTTTGTAAAACCGTTTTACCTTTCCAATCGACAAAACGATATTAATTTTGATTCGACTCGGCTTCATGGTAAACAAAAGTATCAAGATGCATTTAAAAACTTATTTCCTACCGACAATTTTTGCTTTTAACTACCAAATACTAACCATTATGGGGTGAAAGAAGCTTGGGTGTTTCGCTTTTAGAAAGTTGAGCGTGTCTCAGAAGGTTTAACGAGGGAACTTCGTTAATAATTCACTACCCCAGCCCTATGTCACAGTACCTAGCTACTCTAATAACTATTTGCAGACACTAACGTATTGGATATCGTGGTCGCTCTCCAACACTGACTTTGAAAGACATTATTGCTTCTACGATGTGTTGTGTCTTCATAATGTCGTTTAGTTCGAATGTTTATGGTTTAACAATTTTCCGTGACTAAATTAGTAACCGATCAGATTTTAATACAAGGTTGCAATAAAAAAACTAGATTTACAACTCGAAATTTATTATGTAAGATTTTTCGTAGCGTCAACTTTCTGCTTGTAGCTTCATAGGTTACGTGAAGGTCGTGATCATGCTAGCTTATAATAATTTTAGTCCAAGTTTAAACATGAATGAACCATATAATTTTTTTACTACAGTTTATTTACCTGATCGATTGAACAATATTCATAGAAGAAAAATCAAATAAATTGACATAACTGAATAAACAGCACAAAAACATGCAAATTAATTACAAAGAAACACTGGCCCCATTAAAAATAAACCTAAGCCGCCGCCTAACTTTCTAAAAAGCAATTATGAAAACAAAAGAAACGTCATCCGACTATAAAACACTGTATTTTGAGCAGCGACAAGAACTTTTGACACAGAACCGGCCCAAACTGGGTGAGGCAGAAACTTCGCACTGTAGGTACTCCTGCCTGTATCTTTGTTTTGCAAGCGTCCATCCCGCTGATAATAGAAAACAAAAAGAGCACGCTCCCAAGCTTCCATTTTATTTTTCGTCGGCATGATTTATTCAATTAAAGTGCCCGCTGTGGGACGTGACAGACAAGTTTTTGCCGTGTACTTCAGTGGCCCGAGAGGACTCTCATAGTGCCTTGACTCTTTGTGATTTAATTTGTGTCATAACGTTTCTAGGCTTTCAGTTTTTCTTACAAATTCTGAGGTTTTTGTTTGGTTGTGCTTTTGGTACGACGGATTGTGGTTGCGACGAAATGAATATGCAAGGCTTGGTAAGTTTTCAGTTTGGTATTTTTGTTTACATAAAAATGTTTTTTTGAGTTTGATTCTCGACTTTAGTTCGAAAATTCGCAATACCAACTGGCAATCTAGAAATATCAGCGCCAAACTTAAAACAATAGCTTGAAAAATATAGGTGTAAATGAATTACGAAAGAGTAAATAGATGGAAATAAGCATATATGTACGTTTCTAAGTAGCTAGTGACTTTGTGATCTATGAAGTTGAAACATTCATAAGGAGGCCACCAGGTTTTGGTTGTGGTGCCGGAAATTGGTGTGGAGTTGAATCGAGTCTATGTGTACCATCTGCAAGTTTTAAGTTTCTCAGTTACCCCTTTAGTACCAGAAAGACGGTTTAAAATCTCTCTCATTAAAATGAAGACCAACACAATGACGTTAACTGGTAAAAGAATCTTTCCTCAAAAATAACACACTATTTCACCCGCACTGCAATAAATTAAAACCTTCCTGAATTTCCGTATGTAAAAAGTCCTCCAATACGTTCTTAAAGCGTACGAAACATCGAAATGCAATATAGCTGATCCTTCACTCCGTACTTATGTAACAATAAAGTGTACCGCAATAAATCGCAGCGGCTCGCTTTTCGAAGGCAGTGGCTATACATCCCATAGTTCCCCATACAACAATAACTTACGAAAAAAGACTTCACCAAAATTCGCTGCTGAAAACCTTTTATTCGGTGGATAAAAGTCTTTCTGGCCACTTAACGTTCCTCTGGTATGTTATCACAGCATTAAAAAACCGTGTCAGCCAGTAAGTGCGGCTCTTTGTTTGTATCCGCCGAGATTAGAATAATTTTACATAAATTGTCCCCTTCAGCTTGTCAGTGGCTATGAGAAATATGTCGGCCGTTTTTATGCTTGAATAATTTCTAATCTTTTTATCTAAATTTTGCGCATTACTGATTTCTCTTGAGTAAGTTAGCTTTGAGTTGACTTCAAATTATTTGTAAAGAAATAAACTTGAATTTTTCATCCGATCCCCATGATTTATTCACCATTATATAAATATACCTAAAAGTACTAAAAGAATTTACAGTCAAAGTAATTTTGTCGTAATTATGTAAAAAAAAAGAAAATATTTGTAAATACGCAAGTGAGTGTATAAATGCACATTTGATATTAAATGTACCTACCAAACGAACGCATTACTACGTAAAATAAAGTAATAACCGAAGAAAATACACTACCCCATCCCAAAATATTTCCAGCAAACTCAGCAATGTAAAATCAAGCAAGTCAAAGGTGCGGAAACATCAGTACTTACAACGCAATAAACCACCTCAACAGATGGACATTAACCTTCGCATTTTTACGACGTCACAAAAATGCCAGTGAAAAGTCAAATGCATTTACATCAGTATTGAGGCAGGTGGGAATATTTTTCCCGGGCAGAAATAACGAGGCAATGCATTAAGTCGTTAAGCTGAATGCTGGCTCCGGCGCTTCGTGCCTCGAAGACGTAACAACAGGCGACAGTGGCATTGTCGCCAGCCGGGAAGGCACTTTGTCATCCCACCCTTTGTTACCCAACTAATGCTTCTTAATGCCGGTGTACCTAAGACAGCGGAAATGGGCGCCGGCGATTCTAACTGCGCTCCGAGGAAACTGACCGCCTGGATTACATCGCGACATGATCTTTCTCAAATAGTTGAATGGTTTTGACTTTTCGTCTGTTTTATATTGGGCTTCGTGGATTTCAAATTTTGTCAGAGAGACATGCCAAATCAAATGAGTGAAAGAAAACGCTATATATTATGTATATGCCTATGGTATTTTATAAAAATCAAATAAATAAACGTACAAAATCTTATATTCCACACCGATACGTAACAGCAAGAATAGAAACTTAGACTAGATGTAGGCTTCATTACTTAAATATATTAAAACGAGTTCAGCCAACGAAGCAGCAGTATTATCCACACGTTCCCAACACGATGTAACAACTGCTTAGTTGTTTCAAACAACGCTTAAAAACTCTAAACTATGTTCTCTTTGAACAATTACGGTTAGTTATACCTGTCATAAACAACGTGCATGTATTAGCCAACAAGTTTACACGTTATTCGCTGTATTCTGAGACACAAAGCTATGTGAAATTTTCATGTCGTACACAAAATTTTAACAAGAATAAATAAAACAAATTGCCTCATTAGCTCTAAGTGTACATTATATCACAGTACAGAGTGCCATGAGATTTACGGTTAAAGTTTGTGTCCAATCTTGCTTTACTGGGTTTTCTATTAAAAAAAAATATAGCAGCAGTTAAGAAATAACCGATAAACAACACGCTGTCTGTTACGAACGCCTTATATCACCAGCACCACTGAAGTAATATTTGCATATATTTAATTCTTTTCCTACCATTTCAGAACTACGGAAATAGTTTATAGAGAAATATCTTGCACTTAAGTAAATTATGTATATAAATATTACATGTGTCCAAAATCCAAGTGTACGAAAGTAGATTCTAAACGATGCCAATGGTAATTATCGTTTTAGACAAAAACAATGTGCTGCCTTGAAGTTAATTGTTCCTCCAGTAAGTAAATCCGACTTAATGAGACACTTGCAAGCAATAGGACGCGAATAGTTTAGCCGTATTACTGCACCGGCCTGCGACGATTTGTGGGCGAGTGTTTAACATGGACATTAAAACTCATTAGTGCATTGTTTGTGTCAGCAAATCACATAATGAATTCATAATTTAATTTACATTTTGTACGGAAAATTAAATATGTTAAGTATTTTCAAACACTATTCAATAGCACTGGAAACATGTTCAACTATTTCCTTTATCGATATTCATACTTCATAGCTATACAGAGATGCTGTTAGGATTGAGAGGGTTTAGACTTTCAGTAACCAAGAATCATAGTGTGGCTTTCCGAGGATTTACAAACGAAACATAAAGAAATGAATATATCTCGAAAATATCTACTAATATACATATTATAATAGTTTTCGCAATGACAAGCAAAATCACTTGCGATATCTTGTATATCAACAGCAACACGTCAGATTTCGGTAGAACTATGGAATTGCTTTATATACACGACTGTGCTAACTACAAAACCAGACATATGTTTGTCAGTGGCGTGCGTTTCCCCTCAAAACTTGTTCTTCACAACATAATATACAAGACACAAGAGTTAGAGACAGGCAGTCGATTTTACTAAGCACATATTATTGCGGCACAATTTTGAAAAAGAAATACAATCTACCATCATGAAAATGGTGTTTTGTCAGAGATTCTAAATGACAGTAAAGAGTTACAATGTTCATTCTTTACTCTTATCTTGTGTAATGGTGATGGCTGATAAGGACTTGTCATTAGATAAAGAAGATAAAAAAGTAACACTTAGGACCTGAAGACTCAAAATCCATCTTCAAATTTTTGCTTCCCACTCAATACATACATTGAAAGAAACCAATTTAATTTTAGTTCTTGCAAATAGCTATAAGATTGCCATCTCATATGAGGTTAAACTTACGCCCGAACAAATTCAATTTCAAACAATATTCTGGAAAAATGAACTTAAGTCACAAACGATCAGCCATTCAACGTAACTCCACAGGAATATGGATCATCAATACACGTGTCAAAGATAAAATAAATTGAATAAATTTAATATAGCCCGGCGTGGAGGACTTTTGAAGCGAAACTTGGTGTTACGGTTTATTTTGAAATTATGATCTGTGAACTGTGAATAAGAACAAAGCTGGAAGTGAATGAGTGAGCGCGTTGGAAACATCACGTTAAATTCAACGTACACTTGGATAATCACGATGTTAAGTAAAGCCTTGTTTTATGTATTCTCCTTTAAATATAAAACCTTATTAAACTCAACGAAATGTGCTCGCGTTATATTCACTGAGCATTAGTAGTCATTTAAATGCAAAACAGGATTATGCATTACTTTCAGAATACCGCGCTATTTATTTCTAGAATTGATAGCGAATTTAAAGCTAAAATTATACAAGATATTATCGACCGCTGAAACTCCTTTACAGCTGTATTGACAGTGGATAGTATTGATTTGACGGCGCTTATCTTGATTCATTGAATCATTATCATTCATCTTAACGGTTTAGTACGATGTCTTCAATCGGTTACAAAATTATTTAGAAGCAATAACAATATAATTAGAGTTGGTATATTTACCAAGGAATATAAATATTAAAGAAAACATAAAGTCTTCTGAGACCCTGGCTAATTTGTTAACCAGAAGAAATCCTCCATAAAAGCTGTTGTTGCATGCCCACTAATTCTAAGAGATAAAAGCCTAATGAAGTCTAATAACGACCACATTACTTCAAGCAGAGTATAACACGGTGGTACTCTGTTTGTTAGTCTCCGTAACAGTTCTACATTAGTCGAACTGATTACGAAATAGATGCTCTCGCGAGGTCTTCGACCTGGTTCAGTTAGGTTTGACGCGTGTTTCCGTGCACGCTCGTGGTTTGCTCAAACGTGATATTCCTTGAATTTATTTGTCACGTCGCAATCTCTGAGGCTGCCGCAGACGTACCTGTCTCGAATAAAATGATCTGAGCGGGTGTTAAGGAGTATTGCGTAAATACCGCAACATGTTTACGTCAAAGCAGCTTCGCTGGTCTTAGACCTCGAAAACATAATATTTAAAAATGGAACAGATTTAAAATTAGAGATAAAGACAAGAACTATTAACCTTTTTGCATGATTCTTCGGATCAGTAAAGAGTATGGTATTATTATTTAAAAATGCGATAGGATGAAGCAGGTTACAAATGCTAGTCTTAAGTAAAATAGTTTTATCAGCACGTAGTAGATTTTTATAGGAACATTTCGAGCCAGCTTTTACTGTGCCAATATTTAAATAGAAGAGAATCGCGCAGGCTAAAGAGAGAAATAAGTGGGCTAATTAGGACTTTCCGCTGTGCAAACTTTCGATAGTTGATGAAAGATGAAAGAAATACTGTAATTATTTTAATAAAAATGCTGTAACCTAATAAACATAGTGAAAAAGATAGATAAATGGCCGATCTCGTAAAGATAACTGACAGATCTTTGATCAGACTGACCAAGGATATAAACGAATGGTATACTAGAAAAGAGGCTTATTCCCAGCAGTGAGATGAAAAAAGCTACAAATAATGATGATGAGTAAAATAGATTTCCAATATCTTCTCCTACTAAGCCATTAATATTTCAAAGCTAATATTAAAAGAATTGATAACGACATCATATCCATTAATGCACATGAATGGGACAATAAATTAGTGACATCTAACCTCGGTGATATCATTTCCATACATTGAGATAAGGCAGTTAATGATAGTAATAAATGGATCATTCCAGTAGAACTGCTCGCGGTCATAAAGCGTGATCCGAAGCAGACATTATCTGCCGGACTCCGTAATGTTGGCGACATTGTAGCTCTCATCTCATTGTAATAATCTCATAAAGAAGTTCTGAATGTAGGAACTTTTTAAAGATGTAATATTTTATACGGTAATGTAAGTTCAATGCACCTTGAAAGCTGGCGTTGTTATAGTTTAGCAGCGCGTTTGCTTTTTATGTTAAAAGATTTTCATTTGTTATTAAATTTTACGCTATTATTTTATTTTAAATATTTTTTTATTTCAGTGAGTATCTATTGACTTTTGGTCTGAGACTGATACATCGTTCAAATACCTTTTTGTTTATAACTATAATCAATTCAACCTATCCTCAAAGATATTAAAATGTTTCATTAAATATTAAGTGGTTTTTAGACAGAGGTACTTTGGACTGACAAGAGAAAACAAAACAAAAATATTCGGTACTCGCAAACTTTACACGGAACTAGCTATTATTGCATATGGCAACATAAAAATTGCGCAAAAAATCCTTTGTTCTCTCGTCTAGTATCTTTATTTCAATGGATCTAAGTCCCTTGACACGACACACGCGCACTCTCGCATGTGAAAAATAAAATACGTTTTTCATAAATACATTATAAGGGGATGTGTATGTTTACCGTGCTGTTGGGTTTAATGTTGGCGCCAAGTTTTAATCAAATATAACGTACATACGAGTTATATAAAGTATTCTTTTGTTACAAATATTTGCTCAACTTTTTACGCAAATGTGTGCTTGACACGCTTTGTCCGCAACAATATATGTAGCCAGTTTGTGTTGTGGTATGAATTTTTATAAAATCATAAAAGTAGGTAGAAATGCATGAATCTGTATTTTTTTTAAGGTCTTGGTAAGTCGTTGTAGACTAGCTCTTGCTCCAAAGAACCTTTCAAAAGGGAATTTTTCAGAAATTATTTTTCGTCCTAAACTACCAACAATTACAATTGAATACGTCCGATGATCCCTAACAAGGACAGAGAATGCCTATGACCAGCTATGAGACACACCTACAAATGTAAAACACTACAAAACAACGTCATATAAATATTTCATGTAGCTACCTACTTCGAGATATTTAAAACGCTGCTGCCAATTATTATCATTTAAATAACCGTTTCGTAGCCTATTCGAAATTTTGAAATGAGGATGAATTAAAAAAAAGTATTTCAAAATTAGGTAAGAATTTAAAAATACCTACAAGAGTTCTCTAGAACGTTCGTGACACGTGTAAATAGGGCACGACAAAATGAATTGTGAAATCATTCACTCACTTGTATTTCAAAAGGCCCATTTGTTCGCATTCCGAACAAAAAGTGAAAACTGTGCCATACAATTCATATAGTACAATTCAATACAAATTCTAAAGGTGTGGTTAGAGGACACATCATTAGGCACGAGTTAATGAGACCGTCATAACACTATAAAAACTAACGTGAATGTGTAAATAGTCAGTACTTGGCTTAGGTCTTAGAATTATTCAGTACTAGTGGTTGGGTGCGACTCCACTAAAGGAATTTTTGAAGTGAAACTTGTTTATCAATGTATCAGAGGAAAGAATAAAGAAAAATCCTCAAACCATTTGGTTACGCGTCAATTTGTTTTTTCTTAATACACCCAATAGTGAAATACATAGTTCTTGGCTCACACCAAAAATATGAAGAATAATACATTACATTATCGATCGGAATCATACAATTGCTTTCGTATTATTCATTACACATATCCAAAAATAAAATAATATATTATACAGTACAATTTTATTATGACTTCCACTTGTTATACATATTTTTTAATTAAAAACATTTTCACAAGTATGAAATACCTTTAAAGTTAAAGGTTCATTAAAAATTTCAACTTCACTCTATATCTGTCAAAGTCAAAGTCAAAAGTCAAATTTCCTTTATTCAAATAGACTTTCACAAGCACTTTTGAATCGTCATTTTTTATGCTATTTTTTAAAACTAGTGCCGCTTCGAAACGTGTTATCGCTGCGGAGAAGAAACGGCAAGAAACTCCCTCAGCAACACGAAATGTCATTTTTTTTTTATTATTATTTTTTTTTTTAAATAAATTCAACTCATATTACAATATTAACTCATATTATAAAATATGTCAAAGGATATAAATTGTAGCAACACCTCCTCTGATCAGTTTATTTGCTCCCAGGGGTTAGGATCCTCAATATAATCTGAAATTTTATAATAAGCTTTTTTAAATAGCTTATCTTTAATTGATTTTTTGAATTTTTCCAAGGGAAGCTCCCTAATGCCCTTCGGGAGTTTGTTATAGAAGCGAATACATTGCCCCATAAAAGAGTTATTAATTTTTCGGAGACGAGTTACATGTTGTACAAGATTACATTTGTTCCTAGTGCTTTTATTATGTACATCACATATTTTCTTAAATGTATCAGGATTTTTTTGGACGTATAGAAGATTTTCATATATAAATTGACAGGTGACGGTAAGAATATTTATTTCCTTAAATTTTTCCCTAAGTGAAGCCCTGGGACGTAAATTATAAATAGCCCTAATGGCTCTTTTTTGCAAAACAAAAACGGTGTTAATGTCCGCAGCAGCTCCCCACAACATAATACCATAAGACATAAGGCTAAGAGCTTCGTTCCCCAATATTAGTACAAATTCCGTTGATTAAACCTTTTCGATTCGTCATTTAAAATTGATACCTTTCATTCTTTAGTAATGCTACAAAGTCGTTACTTTTAAGTCGAGTTTATTTTTAATTAAAAATACGTATATATTAATTGAAGTCATAATGATCTCTACAGGCCATAGCCGCATAGGCCAAACCTAGTTTTGGGTACGCCATCGATAATATACTTAAACTGTCGGTCGCGGTTTCAAACCCAGGCACACTCCTCTGACTTGTTGTAGTGACGTGTATATCAATAACGAATTATCAATTAATGTAAAACTGAGGGGAAACATTGTGAGGAAATCTTCATGCCTATAAATTCCTTAGAAACATCATAGTTGTGTAGTCCGCCTTTCCGCTTTAGGCCATCGTGATAGATGATTTATTAGAAAATGTAAGCTCAAATGGTTACCTTCACCGTCCATCTTGCAAAACCACCCTCCATGCTGCTACTGAGAATTTCCAAGCAGTAAATCCAATAACACCCTTCTTTTCTTTATTATTCCCGAGGATAGCTTAATACAAACAGAGTTAATTCATAATATTAGTCCGGAAAATGAAGAGATAAATCGCAAACATAATCAAGACTACATTGTTTTAAAAGATAAACAAAAGGGAATCGATGATGCAACAGCGAACTCGCGCACCTAACTTCATTACCCGCGCTTTGTTTTATGCAGATAACCTAAGTCCTTATTCCTATTGTTCCGTACAATGTAAGTGTTTCACTCATTGTACGAACTAAGTTCCCATTGTTGAATGTTTTACATCAGTACGAAAATTGTTCTTGGAAGTTGAATTAACCAATAAAACTGGAGTGTTGGCGTTCCAGTCGAGCATCTTCGGATCCGTCTGGTACAATGTTGATTTGAATGTTTGCTTTATGACCATCTGTATACAAAATAACCGTATTGAAATTTATTGACAATCTGTTCCGTTGCTTTGTGCTGTTGTCAAGTCGAGGGCCATATAATTCTGACACCAAAATAAGGTACATTGTCGTGGATATTAGAAACTTTTAGTTTTCACAAACACCCAGATTTGTAGTCTCAAATTTTGTGCAAAGGTCTTACCGGAGACCTCCCGTTAAAAAAACTAATATCTACTAGCGACAGTCTCTCTCATCCATTTAAATTTTCATTAAAACACTTGGCCAATGTAGTTGACT
The DNA here is from genome assembly GCA_030295005.1 of Cephonodes hylas. NCBI lineage: Eukaryota > Metazoa > Arthropoda > Insecta > Lepidoptera > Sphingidae > Cephonodes > Cephonodes hylas. Next base: position 8,560,401 of record AP025372.1, on the reverse strand, counting down.
TCAATATTTTCTATAATAGAGGCTCGAGAAGTGATACGTATACCGGCGTTAACGTTCTAAATGTAGAAAAAAATATTATGGACCAAGTAATCTAACACTACGATCTATCTACCTCTTAAACCAAACTAATATTACGATATAAACTATAGCTCCACCGCAATAGCAATCGAATTCCACCAACAAAAGATCCATATAAATGCGAAAATTTAATTTGAAAACTCGATTTCGCGTATCCCGTTCGGAATCGAAATAGATTTACTTTCCTACACATTGTTGCAGCGGACGCGTGGAGTACAAAAGTAATTTAACAGGACACGGCGCAATTACCTCGTTGCGCTTGGAGTCCGTTTACTAGTTTAAATAATCCTTTGGAAACAGAATATTCATGTCACAATCTTTATGAATTCTTTATTTAACACTCGCCGGCTCGTCAAATGTGCGCCTCATAATAAATTATTTAAAAGGGGCTCCCGGGTTAAAATGGCGTAAAATTTTCATAATGTATTCCGTTTGTTAATTAAATAATGATTTTATTTATGTGCGAGGTGCAATAACTAATTATGAGTTTTTAATATTAAGACAGTGAAAATAAATCTTTTTGTAATTCTATAAAATAAAAGAGTTGTTATATTTTTGGCCGCAGAGGTCAATTTAAAAAACTTCAGTCATAAAATCACCAGTCAATGCTTACAATTGATGCCCATCGAATATTAACAATGCACATCGTTCCCTTAAAATTCAGTAGGGATCTAAAGCTAACAGGTTTCCTCGTGATACCTTCACTTTTTAGTTATCATCAATCGTTCTTCGTAAGTCTAAGACCGCGGACTCAATTCCTTTGGATATTTTTACTGAAAGGCGCTCAAGAAACAACATCAAGGTACACCTTTAATACATGAGATATAACACCACTGTAAAAATAGACTTCTGCCCATCCATTCCGTGATTCAGTAACTGCATGCATCATTATATGGGTAAGACACATTCATGTCTTAATATCCGCACACAGAGATATAAAACAAGCATACGGAAATCATTAACATAACGCTAATGTTCTCAGGCATAAAATTAATTAGTTATATACAGCTTAATTTAATAACTTAAGTTAACTTCGTTTGCTTAATGAAGGGGTTGCGTATCAACCCCATCGTTTCATTGATGAGACTAACTGCTTTCACGGCACACCACAATGTTTGCTTAATGAAGATCTACTGTCATAACTGTTTAAACACGTGCACTCACTCTTGTAAGGCAAAATTCATTTTAATTCATTTGTTAAGTCCTACGTAATAAGTCCTACATTTCCAGACATGTGTTGCTACTGAGTATTTCTTAATAAATAAGCTCAAATCTCTAATGCTCAACCGAGAATGGAACCCTGGACCTAGACTGCAAAACTAGATGACACGTCATATACTTGCGCCACGAGACCTTGTGTTCTTTAATCTTAAGACCAAATGATGTTCAGAAAAAAATGTAAAAATGGAAACCTTATGTAATAAAATATATTTAAAAAGGGATACCTATACATAAACTTTAAAACTAAAATAATATAATCGTATTAATATTATGATATTGGCAATCAAATAAATATTATATTTGTTTGAGTTTTATCAATAATTCTGTTCATAATAAAATTTAAATATTCATAAACACGCAACGAACACTCTATAAAAAGTAATGACCACAATATCATTGACCACGAGACTCAGCTGATTTTTTATACTCACATTCTCATGTTAATTGTTACACGAAATCAATAGCGGCACGTAATCCGCATATATTTGTGGTAAATGGAAAAGGTTCACCCCTATTTCGCTGACACTTCAAAACATAGTGGGCAAAACGTTGATGAATACATATCCGCCTAATTTTTAGAGGATACATATGCGAGAGATTTATTATATGTACATTTTACATTTCAACCAAAGAACGGTGAAAAAGAAAATCCGTATGAACACATCTGCACATCGAGAAATTCTCCGTCAAACTTATTTTTGCATTTTGTGGACTAAACACAATGAACAGCCAGCCCCGATTAAGCCCGAGTGACTAAAAGTCAGTTTGGACCCAACAGCAGAATATGTAAGCTGCTAAACCATAAAGAAATTATTCTTATATTTCTTGAAATTCTTCAAGCCAGCACAAAGATATAAGACATGAACTCCGTCATAATTTCGAGTCTCAGTACCTGCGCCACGTCGTTAAATCTCAGGTTTACAACGCGATAATGTTTCCGCGCGGGTAATGTCTCCTATCAAGTCGGGTTTTATGTAAACACACGGCAGAGTAATGAGTCGAGCTAAATTTTGAAGCGCGCCGGTTTTCAAGATGGCGCCCGGAATTATGTATCTGCCGCGAATGTGCAAAGCACACGCCAAAACACGTGTCTTGACGCCGCGGGCCGTAAGTCTTAAGATGTGTTCAAGTGGAAGATTAGTTCGCTTAAACCGCTTGCTTACCTGCCCTTTGTATAATATGTATACGAAGTTACGTTGCATAAAACAACACGTTGGTTGTGCTCAACACCATACGTATTAAGTTTTATTTATTAATTACATGATAATGTAAGTCCATAAATATTTTCTTTAAACGTTTTTTAAAGGAACAGCGAGATCTTATTGTTTAAAAATTACTTTTTAAGTTTACCTTTTTTATACAAGCAGTCCTATGTTAAATTATTATTTAATTGAAATGCGTGATGGCTTCGAGCTGTGGAAAATCTCGGTAATCACGAGTTCAAACCGTAGACACACCCCTTGTACTTTTCAAATTACGTATGTTTTCACTTTGAATTATAACGGTACAAAACCTCATAGGTTTTTCTTAGGCGTGTAGCTTGCCAACCAGCATCATTAAGGCGGACTAAAGCCGAATCCCTCTCAGTTGTAGAGGAAGCCCGTGACCAGCAGTGGGACGTATACAAGCTAATCATGACGATGTCTGTTCCTAAACATTCTATAATAAAATAAAAATGCTTGGCTCGTAGCAAATAGCTTACGTATCGTGCCAACACCACATTTCGGATTTACCTTCGTGTATTCACACGTTGTTTACTACTATTGAATCTCTTATTAATGCCAACACTACACTATAAAGGTGAGATGTGTTGAAGCCTTAAATTGCTGAGGTTGAAATATGAACTGCTTGACTGCTTATACAAGACTTTATCTTGTTAGCGAGACTTTGACTGACAAGTATATTATCTGAATAAGAATGTTTGCGGGAACTTGTAGATGTGAAATGCGTAATGTTTTAGTATTGTTCAAGATTTACTCTTACTTACTTTCACGTAAGTGTTCTTAGTAATTTTATAGGCTTAAAATCATAGAGGCATTTTTAGATTTTGATTTATATGGCTGTTTGCTTAAATTATAAGAAGGATTTTTCTAATAACTTACATTTAGTTATTATTGTTTTTGATATGGATATTTCTAAACAGACTAGTTACATAAATCAAATTAGTATCCCTACTACCATAGTGACTACACTACATGGTGAAATGTAATCGCAGACAACCCAGGGGCCACCTATAAACAAACAAAAATGATAACAAAAAAGAATTTTCGAAATCGACGTGCAAGAAGAGGATATATCAAATGAAGAAGTCAAAACAAGTATCATTGGAACGTGGCATTTGGCGCCCTATAGTCTCTGCCTTTCCCAACGGGAGACAGGCATAAGTTTATATATATACTCCAACATCTATTTAAAATTAGCAGAAACTATTCAGCGTTTAAATACTCCCTCAGAATCACTAGTTAAATGAAACAGCTTGAAAGGCCCGATATCTAAACTGCACCTAATGAATGAGGAAATGTAAATGAAATCTAAATAGGAGCCTACTGTTATTCGATAGCGCATTCAGCGAATTAATTGCCGTTCGGACTGCGAGCGGTCCATGCTAAAATGCATCCAGGAGTTGGGAATCACGAAGATTGCAAAATGTTCGATTTTTTTACTCATTTAACTTAGTTTATTACATACATACATGATACCTACCTACACACGTAACCTCCCTCTTGTATTCTCCCAAGGAGTAGGCAAAGGTGCATTTCTATACCCATATTTCGGCAGGTGTCAATTAGTTAATATCACCAATTATTTGAAAAGGTTTATGCCAAATTCTAGATTATTTATGGTAATATGGTGGTGGATTATTTGAATATGCCCGTAGTACTAATGGTTTCACGTCCCACCATCAGCTCACGTATAAATAAATAAATATACCCAACAGTCACGTGCATAGTTCAATCCCTAAATACGAGAAAGTTCAATTTCACTAACATGTTTGCTTAGAGTAGTGGTGGGCTGATTACGTTCATAGTTAGGGGGACTCTCATAATCTTTTCTAGGCACTTGACTATTTTATCCGCATTTTATTTACCAATAGGGATCACCACTTATTGTACTTCAATACTGAAAAAAAGTATATATTGCCAACTTTTTTTACCCGTTTTATGAAACGCCTTAAAATGACTGCTACTACTGCTTTAGATGAGGCCTATTCACTAATAACAGAACTGAGATAGACGGCAGAGATATTAAATTCACATGGATTGAAGGTTCTCATCTCACTGCCACCTTTATAAATTCCGTTCAAAATGTTTAATGTACTCCAGCTCCTGGTCTATTAAGCTGGTTCCGCTTAAACTTGTTGGGTACGAGATTAAGTAGTTTCTGAATTAGCGCTAGACCGGGAATCAACTAAACAACCCATAGATTTTCCTCCTCATTTAACTTTGCCGGGTCTCGGTGATAGCGTGGATAAGTGTGCGCCCAGACAGAAATACGGCCACTTTTCGGAAGCTGTTAATAATGACCTGGCTGGAAATCCGAAATTACTTCTTGAAGTTCATTTTATATTTCAACCAAGTTTTTTTGGGTAAATTAACATTTTTTTTAAATAAAAACTGCATTTATATCAACTCCAATGTGGTACCAAGCAGCTATAAAATATTTCTAATGTCATCATTGATAGCAAATGTTGTGTGAAGATCACACGAATACTATTAAAGTCATTGTTTGATTGATATTTTATTTCATAAACTACTGAATCAGACCTTCAATTAAATTTAAATTAAATCAATATTATTAAAATAACCTGCTTCTTAGATAATTATCAATTAAGACACTTATAATAATTATATTTGCATTACAATTCCGTCACTGACAAAAGCAGAGATTGACCCGGCTTTATCTATTCAAACGCACTATTCCAATTTACTATAAATTAACGAAGTGACGATCCTTATCGCAGGAAGTAATTATTTGGTAAGGAAACCCATTATATCTCCAGAACATAAATTATTTAATTTCGATATGTAAGAAAAAGCTAAAATCAAAGACCCGTGTTAATTTGATTGGAATTTAAGCACACAGGCCCAAATCTAAGACCAAGTTACAAAAACAAAAGAACTTCTAAAGTAACAAAAGTAGAAACTTTCCTTACTTTTATTTTCTTAATTACTATTTTTCCTCAATTTGAATTAGCTAAATTCGAATTTATATCTCATAGTAACATTAAGTATTAACCAATTTAAAAACATTTTGGCTTTCTTAGTGGTTTAGTTGTGCGATTCCAGACTATTCGTTTACCTTTGCGAAATCTATTTGTTTACAATAACAAAGAAAGAAAGCATTTTAATGTAACATCATAAAACTTTTTCCAAGTGTTTGGAGAATATACAAAATCTACGAGCATGAAGACTAGCAGCAGAAACCATATGGATTGTAGATATCCATCACATTCTCAATGAATGAAAATTCTCAAAAAAAAAAAACTTTTCGCGAAATTTCACAGGTCACGCCATGTTATCATCTCTGAATATCTGTTAGTAGCATCGTAAGTTTCTCGATTAACTCACAGTTTTATAGCACGCATAAGCAAACCGTGTATTATATCCAACTTACCTTACCCGTATGAAGTGAAGTTTTCATACATGCTATAAAATCCGGCCACTTGCGTCGACATCATGGAAGCCTGGTAATAAAGTGTAAGTGTCGTCGTTTCAGTTATGAATTGGGATGAATTCTCTCGAATGACAATTTCCGAGTCCGAGTAACTTTTTACCGAGTTTCGGTACATCTGCCGTTGAAGTTATGATTAGGGCCGCGCTTATTTTTACGACTCGTGTTTAAATTGATAGCGATGGTGTCGGTGAAGTTCTGCGATCGTTAATTTTGGAATATTTTTAGTTCTTAATGATTGTATTGTGATGGCCTCGAGGTTTAGGCGCGCGGTCGAGAATTTCGGCGGTCGCGGGTTCGAACCCCAGGCACACACCTCTGACTTTTCGAAGTTATGTGTGTATTCAGATTGAATTATCACTTGCTTTAACGGTAAAGGAAAACATCGTGATGAAACCTGCACACCTAAAAGTTCTAAGGATTTTCTTAGGTGTGTAGTCCGCCAACCCGCACTAGGCCAGCGTGGTGGACTATGGCCTAAACCCTCTCAATGGTAGAGGAGACCCGTGCTCAGCAGTGGGCGTATATGGGTTGATGAAGAAGAAGAAGAAGAAGTAATAGAGTTGCGTTTGTATATGTTTTTTATATGCCTGGACGCTGTGATTTCCGGAAGGTAAGCTGGGCTCCCTAGTATAAAAATATTTGTATTTGGAAATTAATTGAACAGACGCAGACCAAAACTAAGTAGCTTAAAAATTATTTCATTTAACCTTCACTTACTCGTATCTTTAACAACATTTCCAGTCTTCTACCACTGGATGGCTAGTGGAAAGAAGAATTATTTGAAGATAGGGTTTATTGTGCCTTTAGCAAGGTAATACTAGGTAACTACATAGGTCTCTTATTAGGAACACACTTGAAAGCCATTTTTCAAAGCCCCTCTCCTAGACTTTAAGTAATCGTTCCCAAGCATAACAAGACTTCGAAGTATTCAAAACACTTCTAGCCCGCAAAACATGTTCAGCGGTCGATTAATATTCTTACGTCGCCTTGCCACAGGGGACTTTTAAAAACCAATTTCAAACTATTTTAACTTTCGATTAGTGTCAGTTTACTCGGTGACCCGCTAAAACCGTTTAATTGAATGAACAAAGGTGAAAAGAAATACTAATTCTGAACATATTTCGATGAACATCGCACACACGGGAATCAATTAAACCCAACGCGGATTTCACTTTGATCGCTCGTTAAAGTTAACAAAGGGGTAACGTGAGCCGAAAATAAAACTATTCGGAATACGGGATATATAAATTCACTTTTTTGATCCGATGGTATCAAAAATATACTTCGCGCACCCTTGGACTTTTGCACCGAAAAAATAAAAAGATTAGAGTAGGCCGTTTTCCGTTTTTGCTGAGAATTTCCTAATAGAATAATCCAATAAGACTTTCGAGAATCGAACCCGGAACCTTTAGATTGCACGGCACATACTTGTACTACGAGACATTATTTTTTTTAATGATAATTTATTTCATATCTATTTTCTTTTAGAGGACATTCCGAACGCACCAACATTAACGATATAATACAATTTTAAAACGCGGCTAGCATACAAACTGAAACAAAAAGCGGCGATAAAAAAACTCCGACTCGATTTGTATTCCAAAGTACGTATTACTGGGGCAATACGCGTTATAACCAGACAGTTTTGTACCGTCAGCATCACAAATACGACACACATAAAAGTGCTCATAATGGGCCCATAAAATGCATAATACGCGGTCCAGTATATAATTTTTATAGATACGACAGTTCGGCCTGTGTGGAAATAAAAATCCTTCCGAACAAAGAGGCTGCATTTGAAGTACAGTTGGATTTATTTTGGTGCATTTCTCCCGCGGCTTTACGGATTTTAACGCACCACGTTGTGGCTTTGCGCTATGGAATATTATACATGTGATTTATGAGCAAATGTACACTTGAATTTAATATCAATTTTTACATTTTAAATTAATAACGCTTTTTCTAGAGCTGTGGCTGCGCGGCGTTGTTTATCGCTTCCAGCTGTCTCTATTTGACATTAAAATATTTATTTGACATTTATTGTGAGAGATTTTACACGGTTCAACTTTGGCTTGTATATCCTGAGTTCATTCTTCGTAGTGGGTAATTCACTTATATCAACTTATGCCGGGACTTCAATGAAACATGTCGAAAATAGTGCTGCGTGTGATTTAAATAGGAAGAATTAACGAAATCAGACAGGTTCGTTAACTGTCTAGCCTATAATACTCCAAGATCCCAGAGCCGCAAAAAGTAACCTATTTTTTGACGGACGAAATATGGACTATTGGGTAGTGATAATATGTACTGCTATCGTAAGCATTCTTTTGAAAAACGACATAGTTCTCCGATGACCTTGTCAAGGTCGCGGGACGTCGCTGGCTGCAGGAGGCTTCCGACCGTTCCCGGTGGAAGTCATTGGGGGAGGCCTATGTCCAGCAGTGGACGAATATTGGCTGCTGATGATGATGATGATGATGATGATGATAGCTCTCCGTCAAACCGTCTGCCCATAAATTACTGTCTATCGTTGTGTGTAGGTTAGTACCTACACACTCAACCACTCACTCACCTTCAACTGTAGTCAGTTGTACCAATATTCTCATCAAATCAATCGTACACATAAACCGTAATGCATATAATATGACAACTACATTAGACACTTCATGCCAAGAGTACCGGTACAGCTCAAAGCTTAACATGTGAATATGAAACGTGCTCAAACCAATAATCTTGTATTACCTGATCATTTCAGATGCTTTGCATTTCTTTAATATCGAGTGCCTGGCACACATGTCAAGTATGTATAGAAGAAATATGTATATTTATTCTTACATATAAATTTAATTAAAGTCATTTTTAAATTTTAATAGGTAAAATATTTTAGTTGTTGACTTTTCCTCTGAAATTATGTTTAGTTGATTGTCTCCGTGTGTGCAAAGAAGTGGTAATAAAAATAGATTTTTTTAAGAATATGTTATTATTTTTCTTAAATTTTTGATACTCAATTAAAAGAATTTGAACGAACTCTGATAACTCTAAATAAATAAAAATGATAATAAACTTCCACGAACTGAAATAACACTCGAAAAACTTTCGATTGCCACGAAGTTTTTTAATATGAATTATGAACTCTAATGATCAAAATTTTCTGCAAATACATTTTGGTATATTAATACTTATATTCTATTTAAGTTAGTGTTTACATTTGTAACAATTTTAATAGCGATTATCTCTTTCACCGCACTATTTTGGAATGCCCCATTAATTATATTATAATCAATTTATTAAGGGTATATAACAATTTTCCTGCACAGTGAAGAGTTATAGTGCAGGAAAATTGTTTATCATCAGAAGATGACAAAGATCTTGATGAAACCTTTATTCCAGAGAGTCTATAGTTTGTAACAGAGCTATTAAGTTACCGGTTTGTTATTTACTATGCAAGTGTTAGTAGAATAAGGATTGGTTTACTTTGTATGCCCCGTCGTTATATCGACCGTGAACAGGATATATATTCTGCTTTCCAAAGCATTTTTTCCTTTTCGACAATATTCTGCATTTAATATTTTTTTATCATTATTATAGAAAATTTAGCCATTTGTCTCTTCACTTAATTACATCAATAAGTATTTAATAGTTACCTACTAAGTATTTATATAGTTACAAGATTTCTTATCATAAATCATTATATAATATAAACTTAACTCTTTTATTTCTCATAGCCACTTTGTTCTGACATAAATTTAAGATAACAATAACCTTAATGGCTACCTTTCAACCTTGTTGACAAAAGACACGATTGCCCTGCCCATCGGACCGAAAGATGCATTGTGAATCAAATCAAAGACGCATCAAGAAACACCCCTGACTCACAAACCCACTGGACCAACATCAAAGTATCGTAATGGGTGTCACAAACGCAAAATTGAACGGGACAACCCGACGGAAACAAAAGACTGGCGTAATAAGCGCACTGCCCGCGTTCGAAAGTTGGATGAAAAAATAAGATAAAATAATACTGTGGAGCTGTACTTGTCAGCACAACATCCTCAGGCTTTAGTTATGAAACTGCACTGAGACAAGAACACAGATGTTACGTAGTTTTGACGCTGTAGGACAAGCGACTGGCTGACAGAGAGTATATTTACTCGGGAGGCAACTTTAAGTGCGAGCTGTAAAAATAAATGAAATTTTGACATTAATGTTTTTTTTATTAAAGACTTGAACAATATGATTTAAATGACAAGACAAAACGAAAAATACATTTGTTTCATATGTTATTAGACTGGTAAGATTTAATGTGTAACCGAGAAACAGAATCATTATCAGGACAAGCCAATGCAATTATTACATTTCTTGTCAAAACTGAACTTTCATGTGAAATTTTTGTTTTTGGCGTTTCGTGGTGTTCTGTGACAGTACAAATGGTATTTCTATACAAACATAATAAAGACCGTAACATCTGAATGATATCAAGATAATAGCCTCGGGTCTCTGATAGACATAGAACCCTGTCTCTATAAACCCGCTAACAATTAAGCGAAGCTATTCAGTGGCGTGCAATATCAAAACTAAAAACAAAAACAATCTACCTAATGACTGCATGCACCACAAATTAAGTTCTCCAAATGAAAATATTCGTCGGTTCAAAGAACCCGCTTTATAATGCCGAACTGTCATTCAGACATCACAAATAGTAACCACACTATAGCTAGTTCTAATTGCGGTGAAAGTGCTAGCATGAGAAGCCCCCTTCAAGTTAATTGCTGCAGGTATAGCAAAACCATCGACTGTGTATTTTTAACTAATTAAAGCTTGCCTACGAAAACAATTAATATGACTGTTTTTCTGCTTTTGCTTTGGAGTTTTGATGTATGGCTGATGGTTGTGCTAGAAAGAAGGGGGAACTACGCTTTTATGACTTAATAAGATAGATTTTTTACTTGCTCGTCTTTTGATTGTAATAGGAGTCAACCTATTGGTTTCCACTACAAGGCTCTTTTGTTCATTGAGATTTATTTTAGAATGTTGACCATCGCGGTAGATTAGTTCATTTTTTTAGTAGAAATATCTGAAATAAATTATTATAAAACTCTTATTTTAAAGGTTTTTGAGATGTTTTTTTTTGTGAACAATTCGTAGAAGAAACACCGCGCCCTAATTTTCTTTTAATTAATTAATTTTCTGATATAATCTTCTGTCTTCTAGTACGCGTTCTATGATCACAATATTTTGTATAAACTTACGAGTTAAGTACATTACAATTTCTTTTATGTGGGCAACACAACTTTCAAAATTCGTGTCTCGCTACACAAAATCTCGTAAAGAAAACAAATCGCGCATTTGATTTTCTCCTAATAAATATATGTAAGTATTTGTATACCAAGGTATGTGACATGTGCTTATTAGCAGATTTAACTCCTCACAAGCGAATCTATTTCCAGAAATATGACTCAATGAGCTAATGAGGTACGAAAAAACTTGTTACAGAAATATAACATTGTATTTGCAGACGAAATCTAGGCTGTATAGCGAATTATCATGTTTACAGAAATAACTCCGAGATATTTTCTGCCCGTGAGGTATTCTCGGTGTTAACCTACTTTTCGATGCCGATACCATTCGATAATTGACACAAAATGCTAAACTGGATACATTTTAAGTAGTTTACATAGTCAAATACATAATTTCGAGATACTCAATAACTACATTTGAAACTACGAAATATTCTATACGGGGTCTATTGAACGATCATGTCTCATAATTTTCATATCACAAAATATATATTTGATCATCAAAAACTTTAGTTTTAACATACAACTAGACCATATAAAAATTAGTTCATAATTGTTACCAACTTCATTCAGACATTAGCTGACTTATCTTTCCTTTACCCAAACTGCTGTCATTAACTTGGAATTTTAACTTGGTTAGATGACAGTCTCTCCATTTAAGATGACTATGCTGTTCTAATATGCAACACAACATTCTGATATTGTATCAATAAGCTGCTCTAATTCGGGAAATTAAGTCTTTGTAAAAATATTGTAAGCTATCTCTTGATTGGAAAAGAGCAACACTAGAGTTTCTTGTCCGTTCTTCTCTAGTGATGACTGCCTTCCGAACAGGGTGGTAAAATTTGAAATGACTGAATCTAAGTGATGTATTTGATATTTTATAGATTCAATAAATATTATTTCATTTCATTATCGCATTCACACTATCTTCGTACAGCTTCACATTCTTTCAATCCCTTTCATCGCTAAATCGCTGCCGCCTACACCTCGACGCCCGTGCATGCGGTTCAACGTTCGACAAACGATACTGCAAGTTCCAAACTTAGCTCTGTTCTGTTTGTCGTTAAAAAACACCGCACTAAATGAAACTTGCGCCCGGAACACTTTAAAGTTGCACTTCCTTTCTTAATTTATCATTTGTTGATCGTGTGAAGTTAGATTATCCGGTTTATATTCTGTACGAAATTCACTTTTCATTTTCTGTCTATGCAGTTATTATTTACTTATTTTTATTTAAAGAGACTGTGGTTTTAAACATTTACTTTTTTCGGGTCCTACGTGTTTTAAGAAAAATAGTTAATTTTTGATAACTACAGATTAGGATAATTGTTTTAGTAGAGGATTACAATTATGTACGTAACTCTTACTGCATTTATTTCGTATACAGAAGCCTCCTAGCTCAGTTTTCTTACATAATTAAATTATATGGAAATAATTCTAAGCCCTATAGGTATTACCACGACTAACTTATACGAACATGAAGAATATCCTTAATTAAATTATGTATCATGACCCATAAACCAAAATAAAATGAATTTAAACTGACCTCCATTGCAATCCCTTTACGTGCCATGTTGATACGTCATCTCATAGTCAAGTACCTGCAAACAAACACAATTGCTACATTTTGAGATTACTTCACGTCGTTATTTTTATACTTTAACCTCAATACAGCGATACAAGTATACTATGTAATGGATTTAACAAAGTATTGAATTCACAGCGAAAATGTACGTAGTAAGATTTGGGTTACAAGTGCTTGCATGTGTACACATATACAACAGTTAATACTAAATTGTATAATATGTGAAAATAGTCTTAAAAAAAGTTGAAAATTGGATACAATTAATATTAAGAGTAGAGCTTAGTGAATATCGCTAACTCTTTCTAACTGCTTAGTTTAATGCCGATTTCGTAACTGACGATGTAATGCATCCTTTTTTGTTACACGAAAATGGACCCAATAAAGATTTAAAAATTTTCCGACCTTCAAAATGTATTACATGAAATAAGTTGAAGTATAATTACGGTAGAAAAGTGTATTAAAAAAGTCATAATGTAAAAGAATCCCTGCGAATATAGTCTGCGCTCATCATGTCACAAACGTCACATACCCTCAATGCAGAAAGACATTCCCATTCGTTCAGTGCAAAATACGACCGAATTGGCATCATTAAATTATCGTTAAACAATGCAAACAATACACGAATGATTGCGATGTTCCTGATCACAGATATCCCTCGTTTGTCATTTTTCCATTAAAATAAGCGCCGGGGAATAAAACGAGAACATTTATTGCTTGTTATTTACGACCTTTTTATGGTATTGATAAATCTACTACCTGGCTGGAATGATAATTTTTATGACGTCATTTGATCTGGAAAATTGGATTAGGGAGTAAACATCTTTTGTGGCTTCATTGGCAGTTTTGTAACGCATCATTCGTAGTACATTTATTTTACAACCTTGTATTGTAGTTCCAAAGGGATGGATAAAATCTCTTAAATCACAGTAAGAAAAACATGTACAGAATGGAATCAGACGGTGATCGAATGCCGAAAGAGATAATAGTAGTAACGGTTTGGAAAATATAACCAATTTTTTTGGATTTGGTTAGCGTTTTTTGTTATCAGTGTGAATAGTTGCAATAATTTCATAAGCATTATTAATGCTACCTGGCTTAGTTTTCAATCACGTTCGTCCCCTATTACAAGGTACATGTCTGGTAAAAAACTTTCAATCGGTCGACATACTCGTATTGTAAACTGGATGTGATGCCAAAAAATTTTTTTGAAAAAATCCATACAAGTTAGAAGTAAATATTAATTCGGGTCAAATTTTAGGCAACTGCGATACAAAAACAAATTAACGATGATTCACTCGCGCAACTTGGAACACCGAATCGAGGTTACACAAACATAAATCATGAACAATAAGTTGGATTAGTAACTTTCCGCGTCTCATTTTTTTCTTGTTTTTCTTCCCGCCGGGTATATATTAACCTTCAAAGCGGTTGAAGGCAATAACATCTGACAGCCACATTTTTTAATACTTTTTTGTATTTAATGAAGGAACTCTGCGCAAAAGTCTTGCTATCTAAAAAAAGACTGCGGATCAGAATGGCTTCATAATTTATTCAGGATCGTCGGTAGACTTTTGTTTGTGTAACTGCCATTTGGCTTGTCCATAAATAAAGTTGTGACGTTAAGAAGTTGTTAAGACTCAGCTTTAGATTGATCATACTACATCATTGTGAAATGTAATGGCACACAAGCATCGACTAATGACATGACGCTTTATTTATTGTAAGTCTTTGATAATTTTAAACATAGACGGTATAATATTGTAAATATGAATTTTCACGTTTGTTAGTTCAATAATGCAAACGGGTTTAACGGTATTTGATAAAACTCGGCAAATAAGCAAGATTCCACAAATAAATTCCTTTGTATCCAAATAGACATAAAACATCTAAAAACAATTCATAATACATCTAACCTATAAAAGACTATTAGTCAACAGTTTTATTACCCTGAATTATATTCAAATACATTATACGCGAAGTCACGGGCAGTAGCTAGTACAACCAATTACTTACTTTAGCTGCAACTTGGGCTCTTACGGTATCAAATAGGTGAACGTCTGAGGCGCTCCAGTTTAAATAGAATGGCTACTGCTAGACAAAAAGCATCTCGAATGGCAGCGGATATTGGCTTTATCCGGTCCAAGACTGTAGGGATGTTACTAATCAAAAACCAAGGCAAGTAATTGGATTTGGTTTTCTTTTTCGGTAAATGTTGGAAAAATCTGTCTAGGTGGTTTTGTAAATTTACGAAACAGGTACGTGTTATCTCTTTACGAGTAAATAAAAAAATATTTGAAGGTTGATATTAAAAGACAGACGATATCCCTGAAGACGCTAATAGAGAGAATTTTATCCAGGAAAAAATAGCATACTAACGGGATTTTTGATATTTAAAAACATTGTTTTAGAAAGTCTGAATTAACGCAGACGAATGTGCGCAGAAGCTACCATCAAATACATATTTCAAACTACCATGGCCTTATAATCTTTCATATAAGTTGAACGGGAGTTCTTTTATTCGTAATCAATCTTTCATTGTGCTTGGTTCACAATCGCCGACCATATTCAACATGAAAGCTATAATCATGGAGGAAACGCGGTGAATTACTTCTCACGAACAATACACCATTTGGCGATATAATTTCATATGGGAGTTGCGTCTTTTATTCCCAAATCTCTAATGATTCGTACCGAGGTATGGAGGCAACAGGTATTTAAGTATTATGTCTTGTGAAGTTGATAAAATCAGTTTTTTTTTCTATTTGGTAATGCTTAGAATAATCAGGAAATCTTAAACTAATTTAAATTGCAAAAACATTGATTTATAAATACCTACACCTATTTATTGTGCCTAAGCATTTTCACACTCCTTGGTATCGTTGTGAATTATTATCCTGGAAATTGTATCCCGGACCCATCTAAACATATGTATATCTAAATATACGTACACTACATACAACATACATAGTATGTATATGTATAATTGTAGTTCCGGTAACTAATATACTAACTATTTTTAAAGTTTTAATTCTATATATACCATTATATCTTCAGATTAAAGTATGAGCCAGTCAGTCGTATTTATTTGTCTTTATACCTATAGTTTGAATGTAAAAAAATTCAAAGCGAGCCATAGGATTTTCAATGGGGCTTAACGCCTGATTCCATTAAAATTTGGCAACAAACGGGACGAACAACGCGCCACGCTCTCCGAATCACGACCTACTTCGTCGAGGTTTTTTAAGCTTTCCGCTCTGTTGTTTGTTTTCATACATTTTACTTCTTTCGAAAAATGCTTACATAAAAAGTTCCATGCATACAAGTATGGAGGTATCGAGACGCATAGGAGAATATCGCCACTTGATGTCCCATTTCGATAGAATCGATTAAATATATTTTAAACTACAGTTAATTTATGATTTCAATAAACATCAAACGTTCTTAAAAATGTAATTCTTCATCAACGCATATACGCCCACTGCTGAGCACGGGTCTCCTCTACCATTGAGAGGGTTTAAGCCATAGTCAAATGTAATTAAGCTTCATCAATCATTTGTGTGCAGTGATGGCCTCGAGGTTTGGGCGCGCGGTCGAGAATCTCGACGGTCGCGGGTTCGAACCCCAGGCACACACCTCTGACTTTTCGAAGTTATGTGTGTATTCACATTGAATTATCACTTGTTTTAACGGTGAAGGAAAACATCGCGATAAAACCTGCACACTAAGAGTTCTTAGGAATTTCTTAGGTGTGTAGTCCGCCAACCCGCACTAGGACAGCGTGGTGGACTATGGCCTAAACCCTCTCAATGGTAGAGGAGACCCGTGCTCAGCAGTGGGCGAATATGGGTTGATGAAGAAGAAGAAGAATCATTTGTGTACTTTTTCCGAGCTACGTACAGAACATAGGTACCTCTTAGAATCTTTTGTTCCATAGATACAAATAGTTAAATCCAAGTATGATGGTCAATATTATAAAGCTAATTGTCACCTTTATTTGAATTGAGACATATTTAACTTACTCTATGAGCTGTACTTTGATGAATTTATGTAACTAATAACACCATACTCCCCGAAACAATTAAAAAAATACTTAAACAGAACGCCATCTTGGATTATTGAGAACGTAATAAACGCCTCAGCGGGAGCAATCGTGGTGAAACGTTTTATGTGTAAATGGAAATCAAGTCACGTAACCGAAAAACAATACAAACGGCGACGTCATTAAAAACCACTTTTGGGACATTATCGCCTTGTTAATAAATGTGTAAATATAAAACATGTATATCCAGTACCTATATGTAGTCTATTAAATAAGATTAAGATATAAGCGCTATGATATATGATCAATTTTTAAAATAATACTAACCTATGTATCCAAATCGATTTAAAAAGTAACCAATGATATATTCGGAAGCGTACAAACATAACCTCATACGCACGGAATTATTGCTTTTGCCTTATATTTGTTTTCGCCCAAGGAAAAACCAGGTGCATTTCTGCACCCATATTTCGCCAGGTAGTAATGGGCGAGCTAGTTGCCGATTTTCAAGCGCATTTCCAGGCTACATACTGCTAATGAATGCTACCTAATGGAAGAATCCAATAACACTTCGCCTGACCTGGGAATTAAACCCAGTTAATTATTCGAAAGCATCGTCTACAAAATTCAACCTGATTGGCCCATAATTGGAATTGGTCTAAAGACACATGCAAAGATTGTATTTAAATTGGCTGATAGTTGACCTACCCAACAATACTATATCACAGATAAAACAAGAAAGCTTGCACAAGCAACTAAACCTTGGTAATAAATGTTAATTACTTCATTCTATTTATATTTTCTTTATGTTTATTTCACATTCCAAGTAACCTTTTAGCTTCAATTACTTTGTCGTAGAATTTATTACTTCAATCATATTTATATTTCTTTGGCTCAATAAAATCAAATAACCTAGCAATCGAGCAAAGAAAGCACAACGAACTTAGCTGTGGGCAACAATTATTGACCACTCCCAGCCATTCCAGATCGTGTCATTACTTCAAAGAAAATAATCAGAAAGGTTCTAATAATTTTGTTTCGCTGCACGAGCCACTCTTAATTGACGTAATTGAAAAGTTAAAACCTCACGTTTCGCGCTCGCCTTTTTAAATATTTACTTTAGCACCAATTAGTCTGTCGCTAGATTTTCCCTTTGAAATTAGGGCTGTTGCATACTGTTGCGCGGTGGGGTGGTTTCTTTAACGTTTTAGGTAATAAGTTATGTTAGAGCTGTTTAAAATATAAATTAAATAAGTATTACTGTAGGTACATATGGTTTACGCGTTTTTATTTTTCTTTTTTATCGAAAAAAAAAAATATCGTTGTAATTTCATGTCTGCCTTCCTACAAACAATGTGCAATACAATAAGTACCTACTAGTGAAAAATAAAAAAGATCGTGTATTAAAATTGTCTATCAAAATGGATTGTTATTTTGGCAAAAATAATCAAAACAGCGGGCGATTATTTTCAAATATAACACTTTTATATTTTATATACCATTATAATTTAGGCATCTCATACCAGTTTTCTTATAAAAAAACAATTGCTGTGAAACTATTCACTTCCTGGATACGAAAAGCCACGAATTGCCATGCAAATTGCAGTACAACTCTAGTTTTACAACTAAACGAGAATATTTTCGTGTGACGAAGGACGCGTGACTTGCAAACCCTACGCTAAGAGGCTACAAAGTAAGTGAACTTTTACACCTTTTAAAATTAACCCACGTCGTGACCGCCGTTTCTAGATTATGTACAGTCGCCCCATGTAAAATTCCCTCATTACACTCGTCTGTTTAATAAGACTTCGCGCCTAAAAGTAAAGCTAATTTCGTTTATTTTTACCTGCAAATTAAGGTTGAACATTCTTATTTATCTAGACACGGTCCGACCGCTCAATGTCTGCGACTTTTGAAAACAAAAATAAAATTTAATTTATTCACTAATTCGAGACGTTGCGAAGGTTTCAAGATAAATTAAAGCTAAGCCGAGCCTGTTTATTAGAATATAATAAACCCTCAAAGGCTAGAAATAGACATTTAGAAATAAGTAATTTGAAAATTATATTTTAATCTATTTAATTTTCTTTTATTTTCAGCATTTATTTTCTAGAAATTGAGAACTATTATACTCCAATGCTAAGAAGACTATTAAGGTACCTTTCATACCTATATTAAGGTACCTTTAATCCTTTAAAAAAATGAATAATTGCGAATACGTTCGCTTAACCTCATAAATACACGCTTCATTCATAATTGTGTAGTTTAAAATGACCCCTTGCTCGTCAGCTGCTTCTTTGTGATATATAATGATAACTTAAAAGCAGTACGGATCTTTGGTTAAAGGGGTTAGTGGGATCGTAATAGGGGAAGGGCTAGGAGATGTCATTAACCTCTAAGGTCTATACTACTTATCTATAGCTAGATCCTATATGATAGCGAAATAAATGTTACTTTGTACATATACATACATAAATATATGAGGATTTACTTGCGTCAGATGGGAGTTTAAAAAATATGTCTAATAGAAATAAAATTTATTTCGTCATCTTTCTACGTCGACGTCCCACAATGATGATGATGAATATGGGTCTGTAGTCTTTTAACATACTTTTATTTATTAGAAGAAAAATAATCACAAATTTACTGTTTGTACGATCGAAAAGTCTCGTGTAGGTATAATAATATCCTAGACACAAGACTTGTATCTTAGTCTGGGTCCAACACTTTGTATATGATAGGCTTATTTTTTTATTAATGCAAGCCGTTAAGTGGTACTAAAACAAAATATTATTATAGAATACATATACACAAAAGGGTTGTCCATTTGACCATTTAACAATACTGCCCTCTCGTATTCTTGAGCTAATGGCGAGCATCACAAAGAGGCATCGCGTGCCTCTGTTACTCCGACAAACCCTTTAATGCGCATGGATCGTTGCGTGAGGGTTTTCATTAAAACGGCACTAGTATTCGTGAATTCACTCATCCCGCTATTAGGGTGATAATCACGCACTTTGCACAAAGTGTTGGGCGTCGATACCGTGTGTGAACCTCTACAGGCCGAAACGCAGCCCTATTATTAGATGGAATGATTTATTTGGTTTGAGTGTCGCTTTCTGAGAAACTTGCTGTTATGTTGGTTATTTAAGTGTACTGTAAGTCACATGACTTATATACCGACCAACATTCCGTGAAAATAAGACTCAATTTTGCTAAATCAAAAATCAAACTTAGTACCAATACATTGCATAAAACCAACATAAAAAACATACTTACTCGTTGTCGCTGTCCAATTTTCCCAGAGTCATGTACTTACATATATTCGGATATAATGAGCCTGACATATTTATTCACTGTTAAGATACCAACAGATGTTATACGGCTACTTTACTCTCCCTGTAATGTATCATAGACCACCGTCACACTTTTCAAACGTTCACTTTTCCATCATCTTTCCAATACCTTTACTCGCTAGCAAGCTAACGATGCCAAACCTTTGATAAACTGCATTGGTGACTAAATAAATAAAAGAATGTATATTTTTTCAAAAATAATTTCACTTTACGTGTCACATCAATTGCCGTCGATAGTAGTGCCCGTGCATGTTATAAAAAATTATGGGTTTTTCACTTTATGGGTGAATGCTTGTACATGCCTGTGTCCGTGTTTTACAGTTTGTTTGTGTGTGTGTGCATGCGGCAATATGACTGCGACTCAAAACTCGTATCAGAAATTAATTATAGTAGTGATATTACGCCAACCCGCACTAGGCCATCGTGGCTGACAAAGACTAAGCTATGAGTTCATTTCAAGCCGTATGCAGACTGTTTTTTAAGAGAAATTTCAGTAACAGCACACAGAGCCTGATAATGTTGGCGAACAAAATAAATGCACTACGGCCTGATACCATATAAATCTCCTGGCACTCCTTTTGGTATGGTAAAAAGACAAACAAGTAAATCTTAATGCCTATTGTAAAGAATTAAACTCAGTTGCATGAATTTATTTTAAACGCTCATGATATATCAAAGACACCCTTTCCACTTAATGGCCTTTATGGAACCTAAAAGCAAAATCCCACCGCGTTCAATACAGAAAAACGATGAGAGATGCTATTTCGTGCCGAAATATCGTGGTTTAGTAATGTCAAAGAATAAAGAAACTCATTATAGAACAGACAGTCGATTTAACTTCACAAAGTATTCGTGTTTCGTGCTTATGCAGCTGTTGCAGAATTTGGAAGTTGCACAATATAAATGTTGAAATGTAAACTTTTCAGATTAATGGTTTGGTTATGCCTCCCGTAATGATTCATTTTCTGAAACTGTGTGTTCCAGTAATTATAGTAATTACTTTTTTGCTCGAGGCGTCCCTTGCAATTATATTGACATTGCCAACGAATAATTAAACATTTTTTTAAAAGGCCCATAACGGCTTTTGCGCCCCCGACTTTACACTTAAATATAACCTAATTGTATTTACATGGATTTATACAAATTATTATAATTTATAGGTGAAGGAATAGACTGAAGTTTAAGTGAGCCTTTTCTCTTTTTCTATACACTCCCTCTAATATACCCATGCTTCCAATATTTTTGCAATATAAAATATCAATCAAACTTCGCAACCGAATCAAACTACTCCATAGTATAAAGCATACTGATACCACAAAACTGACGAAGCATTCTTTGTCATTTTATGCTAAAAATGTCCAATACAATGCTTAAACAACATATAACATTGCATGAATAAAGTACTTTAAAAAATAGGTCATAAGAATTGAGTTTTAACGAACGAATGAACAAGCTTTGGAAACTCCGCATATAAAGTGTGTAACATATAAACTATTTTTCAACACACGGCTATATCTGTCTACGAGGGTGCGAAAGTTCGTTCGGGCATAACAATACCCCTACTACAAGTTCCATTTAAAGTTTCGAATCGAAATCTCTTTCACGTGAAAAGAATCAGCACAGTTTTCTACACGGTACAAGAGAGAGCATTGTCTGAACGAACTATTTTGTTTTAACTATAAAATGAATGTGCTTTTCTTTAGTAGCTAAATCGTCAAACAGTATACAAAAGCTTACTGCTTTGAAAAATTCGTAAACAATTTTCTTACCGTACAAACATTAACTTTTAAAATTTTTATCGTTTCCTTTCTTTGAGTTAACTTTCCTTTTGTTACTGAATATCTGTTGTTTTAGGTTTGTGTGGATTAAATATTATTGAAATCACAGACGTACAAGGTATTAAGTTTATTATCTGTAATGTGTTAGTTTTTCTGAATATTTCTTTGCATATTTAAAACTGATTTAATTAAGTATAAATTGCCTTATTTTAAAATCCTTGTTACGAAAAAAAACAAATGCCTGCGTAATCTGCACCAAAACTGATTCTCACGAATCAACCAAATCTAGAATTCACGACACTCATTATAGCGCTGCACCAACTAGGCAACTACCTGATAATTACGTTCATAAGTGAACTTCAACACTTAGTAGGGTGTAGTGTTATAATCAGCCGGTGTATAATTGCGACCTTCCGATTGCGGTGAGCGCTTAGCCATTTGCGAATAGTTCACAGAAATGGACGTGGTCGAGACTTTATTTATAGCGTTCTAGTCCGGCGCAGGTGTCTGTAACTCACTGCTGGACTATTAATAACACGTTGTCTGGAACTTTAGATCCAATACCGTCATACAGGCTACTACGGAGGATGGAAATAGATCTGCTTTTTATTACCGTCTACGATTTTTACTCACTACGTCACATAGTATGATAAGATAATGACCTACCTCTGTGATGATTCGATAATGCAAATTATTTATTCTATTGCTTTGGCGTATGATGCATATATTTATTTATTATTAAAATTACAAAATTATCTGTAGAAAATTGAATTCTGGAAAGGTACATTATAGGTTCGCCCCCTTTTTAGTGGGACAAAGACGCAATTAGCGAAATGTGGGTGCAGATTACACCTTGCCTACCTCAGTTAGAAAGTAATTGATAGTCTTAAATAAGGTTAATGATAGTCTATTCTTTTAATGTCTCACAATATTATTAGCCGTAAAGTACATAACAAATTGTTTTTTCATCTGCTGAAACGCAAAAAGTACAAATAAGAACATATGGGTTTTCAATTCCTCCTATCTTTTAGTATTTTCCTTTCACTAGCCCGAGTACGTGAGCGAAATCCTTAGCGAACTGTACATGACGCTTACGTCGAGTATCGCCAATGTTCCTGATATTGTTTCTAATACTTGTGTAATTTTCAGTGCAAGTGTCAGCTGGTAGAGTCATTTGGTCTCAATGTTCACTGTATATTAACTTATATAAGAAATTACTTCATAAGCTTTATTATTTTTTCTTAAAGTACCTTTTTTACTTTAGCCACATAATTGTAATAGAATGCAAAATTGCAATGCTGTAGTGTGAATTACTGTAAGGAGGTAGACACAAAGAGTTGCATGAATATCTGTTTCGAATATGCATGTAAGAGGCTGGTAGATTCTGACATTATAACAAGAATTACCCTTATGGTTGAAATATTGTGTCTTTGGCTTTATCTTTTTAGGTATTTTATGCTTTTAAGCATATTTCCTATGGAACATATGTCGCCTATAACGCCAGATCGTAAATTGTGTCTTTCAACATTTTTATAACATTGCAATACTTCGCACAAAATCCGTTGTGTAGAAGATTTAAGTTGTCTATGACAACGCGTTTTAAAATTTTCGCAATAAAACGGAATGTGAAACAACAAAAGATTAAAAACAAAGCAAATATTGGCAAAGGTTGAAACAGCCGTGCGAATAAAACGATTCCTGTGTCCGTCATAGACACGTGTATTAATCAGTCCAATTAAATCGGCAGGAACGCTAGTGTTGCAAAAGGTAAATGGACGACTAACAAACACAAAACCTAGCTGAATAATTTGAAAATGGTTTAATTACATAGTTGTAAATAAAAAACTGACAAATAATTACACTTTTTGTATGTTCACCAAATCTTACAATTGCAACAAAATGGTGCCCTTTGGTGCTTTCCTAAATTTGAAAGAGTAATTTTTTTTTCAAATAAAAGTATGATTTAACCTTTAACGTCACGGGCGGAAATTGACAAGCTACGATCGCACCATTTTGGCTAATCTCAGTGCGCTGCCGACGCTCTCGACGGGTGGACGTACGTGGTGTTGCCGCTAAGGTAAGTACCTTTTTTACTCGTGCGGGGATACCTGTGGACCCCACCCGTGATTATGCGTAGTAACTTTTTTCACTTTGCTAATTTTTCAATTTGTTGTTTTTTCAGAATTACTGTTGAAAACTGCAAAAATGAGTCACCAAATATCAGAAGACGTCAAAGATTGCACCCCCAATTTGACCAAAGATATTAGAGCTATAATATGCAAATTGATCGACAAAGAAGAGCCTTTGCCTAGTTCAGATGAGGCTGATCCTAGTGCTCCAAAAATGAAGCGGAGGTGCTCTATTTGTTCAAGGTCTAAGGATAAAAAGAGCACTATTGTTTGTAGATCATGCAAAAAAAACTATTTGTAAGCCTCATTCAGTAGCAATTACTTATTGTTTTCCATGCCAACCAAAATATTTTTTTTTTACCTTAGCGCCCGACAGTAATATTGAGGGGTAGTGATTTTTTGTATTAGTATGATAATTATTATTGTTTAGTTTTCCTTAGATTACGTTTTTTTTTTCCTATTTTATTAGAAAGTAAGAATATATTAGTCAAAAGTTGATAATTAAAAGAAATTTAAGAACATTAGTTAAGTGCCTTAAAAAATTGCTATGTACAAGATGTTATTTCGTTAAATGCTTTTTCACTATGTAAAGACTGATTTTTTTTGCTAATAATAAAAACTTTTTATACGTACTAATATGTCTTTTCTTTTAATCTAAATTAATATTTATGAAATTTTCAAAAATACGGAGCATAAATGTAAAATACTTATGGGGATACTTCCGGACCCCACGCGTGACGGAACGTTACCATAAACAACGCGTGTACTTAAAGGTTAAATACCTATAAATTGAGAAAATGGGAATAAGAAATAATTTTCAGCGTATTTGTTATAATAAGACAATACCACTTCGCTTCACCGAGAAATCGGACCCAGGATTTCAGGATCAATACACTTATAATGTGGTCCAAACAACTTGCTCGCTGTCTAATTAACACATCTGATATGACCTCGACTCCCATCCAATATCAACTTGATAGTAAGCTACAATAAAAATATCAAATCTCGGTTACTAACGGCTAAAATATAATAGACCTACATTGAATTTAATTTACCTATACCCTATGGTATCAATAAGCTGTAGTTTAAAAGTTATTGTTTAAAATTACTTAAAACCGCTAAAATTGTTAGTTCGACGTGGCAACTGCAAACAAAATGAAAGCTAACATGATAAAAGGCTTGGTTCCGGTCAAATACACAAGCCCAATATTTTTAAGCGACTGAACGCGAATCACTAAACTTTATATTGTGTTTTTATACCTTTTTCTATGAATCCATTATTTCACGAGGTTTTGGATCGTCGCACAAAACAAATACTTTACAGTTGTTCTATACTATATAAATGTATTGCACAATTTTTTCTCATATTATGGTCGAAATAGAGAAACATTTATTATCTTATCTTATTGTAGGCTCTTGTCACATCCAGTACCTCTTTCAAGTCAAATATAAAACGTTTGTAATCAGTTTTGTATTTGAAATGAATTATCATTGACATAAACGGGAGAAGAAGTCATCCATAAGAAAACATTTAACTTTTTTTGTAACAAAAGTCCTGGTACTTGATGTCCACATAACTGCACTAATTCAGCGTCGTAAACTGTGGTTTTAACTATTTTTATAGCATTACAAAGAAACTCAGCTGAGTTTCTTTGGTAGCTACCAAAGACAGCAAAAATGACGTTATACTTTGGTCTTCAACTTTATATTATCTCCATTATCAAACTCTAACCATCTTTAAAACAATGTTATTTTCAACGCATTAAAGACTTAGCTTGTACACAACGCAATATTCTTAAGCCACTTAAATCCTCACGCTATAAAATCCGAAATATCTAGAAGTAATGCCACTTAAAACTTCTTGAAGAGTGCTTGTAACTACAATATAATTTGGGGCCTAAAGAAAAGTTACCCCCTAAATATTTGCGTTTTAAGCAGAAGTCATTAATACTGTTAGGTTTTGTTATAATGTTCACTTTTTGCTCGCTGCTGTTCTCGGAGTAGGACTTTTAATTGTTGTACGATACATTACATACATTGTTCATGCATTGTTAATTATATCCTTTAGTTTATATCAGCGATAAAAAAAATATATTATGTATGATATGAAACAAAATGTACGAGATTAATGCAACAAATATGGGAATTAAGTTTATCTGATTATCGTGCAATTGGTATGACAGTGTAATTTCGACTCGTAATGTGATTAGTTTTCCCCTACGGAAAGCACGTTGCGACATATTTACTGCAAATAATATCTGTTCAAACGACAAATAAAAATACAGATTCCACTTAACATTTTTATTATATCTCGGTTTGCGATAAAACTAGCTATTAGATTGGGGTCTTCTTTCATCACCATATAAGTAACTGCTCTATTATAATAAAACAAGTAATAGATACAATAAATAGACCAATAAAGAAATAAAAAAAATGATCTGTTGTAAAATCCAAAGAATATAAATCTGATAAAAAATAACTGGCTGGTTATTTCTTTTGATATTTTTTAGGGTTTTCAATTATACCAACATCATCATCCTGACTAACTATTTTATATTAGTGTCCCTTATAAGGTGTCATTACAAGGACTATAGTCTTATGTTTCAACTCGACGAGAAGCATCTAAATATACTTTTTAAAGACCAATCACAACCATATACGGTTGAGTATTAACAAAGAACTTCGACACATCAGCTTCTTCCACTATTAGCTTTTAATTATTTTTCTCCAAGACTTAGTGCCAGCATTCTTACGATGTAATGATCTATATTGATCTACGATGGAACAACTTTATACTTAAAATTAAATTGAATGTTCCGTTAGTTTTGAAAAACTATTTCACAAAACCAAAGTTAGATTGAACAATAAAATTAATCTATGAAAAATGATATTCATACATCACGAAGCTAATACACGTTTAAAAATTGAAAATACATTCCAACCATAAAGTAAACACAGCCCACAAACATGTACGTCAAATAAAAAATCACAAACAAAAATGAGTTTTCGCTCGTTACGGGCCGCAATTTTACACGCAATGTAGTAAATTGGGAACAATAGTGTACAGGGGTGGACAGGGGATGAACGTCAATATATCATACATGTGACATTTCACTTAGTTAGCATTTTCATTACTCTACGCTGCGTCCTGTATAGCCTCACTGCCATATATACTTTCGTTCAAATGACAAATTCGCGTTGTTGTATTGGATTTTTGTATTTATTACTGGTGTGTAACTTTTATTTATTGCTTTTGGTGTTCTTTTTTAGTATACATGGATTCTGGCGCAGCTGTACTTTTTTAATTGTTAGGGGTTTTTGGTAAAATATGGCATGTTTACCAAATTGTAACTCTACATATTACTATTGTCTGTCATGTAAATTTAGTCGATACAATGAAAAATGCTAATGTTTACGTGTGTACTGTTACGTGTTTTGTGTACTGTGTGTAATTTTTATGTGACTACAATTATCATGTTGAAAATAAAAATAACTAAGGGTGACTTTTTTATCCTTTATTCCACACCACCCGATCAAAATTTCATTAGGGCAAACGTGCGTTACAAACAAAAGTTTTGAAATAAAAAAGAATAGAAACTGATAGATAACAATACCAAATCAAAAATCCAAATTACATATCCATCCCACAATCAAACCCATCATCTCCGCCTTCTTGACGGAGCTCGATAATTCGGTGACGTCAAAATCCGCAAACAAAAGAGGCGCGCCCAATGACGTCTAATATTCACAATGAAATAACGTTTCTTATCTCCGACCGCTATTATGATGTGTCTTTGTTAGTTCTATTTCCGTGACCACTATTCTCTGGGAGCACGTATTATTTACCGCGGACTCATATTCGTCCCCGATGTTGTTATGGCGGTCAATTTGCAAAGCACATTTCCATTGGTTCCGTAACAATACGGCTCTGGACTGTTATCTGTGCACTCTTGTCTGAGCGAGTTCTTTATGTGATTGAAAAAATAATGCATTGTATTTTTATCTGTATCATCAATACCGTGATCTGCGATCCTATTTGAATGTTCCGTGAACGTAATGAAATACCTGACATGTATTGCCTTAAATCGGACTAAATGTTGAAGCTTTTTAAATTTTTTTGTAAATTGATCGTACGGAAACCAGTACTAATTGAAAATTCGATCTAAAACTAGGTGACAAGTACAAAATAACGTCAACTATAATAAATTCAATTCTCTTTTATCTACAAATACATTTCAAATAAACTTTTAAGTGTCATGAAAGTTGTATACGTAGTACCGTTCAAGAACGTCTCTTAATTAGTGATTCATTTTTTCCACTGTCAGTGCTTTCCTCAAAAAGCGCATATTTGAAGAATATAATTGTTTTTTACCTATTCCCCTTGAATTTAGTTCAAATACTGGAAACACTTCACATCCTTATTAAAAAGATAAAAATAATAAAATTGAACTATTCTAAATAACAATAATAAAAAACTAAAGAATATAAAATATAAACTTTACCTTCAAGATAATTTCAAAAGAGCACAAAGCGAAAGCTTCGTGAAATAAACTATACAGACATTCTGAATGGAACAAAAATTTAAATTTTCAAGAAAAGATCGCGGAGGTTGAGGAATATTTTTCGCAGATCATAAAGAACTAAATCTGATTGTAAAACGGGGCGGTTGGAGTCAGCGCGGATGTATTAAGTGATTGATGAGACTGCACGAAGCCAAACGTGTATAAGAATGGAGATTATGCTATCAATACATGCCTTCATGTGTGGAAATGTATTCGGACGTTCTAGTTTTCTATCAGTATTGCTTGTCACTTGAATACAGCCTTTTACTTATTTAATACTTTTAGGAGTGTATAAATGTATTTGATACAGAAATTCGCAAAACCGTTGCCCTTATTTTAGTGTTGGGTATATTTGACGAAAGTAAAATTTGATTCACATTAGATTTTATTTACATTAGATTAAATGTTAGATAAATTTTCCGCTTCTCCGAGATAGATAGAGAAAAAATTGAAACGAAAACAAATGTACTGGTTGATTAAATACTGAGAGCTTTTTGTAAAACTATACAACCGACGCACATGAACTTTATACAGAAAACTCTTTGCAGGCTCTGATCAGAAATAATTTGGACTTTTGTGTCCATTAGTAAATAATAATATTAAAATACTATTATTAAATTTGACGTATTCAGCAAAATAATCAGGGAATGAGATTTACCCAACATAATTTGGAGACTAAGCTAATTCCAATTCATCTAAAGCGAAACATTACGAGAAAAACTTTAAACAAAACCCAAATAGAACAAAAAGTATTTTGAAACTCCAGATCATTTTTGTAATAAATAAAATATTTGTGAAGGGTCATGCTTTTAACGGCAGGAAATGAATGTTCCTCCGAATAATGGAGTTTAGATGACTGTTCGTGAAATACAAAGGCACGACTTTGTCAATCAAGTCTCAATTATTGATGTAATAACAATTCGATATACAATACATATGCTCGAAATATAAAAGATTACTTTTCTTCTGAGCACGATATTAGTTTTTCACTAATTGAATCAGTACGATTAATTTTCTTTGTCTATGGCATTGACATCAAATATAAACTAGTCTTTTCTCGTTAATTTTTGATACTATAAACATACTGACCTCTATCAAACAGGCTGACGTGAAAAATAATCATTATTATCAATCATAATTATTTGATTTATTATCGCATGAAAATGTATATCTGCACTAGTATTTAGCGCGAGGCCACTTCTTAAACCAGATACTTAATCGACCTCATTAATATAGAAACATAAAAACAATATCAAATGAATCTCTAGTACCTAAAAACAACGATAAAATGTACCGCGCCGTTTCTAACAACTCCAGAGTAAATGATGATTTAAAAAGAGTAAATAAAACCGAATTGACATGCAAATGACCGAGAGCGGTGCCCAAATTTTTTGAAAGCATTTCAATTTGCAAACATTTTTCACTCCCGCTAATCTCAATGATTATTCAACTCGCTTGGCCAAATAACAGAGTTGAGGGTTTATAAAACACAATAAAATTTAGGTCTTATTGCTGAACATACATAGAATTTATAACAACATGGCTTTAAAAATACCATTATTATTTTAAATAAAGGAAATATTTTAAGCTGCCTTCCCATTGGTACCTAAATCGCTAGAAAGAGTGAGACTCACTGTTTTAAAATCTTAGCAGCAACCGATTTGTACCGTCAGATTGAAACTCTACCGACAATCAACTCCGACATACCGACTTAAATCTCTCGATGCCTTCATTAAGCTTAAGAGATAGTGCATGATATCCTAGACAATTATACATTCGTTTTATTTATTTATTTATTTACACTTTTTACAATGTTTGTAAAGGTGGACTTAATGCCGATGGCATTCTCTGCCAGTCAAACCTTGGGTGATGCAGAGATAATACGCAGCAGTCGTTTTGTTCTTGGTTCTGCGAAACTATTTGAGCCTGTATGCCCTTAAAGCCAGCTTCTCTTGTGGTTCTTGCTAATTCGATGTGAATATCGAACACATATCGTCGTGCACATTTTAACTATACCAATTGTTTTACACAAGTGTACCGTGCTATTTAAAGTTTTGGGTTCGAATACCAAGTTGAGTTAATGTTATTGGATTTTTCCATGAGGAAATTCTCAGCAGTACTAAACTTGCTTATGTGCGCTAAAAACGGCAATAGGCTTGCCCTCTATTAAGTGGAACTGATGCATACCTGGTTAGAAGGCGCAGAAATTCGCCTCTACCTACCCTTCCCTCACCCGTGAGGTTATGTATTTATAAGCCAAATTGTTATTCTGTTCTCACTCTATGCCTGTCATATCTAATGTCCCAAGTATGGCACAGTGCGCCAACATTTATCTCTCAGTTGTCTTGTTTTTATTCCCGCCAATTCCGGCCAGGTGTTTTATCTCCGCTCCGGTTTTTATTGTCAGCCTTGTTTTCCAGTTATTTCTGTGAGATTTCATATAACATTTTTTCTTAATGTCTTTAAGAGATTGCAAGCGCAAAAAGAATTGAACATCTCACGATTCATTATGTTTAATGGACTTGGAAAGGTTAGAAATCCTATAATAAGCTTAACACATCTGCGAATTCTGAAGTTATTGCCTCGTCTGCATTAAAACTCATACTACAGTTCAAAGGAAATTTAACACCCGATAAACATACATCTAAGCATTCATCATATCAGCCTCTATTAGTCCCACCGCTGGGCACAGGCCTCGTATACAACTGAGGTTTTAGGTCCTGTTATGAGTCCACTCTCTTATATCTACTTGTAGTACGAAGATTACCAGAATATCTTTATTCATTATTCCCCGACTTATAAAAGTTTATTCACGAAAATGTAAATTAATGCATAATATAAGCAAACATCAAAATATTCCATTCTTGTTGCGTTAAATATCCAACATTATATTATAAATGAAAAATCATTTGGAACAATAATACCTAATGAACATTTATTAACACAATGCTCATAATTCTCGGCACAATATAATACTTATATTTCTCCGTGAATCCATTTGCGGCGGATTTCCTTGGTAAGGGAGGAACGTTTATTGACGAGTACAAGTTATAAGCATCGAAATTTGTTTTTTTTTATAATCATTCATATAATATTTACTAATAACCCGACTAATTATAATCCTATTTTAAGTAATTCTTTGAGTCGCTTAATAAATATAATAATAAGTGTACGACTGTAATATTTGTGCGTCACACAAATATTTGTCTTACTGCGGGGATCGAACATGTGGACTCTCGTTTCGCAAGCTTGTCCACATAGCCAACATCATCATCAGCATCCAGCCAACTACGTCACGGGGCATAGCGTAAAGATGCGTCTTAACATTTGGCATGAGTCTATCTTACTACTTTATACTATGTCTGGACTCATCAGAGGAACACTTTGCCGTAGTAGTATAAAAATAATTGATCAATCGCCAGGTCGTATGTGTTGCGCCACCCACGAATCTCCGAGGGACGCCATCAAGTGCTAAGTTCGCGTGAGCTAAACTTTTACCGCGGCTCCTTTTAACACTTCTGTGGCTATTTACATTTTATTACTCCATCCCCTGTTAGCTTACCAGAGTTGCCGAACCACTTTATTTGTTTTGTTTATTTATTTTCTGTCGTTTGTTCTTAGTAAACAAGTTTGGTAACATTCTTTTATTCAAGTTAAAAGGGGAATTTTGAGGCCCGGCTTTTGATATTAATAACGTTCCGATTCACAATAGATTCGCGGATTTATTCGACCAACAATAATTTATTCGGGCTAAAAGGTTACGTTTGGAAATTGCCGAAAGTTTTCTAGTCCTATGAATGCTTTGATTTCTTGTTTTGTTGTGAAAGTAAGTTTTATTCTTAAGAATTTAAGTCACAGATTTAGTGATGAAGTAAAATAATATACTCTATTTTTTCCCTCGCTTTTCCTCGCTATTATATGAATTAAATTGGGTATGAGATTAAAAAGACTTTTATATAAATAAACCTTTTAAAAAGGTTTAGTTACTCAG
The DNA here is from genome assembly GCA_030295005.1 of Cephonodes hylas. Classification (NCBI taxonomy): domain Eukaryota; kingdom Metazoa; phylum Arthropoda; class Insecta; order Lepidoptera; family Sphingidae; genus Cephonodes; species Cephonodes hylas. The sequence continues at coordinate 8,527,688 of AP025372.1, read as the reverse complement.
CTGTCTCTGTTTACTAATTAAGTAATCCTAAATATAGAAGCCTAAACAAGTTACTTAATATGATTCCAAGACTATAAAACTGAAAGAATGTTAAAATATTGGAAGAACTCTATATAGATGTAACCCGGCCCTTTAAGTTACTCCTAATAAGAATAAGTTGAATATACAAAGCGATTCCGAGAACATACGAATAAGTCAAAAATTTTAGGTTAGTTTTAAAAATCAATCAGTGCAGTTCCATGCAAATATAAGCCGGAGGTGATTGAGTGCCTGCCGCATCGGAACCGCTATTATTTGCAATTGAGATCGATGAGGTGACGCTAGGTTCAATGTGGGGCACAACTAATCCATTCCATCTTCATTTAAATACGCTTATATAGACATACAAAAGTATATTCACTCGGTTACTTGCTCATAGAAGTACATATCAACCATAGTTTGAAATGAAACCTACCAAAGCTATCAAATTATGGATCAAACAAGTTCCTAAAACTATAAGTATTTAATAAGTATATACTAAGTTATCGTAGTATATAATACGTGCTATTCAATAATTAAATACCGAACTCTGAAAATCTCTTAATATCGGTACTCTAATGTGATTTCTCAACGCTGCTTCTTCTTGGGTTGTATTTATATATAGAACAACACGGTCCTCTATCCCAGTAAAACAAAAACACATAAACAAAAACTCAGCGACGTGGCAAGACCAATTTCACCGATAATAAATGTTGACTTCATCGATATCTGTACTGCACCGATACTTCAACGTCGAAAAACATTATTACCACATGTGTAGACGATTTTGCGCATGACTCGGTTATGTCTACAATAAAATGTTTTCGCATTCCCGCTTTGACTTGGCACCACTCGTTGGAAATCTGCCCCTTACCTATCTGCGTGACGTGAGAAAACTTCCAAAGAGCGAGAATGAAGCGATGGTTTTAACACGCTCATACCAAGTTGCCGGTGAGTGGTGACACAGTCTAAATGTCTGATATGTAGATTCTACAATCTAAATGTAATGTTTGAAAGTCACTTCGACTTTTTGTTGAGAGTTCTGTTGCTACAAATTATTGTACGTAATTTATAAAAGTACCTAATAAGTAAGACTATGTACATTTAGTTATTAAAATTTAACAAAGATATGCTTTACTTTGATCTTCGAAGATTATTATTAAAAATATGTACGAAAATTAGTATAAAAATATTGTAAATTCCATAAACCACTATGAATTTGTTACTGTAAATATTGACTTACAGTAACAATTTTTAAAGCCCGTATTACCGGTCACAACCATATTCGACATTCAAAGAAACTTTGCAACGTTATTTCTTAAAAAAATCTACATATATACTGCCAAACAACAACTTTGAATACACAGACTACTCTGATAAAAATATACACACCGTCAGATCTCTACCAACGGGAATCGAGCGGTCTTGCGTACCCTTAGACGTATTAGAGTCATCGAAGGAGGTGTCGAAACGCTCATCTGGGATTAAGTAGCGGACAGGCGCACATATCTTGCCCTGAGTCTAATATTCGACCGTCCATTCCCACATTGACGCCAGCAAATATCCAAAAAGGGTATCGGTAAGTGCTCTTGAAAGATTTATGCGATTAATGAGCTCTTGCAGCAACGTTTATCTAGCGGTCCACAATATTTTCGTTGGTTTCATTGCAAAGTTTTGGATGAGACAAAATTAAATATACAATCAACTCCACGACCCATTTATTGATGTAATATATATTTTTTTTTATATTTGTGTCCTATTTTTTTTTTCTATTTTTCCGGTAATTTGGTAGTTTTTTGTAATGATTTTAAAATTATTGTTATTGCTATTTGTTTATGCAACTTCCTGGAAGCATTTAATCTAAACTGTCAAGCTAACACAGCATCATAGTATAGTTAGCCATAATTTTCAAGCCAAAAATAAAACATTTACATATGAATTAAATTATTCGTTTCACCACTTTAATTTCGATTACCAATTTTCAAATCAAAAATATTAAGTGCATCGTTAAGGCGGAGAGTCTATGAGATGATTTACTGATTAAGGTAATGTGATTGAATGAATGCCAGGGGGAAATGAACTCAAAATTCCCTTCCAGTTAATCTCCTGGGCTTGACTGCAAAATGTATAGGGATTCAAAATATTACCGTTCTGTTAATAACGTGATATTTTGCAAATTGTCTTTAGATAGGAACAGTTACGGTCATATAAATATTTTTTCGTAAACATGCACTGAAAAAAAATGCTCATACATATTATCATCGAAGGTATAAAAACGCACCCTCCTATTTACCTGAAATGATAGGCAGACATACACATATTCATGCACCCAAGTTTTGCCAATTGTATTTTACGTCCCGCGTTACAAAGGGCCAGCCTATAACCCTATATATTTCAAGAATTGGTACGGCTACTGAGAAATATGTAATGGATATCATCATTCACACTTTCTAGACCCAAAAATGGAATCAGGGACCTTTAGACTGCAAAGCGTATACTTGCCACGTAAGACTACGGGGCAGTCAAAAGTTATATAAAATTATGAAACAAAAACAGAAAACGAATTTATTTGGCAGCAAAAATTCTTATCAAGAACACAATTACCCATATCTTTATCCCCGGAGGAAAATATACCCATGATTCGTTACACAAAATATAATTTCTTGTTTTTGCGCGAAACCCAGAAAGCCACAGCACCTGTCAAGTCGCCGCCCGAAATAACTCTTTGTACGAAAAAATCTTGTTAAGAAAATGGGTCAGGATTATCATGTGTACCGGAGTAACTTTGTCTCCAGACTAAAAACAAAATACGTAGGTATTGTAGCCGAGTTCTTAATCCGGAGACATGTCCTTTCCATTGTCAACTGACGCCTGTGACCCAGAAACAATCTAGGCTTTACACTAATGCACATTTGAGAATACGGCTCCTTTTTCATTTCTCTCACACGGACTGTCTTCCTTGCATAATCTAAAGGAGTGCACCGGCCTTTCCAGTTTGCGTTGAAAGAATACATGTTGAGATCTTCTAACTTTGTAATGTTACCAAATATTACACAGTAACAAAATGTATTTCGCTAATGTGATTACTGTTTAGTGATGTCAGTTATGTTTAGTAAATTTTTGTAGTTTTATTATTTCTTACGCCTTTCACATTTTCTTTATGATGTGGCCCTGATTTGATTTAATGTATCAATGAATGAACATAATTGCTAACAGAATTTTCTAGAAGTCATTGTTAATAACTAGTTTCATACGATATAAACAATTGCCTTTTCGACTCCACCAATCCTCCAAACAACGTTGACATTTAATAGTAAGTTTATATAAAATATCAAAATCAAACTAAACTCTTACATGTAAAAGAATTCTACGCGCGATGTAACATCAAACCTAGAAATTCCAGTTGGAAGGCAGCCTATTAAAATTCAGGCAGTAGACGAGTCGCTAATAACACGAAATGAAAGGTCAGACAAAGCGAGAGGCGGCAGTCGAGATGTACTTAACATGTCAACGACGTAAGACAATGTGTCCTTAGGAAACTAGTTTTAGGCACAAAGGTACATTCATTTTGACGCTCAAATAGTACCTGAAATACTCGTAAAATAATGACGGGTGAAGTATCAAAGTCCATTTAAAAACAGATTTTAGAAAGTGGACATTTTATACTACAAATCGTACCACTAATACATGTATATCGGTATATTTGACTGCATTAATGACGCGACTTGAAAAAATATTTTTGCGTTAATAAGTCTATTTGTCAAAGAAAATTAACGATAATATATTACCACGCTACGACGAAAAAAAGCGGAGCATCAATGAAAAAGAGAATCAGTGCAAAAGTTTTTATCTTATTTCTTGACTATTGCTTCAAATAATAATGAGTTTAAAGAAATTTTATTAATGCCGATTGTTATTTGAAACCACCGTTAAATGTTTATGCACAATACAAAATTATTACTCGTCTCTCAGACAAGGTTAGAAAGGTTTTGCTAATTGGTCTCTATAACCGTTTAAGGTGACCTCATTAGTTCAAACTGAGTGTTACATCGCAATATCAAAATACTAGGTAATTAAAACGAATAATTATTAATATTTTCTACATATATTCTTTCCATGGGTATTCGTTCCTAAAAATGCTAAAATAACCTTTACTGCTAAATTTCAATCTTAAGAATATAAGTTTAGCCGTAAAAAAAAAATACTTACCTAAAACATCTACGCGATTTAATGGGCCTGGACTAAATTCGCAGTGTAGTCACAGTATTATTAGGTTTCTCTAGTAAGAAATATGAAATTTTCATACAACTATGCGAATATGGGTGAGTTTTAGAAATCTTTACAAGAGAAATTTGCTAAATTCTTGTTTCTTTTATTTTTAACTAAGTATTCACAAAATAAATCTAAAGTCCAAAAAATAAAATATACCTAACCAATATTAGTACGTGGAACTCACTAATTAGGCTGCGAATTATTCGCAAAAAAACTCGAAACCTTTTGGCAAAGCGAGGCGGGCGGGGATTGAACCGACTAAACCATTAAAACAATAGACTCCGACTAATTACTGAGAATGTTATAGACTAGAATACTTACGGTACTTAAGGTGGCTTTGTGCGCAGATCGTGTTTTAACATTTCTTCGTATAAATATTTTTCTTTTATTTCAAAAACAAAAGGCTGAATTTACGTTTTTTTCAATTAGCATTTTGTAAATTTTCACGCGGCTTGTGTATTGCAATTCTATTATTAAAAGTTATTTTTAGTCATGTGATCTTTATATTGTTTAATAAAAGGGAAATAAAACGTAACTGTTAATATTTCATTAGGCTATTGGTGCAGGCGAGTTTTTTTAATTGATGAGTTGATTGCATTTGATTCGTTGGTAAGATTTTTTAAAATTTTTGATCTCCTATGATACTGTCCCGTGGTCTCGTAGCACAAGTATGTGCCGTGCAATCTAGTGGTCCTGGGTTCGATTCCCTATTCACGCAAAGTTTTTCCACGTTAGGAAATTCTCATTAGCAGAATATGCCCAAAATATGCCCCAAAAACGGAAATATGCTGGCCTATCATGGGACTGGTATCTGGCAAAATCAGGATGCGGTAATGCATCCAGCCACCACCTCAAAGAATACAGCCGTTGGATTATGTAGTATAATAACTCTGCACATCGACAGAACAAATCACTATCGCAGCCAACACTAGTGTTCCACGCCGAAGAACGATGTGGTTTTCCGTTCTAAATTCAGTATACACGGGAGATAAGTTTATTCACAAACACGCAGCGTCTCGCGGCGCACTCGGTTTCTATTACAGTAAACACGATTTGTTACGCGATGCCGAACAATGCGAGATTCCCCGCGAATGATCACTTACGTGCTCTTGTTTAGGAACAAGTCGGTATTACGCTTAGGATTTTTGCTGACGGCAAAGTGACCACAATGCTCATAGATTGATAACTGGTTTGATGGTGACATCGACCACAAGCCTTTAAAAATTATATGGAAGAAGAAAACTCTGGTAAAAAGATAGTCTAAGTCATAGACTTTAGGGGCAGATTTCATAAGGCAAAAGGGTCTTTAAAACAGTGTTCTTTGGGGATAATGATATAAATCTATTTGGTTCTCCTATATTAAAATTATTTGGTTCTTTGACAAATTTTACATTCAACACAAAGACTAGTTACACCTCCGCCCATGCGATGTAATACACCAACACTGATGACCCATTTTCATCGCCTTACAATGGACACGAGATAGTGATTTTTCAAACTGGTAAGTCTACCCTGAATAACACTGCACTTACATACAGATAATATACTACAGCTACAACAAATATACTTAAAAAGACAAATCTTTATTGATACCCACATTTATATAAAAAATTACAAAAATTGTACTATACAGACCAAATATGTTCTAGACAACCTTACATACACATGAAATATATGCAACATGTATATTACCTCGCTTAACAATAAACTTACACCGAACATTACAAATTAACTACTACAGAATAAGCTACACATTTCCTTCGAATTCCCAAACATAGAATTTACCTTTCCTTGTACAAAGTTTAATGGCAAATAACAATACGTTTAAACTCGAGGCAAACGCAAACTTGTACCCAAATCCGTAAACATTCGCATCGGGAGAGACTATTACCGAAGCGAAGGGATAGTGGTGCGAAACTCTATGAGATAAATCGGTTTTTCGTAAACGATTCCGACTGAAGCGCAGCATTACATATTTAATCGGGGCTTTTCGTACGGAATACAATTTTGGACTCAGAAGTTTTGTTAATTACGTATAATTACATCGCCGGATTATCCTTTGGAAGCTGTTTAAATTTTACAGATGATAATGGCATATTTACATAGTGAAATCAGTCGAAATTCCAGGATAACTGTTGGAAATGAATACTGGGGAAAGGGATTAAAAGTCGTAATGGTATCGGGGTTTGAATCCACACAGTCACACATTCAACTTATGTGTGTATTAACAAAGAATTGTGACGTATTCTAACGGTTAAGGAGAACATCGTGAGGAAACCTGCATACCTAAAAGTTCATAGGATTTTTTAAGTATGTTGTCCCCAACCCACATGTGCCCGTGTAGTGGACAAAGGATCTCTTAGTTATAGAGGAGTTAGTTATATATTAAATATGCGTGTATGCAGTGGCGGTACTTCCATAGAAGCCCGAAAGCCCGACTTGCCTTACATAGTTCCGAATAACGAACTTGACGATTGTTTATTTATAAAATAACGCTAGAAACGTGAATGTGAGTACTAACCGGTAGGTATTTATTAGTCCTACGTACCAAAAAAAATATGCTGCTACTAAATAAACATTTGGGCTTGCCTTAGTTTGACACCCTAGGTACGCCACTGCGTGTATGTATCATCATCAGTCGATATACGTTTCATCGCTGGGCACGGGCCTCTTCCACAACTAACTACCAATCGCATCTTGTTAAAATACGCACTGCTCAAACCGAGACAAATGGGTTATGTCTATGAAAATTCATTAAGAAGATTTACAACAGCGGTAACAGTCGAGAAAATCGTGCCTCTGACACATATTTGTTAATAAAATACACCGAGTGAATGTATTAGATCGTTATTTGTCGCGCCGGGGTTTTGAATGTTTGCTTCAATCATGTTACGTGGTGTTGCTAACGTTCAGAAGATTAAATTGCTACGTATTTCTACTAGTTCTCGTTTTTATAGGGAATTTCGTTCTCTTTACTATTTTTATGGTCGTGAATTCAGTACACATAAATTTAATATTTCATAATAATATTCAATTATTTCGGAGTATGTGCCGTGCGATCTAGAGGTCCTGGGTCCGATCCACGGGTCAAGCAAAGTGTTATTAGGTTTTCTATTAGGAAATTTTCAGTAGCAGCACGGACTCTCGAATTGTACGTGGGACTAATAACTCGCGAATTGTGGGTGCGAAAATGCACTTCTGATCTTTCGGATAATACAGGCGAGAGGTTATGTACATAACATAGATAATATCAAATATGTATGTAAGTAAATGTGGTGACAACGGTATACCTGATAAAAAACTTGATGTAGGTATCGATATCAACTAACTCTCAAAAGGCCAACGCCAACGTGTTTGTTCTTCTTAAGCATTTTCTCGAGCACAGAGGAAAATTTTCCACAATTTTTGTCATTTTTAATGAAATTAGATAACCTGTCTCGCTAAAAATCTATTACATTAACTCTAAAAACATTAACACAAAACTTTTTCAAACAATAATTTATTACTTTTGTTTAATCCCATTGTTGTTAAAGCACATAAAAACCTGCACGTTTTTATTCTCTTATCTTTCATAAACACAAAGAGGATGGGCGCGATAAAAATACCTTTTGTTGCTTTATTGCTTTCCACGTACGTACAAAAATTAACTCACACGTGAAAAAGTGGCACGGGCGAGGAATCAACCGATTGGAAGCCATAAAAATAATCTTCATCGACCTTGTTTCTTTCCACTTTGTACACATTCGACGTTTCACTTCAAAATTGTTTTACAATGTTAAATTATTAGTAAACAACCTACATGATAGCATTTAGTTTTAGCAACCTGACTTTTACTTTTAGATGTTTTATAAAATTTGAAAATCACAAGTTGCTAAAAATATTGATTCATTTTACAATGTTAGTAGACGTGCTTATTCACACGACGTGCACATTCAATACTAATTATTTTTTGTCGCAGAATAGTTCATAAGACCTTTTTATATCGATTTATCATTCAAAACATTTCCGGCACTTGATTTAAATGTAATAAGGGCACTAGCACTGTCGTTCGATACCTAATATCGAGAGCTCTTCATCCATGTAAAATTTTCGTAGTTCACATCCATACATTTAGGCCTGCACTTCCGAAAATGTATGCAGATATTTCTACACTCTCATTTTTAGCTACGGATATTCGAAGTGGGCTCATACTTCAAAGTCCAATAAAGCTGCGAACAGCCTCGAAATTGAACCCGGAACCACTCGAACGCCCTGGCGACTTGAAGTTCTATATTCCATGGGTACAAAGAAACAGTTGTTTTATTCAAATATATATAAAATTGACGGCTACTAACAATAATTACTACAATCAATAATAACACAATTAGTGTAATAGCAAATAATTTCTGAAACAATAGAAATCTTGTCAATGCACAATTACACTCTCGCCTGCATACCGTAACTGAACACCCAGTTCTTTATATTATTCCCATATTTTTGTTGTCATATTATCCTATTGTGTTGTAATGAAGGAACATGCACATTATAGTCGCCAAAATTATACTAAAAAAAGTATTCAAGCGAAGACCACTCGATTGCCCATTTGCCAGTCTATTGTTATTACCGTGTGACTAACGAGTCTATCAACTTCTTTAATATGGCCTTGTGTACAATATACTTACTTATATATATGTATATTTATAGATACTCGGATAATAATCAAGAAACCCAAGTGTTTGCTAATCGTAACTCGAAATGCCTTCATCAGTTCTGAGAAATCTATGTGTCATACAAAAGGCAAGACAAGTGTTTATTTAGGACAGTTGGCTTGTTTATCTTGAGTCAACAAAGGGATGCCTAAGCGTTGGGGATCAACCAAAGTATGAAATCTTAACGATCCGACTTTTGCTCTTTTGACGCGGAGAAATTTGTCGCACTCAAATTCAAGTTTATTTTTAAATCCAAATATTGCTTTTGTAATTAAGAATATTAGATAACTAGCTTTTGCCCGCAACTCCGTCTGCGTGGAGTACAGGGTTGAGTTCAGAAAGAGAATAAGTTGTAGTATTTTACTCCGCAGAGTCCCATTTACTTAAATATACGAAAATCATACAAATCGGTCAAATTGTTTAAACGTGAAACCGTAACACGCCGGTCGGCGCCTTGTGCATCATTATTGTGCGCTTGATCATTATTTTAAAACTGCGATATCTTCTAAGATACTAATTGAAATCAAATGGTTCAAAGGGCAAATTTCTTTCAAATTAAATACTTTTAATGAATAACGCATTTATTTGGATAAGGATTAACATACTCTTTATAAAAACACCTTCATAATCAATGCTTTATTTTAGGACAAATTTGGTTAGCATAAAAGAGGTTATAGTAAAGTAATCCTAAAAGATAGATATATGCTATCGCGGACTTTTTTTTAGAACTTTTAAAGGAGAACAATTTTGTAATAGATCGTTTCAGTGTAACTTTAACCGTTTCCGCAGCGCACGCGGCGGAAGCTTTCAAATGAAAAAAAATATTCCCGATTTTGAAACAATCTTTATTGCTGCTCCGCTCCTATTGGTCGTAGCGTGACGTTTTATAGCCTATAACCTTCCTCGATAAATGAGCTAACTAACACTGAAAGAATTTTTCAAATCGGACCAGTAGTTCCTGAGATCCTAGCGTTCAAACAAACAAACAAACAAACAAACAAACAAACAAACAAACAAACAAACAAACAAACTCTTCAGCTTTATAATATTAGTATAGATATAAGTGATAATAACAATATTTTTACATAGTATATTTTTGAATATTCTTTATCAGATACACAAGTTTGTAAATTTATCTCTATGAATTAAAATATTTATGTTATAATTTTCTCATTTTCTATGTACACACAAAGATACTGGTGTAAATCTCAAAGATCTATTAACAGATCAAATAAAATCTCATGAAGCAGAAAACATAACAAATGCACATCTCTTTCCTTCATAAAAAAAACAAAAAGTAAGTACATCAAACATTTCCTCATCAACATTCAGCCCAGAAAAACACAACACTCAAAAACCACTCGTCAGATCAAATGCCCAAACACCATGATAACTAGACAATAAAGTTAAGCATTTGAATGTAAATCTTACATAACAAATGAAACGAGAGCGAAATTACACTCGCTTTCATTCCCCCTAAAAGCATTACGTGTTTTATGGTCGATACAACACGTATTTCGTATGAAAAAAACGACAAATCAGTGATTCACAAGGGAGACCCGAGTTTGACTTACGCCCACACTCTGGGATGGAAAGTTTATAATTCTGTTCCCATTTTTGTATTGGTGTTAAATTATGATGCTCCAGGGAAGCTGGAAGTCTAGCTTGAAATGAATAAACTTTTAGGTTTTCTTAAAGAACTACGCTCTACTTCTTATAATATTTTTCAGTAAAAAGAAAAATGTTAATCGCGTGATCCTTATGGTAAACTAATGTAATAGTTTTCTTTATAAATCAGTAAATGATATCTTATAATTCCGGATTGTTATTTTAAAATCGCAGATTGTATACGTATCATTATTTTAATCAATGAACTACAGCTAAATCAAGTTTTAAATAGGCTAAAGTGATAAGACCTCTAAATGTACGAGCATCGTTACGGTCATTTACCAAAATAAACACAAGAAAATGAATAAAATTTGACATTCTTCTTCTTCTTCATCAACCCATTTTTTGCCCACTGCTGAGCACGGGTCTCCTCTACCATTGAGAGGGTTTAGGCCATAGTCCACCACGCTGGCCTAGTGCGGGTTGGCGGACTACACACCTAAGAAATTCCTAAGAACTCTTAGGTGTGCAGGTTTCATCACGATGTTTTCCTTCACCGTTAAAGCAAATGATGATTCAATGTGAATATACACATAACTTCGAAAAGTCAGAGGTGTGTACCTGGGGTTCGAACCCGCGACCGTCGAGATTCTCGACCGCGCGCCCAAACCTCGAGGCCATCACTGCAAAATTTGACATTAGAGTACTTTAATTTCAGGAACAATCACTACGTAAGTTACACGAGAAACAAAGTCTTATAAATAGTAAAATGACACCAAACAACGTGAAGAGTTGATATTTGGCATTGTGATAGTAAAAATGATGAGAAGTGTTATATGATTCCACATGAATTCATTGAGTATCGACGCCAGGCCGTCGGCGCGGAGTCACAATTAGATTTGCCGGCAGCCTAAGGCACGTACTTGCCTCTAATCCTGTTTGCGAGTCTCTCAACAATATTACATATCAATTCCTTGGAAAACTCTATTGAATACGAGACGGGAGTATTTGACGATTACTTTCAACTGTTTGATGATGTTTGGAGTGTTATAAAATTATTTTGGGATTATCTCTGGGGAGGCCTATGTCCAGCAGTGGAGGTCTTTTGCATGATAATGATGATGAAGATTATTTTGTACAAGATTTATATTGTGGTACAAGTGTGCTCTGGAGGTCCAAGATTCGACTTCTGATTTACGAGTAGGTGTTGGTAACGTGATTTAACATTGGAAATGACTCATCCAGAAATCACAGTGACAAAACGTAAGTGCAGAAATATACCTGGGCCTACCCTTTAAAGTTACAGGTGTAAGTGGGTCAATGTATTTATGAAATGAAATGAAATGAAATAATATTTATTGAATCTATAAAATGTCAAATACATCACTTAGATTCAGTCATTTCAAATTTTACCACCCTGTTCGGAAGGCAGTCATCACTAGAGAAGAACGGGCAAGAAACTCTAGTATTGCTCTTTTCCAATCAAGAGATAGCTTACAATATTGTTACAAAGACTTAATTTCCCGAATTAGAGCAGCTCATTGATACAAGATCAGAATAGCATAGTCAGCATAGTCATCTTAAATGGAGAGACTGTCATTTAACCAAGTTAAAATTTCATAAATGGAAATAAGCAATATGTATGGACTTATACTGATAAAATCTCTATTGCGCCGTATGTATCAGTTCACCAAATGACCATCGTTTGTGGTACAAATTACAAAGAGCACTATAAATAGTATTAGAGCCTACAGGGAAAATTTAAAAACTCAGTCTACTTTTTCTTAATCGTGCCCGAGAGAAATGCCTTTAACACCCACATACATACTTCTGACCTAACACTAAGTTAGAAATCTACACACTAACTCTGAGAGACTTCGGTTTCACAACCATAATATATACTCACCCTACACAAGCGTTTGTCTCGAAACCTCAAGCCAACTGCGTCACACACTGTTGGAAGAAGATATTGTGATATGTAACGTTGGCATATCTAAAACACATATCAAAAAACAAATGAACACCGAAAATATTGCACACTTCAAAAGATTATTACATTTAGATTTGCGGAGTTGCGATCTTCAACGTTCTTTCAACAAGGGTCTGACGTTACTGAATAATAAAAACCTAAAGTTACCCTTCTGTGAGCAAAATGCTGACGAAACTCAAATACGTCCGCTTGACTGGTTCAAGTACACCTTTATAACCTCATAAAGTCAGGTACAAGCAAAGAGTTTCTAGACAAAACAGCAATTAAAATATGAATTGCTTTTGAATAATAAGAAGTGAACTTTTATAAATGCCGTCGAGTTTCTCTTTGACAGAGCAATTAAGGTTCGAGATTTAAGGCTTCCGTGATAAATTTAAGCTTCCTCACAATGTTTTCAACGTTAAATATTACGATGTTTATTATGATTGGTCGTCAGTGAATAACATCTATCAACAGTTGTACCTTCGAAAAATCAAATCTTATGAATCATGAACATGTAAGCGTGAGTCCATGTAGTGGTAACATTACGTAAATTTTGAGTTTTTATTACCAAAAGCAACTTTTTTTTTGTATTAATAAAATTTATTTTAAATCGTATTCTTAAATATATTTGTGTTATACCTTGAAGTATAATATGTTGTAATTTTTATTTGTATTTTATTTAGCCACACATTGACATATTCACTGTAAAAAATGAGCTCCGTGTATTTATATAGTATTATTTTTGTTCTATCTCCTAAAACTTAATTGGGAAAATATTAAAAATCACTTATTTATTTTCTTCCTAAAAGTAGACGCTGCGCTAGTGCCCATTTCGTCATTCGCCTGAGTAGAGCAGGCAACTTATAGTATGAAATTTAACAAAAATTAACTTCACCATCTACAACTTTTATTTATTAATTTTCAAGGAGTTCTTTGCAAGGTACACACAACTTTATGCTTTTAAGAAACTACCTTCAAGTGATTGTCACAAAACCAACTTACCAACATGATTTTTAACATAAGCCCTTCTGACTTCTTTTGTTTTTTTTTTATTTAATTATATGTTTTACGTCACAAAATTTATTAATAGAATATGCAATATTTTAAAAAATATATATGACTCAATTGTTCTTTATGAATACAAACAAATACGGTATGAGTTTTACTAAGTTTCTCCTAATGGACTGAAAAAACGTCGGCTGTTATCTAATATCATATATTTCACACAGTAAATAGAAAATATGATACCTTTTACACAGCACAGAACACAAAAACACTCAAAAACTGCCTATTTTTTTTATTATTCGGCGAAAATTCTTGGCCGCTTGCTGCACGATGTCAAAGTTGTCTTTATTTGCTGTCTATATGCAAAACGTTAAGGCGCTATAGTGCTGTCTTCGAATAGGTATCAAAGTGGAAAACGTTCATCGCATTTGGCAGAAGTTTCGACAATTTTAAACTATTATGGACACACTCCCGCATCTGTGTTAGATTGTAAGGCAAGTTTCCAAAACTAAGGTTTTTGATAAAGGAAGCTGCTTGATAAAAAAATATGAAGTCGACATTGGTAATTTATGCATCGCAAACTTATTTCGTACTATTTTTTAGTTCTGAATTATATTTATTTCATTTGTCTATAATCTAATTCGTTTGAGAGATCATTGCTTCTCTTCTTCTTCATCAACCCATATACGCCCACTGCTGAGCACGGGTCTCCTCTACCATTGAGAGGGTTTAGGCCATAGTCCACCACGCTGGCCTAGTGCGGGTTGGCGGACTACACACCTAAGAAATTCCTAAGAACTTTTAGGTGTGCAGGTTTCATCACGATGTTTTCCTTCGCCGTTAAAGCAAGTGATAATTCAATGTGAATACACACATAACTTCGAAAAGTCAGAGGTGTGTGCCTGGGGTTCGAACCCGCGACCGCCGAGTTTCTCGACCGCGCGCCTATACCTCGAGGCCATCACTGCTTGCTGAATGTTAATTAAAAAATAAATTAAAATTATTGCCATTCCTTTATTGAATTCTTCATCATTCGTTTGACTCTCCTTAAGAACTATTTACATTGTTGTTGTTTTTTTGTATTTTCTATTTTATACTTGTGTTTGTTCAATGCATATGTTTATTCACCACTCGAAGACCTTTGAAACTATATACCACAGCTGCAGGACAAAATTAATACAGATCTTTGCGCCTGGAGGTAGAACGCAACTCTCTCAAACTTCAATATGCTTGCGTTTTGTGGTTGAGTGATTATTTCGATCGGAGTTCCTCTTTCGCTTTGATCGCAGATGCATTTGATCGTAATGACGTCACAGGTCTCAAGACGTTCTTTGAAAGACTGAGTGAAGCTACATCGTTAACGTAGCAGTAGATTATCTTTAAGATTAAGATTTAATGGCGTCAAATTTATTTTATTATGTTACAAATGATACTCCAAGATTGCAATTTGTATGTGGATGTTTTAACTCACACACACAAATTGTCAGAGGTAATTTAAAAAATGTCCATTCTCTAATATCCTTTAAGAATAATAATTAAGCGGCTAGATCAGTTTAAGACAAATGCACTCGTACATAAAGACCCCTCAAATTTTAAGTATTATAATTTACAAAAACATGAACAGTTAAGTAATAACTGATGGAATAAAATACAAAAGTTGATTTTAGTATTTTTTTATACACAAATAAAAAACCTATGAAAATATGATATCAATAACGAAGCTATAAAAAGAGTAATTCAAGAATAACACAAATTTTATTATCTCTCATTTGAAAAATGAATTGAATGATATAAATTTCTAAATTCTCTCACGGTATAATAAGCGAAGTTTATCTCGACTTAACGTTCTCGTTTGCGTGAATTTTATGTTTATTCTCCATCATTGCACACATTGTCTCGTTTTCAATATTGCTTTGTACAATTTTTCTCTTTTCATTTCGATATGCGAGGTTCTATATTCATTTGCTTTGTGGGTTCTGCCACTGAATTCGCACCGATGGCAAACAAAAAATAGAATTCCAATTGAACCCAAAGATTAAAAGGGATATTATTCCTTTTTTCATATTCTATGTGTGGATACCAATCGTTTTTTGAATAGAATAAAAGCATAGTAATAGCCGTTTGAAAAAAAAACATACCTGTCCGCTTTCATTTACATACATATGATATTCACCTGTATTTTTGGTTGGAAAAGCGAAAGGTGCGGTAGATAACAGCGTTAACAAAACAGATTATTTGCTCGATTAACTGAACGACTAATCGGTGCTATTACGTTTGTTAATCTTGATAAATTTGGTGAAGTTTAGCATACTGAATGATCTATTTTGGCATTACATTAGAGACTTTTAAAATATATTTTTATATTTTGTTACAAAAACTGTAATTTCAATACTTCCATCACAATGCTTAATATAACAAGTACTTGCTGGGTTACATTGGAGTTTATCAGGTGAAATATTTAAAACGTATTTCAATTATTTCTAGTATACCTTTAAGAAGTTTAGTCCAAATTGTAGAGTATATTTCTGCTTTAAATCTTAGTAGGCAGTTGCTATAAACAAATATTTATGGACAAGAGATCTTGAGAAGAAAATTTCAGGTCGCTTAAGTAGTAGTAGACTAAAACTAACTTTTTTAAATCGAAAATAAGGGCTATGCCTAGTATACATATACTGATGATTTACAATTTACTATTGTGGCCGAAAAATTATTATTATAAATATTATTTTCATATCACTATATCAGTGTTCTTAACTGTAATAGACATCAAATTTGAAATTATTAAACCAGATTTAATGAACATGAACATTGAGTACACCTCAACTGATTTAATTTAAACTAAACATCTTACAGAGCACGCAAAAATGTCAACATTGTTATCTCTCCGATTTTCCTCTCCGATGGAATAATTACGCGGTGGCCCAAAATCGAACAATACAATAAAAGATAAACATTTGGAACAAACAGGCGCAATCCAAACGAAATTCCTTTGATTAATGGAACCCGCGAATATAGCTTTATGGCTCATAATGACGCGTTTCAACGAATCATTTTTGAATATTATTTATTCGGTCAGAATTTAAAGCCTGTTTGTGGATTATACGTATATAATATGAGTAATTCGATTAAAATAACATTATCAATGAAAATCACGTAATATTGCATCAATTGAAATGCATTTTTTGCTAATTGTCAGCAGAGTGTGCTTTAAATAGAGTATACTAGCGAAAACGTGAAAACTAAAAATATATCGGCATGAGAGGAACTTTTCAGAAGCTAAGTGTGTGAGAAATTGATCAGTGTGAATGTTAAAGAATGGACGGTTAAGGGAATGGCAAAGAAGAAATGGACAGTTTCGTGAGCGGAGATAAGAGTGAAAAAGGGATAAATGACGAAAAGACAGGCATCAATGGAAGAAAAAAATGATGACCGATTTGCAAATATGTTTGTCTCATTCTTTACGTCTATTTCTGCAGAAGAAAAACTTTAAAATAATATGTTTAAAATGTAAGTTATATTTCAAACGGAGCGCCCTCTGAGACCTTCTTCACGCAGTAGAGTAGAACATTAATTTCGGACAGAATAGGAGCGAGTCGTGCACGTTAGTACATTTGGCAGGGTGCCTGGATGTCGTCGGGGTGTAAGGTTACATGTTTAATTTAAGACAATCCACTTCTACAAGATATTTTTAGAATAATTATGAAGAATTCAAGTATTGCAATGAGTTTTAAGTTCATTACTCTTCATGTCTTCTCTGCCGTTCATATTGTCTGTGGTAATATTATTTGTTAGGTGTGATGGCCTCGGTTTAGACACACGGTCGAGAATCTCAACAATTGCGGATTCAAACCTCTCACGCTTCTGACTTTACGAAGTTATGTGTGTTTACGAAATTTATCATCACATACTTTAACGGTGAAGGAAAACATTTTTATAAAACCTACACATCCAAAAGGTCTTTGGATTTTCTTAGGTGTGTGGACTACCAACCCACACTCAGTCAGAGTGGTGGAAAGCTTAACCCTCTCAATGCTAGAGAAAGCCCGTGTCCAATAGAGGGACGTATGTATACAGGCTGATAATTATGATGAGTATAATAAAAAAAGGTTGATGGTTTGAAAAAAAATAAGGGAAAAACTACCAAATCAATTTGGATGATTTCTGGTATAGTCATATAGTATAAGATTTCGCCCAGACAAATACCACCACTACTAGTAGTTATAAAATTTAGGAACTCCTATCTTAGAAATTACTAATTAATATTTATACAAATAAGAAACTCATAGACCCACAAAATCAGTTAACGTTCTTGAAGGGTATTGCCAATTTTCATAAAACTTCATGAATGTATTAAAAGGTGCAATAAAGGCGTTCAATTTCCATTGTTGTTGTTCCCGCATAAAACTAATTAAAACGTCTTTGAATTTTTTATTAATTTAAAATTAATCTTGCAAGCTTTAATTAGGATTTTTTGTGTATAATACTTAATATTCCAATTACATTATACATTTCTTTCAGAGCTATTTTAAAAAAACGAATACGTTTGATCCACAAATATGGTATGAAGGATCCTTCTACTTCTTACGACTGTATCTCAACTGATTGATATATTATACAATTTTATTAGATTTTTAACTAATTGCCGTTTCCGAGACATATTTCTAGGCTCTATGAACCTATGCGATGCTAAATCAAAACCTTCCCATTTAAAAATAACTACTACACTTCCATCTTAAAACAATTCCAAATCTTAATTAGACTCGTAGTCCTCAAATTTCTCCACTTGAAATTTGAACGTAACTTCGAAATTAAGAAACTCGAACTGCAATACACCAGCTGCATTTGCCAGAAAACGGATTACCGTTGAAGATACTGCACTCAATATTGTGTTTAGGAAGTGTTGGACATCCCGGACAGTTAGACTGAGTGGCGCGGTGGGAAAAACAAAAACACGCTGGAAACCATCGATCAGACTTAGAGACGTGTAATGGGAGTTTACGTCTGGCTTTAAACAACTGTCTCGTGCTTTAGATAAGTAACGTTTCAGATTTAGAAATTGTTAGTTTAAAGTAAATTGCTGTGAAAAAGTTGAGTAAGAGAAAACAAGTTACTAACGTTAGTGCATATGTTTCTTGTTCGATCTATCGTGGGTTTTAATTGTTGTGAATCTAATTGAAGTTATAAATAAATAAACTAATTAGTTTTAGTCGATTTTTGTTTTCTAATTAGGAATCTGTCTGAAAGGCCGTCTCGTCGTCCCAAGGCAAAAGTATGTGCCGAGCGATGTAGACGTCCCTGATTCAAAACCCGTGTCGGAAAAAGTGTTATTGAGTTCTTCCACTAGAAAATTCTCAGAAGCAGCGCGGAGTCCAAAATCATGCTCGAAAAATTCCACTGAGTTCGCTCCTTATTACGTAGCACGAAAGGTGAAACGTCGAAGCATGGGTGCAGAAACAAATCAAAAACAAACAGAAAGAAACGTTAGTGTGAATACAAAATGCGTGTACGTATGTATGTATGTAATAAGAAGACCACTTAATTAGTAGAATGCTCATTAAATTTTGTATGGTTCATTAATCAAGTACACTAATTAAACAAGACAATAAAATACAATTCTTCTAACTTAACAACTAGAAACTATAACACACTTTCTGTTTTAATATTTGTGATTCTCACAACCATTATTATAGCTAATAAAACACAGAACTTTATTAAAGTTTTTTATCCTGAGCACTTTTAAAGGAACATTTTCCATCAACACTATGAATACTAGAAAACAATTTGAATAGTAATAAATTAATTTATCTATCACCGAAGTTCATCAGAGTCCCAATCACTCGACACTGTGAATCCTAATTGTGAACAACAGATAATCCAGAATTTAACAAGTTTTGTTTATAAACTAAATCCAAATTGGTTCTGAAGTTTCACAAATTTAATTCTACTACTTGAGTTTCAAATTAGCTGGCCATTCGAGAAATAGATTGTAGGGGCTGCAGGCTTAGTTTAAAACATAATATTAGTGACATAAAACATTATTATTCACTTAAATTATTTAATCTTAGCCTAAAAGCCGAGTCAAATAAATCGGGAGTCGCGGATTAAAACCTTAGGCAGACAACTCTGGCTTTTCTGACTGTATTCATTGTGAATACACAAAATTCAAAATCTTGATGATGATGGATCTTTGTTAGTGTTCACATTGATCCAACTCTAACAGGGATTATGTACATACATAAGCTCACTCCAGACAATCACTGCTTGAAAGGTAAGGCGGACGTTAAACTATTTATTGGGCACAGTTCTTGACTCCGAGCTATTACCACAAAATTATTTCTTTACAAAATATTCTAGTAGAATAATCCAATAGCACTTTCCCTGGCCTGAAATATTGCCCTATGACACCTACCTACTCTTATTTCGGCTCACGATTTTATAGAGAACATCGAATTCAATAGACAAAACAAGGTTGCATAAATGAGGCAAATATTGAACGTTGTTGTGAAATGGAAATTAATCAACCAATCCTACATAATATGAACTCAAATTTAAATCGCCTAATAGCGGGTTGGTTCAATTAAATTTTAACACCTGACAACCGGTTGTTACCCGTCGAATATATCACGGAATTTGAATGGGGGATAATTAAATATTGAATAGCGATAATGATCTTTCTAATAGCTATTGAATTAATATCGAATATTGTAATCAAGTAATTGCTGATTCAACCAGTGTTGTGTTGGCGTTGTGTTGTATTATAAACAGATACAGTATTCTCGGAATCTACAGCCTTTATGACGCAGTTAGATATCTGCTTGCGAAACGGAAGGCCGCGGATTCGATCCAAGAGGATTTTTGTGTGGTTTACGAATATTTGTTTCATTTCGGGATATTTGTGAGACTGAAAATCTTTCATAGTTTACGTCGCAAGATTTTTATCTTAATATGATAATACAGAATTATGTATTTGACTACACCACGA
This sequence comes from Cephonodes hylas, assembly GCA_030295005.1. NCBI lineage: Eukaryota > Metazoa > Arthropoda > Insecta > Lepidoptera > Sphingidae > Cephonodes > Cephonodes hylas. The sequence goes on along the minus strand of AP025372.1, from coordinate 8,507,143 downwards.
TAAAAAATAAATAATTTTGATTATTATTCAATTGACGATTATTAATTAATCGATAATTTCTATCAAAATATTTCCTGAAATCTCGTGTGAAATCAACCGACACAATGGGAAATCTTGCAAAGGCACAACAGCCTAACGATTAAGGAAAAGACCGAATTTAATTACATCTCACTTTTCCTTTATTTTTATTACCTCGACATTTTTATGCCTTTGTTCAGACGGAAAATGTAGCGTTGCCCTTTAATAAATCATAATAAATATTTATTAATTGTACTCTTGAATTGGTGCGGATATTATGGAGGCTATTTATTAGCCTTGCTAAGTACTTAGTATGAGAATGTGATTTATTTACCGTAGCCCACCCGCGGAGTTAATGCCTTTGTTGAATACAGAGGCGATACTTGGCATATAAAGTTTTACAAGTCACTAGTATACAATATTTATTAAAAGGATGTTTACTATTTTGATTTAATGAGGATTTTGGATGACACTCATAATTAGTGCCAATGTATTAGATATATAAATATACTGCGTTCTTGTGCCCAAGTTTTTAGATTTGTGCTGCTTCTCAGAATTTGCTAATTACTTAATTTTTGATAGTGAAATTCCACACCACTAAATCATACTTTTGGCGCAAGATTACGAAACATTACACTGAATCTTATACGTAAACTAAGAAGTATTTTATACATAAACATCGAAAAGGTTTCCATCTTCACGCTTAAAACTGATTAAGCTCTCCAGTAATTATCACTTTCACAGAATCAAAATTGATACCCTATAATGTAGATCAGACAATGAAGCCCTCAATCTTATCTAGGCAATTAACAATTCACGAATAATTATTATTCAATGAAATTGTAATCTGAACGTTATAACAAAAGGTCTAATGTAATCAGTAATTAATAGAAGTATTTTAAGGCAGTATCTACTATCAATTTGTTTCTTGTAAACCAATACGAGAGGTAAGGGATTCGAATATTTACAAAATCAATTTCATAACTATACTATGTATAGTTCAGCTAGAATTTAAAATTGTATATTGAATTGAAATTCTAAAGTCGACGCAAATATATTTTGTTTGCGAAACACATTTTTGTAATTAATCTGTAATCCCATGTATATATTATATTTTACTTTTAAATCATGTCTCTAATAATAAATTTGTGACTACTGTTGTTTTTTTTCTTTATGAACCTTTGCTTTTGTTTTCACTGTGTGATTTTTTTTAAGGTGATGGTAGAGTCAAGTATATGTAAGATATTTACACTTAACCTATCCTCTTGTGTCACTTACTAATGCCGGCAACATATTCACAATCAATTCGTATTGTATGACTATCCATAGCACTATTGTTTAACGAATTGAAATACTATATTTGAATATTTGAACACAGTATATCGCCATAGTTCAACAGATTAATGCAACATTACCCTAAATCCTACGTTGAAGCAAATCAACCCGTAATTTCTAAACACAAACTGCTCTGTGATCACACCAATTATTATGAGCCATTGCGCGGACCTTAATATTAATACTATCGTTACGGATTAGTGGTTATTAAAACCGTATTTACAAGCTCAGTGGTAACAGAGCCACTGCGCCCAGACCCGCCACAGATTAATTAATTTAGCGAGTTGAAAATCTAAATGGAATTAATAGTGTTTTGGCATCCAATACGTTTCCATTTACGGAGAATGTTTATGCTAATTGGCGCATAATTAATATTGATAAATAATTATGAATGAGAGTGATTGATGTAAAGATATTTTAATGGTTAGAAAATTAATTTAACACAATTTTTATTTAACATCAATCTTAAAACTACGATGGTAAAAAGAAACTGTGACAGATTTATCGCAACACTTCCTTAATTTCCTCAACTATCGCACCATATTTAGCGCCATCTATCGACTGAATAAGTAATCGGCAAAACTACAACGCGCATTAGCATCACGGGATTACTTAGACGGATCAAACGCCTAGCCATCCCGTGTGGTTGAAAATATTTCAATATTAATTTAATCCATTTGCTAAAGCAACACCATCGACACGTGTGTCGGGCTGCGGAAGTGTGCTTTAAAGGCAATTTAGAATCCATTAATAATATTCCGCGACACGCGACCGCCGCTAAGAGTGTTCAACCTACTTCGTACCGATCCCCACTTGCGCTGTGTAATTACTTTAAAATTCTCAATCGATGTTTTTTTTATAGCACATTCGGGGTAGTTTATTGCATTTTTAACAAAGTAAGTTTATAAAGTCGTGTATATTTTATTTTTTATGAGTGGCATTTGATTGTACATTGCGTATGAAGTCTAATATAAATATGATACATTTTTTAGTACGATTTTTTTTACAATTGAGAAGATTTAGGCCCTAGTCCATTACCCTGGCTAAGTGCAGGATAGCTGACTATACACCTAAGAAATTTTGGGTGTGCAGGCAATACACACGTACATAACTTCAAGTATTCGTTGATTGGCATTTGATAACTACATCTGGATTATGACTAATGTTAAGAATTTCTTTTTTAATGTGTTTGTTATTGACACCGAAAATCTCGAACTGTTTTGATATAATAAAGACTCACATCTATCTTACTAGAAGTGTAGACCTATTAAAATAGTTTACAATGTTTAGAAATAAAAATTCAATACTCACTACAAAACTAGAATAGTTCTCACAACACGATATACGATTTCGTCAAACCCCCTTCTGAACGTGAACAATACAATCGGGGCGTCTACACGTTAGCACAAATAAAACCGCGCTTCACATCCGCAGATACGGCCTGACACTTCGATCACGTGTGAAGTAAACTTGATAATATGCCTCTTCTATGCAGAAATTGTTGAGGTATTTTTAAGAGTTCACGCCTGTACTACTGAAGAAGTAGGTAGAGATATAATTAGTACGTATGTTTTGTTACACGTGTTTTATTAAGTCCCGCATTAAAGATTCTAAAAGTATATACAAAGGAGTGTAGAATTCCGAGTTTTTTTTGTCATTTCTCATTATTATAATTTTCTTGCCCTATTCCCAATTTGTTTATGGGATCGGCGCAGTACGAATATCTTTTATTCTTCCACACTTCCCTATCAGCCGTCATGTCTTCGTTCACCCCTTTATCTTAAATATCTTCAGTCACGCACTCCATCATCTTTTTAAATGGTAAAGAATTGCGAAAAGTCTTAACAAATTCTCTCAACCTCATCATCTTACCAAAATGTTTTAAAACATACATTTAAATATAATTATATTTATTAAAATCTTTGATTTTCTAAAACTCGCAACAAATACTCGAAGAATTTAATCTTAACAGATCTGGAATAAAAATTCGTCTCTCAAAATATACCCTGAATGTTTTCTAACACAGTTTTCAAATGCACTCGCTGGCTTACATACTCATCATAGCATTCAACTCGTGAAACACAAAAGCCTGTAATACAGTGCAATTGTCACACCCGGTGTGGAAACGCGCTTCAAGCTAGTGAGCGCTGCTCTCTTTCTTAAATAACGTGGGATAGTTAATGTTTTATATGTGATATTAGATTAGTAAGACAGCCTCATGGCGCAGCTTGCTAGACGAGAGGCCGCGTGTTCAAATGAAACAAGTGACCCACAAATCGACCTACGCGCAGAATAAAGTTATATATGCTTTTTCACAACTTGTCTTTCTCAGCGATTTAAACTTAATCGGGCACAAAATTATCAGTACCTTTTAATGTTCTTCAAACAACAACAAAATTTGTGATCATTATTACTTCACTACTGCAATATATAAACAATTTTAACTCTATTCTAGACATAAAAAGTACTTTGGTGTTATATTCATAAGTAACCTTATTCTATGCATAGGTCGACATATTTGTTTCAATTATAGGTGTTTGTGACAGCGAAAATTCTCTCTTTGTTGCTAAAATAAGACTTTTGTCTTAATGTGGAATCAGAATTGTGTATGTGGCTGGGTATTATTTTTTTTTAATTATGAATTTTTATGCACGCAAGGCTTTATAATGCATCCAAACTAAGGAGACAAATGGAATTTAATTTACAGTTCAAACTATTTAATTTCATGACCAGTGCAGATAAAACTATAACTATAATATGCTAATATAAGATACTCATACATTACTACGATCACAAAGCATTATAAGACTACAGAAGTAATTACACAAACGCAAATATAAACGGATTAGATGTTGATTACACTCTCGACCTTTCTAAGAGAATTATGAAAGCTATGTTTACAGTAAGCATATAATACAATATAAACATGATGAGTATGTATTTATCCTGTTTCAGTGTCAATAGCACAAATAGCCGCTAAGCCATATTAGAAGACTTAGAAATGTTTGCCGATTCCAACTTGACAGGCCTCCGTTGTTAAATTGACCTTTGGCAGGAATATGAAATTCAATTTGCTAACGTGCCATTACATTGGAGTGATGTACCACATTCGTTAGGCCGGAATATTATTACTGGTATTTTGATCTAACTACAGTGCGGGTTTACCGCTTTTGTATCAATGTTTCTAATAGATTTTTGTGGATTTTAAAATTATTAACAAAGTGGTCGAGAATCTCGGCGGTCGCGGGTTCGAACCCCAGGCACACACCTCTGACTTTTCGAAGTTATGTGTGTATTCACATTGAATTATCACTAGCTTAAACGGTGAAGGAAAACATCGTGATGAAACCTGCACACCTAAGAGTTCTTAGGAATTTCTTAAGTGTGTAGTCCATCAACCCGCTATAGGCCAGCGTGGTGGACTATGGCCTAAACCCTCTCAATGGTAGAGGAGACCCGTGCTCAGCAGTGGGCGTTTATGGGTTGATGAAGAAGAAGATTTTAGCTACAATTAGGACATAATTTTTTCGCTCTGGAATAATTTAATTAAAAAGTAGGCTATGTCCTTTCTAAAGACCTTACATAATTTATATTGGTCCAGTCATATAAGCGTAAAACAGACAGACAAAGTTACTTTCGCATTTACAACATTAACATATGACGAGGCACATAGCCAAGTATAGTTAATAATAGCAGTGACATCATTATTATTTGAGGATACCATTTTAAGAAATCATTTGAACAAAACTTCAATGAAAATTGAATAATTTAACACCTGCGTCCCGTCCCACAAACGCCTATCATTCAAACGCTCGAAAACCTAGACGCAGATAATTATTCGTAGAGAATACAGTAACATCAATAAAACAAATAAAACATAATTATCATAAATGGGGCCGGATTTATACAGCATATTGTTTGGATATAAGTTTTCACTTCACAATTTGCTATTTTATAATTGTTATGCCAATAAACGAAACACATTTCAGGCTGCTCACTTACAATCTATACCATATTGTAACAATATATTGTTTGTATAAAGATAATAAGAATGACCTAGAACCAACCACAAAACAAACTGGCTACAATGTTATGAAAATATTATTCCATTAATACTCTAAATCCGGCCGCAAACAAACCTAAATGGATTCATTAAATCAAATTAGTCGAAGCTCGAACAAAAAACGTGGAGTTGAAAATTTCGTTTTCACATTTTGCATATTTTCGAACCTTTTATCAACTCATGTTTTCGGGCACCGGAGGCCTTCGAGGCCGAAATAAGGTATCTATTAAATATTGATAAAATGTATTAAAAAGAGGAGATCTTTTCATAGTAATGTTTTGATTTGCGTATTAGTACGATAAAAAGTATAAAGAAAATAGAAATAAGAGCCGAAAAGATAACCATTATCGAGACAATATACACAGTTTTACTAACCGCAGACGGATTTCAGCTTTGACTGTGATACAAATAGACCGGTTCAATCGAGGTCCTACCACTGTCTCGCAGAAAAAAAAGGTTGAAACAACAAACAAACGACTTGTTTCTCTTCATCCGTTGCGATCGAGATTCAGCCTGCGTATTTCCTAATACTTTTCATCCTAAATGAATGTTTGACTAGTAAATGTTTATAAAATCATCATCATCATCAACCCATATGTGCCCACTGCTGAGCACGGGTCTCCTCTACCATTGAGAGGGTTTGGGCGATAGTCCACCACGCTGGCCTAGTGCGGGTTGGCGGCCTACACACCTAAGAAATTCCTAAGAACTCTTAGGTGTGCAGGTTTCATCACGACGTTTTCCTTCACCGTTAAGGCAAGTGATAATTCAATGTGAATACACGCATAACTTCGAAAAGTTAGAGGTGTGCGCCTGGGGTTCGAACCCGCGACCGTCGACTTTCTCGACCGCGCGCCCAAACCTCGATGCCATCACTGCTTTTTAACCTCGAGGCCATCACTGCTTTTTGCTTTTATGAAAACAAACCTTTTTTGCTTACACTCTATTTGGACCACAATACATTTACCATCCAGAGAGTAAATAATATCTTTGCTATGGTCTAAAAAATGATCAGTATCACGACCATTAAGTCAACAATCTCACTTAAAATAATAACAAGCATATTTCTCTGCTTCATAAAACCAACCAGTGTATAAATATACGAGTGTAAACATAGATGCATGTCTAATATACTAAAGAGGTTAGTCGGGCGTATCGCGGGTAGCCTGACGGTATTGCAAGTAATTGGCAGGTAACAGACGTAGTTGCACAGCCTTTTATAAACTTCAACGCGAACTTACTTAATAAGCAACGAGTTGCGGAGTTTCCGCGCGAAATATTATACTTTTCAAGTTGCACCACGTCTGCCGAAATTTATTATTATACAACACTCTCAGCTTACTGGCATTCGTGCTATTGTTCTCAATTTAACAGCGAGTAAAATACCGCTACATATTTCGCAGTATGCCGACAGGTTATTAATTAAAATAGATGTTTCTAGCAAAATATATAAATAAAAGTCAGTTTAGCCTAACGGTGAAACCTCAAATACAACTTCATGTATAGATTATAAACACGTTTAGCCCTTGAAAACTATGTGAAAATGACACTGTCTTTTTCGTCTGTGTAATAAGGACACAAATATTTGTATATTGCAATTTTTTTTTCTAAATTCGAGGATCAAACCCGCGTATTCTCATTAAACAAACACAATTTCAGCCAAGTGCGACAAACGTCTGTCTCTTACAAACAAATCTAATCTTCATAATCAAGATAAACAACACTTAAATAAGACGATCCATAATTCAATTGTATGAATAAAGTGTTCAAAACATCCGCAGCTTTCACACAAACAATTGTGCCTTTAAATACGTTAACACGAAACAGTAGAGGCAAACAGAGCAGTCGGATCGTGCCGATGCGAAACAACAAAATACAAGTCAAGCTTAATTATCATAAACATTGCTTCGTGGCGTGCAAATACAGTTAATTACACCTTGATAACTCAGCTCCGAACAGCGATGAGTGGGTGTTTCAATTTTAATAATTATTTTTGTGTATATTGCCTTGTTTGTCTCACGATATGTATGAAAATTTCTCAGTTAAAGCACTGAGTCGGGAAGGAAATGAAAATACATCCGCTTTAATAACCAACGCACGATTGTATACAATTATACTCGTATATATCTATATGTAAAATATTTTTAATTCGTCGCGCGTTTGAATCCACGTAAAGTATTATTAGATTGTTCTATTAGGAAATTAGCAGTATAAAGTGTAGATTTATATTGTAAAAGAGCAATAGACTCTCCCCGTATTTTATAAATTGAAAACACTATCGGTGATATGTGGGTGCAGAAACTTATATCCCTGCCTACCCCTATATATAGGGAAATAAATTATTTAATAATGACGTATCGGTAGTTGTAATAAACTCCTTAACTAAAGTATTATTTCCTGCCTAACTTCAAAACACTGCAATCAGAAACATATAACAGAGTATTGTGCATCTAATAGAGATATGTCCTGAGGGCGATCGCTTCGTTACACCGCCGCACTACAATTTGAAATGCACACTGCTATCAACGCTCCAGTTTGTAACACTATACTAATACTATAAATACGAAAGTGGTTCCGACTGTCTGTCTATTTGCATTTGTTACGCTTTCATTGTATGCATTTGTATGGATACATTGTAAAAAGGCGTTAAAGAGGTCTTGGATGTGATTTCTGTGTGAGACATTACTTTAATAGATTAAAATACAAATAAAAAACGGTAGTAGCAGACAGCGAAAAATGTCCCAAAAAACCAATATTTACACCTACCAATAAATAAGATATTAAATACAGTAATATAATTATGATCGACTCATTTAAGAACTAAACTATTTCACATACTTTTTATGAACGAAAAAGAATATTCTTCTTCTTCATCAACCCATATACGCCCACTGCTGGGCACGGGTCTCCTCTACACTTGAGAGGCTTTAGGCCATAGTCCACCACGCTGGCCTAGTGCGGGTTGGCGGAGTACACACCTAAGAAATTCCTAAGAACTCTTAGGTGTGCAGGTTTCATCACGATGTTTTCCTTCACCATTAAAGCAAGTGATAATTCAATGTGAATACACACATAACTTCGAAAAGTCAGAGGTGTGTGCCTGGGGTTCGAACCCGCGACCGCCGAGATTCTCGACCGCGCGCCCAAACCTCGAGGCCATCACTGCTTATTAGTTATGCTGAAAAAGAATATTAAATCGGTTTTACCAGGCAAGGAACCTAAAAGTTAACAAACTTTATGGCTACTTTTAAAATGTCGACACCCTTAACATCGGAACATAAATTTCGTATTTTTTATTCAAAATGTGAAAAGAAACCCCTCGCCCATAAATCTAAAAAGTTTTATTTTACGCTTACAATCGACTAATTGGTAATTACTTTTTACTACACATAAAATTCGAATTGGGTCGTCTTTTTCAATCGCAAAGAAATGACGGCTCTCGTAAGCTAAAAAGTTTATTCTTTGATGAAAAAGTAACGTCTTTTAGAATGTAACATCGTGCTCCCATGCTTTATTCATACAAAAATATTAATTACATTCAGTAGACTCTCGAGTAAAAACCAAAAGAAATCGCTTAATGCAAGATGCAAGTATCATAGCAAGCTTTACTTGAAATGGCTGAGTGACATTTACGAATACAAATTTTGTGACTTACAAATACAATTATTTGGATTCATGACACTAAAAGAATTGAACTCCTATATCCTACTAAAATTTTAATCTTTGCAAATATTTTTTAAAACAAGTTTATCACTATAGAATCTTTACAATATGACATCTGCGGATAGGTCAGCTTGTACTCAAGTACCTGTCCGCGTGCTGTCTTTTGTATTCATCTCTCGCAACGTTATGCTGGTGCATTTCTACGTACATTGTGCCCGCGTCGCACTTGATTTGTGATAAAAGTGTGTCGCAGCATCCACTTACGCTGAATGAGCGGAACATCAAGCTAACCGCACCAACCTTTATGCGTGTCGCGTGCACTTATCTGCTTCGCTTTTACTATACAAATGACGCAGTTTTATTTGAGCCTTAGTGGCAGTTCAGTGCTGTCGCTTCTAATGATTTTATATTTTTAAACTCTAAAGGACCGTGAGATATATTTTTAGAAATAAATTGAGTTAATTTCTTCATGCTAAAATATTAATAACAGAAGCATAAGGTGTAGATGACCATGTTGGCCACAGTAAGGGTGAACCGTTCCAGTTTATCAGTTTCATTTTGAGATAGGTTATAGTTTTCAGCTATTTTTTTTCACGCTACACTTTATAAAAACAACCATGGGTCTGCGATCTTGTAGGATCACTTTGCCATGCTAATACTAAAAAACGGAAACTTATAATACTAACAATCAGAAAGTAACCAGTTTCGCTTGAAATTTTAAACTTGTATATTTTATGTTACCTACACAAAGTATTATTTCCAGCGTAATTGCTGAAACTTTTAACCTGTTATTACAGTTTTACTGCACATTAAAAACCAATTATTATTTCATAGCTTCATTAAATATTAATAAATTCATTACGGTATCAACCTACTCGACTAGATTGTTTTTATTTTTTGTATATTTTATAATAGCAGTGATGGCCTCGAGATTTAGGCGCGCGGTCGAGAATCTCGGCGGTCGCGGGTTCGAACACCTCTGACTTTTCAAAGTTATGTGTGTATTCAAAGATGAATTGTCACTTGCTTTAACGGCGAAGGAAAACATCGTGATGAAACCTGCACACCTAAAAGTTCTTAGGAATTTCCTAGGTGTGTAGTCCGCCAACCTGCACTAGGCCAGCATGGTGGACTATGGCCTAAACCCTCTCAATGGTAGAGGAGACCCGTGCTCAGCAGTGGGCGTATATACCCATATATGAAGAAGAAGAAGATATTTAGTTAGTATTTAATATAGATGAAGAAGAAGATATTTTATATCAGGAAGTTGTTACTCGGCTTTTAATAAATCTAAAAATTATTTATAAAGTGTAAAAAAAATACTACACATATTATAATGATAGCCCCGTGAGTCGTGGCGCATTTGGTAAGCTTGCGAAACGAGCGGCAGCGGGTTCAATTCCCGGACGGAGACAAATATTTTTTCTGATCCACAAATCTTTGTCTCTGTATTTATGAGATCGAAAAGTCTATCGTAGTTTCTGAAACCCACGCTGCTCCGCCGTTGCCCAATTCCTTTTTTTAATTAAATACTAATTGAACTAATTTAATCGTTCTTTCCCAAGGCCTCATTTCTACCCATTGTAATATTCAACAATAATTTTTCTGTCATAACACTAATATCAATCCAATCAATCACAACGGTTCCCATTCATCGGTTTGATATTTTTCAATTTCCAATGATAACATTCAGAATTGAAGAGAATAGTTTGGAATGTGTAAACAAGGCCCCTCGTGACTCCACTTGACCTACATTGATGTTTCTCTTTTTAATTTCAGCCTTCAGTTTCGGGTGCCCGTTTGAATAAAAATATACCCGAAATATTTTCGGGGATGCAAGTGGGCCAGCAATTTCAACGATTGCTCCTAATTAGTGATCTTAGACGTTTTTTTAGAATTAAAAACTAATCGGTGCATTTTAAGTTTATATCTCTGCATGTAACTTAAATGTATTAGTACTATTCGTATAGCATTTAAAGAGCTTGCGATAATGATTTTTATGTTGTTTATTTCGTTATTTCATTTGTAAACTTCCCTTATACTCTGTATTGTACCTATATGATATTTAAAACTTCAGTTATAACTAGGTTAATTAAAAAAATATAGTTAAAATTTATTTGATACCCAGACCGCAACTACATAATGAGTTTATGAATAAATGCAAGTTTGTTTTGAGGGACGAGACCGCAACGATATATAAATGTGTTTCAAAATATGTTTATTTGACGATCCCAAAAAACAGCTCATAAGCAGTGATGGCCTCGAAATTTACGCGCACGGTGGAGAATCTCGGCGATCGGGGGCTCAAACCCCAGGCACACATATGCACGTTCGATTCTTAAATCTTCGATTGTCGCCTATGGTTAAAGTTCTACCTTAATTAACATTTAAGCTTAGTCATCGCTACTTTTAATGAACCTAAAAATTGTTTAGGTCTTACCGAATTTACGTATATAAATACGAAAATTAGAGATTTAAGACAGTTTGTTTGTAATATGTATTTTGTGTCTCCGTTTATTGAAAATTGCTAAATTATGATAATTAACTAATTTTCGATAGCCTCGTGGCGCAGGTGCAGATTCTATTTGTTTAATATCAAAAACTCGAATGAAACAAATGACATCAACAAAAACAAATAGCGATATCGAATCTTATCTTCAACGACCCATTTTTTAAAGTAGTATGAAAAATAGGATTACTCATATTTTGGCATTAATTATACTGTGTACTCTACTGGCTCTTGTACGTAATACAAAAAGACGTAGTAAGCTTAACTTCAACTCCCGACAGCGAAATTTGAAATGTACATAACGAATTAAAACACATTTAAAATGTAAACACAAAACTGTCCATATTTTGTTTCAGAGTAGATAAAACGCAATGAATATCTAAAAAGAGCAGCGCGAACGAAGTTGTTCAAAAACTTTGCAGGAAATTCTAGCTCAGTGAACTTAAATTTAAATAAATGAATGTATTTAATTAAAATGGAATACTTTCGAGTGAAAATTTAACGAACTTATCTATAAATGTACGGTGTTCGGTGGATGGGATTTGATTGCGGCACTTTTATTGAATCATTTTTGTGTTTTGACATTTTAGCTATTATGGTAACAGGTAGATATCAAATCATTAACTGAGATAAGGACCACACGCAACTTGCAAATCATATACTCTCATACGCCATCTTAAAGTCATTCGTCTTCGTCGTAGTCTCATTACCATCATCATCATTATGATCTGCCTACAGACATCCACTGCTAACTAAGGGAGGCTTATCTCCCCCAAATAACTCCAAAATCTGTCCAGTTCTGTCGTAAGCGGCCTGCACCCAGCGGCTTCCCGCGATTTGAACAAAAAGTCATCAAAAAATCATCGTCAACTAAAGTCGCGTATTCATTGGACATTGGTAACAAAACGTGTCACAACCTAATCTAGTGATGATTCCTTGCATTATTAATTATATAATCAATCATAAACAGGCACAGTTATAAACGTGACTTAATTTAACAACTTATTAAGAATAGCTTGGCCTGGTTGTTTAATGTAAAATCCTCATTTATTTTTGACACGTCGACGACTCACTCAGTAAGCCTGAACGAAAAGTTGGTGTTACGGAAATAACTTTCATTAATCCAGAGTATTTCTGGTAGCTCTATTGTTATACATAAACTATTAAAGAAAAACCATTAAAATCTTAAATTGTACACAAATCACAAAATTTACACCCGCGCAAAGATTCTGTTCATATAATACGACGTACTTACGTTTAGTAGATTGAGTTCCAATAATTAGGGTCCTTCGATACAGTTAATACGTAGAGAGAATACCAAATACTATTGTGTACTGTCTGTTCTAAAAGTCCAAGTTACAATGCAAAATTTAACCCAGCAGCATGAAGGCTGGACGTGTACTCCAAAACTGCAATTGATTCGCTCCTTAGTTTTCGCATTCAAAAGTACATGAGAAACGTTGGTGCAGAAATTCAATTTCGCATAGTCCTTCGAGGATAGAACTGGGTGTGTATTTGTGATTCACCATAAATATATTTATTAATTTCCGATGGTATACTTTTCTTCGCGAATCAATTGACGACATTGTAAACAAGGTTAAAATAACAAAGAAAATAGAAGACTTTTATGGGCAATAAACAAAAATACTACTAGGTTCCGGCCGCGTGTTGCCGCATTTTTATACAGGCCCGATAAAGTTATAACAACGTTGCAAGCCACATAGAGTTTGACCCTTACACTTTACAAAAATATGTTATATAAAACATACTTACAAATAATCTTCATCAGCTTCTCTCGCGTCTATTGTTGGACATAGGCCTCTACTATGGCACGCCACTGATATTAGTTACATCAGTTAAAAATATTCATTTATGGAATCATTATCATTATACTTTTTCATTTATTTATGTCACCTAGTCGATACTATGGAACTCCTTGCCATAGTAGGTATATAAAATCAAAATAACCTTTAGTTTTCAATTTTTGATTGAATCATTTTATTTTTAATTTACTACAATTCGTTCATGAGTCACCCTACACTCTTATATTAGTGGACTATAAAAACCTCTAAATTAGATACTTTGAAATATACACCTTAATATTACATGAGACTTTGTTTAACAATTCTATCGTGGTTAGATTCATAGCAACAGAAACCGCTTCGTGCTAAGCTATTTATAACGTAAGCTGTCCTTCACAGCGAAAGAATGATGGATTCCAACTGTTACTATGTTACAAGTTAATTGCACCGTAGTATTTTAACGTAAATATTAAAATTTACAGCAATAAAGTCAGTAAAGTATGTTGAATTATTTAGAAGTTCATATTATTTATGTATAATATATTATTTAATTATAATTATCACATACACCTAATCGATTTAAGTAGCTAGATTGATATAATAGTTAATTTAAATTACCATAGAAATTAACACTAAAATATACTAAATATAAAAGTCATTACTTACCTCCCCTTTATGACGAGGCATTTAAGTAGGTTACCGTGTGCACTACTCAGTCACTGCTCTAACTAACACAACACTTTATTATACAAGAAAATCTACTAAATTAATTTACCTATTACTACATCAAACACTTAGAAAGTACAATTATTATGTACGAAACAAGTTGTGTCTACGCTCTGTACGTGCTACGGCGTAGAGCGGCTACGGCGTAGACGACCGTTCTCAGGCAGCGATCGCCGCTGACTGAATGTAGTACCACGGTCACTCATACTACGCTTTTTGAGTACTTCTGCCCAGAAGATACGAGAACTCCAAAAATGCACTGTACAAATGTTAATCGTCAGTTTCACTGCAAAAATTTTAGAGTTTAACCGGGATTTTTTGTGTTCACAAATTAAAAACGGGTGCTTTGTTTGAACAATCTGGCAATTTCTGGAATATCCGTATTTTTTTAAGGGGAAAGTTCTTGAAAAGCTGCACCTTTGTTAACAGGTTTTAGTATCGTGCAAAGTTCAGCGTTATATTTACTGTTCGAAATTTACTAAAATTCTCTAGGCAGAGCGATGTAACAAAAAATGTGTACAACAGCAGTTACACCACAGTTTAGTAAGTACTAATTCTGCAGCAGAAATAATTACCATATTTGCATTAATTGCAGTCCTTTGTTACAAAATATCCAGTTCTTTCAACAATGGCCGCTTTCCGAGCCAGTTGACTCATTACATTGTATTAAAGGAACGGTTTAAAAGTAGTATGGAAAGAACGGATTTTGATATTTTTAGATGTGGTATTTGACCTAAATGTGTGGAGTGAATGTAAGAAATGTTATTGGCGACCGTTTCCATGCGTGTTTGTGGCATGTAAGCCATCTGGATGCGAAAATACGAAATGCAATTGTTTTTATAAAGAAACTCTCTTTGCAAAGTGAACGGAAATATCAAAGTAAGGCTTGGTCTTTTTTTAAAGTATTTACTATTTTGTTGATAAGAAATTATTTTACTTAAATATTTTATTATTGTGCATACAAAACATATTCGAGAAATATACAATAAAACCTCTTTATCGTCCCAAGAGTTGAATTGCCTTGTGTAAAAAGTTGGAGTCGCAGATTGGAGTACTGGATCAGGCAGAAATATTGAGTAGGAAAGAGTTCGGAAAGTGTACCTGGCGAAATTTGAGTGCGAAAATGCACCCCCGTAGAATATAAGTGTGAGGTCACTAAATAAATGTATAATTTAAACAATAAACCTGCCTTAAAAATCTGTGTCTCCATCATTGTCGCTCTGCCTTTTTCATATGAGACTGTAAATCAGATACATACAGGTACATGTAAATGTACCTTACCATACCCATAGATATCTCACGACCACGTCACTCTAAATATAAAAAGATTTTTGTTTTACTCTACATCAAATCTACCTCACACGCAGCAAACAATTTACTGAATAATTCAAGTCATTAAAATAAAAGCTAATTCTCATGAAACAACTATCAGCACAACACAATATTTGCATGTCAATGTTCATAGTAAATGTTGATATTTTTAGCGCCCGCTCAGCTACAGTTTTCATTTTAATGCTTCGTCTGTCACGCTCTAACTCAACGTACTAATAAACACAATGCCTACTGTTGCCTTAGCTATGTGCTTTATAGAAATGGAAGAAGAAATGAACAAATAGCTCTTTAGGTACATACTTATTACAAAGTATTGAGGTTTCCGCATGTGTGACTTCGATTAAATTTTACGTCCTTTTTCCTATATGTCCACTTTTTGTGTTAGTTATAATACACTAGTAACGCACATACAATCGAATCATAAAATAAAAGGAATCGCTTATTATTTTCCTTACCCTGCGTTACAAAACAAAATAAGAGACTAGTAACGAATAAACGAAACATCTAGGTGTTTGATCGTTGAGGGATAACATAAACGAACCCATCTTACACTAAAAATACGAGTGCGTATTACACAATTAATCCATTTAAAAGGTCCTCGACCGATCTAAGTAGGTACTAGCCGCATTAAAGAAAATAATCTTAACATCAAGTTCAATATTGCTAATCAATACTGCTTACCACAATAGACCTGTAATTGATTTTACTCAAATAACAAATCAGAAGGCGAGATTTTTTTAATTACATCTCTATACAAATTCAATTTCCCCTATGTATAATCAAGTGGAAATTAAGAAATAAATAAGTCCATGTATACAATACGCTAAAAGGCTGAAACCGAAAGTTCCGAGCTCAACATTTCCTCCAGCGGGTCAGCGTGTTGGTTTTCATTTCCCAGCCACGCACCCCAGCTACTAATTAATATAATAGTAGGCCGACTTAACAGGTCGCCGCCGCCCGACGTGCTAGTTTGAACAAAAACACTGGCTGTGAAAATTTAATTTTACCTGTAATTCACATTTTTTAGTGTTCCGTGAACGCGTCGAGCGTTATTATATCGAACTATTTATTTGTGATAACTCATAATGTATTTGTATGAGTGATAATGATGCGGAATTAATTGTGTAAATATTAGTTTGATTTTATTAATTATTATGTGAGAGACTGGTTTTTGGCATTTCGGATAATTTTATGGCTTATTATTATCAGTATGGACCACACTATAAGTAACTGTTCGTATCCAAAATCTCTTCAATATATTGTTTGGGATGCGAAGAGCAAAAAATAACTTATTCCAAATCAAATGTAGAAGAACCGTGTCATTGTAATATGCCCTTATTACCAATAACTCGGTTACTCACAGAAAGTATCGGTAGTGTCTTCATTGAAAAAGGCAACTGGAGTACGGAGAACTATCACTCTGCTACAAAAATGAAAAAATGTTGAAGTACCATACTAACGATATTATCGCTCAGAAAGATCTTTACTTACTATAAATACTTCATAGTACCAGACAATTTATCATCATCAGCCCATTTACCGCTGAGAACGAGCTAACTCTACAACTGAAAGGACTTAGCCCTTAGTTCACCAAGTTGACTTAATCCATGTTATTACAACTTTTAGGTGTGCAGGTTTTTGTCACGGTTAAGTTACCTTAACCATGCTAATGCATGTGATAATTCATTATAAATATATATTTAACTTTGAAAAATCTATGGTCTGAACGTGCTACCGCCGAGATTCTCTATTTGAATATTTATATCGTCTGATGAAGAATAAACGTATCTATTTTTATCATGAAGAAACATTATTTTAATATGCAATGACGCAAGGAAATATATTTCAGACGCCCACGTTCATCTCAACCTTAAAAGCAAACGTCACGGAATGCGTCATAAAAAATGTATTCTATGTAAACGTCCATACATTAGAAAATACCATCGTATTCTGTTAAAAAGGTACAAAAAAGGAGATAGACGGAAAATGTGAGGCTAAAACCGTTTGCAATGTATATATGTTACTACTTTGTTGGTTAAATCTATACTAATATTATAAAGCTGAAGAGTTTGTTTGTTTGTTTGTTTGTTTGTTTGTTTGAACGCTAGGGTCTTAGGAACTACTGGTCCGATTTGAAAAATTCTTCCACTGTTAGATAGCACATTTATCGAGGAAGGCTATAGGCTATATAACATCACGCTTCGACGAATAGGAGCGGAGCAGCAATAAAGAATGTTTCAAAATCGGGGACATTTTTTCCTTTTTGTGAGCTTCCGCTGCGTGCGCTGCGAAAACGGTTAAAGTTTCGCTAAAATAATGTTTGAGAGAAATATTCCTCTTTAAAAGTTCTAAAAAAAAGTCCGCGACAGCATATGTCTATTTTTTAAGGTGGGCTCACTATAACGTTTTTTATCCTAACCAAATTTATTTTAAAATAAAGTTTTATTTGTGAAGGTGTTTTTATAAATATGATATTAATCCTTATCCAAATAAATACGTTATTCATTACAAGTATTTAATTTTAAATAAAATTGCCCTTTACATCATTTGATTTCACTGAGTATCTTAGAAGATATTGCAGTTTTAAAATATTGATCAAGCGCGCAGTAATGATGCACAAGGCGCCGATCGACGCGTTACGGTTTCACGTTTGAACAATTTGACCGAATTGTATGATTTTTGGTATGGACATAAATAGGACTCTGAGAAGTAAAATAGACTACAACTTATTTTCCTTCTGAACTCAACCCTGTAGTCTACGCGAACGGAGTCGCGAGCAAAAACTAGTCCACAATAAAATTACTTCTATAACAATTTTTTAAATACATATTAATTTTATACACTATACACTGGCGCCTATATCCATGTTGACGTGTATTTCTAAGAAGGGGCCTCTCTACATCACATACATACATATGTACATACATTTCTGCCACCAAATTTTCCAGATATGTTTCAGCCCCACGTAATTAATAGGTGGCAAGCATATATCTGATTTGGGCATGTTTACGGATTCCGTGCCGCTTCTGAAAATTTCCTTACGGTAAAATATAATAACACTGCCCGACCCGGGATTCGAACCTAAAGTCCTTATACCGCACATACTTGTGCCTCAAGGAATTATTGCTAAATAATTACTAAACCTTTTTCAGATACTGAGAATATCCTGACAGGAAAATCGTAATTACATTACCCGAGACGAAAATATTACCAGATGGTTGCGGTAATACATTATTATTGAAGACAATAAACTCATAAAGAATATATATTTAATGTAGTCATTAATCATAAATATTGTAGCACGTGACAGACACCGATTAGCAACCACAATATTGAAGCATATGTGTAAAGTACAATAATATATTGTTCAATATAGTTTTTCATTTTGGTGTGAACATTACCTTGTAAATAAAACTTTTCAGTGACGTTTTCTTCAATAACCCTTGATTCCACATCGTCCGGTATACATCTCGCTAGAGTAACAAAAATTACCTTGCTTTATAATGGACATCTTTAGGATGATAATGATGACGTAGTAGATTTTTCGAGACCCGTCACAAGCTAAGTAACAAAATCCGTGACGATCCTAAAATGAATTTTAAAAAATGTTTGTCCAATTGAGATTTAAAATACCGCTCTATGAATTTGAATAGTAAAATCTATTGGCTGCAAAAATATTCCCAATAAAATACCTTGCTTAAACAGATGTTACCCAATAGTCAACTTCAACTGCAACTCAAAAAATCGTCCTTATATGTTACAGTCACGAATGTATTACCATAATTATGATTAAAATAATTTATGTCCCGCCTCACTATTCGTGACAAATGGCCGAGTGTGGTGTAATTGGATGGTTTCATTTGGAAACATAAAAGTGCTTTTGATTTATGACAAACATTAGGGGAAATGTGTCAATCAATGTGAAAGTTATCTCGTGCTAGATCTTTTTGCTCGTTAGTGCTTTTACGCTGATACAGCCCTAGGTATACCACAAACAACAATTAACTTGGTATAAATTAGAACTTATTTATTCGAAACAAGCACCCACCCAATTTAGCCCGGCATTGTTTCAAAATGTTTAACAAAACTTATTTATCGGATTTCTTCAGCTAAATGAGCATGCTAATTGTATGCATTTCATTTATTTTTTGGATAAAACAAAAACTCGTTTCTAAAATTTTAAATCACAAATACATACTTAATACTCCCAATAGACACTAACACTAAATTGCAGTCTTATAAAAATATGTAGGAGACGACGAAAGCAAATTGAGGCACGTAAGTAATTCTCATTCTTTATCTTCTTTTCTCTCTTCCTTTCATCTAATCCCTTTCCAGGAGACATTTTTGAGTCAGATAAAGTCTTGAAATAAGAATAATTACGTTCAATTGGCTGTGATTTTTCTCCTTCCATTTGTGCGAACATTTGCTTATCTAAGCGATTTATACAACAAATTGGTTGTATTTATTTGTATACAGACGTACCTTGTAGCCGCTCTCGCAGGTGTCCAGCAGTCAGTATAGTTTATTGTCTTCATATCCTACTGTATGTTTTAGATTGAAAGGAAAACAGATATAAGAATAATGTAACGTCTTAAATATAAAAATGTTCTTATATTTAAAACTATACAGTTTTAATGTCTCAAGTACTGTATACTCAGCCTATTGCCGTACACTGCTGAACGTAAATATCGTTCTTGAGAATGCCTCATCCATCCACTACCCGCAACCTGAAAAATATAACAGTTAATTTAAAGCATATTGTCATACTTTACAATAATTTATTTTTATTTTTGACGAACATTACACAATTTCAACGTATCCGCCGACATTAATTCGGAATAAAAATATAAACATTTTATCATTTTATTTTTATGTTCTTTTACGTATTTGTTGTCAATATTTTAACCAATAAATGTTCTCTTATTTTTCGCTGAATATTCAAGACCAACACGTCATAAAAAGTCGTATTATGGGCAACAAAACGTGCCAATAGTAGTGGTAATGCGAAGTGAATTGCATTCGCGTCCTGTGGGCGTACTTACCTGCAGTGTTCGGGCGGCTCTCGGTGAAACAACCATTTAGTAGTCGCACATTTCTCGCCCACTAACCGGTGTGAGCGAGAAACTCAGCACTGTAATTGCGAGCGTTATACAACGCTGCTTTTTGTACTGCGAGGCAATAAGCCGGCGAAAAAAATCAGCAACGAACGCGAAACGGAACTCGTGACGTCATTGGCCCGGAATTGCCAACGGTACCCAATTTCCAGCGCAAATATGCGAACGATACTTTTGACAATTTGAAAATGGAACGTAACTGTGATTGGTTTTGTAAACATGCTGTCTGCAACGTGTACAGGAGTCTAGAACATTACTAGGGATCAATGTTGGAATAACGTAAAGAGTTTGGTTCAGTTTTAACTACAAAATAATGCAAAATTAAGAGATATTTTGGTTGATATAATGGTTGTAAATTAAATAATTATTGATAAAAATATTCTATCCGCCTGTTTGTATTCATGACAGATAAAAGAAAAGTTGTTAATGCCGAATCGTAAACAAAACAAAATTATTTATTTTTATTCCAAACAATATTAATTTATAAGAGAGAGCCTTAGTTTGTAACCACTCGTTCCAAAATATCGGAATTTTTACTCTAGGTTCGACTTTAAGATTATGTTTTAGGCTATAAGTCCACCTTTACCAACTCCTATAAAGTGTAAGAAAATTAATAATTTATTGTGGACCTTACTTTTAGCTGTTTAGGTTAGAGCTATTATGTTTCTATTTTCTATCTCGACCATTACTGAAGATATTAACTTGATAAACGAAATGAAAAACAAAACCTGCCAGCCAACACAAACTTTTATATTTATAACTAAAACTCAACTTTAGTTACAAAACCGACGACACTGTCTTTTCCAATTTCAACCCCTGTTTAACCAACACATACTTTTTATATTTACAACTTTATTACTATTCTAGGTATCAAACCCACAACACTGTCGTTGACAATCCCAAACCAACTACTCTGTAAAGGCAAAGTATAATTTAAAGTTGAATGGTTTACAAAACACGAGTTAATTTCACAGCCGCCGGAATGGCGTGTGAGTTAGAATTAATGGGAAATAATTACGGTGCGGACTGCTAAACTTTTGAGGTTACTCTGTGTCATTATTACAGTGGGCACGTACCGCAGTAAGAATTAAAATGTTGCACTACACCGCGATCTGTATCTCGTTAGCTTTAGTGCATGCAATTCCGTCGAAATTACCAAGGAGGTTAGGCAAGTTTCGCACAAACAGCCCAAATGAGTCATAGATTTTTTTTGTATCTTACTGGTTTTTGTACCCTTTTGAAATTAACTATGGTTTCGAGATTTATACCATCTGACATTCAATTTAATGAAATTTTTGTTAAAGGACCAAATGGTAGTCCAGACCAGTCTATGATATAGCCTCCCTGCTTTTTTCATAAATCTATTTATTATAAACATCCAATTATCACTTGAAAAAAGCAGTGATGGCCTCGAGGTTTGGGCGCGCGGTCGAGAATCTCGACGGTCGCGGGTTCGAACCCCAGGCACACACCTCTGACTTTTCGAAGTTATGTGTGTATTCACATTGAATTATCACTTGCTTTAACGGTGAAGGAAAACATCGTGATAAAACCTGCACACCTAAGAGTTCTTAGGAATTTCTTAGGTGTGTAGTCCGCCAACCCGCACTAGGCCAGGGTGGTGGACTATGGCCTAAACCCTCTTCTCAATGGTAGAGGAGACCCGTGCTCAGCAGTGGGCGTATGTGGGTTGATGAAGAAGAAGAAGAAGAATTATCACTTTTAAATCATCTGACCCGTCGATTGATTAACAAACAATTTCCCTCGATTAATTATTTAAGCATCATAAGATCATATACCATCATTATAACGTATCTAGAAAACTTTTATATGCTATAACCGCCCTTCGTATGCTAAATGTTTAGGTAAAATACAATTTATGAGAATAAAGTTTAACTAATTGAAAATTTTACAATTATCTCCTTACTATCCACACAATACCCCTCTCGAAGAAAACCATTACAGTCAGTTTACTCTGGCGCACAGAAAATATCCCCGTGCAAGCTATAATAAAAACAGAAGCATGCTTCAAAAACTCCATAGTTAAGTTCAGGACGACAGCAATTACGTTCAAAGTCACGGTACACTTTACGTCGTATAAAAGTAAACGGAGATGTTGGTGCGCAGAGCTCCCGTTTTAGTGCACACTATACCGTCCATCTGGGTACGACTCGTTCCGCTTTACGCTCCACGCTTCTAAAAACTAGTACTCAGACAGTGTTCTTAAGATTTTAGTACTAGAGGTGACTTAAAACATCCCGGATCAAAGCGACCTTAGAATCAGTTTGGAAGTTCGCGAGTTGCCGACTATAGTTCGTACATGAAGTTAGACAAGAAGTGAATAGTTTGCAAGTGCAATCATAACATAATAAATAAAGTTAATGCACACTTTAGACTTGACGTAAACATTAGTTAATTTCATAATAAAGCCTTTATTCTATGTCTTCATGTTCTTTTTACGTTATTGAGTTTCTAAATAATGTGTAGCTTATAATTAATGACAGTTAAAAGATCTTACAAGCAAGTTCTTAGGAATTTCTTAGGTGTAGTCCGAATTAAGGCAGCGTGGTGGAGGCCTAAACCCTTTCAATGGTAGAGGAGGGTGGATGAATGTTAGTATTGTTAAAGAGATGTGGAAGTGAAGAATTATATAGGCTTTTTTCACCTATATTTTGTGCCGGAAAACTTGTGTCTCTAGAATACAAGCTTGTATTATGTATCCGGTACGTACAAAATAATTCAATATCCCCAACAACAAAATATCCATCCGCATACTCTGTAATAAAATCTAGCCAACACGTGTACAACTCCGACCGCAGTTCCAGATAATAAACATGACCCAAAAACAGTATTATATTTATACGAAGGTCTCAGCTTTATTTAACGCTGTTATGCCTCGGAATACTAAGCATTAGTTGCGACTTAGCTCGAAAAGGTCGAAAGGGCCGTAGGTTGAATCAGTATTGACGCAGCACTCTAGAGAGAGGAAAGGATTAATTATAAATAATGTCAATGAATACTTGTTCCTTGTTAAAACAGCGAAGCACTAAAAAGGTCGCACAATGTTGTTTTACTTCAAGCACTTTTAGAATTAAGTTGTATTTGAATTATGTCGGGCTAGTACATCTCGCTACTTGACAAGGGCTTCTTCTACGGTTAGAAGGGGGTTAGAGTGTGGTAATCCACGCGTAGTGAACTGAATACATCGCAAACAATCTCAAAGGAAAGGTCTTAGTTAAAAGAGTTCATTTCTAACATTTTACACGTATAGTATGTTTAATAGGTATATGAATGTAAACAAAACGCTTGTAAATTAAAAGCATAGTTACCTTGTACTTTATTTTGTATATTTCGACGCTATCATAAAATAATAATGATCAAACTTTAAATCAACCTCAAACTCCTCGCCAAAATACTTTCGCTCACATGAAATTCCAAACATTATCATACAATTCCAGTATTTGGTACAAACTCCATGTAAAATTTAAACGTTATTTCAACGGTTTCGTGTCGAGCATCGTGTACGTTATTAGGGAATATTTTGCATAGCTAATGCCTACTTTTTGCAACTATGTGCTGTATTACAAGCTCCCTAGTACCCGCGCTGTGTAGTTTCGGTACACTTTAAAATAATGTGCGCTCTGCAGACATGTATTCATAATGAATTACATTCAGAACAAAGACACAGTAGGAAATTTAATGAGAGGCGCTTCTGTGCATTCCAAAATAACCGTGCATGCTCCTAAGAATTGCTAGGAGCTCCAAGTGTTTTAAATTCTCATTATAACGCAACTCAATTAAAACTGCGAATAAATTATAATCAAAGTTTAAATTCGAAAAGATTTGTAGTTTAAAAATGATAAGATTACCACTTTAAAACTTATTAAAATCAAACCATATTCTATCTACATATACTATCTTCGCAGAAAACTTCTTCTTATGTATCATAAAATAGGTTTAAGAAAATACATATGTTTTGAACACCCTCAGCCCAAGGATAAAGGAATTTACCAAAAAACCTGGCCTGAAAGTGTACACATTCTCTACCTATTTATCTGAATACAGATTGACCACTAACAAATTATGGTCCTACAGTGATTTTTTTGATCCGGAGTTTCAACGCGCGGCTTATTCAAATTCCAAGCTAAAGCAAATTGCAGCACGAAGTCGAAATAATAAGTAAGCTTATTCCACGTTTGAAGTACAACAAAATTCTATTTTCACTGTAAGTTTATTCCTTGTAAAACGCTGTGGAGCTAGCAGATCAACAATCTTCCATTCCATTGACATTTCCATCCCGCGGCGCGCACTTTAGACAACATGTCACTGTAACAAAATGTTCCGACAAATTCAACATATTCGCCAAGATTGTGTTCAGACACTAGGCGAAATAAACATTCGTAAAAAGCGCAGACAGGTGCCGAATGATGCATTACGTCTTTTGTTCCGCTCAAGTTCAGAATTCAATTTTTGCTCCCGAAATCCCGAACGTGGGCCGAGATAACATTCATAGCAAGTTTGGCTCGTTAGTAAAACACATGCCACATTGTTTTACTGGCGTTCGGTTTCAAGAAAACAAGAGCTGTTTTGGCTTTTAAACTATTGTAATGGATGTTTCTCTTCAACAGCTAATGGGCGTAATAAAACAAATTAAGAAACATTATTACGATCAACGTACGTTATCTTTTAGCACTTAACTTTAAACACTTTTGATGCGTTCTTTTTCATCCTGCCTGACACTGGTTCATGGGCTCGCAGTATAAATATATGGTTTGTGGACTAAAAGTTTTGGGTTCTTCCATTAGTAAACAAAGCTTAAGTACTAAAATATACCTCTGCCTCATCCTTAAAACAGTATATTATTATTCCAGTAATAAGCGTATGTATCTGCATACCACACCAATTCCAGCACTTACAGTCTATCTTAGGTAACTCTTTCCCCGTACCTATATATATTTTTATTTAAAATATTAGATATATGTTGATTTAAAAGCGTATCCAAAAAATGTGAAACTAAATTTTAATTTAACCGCATTATTCGCCCCTGACTTGAGTGCTATTCAAATTTCCCATTTGAAAATTGTTTGCATTTTTCAATCCTGTCCAATCTAAAACTTTTGAGCGGAACTCACCAAATTGTCCTGATGAAATTTCACGGCAACAGTTTGGAAACAAGCACGATATGACACAATTGGAAGATATCAACGTTGTACGCGTGTCCGTGGGTATAGTCAAATCATATATTGATGTATAAAGTTGATACAACCAACTTCAGTTGCAGCAAATTTATATACCTTTTTATGAGAAAACTATAACTTAACTCAGCAAACTACACCAACTTACAGGGGAATCTTAAATATATTGTATTTTTATAATAGGTTTCCTATTCACGTGTCACTGTTTACGTGAGTCAACTACTCACAGAATACGATTGACGTTTTATCCGATTTAGATTGAATATAAGTTACTGCAGCCGATTGGTTAATTATATAAACACCGATAGATTAGTAAAATTGTCTATATAATGATCTGAAGTAACTGTAATTCACCGTGTACGAATATGTAAACAAGTTAAACGAAAAAACACAAATTGTAGATAAAATATGAACGAACGAAATAACGAGTAAATAAGTGAACCAGTGAAAAACCGAACGTATGACTGACCAATTAGACTAATACGAGTTTCTGGTGACGAATGAATATAAACGAAAAGAATCTATGGTTGCATGATAATTATAATCTGTCACGGTTATGACGTAGGAGGAAGCGGAATGAAATAGATCGCACTGGATTTTACAACCCTTAAATCATCGCATACAAGATGGGCGATAACTTTTACGGACTACCCGAATTAAGAAAAAATGTTACCCTTTTCTTAGTTAAAAAAAAATATCTTCGAAAATATGATATTTGCGTTGGATTTTATGATAAATATTGTTAGGTATATGAAATGAATATTGTTAGGTATGCGAATTCTACAAATTAATACACAATCTGGATTTTGTAGATTCAAAAAAAATACCAGCGTTATTATGCTAAGAAACATAATCTCGAGGGAAGTCAAAGGGTTATTCCCGGTTTTCGGCACCAAAAAGATGCGACTACGCAGCCCTGCCGTAAGGACTCTTGATGCCACTCTGGGTCGGGACGTATAAACAACAGAAATTCCCGCCGATAGAAGAATTATGGGTGGTTCTGAGCGGGCAGACCAATGCAATTCGTATACACCTTACCTTGTTGTGCCACGCACACGAATCCTTTGAATCCAGGGCAGGCATGTGAGGCCCTCCACGTGTTCGTTTCCGCAGAAATGCACCACACTATTTGTCCACACTCTCCACGGGATCCCGTGTTGGTCACAGTCTAAGCACACTAGAATTTTGCTGTATTTTTCGGTTCTTGATGGATTTTTTATGAAAAAACCTGCCTTTTCGGTTCACGCGAAGTTGAAGCGTCCTTTACCACTCGAATGTGTCGTGTTTTGCACTCGGTGCGGCGTACGCGCGAAATCGCGCCTTCCGATTGGCCGGCCGCCCGACACCACAGATAATTCGCTACCGGCGGTAATGATCGAGTTTAGAAGGTGCGAAAAACGAATAGTGAACAATATATGACAATAAGAAGCGTTGATACCTGTCGAATTACAAGTGTAATTAATAAATATTTTTTGAGGTGAGAAGAAGTGACTTTGGTGGAGCAGACAAGTGTTGGAGTGATGACCGCACTTAGGCAGACGTAGTGTGGGACAACCTGCAGCACAATGGTCCGACCACTTGAGAAATGTGGTGGGTAGCGGATGGATGAGGGTTGCTGAAGACTAGGATGGTTGGCGCTTATTTGAGCAGGTCTATGTCCAACAGTGGACAGCGAATAGCGATATGCTGATTATAAATAAAATGTATTTATCTTCATATTTCCAAAGGAACAGGAATTTTTGGGTACAACTGAAGGACGCTACTTAAAAGACGAGAATTGATTGTTTCTTTTTAGATTTTCGTATGAACTAAACTTTTTGTAAGTTACGATTGTATATACACCAATATAATTAAGACTTGGTTGTATCCCATCCTATAGCACCTACGCAGTATCTGGTGCACTACCTATAGATTTTCGGTGGCAACGGTCCAGTGTAATCGACGGCGGACCAGCTGGCGTGTCACGTGATAACCCCCCGGATATTGTGCCAGTTAGACGACCGACTTTGAGATGCTTCTATTGGCATATGGCGCTCATACCGCTGCTACACTTGCAGCCGGTGTGGACGCGATAAAATACTGCCGCGCGCTAGATCAATGTCGGTCTATGTGGCCAGCTGTCAATTTATACAGGGTGTATTCAAACCGTGATCAGAAACTAAGGCAGGTAATAGCTACGGTGATTACAAACCCATTGGCGTAAAAGGAAATCCCGATAAGAAATAAAAAAAAATACGTTTTCCATACAAACTACATACATTTAATACCGACGGTTGGGATTGGGGTAGGTAAAATGTATTTCGAATCTTTGTTACTTCTAAAACAGTTAATACGAAAACAAAAAGAAAGCATAAAAGAGAAAACAAGAAAACATATATTCAAAATATAAAATAAATAACAAATAAAACATCAAGTAACGGTCTCTGTTATGGAGTCATTAACCCTTTGTGATGATAAGCAGAACCGTAGTTAGAACGTCTCAACTACAGCCATAGTCATATAAAGGAGAAATCAGATTCAATAAAGCAGAACCAAGACTTCGTCCGCTGCTATATTCAACAGAAATATGATATAATTCATACAAAAAAAATACGAAGAAACCTTTACTTTGGATAAAAATATCACAACACAATTGATACGTAAGTCGAGTTCACAAGACATTGTTGATTTGAAGTGTTGCCAAAAATTAACAATATCTTCAGAAAGTTGAAAACCTAATAAAAATCCTTTTATCCTTTTGCCGGTGGCTTTTTAGCTGGACGGAAGGACCTGAAAAACAACAGAATTTCATACATTTATACATCATTAGTCGTCATCATCATCATTAGCCCAAAAAGTTCCAGGCACGGACCTCCTCTACCATTGAGAGGGTTTATGCTTTAGTTAACCACGCACCAGGGTATTCACATTGAATTATCACTTGCTTTAACGGTGAAGGAAAACATCGTGATAAAACCTGCACACCTAAGAGTTCTTAGGAATTTCTTAGATGTGTAGTCCGCCAACCCGCACTAGGCCAGCGTGGTGGACTATGGCCTAAACACTCTCAATGGTAGAGGAGACCCGTGCTCAGTAGTGGGCGTATATGGGTTGATAAAGAAAGAAAAAGAAGAAGAAACCACTCTAGCCTAGTACAAGTTAACGGACTACACACCTAAGAAATTCCTAAGATTTTCATTGTAGTTGTGCAGGTTTCATAACGATGCTTTCCTTCACCGTTAAAGTAAGTGGTAATTCATTGTAAACACACGCTTCGAAAATTTAGGTCTCCCCATCACACACCTTCAACACGTGACAGACAAGATTCTCGAACGCGCGCCTAATCCCCGAGGCTATCACTACTTCTGATCGAGGCGAGTAATTCCAAGCATAATTATGGAGACTATGACGAGGTATACTTTTTTTCTTGAATTTGAATCACATTGAAGTTACTTAGTACTAGGTCATTTTGAGCCAGATTGGAATAAAGAAACAAAAGATTAAAAAAATTACTCACATGATAGCACTATATGCTTCCTGGACAGATTTGACTTTAATATTCGGCAGTTCCGGAAATTTATAGAATGAGGGTAAGTAGCTCCTGTATTTTATTTTATACATCTTAGATATAATGAATGCCTTGAGATCTTTAGGCTTCGGGTACATCGTTGCTAAGTCTGGGGAGACGAAATTGTATGACTAATTAAGCTTGGATTATGAGGCCACAAACTGATTTTTATTTTTTAGTATATCATCATAACATTATCATCAGCCATATAACGCCCATCGCTGATTATAGGCTAACCGAAATAAATTCGTTACTTGTTAAAAATCCCGTGTTTTATTCGTCTTAAAGTCTTCATTCCACTTAATAAAATAAATTTGTTTTCAAAGTTTGATTTTAAGACTTCTCTCATTTACTTAGTAATCTTAGTATAAGTGTTTTATGACATTTAGTCTGCGATCAAATCTATACTAGATTTCGGATCATCGCTTCAAAAACGGCCCAAAAAATAAGAGCACAACAAAAAGTGTGGTCTTATTTCAAATTAGTATGTTTCAATTAGAGATGTTATGTGTATGTTATTTCGGATCTGGATTCGGATTTGGATATAAAAATTAAATAATGTCGGTTTCAGATTCGGTTCTGGATATGTGATTAGTTTCGGATAGTTCCGGTTACGGATATAAGATTGAAATAAATTATAAACACAAATATTACGTTGTATACAGTTTTAACTAGTTATGAAAGAGGTTATGTTATGACTAGAAATAACAAAAAAGCTGTATATATATTACGGATATATTTTTATTTCGGATAACCGATTGTTTCGGTTACGGTTACGGAGTTCCATAATACAATAACACGTCAACATTAAAATGTCATTTCTATTTTCTCTCTTTTAATGACATAACGTCTTATACGCAAATTTAAGCTATGTAAAATCAATTTTTTAAGAATTAAGGTTTATATTTTAATACTTTTTTTACATGTCGAAGTCCGAAAAACAAATATGCAACCGGTACCACTTAAGACAAGTGATATTGTTTGTAATTCTCAATCTAGTATATATTTGATCGAAACATTTAGTATTATAATCATTTACCTCTAATTTATTTTGTTAAGCGTATATACATTACATATAAAAGCAGATTATTCCAAATCCATAAAAAAATATTTTATATAGATTATTAGAACTTGGAATTAATTCGTAGCATTTTATTTGTTTAAAAAAATATTTATTTTGATTCGAGTACAAAAAATACCTCAATCAAAATATTTCCCATCGCTTTCTATTACTTTCTGCCATCTTTCAGGCAAGAGACGATTACCGCCCCGAAAAAATTCCTAATCTTTTGATCAAACCCATAAATCCACCCATTTTTGGCAATCTTCGTACGAAGTGAACTCCTGGTTAGTCAGACCATGAGCCATCGATCGGAATATGTGGTAATCAGAAGGTGCAATATCTGGAGAGTAAAGCGGATGAGGATAACGACCCATTTCAGCGTTTCCAAATTCGTTTTTACCGGTTTTGCGTCGTGCAGACGAGCATTGTCGTGCAGTAAAAAAACTTCGTCATGTCTTTCATTGTATTCCGGCCGTTTTTCTTTTAATGCACGGCTCAAACTTATCAACAGTAGTCGGTAGCGAACCCCAGTTATGGTTTTAGGACTTTGTAATTAATCATTCTTCTCTGATCCTACCAAATACAGAGCAGAAGCTTAGATCCATGAATGTTCTGCTTTGCCACTGATGTTGATGGGTGACCGGGCTTTATCCATGCCTTTCTGACCTTGGGATTGTCATAATGATCCAGGATGATCATCCTAATCTTCCACCAGAATCCCATGACTTTCGGCAGCGGTTTGACCCATATGAAAAAAATTGGAGCAAGACTCCCCGCAAAAACATTTTATTTGGAACACATAAAGTTTTGTTGTTGACGTTTTTAAAATAAAATAATAATGGAAGTGTCACTTGATATCACCTAGTTTACGATAAATAAATTACTGACGGTATGAAAGGAATACAGTACCTACGCCATGTTTAATAAAACGCTACGAATTAATTCTAAATCCTAATAATAATGACCAATAGATAAACTGTTAACAAACAAATATGTAGCCATACCTTTATCGTATGCTGTTGTGGCTACTTCGAGTGCAATTGCAATAGATACGTTTTTAATGTTACTCAAAGGTGGATAAATGCGACCAACTTTCAAATCTTCGTCACTGACAAAATTAGCCAAAGCCTTAGAACAAAAAAAAAAACAATAAAATACAAACATTATGAAATATGTATACAAATAATAATAACTAATGAGGGATGGGATTTTAGCTTCATCAATAATACAAAATTAATTTATACAAGAATATCGACAATTTGTAACAAAATGTTTGACAAGAAAAGGTGGACGCAAGCTCTCATGTGACACCACGTGCCAAATTGCTCTCGCATTTGAAACTTTCACACCTCTTGCGAAACGCCTAGCAAAAGTTCGAACTTTGCGCTGCAACGAGATTTCCTCTATTAGGTGTGCGACTTACTTTACAGACAAGCGTCTCTACGCTTAATTAACATAATTGTAGTACAAATCCCACCGCATATTATCATAAAGGGAACAATATATTATCTATCTTCATCGGCCCTTATACGCCTCACTTCTGGCCATGGGCCCTCGATTTAGGCCTCAGTCTACCACGCTTCATCATTGTAAACTTATTATTTATTCATGTAATACTTATCAAAGGTGTTCTTTCTGGCCACACAATACCAGATGAATATTTCGACCTATGCGCAGAATAAAGTTACATGTGCAAAATCTCAACTTCCCTTTCTCAGCGATTTAAACTTAATTGGGCAAAAAATTATCAGTAACTTTTTTTGGTTTTTCGAACAACAACAAAATTTATGATCATTATTACTTCACTAGTGCAATAAATAAACAAGTTTAACTCTATAAAGGCATAAAAACTACTTTCGTGTTATAGTCATAAGTAACGTTATTCTGTGCATAGGTCGATTTGATGACCTATTTAAACTAAAAATGTTACTTTAGTATTAAATATGCGTAAATACTATACCCATGCTGCCTTCAAAAATAGATAATCAGGCATGTGATGTGTGCCAGTAACGATGACACCAAGCGCTATGCCAGGAAAGATGTAGGAGTTGTTCCCCTGCCCTGTCTTATACTCTTTGCCTTGATACTTCACCGGTGGGAACGGCGATCCAGAACAAAAAACGCATCGACCCTGAAAGGAATCTTTACAAATACTCTATTGTTTCTTGGTTCAAAATAAGGTTATTTAAATAAGTGACAGAAGACCCAATTTTTGGTTTGGATGAAAACAATCTTAAATCACTACCCTCACTCTGCTTCCTTGACCAGTGACCACGGATTACGTTTTTCTCCATGGCTGCGTCTACTTTTATACAAAAAATCCATCAAATTTGGATTTACCGTGACGACTCCCTTATTCACAATACCGATAGGTCAGTCAATTCTTAAATATAATTTATTAGGGATTCCATATAATCTCTATAGCTTAATGCGATAGATGATTGATTGACAAAGGATATACATACAAAATTCAATACAGAAACAAAGATGAATTATCCTAACCTCTGTATTATCGTAAGCTTCTTGTGGAGTACACTCGGCACTTTTCGTTGGATTTGACAACGCGAAAATGATTGGCCTCTCAGCATTTTTCGCCATTTGCTTCAAAACACCAGTATTGAAAGCACCGCCAACAGTAGAACAACCTAATAAAAAACATATTCAAATAAAAACTTGTTTGAAGCTAGTCTAATTCTGGCTGCTTCGTATTAAATTTTCGGAGATTTTTTTCCGGCTGGAAGGAAAAGAGCTGGTATATTTGGGATATAACACAAATCAATGGCCGAGCTTATATCCATACTCCGTACAACTACTGAGACTTTCCAAGTAGTAAAATTCCATAACACTTACCCAAATCGACCTTAAATACTCTCGATCATACTCACCATCGGGTTCTTTTTCCGTATTAAGATATATACAAATTTATCTATTGTCTGCTTATTATACTCACCTATAATGCAAGTAGCTTTGACCTTTCCTATAAACTTCTCAAAATTTTTCTCCGGTTCTAAAGTTTTTGCGAAATCTTTCGCGTGCGCCGGCACACCGCTCTGTCGCTTACTTGTAACCAGGCCTTCTATGTCGAACATAAAGACTCTGTCTCGTGCTTTTTCTTTCGTCAGTCCTTCTTCTACCATTGCGTCTACTATAAGAGAAGCAATACCGTTCGCAGCCTTAAAAAGAAAGGATTTGTATATTTTCTATTCAGAGAGGTGAAGTTGTTGAACATTCCTAACAAAAATATCAACAAATTGCACTAAATGCCGAGCTGTTCCTTAGATGGGGCAAATTAGTAAATGTCAATTCAGGCTATTTATATTGTAGTACATTTTTGTAACATCTTTTGATTAAATTAATACTGTAACTAAAATCTATATCAAAAACATTGTATGCACTCACCGAACCAGCGCCAAGGAACACGATAGTGTTTTCACTAACTTTTTTCTTCGTTATCCTAGTAGCTGCGAACAAACCAGCTACTGCTACACTGGCCGTGCCTTGTATGTCATCGTTAAACGTACAATACTTGTCTTGGTACATCTTCAGAAAGCGCCCAGCATTCGGCAGTGCGAAATCTTCAAACTGCGGTAATAAGAATAAAATGTATCCCTCAGGTGTCGGCAAATTATTCCGGGTTGTGGCTTAAAATTTGTCACCAGGTCATTTGACAGAGTGACATCAAAAAGGTTTTATAGGCAAAAATGGTACTGCTGGTGATTTGCCATCACACACAAATGCGTCACTTTTCCCGACCCTCAGACAAATGACCCTGTACAAAATTACCTGCAGAAGAACATTCGGTCCATATCTCTGTACGCAAGCCCTCATAAACTCGTCTATGAAGTCATCATAAGCTTGCCCACGCACTCGCTTATGCCGTAAACCGATGTACAAAGGGTCCTGTAAAAGGGTCTGAAAATAAAATTACAATTTAGCCAATGAATTTAGCAAAACATGTTATAAATAATGGTGCATTTAATCAACTAATTGGCGTACATTTCAGGTGCTTTTTAGGGTAGATATGGACTCGCATAAGCCATACACGAGCTTATATATATTATGCTAACACTGTGAGGAGATACATCTTATTTATCTATTAGTTTTAGAAAATGAAAAATTAACTCATCTAGTGTGCGTGTCAGCATGATTGGTTTAAACAAGACATTTTTAAGTGATATATATTTTATAACATCATTATTATATTTCTGTTTTTTCCTTATTTAAATTAAATCATATACATACTTATATATGTTTGTTAAATTTAAAAAACGGCATATTAATTTACCTACATTAGATGCATTATATGTATTATAAGTGGATTGTCTTATAAACTCCCACGTGATGATATAATTCGACTCTGAAATCCAGGTTTCCTTAGTTCACTTTTACCTGCGTCTTAGGTATACTACAAAGTTACAAACACTTAAGAAGTAATAATATAATTGTACGTGTAAAAATAGACAAATTCTGCTTACTTCATTATCTGTACCCACATCCAACACAATTGGAAGACATTGATGTGGGCTTATACCGCCGAGGGCTGTATACAAAGCCAACTTTCCAACAGGAATACCTATTCCATAAGCCCCCAAGTCGCCGAGACCTAATATTCTCTCGCCGTCAGTGAATACTATCGCTCGAACATTTGACTCCGGCCTGCAAACGTCGCTACGGTTCAATACCATCGGTTACTTACATTCTAAGAATAAAAAATCGATGAGCCTTTTCAAGAATTGGTATAACCGACCTTCCAATATATTCGGGGGGTGTTATTAATACAGAATCTATGTACAATATCTACTTTACTTTTAAACAACTGTACTAGCACATTGATATTAGTAACAATGTTTTATAAATGCTAAAGTAAACCAATTTAATGAATTTTTGTATATAGGTTCAAAAAAAGACTGAGATTTAAAATTAAGACAGAAAATTAATAAATTCATTAAAAAACAACGGAAAATGAAAGAATGAACGAATGATTGAATGAATGAATAAACGCTCTATTGATATTGATACCCACTTAAAATTAAGTTACAATAAAAGACGTAGAATTAACGACAAAAATATAAACTCTTCTTACCAATTTCTAATTACTTCGTAGACATGCCCTTTGTCGTGTATAGTAACAAATAGTCCTCGAGGTCTCCTGAATGTGAGGCCGAATCTCTGACAAGCCAGACCAACTGTTGGCGTATACACTATCGGCATGTACTTCTCTATGTCAGTCTCCAACAAACTGTAGAAAAGTCTTTCGTTTCTGTCCTGTAAAGAGTATTTGAAATTTGATTAAGTATTACAATATCCAGTTTATACATACGATTACATTCATGCGTTTAATATTTAAGGTATAGATATAGGTGAACTTATAAACCCATATTTAGGCCGCAGTGTCGTACCAGGCCTGTGTCTTCACACTAGCTCACTCCTCAGTGAGCCTCATGCCAATTTCTGAGAATTATTCCCAATTGACTATCTTATTAAACTATTTACACTCCACATAAACCCAGGGAGGTATCGTTTAAATTAAAAATATAACATTTCAGAGACTTAATCTATTCATGAATATCCATGGAAATAAAATGTCCACGTTTTTCAACAAAAATATTGATTAAATATGAATAGTAGCCACCTGAGCATATCTAGAACTATCGCTAAACTAATTTACCTGGAGTTCTACTAAATAGATGTATTTGTCCAAATTATTTTTATATCTCTCGAATGAGACTCTGCAAATGTCCAGTTGTTCGTCTTGTTCTTTAAATCGTGGCGGCAACAATCCATGAATGCCTAGCGCTTGTCTCTCTTCTAAAGAGAATGCTAGACCCTTGATAGAAATTCATACATTTAAAAATAGAAAAGAAATAAAGAAGTAGTTCTTGCTAGCAAAATTATTAAAAATACAATTTAAAAAGAGAATAGACAAGTTATAATTATATTAAGTTGCACCAGAAAAGCTACCTCTCATTCAAGTATAGGCGACAGTTATGCTTGAACGATTAAACGATAAAAACAATTAGTTTTTATTCTATTTAGAATACATTGAATGACATACATTTTAAGAAGAACATTTTAGAGGTGGTGGTTTACAGTACTAAATTTAAATATAAATCTTTGAAGCAGATAACAAATATTAAAAACAAATGCCAACCATTAATTTATTTAAAAAAACACGGTCAATTAATTCACGGCAACATATTCTTTTTTAGCCTTATTATCACAGGCCAAGGCTCACTTTGGGTCGCTGCGCCATTGCAGTAAGTAGGTACATATTCTTTTTTATTGATGAGCAGTGAGCACCTTCTTATATGAACAAACTAGGCAAAGATACTAGAGAAATTAATAAAATATAAAGAAATTTGACAAAATAACATTTCTTGGTGTGATATCCGAACTATGTAATTATTATGAGTTACTCCTATCTGCATATTATTCAAATGAGTAACAAAATCGTACTCACCTTGTTTAGTCGTGAGTCTCTCAGATGATCGATACCTCTGACCGAGTTTGGACAAATCACGTCTCCTGTAACTTGTCTGTACTGCATCGCAAGATTTTGTAAACTATTTGGTTTATTTTTTTTATTTAAATATAAATAACGACTTTGATTAGTGCAACGCCTGCAAATATGAAATCAATGTAACTTGCATGTATATTATATTATTTTATTTGTAAAAAAATCAAATAATAATCATTGATGAAACTGTAGTCAATGTTCGACGGAAACGACACGGATCTGTCATCAAATATTTAAAAAAATGTAACAATTTAGTATTACTACTATTAGCTATAGTGCATTTCTGCACCCACAATATAATCAATTGTACTTACAAAAAACGCCTTTGTAGATCAATAAACATTTCTAAAAATAACGTATTACAAAATTAAAACATTACCAAAACGTCACTTTTCCTTCTAACACTATTTTATTCATCGATAATTTGACTTTTCAACAAATGCTCTCACCAAAGAGAAGAATATATCATATCGTATCGTGATAGATACTAACTTACTAATTAAATTAAATATTCACAATAAATTTAATTCGACTCTAAACCGCAAAATGCGACATCAATACGCAACGCAAGAACAGTACCTACTATCAAACGAAAATAATTAAAATTAATGAATGCCACCACAATTCCAACTGAAGTGTTTTTGAACTACCATTCATATATATGAAACATACAATCGAAATGGTTAAACATATTCAACTGAAATTATTACAACTATTCATAACTGTAATGTTCCATACAAATGTTCCGCGAAAGCGTTATGTTGTGTTTTTATTGGTAGCTATTCACTGTGAATTATCATTTGTTATGAATACTACTTTAATAAATTACTAGCGACCCGCCCCGGCTTTGCACGGGTGCAATGCTGATATTTAATGGATGTTATCATACATATAAACCTTCTTCTTCAATCACTCTATCTATTAAAAAAACCGCATGAAAATCCGTTGCGTAGTTTCAAAGATTTAAGCATACAAAGGGACATAGGGACAGAGAAAGCGACTTTGTTTTATACTATGTAGTGATACTTCGGTCAAGTTTTTGCTGATGATCTAGTTGGTATATACGCGTTATTAAATAACGATCTATCATCCAATATAGTAACCCACATAGCATATTATTGCTTCTTGACCATCGTGCACATCTAAGATTCTAAGTTACGATAGATCAGAGAAACATCAGATTCGCTTCTCATCATAAAAGCTGTTGTCCTCATCATAAAATTGATGATGACAGTCGTCCCAGGATAATATTTTTTGTTCAGGACGTGGAGGCCGAAAGAGTTCGAGCGGAGTCTTCGGTCTTACAAGTTACAACTCAACACACAGAACAATTATTCGATTGGCTGAGTGTGATGCCTATTTAAAATACTACACTAGCATACTGACTCTCTTGGAGGCGAAAAAGCGCCTATAATTGGACCCAGATACCGCTAAGTGCTCAAAACAACTCTTCAATATTGAAATAGGTGATGATTGTGATGACCTCCACTGGATCCAAATTTGAACGCTTAGGCGCTGTGAGCATTTGCGATAATCCCAACACAGTAACACATTTTTTATAATCATTGTGTCATTGAAGTTTAAAAACCATTCTATTGCTTGCGTTGGGTCTGAACTCGAATACATAATGGACTATTTACTACAAAAGATTTATGACCAAAAAGAGTGCATACTGTGCATTATACTAAAATTTTGCTCTTATGTTGACTAGAATAGGCCCCAGGGCTAGCGGCTAGCCAGAATTACCTACTCCAAAAAAATCACCTTGCACAGCCCATATACGTCCCAATGCTGGGCACGGGCCTCTTCTACTATTGAGAGTGTTTAGATCTTAGTCCACCACGCTGGCCTAGTGCGGGTTGGCGAAAATTTCTAAGAACTTTTTACGTGTGCAGGTTTCATCACGATGTTTTCCTCCACCGTTAGCGCAAGTGATAATTCAATGTGAATACACACATAACTTCGAAAAGTCAGAGCTGTGTGCCTGGGGTTCGAACCCGCGACCGCCGAGATTCTCGAAAGTGCGCCCACACCTCGAGGTTATCACTGCTTTTTTGCGTAGGTATGTCGTTGTAAAAAGTGCTTAAATAAAACAACAATATGTTTTCGAACATGTTTAATTAGTAACACCTATAATTTATTTTGTCGCAACAATTCAATTCAACTAATCATACACAACATGCTATCTCTTACATTCCACAATGTTACGTTTATGAGGGGAGAATAGAGAAACATAATTGACCTAAAACGATGTTAAAACACCCTGATAAAATTATATTGAAGAAATTACGTTAAAGTGAGGACAAACTTATCATATAGCCGATTAGTCGAAAACCAAAAAACAATACCAATACTTTCAAAGTAGCGTTAGTAAAACATTCATTTAATAGTCACAGCAACATAAATCACATAGTATCGACGGATACATGTCGTTCAACATAAATAAATCAGAAATACGCACTTAAAAAGATTTGTTTTTCTTCGCTCAGCGAATTTTTTGTCTCACTATTAAATACTGAACGCAAAATTAATACTTAAAAACACATCTTAGTCAAATATACAATGAATAACATTCGATCTTTAAACCTAATGCGAGAATTTTCATGATACATTAATACGAATTGCTGTTTTTAATACAATAAAAATACCTTTTGTCTATGTCGTGACAGACGGATTGTTGTCTTTGTTACAAACCAATTGTTGTCTATGGAAGTAGAAGTTTTAGTTCGAAATCCTTTTTTTTCTAATTTCACACCAAGGTGGCACTACACTCAACGATGAATGATCTTAAAAATATTTAATGTCTTTATTATTCACAAGTTGCCATTTTAATTCTTATAAATAAAATTGAAAATGCAATTAATCCGCAGAATACCAACACTGCATTGACTAGACTGTAACCGGCCTTCACATTACCAGGAAAAGATATAAACATAGATGTAAATGTGTAAAAATACTTTAGATCTAATTGGTGCTCGTGTTTTTGGTCAAAGTAAACTAAATATACATTTCGCTTTCTGCCTTAATGAAACATACTTCTCTTCTCTTTCTTAAAACTTAATATTTCAATATTTATTTATATAAAACAAAGCTGTAAACATTTACATCTACGTATACTGTTCATTTGTAAAAATACAAAGATAATAAGATTTTCTAGTAAAATACATTTCCTAAGAAGAAATTAATGCAAAGAAATACGAATAAATGTCTTCATTTGTTGTCACCGCCTCGGGCAAACGCTTCACAGATTAAAATAGTCATAAATAGTAATAACAAAACGTTGCAAAATAACGCTTAATCTCTTCATAATACGTCATAAATCCGTGTGCATCGTACGTAAACATCGAATGTATTTATTTAAAAATTCTACGCACATCCAGTGACAAGCTAACATGACGTCGAAAGGCCACCATAATTATTATTCTCATACGTGTGAAGATGTTTTTAACTCTTTATATATTATCTACTCACTACACGCACATACAATTTTGAAACATGACAATGACAATTAGGGTCAAGTAGCTTACTATTAGAGATGGTGCCGAACTATTATATCGATGCCTGAAAAATTGCTGCCAAACAATAATATAATTAAAATATGTCTTTGTTGACGGTTCCTAGGTAATCTCGGCAGTATAGTTACTAGTGTTGGCAACATTTCCAGTAGTGTGGCATCGTTGACGACGAATGTCTTTTAAGACTCAATTTTCATCGATGACAAGATCAATAATAATTCATCTCTAATAATTATCGACATGAAGAGATAAAGTTACTTGACCTTAACAAAGCGCTGGGAATAAATTACTAAGATCCATAGACAACATACATACACATTATACAGAAGAATTATAAAATACTTTGTGTGATCATATTTAATTATAAATGGAAATCACTGAACACTCCGATTTTTTAAAAACTTTTCTTTTATTAATATGCGCCGATTTTTTTATTGTTATTGAATTAAACTACCGAGTTGGTAAGTAATAAGGCGCTCAACTTTTTGAATGATTGCACAGACAAGCATAAAAGTCAAGTGAGTCATCTTAGCATTAATGCTTTAAGCCCAAAATAAAAACGATCGTAACCAATCGACCAATAGAAATATAGTAAAATTAACTTTTACTTAAAACATTTATTATACCTCTACTTATTTTCAGACAAATTAACA
This sequence comes from Cephonodes hylas, assembly GCA_030295005.1. Lineage (NCBI taxonomy): Eukaryota > Metazoa > Arthropoda > Insecta > Lepidoptera > Sphingidae > Cephonodes > Cephonodes hylas. The sequence continues at coordinate 8,466,088 of AP025372.1, read as the reverse complement.
TCCTAAAATGTCCGCGAAATGTTCTCTCATAATTCACACAATACTTAAAAACACAACACTATTAGTATCGATAAAATGCGTTTTAATTCAATCGATTTAATTAGTAGTCTGCGACCCTCACTAATCTGATGGACTAAGGCCTAACTCCTCTGAATTATAGCCGGGCCCGAGTCCAATTTTTATAGGCTGATGATGACTCAATCGACTTCTAATACTCGACAGTGGCCAGAAACAAAACCACGTCCCTGTTTGTTGAGTAATAAAATAGAAACTAATACTGTTTAGATGTTCTTGGGCACGGGTTGTATGGGGCGGACGTTGAATTTCTCCTCCGGCTTCCAGTCCCACACGATGGGCATCGCGCTCTCGTAGTAATAGCTGTACATCTGGTTTTGTACGTGTTTCGAGATGTCTTTCGGCTCTGGGTACACCGAAGCCAGACCTGGAAGTCAAAAGTGACTATCAATTTTTTTTCTTGGTAATCACGACAGGTGAAAACTATGATACATTACACTATAACTGTTGGATATTTTATAAATTTACATAAAGACAAGATAATATCAATTACAAATAGGTATTTCTTACTAAAATATTTTAAATTTCGTAACTACACTTACATAAATATTGAGGCTAACTTAAACATACGATTAGATTACAAATTACAATCTTGCAATTCCTTAAAAACCAATGTAAATATAAATCGCATGTAAAGAATATTTTTTAATTTTCTATAATATTGAAATTACTCTACTATTACTAATAAGTAATAGTATTGTTCTGTATAATAGTGCAAAATAATATAATTCAATCATAGTTTTCTTATTTGCAGAGCAGTTTTGTATATTAAAATTAAAAATATTTTTAACGTAATGTTCAGGTTAAAACTGTTTGCATCGTTACAATTATAATACAAATACCATAATTCTCAATAAAATTACCCGTACAACCGATTAAAATTGCCTAAATACTCAGTCATCAACGTTAACTAAATACGAAATCAACTAAATTTTTAAATTACCCAAAACTATAATGTAAATAATTTCCCATGAAATTCAATATGTAATTATGAAAAACATCTGTTACCGTTAATCACTTCACATTACGTATGAAATGGATGGTCTCTGCCTTGGAAATTTGACAAATCAATTTTCGAACTCGGCGGCCAATCGTAGGCGTCTGGCAATTGACACTCGTAGTTAAAATTGAACTGACACATTCTTATGTGTTTCGATAAATCACACGGCGTGGGATAAACTGACGCGAGACCTGGCAAATCAATTTCTATCGATTATCGATAATATTGAGAGATAATCGACTATACATAGAATCGGCTATAAATACTAATCTAATAAAGAACTAAGACAAAATTTGGATAAAAAAAATCTATAATTAATAAACGTTTCAGTACGTAGGTCCTAACACCTTGCTTTTCAGGGTAAACAAAATTATGGGAAATAAATGCGTTGACAACAAACGATTTTGTAAGTACTTATGGTAATTAATCGATTTTAAACTGCATCGTTTGAGTTCGCATTTTCTGTGAAATATATTTACAACATGAAATGATGTATATAATTACCTATATATGAATTACCTATATTGTCATTCTTAGGGTACAATTTCAGACTCGGTGCCGCTACTAAGAATTTTCGACCCAGGAAACAACCCAGAACTTCTAGATCGAATTGCACATATTGCGCGTGTGTTTCGTTTTTACATTATTGTTCAAATCGCTCGTTTGCCTCCATTCTTATACAAAAAATATAAATAAATAGAATGCATACCTTCGTCATAAGCTGTTTTGGCGACTTCGATGGCGATGGCAACAGACACCTCCTTGACTTCGGCCAGCGACGGGTAGATGCGGCCGATGGACAAGTCGTCCTCACTCACATAGTTTGCTAGGGTCTGAAATTAATTTAAATAACAAATTAAAAAATAATGATTCGATACAGTTTTTCCATGGAAAAGAAAAATACTAAATTACTATAGTGTTGATTAAGAAAACTGCAATTTATGACATCACTGTTTTACAATCATAATATGCCTATGTCCAACAGTGGACTAAGATTGGCTGATGATGGTGATGATGATGACAATCATAATACATTAACTTTAATATATTTACCAATTCGACTAAATTCTATACAAAACTTTTGGGTATCATTTCATAATGCCATGATTGATCCATTGACGATTTGAGAAGTGGGGGGATCTGAATGGGTGAGGGCTGCTCAAGACCAGGATAGTTGGAGCTTTCTTGGGGAGACCTACGTTCAGTAGTGAACGACAGGCTAAGTATAGTATAATATACAGGGTGTATTTAGACCGTGATCGAAAACTGAACCAGGTAATAGCGAGGGTGATCACAAACCCAGTGGCGATATTAAAAATTGCGACAAAAAATAAAAATTTTGACGTTTTCCATACAACCATCGGTGTTAAAAGTATGTGGTTTGTATGGAAAAGCTCAAAAGTTTAATTTTTTGTCGGGATTTTCTTTAATGCCAGGGGGTTTGTAATCACTATCGCTATTACCTGCCTCAGTTTTCGATCACGGTCTAAATACACCCTGTAGTACACTATAGTATAGCTCTAATAACATTGTACACTTACTCTAGCGGCAGTGAGGAACATGTTCTCGGAGATGTGGTGCGTGGCGGTGGCGATGACGCCGAGCGCGACGCCGGGGAAGATGTACGAGTTGTTGCCCTGCCCCGGGCGGTACTCCTTGCCGTTGAAGTTCACTGGGGGGAACGGAGACCCGGACGCGAAGATACAACGGCCCTGGAACGGAACATAAATTAATGCAGAAGAAATGGCATTATTATAAAAGATCCTAGAATGTAACACGAAGTAATAATTGTTAAGTAAAATAATTACGAACAAAAAAACAATTTCATGTTTTATTTTTTGTTATCACCCTTCGACTTCTTGTGGTCGTAACCATGACGTGGACCATTTTTTTGGTTTTAAATTTCACTACTTCTCTACTATAAATGATTATTCTGTATTTTATCAGACCCCTTCTTATTGGTCTTACACGCTTAGTACCCCACACCATGTCTGCTTATTAATCTAATCATATTACAATCGAGACAAAGTAATTATATAAAGTTGATAACATTCTTATTGTTTAGACTACAATAAATAATTTTTTCTATTTAAAATCCACGATAAAAATAATTCAAGTCGCCAAACAGTAACATATGATTTACGAGCAAGATTTTTTCCTACGTTATCAACATTATGTTGTAAATTTTATATTTAACGCCGAAAGATTATCGCTTGTTTCTAAGCCACTAAAAGGTAGTATTATTATTGTTTAATTGCTATATATAATGTTTGTATGTCTGTATGTTCTTAAATGTAATTTGAGCCAAGGAAGATTACTGAGTTGCTAAGACCAGTTTTCGACATTTGGCGTCACCGTCATTCTAATGTAAATGGAGCCCTCTCCATGTACATGCTTACATTCAATCCCTATTGAATGTAAGCATGTACATTTTTTTTGTATAATCCAATGGGTCCCTGGATGATTTCAAAACACAATTGAATCGGGTAGATGGCGCTGTTGCGGCATATCGGTATAAGCTTTCAAGGGCAGCGACGTCTGCCGGGACAGCTACTTTTCATGTACAAATACAATTTTTCACGAGAAAAATATATTTTTTTCCCAGATACATATTATTAATAAATTACCACCTCACCTCGGTGTGATCGTACGCGTCCTGCGCAGTACATTCGGCTTTACTGGTGGGATTGGAGAGGGCGAAGATTACCGGCCGATCTGTGTTCTTGGCCATTTGCTTCAATACATTGGTAGTGAAGGCGCCGCCGACGGTGGAGCACCCTGAAATTGATTTTTTTTTTTGTCAATTCACGTACATTTAATCGTAAAAATAGAATATTCTTACTTTTTTAACTTAACAAAAAGTATTTTTAAATAAGTAAACACCATTTTATTTCTAATTTAGTTTATAGAAATCTCTTTCCGTCGTTATTAGCCATCAACTCATGCAGATTTAATATACTTTATAAATTTAATTCAGAACAAGTTCGAAGGAATAGCGCGAGATGTCGCCAATAATAATTACGACCTAAAAGGGTACTTTAATGTGATATGTATAGCAATGGTTGGTAACATGTTGTATAGTGATAAATATTTACAACGCTCACAGAGATTCTGACGTAGATAAGTAAATTGTATAATATACTTTGCGTGGGCTAAACAGTTCTTAAATTCAATTTAACGGTTTTACTAATAAAACTGCACTCAATACGCCGCAAAGAAACAATCACCGAATTACTCTACGAAGTAAATACTGAAACCACTTGGAAGTCGTAAAACTATGACGCATGTTTTTATTTACTTTATTTTATTCTTGAAGTTTCTAGAAAGTACCGTTGATGTTTTCTTGTGTTTGTTTTTGTAACTGTGCCACTATTTTAAATAAAAACTTCAATTTATAATATCTTCAATATATATAAAAACTTTTCTATTTTCTAAAGTAGTCTTGCAAAGAAAAATATCAAAATAATATTCCTAAGAAAAAGCCTGCTACTAAAGAATACGAAAACAAAGAAACATGTTAACCTGAAAAATGCCTACATTAATTTTTTGGCCTTTATAAAAATCATTGACCAAAATTGCTGAGATTAGGGTGAAAGAGCTTTAGTAGGGGGAAAACGACAAGGAGTGGGTTGCGGACGGAGCAAATTTACTTTCTTTATTTATTACCCTGGTTCAACTTTTTTGAAAACACATTCAATACTTGCAAAACAGCATAAATAAATTCAACTCACCAATAAGACAGCTGGGCTTGATTTTGGCGACGCACGCTTCGAAGTCCTTCTCCGGTTCGATGTCCTTGCCGAATACTTTGGCGTGTTCGGGGACCCCGCCCTCCCGGCGCGTGGACAGCAGCCCGTCCACGTCGAACATGTACACGCGCTCCCGAGCCTGCCGCTCCGACAGACCCTCCGCCACCATGGCTGACACGGTGAGATTCGCGATGCCGTTTGCTGCCTATGGGGAATCATAGTTCTAGTTATTTATTTATGCTTTTTATACAAATACAATCGTGATGATGATGATGATGATACAAATACAAATCATGTATAAAGGCAGGCTTAATGCCTAAGGCGTCTACCAGTCAACCTTAGGGTGGTTATATGATAGGTGCATAAGTATTGATACTTTTAAACTGAAGCTAAACGCCTGTGAGAGCATACGAGCAATATCACCGTTAGTGGTAAAGTCTTAGATTTTAGTAATTTCAGGGGAAAACCAAAGCTGCTGTCTATGAAGGATAAATAGCAACGTTTGAGATGTAGGTACTCTAACAGGGATTTCATTTTAGAATCTAGGCCTTCATGCAAACTCATTTAGGAGATTTATTTATGTCTTGGAAAGTTAATTAACCTTAATCCTAACAGTCATTGACTGAATTCTATCCTGATTTAGGAGCACAAAATTTTCAAATAAAGAGATTCAAATCCAATACTATACACCACAACAGAAGTTATGACTTCTGTTCTTAGTCTACCACGAGGTATGCCTCGTGGTAGACTAAGAATTTGCCGCTCTCAATTGATGAAAACGTTATTAAAGTAGATCTAGATACTTACAGAGCCAGCACCCAGGAACAAATAGATGTTCTCGCTGAGTTTCCTCTTGGTGACCCTGACGGCGGCCATGAGCCCGGCCACCGCCACGCTGGCCGTGCCTTGGATGTCGTCGTTGAACGTGCAGTATTTGTTGCGGTACTTCTTCAGAAGACGACCGGCGTTGGGCAGGGCGAAATCTTCGAACTGTGGAACGATTCTATTTTAAACATAATGTCTTGGTATGTGGATAAAGTAAATAACTTATGGTCGTGTGATCTTTATTTTACTTTTTGTTTTAAATAGGGGCAGTATAATAGTTTTCATATTTTTCTAGCACCCGCCATCTCTTGAGTCAAAATTTATCAAACGCGTTTTAGCATCAACGTTGTAACAATCTGAGATTTTTCGTAGAATGCAGCTTTTTGCTTTAATGTATAAGGGCTTACTAGATAGAAAGGTTTCTTAATAATCTTTCTGAATAGGGCAAAGTTCAGTAGGACCTATGACATTAAGGCAATCGCTACAAAGTTAGGCTTAACAACGTGGTTTGGTATTGGGCACAGACGGTTTTGCTTAATATAAAATGCGTTTTATCGTTACTTGAAACAGCTTGTTTTTATCAACGTGTTCATTACAAATATTATTTTAAAAGAACTAACATAAATATGCAACTCAAGTGCAAGTGCTTCATACTATTACTTAAATGCTGTAAATAAAATTTATTCTCATTCAAAATTCATAATAAGTAATTAAAGTAATTGTAAAAATCAATTTATTACGAAGAGACAGCCCTATGAAATAGCAAAAAAAGGCTACAAAATTTCTATTGGCTTGCTATGCCTGATTGGTCGTAGAGCATGATGGATGGGACTATTTTTCATTGACGTCCAATCCGTTACGACATAAAGGTCAAAATGTAATGGCACGTGTTTTAAACGCTTATCGATCACAAAGAACCGATATGATGGAACGAGTTAGCCCCATAAAAATAGGTTACTTTCTTCCAACGCTCAGGTAAGCGTTCGCACCTTAAGTTCACCTTGAGAAAATAAATTGGAAACCACTTTTGAGTAAGATATGAATTATGTACCCATTGATTAAATCATTAAGTTATTGCTCTAAGTAATGAGAAAAAATAAAGAAGACAGCATTTAAAGTGTAAGGAGAAAAAAAATGTTGTAACCATCCTGTTAATAATTAAGACGAAGGTGACTAACACGAGGCTCTACAGGTTACATAATACAAAAACAAAATTAATAAAACACGTTTTTGCAAAATAGCGCACACAGACTAATTACATTGTAAGGACAGTATTCTTTGACGTATCAGTATCATATGTTTTTACCCGTCATCAAACCTTGTGAAAACGTGACATTATATTAAAAGTATAGGGACACAATAAAATACTCCAATTCTATAGAATGTACTGGCACATGTACGTGATAACGAGAAATTCACGATTCGAGGAAATAAAGTAATTTTGTCAATATGACTCATGGCATGGTGATAATATGACGTAATCAGACTATACAACAATACACTTTATTTATGGAACACAGCGGCGTACACCGTAAGAGATATATTATAATAAGGGGCGAATAGACAACGCTGAATAACATTAATCTAAATTTAAAATTTTCTCATATCGTCAACATCTTCATCCGAAGGTCAAGAAAAAGTTTTTTTGCACGCGATTCAATCGATCGTCCATCAATAGCTAATCATTTGCTAAAATAATTGCTTTTTACTCAGCTTTCCAAATAAGGTCCGAAAGTAAAATCTAAGATTTTTTTCGCTAGGTAGAAAAATGTCAGCCCTGATTTTAAATAAGACCCAGTAGTTTTTAGTTCCGAGGAATATGCGACTATATACTGTCAATTACACATGCTGTCGAGATGCCATGTTGATAACTCAGACACTTTTGCAAATCATAGTTTTGAAAGGCAAGGCCAAGAATAACGGTCTATAGCACTCATCAGAAACTTTATCATAATAATATTCCCATTGTCAATTCTTAAATGCGTCATTCAAACATAAGTACATATATAGTAGCCTATATGAGTCATGAGTAGATTTCAAATCTCGTACGAGTGATTAAAAGCGTAATGAACAATGCCGTCATACACGCTTAGCATTACATAACCGACAAATGAGGCTTAACGGTGAGTTTCAAGCGTAAATAAAGGAAACTTAGCTAAGTCTAAACTAATCATCATCCTCATTAGCTCATATACGTTCCATTATTGGGCACGGGCTTCTCTACAACTGGTAGGGTTCAGACCTCAGTTAACCACGCTGGCCTATTGTGGGTTGGCGAACTTAAGAAACTCTCAAAAAATTAGGTGAGCGGACTTCCCCATGATGTTTCGTTAACCTTTAATGATGATTCATTGTGAATACAAGTCTTAACTAAACCGTCTCCATTATCTTGGTTTACAGTGTAAAAGATCTAACTCGAGGTTGAGACTCGACTTTCACACGTATATCATACACACGTGCATCATATATAGTAATCGATCGTTAAAAGGTATAAACCGTAGCAAAAGACCGATTCTGAGGAGCGGGACATCAATTACATCCGTATGAGTAAGTAGGATTGTGTCATTATAATGATCTCATAGCTAATGCCAATGACTTGTTCGTCAATACAAATATTTTAACACTAGCTTTTGCCCGCGACTCCGTCTGCGTAGACTTTAGGGCTGAGTGCAGAAAGATAATAAGTGAATCTTTAATTTGTCTCATAAGTGTCTAAAAAAAGTTTTACTTTGAAAAATCTATTTCCGCATTTATAACATGTTTATTCTACGGGAACATTTAATTGTTATTTCACAGGGTCCTATTTATGTTCATACCTAAAATATATAACTTAGTCGAATAGTTTAGGCGTGAAAGCGTAACAGACTTACAGACTTACTCTTGCAATTATAACATGTACCCATACCCACGGGAACACATTTTCCAGGATAAAAGTATATCATGTTAATTCGGTGGGTCCTACCTATCTCTATACCAAAACTCATTTAGATTGATTCAGTAGATCTTGAATATAGCTATTCCCACGGAAATACTACATTTTCCGGGATAAAAGTATTCTATGTTACTTTGGTGGGTCCTACCTATCTCCATACCAAAAGTCATTTAAATAGGTTCAGTACATCTAGATAATAATAATTCCCACGGGAATACTACATTTTCCGGGATAAAAGTATCCTTTGTTACTTCGGCGGGCCCTACCTATCTCCATACCAAATATCATTGAAATCTGTTCAGTAGATCCTGAAATACCCATTCCCACGGGAATACTACATTTTCCGGGATAAAATGTATCCTATGTTACTTCGGTGGGCCCTACCTATCTCCATACCAAAAATCATTCAAATAGGTTCAGTAGATCCAGAAATACCCATTCCCACGGGAATACTATATTTTCCGGGATAAAATGTATCCTATGTCACTTCGGCGGGCCGTACCTATCTCCATACCAAAAATCATTCAAATAGGTTCAGTAGATCCAGAAATACCCATTCCCACGGGAATACTATATTTTCCGGGATAAAATGTATCCTATGTCACTTCGGCGGGCCCTACCTATCTCCATACCAAAAATCATTCAAATCGGTTCAGTAGATCCAGAAATACCCGTTCCCACGGGAATACTACATTTTCCGGGATAAAATGCATCCTATGTTGCTTCGGTGGGCCCTACCTATCTCCATACCAAATATCATTAAAATCGGTTCAGTAGATCCAGAAATAACCGTTCCCACGGGAATACTACATTTTCCGGGATAAAATGTATCCTATGTCACTTCGGCGGGCCCTACCTATCTCCATACCAAAAATCATTCAAATCGGTTCAGTAGATCCAGAAATACCCGTTCCCACGGGAACACTACATTTTCCGGGATAAAATGCATCCTATGTTGCTTCGGTGGGCCCTACCTATCTCCATACCAAATATCATTAAAATCGGTTCAGTAGATCCAGAAATAACCGTTCCCACGGGAATACTACATTTTCCAGGATAAAATGCATCCTATGTTACTTCGGTGGGCCTTACCTATCTCCATACCAAAAATCATTGAAATCGGTCAAATGGTTTAGACGTGAAAGCATTACACAGGTAGTGTTACTTTCGAGTTACAATAAATGCTCATCCCACAGGAACCCTACATATTCCCGGGATAAAATGTTGTTCATGTTACTTCATAGGATCTCATTTATGATCATACCGAGAATCATAAAAGTCGGTCGAATGGTTTAAGCGTGAAAGCGTAAGAAAAATATAGGGTTTTTTACCCAATCCCACGGGAATACTACATTTTCCGGGATAAAAAGTATCCTATGTTACTTCGGTGGGTCCCATCTATCTTCATCCCAAAAATCATCCAATTCGGTTCAGTACTTTTTGAGTTTATTCGTAACAAACATACAAAAATACAAAAATACAAAAATACAAAAATACAAACCTTTCCTCTTTATAATAATAGTATAGATAGTATAGATATAGATATAGATATATAATATTTTGTAGCTAATGCTGTGCGTTATATAGCGTAGCTAACAACACCGCTTAAGTCGAAAATTGGTGGATTTTACATTTTAATCTCATTGGATAGAGCTACTTCTTGCGCGTCGAACCATAGGTCACAAAATAAAGGTTTCAGCCTAGCAGAAGCCTTAATTAAAAAAATAGGGGCAGCGCGCACGTCGGTTGGTCTCTCAACACCGCACAGTTTTTTTCGTCTCCTGTAAAGTTGGCAAAACTGACTTACGCGGTGTTGTAAGTTAAGGGACGATAGGTAAGTTAAAAGCGGTGAAATTAGTCCCTCAATCTCAAAACGAATATTATTAATTGCTATACATATACACTAACATATATCACCTACTATTACCATGAAGGTATAGTAGAGCTATTATACTTATTCTACAAGTAGCAGTCACGCAGTCACGTTTTCGAAATGTATCCGAATACAATCATCCCACCGGGCAATTTAATTCAAATTGCTTTCAGCCTGTGCGCACGGACCGCCCGTGACCGCACAGTATCACTCCCCTGAACCTTGAGTAACTCATATAAAAACTTCCACCGTTAATGACCGCCTGATGAATATCATCCTATGTGTTAAGGATATATCAAGGAACTTCCTTGGCACCATTAAGTGTTTTAGTCTCCTAGAAAACAATTCAAACGCAGTAGAAAATATTATGGAGTATACAAACGGGCCTAATGTCAGCAGTCAAATCCGACCCTACCGTAATGTAATGTACTTAAAAAAAACTCACAAAACTGCTGATGCCTATAGATATTAATGATATTGGGATCAGACACACAATTGTCTCGTTCATTTATTTCGCTACTGCCACCAAGACAATAAATAGAATCAAATATGGGAGTATCCATTAAAAATATATCGAAGAATTTCAACTTATTATCTTAAAATATTCTAAAGCTAGACAATACGACTGGAACATGACATTCCATTCTCATTTTATAAATTATTTTAAACGTGTGTTTTTATTAAAGAAATTCTATAATAAAACGTCCACAAGAAGGCCAGAGCTGACAATTAACAGAGCTTTTTTATAGTCTCATGCAAATCAGATGCCAGTTTTTGACACCCACACAGAAATAGTCGGTTGAATGAAACATAAACGTATGAGTGATCAATCTTTTCGTCACAATCTTAAAAAGAAAATAAAACGGATTCTCTAATTTCGGAGATTCATTTCAAAGAACATCTTTGTAAGCTGGCCAATGAATACATTAATTAAGTCGACCTTGGGCTATTATTAATTCGATAGCAGAGACCTACTCATATTAGACACCAAAGCACGTACGTTGAACCGCAAATCTAAACTCGCAACTAAATCGATCGCACATCATACGCGGTACGTAATAGTGGCTCCAGGCGCCATTACACTACGATATGTATATAAGTTTTGTGGAGGCACCTTGCCAACTAAGAGGCCGTCTGCAACGTCGAAGGCATCCCAGCACAGACTATGGGACGCCGATCTACTGAACCCTAGGATGACCTCATAAACAACGAAGCCATGAGAATAATACGCGCAATTTGGAAACCATAGCAATACCCGTGTTTTGGACAAACGATTTGCAAAAGTAGGAAACTACTTATTGACAAAATCGCAACACGTTCCGCGTACGTAAACAACATAAAACTATTTTTCACCCGGATAAATAACATGGAAATTTACCGTATGCCACCGTTTAGCGGTTTTGCTAATCAGCTGAATTTATATACACAAGACAGGAAATTCAATCAACCGCGCCTAGCTGTGTGCACATTCATTATCCTAATCAATACCGATACGGGCATCATGTTCTAAATGAACCAAACCGTATTATATGTCACTATTTACATTATACGGAACCAAAATATAACACGTATTCTGTAAAAAAAATAACAGGTATTAAGGAAACATTCGTCGTGTATGTGGATCGGTACAATAAACAATTTCTACTTCTGGAAACAATTCGTGTCCTTCGTTAAAATTACTTAATGTAACTGCAATAAAGTATCAGCCGACACTAACAGTTAACGACACGAACGATATCATGACCTGTTTTACATTGCTGTTTTGTACTGTGATAAATAAAAAAGAATATTAAAATACCCAAATTTTGAACCAGTATCAAGCATGTAAGTTTTAAATCAGTTTACATTTTTAAAAAAACTCAAAAAATGAATAAGAAAGAAGAGTCGAAATTGATAGTCCGATGTCTGAGTCAAATTCCAAAAAGCTTCAAATGATGCATAGCTGAAATATTCGCTACATTGCCATTAAATTCGCACTGGAATCGAGATTACGTGACTAACCTCACTGATCGACGAATCAACATCTCTGAATACCTTTAAATACAATCACTTTACCTAAAAAAGAAAATTACAACAACGCGATTAATTTTCGTCTTCCGTCTTTTTCTTTTGTTTTCTTCACTTTGGCCCATACTTATTAAATATCGATATTGTATGAAATGACGAGCCAGAACATGAATGCAAATACACACAGTTGTAACATGGGTTTTACGTGAGCACCAGTGCGTCGGCTGCGAGTGAACGTGACACTTTTGTTTCGGCCGAGCACGTGTCCGCGGGCATTCTGTACCAACCGCCTTTGTCAGATGCAGCGGTAAAGTGAACACATTGTTTACTACGCTTCCTGCTCTTTTAGTGTTTGCGTTTCACACATTATGCGTGTTTAATAGTACTTGATTAGCTATCTTAGGCACGTGCTTGGCTTGAGTAATAAAAATACAGCGATTAATCAACGGTATCAGAGAATATATCGGAGTAGCCAGAACGCCGTCGATGTAGACGCGCGAATCGGATTAGCAATCAGCATAATTATTTATATCGTTTATCGGCTGTCGTTGATCTTCATTTTTTTTTTAAAACAAATTACCAACAATTTTACTAAATTATTTTGACACAAATTTATAATAATTTTTTTACGAAAATAACTTGTCGAAATCTGACGACTATATAAAAAGATTATTTATAATTACAAATCTTAGCTATACACTGTTGTATTCAGATGCAATGTCGAACACGTTTAAAAAATCTCCTAAATCAAGTAGTTTAGCAGCTACTGTGATATACATTTTTTATTTTTAGTCATTAATAATTTTTAATCAACGGCTTCCCGACAACGCTCAAATAACGCGAATGTGTATTACTAACACAATTTTCGTCACGTATTTTCCCGCAATTAAAATATTCCCGTATATCTAAAGTGCTATCGATGATTAATACTCATTGTAATTTTCCTTTTGCCGCGTAAATTCATGAAAGTACCGCTATTGTCTATGTCAAGCAATTAAAATACCGGGAATTACAAGAACTACTTACAGATACCATGAGTAATGAGTATAATAGGGAATCGCAACCATCAAGTATTTCTACTTCCCAACATGCATATCAAGCTCTTATTCAAAGTAGTAATTGCTTTAACGGTGAAGGAAAACATCGTGATGAAACCTGCACACCTAAAAAGTTCTTAGGAATTTCTTAGGTGTGTAGTCTGCCAACCCGCACTAGGCCAGCGTGGCGGACTATGGCCTAAACCCTCTCAATGGTAGAGGAGACCCGTGCTCAGCAGTGGGCGTATATGGGTTGATGAAGAAGATGAAGATTCAAAGTAACGTATGATATATAGATACATACATGTACATACACAATATGCATATATGTACATAGGGGTAGATAGAGGTAACACTTCTGCACACTCATGTCACCAATTAATTTTTCGTCCCATGTAACAGGGGGCAAGGCAAGCCTTAGGAATTTTACGACCAAATTTCTACTCCGTGCTACTACTAAGGATTGCCTAACAGAAAAGCCTAAATCGCTACCCAACCCTGAATCGAACCTAATACAGCTCATACTTGTACCGCGAGACCACGAGACAGTGTATTCAAAAATTCTTACGAGCATAATTAATAATTCTTACATCATAATATGATTTATGGTTTCCATAGATAAGTCTACCTTATGTTGACGTAAAGGAGGCAAATCATGGTTTCTGATAAAATCTTTTATCTTGGAAAGTCCGAGGAAAATTTATAATGAAACCTTTATTTATCCCTATAAACTATACAGAATGAGTGACTAACTTTCTATACTACGTGACTCACTTCATGGTATTTTCACAAAAATCCAATTTTTTTTTGATTGGTTACATGTAGGCAAAACAATTATTTCAGTGGGTAATTAAACCTTATACAAAATTGGGATCGGATGTAATTATCCAAAGCAACATATTTTAAACTGATAAAAAGAAAAAAATATTAACAGATTCATCCTCCATGACTTTAAAGTAACCGTAGCGAAAATTGTATGACAACATATGCTAATGACCCCAGAGTGAAAGATAAAAATAATGTTGACAAAAACAGTACCAAAAAACCACGTGTAATCAATCAATCAAGCAAAGCACGCTATAATAACGATCATAAAACTGATAAACCTATACGTGTTATATCGAACAATAAAAATATAAATCACACGGAAATCGTATCGATAACCGCGAAACATCGTTTCAACTGTTACTACTGTTTTACGAGGCGAAATGTAATGTGATTTATACATTGGCGGTGAAGTATGGGCAGATTTTTATTTTATTAACAAGAATGCGTCGATACGCGAGCAACTGATTGTGTTATACAATTATCAGGTACGCAGATTGCCGTGACATATGTTCGATATTATTGAATAATCACTTTTATCTAAATAATATGCAAGTCATAGCAACACATTGAGAATAGGCAGCTAGACAAATATTAATAAATGGTTAGTAGGTTTTTTTTTTTTTCTGAAAACCAATTTTGACACTCATAATAGAATTTTTAATAAATGGGGGGACGAAGAAATAAATTTGGTAGACTTCACATAATAAAATCAGGGTGCGTTTAAAAGCACGCATTCGACTGTCATACAACCAAAAAATATTTAGGGCGATCAATAACTTTTATGCTTAAGCTTCTTTTTATACCTCATTTTAATTGTTGTATACATTAGAAGTATTTCGTCCAAAAAAAAACGTGACGTGAACTTCACCACTCACTCAATAAAACATGGCTCAAGTCTCTGCGTGAAAGATCAATACTGACCTGTAGTAAGGTGTTCTGTCCGTATCTTTGAACGCACGCCTCCATGAATTCGTCGATAAACTCGTCGTATTCCTTTCCACGCACTCGCTTTTGCCGAAGACCGATGTATAATGGGTCTTCGAGGAGGTCCTGAGAAAAAAAATACAGTAAACGGTAAGTCTGAAAAAGTTTAGGTTACTGAATATTTGCAGTCCCTATATTGTTCCATTTCATTGATAAAAAAATATTATAGAAAAATGTGTTTCTAACTAAAACAATAAATGAACTTCCTTAAAGATCTCTATTCTCTAGAACGTCATATCAGAAATATTTCCATTTCCTTATCAGTAATGCAAATTTTATAATTTATCTATATATATAAAAGAAAGTCGTGTTAGTTACACCACTTATAACTCAAGAACGGCAGAACAGATTTGGCTGAAAATTGGTAGGGAGGTAGCTTAGAGCCAGGAGACGGACATAGGATACTTTTTATCCCGTTCGATAGCGTTCCCGTGGGACTTTTCATTGTTTTCTTTATCCATACAAAAGTTTCGTTTTAATAATTAAGTAAATTTAAACTTTAATACAATACAATAAATTTTAAATCGTAGTGGAGGAGTTCTATGTTATAAAAATGAATTGCTCGATGTGTTCCTAAGCGCAAATCTCGAGAACAGCTGAACCGATTTCGCTAATTCTTTTTTTATAATATTCCTTGAAGTACGAGGATTGTTCTTACGGAGAGATACATTTTAATAATTGCCTGAAAAGGTCTAAAAATAATACTTTTCTATATTCCCATACAAAAGGTTCGTAATGATACTTAAGTCATTTTGAACTTTAACACCATACAAAATTTCCTGTCATTTAATGTTCATCCCGTCGATGCAGTTAGAGGCCCCCTCAAATAAAAGAACTTATTAAAATAAGAATTTTGAATCGACAATATGTATCTATAACATTCGAATTATTGCGTATTTTAGATGTTAAAAATGCAGAATTCTCATGACAATGGATTGACATTTTTTGGCTGTCAAATATTAAGGCGTTCAGAAATTTATTTTGTGTAACAAATCTCCTTGGTAGTGCCTAATATTTTATTTTTTATTATGCTTGAATATCTAAAATACTCTAAATCTCCATCAAGAAATATTAATAAATGGTCAGGGGATGCCTTTTCCATTGATCTAGCCAGTCATGGAACAGGGCTATGAGTTCGCGACCTCGGCTCCCCGAGCTGTTGGAGTCTCCCACTATTTCCTTATCCGGGACTGTGGCATCCTTACCATCAGGCCAAATATCCTTACCTGCAATATCCTGTACCCAAACACACGCTATCTCTACCCCTTTACCAAAAGAACTAAAGCCCCAAGGAGAGTTGGTGTCAGACAGGCGGGCGGCCGTAAAACATTTGCGAAAACATTTATACAGTATGTATAATAAGAAAGGTGACAGGGCCTAGACCGTCCCCCGTAGCCGACGCGCAGGGGCAGCACCCGGTTCCTATGAGAAATGGGCAAGGTTTGTTACACCAGCCCGGGCGGGGGCAACGTAAGACACTAACCCGGGAAATGAGATTGAGGTATGCAAGTTGGAATGTAGGTACGACAAATGGTAGGTCAAGGGAGCTAGCATTTGTGCTAAAAAAGAATAAAAAAATGGTCAACGAAGAAGACTTACGAAAGACGACTGCATGCAGCAAAGATGCGAATGTTGCGGTGGATGTGTGGTAGATGTGTGGAGTGACAGAGTCAGAAATGAATACTTTAGGGTAAGTCTGAAAGTAGCTCCTGTGATAGAAAAGATGAAAGGAAACCGTCTGTCGTGGTATGGGCACATTAAGAGAAGGAATTAATCATATGTAGGAAAAAAAAGTGATGAACATGAAAGTGGATGGATGGGCGAGCCGAGGAAGGCCAAAAAAGAGATGGATGGAATGCGTGACTGAAGATATAAAAAAGAAAGGGGTGAATGAAAACATGACGGCTGACAGGGATGTGTGGAAAAAGAAGAGATACTGCGCCGACCCCAAGTAATTAATTGGGACCAGGGCAAGGGGATGATGATATACCTAAGTAATTAAAAATTAGATTCTGTTAATAAGTAACGAGACATTCATTGGCTGGTAGGGCGATACGAAGTTTGCCGGGACAGCTAGTTAATTATATAACAATGCGTGAGACGATGTAAATAATATATTTCTATTGTTTATTAATGCAAAAAAAACGATATATCACATGACTTAAACTACTGGTATCTATTCTATCAAAAGAAGACGGGTTAAAAATTCATCTAAAAAACAAAAGCTAACAGTTCGATTGAAATAACCTTTGAAGACAATGAATGGACGCCCACAATACAAACTAGTTACAGGCAGACAATACACGAAAAAAGAGAAAATTACAGCCGGGTACATTTGATCCAATTATTTGATCAAAGAGGCCAATCCGAATGCACTAGAAAAATAACATTCGCTTTTGCAGGAAGTATACTTAAGTCAATCTTTATTGGCCATGACATTATGTAAATTATTCATATACGTTACCTGGTTGTCTGTGCCGACATCTAATGTGATGGGGAGACATTGATGAGGTTTGATTCCTGCTAAAGCTGTGTATAGAGACAGTTTCCCCACAGGAATTCCCATTCCGTAAGCGCCAAGGTCGCCCAAACCAAGAATTCTCTCACCATCGGTGAACACAATGGCTCGAACATCAGGCTCCGGCCTAAAATCGTATTCACTTGTAAGTCAAGTTGTATCGGCATTTTCTATAGCACCGTTACACAATAATCTCTTAATGCCATTAACTAAAGAACTCGTGGTTGTTAAAGTTGTTGCCGTGACCGTGAAACTGTCGCGTGACAACACTATTGTTAAAATCCAAGGAAATTAAATGGATTCTCCTCAAGCACAGTTTGAATAGAAACACAGACTTAAACTATTGGAAGAGTAATAGGCACACTTACCAATTTTTAAGAATATTAAATATGTGGCCCTTGTCGTTGATGGTGATGAAGAGACCTCTGGGTCGTCTGTAGATCAGACCGAACCTCTGGCAAGCCAACCCGACCGTAGGAGTGTACACAATGGGCAAATACTTCTCAATATTCTCCGCTAATAGTCTAAAGAACAGCTTCTCATTTCTGTCCTGCAATAATTCAACATCACTGTAAATAATTCTGCCACTGGGTCAAACACTAAAAACATAAAATTAAAATAATCATCAAAATAACTGGTTTCGAGAATTATCCTCGATTACACAATATTATAAAATTAACCGGTATGTTTTATGAATAATAAAACTGGATGTCATTTATGGGTCAGATTTGGCATTGAGAATTAAATTAGCATCCACGGATAAGAAAAGTCAATCAAAAATTCAGATGTCAAACAAAAATTTAACAAATAGTGTCAAAAAAATATATAATAACAAAATCATGCATATCTATAAAAGTACAATTAAATCATAAACAAAATTAAAATGGCAATTGTTAAAACCCGTTTCAACTCAAAAATTTGAATTGCCGCTAATGATAACATGTGCGTAATTGTCTACAAAAGTGCATGTTCCTATTCATCTTTCCATAACCTGTAAATGTGCTTTAAAGATCCATGGAAAATCATTTTATACAAATTTAATATGGTACTTCTAGTGCTCAAAGCAAACTAAAGGTAAGGAATTTTGCGTGCGATATATTTATATGACCTTTTTAACAAAGCTAACAAATCGTTGGGAAATAAAATTAAAGGGAGGCGTATCACGTGACACCCAAAAGACGAAGTATATCACTGCCTGGCCGAAAGTGCTCACGTAAAGTCAAAGAATAAAGAAGTAAAATTCGCAAATCTCGAATAATCATAGATATGAACATACGCGGCAAAGCTGATAATAATTTCAAACAAACTTACATAACCGGATCTTCAATCAAGCTTACAGAACGAAACTCACAGAATCACGGTTCAAGCCGTTACATTACACTTAGAACCCCGTTCCATAACCAATTATATATAAAACATAT
This sequence comes from Cephonodes hylas, assembly GCA_030295005.1. Taxonomy (NCBI): domain Eukaryota; kingdom Metazoa; phylum Arthropoda; class Insecta; order Lepidoptera; family Sphingidae; genus Cephonodes; species Cephonodes hylas. Next base: position 8,446,839 of record AP025372.1, on the reverse strand, counting down.
TCACTGAATAAACGGTACCTTTATCATGTTTAGTCACCTGTAACTCGACGAGGTAGAGATATTTGTTCAGATTGTCCTCGTATCTGTCCACGGATATTCTACAGATGTCCAGCTGTTCCTCTTGAGTTTTGAACTTGGCTGCCAACAGACCGTGAATACCGAGAGCCTGACGCTCTTCTAATGTAAATGCAAGACCCTTTAAGAAACGTTCCTTGTTATTATCATGTCCTACTTTCAATCCTTTTTACCCTAAGTTGCTAGTAGTGGAATTTTTAATTTTCTTTATTACTATTATTTTTATTTTTTGAACACAATAAATATTGAATGCTTAAGAGGATATCGGGTACGAATATGAATATTTACGATTCCAAAGGCTTTACAATCGATGTTATTGTTATGCATCGCACCAGCGTTCATACAAATAGCACCAACAAAGGAAGTACTTAGGTTTTCCTACATCAGAAACTCAAGGCAAGAAATTAAGGAAACATAGGAGTAAAATCCGCGAATACGATACAAAATGAGGTGATGACAACTTACCTTGTTCAACCGTGGATCCCTAAGATGATCGATACCTCTCACAACATTCGGACAGATAATGTTCCCGGTGACCTCGTGATACTCCCTGCATAACACCGAGGAGGGTTCGAGTGCCGGACATTTTGTTAGAATATACGCTAGCGCCCTGTTGGGGCCTATAGCGTTTGTGCAACATCTGTAACAAGGACAAGTCTATGAATAGTTTGTTACTCGCTAAGCAGCTCAAATATTATTGCAGTTACGTGACCGCGTTATTAACTTCTTTTTAGTTTTCCAATCGCATAATTTACGTCAAGATTTTCTTTAAAACAAAATTTTATCACACCTATACAGTGAGAATCATACGTCACACCTTATAAAACCATTCCTTATCATGTAAATAAATCACTTAATAGTAATAAAACACGCCTACGGGTAATTTTATATCACATTATTTTTATAGTACTCTCAGAAACCTCAATCTTTTCGAGCGTAAACCGTTGCTGTTTGATATGATTTATATTACACCGCTTGTTATTAGAGCATTGACTCGCCGTTTGTATGACGTACGCCGAACGAATTGTGATCTCTTCATCCGCGCATTTATGATTATGCATATTATTGCATCCGTAAACATAACCAAGTTGTTACTATAAGTCTTAATGTCTAGTAGTGCGGTGTAGAGTATCAAGTGGCTTTTGAAATACTCCAAACATCGTTTAACAAGTCTCTTCAAGATCAAAAGCGTCTTGAGCGATATAAACAAGCGATTCGCTAAATATCGTCCGCGTTCGGTGAGGGTTCCGCGCAGATATCACTAGACAGTATAAGTCGTTGCGAAGGTGCCCCGATGCCCTTGTATCTCGGGAATTCGTGACTTGCAATATCATAACTATCTAAAAGTTTGCAACAGAATCAGCCAACGGTATTAAATTTTCTGGATGATTTTGCTTCTCAGCAATCGAATTGACGTAAGCTTGTATAATTTTGTTTAAAATGCATAACACGCAAGAAGTTGTACGTTTATACTTGTAATATAACACGAACGATTGTGTACGCAAATTATGCTAATTGTGATAATTGTATCAAATAACAGTTGTAACTTTGAAAGTACACATTTACTTGTAACACATGTTCTTATATAATCTACATTAGCTCATTATTATAGAACATCTGCTTATAAAATCCATAGCAACGTGAGCGGGGTAATAGATACCATTAATAGGGTTATGTCTCATATTTTCAAGCGTGATTATTACTGTTTTCAGCCTACAGAAAGCATTGTGTGACAAGAAAGAAAGAGATATCCCCGGCTTCGATCTCCAAAACATGAATAGGATCACCATCAAAATTACGGGTTTGGTAAGATTTCTTCATTTTTCACCAATTACATTAGAATTTAGGAAAGAGATATCCCCGGCTTCGATCTCCAAAACATGAATAGGATCACCATCAAAATTACGGGTTTGGTAAGATTTCTTCATTTTTCACCAATTACATTAGAATTTAGGACACGGATTATTTGCGCAAACGTAATTTAATTTATATTTAGCACATAACTACTATTCATCAAGTTGCAAGGTTTCTTTATCATTAAGTCTATGTGTGTAAGTAGTCACAAATACGTTTATTGTATTTGAAAATCTATTTGCTCAACAAGAACAACCCAAGGAAAAGGAGAATATAAAGAAAAATTGAAAATATATAAAATATTTTTTTATTCACCTAAACGCAACTAATTACAGTTATTAAAAAGGCAGCGATACCAAAACGCAGGTAACTATATCACCCTATACATTGCCACATTGGATGTCCAAGGAAGGGTACAATATAGACATAGAGATTACAGAAAAGCGCTAGTAACAGGCCGTACCCAATTCTGACTGGAAGTGCTTTGAGAGAGGCCAAGATCCTAAGTATTATATTTATATTCATCATTATAAACGTTTTCCTCATCGAGTTTGAATTCACAAAGAGGCCTTCAAATACTAATTCCATTATGAAAAGGTCAATTTCAGAAACAATTCACAATACAAAAAGTGTTGTGTGGTACGATGAAAGGAAATTGATTTTCGCTAATGGACACTTACTTCACAATGTCTTTAGTGAAACAATGTCCGTCTAAAAGTGTCAACGAAGTGAGCATTAAATTACACCGACTCTTTACTTATAAATTGTTAATTTTTAAAGTCATAAAATTTGACCTGATGGGAACTTACAATAATGAAAAATTGGTTGGGTTTCTGGAAATGCTTTAGAAAAGTGCCTAATGACCGGGACAAGGTCAACTGGCGAAACAAATATCAACAGTGTTAATACTGTTATCTGTCCAAAACCTACCTTCCATCAAGCAGATCCAATGCCATAAAAGAAGCAGTGTCACAAATTGCCCTATTAAAAACAACAACGTGTTGACACGGCATTTCATGTCACGTAATTGTAGAATTAACTAGGAGGCAAATTGATGTCACTATCGTCAATCATCATCATCATTCTCCTGCCCTGATCCCAATTCTTGTTTGGGGTCGGCGCAGCAAGTTTTGTCCTTCCTTCCTGTGTGGAAGGACAAAACATGCTGCATAAGAGTTTTGGCAGATGTTTTACGGCCGGCCGCCTGCCTGACGCCAACCCTCCTTCACTATCGTCAATCAATTTCACTTTATTGCATTGCGACCAATGGGTAATACTAGATTAGTTCGGGAAGGTCAGGTCGGTTGAAAGCAATCAATTGCCAATCTACTATGGGCACGTTAGTCATCATGAATGATATACATACAAATCACTTGCTAGTATCAATCTTATATCTATGCCAAATAGCCAAAAGCCGCTCGAACTAATTTATAGTATCAAAATTCGTAATAATTTCGATTGGAAAACATATTTGAAATTTCGCATGTCCTTTTATGGCCGTGGATTTTTCAAGTTATTTCAGATTAGCATTTTTCATTCATAAGTTGCCAAACGGTCTACGTAGATTGGAGATTTAAGCTATAGGTACTTAATTTGATGTAAACCCACAACAAGACTGCATCGCATTATATATTATGCCGTCAATTCCATATGCGGATCACATGTTTTGCTGTTATGTATCATCATCATTCTCCTGCCCTGATCCCAATTCTTGTATGGGGTCGGCGCTGCATGTTTTGTCCTTCCATAGACTAGATAGACGGCATAGCATTTAAACTATACATAATAGAGTTGAGAGTATATCAACTCTATTATGTATAGTTTAAATGCTATGCCGCTGCAGTTATTTTGATTATCTTTCGAAACGGTATCGGATCGCGTAAGGTGCGGAGTAACTGTACACTTACATTGAACCATCAATGCGGAAAAGATGGGTCACATACGCAGAGCGTCATATAACATTTACACCTATAATAGAAAAGCCCACGAGAAGCGAAGACAATCACATTTGCAAACATACAATGTAATTTTAATGATAACAATGACGCAAAACTATATGATTATAGATATAAATGTGAATGATTTTAATAAATAGCTTCAGAACGAGAAAAATCCCACAGTACTATTAATTCATGGCTTGTGGCATTTGTGTCTTCCCGCACAGTGACCACTGCAATATTATGCTGAAATCCACTATTATGACACAAGTATCTCGTAATTCGGGATCAGTCTACCTTGATCCGTTATAAGCCGCATAAACTGTGCCTTATATGCTATTTTTTTGACGATTACCATCGAGTACCATCAGGTGTCCCTGAGCTATCGTTGCCGTGTTTATAAAAAAAAAATAGATACTAACAGTTGAACTGAGGTAGCCTGGGTAGAAATTGTTTCTTCCAAAGGCAATTCGATGTCTATAGTCTAAAGTGAATCAAATTTCAACCTAAAAGTGTGGACGATTTCAAACACACTTACAGACCAGAGTTACTTTTGGATTATAACATTACCACGATTAATGATGAAACATACAATGGAAATCAATACTTGAGTGTGATATTCAATGTCGCGTGTTGAACGCGTTTACTGTTTCGTATCAACCTTGCTTCATCATCACGTAAAATTGCACTCATCACATTTCAGCAATTAACATTATCCGGAACTAAATGCTTTTTATGACCGACGTGTTATGTAATTTACTGCTTTTAGCTCGGCTGACGCGTTTTCAGACTCGCGGGAAGGGGCGTTGCCCAAGTCATTGGCAATTACGTACGGCAAAGACAATTTTAGCGTGTTTGACAAAAAAAAACACGATGCGTTACGTAGATAACGAGCCCCAAAATCTTGTACAAACACACGCAATTAGTTCACTGCTTCTTGTTGGCTTGTACACAAACAAAGTTATGTAAGACAATGCGAATGTTTTCAGTTGCTCTTAATTGAAAGCACATTTAACGGTAATGAGTCGAGTCCCAGAAAATTCGCGAACAGAAAAGGACTCACGAATAGACCTTTGTATGGCTTTGTTTTGATTAATCATTTTTTGTTTGCGTATTTTAAATTTAACTAGAATAATATAATTCTATGAATAAAATTGGTAATGAATGAATAAAAATGGTATTTAAATATTGCTTTGCTTTTACCAATCCAAAACACCACATGTGACAATTTATAAAATGCATAAAGAATTCTTTAAAAAATACACGATATTATGTGCACTAATTTTAAACTACTTTTAAGACATCATGCAACAGCAATCTAATAAAGATTTAAAAAAAATCTTATAATCAGTGTAAACAATTGGACAAAAGAAGAATTGAGGTGTGAAGTATTTTGTTATTTCTCCAAGTCAAATATATTTTACACAACTGTGCCAACTCTGCATTATACAGTATAGTAGGACAGCCTAAAAATAGTAGGCAAACGTAAGTTCATTTTTGTCATTGATATGAAAATGTCAATGTTAATTATACTACAGTTTAAGGCGTAAGCTATGTAAAGAATGTTTTAATTAAAACAACAATGTCTCCTGCAGAAATTACTTGTTTACATATTTTTTGTCTTGTGTCAAAAAGGCCACTTGAGTTGTAGTAACACATTCATGGTAAGATGTATTTTCAGTGGTACAATGACTTGTGTTTTATTATGCCCAAAATACACTTAACTGTAGATTGAGGACTATGAATGTGATCATTATAAGAAATAAATGCCATTACTCTGTTAATATGGTTTAAAAATGTGATAAATAAAATAGTGTATGTTACACAAATTATTAATCAATGTGACATAATATTTTAATAAACCTACAAGCCGGTTTTTCAATGGCAAGCGTAATTTACTATGCTAAACTAATGCTTTGCATTCTTATACATCATTCTATAATAAGTTCTGCATAAACACTTAATAAAGGTTAGTTGTCATGTCATGTATTTTAATTGTAATTTTAAAACAGTTGCTATTACATTATCTATTAGAGAAAGAAATAATATCAGTTAATAACACATATCTCAAGCTTATAAATATTCATTCTCAGTAAATCTATTCAAGTATTGTAGTGTATAATACAAGTAATATAATTTATTTCAAAATAACTAATATTATGTAATTACTCATTTTATTAATTTGGTATAAATCAATCAAATATCATATTAAGGATACTGTGATTACATTTTATCTTAAAACCTGAACATTTTCAGCTTAGTGTATCTTATCATTACATAATGTACATTAAGACTAATATATTGGTTTTATTTTTCATTCTGCGTTTAATAAGATGTCTTAATTCAGTATTAAATAAATTTAAAAAAAAACATTAAATCTACAACTAGTGTTATAGTGTAAGGTTGTAGCCTCATATGTTATAATTTTTCAGGGAACTACATTATGAAACCTGATTATTATTTATCTACTGGAATGTCAAGTCCAAGGATTTTTTTTGTTTGTAATTTAACAAATTATGTCACAATAGTACTGCAGAGCATTTAGATAATGTAATAAATAGATAAGATTACATACAATCATATGTGATCTGCAATATGATTTGAATGCAGATGAATCACTGGTATTGTTTAATTTTGGGCAATATGTACCACAAGTATTTTAGTGATCTATAACTGTAAATTATTACGCGAAGGTTTAATGACGATATTTAATGACCAAAACTGTCAATCTATAGTATGTTATTATCCAAAGTTATGTTACTAAAACATAACAATATTACGAAAAGTTAAGTGAAGCATAACAGAAGACCCACTTAACTAATAACATTGACCTATTTCAGGACGGTTGAGTTGTGTAAGGCCAGCCTGTACCGCTGAAAGCGCTTTATTGATTAGCATAATAAAAATTAAAAATATCCTCGTCGCTATTTTCTAGTCACGAGACGGAAAAACCATTATTTCGAGGGACGGGGAGCTCACGATACGTGCGAGACCTTGAAACTATCACGGTGATGCGCGAAATACTTCCTGATACAAGAAAATTCATTCAAAAAAAAAATATACGCAGCCAAAATCATCCACGCGTGGTTTTAAACTTCGGGGGATACTGGCTCTTTTGACTCTCTACGCGTCCAACTTTGCCAAAAAAATCGCAACATAGTAAGCAATTATCAGCTGTGACCGTCTCTTACTACATCTCTCCCAATTTGTTTATAGATCGGATATAAAAACAGCTGTCACGTTATGTAAACTCCGAAAATAAATGAAAATGTACTTACAATAACGATCTGGGTACGGTGGAAAACATTTCAAAAAATATTTTTCATATACTGTAAACTGTCACTAATTAATGCAACGGTTATTCAAGTCCGATTTGTATTTTTTTTTTCTATTTTTCTAAATAATTTCAGTAACGCCCTCCATTCCATGTGGCAGTGATCTGACTGTTTTTTAGAGACGGTAATTCACTCTAAATATATTGACAACTGAACATCACTAGCGAGTGATGTACAGAATCGATGAAATAATGTTTTCTCGGTAAATTGTTTAATCTAAATAGTTTAACAAATCCACAACACATGTGAGGTCACTCTTTATACTCTTTCATATGCATAATTTAACAGCCAATAAGCTTTTACTATATCTTAAAAAGACATCTAATTTCAAACATCTAATGTCAAATTAGGTATATTTTATACGTAATCGATATCATTTTAACTTCTACAAGAAGCTACAATTGTGAATGGCATAAATTATTTCAAATAAGATTTCCTTTTTTCTGTAAATCATCAACAACGTCTGCAACGTATGCGACCGAAAATTTACTTATCTAAATTCAATTTAAATAAAAAAATGTTTTCAGAAGGTGCAATATTTTTCATCCAATCTGTATCTGGCATGTTGTATTCCTTAGTTATTATGACATTGATAGCAGCTGTCAAGTCAAATGTAAAAAACATTGTGCGGCCGTTTAGCGCACTGGATGTGCTTCGTTAAGTTTTATTTTGTCTGAGGTTAAAGAAACCTTATGCGATGATACGCGAAGATGACCCACAGTTTCGGATCACCCCGTTCCAACAAATGGCATCGGCATGTTCCGGTGCACTTATAACCTCGTTGTTCAGTAAGTGCTAGAAAATAATCACATTTCTTAGGTCTCCTAACTAGATGTTAATTTACTTTTTCTTATAGTGACACCACTGGATGTTGTAAAAATAAGACTACAAGCGCAGCAAAAGGCCTTGCTCTCGAATAAATGTTATTTGTACTGCAATGGATTGATGGAGCATTTGTGCCCGTGCGGCGAATCTGCATGGGTACCGAAACGAGTCCATTTCCATGGCACTTTCGTAAGTAAAAAAGTATTTCACTGCTTACTTATACATTCATTATTATTCTACATTTGTTAAATGCTTTATAATAATTCGCTGTTACTGTCTCTTTACAACTATAAGCTGAACAAACACATATGAATTTATACATAGTAATGACCTTGTATAATCGTCTTCCTGTTTTCACATTTGGATAATAATTTGCACTTAATATTATTTTAAGCTACAACTAGGAATAAGCTTTTAATAAATCATTGTAATATATAAAATTTCTTAAGAGGCCACTGTTTTGTCTATTGTTTTTATTTATTTTTAATTCATTATCATACTTTGAGTGCTTAAAGTTTCTACCCTTTGATGCACAATAAGAAAAAAATAGAACTACTAATAGAAGACAAAAAGTGTAAAAGGTCATTGTTTCTCATAACGTGAAAATATTATCATCTGCCTCTTCATTTGAATTCCAGGATGCATTCTACAAAATTGCAAAGCTGGAAGGTGTTCCAGCCTTGTGGTCTGGGCTTAGTCCCACATTAATATTAGCCCTACCTTGTACAGTTATTTACTTTGTGTCATATGAGCAACTGAGATATAGGACAAAAACCTTCTACAACCAAGTTACTGGAGACAGTAAGTATATTTTTCCTTTAAATTACAATTCACTTTGTGTTTTTATTATTGTTTGTGTTTATTAAATTAGCTGACTTATTAAGTGTAATTAATTGACTGAAAACATACTTTATTGTAATAGAAAGGAAATTTCTTTCTACATATCAACTAAAATTTTAAGTTGTCTAAATCAAATATATACAGCATAACTGACATTAATGGAACAAAAATGAACTGGATTATTTTAAGAATTAAGATTTAGTGAGTTAATAAAATAGATATCAAATCATTGACCTTAAGAATTAAACATTGCATATGTTTTATTGAATAACTTAAGAATAATTTTGGATTTCATTGAACAATCTCTTTTTAACTTTATCTCCTTATATGTTACTCTTACATCATATCCTTCATCTATTTTTATGCCTATCAACATGCTACATGATGTAGCTTATCTGTAGATATCAATAATGTTATACAATTTATTGCAAAGCCACCTCCCATAAAAACCATTCCTGTTTATATATGTAAATATGTTTTACTTATGTAACTTTTTTTAGATGTATTGAATGTATGGTTAACGTCTTATGATTTACGATAATTGATAATATTTTAGGGTAATGTAAATACCAAATTAAATAGGCTGTTGCCTTTGAATGTCTTATTAGTATTTAGATATTGTCTCTTAGTGTATATTAATACATCATGAGAAATTGCTGTTTGTTTGCAGTGCCCTTGGAGTCAAGGTTAGCTGTTGCTTAACAAACTGTAGAACATATTGTTATATAAACACTTGTGGAAAATACCTCTTTGATTAATCATTTATTAGGCCTAAAACACATTCTACACAATTTTTATTTTTAGTTTTCATTTATATTATGTAAAACAATATGTTACAATATATCAAATGTAATTATTTCATGAATTATTTAAAAAAAAACTTGTTTTATACTTTTGACTTCCTATTATAATTTTTGCAAGGATTGTATTATCATAAAAAAAACATGATGTCTTCTATCCAATGGTATGCATAATAAATCTTGACATACAGCACATTTGCTAAAGTCCCAGGTGACTAGTCCTAGTCCTGGAGTTGTGTCATTTTTGATACTGTAAATGATTTAAAGCCCTACTAATAACTGTTTGGAACCAAAACCTTCACATTTATTCACTTATATTTCAAATATACTCAGATTTAGTTTTACTACATACTATAAATTTTAAATGCATACAGGTAGAAAATGGAAATGAAAGAGTATTCATTTAAATAAATGGATTGCTTTACTGATATTAATACTAAATTCTGAAATAAATCTTGCTCTAAAATTGCATCAATTTATTTTTCAGTGACCCAACCAATGTGGATACCCTTAATAGCAGGTGCAACTGCAAGAATGACAGCTGTAACAATAGTTAGTCCCTTAGAATTGATTCGAACAAAAATGCAATCAAAGAAGTTGACATATTCAGGTAAATGTTTTGTGATTCATTTGCTTTTAGTGAATCGTTAATTCTTAAAAAAATTGTGTTCCATTAATAGATTAATTAATTTCAAAAAATTTTTTTCAGAAATAAACTTGGCTCTAAAACAAGTTATCAAATATGAAGGATATAGAGGACTGTTCCGTGGACTCGGGTCTACTTTACTTAGGGATGTGCCATTCTCTGGTAAGTGGATGAATATGTGTTTTATTATTAAATGTGTATATGGTAATTTGAATAACCTGAATGACTTATGTGTTTATAAAAGGTAATGCTAATATACTTTGTTTTCAGGTATATATTGGACTACATTTGAAACTACTAAAAGAATATTTAATAAACCCGATTCAGAGAAGAATTCATTTTTGTTCAACTTCTTTTGTGGTGCAGTTGCTGGAAGTGTAAGTGTTAACATTTCGTAAAAGAAAACATAACAGTTTATTCATAATTCATATAATTATAAATTTAATACTGTAACCAAGATATCATTATTTTTGCTTTGCCTCTTTTAGATTGCTGCATTCATAACATTACCATTTGATGTGGTCAAAACGCATCAACAAATTGAATTGGGAGAGAAAGAAATATATACAGGTAAGTGTTTATTTTTCAATTAGTCTATGCACAATATGTTTCGTAATACACTGCGACCGTGGTAAGGTGCCTCGTAGTCTCGCGGTACATGTATGTGCCGTGCGATCTAGAGGGTTCGATTCCCGGGTCGGGCAGTGTTATTAGGTTTTTCCATTAGGAAATTTAAAACATAATTCAGTCCAGTCCAGTGTTAATCACGTTGGTAAAGCACTAAGAATATGTTACCCCAAAACACCAGTGCCAACAGTACAAAAATGGCGACATTACATTACAAAACCAAGCCTTAGTTTAGACTCTCCCTGCATTTAAGAGTGTGACCAATGTTTGAAGTTGAAAGCCTCCGCGGCACAATGGCTTTTGTGAAATGCGTTGCCGCGGGTTCGATTCCGTTTACCAACCAGACGGAAAGGCTTCATTATAGAAAAATAACACAAATGGTGTGTTGATCGCTACGGCACCAAATGTATGTCGTAATACATACTATTCCACTATTCATGGTTTTATATTTTTGATACTTTTACAATTTTAGATGGGAAAGTCCACCAGAGAGCCTCCAATATGAAAGACATAGCTAAAAATATCTATAAAAATCATGGTTTCAAAGGTCTATTCACTGGTTTATTACCAAGAATATTTAAAGTTGCGCCTGCTTGTGCCATCATGATAGCAACATTTGAATATGGCAAACAATTTTTCCGAACATACAATACGCAAAAATACAAAGAGAAAATGCAAAGGTAAGTATAGTAAGGTAATACAATGTTAACAACTTCCTATACCCTCATAGTCTTAGTTAGTAGGACTAGTTTAAAAAAATGTGACGCTGCGTTTTTTTTTATTTTCTTCAAATATAAATGCTGTTTTTTATTTAATTAAAAAAATCATAAAATTTATTTATTTTAACTTTTTTCAGAGAAGGAATAGATGTAAAAATAGTAAAATCCGACTAATATTTCAAAAGTATAGCTGTTTCCTTATTTTTAAATTAACAGTAGTAAGAAGTTAAATGTATTTTTCTCTTATATAGTGTTAATTCCTATAAGAAGCTTAGAATATAATAGAATAGTTAGATTTTATTGATATTTTGTGTACAGGAAAGTATCATTTTGGTGTTTAAATATATTTTCTCATCTTAGAAAAAAGAAACATACAATAAAATTTTGAACTGCACTTAAAGAACAAATTAGACTTCAATTAACTTATACTTCATTATTGTTCATTTAGCTATCAGTACTAGCATATAAAAGTGAAAATATCTTTTTGTTCTCTAAATTATATGATTTTATTTTGCAGGCATCAAGAAATTGTTTTGATGGGGCAAACATCAAATAGTAATGACTATTCATGATGTACTTCCAATAGAATCAAAATGGAGTATGAATTCACTACTAGACCACTGACTAAATGACGAAAAATAAAATAATTATTATGAAAATGTGATATTATCTCATCTATGTTTTTAGATTTAGTGTGATAGAAGTTAAAATCATAGTTACCAATTAATTATAATGTTACACATAATTTAGGAAACACATTTTAATCAGGATGTATTCAGACTGTTATATTCTGCTTTTGAAAGCCATTTAAAATTATCACATAATAAAATTTTCTTCTGCATCATAGGTAATTTAATATTTTAATAAAGATCAAATTGATTTAAATAGGATATTATACATATGTTATTTCATTTAATGAAAATGGTTAATTTTACCAATTTTTATGTGGATAAATTTTCACTTTTAATATTTTATGAGTAGTACATTAACTCTGTTGTCATGTGTAAATATGAAATGAGTATTTGTAAATATTATGTTCTATGCAATAAGTAGTTTGTAAATGACAAAAATAAACTGTTTGTTTTACAAACCTTTATCATTGTTTCATTTAAAAAATATTTGAAATCCCAATGGGTGTCATAGTATTGTTTATGTATTTACTATTAAAAAAATATCTCTAACAAAAACAGTACCTAAATGTTAGTGGCATTCTACCTGCCATTCCAAATAACTCAAAGTTAAAAAACATAACCGAATATACTTATTTGAATGATTACAATTTATGCAAAAGGTACATAAGGACCCACAAGGTCTAAAGAAAAATTGACCTTATACATGGTTATTTATATTAAAGTACTGCCTTTTCTAAATAGAAATATGCTATTGAAATATATTTATTGACATGGTACCTACTTAAACGTAATAATATTACTTAGGTAATATGTAATTAATTAATGTTAAATATTGTAACTCATAAGGAGTGAGAAACTTATAAATAAAACACCACATAAAAATACTTATTTATTACATAGTCTTAAAATTACTTAATGTGCAATAGGACCTAGAGGTTCAGCCTTTATATTTCCAAGGTCTAACCTACTATCAATAGATTCATCTATTTGACCGACTATCGCAACATTATCGCCTCGTATTATATGAAGACCCAACACAACTTGCGCAACGCCAGTTGAAGATGAGAACACTCTTTCATGCGATTCGTCCAAAATAATGTTTATAGTTTGATCAAAACCCTTTAATGTTCCAATGAAGTTTCTTCCATCAGAAGTTATCACTGACACTGTTTGGTTCACATAGTTCTCGAGACCCGACGCCATAGTCTTTGGTGTGAAATAAGATGTAAATTACAATTCGTAAGTATCGTTGGTAAAAAAATATTTAGTGTAAAATCAAGATGCGTGCTGTTTTCGTTTGTATTTTTTAGAAACGAAAATGAAGTATAAACTGTCAAATGCCCAGCAATCTTGACATATTATAGTGATGTGCTATTCGATATTTAAAATTAAAATAACAGTGTTTGACAGCAGTAACTATTGTAGTTTAATTTGTTTTGACTGGTCTGAGATTCAATAACTAGGTACTCCTTACGGTAAATATAGACTAATGGACCGGACCCTGACTATTAAGTGTAATTCTTTAAAAGTAAAAACTTATAAGTTTAATTTACTAGGCACTCACAAGTAAAACTGAACTGTAAACATAATATAATTAGGCTGTATGGGCAAGACACCATTGGGTTTCAAATAAAAGGAATAGTTGGCTAATCATAATGTCAACGTCATTGGGACACCAGAGATGAGAGAACAACACAGTTCAAAACACAATTAAAGTTATTTCTAATTTCTATTTTTTTTTCATTTGAGCTTACAATATAGCAGAATCACTAAAATCGCCGTCAACATCCACCCTAAAACATAGAATAGAAGAAGTTTTATTCACCTTCTATAATAAATTTGCCTGTGCTTAGGAACACAGGTTATGTACAAGTGAAGAAAACGTAACTATCGTTAACTAAAGATATTATACAAACGTCAGTATATGCTGATCGGATTTTATCTCTATAAAACCAGTAAAAATATTAAAATATAATGTCGAATACACTGGTGCAATATGTTTTATTGCGAAGCGACTTGCTCAAAGAAATGGGATGGTCTATAGGAGCATTAGTAGCTCAAGCCTGTCACGCCTCGTCTGCTGTTCTGCACTTGAACAAGGATGATGAATACACAATACAATACCTCAATGACTTAGACAACATGCACAAAGTTGTATTAGAGGTAAATAAACTGTAATAATTTATTTTATATTATTCCAAATAAAAGTAAATGTTTACATAGTAAATCATTTTTTATACTTTTTATTGCAACTTTAAATGTTGTGCAGTGGCATATTTTAGTTCAGTCTGGTATAGTGTACTAACAAAACTAACTAACTACCAAATGGTTTGAAATTTTATTTTCATCAAAAATATTTTAAAAATAAAACAGCAGTAAAATTTTCTTAAATAGAAAATTTGCTTTCAGTTGTCATACTGTAACTTATATTTTTTGGATTTTAAAGTAACTTACAATATTATAGCTCTTATGATGTTGACTTTTTTTTTCAATAAATTGCAGGTGCCAAATGAGGAGTCACTTAAGAAGGTAGCAGAGAAATTGAAAGAAAACTCAATTTCTCACAAGCTGTGGATTGAGCAACCTGAAAATATTCCAACATGTCTAGCAATTAAGCCTTATCCTAAAGAAGAGGTGAAGAAATTTGTAGGCAAATTTAAATTATATAAGGAAACTTTCAGTAGTTGAAGTGTTCATAAAATAAGATATAATATAATTAATGACTTGTTATAAAAAAGAGGCAAGGCTTCTTAAATGGACTGCTTCCACCAGCTGCTTTTTCATTAAAATAAAATAAATAATGTTGGTAATACATTTTGTGGGACAATTTACTGTTACTATTTGCTATTTATTTTAACATTGTAAGAAATAAAAGGCTTATATTTTAACTATGTAGGTACTAATAAATACTTTGTTTGCTCTAAGTGAATACTTATAAGTAATAACCATCAACTGAAACCCATGTCACACTGACTAATGCACAGGGTACCAGGCAGTGCACCCTTTCAAATCATCATTTTTTATTTGAAATTAAAAACTCCCGTACATCGCACTGCTTTTTTTGATGGTTCCTTCACAGTGCAGGCTATACGCCTGTGGAATGCACTGCCTTTGACAATTCGACAAGCTCCATTAATAAATATTTTTAAAAAGAAACTGAAGTTTTACTACCTCTCTAAGTCCAAGTAATCTTTGTTATTATATTATATTTATTTATTATATATATAATATTTATCTTTGTATGGTTATGTATTATGTATATATTAATTATATTATGTGTAAATTATATCATTTAAGCACCCCCACATCTCGCTAATGACTCGGTAAATATTCCGTCTCACTTGGTTGTCTGGAAGAGATCGCTCTAAGCGATAAGACCGCCAATTGTCCACTGTATTTAAGTTTTTTGTCTTTTGTTTCTATGTTTAGATGGTGCACAATAAAGTGTTTTTTATCTTATCTTAATCAAGAAAAATAATGTAAAGGTATCAACTTCATATATTAATTTATGATAGACATTTAAAAAATATCAGACTTCATTTTATTTTAAGTTGAGTGCAATTGCTAGGCATGGGCCTCTTCATCTGATAAAAAAAGCCCATCTGCTGTTTGGCAAGTATTAAGAGGTGACAAAGGACGATTTTGGTGGCCAGTAGGTGTGCTTTGGAGGCAATGCGTTCTGATTGAAAATTATGGCCATAGGGGTGGCGACATAGTGTTCTGCGTCCGTCGCGGACGCCCACTCGCAACCGCAGGATTAAAGCTATTGGTGATAAAAACTAAAAATCCGAAACCGTCGTCACTGCTTCCCCTGAACTGGTAGGAAGTAGAGCCATAAGCTAAGGCTTCGATAAAAAAGGCCTAGTAAAACTTGGCAGACTACACCTAAAAACTTAAACTAATCAAGGTACCTTACTATGTTTTTCTTTATCATTTAAGCATGATATAGGTCTGTAGTTCATGTATAAAATTCAGACGTATGCGCCTGGCATTTAAGTTGCGAACGATTGCGAGATTTTAATTTGACCTTCGTAAGAGGCCCCATACACCTACAATAATATTGAACAATCTTTTTATTGTTCAATAATATTGAACACCCCCTTTGATTCCAGACGTTCAATAAATTCTGTCAATAAAATTGATAAACCACTCTGATCAATATTTTCGTGCGAGCAACATGTCTGACGACGAAGTTTTGGCGGCAGCCACGCTGGTGATTTTGTTGAAAAGAAAAAAAAAGAAATATATTGCGCAATATTAACCCTACACAGCGCAATAAAAAAATATTGATCAATAAAAATTAAGCTCCATCAATCTTTTGCTCAATCACGGCGCAATGCTTCAATATTATCCCTACACGTTCAATAATATTGTACAATCAGAATATTGATCAATATTATTGATGGTGTATGGGTCCGGTAAAAGTTCGACGTCATCATGTCTTACCTACGTAGGGGGAAGTGGGGCAGAATGATGCAAGGGGCACATAGATACGCAGGCATTATTTCAAAATTTTTTAAATGTTTTCGAGTGGTGCCTTCTTTAAAACGTTCCTATAAACGTTAGAACTCATCCATTGTGATGCCACGCTCAGCCAGTCAGCTAGTGCCGTTGGACAGGTCGTAATGTGTTTTGCGTGGTGATGAGTAAAAAAATACGTAAAAAGTAAATGTGTTTCTAACATCTTGTACACCATCTAGACCAGATTTATATAAATCAAAGATAAGTTGAGTTATTAAATAATAAGAATTAGGTGCATTTTTTTCAATAAATAAGTTAGTTTTATTTATATAACTAGAATTTTGAAAAATAACTTTTGGGGTAGTTTGATACCGCAAAGTGCGGGGCACAATGATACGCATCGAGGTGCCCCGTAACTGTAATTTGGCCACTCAATAGACTTGGTTTTAACTACGATGATTTTACCTACCTATAGATATTTTTAGTGGATTTCCCCAAGGAGAATACAAAGAAAATAATCAAGAAATAGATAGACCAGAAGTAGATTTTGTTAACACCTTCTGATAACACCAGGTTATCAGACTAATAGTAACATAATATCTCCAGGAACTGTACGACCATGTCCAAAAAAGGCTTTTACAGAAAATAAGTCTAGAAAAGAAAAAGGGAAGTCGAGAATTTACATTGACACCCCTTAAAAAAAATCGGCTACCGATGATAGAAGATAAAAAAGATAGAAAACAAGAAGTTAATTTAATGAATCAGAAAGCAAAGGAATTAAAAACAGCAAGAAATTAATTGAGACTGACAGAAATTAAAAAAGCCTTGAAAGAAAAAGCCTGCCCTCGTTTGTTGTTTATATCAAATTCTGATTCGAATGAGTTGTTCAATTTAAGCAATGACAACGATGATGGAAAATCAGACGTAGACGGAGGAAGTTAGAAATTCCAAGTCCTGAAAATATAAATATTGGCGATTTTCTTCTTATTATATTTAAAAAGAAAACATCTGTAGTTCATTATGTGGCCAAAGTAATTTCAGAATATAATTTGACTGATTGTGAAGTATTATACCTCAATAAAAATGCAAGGTCTTATATTGTAGTTTCATTGTAAACTGATTATGATCTCCTTATAATAAAAATTCTAATTATCATTAAAATGTGTATAACTTAATTGAAATTCATACGATTTACATTCTGTATTAAAGTGCCCCACATGGTGTATCCAAGTGCCCCATTGGTGGGGCAGAATGATACAAAAGTTATTTTTTACAAAACATGTACTATTCGCTTTTCTTCACATCCTAATCCATTTTTTTCCTTGACATTATAAAATTTATATACATCGTTAATAATATTGGGGAAATTGATTAAAACTATATGGTTTATTCACTTGTTATTCGACTTAAAATTTTTGTGAATCAATCTGCCCCACTTCCCCCTATAAACATTAGACATATACAAATAAGTTCGATTGGATTGGATTGATTGGGTTAAGCCGGTATGCTTTTAAAAAATTTATACATACACCGTAATATATAGCTAAAAATCATACTGCTCGTGGTCTCGCGTTACAAATACTTTTATGAATTTATAATTCATGATTGATGAGACGTGTTTTGTTAATGTTTATGAATTTGTTACATCGAGTGTTTATTTAACAAAGAATAGGTAAGTAATTCTTTTAGTTTTGCTATTTATTAGCCTGTGCTTTAGACGTTACATAAATTATTGATGTACTTATAATTGATTCCTCCTGCGACAATAATACAGCAATATTGAAACAATTCCAAAGAAAACTCTTCAGAACAGGCGCGAAACTTAATCCTACACGGACAAAGTGGCGAAAGAAAGAAATGAGATCAAATTAAAAATATTATTTTATTTTACGTATTTGTCCCTATAATTTTATTAATTTAATTTATTTCGGCCGAGTTTTACCGTAGAGACCCGCTTATAGATAGTATTTGCTACTTTCAGTACTTAGCGCCTAACATGATGGTATCTGTGTTAAACTATTAGGGTTTCACGTAAGTTTTCAATCGTTTTTGCATCAGGATAATTACAATATAAATTTTCTATCCCTAGTTCAGTTGTAAAACATAAATGAATAATTTAGTAATTAGTAATTATTTCTTTACCCTACCAACATTTTTTTATGCGATTGTAGCGCTGCAGAAAATAAATGTAAACTCTTTGTTTTATGTCGGAAAGAAAAATCAAAGACTAAACTAATTTGACTTAGCACAATCATTTGAGACACATTCTATTTGTCTACCTTGATATATTATATATATTTTTTTTATATAAATAATATGTTAATAATTAAAGCTAGTTTTAAATAACGAGTAGAAGTAAATTATGTTATACTATCGACTTGTATAATCTGTTGTACTTTTGTCGACTGATATTTTTATAATTGACAGCATTTGGGCAGCACTATTATGCATAACGCCACAAACAATTTTGTCTGAATATTTGAAGTGTTTTTTATATAAATACGTGTGATTTACTACAAGAAATTGGACGGAATTGCATATTTATGCAACAATCCTGATTTCTATGGTGAGTAATCGTTATTCGAACGTTTGCGTTGGTGCAAAACAAGAAATTTTATCAATGGATTTTTCGTTTATGATCTCATAGGACCTATTTAATTTGTCATTGTGTACAAGTAATTTTTTAAACACAAGTATCATTCAGCTCGAAGAGGCCAATTTCATGCAATTAACCATCCAATCAAATGGATATTTAGATTATAAGTTGGATTTTCGAACCATATTTCTCTTCTTCCATATCATGAGTCATTTTCCTTATAGAATTGTATGTATTTAACTTCGTGAGAATAAATCCTATTTGTTGAATATGTGTTGACAGATGTGTATAAAATATTTACTTGATTTAATTATTTACGACATCTTAGAACGAATTCATTGTCTATATACTGATTTAAATTGCAAGCAGTCTCAATATTTTTGAGGTAATTTTGTGACCAAAACTGCTTTGTTTATTATTGAACATGTATTTAGATAGATGTCATATGGTTATGATAAGGCCAAGGGCTCAATTTCAGTGTTGTGGTATACAAATATCTGTGTGATTGATATTGGCAAATCCAGAAAGTTTGTGCAGTTACTGATATTGATGTCTCCTATTGTAGGCTTAAATTAAACTTACTTAAAAAGAAACATCTCATATAATACTTTAAAATCAACAAACAATATTTCTGAAGTGAGTTATGACATCTCTGGACTATTTTATTGTATGCAAACTCATAACATTTTAGCTTTCTGTTAGTCATCATCCATTCCACTAATGGGCATGGGCCTCCTCTTACATTGAGAGGGTTTGAAATGAATGAAATAAAATAATATTTATTGAATCTATAAAATATCAAATACTTAGATTCACTCATTTCAAAGTTCACTACCCTGTTCGGAAGGCAGTCATCACTAGAGAATAATGGGCAAGAAACTTGTGTTGCTCTGTTCCAATCAACAGATATTTTACAATATTGATACAAAGACTCAATTTCCGGAATTGGAGCAGCTTATTTTTAGGCAGTTTAGACCTTAATTCACCATGCTGGCCTAGTGCGGGTTGGCAGAATATTTTTCTATTAGTGTCTTTACTAAATTTGATTGTGGTTTTTACATTTTATCAATCTTCATTAAAAAATGAAGCCATATAGTTTGTTTCTCAGATAAGAAACATTAAAGTTTGTGACCTTTTATTAGTATTGTAGATACTGCATGAAATTTTTGATTATTACTACTAGAACATTGACTTCAACTTTTATTGTGTATATAATTTAAAATATATTTAACACACATATTTTTCATCATCATTTTCATCATCTCAATCAGCCTTTCACATCAACTGCTGGATGTAGGCCTCTCTTTTGGCACAACACTGGGCTTGATGTTTGCCCCTTATATACAATGAAGTAGTTGTAGGGCAGTATAAAGGGGTTTGCACGCAGGCAATAAAAACTATATCAGGAGGCCTGTTATCAAGTTAATTATAGACAAATATTACCATTAATGTCTTTTATAAGTTAGTACATCTCTAAGGAATCTTATGGTCACCAAATGTACCTTATTGCAAGATGAAAATTTATTTATGACACAAAAAAAGTTATTTAAAGATACAAGACAATGATGCATCGGAAATAATGTGAGAAATTTTTGCTTATAAAATCATTAACATACAAATGCTTTTGTTAATTTCAGGTAATCATCTAAAGTACAGAAATGGCATCATCAAACACCTTGCAGAAAGCTATAGACCTTGTCACAAAAGCAACTGAAGAAGATAAGAACAAAAACTATGAAGAAGCTTTACGTCTTTATGAACATGGTGTAGAGTATTTTCTGCATGCTGTGAAATATGAAGCACAAGGAGAAAGGGCTAAAGAGAGTATTCGTGCTAAATGCCTGCAGTATTTAGACAGGGCTGAGAAACTGAAGGAATATCTTAAGAAAGATCGTAAAAAGAAACCAGTTAAAGATGGGGAATCAAATTCAAAGAGTGAAGATAAGAAAAGCGATAGTGACAGCGATTCTGACGATCCAGAAAAGAAGAAATTACAGGGCAAGCTTGAAGGCGCCATTGTAGTAGAAAAACCTCATGTTAAATGGAGTGATGTTGCTGGTCTTGAAGCAGCTAAAGAAGCTTTGAAGGAAGCTGTTATCCTACCAATTAAATTTCCACACTTGTTTACTGGAAAGAGAATACCTTGGAAGGGAATTCTTCTTTTCGGCCCACCTGGTACTGGTAAGTCGTACTTAGCTAAAGCTGTCGCCACAGAAGCCAATAATTCAACTTTCTTTTCTGTGTCGTCATCTGATCTCGTGTCGAAGTGGCTCGGTGAATCTGAGAAGTTGGTAAGAAACTTATTCGATCTTGCACGTCAACACAAACCAAGTATAATATTCATTGACGAAATCGATTCTCTATGCTCGTCACGTTCTGACAACGAATCGGAATCGGCTCGAAGAATCAAAACGGAATTCCTTGTGCAAATGCAAGGTGTAGGAAATGATATGGATGGAATTTTAGTTTTAGGAGCTACAAATATTCCATGGGTACTTGATGCTGCTATCAGAAGACGTTTCGAGAAACGTATTTATATTGCACTTCCTGAGGAACACGCCCGACTTGATATGTTCAAACTGCATATGGGTAATACACGACACCAACTGTCAGAGCAGGATCTAAAAGTATTAGCCACGAAAACCGATGGATATTCCGGTGCCGATATAAGTATTGTTGTTCGCGATGCATTGATGCAGCCTGTGCGCAAAGTGCAATCTGCTACTCATTTCAAAAAAGTCACTGGTCCCAGTCCAACAGATCCAAATTTGATTGTAAATGACCTTTTGACACCTTGCTCGCCTGGCGATCCTGGGGCCATAGAAATGACTTGGATGGAGGTACCTAGCGACAAACTTGGAGAGCCACCAGTCACAATGTCAGATATGTTGAGATCTCTGGCCACATCTAAACCCACCGTCAACGACGACGACATGATAAAACTAAGGAAGTTCATGGATGACTTCGGACAGGAAGGGTAATTGAGAGTAGATCAAAGAATACTATTTTATCTGATTTTAATTCGCAATACAATGTATTAAAATATTGATTTAATAGCACAGTGCCTAATATGTTTCAAATGTGATGTACTTTTTATTTTTATAAGAGTTTCAAAATTAGAGTAGATAATATATTGTGAATATGGACATCCACAATAGCGGAATATTGGTTTCATTTCATTGTCCATTGACCAAATTAGGCAAGTGTGTTGTGTTCCCAATAATGTACCGCTTACAGCTAATTGGCTTCTAATCTATTATCCTTTTTCCAGCTAATGTAATTGTTTGCGAGCACTATGTCACAATACATTACATTTTTATTAAAAGTCTGTGTGAATGCGAAATATTATTGATTGGAGCTGTTACCTTACAGGGTTTTAAAACACTTATTGCTTATTAGCACGTAAAATATTGCAATTTCTTGTTGTGGCGTGATAAGATGTTTGTCCAGAAATATAATGAATTACTTGAAAATATAACCTTCATTTAGTCTGATTTCTCTGATGTCTATAATATACTGTCATGTTGAAAAAATATATATTTAGATTGTTAGATTTATACTAAGTTTAACAGTTATTATTATTTTCATATAAGAAGGCTTTTAGTTTAAACTAAACTACAAGTAAGCTTTCAAGGTTCTATAATATAATTTGTATCTCAAACATTTTGTTGAAAGATTATGATATATTTTTGTCACTTTTGTAATGTCGTTATTTAAGCTATGAGAATGTTTCCGATATTGTCACTTAGCATTTTCATTAAATGTATGTCCATTTGTTGTTATGGAGAATAAAGTAATACAAATATATATTAAATAAATTTATTTACATTTCGCTGCTATCACAATACACCCTTGCACACCATGTTAATTATATTTATTAGTATTATTGTTAGAAGGCATCCCGAAGTCCCGTGCCAAACGCTGGAACTTGTTTCTGGAAATAAACAATATCCATGTTATTAAATAGATATACAGGATGTATTTAGACCGTGATCGAAAACTGAGGCAGGTAATAGCGAGGGTGATCACAAACCCAGTGGCGATATTAAAAATCGCGACAAAAAATAAAAATTTTGACGTTTTCCATACAACCATCGGTGTTAAAAGTATGTGGTTTGTATGGAAAACCTCAAAAATTTTATTGTTTGTTGGGATTTTCTTTAATGCCAGGAGGTTTGTAATCACTATCGCTATTACCTGCCTCAGTTTTCGATCACGGTCTAAATACACCCTGTATAATAATACATATTATATCTATTCATCTAATACATACTATATATATTATTTATTAACATTTCCTCAAAAATATATTTAACTAAAAATACGTACCTATGTTCTATAAATAACTAGCTTTTGCCCGCGCCTTCGTCCGCGTAGACTACGGGGTTGAGTTTAGATAGAAAATAAGTTATACTCTATGTTACTTCTCAGAGTCCTATTTATGCACGTACCAAAAATCATTCAAATTGGTTTGGTAGATGCAGAAATACCCATTCTATACTTCGTTTTCCAAGATAAAAACTATCCCATGTTAATTCTGTGAGCTCTACCTCTCTCTATAACAAATTTCATTCAAATCGCTTTGGTAGATCCAGAAATACTCACTCCCACGGGAATACTAGATTTTCCGGGATAAAAAGTATCGTATGTTTTATCCTGATGTATAAGCTATATTATTGTAAAGTTTCTTTAAAATCCATTCAGTAGTTTTACGTGAAAGCGTAACAGACAGACAGACAGAGTTACTTTCGCATTTATAATATTAGTATGGATGAAATGAGTCTATATCTATAAAAATAACTTATCAAATCAATATTTTTTATTAATTTATGATCACAATCGCCTTACCTATGACAACAGTGCGTTCTCTTCTGTGAGTATCTATAGATGCGACACATTTTAATTTCATACGGGTTTTCATAGGTGCCTTCAGACCGAGTGTTGAGACTAACAGCCCTTGTGGTGCGGGCTTAGCTCCGTAGGCTATGAGCCAGGATCTATCTGTAACCTGGCAAATAAAAAATAGGATTAGGTGGTGTATAATGGTATAGCATGATAGATACTGATTCTAAAATAAAGGAGAGTTTATTTAGTTGTACATACAAAGATGAATTTTATCAATGATAGCGTCCTTGAACAATTAATTGCATTCTCTCTGCTTCTGAGATAATTGTTTTTGTGACTATAAATATTTGTCTTGACTCGAGTCATGTTTTCTGACGTACATTGATTACTCATCATCATCATTGTCGACCCATATACATTCCACTGCTGGGTACAAGCCTTCCCTACCATTGAGAGGGTTTAGGCCTTAGTCCTTGGCCTTAGGCCTTGGTCTAGAGCGGGTTGGCGGACTACACGCCTGAGAAATTTCTAAGAACTTAAGGTGTGCAGGTGTCCTCACGATGTTTTTCTTCATCGTTAAAGCAAGTGAATTGAATCAAAGCATAAAATTTTCTGTTACTATTAGTGGCATAATAACTTACTTTTTGTCCGTCGATAAGCCACTGTAGGTCTGGCGCCGGGAACGACCGAGCCGATGAACAATTTACATCGAGTGGCTCTCTGAGGCGGTAAGCACGCTCGTGACCGCTGATCCGCGGGCTTTCACGTGGAAAATCTGGAATGTCACGCCAAGATGTTACCGCTTTGATAATGTAAATCAGTGCGGAGACCTAGATTTCTCAACTTCTGTTGTTTGTTCGAGATTTGTTTAGTTAGTTTTATTGGGTGATGTTTCGATGTTCGTGTGGATGTTTATGGATTTTAAGTATGTGCATACATTTCGATGTATTAGAGGTACAGTTGCTTGCAATAAATATCACCCAGTTTTTCAATTAGAAATTTTTCAGCTTTGGGTAAATTCTCGAAATATTTTTTAAAACCCTAAAATATTCATTCGATGATAGTCTCGAAAAGGTTAGCTTGAGCGATAAAATTTACACAAGCACATTTTTACTGTTTAGTTAAGACCCAGTTATATAGAATCTTTATTTCATATTTAATTGATGCTGCGTACATTATTTTATCTGACAGAGTGAAGAATAAACACAAGTAATAATTGTATTACTTCAAACTTCCGTTGATCGTGCAAATGTGCTAAGTTATTCTAAGTATGGAGATGGAAAGTTGCGGCGAGATTAAGAACAAATCTAAGTCCGCTCGGGACTCCATAGTTGAGTTGGAACTTGTTTGCTTAAGTTATTGGAATCCAATTTTTCGTTCTGCTGTTACTGCATTTTCTTTATTGTCGACATAGAGTACGTTAATGAATATTTTTTATTACTTCCGTTGAGGCACGTCTAGTCGAGACTCGAGAATTAAAGGCTGGTATAAAATTTCAATCAGTGACACATGAAAGCGTCCGCGGCTTAGTCCGGGAGTCTAATTAATAAGCTGCATAATTGCCGAATTGTGCAAATTTGTTGCAATAACAATGCCTCGCATATTTCCAAATACTATTCTATTTTGTGGTGTACCTAGATCATCAATCTATGTATTCTTAATGAATTACATATTATATTTATATCGAGCTTAATAATTCATTTAATTTTTTCATTATTCATTATTATCAGCTGGAGAAATAATCTTTTTTAAGGCGTACAGAGTGAATTTTTGGAAGGTGCCTACGACATTTATTAGGTCACCCTTGCATCTTGTTTATAGTGAAATAGGTCAGTGCAAATAGTTTGACCTTATCCCACATTGAAATATGTTTTGTTCCAGCCCGGTGTTGTGAGATCGTTTTCTTATAGTATGATGCAAATCATAACTTTGTTATACATTTTCTTTTTATAGGTATATGGAACTATTTAACTTTTAGAATGTAAGCTTGGTTAGTAATACATTTAATTTTAATATGTTTGCTAAGTTTTATTATACTCTGTATATGTTACTTTCGTATTGAAATTATTTGTACTGATTACCGTATGTAATATCTCGTAGATATTGTCTTTTCTGGCACAAAAAAGTCATCGCTCTGCCAGGTGATGCTAGAAAAGTATGGTCAAAATAAAGTGCTGACTAGCACACTTAATTACACTCAAAAAATTAAATATCTAAATGCATAAAGCACAAATGAGCAGAATATGACATTATTTAACGGTTTGTGTAAAATATATATAAAATACGAACATAATATTTGTTTGAGCTATTTCAGGTGAATTAACACATAATATTTTCCTACAATTTCATTCAACTTCCAATTCAAAAAGATAAAGGAAATCGTGTTTACGGCCAGGACAAAGACAAAAGACGCACGCTTTAGAATGAACAGTAAAACAAACTTTGTTTATTTTAAAAATTCATAATTCTCTCATGTCTTTAGAGCGCTGCTTTTGTTTTCATAAGGACAAATATAATTACGTGGTCTGTTTTGTGACACAAGACTTACAATATATTTCCATGAAGTCCTCTGACTGCGCGGAGTGAAAGGATGGCGCTTCTTCGGAGACCTCGCAGCGGTAAAGCCCTCGGGACTTTAGGGTCAACTCTCTGAGATGCACTCGCCGGGCCGTTGACTTCTCCAACTACAACAATTTGATTATGAATGATTATTTTATTTATGACGTCATAAGCTGCTGTTAATTGTTTTGAATCAAGAAATCCGTAATGGTACATGGTGATATAAAGTTAATTTTTTATTGTTATTTTGTTTATATGTAATGTTAATTTTTGACTTTATAAAATTGTTTTATAGTTAATTAGTTGATAGCAATTAGTGTTGCCCAAATGCAAGAACAAGACGAGACTTAGCCAGTCTTGGTCTTGGTCTTGCGCCAATACACCTGGTCTTGGTCTTGGTCTTGGTCTTGGTCTTGGTCTTGGTCTTGCGCTCCCAGTCTTGGTCTTGGTCTTGGTCTTGCAGCAAGAGTCTTGCAAGTCTTGCAATTACCTAATAGTCTATTACTATTTATTAAAGTTTACTTTAAATCTTAGAAAAACGTATTAGAATTGGAACATTGTGAGCTTGAATTAACATAGCCATAGTAAAGATCAAGCAGATTAATAAATAACTGAAGATTTGATAAGAAATTCGAAAAATCAACTGACCTATATGTCGTTTTCCATGGAAGTAACTGTTTCTTAATAAACATTTATGATTTATAAGCTTACATTTGCTAAAACATGTAAAAAAAACAAATTAATTACAATAACTTGACTGTATTTTAAAGAACCTAAGAATATTTTAACCTACGCCCTGTGGCGGCAATCAAATAGTGTCGAATGTTGTGATTTCGGCGCGGCGGCAACGATTGTTGTATATGATTTCAAAAGAAGCCGCCGGCGCGTGTATCATAACCATGTACTTCCGAAAAGCGGCAAATTACTTTGAGAAGTAAGTACAAAACCTTTGATGCTGCATTATCAAAGTGCCGATGGTTAAAACATAACTATGCATGCACTCGGTTTGATTTTAATGGATATTTTTTTATTCGCTATTAGGTATGTTTATGGTATTAGTCGTAATGCGCATAGGTCCAGTTTTTCATATTCTTTGATACAGTTTTTTGCGTCTCATAGAATTCCTAAGCGTACCTATACACCGAACTGTTACACCTAACTACTCCGTGAAATAGCGCTAAGTCCTAGCTGCAAGACGCAAGAGTCTTGCAGGCTAAGTCTTGTTCTTGCTCAAGTCTTGCACGGTCAGTCTTGGTCTTGGTCTTGCTAAAAATACGCGGTCTTGTTCTTGGTCTTGGTCTTGCAAAAACGCAAGAACAAGACTGAATTTGGGCAACACTAATAGCAATGCTAATGTTCTTACTTGGTTTTTGATCCAGTTAAATATGTGCAAGTGTCTAGTACTATAATATTAAACAAAAAAAAACCCACAATTGTTACATACATAAAGCAGATCCAAAAGTACATAACAACTAGGGTTAACTTTCAGGTCTAGATGTCTGTAGGATCGAAGGTGTTAGCAGTTGCTTATTCCCACAAGACTTGTAACTTAGCGTGGAATCATAACAGAAATATGTATAGAATAAAATAGAAATAAACTTTATTTTAAACACAACAATACAAAATAAGAGGAAAAAATACATGTACAAAAACAGAACGCACGTACAAATGGCGGTCTTATCACTTTCAGCGATTTCTTCCAGACAACCATGAGGTGAATATAGCAGAATAAATTTTGGTGCATAAACGTAAATAAGTATGTATTTGGCTGTAAAGCGAATTTGTTTCTATAATAGCTACTTACATCAACTTTGACTCCATCCAGCTTATGAGCGTGCTGCGGTGGCCTCAACTTAGGCATGTATCTATAGAACTCTTCGTTGTCTCGATACCACTTCACTGAGTACAGTCTCCCCCCCTCCAGGTCGTAGTCGCAGGTCAGTGTGGCGGAGTCTCCGCGTTGTTTCATCGCCGGCACAGAAATACCCACAACTCGAAGGCAGATTGTCACTGGAGAAGAAATTAATACAATCAAGAAGACATACGTTAGGAAAAGTGGGACAAATTTTATTAGTAATCATTATCAGCCCATAAACGTCCTATTACTAAGCACGGGCCTTCTATAGTGACAGTATTTAAGTTTTAGTCGTGTGGTGACACGGATTACATACGTAATAAATTGTTAAGAACTTTTAGAAGTGCGATTTCCTCATGATGCTTTACTTTATCGTGTAAGTAAGTGATAATTCATGTGAATATAAATACCTAACTTTGAACAATCAGAGGTGCTCAGGTTTTGAACCCGCAACCGTCTACATTTCGGACCACGCGCCTAAATCTCGCAACCATCACGACTACATATACACGTTACACTTATAACACATAAAAAAAAGTTAAGGCCATAATATGCTTAACGCTGATATACCGCTTAATATATCGAATCGAATGCCAAGCATACATTTTTGATTTTTCGACTCATTTTAATCGCTGAAAAAAAAACAACGCATCAATGGCCACAAAATCTCATTTTGCGATACTTATAGACTTTAGAAACGATCTAGAAGAATAAGAAAAGTTTAGGTGATAAATTGCTTTATTCTTTTCCATAATCAACCAGTTTTTAATTAAGAAATAGCTGATAGCATTTGAGAGCGTCTTTGATAAAGGAGTGAATAATAGAAGCCATATCTCGAAGATGTTCGCTATAAAAAGTTTACAAAGATTTCTTTTTGTGATGTTGTAGGAGCAATTTAATTAAGTTCGACTCAAAGACATCTACATAGTTGAAGATATGATCTTACAATATTCAATTCTGTAGTTTATTCCTTTGTGGAAAATTTATTGGAGCCTTTATCTTACAAAGGGTTTATAAGAACATCTCAATGCAAATTGATAATGTATGTATGAAAATAATTTTTCATATTTAAGTGAACTTTCTCCTTGGTCTTGTGGTGCAAGTGTACAATGTACTTTTTCGCCGTCCTGGTTCGATTCCCGAATTGGACAAGGGATCTTTGGGCTTTTTTATGAGAAAATTGTCTGTATCAGCTCAGATTTAATGAAACACATAGGATATTATAACAAAGCATGGGAATCATGCAAGCAGAAATCAAAATTTTCTTTTCTCCATACTTTATAATAGATGCGTAAAGGGTACATATAGATGCTATGAATAAACATGAGTGTTTGTAAAGAAGGGAAATATCTACCCAGTATATAACATTTTAGGTACATCAACCCATACAATCATATGTACATAGTGCTGGCCTCGAGGTGTAGGAACGCGGTCGTGAATCTCGACGGTCGCGGGTTCAAACTCCAGGACAGTATACAAAGAATTAACGTACTTAAACGGCGAAGGAAAACATTGTGATGAAACCTGCAGACCTAATAGTTCTTAGAAATTTCTAAGTTTGTAGTCCGCCAACCCGCACTAGGCCAGTGTTGTGGACTGAGGCCTCAACCCTTTTAGTTGTATAGATGGCCCGTGCCCAGCACTGGGACTTATATGGGGTGATGATGATGACCCCATTAAAATGTCTCAAACGTTAGTACAAATGCTGTAAAGTTAAAAAAAATTGTATATTCTGTAATTTTTTGAATATAATCCTAAGTAGGGATTAATTCATTAACCAACGAAATATCGAAAAAACCGTCGTTAGCTTTAGTTAGAAATCACTGTCATGGAATTAAAATAACAACAAAACAACTGGCTTTCAAAGTCCTATATTAACGAAGTAACATTTACCCCCGTCTCCTCTAAAACAAGGAATAAGCATAACAGTCATGGGTCTTATGTAACAGTGTCTCATATTACATACTTAGATGTTGAAAAAAAAGAATAAAGAAGAGAAAGAGCATCCTTAGGATTCGAACCTGTGACATATATATCAGGCTCTTCTTTTTTCACAGTACCCCAGATAATATTTTTGTCCATTATATTTCAAAATTAATGTAGCAAACCAACGCAAAGGAAAATAAGAAATATTATTTTCGTAGTGTTCAATATAAATTTTAGTATTTGTGTGTTTTTTTAACAAAACAATAAAGAAATATCAAATCAATTAATACTATGTCACGTTTCACACAAATAGAATTAACAAGCTTTTGAGCGAATTAATCTAAACTCACCTTTCACACAAGCCAATATGAAATAACAGAATGCAGCTTTGTGCTCCATAATCACGTCAAATAATCACTTTGAAAACATAATTTAATTTTAAAACATATTCAATAATATTTTTTTATTACAAATAATCAAATATTCATAATTAATTATTGTCAACATGTCAACATAACAATATACTACGGAAAATTATTACGCGTGACTTCCAAAGCTTTGACTTCGTAGACGAGTGTTTCGTAGCGCGCACTGGATGCAACTGTTGCTACGATCCGTGTTAAGCTCTACGCAGCGTAGCGGTACATGATAGCGACAAGCGATTTTCATTTGGGTAATTTAATTATTACAGTACAATACGTGGGTGCCATGAAGTTTAGGACAAGATGTAAATATAATTGTTAGGTTACTTGAACTTTCTTTACTTGAAATTATATACATAGTAAAAAAATGTGTTCGTGTTTTCTATGAAATGAAGATAATTTTACCATGAATTTAATCTGCTCGTGTTAATCGTCCAATGAGTAAAAATTACTGCAATACTGATATAATTCTGCATTTTTATGTTTTTTTTTTTTTATTTAAACAAACATACTGAGTTGGATTAGTTACGTAGTGTTTTCCCAAGAAAAAGTTAATTTTTGAGCAAATAGTGCATAAAAGTTTTAAGCGTATGAATCGATAGCAACTTAAATATGCAGTTATGACTAGCATCATAACTTTGTGGGAAACAAGTAACATTGGTATTCTAATGGGCGAAATGTAGAACTTCAGTATTAGTACGGTAAAAGCTCTTCTTGAATTTATTAGCGCCGAGAATTTCCTTTGAACTCAGCGATAACGACCTATGGGGATATATTTTTGCATAATTTTATTAAATTTCATTCGGCACGGAAGAGATATCGCGAGTGCGTATTCCGTTTAATCTGTAATTGATATTCTATATTTTTGTAATGTGGTATTAGTTAATCGCTCTTACCACGGTGCGTACACATAAATTGTTAATGAAAGATAATGAACCAAAAGAAAATCTCAGTAATCTTCTGTGAAAGATTTGATTTGTGATTTAGACGTAAAAATGTCTCAAACGAACTCGGTAGTGCATTATTTTTAGTTTTCAATATTAAGCGCAGCTTAAGAAATTGCTTTTAGAAAACTTTATTTTAGGAATTGAAAAAATATTGCAAACTCTTAAAAAGTGTAATTTAATTTAATTTTTTATTTTTTTGTATAGACTTTTAAGAACAATTTCGAAAAAAATTTCCTTTGCTCAATAAGTAAATTACATTCCAAAAAGAGAAAACAGATATAACCAGAATTGATTGCTTTACGCTGTAAGGATTCAGCAACCTCGAAGGAATTATTAAATCAATGTGGGTGGTTAGTAGGAAAGAAACATTCCAGAATTCGATATTCGACTTTTATACGTAGGTAAGTAAACACGGGAAGCAAAACACTAATTGATCCTTTGACAATGATATTTATCCCTACTTCGTAATCTCGCGTCAGAAGTATGTGCTGTGCGAACTAGAGGTCCGGAGTGGATTCCCGGTACGGGCAGAGCTGTAATGTTTTGGTTTTGAAAAATCAAAAGCAGAACGGAATTTGGAAATGAGCCCGAAAAACAGCAACCGGCTCGTCATTGTTGACGTGAGTGACTCATACTTGGCCAAATGTAGGTGCAGAAATGCACCTGTGTTTACGTTTACGTTGTTTAAATTAGCAGTGAAATCGTGACAGTGGATCTGTTACGATAATTATATTTTTAAATATAATATTTTTCCATAGTTTCAAGTCACTGAAGGCGGGTAGAAATTCATACAAGGATAGATTTTATTCTGGAAAATCAGTCAAGTATCCTTTTTCCTTAATAAAACAATTTAATACTTTGGAAGTCGACGCAGTTGCCGTCATTCGCTCATGCTAGTCATATTCAATGCGCCATATATTCGTCCATGATTAACACTAACTCCCCAAATACAATCGAGCATATTCTCCACAGAAACTCCCACAAGGTTTTTTAATAAACGTGGTAGTTTCTTATAGAGAATGTTAATGTGACAGACTTACACTTACATCTATTTCGCCGGCGCCGCCTCCCACCGCAGTCACACAGAGTGAAGTGTGCATTCATTCCGTCTGAATAGTGGCCGTGTAATGTTAGAATTTTTACGCCATTCAGAAGGTTAGTGACGTGGAGTTGGAACTGTAATTATGTATGCAACAGGAGCCGATGTCTTGATGTTTTGTTCTCAATACAAAGAGTTTCATAATATTCATTTATTTGTTGGTCCATTTTGTGGACCATTAATATAAGACTTTAGCAAGTAAGTTTTTGGATAATGGTGAAAGATAAAAGGAAGTGAGAGGAAGAGGAAGTTTTTTTAGCTTATATTACAAACATTAAGACATCTTTCACATAGAATCTAAGTTTAAGCTTTTAACACCCTAAACAAGTAATTTTCTTACCGCACATCTCACACACGGCATTCTTAGACGGTAATTTTGCACTAGTCGCGACAAACTATTACGGGTGTAGCCATAACTTTA
Organism: Cephonodes hylas; assembly: GCA_030295005.1. NCBI lineage: Eukaryota > Metazoa > Arthropoda > Insecta > Lepidoptera > Sphingidae > Cephonodes > Cephonodes hylas. The sequence continues at coordinate 8,413,418 of AP025372.1, read as the reverse complement.
ATTGTTACACTATTGTCGTAGCCAACAACTTGACTTAGGCAGGTTAATATGTTAAAACGAAAAATACCTACATAAATAAAGCGCTAAGAGCGGAGTACATGTAGGTACTTGGCTGGTAAGAATGGACGGCGTGACTCAAATTACTGATTTTTTAATTCAAATACGTTTCATGTCCTTTTCATAAAAACCAACTTACACTGGACATCGCAGGATCACTAATAAATGTACCAAAGTAAGGACATAGTGTGAAATGGAAGGAAGAGTTCACCGACCCGAAGTTGGTTAGGCACATTTCCTAATTGGACAAGATGGGCCGGCCAGCCAGATATTGCGCCATGTAGAACCTAAGCTAGGAATATCTTTGAATAGTCTGAGATTTCGTGAATGATATATTTTGTTTAATTAATGTTTGCTTTTAATTAATTTAATTCGATTTCATTTAGTATCAATGTAATTCAATAATTGGGTACTATAATTTGAGTGAAGATTTTATAATGTATTATAATATCCCATAAAAATTTCATCTTCAGTCATGTGATTGTTTCCTCAGTGTGACATTGAAGTACAGCTTGCACGATCAAAATGACAAGTCGTTTATGACATAACCAATCAATTGTCGACATCTAATGACAAGACGAGAAAAGACAGATTCTAGTTGATTAAAATGTCTTGTTTCGTAATCAGTTTCTACAAAGCACTAGAGCGGATATTACCTACAATTTTTATTTGATGTGCAACTACAAAGCGGCTGTGAGGCAATTACGCAGACCCCATTAACGTCAATCTACATTATTGCAATAAGCCAGAACGGCATAATAATCATTATATATTTGATAAGACAATAGATTATCGGCGACTTTAATGGCCTATTTATTTTAATTAACCATTACCGAATGGGTGTTCGGATACAGCTAGCGTGTTTTAATTATGTTTATCCTTCGCTTTATTACAACAAAATTAATAAGTCGATAAATTACAATCGTAAACACGGCGATGCTTTTTGTTGGAACATTTTAATTTAAAGTATTTATAAAACGGATGTTGGAAATGTATTGATGTTATCTCGATGGTAGATATGTGATTATCTGCAATGAGTTGAAACTGTAAATGGAATCTTTCAAAGGTAGAAAATGTAATGAATATCTTAATTATTTAGTTATTTAAGATTTTAAAATGAAATAGTGTTATATCAATTATTTAAAGTGAATCATCTCTGTATCTAAAATGGCATTATTATACTTGAGGATAGACTTTCGAACGAAAAAAAATCATCCCATTATCATCCATCATAGTTTTTGGGATAGCCTTAATAAAAGTCTGGAGAGAACCTCTATAATAAAATGCACAGTGAGTTGCTTCATTAAACATTTTTCATAGCGTAGTAATAAAAATGATTAAAGTTAAGAATAGAGTAAATAAACTGGAAGCAATGCTGAGGATAATGAGAAATATGACTGGAATACATCCTATGTTTAAGCACCAGCTGCAATTGCTGAACCCAGGGATAATAAAAAGGACCAAACTTATTTTTTTAATGAAGGAATATTTAGTTACCGACGAATTAATTCGGGGAAACTTATTAAATTAAACAATTATGTCTGAAGGTATAGTAGTGCAATCTTTTGTATATATTTTAAAACATAAAAGATTTTTTTTATATTTACATGGTCACTATCAATACTAAAAATAGGACTATAAGAAATGTCTAATTTACCATTTTCTTATAGAGAGTGAGTTAGCTAAAGAGGCACAGTATTCGGCTTGATTCTCTAGAAGGGTAGCCAGTTTGGTGAGAGTTTCTTGACTCCACGGATCTAAAATTACATGGGTAAGTCCAATGATTTATTTTTACATTAATGTTACCGAACGCAAGGCTCAATCTGAATCAATATGAAACAAAAATATTATTCTTTTAAAAGTGTTTTGATTATTCTACACGAGACTGTTTCTTTAATTTATGTGATGTTTTCGCGTCAAAGTAACATTCAATTTCTTTATAAAAATAGCAAATTTATACGATATTACGTTTTCACAACACTGATATCACAATGGTCCATTTGTCATTGTGTTATCCCATTTATCTTAGTTCGCATGGAGTTATCGAAATAATCGAATTGAATAGCGCCAAATTGCTTTTTTTTCGATTTATAAGGAATATTGTTGGCTATTTAAGTGAAATTCTGAATTATTATATGGTCTGTGGTATGCTTTGCGTCGTCTTCGGCTTTATTCCGAAATGGATTCATTTAAATAAATAAATATTCCGAAAAGTGACATAAATAGTCCTGACTCCACACTAAGATACAAGTTGTATATCAGAAAATACGAGAGACTTTTTCACAAATTCCCAGACCAGAAGTTTTTTTGACATTATAAACATATTTCAATCAATCAATCACAGAAAAATAGCTATTTATCATTTAAACTCCATGAATTGTGATTTCCATCATACCAGCTTTATAACGTCTTATTGTTAACAAAGGTTTCGTAAGTTAACTAACAATAATTATAATACCATCGCCTTGAAGCCTTAGACTTCGCCGTAGACTGAAATCTTAGATCTGAATAGTGTCCATTTCGTGGCGAGAGCTCGTTATGACTCAGAACGTGGTGCATAGCAAACCATTCAATCCGCTTCGTCAATAGAATCGATGTTTAAGCTAAAGGACTACATCTTGGCGTTCAATATAGGCTGGATATTAGTCTGCAATAGTATGTAAAGGTGAAAATTAATCAAAGTTGACATGATGATGTGGTTTGATGACTAAAACTTTACTTGTAGTAGTATAGAAGTTATAAGAATTACACGCTGATTTTACGTTAAATTCGCTGTATACGTATACTGCGTGCTACTACAAAGTTTACGGTTCAATTCCCCTCCTGGGCAATTTTTATAGCACTACCCTCGACCACATTGAACTTTTTAGAAAATGTGTAAATTTAGCTGCGTACACAAAGAACTTTGACTATTGACAACCGTCATAGGCCTCAGAACTATGCAGACATACAACACACTCAACTCCGTTTCCTTGAAATTAATTTAAATTCAACGCTCTATTGTTAACATCGGCCGCACAAAGGTTGCATACATTTACGTCATTAGTCGTTGATTACATTATACATTCATCGGAAGCGAGATTTACGTAAACAGCTTATTATGCGGTCCTGGTACTGGAAATTGCGCTGTTCGCACAGGTACGGAACAGGGCGACAACACAACGTCCCTAAGGTAATCCCGACGATAAGCGGATGAAAATATGTGGTGTTAACGCGGTTTGGGACATGTACAGAATAGAAACTCGTGGTGATGCGTTTTAAATCTCCTGCATTTTAATTGTTCTTATGTGTTGGTTGTTGGTGGCTAATACAAGATGTCGTGTTAAGAAGTGTGAGTTTGTTGGGTGTAATACGCAAATTACTGTGAAATATATATAACATAACATTTAACCTTCCATTAGTGATATACTAATTTTATTAAATAGAAAGTTGAGATTTTAAAAAATAACTGTATTAAATCGTTATGACATGAGAAGATTTTTATATCGTTGACTGTCTCCTAGCAAAAGTATCCGCCGGTGGTTAAGAGGTCCTAGGCTTCATAGCAGGGTCTTGCAAAGCCTTATTGGGTTTTACCTTTAGGAAATCCTCAACATACATAGTGTAGAATCCTGTCTGAAAAATAGCAATAGGCTCGCCACCTATAAATATTACATCTATTACACCTATTACGTTGGGTGAAATGTAATTGGTGAAAAGCCAAGGCGAAATTGTAACTCTGCCTACCCCTTCGGGAAATACGGGTGTATGTATGTTTTTCGGTAGTATTTGCATAAAATATTTTATACAGTCACAGAATCGGAACTAGTTACGTACCTGTTTTTGATTGTGGTTGTGTGATTCACGGCACAATTTACGCTTGAAACTTGCCGTTGATCGTTTTTTATGCGGTCAATTGTACTAATTTTTGGTTACTAAAATCACTAAAATAATTTTAATTAAACCGTAATTACAAACTGGGAGGAAGAGTCATCTCAGATGATACATGTTATGGTATAAATAGTAATATGTGCAATTATGTTACTGAATGCAAAAAAATCGAAAATATATTAGTCAGACAAGTGATGGTTACATTCAAATTTTGTGATACATATATGATGATGTATTTAAAAATAGTAGACCACATATTCGCCCCGCATCCTGGCCACTTGAAGCGTACTGTTAATTGTTTAATAGAGGTCCCGGATTGCATTCTCGGGTCGGGGAAAGCACTCAAGGGTTTTCTCATAAGGAAATTTTCAGTTGCAGCACGAAGTTCAGCAATGTGCCTTTTTTTATTCGAGGGGAAAGTTGCTTATGGCTCTACCTCCCGCCAGCCCTCAGAGAGAGGGGCAGGAGGCGTATGTCGGGGTCACCGGCCATCCAGCTCGGCGCGCGTCGGAGTTGCCTCCGCGCAGATGTTAGTGCCGGGCTGGGTCCCTAACCTACCCTAACCTACACCGGCATACCGACCAAACCCCCCGGTGGCCATCTTCGCGCCAGGTAGGGCGACCACGGTGCGTGGGTGAGAGACGCCCAAAATGGTTCCGCAGCCGCCCAGTGCACCTCCGAGACGAGAGCGCCACAGGGCAGGGCGCCGGGTCTAATTATCTCCGTGGACCCGGCGCCTCCTTTTTCGACGCAAATATGCATGTAAAAATAAACTTAAATATACAATTCACTTGAAGAAAAAAGATTATTTTTAACTAATTAAATGTAATGAAATCTTTTGTGAATAACGAGTATTCATCTTGGTATGTAAAAGAGTCGACGCGACAGACTGTGGAACGAAGACTGCGATAAAGAAGACGCATAATGTAATATCTGTCAACCGTAATACCACTAGAAGTAATGTAACATTTCAAATAACGTGACAATAGAATTATGTGGCATGAAATATTCATAAAATATTTAATATTTTGGTAATTAGTTTGATAATATTTTTTATTTTTGCTAGAATAGTGGAAAAATATGTCTGGTTAATTAAAAATAATCGTCTATTTAAAACTTAAAGATTTAAAAAAATAATAGAAGATAATAAATTAATTATTAGGAGCATTCAGGATGACGGAAAATTTCCTGTACGCCTAGTTTTTTTTACAAATATTTTCTTGTCGGTATTCCTTACTATCAGTCAATGCAAGTAGTGGCGTTGACGTTGATAATCTCGGTGGTCATGGATTCAAACTTCTGACTTGTATACATACATATTATTAGCATTCGTTAATTCTGATATTTCTGTGGTATGCGTACGAATGTGTGGTTTAAATTAATGTCCTTCTATATAAAGTGCCTGTATTGGTCAACTCTAACCAAGAACATAAACCTGATGCAAAGCGGTACTCGATCTATAAAGCTATTCCATCGTATCCTATTCCTTCCTCGATCTCCAGTACAGTCTTAGCTTCTGGAACAAGTTCCTCAGAGACAACAGGCATCTAATTTACGCCAGCTGTTTACAAGTACCAGTGCTTAAGATCAAATTAACGCCATCGATACAGCGCAGCTTCCTTGCATCGCAGTTTCTTGTGGAATTCACACTCAAGTTCCCTTTGTACGGCGACACAAAGAAGCTTTATTGAAACTATATAAATGACTGTCTTTGTGATTTTGTTGCAGAATATTGTTACACGAGGAAAATTGGTGTAAGTGTTTCCTATTGTTGGCTGGCGTTCGATATGTTCCATCAATTTATGTGTTATTCTGTTTCAGTTGGAAAAATATACCTATACCTCATTCACGATAAGTTGATTCTTTTGGCATATCGACTAATGATGGGAAACAGAAAATATCGAGAAGTTCAAAAATATTGCGTTTTAAAATACTGCATTATGTGTGAAATTATTTATTACTTTCGACATATAAAACATTATTTAGATAAGCGGTGGTGGGTCATAATAAGTACCTATTTAATATTTAAACAGGATTATTTTTAGACCTCCCGCCAAATTTAAATAGGTGTTTTAGACCACGGAAGTAAACAACTTCCCCAAAGAAACACGGGTCGAAAAGTAAAAAAAAAATTCAGACCTTCTACACGAAATCGACCACGTGAGCAGTTTTCTATGGGAGGGTCGAATTATTTATCACGTTTCGACCCATGTTTCTTTGGAAAAGTTGTTTAGTTTCATGGTCTAAACAACCTATTTTAAGTTGACAGGAGGTCAAAAAATAACGCAGTATGTAAAAACTAAGGTTGAAAAATTAAATAGTTTTATCTTTAAAACAGTTTTTATTAAGAAACTGGAGCACAGCCATGATCATCATAGCGTTCAATAAAATTATCGACGTGGCAATCGATATGAACTATGTTACGTCCCTTTCCGTCCGAACGATGTAACGTTATACAAACGTCAATTAGTTTCAGTATTCCTATTTTAATTTTACTTTGAAGCAATAAAGTCTCAAAATTTTTGGATAACGCTTATATCTTTAGGGACTTTTGTATTGTATTTTTTTTTTATTTATCAAATCATTAAAATAATAAAATAATACGTTTTTAATTTCAAAGTCATGTCTCAGAAAAATTGACATCTGCCAAAAGAATCAACTTATCGTGAATGAGGTATAGGCACTTTTTTCAGATGACTGCGGTTTGAGGAAATGTAAAATTGAAAAAGAGTAGAGAAAAGAAGTTAGGATTTAATCCAATTGTTACTATAACCCAACTCATTTAGACACAAACATCTGTGTGTCTACTGAGACACACTAAATACTGATTTACAGTAATAAATTAATCTCGCTTATCTGAAGAAGAAAATTTTCTATTAGATATTTGTTCCATTTTTCTATAGGCGAAATTGAAGATATGGCTTTACTATTTTCCGAAGAACAATATATTATTAAAATTCGCATCAACGTCCACTAAGTGTTAGAATTTTGAATTCCTATTTAAGTGAAATTTCGCCTAGTGAGGCGATGAAATTAAAGACCTTTGAATTAGCCAGTACCTACATGCAAAAAGGTTAGTGCGAAATGTATGAGCCTTTACGGGGCGCCTTCACTTCTCGCTCAAAGGGCTCAAACGAGCACCCAATTAAACAGCTCTTTTGATGGTATATCATATTGGTAACAATTTTTTTCATATAAAATTATTGCATCACTTCCTAAAGATACATATAACTCGACATATTTGTTTCGTTTCTTCGACGTGACATTTTCGATGATGTATTAGTGTTTTAAGTGGTTGACTTGCCATCAGATAACCCGCTTGGTCAATTAATAAATAAAGGATGAAAATTACATGTGGAACAATATTTGTATTTATTATGATATTTATCACATAGCATCAATCGTCAAACAGATAAAGTTACACAATTCTGAAGTTTTCTGAGATCATTTAATGTATACTTTTATCGATGGGTAATAAAAACTTTAAATCATTTCCTTACATTTGGATTCTTGCCAAATAGACCGTATTGCAATAACATCAAGTTGACCGACTCAGATTTGTAAAAACAAGCATAAAATGTGGTTGATTCTGGGTAATAATAGCAACCAACAATTTTATTAGAATAGAAACGGTAGTGACTGTAGTAATAACTTCGTGTAATTCTCGCTTCCTGTAATATTATTGTATTCGTCGAAGCTACATCACAGGAATAGCAAACCCTATTTACCTAGAATAATAGACTTAAACTCTATATTAAATCATTACAATAGAATGCTTGAGAGATTTAAGTAAAATATATTAAGAAAATTTATTTCGTAGTAGAGTAAAGTATTGTTCTAAGGAAATAGTCTCAAAGGGAATAAAATTAAGAGCAGTACGCCAAAAGACTTGTAATAACCATAAAATTACTTAAAATTTACTAAGCGCTCTGTAAAATGCATTCATATTAGCATATTATATATTATTCTTCTCTTTTACATGTTACGACGGAATTTTGTAATATGTTATGTTGTTTGTCTGACAGCCCCGTGGCGCAGTTGGCTAGACACCAGCTTGCGAAACGAGCGGCCGCGGGTTCGATCCTCGCACCGAGACAAATGTTTGTGTGATCCACAAATATTTGTCTCGGGTCTGGGTGTTTGTGAGACCGAAAAGTCTCTCGTAGTTTCTGATACCCACGACACAAGACACGTATCTTAGTGTGGGGTCAGGACTATGTATGTGACAATTGGGTGTATTTATTTATTTATTTAGCTGTGTATATTGTATTTTCTTTAATGCCAAGGGGTTTTATATCACCTAAGCTATTGCCTGCCTTCGTTTCCGATCACGGTTTGAATACACCTTGTATACTAGAATGAGCATATGAGTACGATCAAGTTAGATGTGAGACCTATTGGAGTGTATCGGCACTTCTATGCTATAGTCAGCATCGTGCTTACAGGTATGTTGTGTTGTCACCTAGTCATGCCTTTGTAAAAAATGAATACTTTTAAATTATTTTAATTCTTCTTATTATTATTTCTATTGTCTCATGTACGTATACTCAAAGAGTGGGTAAATCCTTTCCTCAGATTATCTTTTATCAGCAATTTAGTTTAAAGTACCTCATACCTCACGCCTATATTCTCCGAAGGCAGAGATGCATTTCTACACCCACATTTCGCCAGGTATGTATCAGTCCCACGCAATAGGGGGCGAGCTTATTGCCGTTTTTCGGGCACATTTCCAGACTCCGTGCTGCTACTGAGAATTTCCTAATGAAAAAACCCAATAACACTTTGCCCGACCCGGGAATCGAACCCAGGACCTCTAGATCGCACGGCACATGCTTGTAACGCGAGACGACAAGGCAGTTTAGTTTAAAGTATTTATGGGATATTGAACTATTACCGTTCAATAAAGTCCAAAGTTCATTTGATATTGAGAGTATGTAGCGTAAAACCAGTGATGGCCTCGTGGTTTAGGCGCGCGGTCGAGAATCTCGGCGGTCGCCGGTTCGAACCCAAGGCATACACCTCTGACTTTTCGAAGTTATGTGTGTATTCAAATTGAATTATCACTTGCTTTAACGGTGAAGGAAAACATCGTGATGAAACCTGCACACCTAAAAAGTTCTTAGGAATTTCTTAGTTCCGCCAACCAGCACTAGGCCAGCGTGGTGGACTAAGGCCTAAGCCCTCTTAATGGTAGAGGAGACCCGTGCTCAGCAGTGGGCATATATGGGTTGATGATGAAGAAGAAGAAGAACGTAAAACCCCAATAATATTTATCCTGGTCCGATATTACGTACATGTGTAGGTATGGTCGCGTGACTTTTATAATTATTTTAATTATCCTTACCGAGTATCTGGAAAACACCAGAAATAATCGTGTTCGATCTTTTGCGTGAAATAATTAACTCGTATAATGATATGGAAGTATATTCATTATTGATGAGTATACATGACCCGTTCCCGGTGGAAGTCATTGGGGGAGGCCTATGTCCAGCAGTGAACCACTATTGGCTGACAATGATGATGATACATGATCATAAATAATCTTACCAATAAAATAACATCCCCAAGTCATGCATAGTGTTGGTTTCTTTCACTACAACAACATAATTAGTACACAAAAACATAATTGGTATAATAAAATGTAGGTGCAGATATGCACGCCTTGCCGCCGCCGTATCTGTTCGCGCCAGTACCTACTAAAAATTACTGAACAATTTTTTTACTATTTCATCAATATTAAGAGATATTTGTTTGGAAAGCTTTCGTATATAATTTGTTAACATTTTATGTCAATTAATATGCTTGTATCTTTTCCCCTTTATTTTGTCTTCTAAATTGATATTCGCATCCTTGATGGATACTCATTCTGATAGATTAGTCTGATGCTAGCCGGCACAGATGAAATATTTCACGAATAGAAATCTGGGACACTTAAATCAGGCCATCTTGCCCATCAACGCAAATCGCCAAAACGAAAGCAAAACATGTCGGATCTATGAACGGGTGTAATGGCTTTCGTGGGCTATGTCGGGATTTTCGGTGTCCCACTCGCTATCATTTGACTATTAACAAATCCATTGAGGCATTTATATAGTAGAAACGGTCCTATTCAATTTTATGTTCAAACCTTTTCAAATATTTCACCGAAAAAGAAACATAAAGTATTGACAACTAAGCTGGTATTATTGTTCCTTTAAAATGGGAAGAGAGTCAATATGAAAACGTAAAGAGAAAGAAACTAAAAATGACAACGAGCATAGCTGAACTTTTTAATCAATTGGTTTGTGTAATCGATGTTTAAAATTAATTTTAACTTCACCGTAGGATATTAAAGCATTAAATTAAAATAAAACATTGTTTTATATTAAATTCCGAGATATACTCGTAAATAAGGTATCTGACTATTGACTATAAAAGCACATCCTTCGGAGAAAGGCTTGTGCCCATAGAGAATAGATATATAAAACGAACGGACAGTTTAATACCGGTATAAATTCGCTCTTCCTGTACGTATTTTATTTATTTTTGTTATTATAAAATATTGCTCGTAAACTTAAAAACATAAAACAAGGCCGTTTTATTGGTTCGCAACGGGCAGCGATACAATAAACGTGATATCGCTTCATAAATTTATGTGAATTGATACTTTTGAATTATGTTGTCTATCGAATGGGCTTCTCCGACGATTTTTATTGGTTGTTTACTCCTGCGAAGATAAACAGCCATTTCTTCTAAATCTTCAATATAGTGCGACATAACCTTTTAGTATGTCTTTAGTAAAGCGTGAAGGAGCCGTAAAGATTTTCGCATTTATTTGAGTTTGAATTTTATATGGAATAAAATATATATTTATATTAAATTCCACATAAGAGTTATATAAATATTATTGACGACTTGTGAGAAAGGTGGCGGGTAGCCGATGAATACTTTCCTTTCCCCATGCGATATTCAATTTGGCCAGCAATTTTATGACTGACATATTAATTTCCAGCGTGAAATACTTGTGCTAGGCGAGATCCGTTAAGCTAAGTTAAGGGTAGTATCATCATATACGTCTCATTTCTGGATACGGGCCTCTTCTAACAATAAGATTGGCCTTAATCCACCACACTGCCCTAGTGCAAGGAGGTTGAGTATATTCTTCCTAATTATTAAGTGAAGATCGGTAATAATTTAGGTAATAACTAAGTCCCTGACGGTATACAGACGAGCGAACGTATAATGGCCAGCCAAATCCTAATTGCAACGTGCATAAAACATGCCCTGATCCACCAACCGTAGAGCGAAATCTGCGTTTAGTAATGTATGCGCTGTTATCGATAAATGAATAAATAAAGACATTTTATAGTATTAAAAACACTTGATTATTTCGTTGGTATAAGACTAAGATGATTTGTCCGTTAAAAAGAAACAAATATTTGTGCATCACGCAAAAAATCCAATCGCTTTTATTATAATGTTTACTCTTTATTGTATACCATGAACCTAAATAAACCAAAGAGGTAAAAGTAATCTTAACATAAAATTGATAACAAATGGTGGCCTTATTGTTATCAGCGGTAGCAGGTAACCGTAAGATTGACTGGAGTGATCAAAAACATAGGATGGGTTGATTACAGAATAAACGATGAAGGATTTTTAAAATGATCTTCACTAAAAAGTTTAAAATAAATATGACACATATTAATTGTTTGGAATTAATTATGAATAGTCTTCGCTGAATACTGATTGCTTAATATAATGTATTTTATATGCGCAAGGAAGTGTTTGCTCTACCATGATTTAGCACACGACAAGCGCATTCATATCGCCGAGTTACGGTTACAGTGGAGTGAAAATATAACATACTTTACGCGAAGCTTTTTGCCTTAATCTGCGTGGTAATATATCAACGTACAACACAATAGCTAGGATAGAAAGCGTTGTGCGAGCAACAGTTAACCTAACTGTTGGCAATTTAGACTTACATGAAACAGAATAAATCGGCGTTACATACTAAATTTTCATTGCCATTCTAAATTCAACTCTATTTCTTTATCTTAAGGACTATAAATCAATGTGTTTATTAGCATGTTGTGATGTTATGGAGCTGATTAACACACAATCCAAAAAAGATTTTGTTTTGATTTGAACTGTATATTCAAACAGAAAAGTCGGTTTTCCATCGGCCCCAGTTAGGCAAAGATGCGTTTATAAGCCAGCATGGTGTCTATTGCGGACTCGTGCGAGTTAATGGCGCAAGTGTTATTGAGCCAGATATTGCCCCGTGAAATTTAGAATAGTACGCAAATGTCGCGGTTAGGGTATTTCTAAGCGACATTAGGTTGTATGTATAATTAACTTAGGTTGTGTTTGTAAGTGCGGTCGGCAGTGTTTGAGCGCTCGTGCCTCTAATGTTGGTTGTGGTGTTGTTCCTACGCGTACAAATGTTGCTGACAAACATAATTACCTGCGGTCGTTTTTCGACGGGATATATTTGTTACAAAACGTTCTACTATACCACTGGATTGTGCCCTGTTACTATGCTGTTTAGAAGCTTAATTATAGTATTACATTAATTACATTATATATTAATAACTATGGTTACACTCGGCATTTTACGGTTTAGCAAAACTGAAAATTAAATACAATGAAGATGTCCAGTTTCTTTATTAGATGCGTCCTCACGTACATAAGTTACTATCCAGTAATTCATTAGAAGACATTTTTATACCGTAACAGTATATTATATAGGCTAAGATCTGCAATAAAGATTGAACTCACAGCCCCTCATTTTTTAGTCGGTATCTAACAGTATACAATTACATACCACGAAGACAATACCATACAACGTCATAATTACACGAAATTTGCCAACCCTAATCTCATATCCAATACCTAAAGACAATTAAGCAACTCAAACACACCCCCCGATACATATTCACGCTCTAAAAATAATTACCACAAAATGCTTGCGTTATATAATGGTATAATTTGTGAGAAAATTGACGTTAGAAGCGCAGTGAACCGAAGGGAACACAAAAGGCGAGGTCGGACCTCTCGGATAGTGACACTCGGCGCGGAGGGCTTAATAACCTCGCAAAGACACTTGTTCGAACAAAAGGTAAATGATACAACTGCTTTAGAATAGTGAGCATTAGTCTTCGATCATTACTGGCTAATTTGTGTGCTTCAAAAGTATTAAGAGTTTGAGGCTAAAATTAAGTACACATTTAATATTATCTACAACACATACAGTGTTGTAAAATAATATGACAACCCTTCATATTGACAACATCGAAATCTAAAGATACATTCTACATAAGACAATAATTTTCTTAATAACTTAACTTATTTACCTAAAACAGATTTATCTTCCATTCAATGTATTGTAATATATATATTTAATTTAGTTTTATAATTTTATATTATAATTTAAATTACGCAAAAGTGCTACCCAAATACGAAAAGGTTAGAAGAACACTTTTTATAAATGCGAAATGTATTGGAAATCAACTTAAAAAGAAATTTTGTCGTAGTTAAAAGTAGGAGTCACTTATCTCCAGCGTTATCTACTAATAGAATTGGAATTTAAATGAAATAATACCACATACGCTTGTATAAGCAATCCGGACGAAATCAGAATCTATTTTAACGCAAAAAATTAACAGTGAAAAACATATTTTAAATCAAGCTTTTATTATGCACGAAAAATTAAAAAAATAAACTAAGAAAACATTCATAAAATTCGTAGTTTTTTAAACTTTACAAGTAACAATTTACAAAAGTGTTCGGTTTATCAGTAGAAGTATGATACATAAACATATATTATCTATAACTAGTATATTAATATTCTTAAGTGATCTAAAAGCTCGTCGCGGCCGAGGTTTTTGCATTAACGAAATTACGCGACAAGCTTTTAAATCCCTTAAGAATATTAATATACTAGTTATAGATAATATATGTTTATGTATCATACTTCTATTGATAAACCGAACACTTTTGTAAATTGTTACTTGTAAAGTTTAAAAAACTACGAATTTTATGAATGTTTTCTTAGTTTATTTTTTTAATTTTTCGTGCATAATAAAAGCTTGATTTAAAATATGTTTTTCACTGTTAATTTATTTTTAACTTTTTAGTTGGAAATATTTCTAAGTCTTTCCATTTCGTAGTCATACCGAAATTCAACTCAATCGGTCCATGGAAACTAGTGTTCCTATGGGCACCTTCCAACTTCTCATGACACAGATCAACAATACCTTGTTATTATGTTGTCACTGAAAATACAAAGGCATACCAAATTTTAGCTTAATTGGTCCACAGGAATCGGAGTTCCTATGGGCTTCTTCCAACTCTTCATTAGATCACCTTCATGATACCATATCTTTGTATTGTTACCGAAGTTACGAAGACACACCAAATTTCAGTTCAATTCGACCACAAGAATCGGAGTTCCTATGGGCATCTTCCAACTCTTCGTCAGATCAGCTTTATGATACCTTGTTATTATATTGTCACCGAAATTACATAGGTATACCAAATTTCAGCACAATCGGTTCAAAGGAATCGGAGTTCCTGTGGGCTTCTTCCAACTCCTCAATAGATCAGCTCCATGATACCATATTTTTGTATTGTTACCGAAGTTACGAAGAGATACAAAATTTCAGCTCAATTCGACCATAGGAATCGAAGTTCCTATGGCCATCCTCCAACTCCTCATCAGATCAGCTCCATAATATCACATTTTTGTATTGTTACCGAAGCTACGAAGACATACCAAATTTCAGCTCAATTGGACCACAAAAATCGAAGTTCCTATGGGCATCTTCCAACTCTTCGTCAGATCAGCACCATGATACCATATTTGTGTATTGTTGTCGAAGTTACAAAGACATACCAAATTTCAGCTCAATCGGTCCACAAGAACCGATGTTTCTATGGTCATTTTCCAACCTCATCATCAGACCAGCTCCATGGTACCATATTATTGTATTGTCATCCAAGTTACGTAGGTATACCAAGTTTCAGCACAATCGGTCTATTGGAAGTGGTTCAAATCTTCATTGCAAGATTTGTAAACATACAAACATACATACATACATACATACATACATACATACATACATACAAAAGTGAAGTTAAATAAAAGCTTGTAAAAATAAATAATATTTCTCAACTTCACACAATTAGATAGGAGACCTTCAACAATAAAACGTCCTCTTGGTTTTAAGCTCATGGTAATTAATGGTTATGTATCCGATATTTTAACTATCCATCCAGAAAATATATACAGGGCACATTTCAACCGCGGGAACAATATGGTAGTGTCGTTTCCTAAATTCTTCGTGAATAATAATCCTTACAATTTCACAAAGCATAACAAAGCTCCTGCATTCAAGTAAATGTAAAAATCAAGCATTTTCTCCACGTTCACTACGAAAAATCTGAAAAGAAAGCCCGAGAACATTGTCTAATAAATTTGCTTTTCATAATGCCACAAATTTTATGTTGTAGTATTTAATTTGAGAGGGAACCGGCCCGCAAAACAATATTAAAGGAGGTTGCTTTGTGAGGTGCTAACAAATTGGCGGCAAGTCAGCACCGCGTGGTGCGGATGGTAGGGAAATTATGTACACACAGACGTTTTCAGTCGTGAACAAAATGTGTAACTCTTTTTATACTTACAAAACTTCATGCCTGTTTTCTCCGTAGGGATAGGTAGTGGTGCATTTCTGGACTCACATTTCACCAGGTATGCATTATTAGCCCTTAAACGTCCCCTGTTGGCAAGGGTTTCCTCTGCAACTTAGAGGGTTTTAGCCCTTAGTATAAACGTATATATTAGTCTCACGTATCGTTTATCGATCACATTGCCCGAATTGAGAATCGAATACATACTTTGCTGGTAATAAGAATTTCTAAAAATAAACAATAAAAATCATTTGCGGTTTATACCACGGTACCAATTACAGCTTGGTACCGTGGTATAAACCGCCAGCTTCATTATACTTTACTGAACAGCACATAAGGTCCTTAAAGTTATTCATCCTTATCATTTGTGTGTATCGCAAAGCTAAGGAATATTTGAAAAGACCTCGGGTTTCCGGCTGGCTCTTTTGTTCACAAATCGTCGGGCTGACAGGAGAGCATGCATCCGAACATTGCGCTTGAATAAGTACTCGGTACAAATGTATATTTCATGGGACAACGTGCAAGATTTTGAATGGAATATTTATATAGAAAAATGCAATGCAAAACATGCTTATACATATTATATTAAAAATATTATATTTTTATTTTACATTCTTAGTTAGATTTAACTGATTGGGGTAGATTTTTGACACACACACCTATAATAATCAATGAAGTAATTCTCCTTCTACATTTTCTAAACAGCCTTAGAAGTTTTGTGAATAAGGAGACGGAGACTATTGCCGTATTTCTGTTACATTTTCAGAATCTGGAATTCAATTATAGATATTTATACTTAGACCGTACGGCACATATCCGTGGTGCTAAATTTAGCTAAAAATGCGATTCGATTTGTTGTGCTACAAGTTTACAGTTTACAGTTACAGTTGTGCTACAGTTTTATCAAGCGTAAGAAATAATACCGTAGTTTAGCGATCGGAGAGTGAGGTTATCAGAGTTGGCTAATGTGCGATGTATTCATATTACCATTGTGTATACGTGCAAATGTACAGCGTGCCGGAGCCCGGAACGTATGTATATGACAGGCAAAATGATGTTTACTGGTCGTATGTATTTGTAATTCTTGCCACTCGACAATTTGTTTTGAGTGCATTTCACTTGGGTGCCAGTGAGGTTATTTTGCCGTGCCAGAGTAAGATATAGGTATGCTCATTACCTCACGACCGTATGCTATGCTTTCTTCTTATCTTATGTTATGCTTTCTTCTCGTCGAAGCTAATTATAAAGCGCGCCACATTTATTAAGGAATAAAATTCAATATAGGGGAAACAGTATAGTTATTGGCCAGTTAAGAGCGTATAAACACCGCGCGGCTCGCCGAGTTTAGGTAAATGCGACGAGTGTCGATGCAGCGACGAGCGCGCGCGCCGGTTCTTACTTATTACTCAAAATATCAAATAAAATGAAATGAAATCATAATTATCGAATATGTATAGTGTCAAATACATCACTTAGATTAATTCCTTTTAAAGTTTAATTAATCACATGTTCGGAAAGCAGAGATAATAGCAAAAATATTTTCGACGCAAATTTCGATGGCGTAGCGCAGAGCGATACGTCCTCTCCTTGGAAGGCCTCGCGGCGGTGTGATTTGCACTGGCCTGGGCCCGGCGTTTTATAGCACATTTTAAAATATTCATAAAAAAATAAAGAAATAAAATTTCTTCAAAACAAAAATTCTACGTTTTCAAGTACACGTTCTTTTATTAAGGAAAGTTGTTATTTTGTTAAATTGAGTATCATACAGGGGTAAAAAAAATGCTATAGTAACAGTAATTTCCCAATATTTTGAATGCCTTAATTTTTTTTTTACTTGAATATGCAATCTAAATCTTAAAATGTTTTTAACTAACTATTTGCTTGGGGATATATACAATTCAACAAAATTTTATTTTGATTAAATATATTATGAATTAATTCGAATTTTGAGCCTCAAAAATGACTCTAAAAGTGAATTTATGACAACCTTAGCTCAGTTATCTTGTTATTTATTAAAATTTACGCAAAAATCTTAAAATGTTCTTAACTAACTTTTTAGATGACAATATTCCCTATATTAATTGGTAATTAAGGTATTTGTACGATGGGTCTTTCATCCACTTTAAGGGCTTCGAAAAATACTGTTTTTGCCGAAATTTGTATAAACCCTCTTAAGCGACCAGTTGGTAAAAAAACATAAATAAAAAATTATATCCTTACTGAAAATAAATAAAACTCACGACATTATGTTGCTTTGTTAATGTACTACAAAAGAAGGTACTTTATATAAACTTTCACTATACATGTTAAGAATAGTGTGAACTCAAAAATATTAAACTCAAAATCACAGTAATTGGCCATAACATAGTAGTTATAAAGAAAGTAAGTTATATTGCACCTTTAATATGGTTATAACGCATAAAAAACCATCTATTGTGAAGTATAAATCATTGACAAACTACATATTCATTTCAAAATATAGCGCCAAAAAAAATATGCAGTCTTAACATTATTTTTAATCGCTTAACTGAATTTCTCCCTCCGGCAAAACATTACACATCGGAAAACAAACAAACCACATACCTAGCGGAATTTCGATGAGACTTTATGACAGAGAATAAAAGTGTCGCCATTATATAATTTTTAAATCTACTATTAGTATAGAATATTGCTAGTTTTTTGGTAGCAAAGTTGAAATGGCTAATAACTGTACAGGGGCCAATAACTACACTGTCTCCCCTACCTACTTAATATTCGATACCGTAAATTTACTCCATAAAATAAACATAAACAGTTTGTATCATGATAGTTTTAATAAAGAGTTATTTTGGCAGTAAAAGTTAAAAAATGAATGAACGTCGTAAAATTTCCAACTGATAATACTGCAACCGAGAGTTTTATCATTTCATTTTCACAACTAGCTTTTGAACGCTTTAGCAGTCTTATAAATAATAAAAATCTATTAATATCTAATATGTTTTCTGTGAAACCGTATACTATCTCTGTACATAAAAACAATGTAATCATTTCACTGACTAAGGGTTGGAAGCATTATGATTTTTATTTGGCATTCAATCAATACGTAATTTGCAGTACATTTTGTTTAACCAAATTCCCCAATTTTAATGTCATGTAACTTTTTTAATTGCTTACCCGGACTTCACAAAATTGATGTAAATGGTTTCAGTTCGGCTCGGGAGACCGCAGCGCCGATGTTGGAACAATGTCCCCAGGGTACAATTTGTATTGTTATTTTATATTTCAATCTACCTGTGAGGCATGTGGGACTGTTAGAGTAATGACGTCATTCAATCTCAGAAGTTTGATTCGGTAGTAAGAGTAAAGAAAAAAAAATGAGGGTTTAAAAACTCTTTTGTGATTGGGAATTCAATTGGCAAGAAAATTATAATTTTTGCAGGAAATTAGACTATGTTACCGAAGTATTTTTGTAATACTATATAATTTTAAAAATAAATAAGAATTGGTGTAACAAATAAAATGTTTCGCAGTCTTAATATTCATCTGGATTTGTAATGCAGTTCATACATTAATTGAAGGAAAAATTTCGTCCTGTTTGTAAAAATCCAAAGAACAAACAATGACTTTATAATGAAGTTATAATGAAGCTTTGCTAAGCTTGTTAGAACATATGGAAGTTCTATTTAATATTGAGGAGTTCTTCGCGATAAACTTTGTAGGTAAATATAAAAGTCTGTATAAAAATAGTTAAAGATAGTACAATAAATCATGCCCATTATACGAACAATTGAACATATTGAACGAATAGCCAGGCTTAATTGTTAAAATCCAATGTATGGAAATTAACTACAATACGGCGGGGAAACGCTAATTGTAAAAGTTCATTGAGTTATTTCGATTTACTCGACGTCCTACTAAAATATTATTTTAAAAAATCAAGAATTATATATTTGCTTGAGTTTTGACAGAATCTAGTATTTTGTACATTAATTATTACAATTCAAACGATTCTGCGAAAGGAGAGGCCGTGGTTTCGATCTTCGCACCGAGCGAGACAAATATTTATTACGGGTCTGGAGGTGAAACCAAAAATTCTCCAATTTGCACCAATCCAATCATTATATAATGAAATTCCTTACCTAACTCAATTCAATAATTACCACTTCTTCTAAGTTCTCTAAAGGAGTGTTATGCCAGATGTTTTGTCTTGTAGACAAAGACTTGCGTTACTAACGTCATAAAACTTTCTGACAGAACTGTACACAAGGTAATGCATTCTTAAGTATGCCACTTCGTGTATACATACATTACAGCGTAGTACATTCAAGTTTGACAGTGCTGACAGATTCATATATTATTGGTAAGCGTCTCTTTGTCTCCCCAAAGGGGGTGACTTGTGTTCGCAGACGGTAAATAACTTATAGTCTGGATGAGATCTATGAGGCTAACTTTTAAGAGAGTGCGGTTAATGGTTGTGTAAATGTAAAGTGGCTTTTGAATAGTAAGGGTTTGATAAATGACGTACGGTATTCAGAAATGTGCAATGTAATACATATTCGACTTTTCATATGAACTTGCCATTTTTTTCTTTTAAATGTTGATGCTTATTTAACAGAGATAGATGATACATAATTATTTACTCATACACACATGTGCCTATATTCCCGAAGAGAAAAAAAGGGGTTCATTTTTACCACATAATAGCGGGCGAACGTATATTCGGGCATATAACTGGACTTCGTGCTGCTACTGAGAATTTGTCGTCTCGAGAATTAAACCTGATCGTAGTCACTGACGCTGGGATAAATAAGTTGACCAGAATATGTCTGATCTCTACGTATTAATCGAATATCAATGCAAACGAGAAATATATGCATAATATAAACGCATGGTTCTATTTTTAGAATACATAGTTTGTTGTCTCGCCGAATTCCAAAACATCTTCAGTTAAATATTTTAAAGAGTTCTTCCAAGTATACGAGTCATATTATTCTGTACACAAAGCATTATATTAGCATCAGCTCGAAGTTTATCGTTGGATATTGAAGTCTTTTGTCGCAGCGTTTACAATGCCTGCAATGTAAGCGAGAATTTTTACGCTGCTTAAAGATTTATGTTGTTCATACTTTGATTTTTATATTTTCCATGATTTATGCGGAATTTTTAATTGGTAATTTCACAGCCATATATTTTACGAGAGCTTCAATGAGGTTTATATTAGATCGACTGCTAAATTCTCTCTCATTTTCACATTTTGACTGTTTTTTCTAAGACCACGGAATTGTCCTAATGATTAAGATCAAACAATAGGAAAAACAATAGTCCTGGTAGTAAGTATATTGGTTAGGTTTTTATTTATTGTCATAGTCTGTACTAAATATAAAGGTGTTAAAAAGTGTTTGCCGTTTCTTGGCCACAGCGATGACACGATTCGAAACGGTAATAGATTAAAATTGTCGAAAAAAAAGCGCTTGTATTGGAATAAAGATTATTTTTCTTTTGCTATTGCTCATTTAGAAAACTTGTATTTAATTAAGGCCCTGTAGTTGTTAAAGGAATATAAATTGCTAACCGAAAATGACGAGTCATACAACTTTATTACAAGAGATAATTGTTATGATTTGCACCTCAAAGCACCACCGCAGGAAATAACATACGGATATTTATGCAAACAGGCGGTTCCACGAGTAACATATGTAACAATTTAGCCGTAACTAAATGCACGATGGAGAAATCGATTGGCTGTATTACTTGAGAGCCGAAGCGACTGGTTTCCTTTGAGGTGGAGGCGTATAATTCAAAGCTTCGGTCCCCCTGGGCACCCAACGCCACCTAGCCTTGCAACTTCTATGGTACCTGACCTACATTTTACTAGCGATTGGTGACTTGCGTTTAATATAGCACGTTTAATCTTAGCAGTTTGAACGGCTAATATTGATACAGTGTGGACGCCGGATAGCAATATCGTGGTATGTGTGAATTTGAAATTTGTTTGGCTTTGGTAAATGTTGAAATACTTTAATTTTTTTAAATGGAAATACTGCTAGTGGTTTTAGAATTTAGGGAATCGATTGAGATGTCGGGTTTGTACATTATACTAGTTGTATAATAAAAATAAAGTGTATATAAAATATACACATATACATACCCTGACGCCTATATTCCACGAAGGGGTAGGCAGAGGTGCATTTCTGTACCCATATTCCTCCTTGTATTAGCCCCACGTACATAAGTGGGGGCGAGCCTTTTCCTATTTTACGGTATAATTCCAGACTCTCAGCTGCGCCTGAGTACTTCCTAATACAAAATCCGATTAAACCTAGCCCTCTCCGAAATTTAACCCTAGAACGCCCTACACACCCGCGCCACAAGTCCACGTATCACTCAGCACTCAATCCGATCGAAAATTATCTCATTAAATCCAATTACTACTCTTCCTGCACGCATCATTTGCGCACTGCGCTAAAGGTAAACCAATGAGCATTCCGCCATTAACGTTGTGATATAATAAAACAGGAATATAAATGATTGATGCAGTTTAAATGTTGTAATTACGCGTATCGTGGCGTGCCAGGGTTGTGCGTTTTACGTTTTTAATGGTAACCACCATTTTTCATTTGCCCCTGCGGTTTTGGCTTGATTGATGCTCTTATTTATTACCGTTTTATTACCATCTTGATGTAGGATGTATTAATATTATGGTAATTACGCTTGTGCGCCGTAAGAATTTAGCAAGTGTTAATTTTAGTTTTAAGTGGCTGTGGGGTAGCTGGCTATGTAAAATAGTTGAAGACATTTGATCCATGACAAATATACATAACTTTTGACAGCAAGGCCGCGGTTTCAGAACCCGCACTGAGTCAAATTTTTATGTGGTCCACATAAATTTAATTCGAGTCGGGCTGTTTCTGTGTCACGATACAAGACTTTTTTAGGGTAAGAATTATTTATTTTTTAAAATTTAAATACGTAAATTGAAATAACTGTTGCGGATTTTAACACTAATGGTAATATTTTAAGAAACTTAAAGTCCTGACTCATCTCTACTAGAATTTCTTTGTTAAGAAGCACATCAACAAGAAATAAATCAACCCGCATTGGGCTTTGGACGAAAGTCTAAGTTCTCTTGGCCATAGGAGAGGCCCCTGTACAGCAGTGGGACGAATAGTTACAAGTAGGTATGGAAAAGTTGTTTGTCTCTTACCAAGTGTACTTGTACTATTGTTTATCTTGAGATAAGTACTATCCTAAAAGTAAACAAAAAACGCCCTTTGATTAATGTAGTAATTAAATACCAAGTTTAAAAATGTTTCATACACGTATGTCATATACATACATATGTAACCCATTAGCATCGTTTTGAATAAACATTAACAAATTCAAAAATAACAATTTCTCAGTTTATAAAACCGTATTAATTTTGCTTTCCGTTAATTTGTGTTTCTTAAAGTTATATTTTTTTTATTTATCACTCAATTTATAAAAATGTTTGCCTAATGAAAAAATAAATTATATACTATTTATGATAGATTTGTGAGTATCTATCGAGCTGCGTCTGTAGTAGGGGAGCAAAACAAATTGCTCTGGTCAGTGTAAAAGTTTTGCGACGTAACAATGTTCTGTGAACACTACAAAATGATACAAAATTAGCCAATTTGCTTGCTCAACGTGGCCGTCAAGTTGTTCTAGTATAGAATTTCTAAAGAAACTTGCTTCTAAGAATAGTTTTTCTCAGAATAACTCAGCTGGTCGTTGAGATGAGTTGACAATTACTTTTTAACGTTGTTTTATGTGTATTAAACAGCATGAAGTAATTAAGATGTGGTACTAATCAAATAAAATATAGTATATAGTAGAATAATTACGCAAAGATTTTCTCGCCTTTACTTCAGAGGGTTAGGTAGAAGACTGTGTAGTTTTGTGTTTATGCTAACGGTTTTAAAAATTGTCGTGGCATATTTGCACTCAACGTGCTACTCAGAGATTTTTGTGACCCGGGAATTGAACTCGAGACCTCTTGATAAGACACCTCCACACCACATACTTATATCTCGGAATTAACAAAACTGTGTGTAAATGAAGCTTTCACATAATTATTCTTTCAATTGGCGGAAAATAATAGATCCTTAATATTCACGTGTTTATAAACAAATAATAACGATTTCCCAGTTTGAATAATGCTGTCATCCATATGGTAAGTAGAATTGATTATATTCCATCTCCCAACTTGAATTCCGAACAAAATCTCAAGCGAAGGGACGCTTTCTCGACTATGCAAAACTGATTTTAAAATCGCTGCGAAGTGAGAAGAGAACCGCCATCGCATACGTCACAGTTATAATGCGTGGGAACTGAAACCAAAGCGTCGAATTCACACCAGAATGAAAAAGTAGAATCGTAAAAGGCTTTTCGGCTGAGAATGCTGACTCATCGCACTCGACGGCCACCACTAGTGATGACGTGCAATAACGAGCTAGTGCTGCCATTTATAATGTCGATACAGCGATTATTCGATTTATTTGAAGTAAGAACAATCCAATTATTTGAAAAGGAATTTTATTAAAATTCAAAAATGGAATTCGAGGTTCGGTTATTCGGTTCGAGAGAATTCTGGTTGGTTTTTATACGACTAATGATTTGTGTATTAATTAAAGTATAACCTTTGTGTTTTATGATTAAATATGAACTTTTACATATTCAAGTTATCTTTAGTATAACGGTTTATCATATGATATGTATATTCTTTATCTATAACTACGTCGCTGTTGATTTGTGGTAATCATCTGTTGTCACCCTTGGGCTAAGATATTTTACACAAGACTTTAACTGAAACGAATATATGTTATATATAATAAATGTTTGAATATTCCATTAGCACCTTCTAATAGTCTTTTCTAATTTCAATATTCCGATATACATCGACGTATTACATCCCCACGCGTAGCTACGTCACACCGTAAGAAATAGTGCCTAATCTTGCACGGGATCTCAAAAGGTTGGTCTGAATGCGCTGCACCGGTGTCTCTTGGCTGATGAGAACCGACTGAAGTGTCGCTAGGCCCTTTAATATTCACCCTACTCTTTGTCCAGGGTGATTGACGAAAATCGTGGTTATTATAGCAGTGCGGACGCTTCCGGCCTCTCTTTGTGGACACTGCAATTTTTTTGCATATGTTGTAGGGTTTGTTAGGGAAAGTATGTCACGTTTAATGCGCGCTATATATTATTTTTATCTAAAAAATATAGTGTAAATGTTTGGTTGATGGTAAAGTTCGTGTATTGTATTTCGTTTATATATTTGTACGGGTATACTGTTAATATAAATACAAAATATGAATATTTTTTTATGGTGTTCAAAAGATGGCATTCTCTGCTGGTAAACCTAGCTCTCGTAGTAAAAAAAGAAGTCCACGAACCTACGTTTCAATAGTGATGGGGAAAACGAGATTTTTTTAAGTATTTAGTGACATAACTTAAAAGAATGCCTGCAAAGAGCTTTAGTAGGTATTCATTATCTTCTTTTAAAATCCATGATAATTATTCATTTTCAATACATTCATTACAGAGAATTTAAACTAGTGTGTGATATGAATTCCGTTTGTATGCTATTTATTGAGAAGATTCTTTAATTTTATTTTTATATCTTCATCCTCGATTGGTTCGACTACGTGCAAATATATAAAAAATCTTTATTTCTAATTACAACTACAAAGACTTCGTATCCACTTTTTCACAATTCCAAGTTGAACCCAACAAGCAATCGCAGATTACGTGATGTCTCTGTAAAATAAAAATTCTCGAGTCTTTTCAGCCTTTTTTATTTCCTCATCAAGATTGAAGACTCGATGTCAAAGAGAAAGGCGATTGGAAGAGTCTAATTAACTGCCACACAAAGTCGCTTACAGCTGCACGTTATGGAGTACTTACTGATGGAATATTAAATTTAAAAGCGACAGTTATAGTTGGGTTTTATTTGTCAGTAAGTTTACCTGCAAGGTGGACTGCCTTATAGGTGTAATTTTAAAAGGGTGGAGAGAAATCATCTAGTGTATATGTTATTGAAGTGAGGGTACACGGATGTCCTTTGGTTGACGATGATTATTATAATTAATCATATCTGACGTCATCAACAGTCATAATAGTTTTTCGAAAGGGCTTTGGAATGGAAAAGCGTCTATTAAATTTATGCAACTTAAAACATAAGCGAATGGTCACTATAATAAGTAATATTTATTAAATAAATAAATGTGCCTTAAAACGTTATTAATTCCTTTACTTATTAAGCAATATTCCAAAACAATAATCACCTTCACATAACCATCTATAAGTAAATACATCGAACAGTAAGCAATGGCCGCTCTGGGTCGAGCCTACGAAAGCACTTGATTTAGCAAAGAGCAGTAGGTAATTCTATCAAGTACCCAATTGCGAGCAGCCCGGGGCCATCGCAATGCCGGCATAATGCGGTCTAAAACTCGATTAAACCTGAAATACTCTCCACTATGAGCGGACACTTCAATAATTGCTCGGTGCACTGCGATACGGTATTTCAATGTTCTACGTGTCTAATTTGTAGGCTGATTCTAGATATTTGTCGTGATTTGTATTATAAATAAGATTTGATTTGGTTTTATTTAAAAAAGTTGACTGAAAAAACATCTTTATAATGCAACAGTGAGAGTAAAATGTTCTTGAGATATTTCACCAGAAAATTCACGATTGTACCAATAATTTGCTCGTAATTCTGAAAAGGCTATCCCGCGTTTGCGTGTAGTCCAAAATACGGCTTGCAGAATGTGAGTAATCATGATGTATCTAACTAACCTGACACTAATTTTAATTTAAAAAAATATAGGCAGTTAGGCCTTCGGTCCTAGTTAACCAGATTAGATTCTGTTTTTTAACACTGAAAATATATTGTTTGAATAAATAAAAAAGTCTTTTTAGTGACCTCTGTGCAACGTTCACAGCGAAATTTGATTCAAACGAACACCAATTTAATGTTCATATTGTAATGTTGATAAAGCGCCATCTTTTGGGTGGTGCTGAAAGGTTTTTAAGTTACTCCCTACTTCTTCACAGTAAAGCTTAGTTTCGTGATTTACCAGGAGATGGCGCTTATCAATAAAAATTGAAAACATGAAGTTTATGTTTACTGTAGTACAATACATACTAGATTTATATGTCATTATCATACAACAATATCTTTTCCTAAATAAAGGAAATAATTCGAGTTAGATTGTTAAAGAGTCCATTTATTATGTGTTCTCCGAGGGATATTTACTTTGTGCAATTAAATCCACATATGTATAAGTACAAATTAACCTTGTATTGAGATCATGTACTTACCATTGTAAGTTTACGGTGCTATTTTTACTATGTTTTTTTCTTTTTAATATTTAAAGGTGTTCACTTTCAACGATCTGTTTTCGTATTCTTGTCGCCTCGCAAAAATAACAAGGGCGTAATAATTATACGAAATTAACGAAGACCGTTTTTCTCATTTTTTGCTGTCTCTCGCAATAATAAAATGATGTTAATGAGGGTAAAAATTACCGCGGCAATTATTTTACGGGTCGAATATTGTATTTTAGCGGAGGGCACCGCACTCACCAGCGTTTCGAGACAAAGGGAAATAATAAAAAAATACATAGGAGGTTCTTACAAAGAGACTCTTGACGCTTTCGGTGCTCAAGGAGGTCGCGGCAACGGTTGGGTGCGTGTTAAATATAATTTTTCTTTTTCTATTCTCTTTTTGTGTTTGCAAAGTCTTTTGTAACAATTTCTCTTATCGCTATATAATTGTTCGAGTTTTGTTTCTTATTCTACCATTATCCTCGTTCGACTTACGACCTTTGTATTTGTGTGTTTTCTTTCATGGTAAATTGTACATCAGGAACAGTATTTTTGCTAAGAAAACTTATTTTTGCTATTATGTATTAAATATTCTACGTTATTGACTGCCTGGGTGATCTAGCAAGAGTGTGCTGTGGAATAGATTCTCGTATCGGGCAAAGTTTTTATCCACCAGTAAATTTTATATTTCTGCTTCCAGCAGAGTCTGCTGGAAATACTCCATACAAACGGCAATATGTCTATTATAAATAGCTTAAAATATAATGGTGTAACGTGGGTACAGGAATGCGCCTCTGTGTATACGATAAATGCGAGTGTATGTGAGTTAGTATAAGACACTGGAACCAACCTTACGCCAGCAAAGTTCTAACCGAACCGTCGCTTTGATTCGACAATCCGCCTCGGCTTTTAAAGAAGGAAGCGCATTCCCGAAATACAAATGTCAACACGTAGTGGATTTAAATTGAAATCAAACATCGAGTTGCTCCTGCCAGTTAGCAAACTCACAGATCAAACCGATCTGCAGTCAGATGCCAATTAGCGTTGTTTACTTGAGCGTCGGTGCACTCCGCTGCTCGGCGGTTGCTCTTGTGCAAAATATATGTTGGCATACATATTTAGAAATGTTAAGCGGTACTCGATGTTTGGCTCGCGTTTTGAGTTATAAGTTGTGATAGAGCTGCGGTATGCGGAATTAGTTGCTTGAGCAAATGCACAAGTTGTGGCTTTTGCATTATATTAATCCGCCATTTAAAATTCATGTTAAACATAATTCCTCTAATTCATATTAAGTTACCTTAAATACATGTGCGCAAAATTAAATACATAGTAATCTTTTATTACTTACGTAATGTGTTAAATAGAAAACCTTTATAAATTTCACATGTCTCATACATGCCAATTACCTTGGTCTTTGTCCTAAAATATTTTCTTCTATACCTTTGGCTCTTACCTGATTCTTACACTTTAAACTACCAAATTGTAAATACAAACCCTGTTACATTGCTGAATTCATCTTAATCAAGATGATCCATAAATTTCTACTAATGAAGGGGATGCTGGCGCGACATAGCTGGGTTATATGTCTTTTCTGGATAGTTCCTGTCTTGTGGAGATAGCTGCGCCGTCTCCATATCTCAACAATTATCTACGAAGGCAATCTTTCATTAGCGTCCGCAGTTGTCTAAGGATTTACGGCTCGAATATTGTGATGTAGGTTTAATGGTTTTCGTTCTCTGTGACCGTGTTATTTGTTAAGTAATGGCTATTGTTTTGTTGATCTTATATGCATTATTCACTCCTTTATCCCCGAAAAGTTTGAAAGAGATGTGCTTTAAGTCCTACGAAATGGTGGCCGAGGCAACTGACGGTTTTTAGGCAAATTTTGAGCTTCTTTCCACTATTCTTTTTAAAGAAAAGAGTTTAACTAACTCCTTTTGCGATGATACCAACCTAATATATAGAGGATTATTTTCGAGTATTCGAAATAACAGTGACGACTTCTAGGTAAAAGGTTAGAAAACACAACATCAAACTGTAGTCACCCCTATTAACAAGACGGATTTGCAACCTTTACATAGTCTGATAAATACGCGAGATAAAAAAGAGGGAAAATTCCTCACAATCCCCTCATAATAAGTTCGGAAGTTAAGCCGTTCTTAACCAATACACGTGAACATAAACAAAACACCACCGTACGCGCTCCGTAACATATTTGTAGCTCCATTTTGATCGGGTCCTTTGTTCGGAAAGCCATCAAGCGACCCAATCAAGTAAGAAATTGGTGATCCCGACGAATCCCAAGCTTCCTTTACACGATGCTGTTGCTAAAGATAAGCTCCTTAGAATGTGATGAAAATGTCCCACAGTGCAGAAAATACGCGAAACAGATTGTTAACGGTTAGGGAATTAAAGGGAAATATAAGGCGGGGTAAGAATTAAAGTTTATTCTTGTAGAACACGCCGCGTGCTCTTTGAGATTTTTATCGTTTGAGAATGTTTTGCTTTTATACGTATAAAGCGAATTTCTTTTATGAAACATACGAGAGCCTAATTTTTCTTTGTATGGTCTTCTTAATTAGTCAATAAAGAGTTAGACAAATATAATCGAGATTTTGATTGTTAAGTTTTTAGAAAATTATTAGCGACGCAGATAATCAGATAAATGGCTTCCTCCTTAATACGGAGAACTTAAAATTTTGATGGCTTAGGCAGTAGTGGTAAGCCCAAAAGCGTTACTTGTTAATTACGTGATGTCTAGTTTATAATTTTTTTTTGGGTCCAGGACATTTATAAGTCATATTTTTTTTTTTTGGAATTAAGATTCAAAGTTTAAAGACTATGATTTGGAATTTTGTAAGCAATGGTTTTGGGCTTCTATGAAAAGACTCTATTGCTATGTAAGATTGTTGAAATACACCTCTTTACCATTAAGCCATAGAAGAGA
This sequence comes from Cephonodes hylas, assembly GCA_030295005.1. NCBI lineage: Eukaryota > Metazoa > Arthropoda > Insecta > Lepidoptera > Sphingidae > Cephonodes > Cephonodes hylas. The sequence goes on along the minus strand of AP025372.1, from coordinate 8,383,537 downwards.
GTATTATATGTATCTAAAAGCTCATAAAAAAAGTGAAAAATCTTTTCGTAGTTTCATCATAATATCAACATTACTCAACTCCCTAGTTTAGTCATGTCCTTACGTACAATAAATCATTATCCGGATATCCACGTCCCGTGACATTAGTCATGGGTATTACCTGGTATTTCGTGATATTCCGCCATTATCGGGCATGAATTATGCAAGCGGAATGCACCCTTGCAGTTCGACAGCCAGTAATTCAGACTGAAGCGAAGGGAATGCCCGTCGAGTTAGTAGTAAGTACTCGGTTTGTTATGGCAAAGAGATTGTCAATAACTGTGAATTATTATCAATTTTTATGTATATCTCTGGAAGTACATCATACATAGATACTCAACATACTGAGTGAACCGATTTTCAAAATTCTTTCGATGTTGAATGCTCCATTTAGGACTATAGGCTATTACATTATATCGTCACGCTGTGATCAAAAAAGCGAAGCAGCAATGAAAAAAGTGGCATGTTGTTATTGACGACAAATTATGATTTCTTTTGCATACTTATATCTACAATTAGTAATTTAACGGCCCAATATCAACAAATGATTATAAAGATAGAAAATTGATTTTCAGCTCTTTAATAATTGCAAAGAATACAAATATCACAGCTACAGAACCTCGAAGCACGATAATTTTCCCATACTATTAAGTGAATCTTGTTCTTATAACATAATCCCTCATTTGTTAGGCACGGTCCACTCACGGTTTGTATGACGGCGGCCACATAGTTCCGCTCTAAAGTGGGCACTAGATGTGTAGAGGGTCTGGCTACACGCCAGCCAGACGACGACTACGCATACTAAAGGACTGGGCACATGTACCCTAGCTGCAACTGTACCGCTGCCCTTTATTCATTTCGTTTGATCCCGTTGAAGTACGATATGCTTTCTGATTTTTTAATTATTGTAAGATATAGAATTTGAAAATTTCGTTATCATGAACAAATGTTGTAGGTACGGTAAACTGACACTGCATGTGATGATTACAATACACACCCTTACCATAGAGATTCGATTTGCATAATTTTACAATCGATCCCCACTACAAATATTAGGCAACTACCGTAAGTTACTAAGGATAAAATATGATTGAAATTTAAAAAACAGTTACATCTTAGGCAGGCAAACACCACACTGTTTCTCCATTTAATACTTTCGTTTCAAAATAATGTAGTAATCTGCATAAATACTTTTTATCAGGTTGATTACGTCACATAATACAGCCAGGAGGTGTTTTGTTTACCAGTAGAACCACATAAAGTTTATCTCGGACTCCTCCAACAGATAACAAAGCCACCTCTTGGAAACACTCGCTATTTCGCTTCAGGGGGTATGCATTTTTAAATCCTGTGTTTCTTCGCGCCTAAAGCTAGAAACACTTCTGTGGAAGTAGTCATACACTTGAGTTTAATTGCGTTGTGTGTTAAGGGTAACCTCCTTTGTCTTATCACATTGTATATATATACATGTATACAATGAAGCCTACATGGTTGGAGGAGTACCTCTATTCAAAATTTGTGTTAACGCTGACCTATCAGTTATATGATAAATGGCAAATGCTGTAATTTCTAAGGTAGGAAGCGATATTATATGAAATAGCACAATTATTTGATAAGATTAGTTTTCATACTACCTTCTAAGATATGTTAAATTCTTCAATCATTGTCACAGTTCATATTAGTTTTTTAATTTATAACTCACGATCAATAACGATTATTACAAGTCTGTGATGAAATCTTATCTACACGATATTTGTTAAAATGTGCGAAACGTTTCGTTAATAGATCCAACTTAGTTAATTATTATCCAAGAATTAACTAAGTTGGATCTAATAACGTATATTTATACGAGTACACAATTCAAGCCCTAAAGAATTACCTTTACATTTCAAAATCAAACAGATACTCTTTTCGATCTTTTTAGATCTTTATGTAAAAAATTCCACTCATTTTAAGTACTTCTGAAGTCATGCGACTATGCAAAATATGTAAATTCCCTGACCTGACCTCGGCTCATATTATTCTTGCATATTTTAACTGAAGCACATCTCGTATCTTCGTCACACATTTGATCCAATGTGGAGTGTACAGTGGCCTTAACTTAACCCGCAGAAGGCTGAATCAGCAAAATACTAAACGATAATAACGTGTCCAAGTAAACGTTGCTTAGTACGGCTACTTGTGTGGTTTGGCCAACGTTGGCGCATAGTTTCAGTTTGGGAGTGGCAATTATAATAATAATAATAATATAACTCTTTATTTTACAGCACCATAAACATAAAGTAACAATAACACAAAAACAAATGATTGATTAGGCACATAAAAATTGGCGGCCTTATCGCTAATAGCGATCTCTACCAGGCAACCAGGTAGGGAGAGGAATACAAGTAATAGATGGGCGGTGCTTACAAATGAAATAGAGAAAATAAAGATTATTTTACAAAAGACTCGTAAGTGCTTTGGACAACACATATACACAAACATTATATATACATATATATTTATACATACATACATACATACATATAAATAAACATACATACATATAAATACACAAACTTACAAATATACAAGTATAGAAAGAAAAATATATAAGGATTTATTTGTCTATGGAAAGGTAGTGAGCTTTAACCCTTCGTTTAAAAGTAACCAGCGAAGGCGATTGCTTTATATTTAGCGGAAGAGCGTTCCATAGCCGCACTCCCTGGACAGCAAAGGAGCGGTCATAAAAACTGGTTCTGTGTGCTGGGTACTTCAACATTAGATTCTCTGATGACCTGAGAGAATGAGAATTTGCAGTGTGTAGGAAACTAAAGCGTTCCTGAAGGTAGCGCGGTGACGAAGGATTGAACAGTATACTGTAGAGGAGAGATAATATGTGAACATCCCGGCGATGCCGTATAGGAAGCCACTTGAGCTTAATGCGATATTCGGAGATATGGTCATATTTGCGTAACCCAAATATAAACCTTATACAGAAATTTTGAAGACGCTCAAGCTTATTCAGCTGGGCCTCGGTTAAGTCAAGATAGCTGATGTCAGCATAGTCAAGAATAGGGAGTAAGAGAGACTGTGCAAGCGCAATTTTAGTGGCAGTCGGCAGAAAGTTACGTAGCCTGCGCAAGGATCCCGCTGACGCAAACAATTTACGATTGACTGCCACCAGTTGAGGTCCCCACGACAAAGTCCGATCAATATGAATACCGAGGTTTTTTACTGTGTCACTAAATGGGATATTTACCCCATCTAGCAACACAGGCGGCAAGAGTGTCCAGTCTACTTTGCAGATCGTTCTTTGGCTTCCTACAATGATTAATTGTGTTTTAAGGGGGTTTAATTTCAGGCCATGTGCTTTACTCCACTCTGACAGGATTTGTAGATCACTATTCATTGTATGAATAGCATCATACAATTGTCCAAGTGGAGCTTGGCAGTACAATTGAAAATCGTCTGCATACATGTGGTAGGACGAGGCAAGATTCCGAGAAATGGAATTAATGAAAAGAGAAAAAAGCAGAGGAGATAAAACGCCACCCTGAGGTACACCGACATGTGTGTCAAACCAAGAGGAAATCGATTCCCCAAGGCGAACACATTGCCGGCGTCCGTACAGGTAAGTATGAAACCAGTCAATCACATTTGGAGATATGTTGAAGGAGCGTAGTACAGCAAGTAATATGTCGAAATCGACGGTATTAAAAGCGTTGCTGAAATCTAGCAGTGCCAGCACAGTTAACTGGCCATTTTCCATCCCCAGACGGATATCGTCGGTGATTTTAACCAGCGCAGTAACTGTGCTGTGGCCAGAGCGAAAACCAGATTGGAAGGGATTGAGTAGGTCATGAATGGATAGAAAGGAGCTTAATTGGTTGTGGACTAAGCGTTCAAGGACTTTAGATAGAAAAGGAAGAATGGAAATAGGGCGATAGTCAGTCAGAGATTTAGGATTGGGTTTTTTAGGTAGAGGAATAATTTGTGCTTCTTTCCATGCAGTCGGAAACACAGCATTGGAGATTGAGAAATTAAGGATGTGGCAAAGTATAGGGAGTAGGATGTCAATAATTGGGATAATCATATTGCGGCTGATTTCGTCTGTACCGGTAGCATTAGACGCAATTGAAAAAATACTCCTTCGAACATCACAAAGTGTGAATTGACGGAAGATGAAAGAAGACTTGTCAGGAGTGGAAATATTTGAAAGGGAGTTTATCGTATTATTTTTAACAGACTGATCAATAAAAGTCGAAGATGTAAAATGTTGGCCCATTAAATTAACATCAAATTTAGTAGCTGTAACCTCTTGACGAGGCTTTCCAACTCCTAGTGACCTAAGGAATTTCCAGACTTTTGCTGGATCATCCATTTGAACTGATTCGTGAATATGGCGTCGTTGAGCGTCCCTACACAACATGTTGCAGCGATTTCTGATCGTTACGTAGCGTGCCTTGTTGGTCTCAGTCGGGCGGACCTTATACCTCGTTCTGGCGGCAGCCTTTTTCTTTTTTAGAGCCTTAATTTCATCAGTGATCCAAGGCGCAGGAAGATGCTTGATCTTTATAGCTCTTAAAGGAGCATGGATGTTGTACAATTGAAGAATCAAGGTGTTAAAAATTGTAATTTTATCGTCGATTGAGGTGGCCGTCATCACAGGACCCCAATCCAAAGATCCAGCATCCTTTAGTAAAGCCTCAGTGTTCATGCCTCCAAAATTACGCTGCAGAATAATTGTAGGTTTAGGTTTAGGAGGCCGAAGTTTATAAGAAAGAAATACTAAATGATGGTATGAGAAAGAATCAGCATGGCATTGGCCATGTTTACTGACTAGTTCTGGAGAGGAAACTAATATAAGATCAAGTAGGGAAGGAGAAGAGTTTGGAAAAAAGTGGGTGGCATTGAGGGGAAGAATATGCATATTGGATGACTTGACTATGCTTTCTAAAGAAGAAGACCGATAATCACGTTTCAATAGACATGTATTGAAGTCACCCATGATTATCGTATGATCATAGCAAGGTCTTAAATTTTCTAAAAGTTTTTCGAATGAGAAAAAATAGTTATTATGGGCAGAGTGACTATAATAGACTCCGAGCAGTGCCTTTGTATGAGAAAGAATGACTTCAATAAAAAGGTGTTCGCCGACGTGAGGCAAAGGCGGTTGGTCTGAGGTGCTAATCACAGAGAAAGGAATGTGTGAACGTAAATAAATAGCCACCCCACCACCGCCTTTGCCTATCCGATCATTGCGAATAAGATTGAAGCCGGGAAGTGTGTAAGAAATAGAAGGAAGTGAGGGTTTAAGCCATGACTCGGAGACTAGTATAGCGTGGATATTTTTATTGTTAAAAGACACCAGCATATCTGAAAAATGAGCCGGGATGCTTTGCGCGTTAATATGAACTACATTCAGATTCTTAGGAACATCAGAGAAATGTGTATCCAATGTTTCGCACAGCGAAGGGATGCTCATAAAACTATCATCACTGACATTAGAAGAAGAATTATCTGATGCGAAGTTGCATTATGGCCTGTGGAAATCTTTTTGCTGGTGGAATTTGGTAGGAATGGGGTATTAAAGTTTTACATGGGTCTGTTAAAACTTTTTGCTGTGGTATGGTTCAATTCTCGTGTAAGTCTATTTATAATGGCATTCTCGGGACTAGCGGAAAACACACTATCCCACAAAGGCCGCCATAACTGTGTGTACTGATTAAAGTGATCGTTTATATAAGAGAGCAAATGTATTATATTTTTGTTTTGGATGTGGTGTACTCGAAAGAACAAACCTAATTACCAGTATCTTATTTTTTTCACTGTTTTATTGAACTTCATTCTGAATGTTTAAAAGCTTGTTGTTCACACTTAACTTAGGTTATTTATGTAAGGTATACTTTATTAGTTTCCCCGTACTCAGGATATTCACATAACAAGAAATTTGTCTGATGCTAAGTGCGTGCCACTGCGTATATAAAATTATATCTATTATAGTAACAGATCGAGTTTATGTTTACAGAATGGCTAAGTGGGAGATATGGAAGGAATTACCAGAATCTGAATGAAAGGGATGGCGACTTCGGTGATGTTCTATGAGGCAGTACTGCAGGCCAGATTAAGAAGGCGCTTATCAGTGTCAGTGTGTCAAAGTCGACTATAAGATGAATATAATTATTGAGCACGCTCTTACTAATGTCTGGAGAAAATGGGTTGAGACTCTGAGAGCGATGTCAATGGTACTGTAGTAGACCGCTAGGGTTCAACCCCTCTTTATGGTAAAAATAGATCAACAATGGACCTAGATGGGGAGATATTTATAGAATCGAGAATAGTCACAGATGGTGTGACCTGATCTGTGAATTAAATGTTATATACCCACCAGGAGAGAAATGTTTTTGAAAGAAGCAGATTTTTCTATAGGCGTTTTTACCACTACTGAAAACTGTGAAACCAAAAATTGTCTTAGGATAGCAATAAAATTTCGTCAGTTATATGTATTTCAATAAGTACACCCAAAAATCGCAGTATACACGTATTTGCATTGTTCTGACCACACACTTTAATGCGTCATAGAATGTAACAGAAATTATGAAAGCTCTTTCGGTCTCAGCGACACCCACATTCAACACAAATATTTTTCACACATACATTTGTCTCAGTGCAGGCATCGAACATGCAGCCTCTCGTTTCACAAACTGGTTTCTAGTCATGCGTCACGGTCACTGTTACTCTTTCAATAATACAAGTGTTTAATAATCTTTATTATTGCTATCTTTATTATTATTGATAAAAAAGTTTTGATTCTACTTTTTATGTTGTATTAAATGTTAAAATGTGTACTTCATGCAAACACCGTTTCGCAAAGAAACTCTTTGAATCTCTTTTGCTTATCTTACGGTTTTTCTCACAGGTAGAGGTTCCCCTGAGAGCCTGCTTTAACGTTTGTCTGCAACATTTATCTATTTTTATGCATCCTTTGACGTTTTTGCAGGCGGTCTCATCCTCCCAGGAATACTGTTGGCGGCATTAAGATTTAGTTTTTAAAGAAAGTTATATTTTTATAACAATAATATAAACATGTTAGCTAGCAATTTAAAATTATACATTTTTGCATGTTTGATATGAGTCAAGTCTATTAATCTTTTGGTTTTGTAAAATATTTCATGGCAGAATTGTGAGTTTTAGATCTGAATTTAGTATTTTTCATTCGGTGAGTGAAATAGCCCGGGGCCCAATTGACTGGTAGGGGGAAGTGTAAAATCAAACTGAAGTGGCGAACGTGTATCCCGTACCCATATATGCCTGTGTTTATCTAGTGAGATGTGCTAGTCTTTTTTGGCTGGTGAAAACTCTATATAGACGTTTAAGGCCGATGTTGTCACAGAATAGCTGAATAAAATTAGCAAAGAAATACTTATTTTGTATCGGAACGTGTATTGCCACTTGTCCCTCATTTATTTATTCTTCTACGATCACACGAGTGATAATATTTTTTTAACAAAAACGAAGAGCTGGTGGTGGTCACACATCTATAAAAGTCTTAATATTACACGCAACTAGAATTACAAAGAAGGGGTGTTGTAAAGGTCGCGGGACGTCGCTGGCTGCAGGCGGCTTTCGACCAATCCCGGTGGAAGTGAACCTCTATCGGATGATGAGTGGATGGTCATGTCAAACATATAATATTCTAAACGTAAGATCGGCATGCTGACATTTCTAGTCTAATTAACCTGTCTTATAGATATCGTTATGTTTTATGTCAGAATTAAAAATAAAACGCCATATGTTTTTAAGTCTTTCTCTTCTACATTGGTAGTATAAGAACCACATAAGCAAACGGAAGAAATACTCGACAAATTACCGACTTCGAGAACAAACATACAAGTAAAAAAGGTTAAACACACACGTCGGCTCTATTTTCTCCTAAGTAAATATACAATAATTGGACGCGCGCAAGTTAGTTTGTAGTGTTTAGGACTTATCTGGGAACTAAGTACGTACAAGTTTCGAAGCTGTAAGGAAACTCTAAGTACACTTTTCCTTGCTTGTTAAGTTGCGTCAAGTAATTATTTATTGCGGGCGGCGGTTATTACTCCTCTATTAAGATATAACGCGCTGTTTTGGAACACCTATTCTTGCACTTTATATTCTCCGGGAGTAGAAAATTCCCGATTAGTGTACAGTTTGAAGTGTAAGAAACTTGTGTTTCAACTTTGTGGTTCATTCTCTTGAAGATGTCATTTCATGAATTTATGAGTAAGTAGAAAACGATGGATGACTAACATTTTTTATTGAAATGGTTAAGTGACCGCAATTCATCATGATAAGTAGATGCAGGCATAAGTAGTGTAATGCAGGCTAAATAGTGTGTCAACTGAAGGGAAAAAAATATCCTTCTCTTATCAGTCGAGATAAGGTCGGCCTGTTGGTATATGTATATTCATATGCTGGCCCCAAACCCTAGTAACTATATTGCTATAATATTTAATAAATAAACATAACATATCGCATTATTTTTGCCTCAAGAATTTATTCCGTAAGTAGGTTTAATACTATTTAATTTTTGTATTACTTTAAAGCGCACTCATCAGTTCTTAAGAGGAGTGAAGTGAAACTTACTCAGCTGAAGAGGATAGAAACAACAAGGATTTTGAAGAGCACTCTAGTGCTCGAATTTAGCTTTTGATGTTTTAAAAATACGTGATTTGTTGAGAGACGTTTTAAGTTTATGGAGGATCGCAATTTAAGAATATATACGAATATATAAGTATATTAGGAAGAGATATTTGAGAAGCAGACTTAATTCGTGACTTGGTCCTTTGGTAATTTTTGTTATAGTTTAAGCATACAATAAATTACTATGAACACAAACCTGAAAAATCAGATAATTGTGTCAAGATCATGACTGGACAGTAACTTAATGTTGAATAAATTAAATAATTTATTTTATACAAACCCTAGGATATATAACAATAGTTTCGCTGATAGTGCTTCATTAAATAGACTTTTCGCTTACCAGTAAAATAACACCACATAACATAGTAATTATTTGCAAAAATAAATAAACACGAGTACATTCCGCCAATAAGGTTCCCTCTTGCGGAAAATAAAGTTCCAAGGGCGTAATAGAATATCCTTTGAACAGGTCGCTCGAGCCTTCTTGTAAATAGCGTTAAAGATGAGGTGTCAAAAGTTACCCAAGTACGATGTACAGTGACGTTCGTAATTTATCAATGTAATAAATATTACCTACCTATAAATGGCGGTACTTCCATATAATCCCAAAAGCCCATGTTGCCTGGCAAAATTCCAAATAAATTTCCAAAAAATCCAAATTGGATGAATAAGATTGTTGAATAAAAAAATACAGTCTCATACATTTTAATCTTTATTCAACAACAGCAATTAGATTTTTCATTTTATTTCAAAATCGTGATGACACATGCATACCTAAAAATTCTTAGAATTTTTTACGCCTACCCGCACTAGGCCAGCGTGGTGGATAAAGGCCTAAACTCTCGCATTGGTAGAGGAGACCCGTGGCCGTATATGGTCTGATGATGATGATTTCAAAAACATTTTCATTTATGCAATTTACCCTAATACAGTTGAAAACATGTTTTAAATTTTTGTTCCATGGTTTCCCACCTTGACTGTACGTGCCGTGTGAGAGTTGCTGAGAGCTCCCCAAACTTGTGAACCTCTCTAAATCTACTAACTTTTCTCCCGTTGACACTTTCCGACATGACTTTCACAGTTATCCTTTGGAGCGTGTGTGAATTGTCATTATTTAAAGTTGGATACAATGTGCTTCAACATTTACATTTCATTTCAAGGACTTCGAGCGCACGTTGGAAATTGAATAACTTTGATACTCCGTGATAATTTTGTGATGAAATTAACAGTACTTTGAGCGTGTTTGTTATAATGATATATGTTCTGAAACTGGATGTTAATTGGGTAATTCTAAAATGCATCCTTTACATACCGAAAGTTAATTTGCAGCATTAGTTTCTTATTTCATTTTCACCTTGGTTACACTAGTTGTATTTTAAGTAGTGACGAAGTATTACATAGGTAAACAATAAGACTGTAACTTATTTCCAGGTACTGTAAAAAAACAATATTCCCGCACAAAGAACTTCGATCGTGTCCCTTAGTCTATTTAAAATGACCAGATCTATTAGTGACTAATAAATTCCTTTGACGGAAGAATTTACGGAATATAATAAAGCGAATGCCACTGGGAAGAATTCCTGCTATGTTTATTTGTAATAATTTAGATAGGGAAGGGGCTGAGCGTTAGGCAGGCCGTTTATCTTTAGAACAAATTTCGACTCAACCAACGGGCCTTTATAGGCTGTTCATGAGGACAAAGAATTTATCGGAGATAAAGCGGGTCAAAAAGGTATCGTATATGCAATATGGACACAAAATTTGCATGAAGATGCGTTTTTCCCAGAATATTCTCAGCTCACTCTGTAGTCTTAAATATTATATGAAGAATCTGCAACGTATGGCTTAATATAAATTATAAAATATTTTGAACATAAAAGTGAGGAACAGTTTCGTCGAATTTTGGCGAAAATTACGCTGAGAGTAGTAGTAAGAATATAGCCTAGAAGAAAAAATGTGTGATAATAATTACATATCCACTTTAACGGCAAATTAATAATTGCGCAAAGCCTATTTCTTAGAGAAATTTTGTAAAAAAATTTAGGGCGTAACGCAGTATTCAAAAAAACATCATTTTAGTTGTTTATTCCTTTATCAGACTTGCATATGCCATTTACTGCCCTCAGAATAAAAGTCTTCATAAAAATAATAATAATCCTTCAATTTTTTGTAGGGATGAACGTGAATTCCCAACACTTACAAAGGCTATTTTTTGATACAAAGTCTCTTGTGTACCGTGGGTATTTACTTGAGTCACGTCTATGTAAATGCGTTGAAGCTTTTTGGCTTTGCATAGAAAGTCGAGCGCCAAACGTGGTTGTCTAAAAAGAATGTGTTTCGTTCCCAAATTTTATGGCAGCTACTTATTTAATGAAGCGTGTGGCACGTGGAAAATGTATTTTTCCAACCAAAAAGAATTTATTTTAAAGTTTTTAAATTGGATAGCGTTTATATGGAGCGGCTCTTGCGAAGGTTTTAGAAATGAGACTCGTTGAAAGCTCTTCACAATCCTTTTAAAGAGGTTTTAGATAGTATTTATATTAAAAATAAAGACAGTTGTACACTAATTCATATATTAATATAATATGTTTTCTTATTTCCACAGTAAGGAAACGTTTAGGAAAATTTTTATTGCTTATTTTTGTCAGAAAATTCTCATCAGTAACATGGGTATTTAAAACGTATTGGCTAAACAGCAATAGGCATGCTTCCTGAAAACATTCCTGAATTGTCACATAAAACCTTTGACTTTTGTATTTATATGTTGAAGTTATGTAAGTTGAGGATATTATAAGTTGAGGAAACCTGCACATCTAAAAATTCTTAAGAACTTCTTCGTGTGTAGTCCGCCAACCCACACTGAGACAGCTTGGTCGACTAACGTTTTAACCATTTCAGTTGTACAGACGGCCTTTGCCGGGTAGGGAGACGTATATGGGCTGATGTTAAAATATGATAATTATATGTTTATTTTCATTATTCATATTAATTCTATTGTGGCGACAGTCAGGTCTGGTACACGATCGTCATTTGATTGTCACGCTGTATTAAACATAATGTCACCTATCATGTTATCGGTTTCGTTCAAACATCGCAAATCATATTTCAATTTGATTTATTTACCGGAAACCAATTCACTGAAACGTAATTTGTTCCGCGAAATATCAGGAATAGATAATTTAATCTAATTCGACGACATTAAAATATCGGTACATTGATCCTTGTTTACACAATAATACTGATTAGTGACAACCAATTTACTTATTACAAGTATGCATGAATAGTATGGGTATTTTTAGGTGGAAAGATCGATGATGTTTTTAATACATAATATTAGAAATCTATTCATAAAGTGGAATTCTAATACTATGTTTTAGATATTGAACGAAGGTGATGCTTAAAAACCTTAAAAAATATTTGGTTCTTGTTCTTCTTATTCTTCATTTCTCTAAAGCTTACTCTTAAGTACTCGCAGACGAAGCCGCTAGCAGAAGCTAAAAGTAATATAAATAACTTCTTTTGCTTTTCAAAAAAAGAATACCATCGTATTTCGTGTGCATATTTTATAAAACCGATATGAAACTCGTGTGTGCATATACTTTAATCATACAAAGTTAGTGATGGCTCGAGACAGGTTCGGTCAGGTGCCCTGGACATGCGTGCGGACGCCCAGGGGAAATCTGTATGAAAGCGAGACCAATGAAATAGTGCCTTTGTACTACGTTTGTTTTATTCACACGCTTCATATCGACTTTGTGGGTGTACTCACAATGTATTTCATTGGATACTTTATTTTTTAAATAGTGAATTGGGTACCTGAATATTGTATTGATACATATGTTTCGGTAAAATACATACTTTTTTATTGCGCCTTTTGAGGTTTTCGGGTGGAGGTTGCTTTTATAGCTAGCCTTTTGAAGAACTGTAGATGTGCACGATTTTTTTGTTTAACTTTTAAAATGCGTGATAATTCACAATAAGCACACACGATTACTAATCTGTGATGTTGGTCGGACTAACTGTCATTTAATTGATGACAAAATGTCTCAACACACTACATTCGTCTGATCTGCGAATCTTATTGTTTTTAAATATTTGCCTAATACAATAAGTGATGATGAATTAATCCATAAATAATACCCACAGCTGATATAGGTCCATCATCGTCCAATCATCATCCTCCCCCATAGGTCTCTATTAAATATTTAGAATGCGCGTGTCCTCTTTAAAGTGGACCGCATAAAAAGGTTTCTTATGAACTAATTAATAATATTAATTTCCTGTATCTTTAGTAATTGATATTCTATTTGTTCGCCTCAAAACATGAACTATATACCGAAATAACATTTTCATTCAATAATGGGGCCACACTAAATGAAGATATTGTGCAACGAACAAAGAGTTTAAATGATAAATTAATGTTTCCAGTTGAATGAAATCGAACGAATGGATGCATTGATAATTTAATAAAAGGATCAATGAATTGAAGTGAATGTGCGAACCATCGTATTGACTTTTAAGTCGACTCACGTTCGAAAGAAACTGCGGTTGGAATGAATGAAAGAATTGAAGCATTAGCGCACCCAATGAACACGATCTCGGTTTCATATACGTACCACAATTAAATAGCGTCTGTGAAATAGAAATATCAGTAATTGAAACCGATAAGAATTGTTCTAATAAAGATGTTTTTGGTTCAACCAAAATGGTTCGATAAACGGCAATAGGCTATTACATGGGACTGATATCTACCTCACAAAATGTGGTTGCAGACATGCGCCTCTGCGTATCCCCTGCGGATAATAAAGACTCTAGTTTATGTATTGACAAAATCATACATAATTGTATCATATCTAACGTTTTAAAAATATAATGGTCATGATATTCATATACTTACCATGGTAAGAATCAATATTTTAATAACGCCATAAAATACGTCTTCTTACCATAAGAAGATGTCTATGTAAGAAGATGTCATGTAATATAAAAATATTAATTATGTTAGATGTGATTCAATTTTGCCCGTATATTTCAAAAGATTTCCGTACGTAAAATATATTTTAAAATCATCCTAAACGCCACCCACGATCGGTGTGAAAAATTGACAAATGTTAATAATTCATAGCTTTCGATCTCTCAACTGTCAGAGCAAAAATTGAATTTTATACTTTACGCAAATCCGTGTGACCGTCGCTTGATGGATTACCATAACAGATACGGGTATCCGTCCAATATCAGCGATACGGAGTGAAAATTTTAATTACATTTCATACTTTTTTTGCAATTTATTAATGGATGTTTTAATGAAACTATGGCAGTAAAGATATTATTTTACGTACATAAAATTTACTATTACAGTTAATTATAAAACTGGCTTACTTGTCGAGGCTTCTCTGATAAAGGTTATTATCAGCAAAATGGACTGGGTAACGACTATAATTAAAGTAATGTTCTCTTTTAGAATTCAACAGCGGACATATCTCATCACTGCATCTCCATAGGTTCGACTGTTAGAGAATACCGTAGGCATTAACTTGTCCTTAGGCAAACTTTTAGAAAAATCTTACAATATTGGGCAAAACGTAAACTCATCTCTAGATTTCTCGGCACACGTCAACACCTAACGTGGACCAACAATTAACAAAATAGTCTTAATTCTTACTGTAGCTTACCAGAAAATGTAAATCCATTTTTCAAAGATGGCCACATCAGTTTCGATCCCTTATCGCCTACCGTCATGTCACCTTGAAATACAAATAAATCCGTAAAAGTAATAACAGGAAAATGAAATAAAACATGTCACGAAATGGGGCTTCCACCCGAATACATCCGCGGCGAGAAGGTAGTCTAAGAAATGTGTTTGGATGTGTCTTGAATATCTTATTCACAGAAATGTAGTTATGAAGATTTTTCGCACACTATTTTTTTGTAGTTCAGCTAAAAAAATTACAACTTATATTTATTCAGGCCATGTGTTTGTATCGGAGAATATTTCCTTTCGTACATTTTGTTTGGATAGTTTCTTGTACTTCTTTTTATATTTTATATAGAGACATTTATGTACGAAAAACAGGGCCTTTGTCATTATAGGCAATTTAAACGAGTAACTTAAGATAATCTTTATAAAATTACTTCTTAAAACACAGTATCGAAAAACATTTCGTCTAAAACCAAAGTTATAGGTTCTACCTAGAAAAATAAAAAATAATGTACTACATACAGCATGGGCAAAGTCTATCGAAATCCCTAGTTGTAACATGATTTCTAAACAAAGTATAAAATAGACTTAGCTACATCATGAAAGTAAAACAAAGTTGGCGAAAACTAATTAGTAGCAATGTTATAAATGCGTTGAAGAGGGCCCGGCGAACTTTTACAAAAACAATTTTATATTTGAAAAGAGATTCATCTGTTTTCGGGTTTTCATTCGAGACGAGTGCTCCAGACGTTAGAATTTCATTCCAAGTTTCGCTTCTTTTAAATTGTTTTTAATGGTATCCACTTTGTGAAGATAAAAAATATTATTACGTTAATATTTGATGTGAAGTTTATTCATATCTCTTTCGGTAATTAGTTTGTTCACGCTGTTTGCATTAGAAACATTTAATTAATATGAATGGATGTAACTTCGAGCGAAATAACGTATGAGCGGTGCAGGTAACGTTCATTATTGTGATTTGTTTGCAAATTTCTCGCTACTTATCTTAATAAGCAAGTTTATTTTTGTATTCCAATGAGATTTGTGAATGGAAGAGCCGCCCATATTGTAATCTACAATTTTGGTAAGCAAAAGGTTCGATATTGTGCTCATGTATTAACGAATTCATGTTTACGGAACGATGTAGTTCAATTTTTAATTATAATAGTATATAATTATCATTTCATGGAGGCCTACGTTCAGCAGTGGACGGTGATAGGCTGATTGATTGATATAATTATCATTTCATGATTTTAAGAATATGAGGGGTTTAGAATAAGTTGTTATATATGTAAATATATACAGATGTACCGCAAATACCCTAGAAGCGGCCTCGAGATTTTGTCGCAATGCGCATACATCCAACACTAGCTCCCATAATGCCAGAGCACGCAGTCCGCACCATAAAAAAGTTAAGCTAAGCGGCTCCCGCTAAGCAATGAGGTTTAACTAACCCAAGAGAGGCTAGATTTAAAATAAACGTTACAATGAATCCGAATCCTTTGGACAAAGCGTCGGCCACTTTTTCACAGTGTGTCGACGTTCTTAACCGCTGAAAGCGAGGCGAGTGCGCGTTTTATGAAACTCCCGTATTAAATTTATACAAAGCAAACATTCCCACAATTTCAAATCCAACAGACTCGGCAAAAAGTTGACTCACATCGTGAATTTTTCCGCAAATTGTAAACAAAATAAACGAAGTGTGTGTAACAAAGAGAAAGAATTTAATATCCACAGCGGCATACGGAATGCTCGTAACAATTTGTTTTCTTCTCGCGGACATACTTTTTTTGGCCGTTCGGCGTACTTAACCTGTTTCGTTGAAAGATTGTTTGAGGTTTTCAAAGAATTTTTAATTAAATCTCTTAACGTTTTAAATTTTTTATTTAAAATATAATTACCAGACTTTTCAACACATTATCCCAGCATTAGGAAACGTAGACATTTATGCCTGTATCCTCGAAAAAGTAGGTGAATGTAGAATTCTACATTCACATTTCGTCAACTGTGTTCTAAGTCCCCCAATAGGAAAATTCTGTTGGCTTTGTTTAAGTGCATTTCCAAATTTGGTCCTGCTAATAAAAAAGTCCTGAAAATAAGAAAACGATCTTCGTTTGAAAATGAAGTAAAGCAGGAAAGTAAATCAAGATCTAGATGATTTCATCACAATTGAAATAAAACATTAGTTAGAACAGCTTTATTTCTAGTTTGTTAGAAGTAATTATAAAAACTCAGAGTCGCAAAATAATATTTATTTTAGTGAAAAACTTTGTAGACATAAGCGTTTCAAAACTTTGCAGAGAATAGAGAGGCAGTTGGTAGAATAACATACCGTATATGGAAAATTACTGACATAATGAATTATGATTTTCATTTGTGTAACATTAATCTACGTGCGTCCCACTGCCGGTCAAATGAAAACAAGAATTGCTAAATTACACAGTTATTTTTCACTATAAGCGAGGATCAAAGGCGGCTTTATACTTTTTACTAACGACACCGCGGAATCTCAAAAAAATACACATAACAATCACGTATATACATAGTAGTCTGTAGTGGTTCTGACCCCAGATTAAGAAACAAGTCTTGTATCGTGGGTATTAGAAACTAAGATAGACTTTTTGGTCTCACAACATCCAGACTTAAGACAAAATTTGAGGATTACAAAAACATATGTATCGGTGGAAGCTGGTGTCTAGCCAACTGTGCCAAGCTCAAGACTCACGAGGCTAATTAAAAACAGAAGTCGTTACTATACTATATGTTATCATGGAAGGGATCTAAAGGATTAGATAATAGAATTTCATTCTAAAAATATTTCTGTATTGGGATCAAAGAGTCCATGACTCCATTAGTGAGCCGGGGATCGCGATATTATCGAAAATGTGTACGATTGTAGGGATCAAAGCGTATTGTCGCAACTGTACCAATTCGATTCCTTTTACAGATTAATGCATTGGTGTAGGGAGGCTGAAATACTGGGCCAATATATCCGATTCCTTTGTCGGTACAATATTTTTCTGGAGATTGTTAACGATGTTTTCATCCTTTTGTTTTATCGCAACAGTTGTGAATGTTGCCATAAAACAAAAGACTACTGGTTCGATTCAGATGCAGACTTTTGGGATGGTTTTGAAATGGTGTATAGATTTTGCTGCTTACTAGGTTTAGGGAGAAAGAGAGGTCCCGAATTCAATTCTTGGTTCGGAGAAGTGTGTTTTTTATATAATAATTTTTCAGAATTTCTAAAACTGCCTCGTGATCTCGATAAAAAATTTGCGTCATATGATCTAGGTGACCCAGTTTCGATACCCAGGTCCAACAAAGTGCTCCGGCTATTAACCACGCTCATATTAAAACATTAAGAAAATGTAATATAGAAAGTAAATAGTAGTGTTATAACGTGAGTATTTGTCGATAAATGGTATTCTATATTTCTATGTCAGCTTATACATATTTATAGTACCTTCCCACTTCTGGCTTCGCTGGCTTTCTTCCCACTACTGGGCAGGGGTCTCCACTGCAACTTATAAGGTTATCCCGTTTTCTACACGGAATTATTGCAAGTTGATAGAGTACTGGCTTGGTTCTTAACGCTAGGTTTAAATGAACTCAGGATCACAGAACCGAGGGATACGTGAAAATTTATTCCACAACTTCATCGCAGTAGATTTAACGTCTATTATGCTCCTAAAATTACTAGTTTTAAGCGATTAAATACCGTAGAAAAATGTACAAAAATGGGGCAAAAAATCCTTTCGCACGCTTTTTTGGCGGTGCAAAATGTAGCTGGTTTTTTAAATTTTCTCTTTTAATTTAATATTCAGTGCGGCATGGCTCCGCTTACACGTGAGTTTTAATATTTTAAAGTTTTTTGATTTTTATTTTATTATTAATTGCATAGTTGGATGAAGGAGCACGTTATGCATGCAGCAAGTAATAAACTGAAGTCTATATTACTATGTTTAAAAGATACAGATATTAAAAATTCTTGCTTCTATTACTACTGACTATAATAGCTATAAAGAAACAATTACTTTTCTTTTAATTAATTTTCTGCATATCTTGCGAGGCTTAAATAACAATTTAATTAAAGATTCATAGACTCCTAGCCCAAAACGGGCAATTTAAAAAAAAAAAGACTTCTGAACGGTAATGTGCTCGTATTAAACATTATAACCCAAACTACATCCAATCCGGTATGGTGGAAGCAAGGCCACCTCTAAAGTTTGCCAAAGCAAAGTCCTTATGCTAACCTTACCCTGTTTTTTAAATTGGACTTTACATCATACTGCACTTTACATAGGAACTTACATAAAACAAGCAAAATGTATAATTTGAAATATACTTCTCTGAAATCTCTTCCAGGAATAAAGGCTCGTGAGTATTTACGTATTGTTTCGATTGCTGAGCTCATTAGCAGCACTACTACGCATTTATCAATATGCGTCTATGTTTTATAATAAATCACGGTTCCAATTTAACCTCCATTAGCTTTATGTCAATTTAATTAATAAGATGTGAAGTGTTTGTACAGCTTTTATAAATTAGGTAAAAACTGTTTCAAAGTTTGACCTATAAAACATAATTGAAAAACTAATTCTAACAACATGCTTAAGCATTCCTTAAAGAATCTAGAGGTCCTGATTCAGATTTGAAGATCACCTGATCTTACTACTACCTAGACTAGGTAGTAGTAATACTAGGTAACCTAGTATTTGTGAGGTTTGCCTATGGAAAAAACCTTATTTGCAATATTGAGTTTCAAAACTAGACTCATCCCCTTATTAACTGGAGATTAATAACTGGAGATAATTGTGTAAAGTGGGCTAATTTATATTTAATACGAATTCATATTAGAGAAATCACTTAAGCGTGATTGGGATTTTAGCGTGCTTAGTTTTCCTCATATGTTTTACACTATTCTGCGTGTTGAAGCTTGTTAAATTTTGTTATTGAGTATTCAGACAACAATTTTAATATAGAGATACTTAAGAAAGTAAGTTATATAGGACATAATGTTATTAGGGTGTCTTTGGTTTCCAACGATTCTTAGAATAGTTTCGTGCTTTGAATGTTGATTGCAGTTCCGAGAACGATGCAAGCCGATGTAAGCCCATTGATCTAAGTGTTGTGTTGAAATTAATTAAACCGTACATTTAGTTGCAAGATCGTTTTATATTAGGATGGAATGTTATCCAATATAACATCTTTTTAGTTTCAAATTTGTAGTCAATTAAATACAGTTATGTTATAGTTAAATGGGAATGCAGTATAAATGGGCTGACTTAAACGTAAGTTACTGAAGGTAATATTTGTATCAGCAGGATCGACAATTGCAAAGTATACAATAATATAGGTACTTGTAATATTGGTGTTCCGAAACTGCCTATGTTTATATCTGGCTGTTTAGTTATATACATATGTTATCTGAGTGCAAAGACTGCTGAAGGTACTCCACACTTCGGACTGCCCTTAGGAACAGACATTGGGTCACTTTTTTCAAATATTCTATTTTCAAATTCGTATATTAAGGGTTTTTTTTTATGATAACAGTGTTACATAGTGCGATTAGCATTCTTGAGTCAGCTTTTCATGCCAAAAAGGGTCCGGTATATGGCTTCTGTAACTCTTTATAAAAGTCATTTCGTTCTATTATCTAAGTACAAGTAATTCAGGCCAGGTAGTAAGCGTTGTTCGCGTCGAATGTTAAACATATCGTGTACTTAAAGTTTTACAGCCTTTTTATTATCAACATTAAGGGTTTTTGCTTGCTTTTACTTAGAAATGTTGTAATTAAATGGGACCTGATTTACTTCAAATACATTTCATTGATATCAATTTAAGGGAATGTTGTTTAATTGTTTATTACTGGAATTTATTTTGGTATTCCAAGTAGTGAGGAAACCTGCACTCCTAAAAATATTTTTAGGAATATCGTAGGTGTGTAGTCCACTAAGCTATCGACGTAGCCCAAATAATTATTAAGCTAAGTGGCAGAGGGTAGATTACATATGTCGCAGTACTAATGACCGCTGGGGGAAACGTGTTCTTGAGTGGAGACTCGGCAAAGGTAGTGTAGGACGTCCTCTGGGTAGGTGGGGTGACGATATGCGCAAGGTGGCTGGCAGCGGTTGGATGAGAAGGGCCTAAGATTAAGCCCAGTGGCGTGCCAAAGGAGAGGCTATGTCCAGCAGTGGACGTGACAACGGTGTTCATGAACTTCATTAGTCGTTTGCATATTAAACATTTAGTGAACATTTTTTTCTCCGTTTTCGTTTTCTCGTAAAAATATTGAAGTAAGACATGACAAAGATGTGTCCTTTATACTAACTGATATCATTCATGCAAAATTAAGTTCATGCCTTTGCACCTAAATGGTTTAAAGTATTTGATGAATTGAATACATCCACATAGTCTGGCTCTGCGCTGTTACTGGGAATTTCCTATTGAAAAAGTTCAATTTCAATTATTCAATTACAGTCGAATTCGGGATCTATCGATGGCTCACCGAATACTCACAAATTTTAGCATGAGAGATCAATGAATTAACCCTGACTGCCATTTTAAAATAAATTTATTTCAGGATAACCGATAAATGTAAAAATTAATACTTAATTGATAGTTCTGTGCAGTCAGTAACCATTAAAACTTTGTGATTTTAAGCTAATAAATATATTTTTATCCAGATAAGACGAGTACTCCAAGGCATTACAATATGAAACATTTAAAAATGTAATTAGTCGATTTAAGCACCATAAATTAAATTTAATGCAACTTTACCGTACTCGATAAAACAATAAAAACTTCTTACTTAATCTCGTATCATTTTATACTCAGAGCAGAGTCTATTAACTTCCAATAACGAATTAGAATCACGTCCTCGATTTCAAAAAACTTGAACAATAAAACAATTTGAAGTAATAAAACTGGAATGTAATGGTTTCAAACAAAATATAACAATCATTCCGTTCGAACGGAATGGAAGGAATTGATTACTTAGAAAATTGAATGAAAAATTCCATTAGTTCGATTTAGACTTGTGCTTTAATAGAAAACTTAATTGCCTGCTGGCGTATCCCTTTGTATTTCAACTATTGTGCAGCAATTTTCTTGATTGTAATGAATTTTTATCGTT
The DNA here is from genome assembly GCA_030295005.1 of Cephonodes hylas. Classification (NCBI taxonomy): domain Eukaryota; kingdom Metazoa; phylum Arthropoda; class Insecta; order Lepidoptera; family Sphingidae; genus Cephonodes; species Cephonodes hylas. Next base: position 8,361,995 of record AP025372.1, on the reverse strand, counting down.
GAGTAGGGTTGTGCTAAGCTTTGATATCTTGGTCAAATTTGTGATAGCTAGTTTCGGTTTTCGGGTAAGGTAGAGTTTTTTCTGTGTACTTTATTGTAATTGTACTGTATAATTCTTAGAACTGCATCGTATTTCTTGAAATTTTCTTGGTAAAATGTGCTCGCCTTCAATAATGTAAATGTAGGTCATGTGTGGCAAAATTTGGGACTGCACCACTATGGTTACCACTTTTTTCGGAGGTACAAATAGTGGTATTGAAAACAATGCAAGTGTTTATTGTAAATGTACGTTGAATGGAGCGTTTTTTCAATTATTTTTTCCACACTTGAATATATTTTTTATATGTCAACGTTAACCAATTTAATTAACGAACACTATAAATTTTTGTTACCGATACCCGCATAAAACAGACGGAATTTAATTAAAAGAAATTCTGTAAGCTCGTAGCTCAATTGGGAGGATCAATTTTTGCAATGCAATTTTTTAAAATAACTTAATCCTCATTTCATTTTATGTGAGACTCTCTGTGACGTTTTTTGTTTAGGACCGAGTCTGAATGGAGATGTTGAATGTTCTTTCTCTGCACCGATCTAAATGAAAGACATTTTTTTTGGGTCTGCATATTGTGAGCCTTGTATTTTTGGGTTGTTTTGGATATATTCGTGATTTTTCCGTAGTAATTATGTTATTACGCTATTTTAATTAAAGTGAGTAAAAATTGTAAATACGTGTTAGTTAATGCTAAATTTTCTGCAAGTTAAATGTAAAGTTGTTTTACAAACGGTAACGGATTTTTATTTTTATTTTACTTTAATTATTGAGCATCTGCATATAATTAAATTACCCTTTGTAATATCTAGACTCAATTTTACTTAAACAGAAAATATTTATACAAGAGTAATAACATAGAATTTATGGATTCTGTATGTTTTTGCAACTATAATTCAAACCAGCAATATGACTACACATAAATACTAAACACTTTTCGAAATAGCCATGCAGCAAATGCAAATAACTTTAGTCAGTGACAGGTAGCGAAGAAAATGTTTCCTCTGGAACTGGGTTAAATTGAGTTATTGCTATACAGAAAATTGTTATTTACAATATATTCCGGAACGTCGGGGCGGCACCAACGGGTCGGTGCGAGTGGCCGCGCCGGCCAAAATCGAAGGCATTTATGGTTAGATAAACCTATTTAGACGGTTACTTGATAATGTATTCTAATTTTCACTTTAAAAGATCGCAACGAATCGAACGGACGCAACGGATCGCTAGTATATTATATAGAGTACTAGCGACCCGCCCCGGCTTCGCACGGGTGCAATGCTGATATTTAATGGATGTTATTATACATATAAACCTTCCTCTTCAATCACTCTATCTATTAAAAAAAAACCGCATCAAAATCCGTTGCGTAGTTTCAAAGATTTAAGCATACAAGGGACATAAGGACAGAGAAAGCGACTTTGTTTTATACTATGTAGTGATTATTTTTTTGCTGGTATCTCTGTGATCGAAAAGCTACATAATACCTAATTTAGTGATTTGAATGATTGTTAATATGGCTGTATTTGACATCTTGAGAGTACATGTGTAAATAAGTAAATAAATACACCCAACAGTCACATACATAGTCCTGACCCCACACTAAGATACGAGTCTTGTGTCGTGGGTATCAGTAACTACGAGAGAATTTTTGGTCTCACAAACACCCAGACCCGAAACAAAGATTTGTGGATCACACAAACATTTGTCTTGGTGCGGGGATCGAACCCGCGGCCGCTCGTTTCGCAAGCTGGTGTCTAGCCAACTGCGCCACGGGGCTGTCAAAAAATGTTTGTTATTCTTTATTAAATTTTACATAGCAGAGCGGGGCCCTATCGTTAATTGTTAGTGATAATAATATTTACAGTGCCTAACAAACCTGATATGGATCTTCAATTTGTATTATGTGTATATCTGGTTGCTTCTAACTTTGTGTTGTTTCATAGGACCCGAGATGCAAGCGTGTCGATTTAGAGCTCTTGGGTTTAATTGTCAAGTCGGGAAAGCATTTATGGGGTTTTTTCTCAGCAGCAGTATGTAGTCTGCAAAATAATAAAATTCGTTAATCAAGTATATGATTTTTTACTATAAATTAAAAAATATATCTGATTAACCTTGGGAGCAGAAATTGCACTTCTACCTATCCTTTTGACCCTATAATGATACAGAGATGTACTTAAGTCTACCTTATTAATAAACATTTCATCATAGGCAGTGTTCATCTTGGTAAATTTCAAACTTTTAACAATATCTTGACTTCTGCTAAAGCGTTCAATGTTTCAGAGTTACTTCTAGAATATAGTATAGTTATCTCCTTTCAAATCCATGTAATATCCAGTTTTGAATATAGCTACAAACCGGAACGGTTCACCACTAACCCGAGCCGGCAAGTTTATTAAGGATAGCGAACTGTAGTTTTGTATGTCTTAACATGATGTGTGTGTATATAATATTTGTATAATGTACAAGGTTATTCAATTTGTGGTCGGTTTTATACAGGCAATGGTAGATTGATCGATGTTTTTGTAGCTGCAGAGAAAAGATAAGGATAGCAATTTATTGGACGTAATAGATTTTTTTTTATTTTATGTTTAAGTGTTGTTGGTGTTGGTTGTTTGGTGTCTAGGGAATCAGAGATTTGAAAAGACTTTTTTAATGAAGCCAATACTTGCAGATTTTAAAAAACGAATTATAAAGTAAAGGTAACTAACACTAAAGGTGAATAGAACCTATCCGTGTCAGATGAAGTCAAAGGTATAAATGACTTTAAGGAAGCCGATTGATTATAACATTATCATAAGAGTGACCATGACGTAATACGGCTGACTGCAAATAATTTTTAATGTCTCTTTATTCGTAACCAGTCATTCCACTTAATATCTTCGTGCCAATTTAAAACGTCATACATTTTAGCCAAAAACGAAAATTCATTCTAAATATTATGTCAACATGTCTCGAAGCTGATAGTAGTCGGACACTAATGAGCTCTTTTGTAAGCAAGGTTATGTAACTCAATAGCGACGTCAATGTATGGAAATTTATTTCACGGCCCTGTAAAGTTTTATAACCGCCGCCCGTGAGTTTATTCCTGCAGATTTATTAGTGACCCGCCACGGGCCGGAATCGTAATCTGGAAACGTTAATTCAACTGTATGCGCGTCGCTTTACGACTTCGCCCGGCCAAGTGAGACGGTAAATATATCGTGAAATTGTGCGGGGGCGATTGTTCTCCGGTATTGAAGTTACTTTGTGTAGTTTGAGGTGCTTTTCCCGGACAAATGTGGGTAAACTTCATCTGTACAGTTGTAGTTCTTTGCTTTTGGATTTAATATCGGATTAGCTACATTGTATTGTTAAGTACAGTTACCTTGGATTTGGGAGAAGGTATACTTAATTCAAGCCGTTCAATGGTAGAGGGGACCCGTGCCTGCAACCCTTTCAATGATGAATGTAGAGGGGACCGGTGCTCAGCAATGGGACGGTTATGGGTGGATTATGATACTTTAGGCAATCATGCCCTTCTATGTAGAACTTCGTACATCCACGTCGATGTTTCAACGGCAGAAGATGTGTCAGAATATCATTTTACCGACGGAAGACTTTCGGTGTCCAATAGAAATACGATGATGGGTTAAGATGTTACAATTTAAAATGTACTATTGTTTTAATATGTCGAACTTTGTATCCTCATTGTCGTTGGAATAGTTTTTGGTCAGGACCTTGACAGCTATTATAAACATCTTTGGAATAAGATTTATAACTTACATTTTATACGTATTAAAAAATTTACTATCTGCTTGGGTATCAACGTTCAAATAGCAAGATGAACTCAGAGAAAACTTCAGGCTGGATAATGTAAAACCTGAAAGCAAAGATGTGCTTTCAATTCATCCATTATATAATTTTACCTGTTATTTTGGAGAGAATAGCTGTTTTTTTAGCATTCCAACGAGCGCTGTTGTTGCCAAATGGATAAGTCGTGTGCTTTCATGTAGAACATGGTTGTAAATTTTAACGTGTGCCAATATATTTGTCACGGAATGGAATTTCATATGTATTAACGTTTTTATGTGGTTTGCCGATGTTTTTGCAAATATGTTTATTATTTTCCTTTTTTTGGTATGGCAATAAACCACACTAGCATAAAACTACATCCTTCCCGGATTTAAATAATTGATTCAACCCGCGAAAAAAATTATGAGTATTTCTTGAAATATCGACGGCACTAATATATTGCTCAACATTTTCTGCATTTATTTTGCACAATTTAATCTCAGGAGGGTTGATGCTTGTAGCCCATTCTATGTAAAATATCGTAGACTTTTCATGTTATGCCCGAAGTAAGTAATTCTACGGTCTAGAAAACCACCTTCTGACGTATAATGAAAGCAAGATAGGAAATAATTGTTTTCATTTTCCTTTCATTTGTCTCCATAATCCATAGCTTATATGCGCACCTATAGAAGACTTTATGAGTAGGAAACCTCTATAATTATATTTGTTCTCGATTACCTACAATGGTATTGATAATACAAGATCTTGCTATAATGCCTCAGCGGAATTGAAAGTGAGGGGGTGTAATAAATGAAGTTTTTACCGTATCTTCATCAACCCATATACGCCCACTGCTGAGCACGGGTCTCCTCCACCATTGAGAGGGTTTAGGCCATAGTCCACCACGCTGGCCTAGTGCGGGTTGGCAGACTACACACCTAAGAAATTCCTAAGAACTCTTAGGTGTGCAGGTTTCATCACGATGTTTTCCTTCACCGTTAAAGCAAGTAATAATTCAATTTGAATACACACATAACTTCGAAAAGTCAGAGGTGTGTGCCTGGGGTTCGAACCCGCGACCGCCGAGATTCTCGACCGTGCGCCCAAACCTCAAGGCCATCACTGCTTCTACCGTATAAGTTAGCAATATTGAACATGAAGTTTTAGTATGTCTTTTATCATTTAAAATTATCAGCCCATATAGGTACGTCCTACTGCTGGGTGCGGGCCTCTTCTACCATTGAAAGGAATTAGGCTTTAGTCCACAACGCTGGCCTAGTGCGAATTGTGGGTTTTAGTATGACTACCATTTCATTGTAGGATTGACTTCAGTAAGTCTTGACTCTTGCCAGTATTTTAATATCAGTATCACCTCTGCTACTTGAAGAGTATAAACAAAATGATTTATCACATTTCCCCAAACATGTTTGGGTTCGTGCCAATCTTCCCTGTCCACAAGTTAGAACGAGAGAAATATTGAGTTACAAAACTTTTTTTACGTAATTGTCAGAACTGTACGGAAAGAGAATAGCGCAATTTATGGTAACGCAAGATAAATGTTTTTTTTTTATCCTGTGTATTTAATAAATTGTAACTTAATAGACTACAGATTTTACCCAATCATACCACATCACATCGACATTTTTATTTAAATAGTGATTAACATGTTCACAAAATTCATGTGTTGGCCAATTGATCATTCTATTCTATTGGCCACTGGGACATCACAATGCTGCTAAAAATCAGTAACATCTTTTGAATATGAATTTTTACGTTTTGGATGCGTTATATGACGTATAAAATATAATGATTCAAATCCCACGTATGAAAATGTATGTAAAGGGAAAATATAATAGAGTGGGGGTATTGTTCAAATTCTCAAAGTTTCAACTAGTCAGCGCTAGTATAGCGCTCTAGTACGTGAGGAAATTCCTATTCCGAAAGTTAGCGAACTATGCATATATTGTAAACAGGGTTTGGTTCGGAATACCTGTTGGTTGGTAACATATTCCACGTGCATTTGCTAAGTTAGGAGAGTTCGCGCCGGAGTCGTAATGCGCTCGATTATTTCAGGACTCCACGAAATATGTATGTTTGTTTTAGTCGGACTATTGTGTCTTTATTTTGAATGTTTTGATAGCTGAGATATATTTTTTTAAAGTCATGACCACGTTGATAACAAAGTGTATATTGATGATAAGGCGCGTGGTTGAGGCACCTAGACGATCGTTACGTCGAGTACCACATGCATCTTGAGTTGAGGAATTTTATGCATAATGAATTTTCTCTTACTTTAAGGGCATAGTAAAAGTGTCGTAAGAAAATTTACATATCTTAAAGCTCTCTCATGAATGATGGTAGAGCCAAGAAAGCCTTTTGTAATTCAATAAATTACGTTTTAAACTTCCTTCATAACAAAACCGTGCCAGTGTATAAATGCTTTGTTAAATACAATTCCTATTTTATTATCACACATTACCTCGTTGGTTTGCGGTGTGCTATCGAAATGGCCGGGTTTTTCTATCAGGCAATCCTAATTAGCTGCACGAAATTTGGAAATGTGTCAGAAAAACGGCAATAGGCTCGCCCCAATTACATACGTTACACTCAAAACACAGCTGGCGAAACGTGGCTATAGAAGTGCGGTAAGTTTAGTTGTACACCTAAGTATAAAAATGTGTAATTTCTTTTTTATACGGGTACGAGGTACGGTAAAGTCTGTCAGTCTGATGATATTATGCTTCTTCCAACAAAGCCAAAAGGAGCTAGAATTATAGGATGGAAGGGAACACCTGATCTAGAAATCTATTCCAGGTTTGAAAATAGAATTAGTAAACTTACTATATATATATATATATATATATATATATATATATATATATATATATATATATATATATATATATATTATATATATATATATATATATATATATATATATATATATATATATAGGAGCACAGGAGTTATAGTGGCAGGTGTGGGGTGGGATAAAACTAAAATAAAACTCTTTTGAGAGAGATACATGTAATATATATATATATATATATATATATATATATATATATATATATATATATATTACATGTATCTCTCTCAAAAGAGTTTTATTTTAGTTTTATCCCACCCCACACCTGCCACTATAACTCCTGTGCTCTTTTGAATCAACAGCGGCATGGATAATGTTGACGCCGAGCATTGAACCGCAGCGAATCTAAGGGAACCGAATTTTTCATCATCCCGCATCGAAATTAATCAGAAGAAGTATAATGAAGGAGTTGGAAAACAAAGAGTGGTTCAGTCCTCTATAATAAGGAAGGAATGTACAAAAGGATGAACAATCTTGAGTGTTTGGAATAAAATATACTAAGAAATACAAGTTAGATGAGCTCGAACGAAGCTGTATTACAGTAGTTATCTCAACATTGTTGATTTCCTGTTTGTCGTGTTTGTTGATACGCTTCCGAAGAGCTGCGTTTACGTCGAGCCGAGTCTGTTAGGAATGGAAAACAAATATTTACACTAGATATACGAAAGTGTTAAAGCTGCTAAGCCCACGGTTGTAATGCAAACGATGGAATATTTGTGTAGTGTAATGAAATTCTATCATTTTTTTTTAATATTTTGTAGCAATGCTTTTTTGTTTACAGAATATTGTTTTATAAACTACTTTGACAGGGTTGTGTCTAAAATTGTTTCATTGTTTATTATTTTAGAAGCAGTGATGGCCTCGAGGTTTGGGCGCGCGGTCGAGAATCTCGGCGGTCGCGGGGTCAAACCCCAGGCACACACCTCTGACTTTTCGAAGTTATTTGTGTATTCACATTGAATTATCACTTGTTTTAACGGTGAAGGCAAAACATGGTGATAAAAAATGCACACCTAAAAAGTTCCTAGAAATTTCTTAGGTGTGTAGTCCGCCAACCCGCACTGGGCCAGCGTGGTGGACTATGGCCTAAACCCTCTCAATGGTAGAGGAGACCCGTGCTCAGCAGTGGGGCGTATATGGGTTGATGACGACGATTATAACTTTACATCCCTGGTCCACCAACCCGCACTAGGCCAGTGTAGTGGACTAAGGCCTAAACCTTCTCAAGGGTAGAAGAGGCCCGTGTCCAGTAGTAGGATGCATATAGACTGATGATGAAGATGAATTAACTTTAGTAACGAAAAATTGTATTTACAGTATTGAAATTTTTCATCACCAAAGTTGCTTATAAATACGGTACGCTTTCTGTTACCATTTGAATAAGAAACTAAAATCTTCGAAAACAGTCCATCAACCGAAGAAAAACACGCATAAATACGTCGAGACGTGAACCCGTAACGTGATTTATTTTGTTTTGATGGCAGCCTGTGCTTCGAGATAAGAAGTTGCTTCATATAATCAATGTACTGTTATTAATGTCTTTTGATGTCGGTTTCTTGTGGCAATGTCTTCGCTTCGTATAATAGTTTTCAAGAGATTAGGACTCGAGTTTTATACGACGCTCCTTTCTAAGAATTGTTGAGCTCGCGTTTCGAACTATAACTTTTTGCATAATTTTATCGGTTTTGTATTCTTGTTGGGTTAGGTTTTGTAAGAAAACTGATCGTTTACAACATAAACTAAAAAGCAATTGTGTTTAGCGAGAGTACGTATTTCATAACTCCGACTTGTGGGATGTACAATTTTTCTACATTTTTAATATAAACACTAATTGCGAATATTATTTATTCTACTCGCGAGCCCCTTATAATGATTAGAAGATCTATTTTTAAACCTCAAAAGATTTCCTATGATTCAAATTGATTACGAGATCAATATAATCATCAGTTAAAAAAATAAAGTCGCTACCATTATTAACTAACCCAAATAGAGCAACACCTTCGTTTCATAAGTAAAGAGAATTACAGATCAATTTCGATTTATCGCGAGCAGCTAATTAGCAGCAGTAATTGATGGACAATATATTGCCATGCATAAAAAATATTGTCATAATGAAAGTACGAAAATAGCGCGTGGACAGTAGGCGGTTCTATCGTTGATATTATCTTCTTTTATCAAAATGTCTTCTTCATCAACCCATATACGCCCACTGCTGAGCACGGGTCTCCTCTACCATTGAGAGGGTCTAGGCTATAGTCCACCACACTGGCCTAGTGCGGGTTGGCGGACTATATGTCTAAGTAAAAATATTGATCCACAGAATTCAATAGTAATGATGTCAAACTAGAGGAAACAGAGGCCCTTAAGTAAGTTCTAGAATACAGACAACTTTTACAAGACTAGATTGAAAATAAATTCTCGTTGAAATTCTGGGAAGCAGTCATTACTTTGTGGCACCGTACAAAAGAATAGGAAAACTACCTGACGCAACCCATCTTCTTGAAATTGATATTTATTTCTCTCGAAATTCCTGTAAGTGTTGTCTTTAATGGAATGTGACACTTCTCAGTGCACGTTGAAGAAAATAAGTTATTTCAGGGAAATGTCAAATGGTTTCTAGCGAATGTTCACGAGTTTTTAGTACTGGCAGGTAATGTTGTTTTTTCGTTTTTTTAGAGAAACAAACAGTGACTTGAATATCTTTTCTAATACATAAATTGCTTAAAAAATAGTTTTTTTTATTTAAATGTATTAAAAGTAAAAAGAATAAAAGTATTTAATATTTACAAGTATATTACAAATTGTATGTATTTCCATCATTCCGCTTTTAATACATTAGGAATCATTTACGCGCTTAAGTTTTTTATTGTCATTATTATTACTGCCTCGTGATCTCGAGGTACAAGTATGTGCCGTGCGATCTAGAGGTCCTGGGTTCGATTCCCGGGTCGGGCAAAGTGTTATTGGGTTTTTCCATTAGGAAATTCTTAGTAACAGCACGGAGTCTGGAAATGTGCCCGAAAAACGGCAATAGGCTCGCCCCCTATTACGTGGGACTGATACATACCTGGCGAAATGTGGGTGCAGAAATGCATCTCTGCCTACCCCTTCGGGGAATATAGGCGTGAGGTATGTTTGTTTGTTTGTTTGTATTAATGTACCTCGCGATTTCTTATACTCACTATCGTTGAAATTCTGTCACGTGGGGCATCAATCACCATCTCTCTATAAGTAATCCTGTAGCCTCCGAACTGAGAAGAGTAGGTTTTAATATTTACTTTTGAACCTTTTTACCTAAACAGTCTTAAACAGGTCGGTCGTAGATCTCAATTACGAAAGTGACTTGATTACTCACACTTTCTTTAACAGGCGTATTTTTCCGAACAAAAAGAGCTCGCAACATTTCATTGGTAACAGAGGTATTTCGCCAAACTTAATCAATGTTCGAGGAAAGTTCTTTGCCTTGGCCTCGAGTTTTGTAAAACAAACATGTCCACATTATTTACGACTCGTCTGTTTTCTTGCTTAATTTCAAACAGTGTTTTGTTTATATGTGTTTTTTTTTGTTATTTACACTAAAATGACAAAATCACATTTCATAATACTACACCTCATTCACGACAACTTGATTCTTTTAGCAGATGTCAATTTTTCTGAGACGTGACTTTGAAATAAAAATCGTATTAATTTAATGATTTGATAAATATAAAAAAATACATACAAGACAAAAGTCCCTAAAGATATAAGCGTTATCCGAAAATTTGGAGACTTTATTGCGTCAAAGTAAAATTAAAAGAGGAACACTGAAAATATTAGACGCTTGTACAATGTTACATCGGTCGGACGGAAAGGGACGTAACATCGTTCATATCGATGTCCACGTCGATAATTTTACTGAAGACTATGATGATTATGGCTGTGCCCCATTTTCTCAATAAAAATTGTTTTAAATATAAAACTATTTTATTTTTCAACCTTAATTTTTACATACTGGGTTATTTTTGGACCTCCCGTCAACTTAAAATAGGTGGTTTAGACCATGAAACTAAACAACTTTTCCTAAGAAGCATGGGTCGAAACCTAATAATAATTCGACCCTCCCATAGAAAACTACTCATGTGGTCGATTTCGTGTAGAACTTAGAAGGTCTGAATTTTTTTTTCACTTTTCGACCCGTCTTTCTTTGGGGAAGTTGTTTACTTTCGTGGTCTTTATACCACCTATTTAAATTTGGCGGGAGGTCTAAAAATAAGCCTGTTATATTAAATAGGTACTTATTATGAACTTTGACCCACCATCGCTTATCTACATAATGTTTTACATGTCGAAACTAATAAAGAATGTCACACATAATGCAGTATTTTAAAACGCAATATTTTTTAACTATTAGATATTTTCTGTTTCCCATCACTAGTCGATATGCCAAAAGAATCAAGTTATCGTGAATGAGATATAGTTATTGTATGCCTAGCTTCTTGGATATTTTGCAAGATTATTAACTCTAGAGTTTCTGGGATAATAAACGCAATCATAGAGATCCCTTTCAAACCAAACATAATCCCTCGATGAAATTAATCCTCTAGAAAATTATTTGAATCACTTGGAAATAAATATGTGTGTTTTTCAGTGCCACGTAATAGGGAGGGGGGGGGGGCTTATGCCGTTATTTTTGGCATATATATACATCTGATTAAAACTTAGTACCACTTTTTCAGATACGGTATTTTTTTCAAAAACCTCTAAATCGCACGGCCTACGCTTGTGATCTCGAAAATATATTTCGTCAGTATTTAGTTAGAAAATAAAAATGACAAAAAACAGTCTATTCTCATCTAAGTCTACATAATCCTCGATCTTATGATCTCGCTACTAAGAACAGACATTATATAAGTGCGCCGAGTATATTAACTACTTTCTATAAAGTTTGGAGCGGTTAAATCCCCACTAATCCGGGCACAAAGAATCCTAGAACTTACTTAGACGAGTATCAGCTTAAGAAATAATCCGACAGATATTTATTTTTAATATGAAATACTTATTTACAAGGAGTGTTTATTGTTTTATATTTTAATACTACATCATTTGGCTCTCCCGTTGGTCCCATAGTATAAGAGAAATTTGGGGTCTTTCGGCTATCCTTGGCATTTTCCTGAAAAATCTAAGCAGTAGCACGGATACCGGCATACTTATGAGGATCATAAAAAAGTTTTGTTGCTCTAAGCTTGTTTCGTTTTAGTATCGAATGGAACAAGATTATTAGGAATTAAGAACACTTGCTGTCGATAAATCATTATATCATTTTGCCATACTAGCAAAAGAAAAAGTATTAACAAGCAGTTATCACCAGGTTAGAGAGAACATCAATTAATGATCATAAGAAACAAAACAATAAACGGCTTAAATTTCTCATCGACAGTTCACAAATCGGGATATCTGCTTTCTAAATCATCGAGCGCTTGGTAAATGGCTTACTGCATTTCAGGCTGTACCTATGTGTGTTCGGATCCTCTCGTGTTGCTGAATCGAGAACTGCAGCGTAATATTGCCATAGTATATGTAGTAATGCGTTTTGACAATGTTCGATCCGTCTGTGAATGACAAAGAGTGCTTTAAAGTCAAATATCTTGTTACATGGTGTAAATGAAATGTCATTAAAGAACGTAGGAAAATATGCGGTATGATAGCAAGTATAAGTTAGGTTCTACGTCTGTTGGGTTTTGGATATCAATCAAAGGTTAGGGTTAGACCTTCTCAAATAAAACTCAATCTTGTTTACTAACAGTACATTTAAATTGTGTGATTTCTTGTTATTTACGTCTGTAACATATATTTTGGCATTTGGAAAATAGTTTTTTTTGCCTCAAATGTGAATAATATTGAACTCAACAAGAATGACTTTTAAACTATATTTATTTTGACAGCCCCCGTGACGGAGTTGGCTAGACACCACCAGCTTGTGAAACGAGCGGCCGCGGGTTCGATCCCCGCACCGCACAAATGTTTGTGTGATCCACAAATATTTGTTTCGGATCTGGTTGTTTGTGAGACCGAAAAGTCTCTCGTAGTTTCTGATACCTACGACAGACTCGTATCTTAGTGTGGGGTCAGAACATTTTCAGAACTTGTTGGGTGTATTTATTTTTATTTTATATTATGGACATAGTGCAACAAGGATTTCGTGTTTGTTTACTCGCATTTTTTCGTCATATTGCTTTTATTTTTTTTTTGTGGTATGTACTACTTCCATATAACAAATATTATTTATACAAATAAAAATATAAAGTTATTTATACGTAATTTTTACTGTCCATTCAGTGCAAGACATACTTAGTGCAGATATCATAGCATCATTTCATATGCTTCTATTAAATTGTTAAAAAATATAAATAAAAAAATACCGTTAATGAGAGTTCGTGAGTTTTAGTCGGCTAGAGCGGCATGAACAGCAGTAGGCATTTTCCATACGAAATATTTTTTAATAACGTGCCTGAAATCGTTTTTAAATTCTGTATTTAAATATTCGATGTTTTAAGTAAGTGCTTCATTAACGCCTTTTTAATTAATTGGTGGAGTAATTGCGGAGGGTATTCAAGAACATTTTGTATTTTTTAATTTCAGTTTCATTAAAATTTATTAAAATTAAAAAGGTTTTTTTTGACACGAAACACGACGGCTTGGTCTTTTTTAAATTATTTTTTCGAAAGGTTTACGTTTAAAAATATTCATTTAGTTTAACTCATTTAATTTTTTTATGTTTTTAATTTTGAAGTCACCTTGTTGGTCCCACGGCAGTTGTATCTACAATATATCAACTACGCTATGCTGGAAACAGAAAGCATCACTCCCTTCTAATAATAATTTACTAACAAACAAATTTCCATATATCTCACATTTATTACAAACGAAGTATGAATACCCGCCTTTAAAAGTAATTTAATAACCAAACCATTGAACAGATAATAAGTAAGCTCCACATGGTTACCGAATCAAAAATTATTCCCTTTACAAAATAAACCATAAGTCGCGAGGCATTCATCCGTCTCTTTTATTCTCAAAGGCTTTATTACATTACCGTATATTAAAACACGCACTACAGCGGAACAAAGGATTGTGCACACAAAATCTGGTCGGAAGTAATCCACGGGATAAAATGGAGACCGTAGATTTCACACATATTATTTTATTTCCAGAATTTTTGAGGTATCAAAGGCGGCTTAAAATTGGGCTGGTGTTTTATTAAGAGGGATGTTGTTAGCGCAGTGGGTAACTGTCGGTGAATTTGAAACTTTGATGAGCTGAACGGGTAGTAATCCTCTTACGGCGGCCATAAACTCTCATAAAAATTCACGATATTAAAAGTTTGGGATGTTCTGTGTGTTTTTGACGAAATTGATATTGATTTGATAGTTTTAATTTGTCTTATTTCATGAAATGTTGGACTATGATATTTTGGTGTTATGTGGATGCATACCTGGCAAAACTTGGGTACAGATATGCACCTTTAACTACACTTTCAGGGAATACAGGTGTACGTAAACTACACAATTTATTATCGTAAAATCTAAGAATACAACACTAACAAATCCATATAAAACATCCGCAGCGTTCGCCTAACAATTCAATTGAATCGCCAGTTGGAAATGTACAAATCCCCATAAAGTTGCAACACTAGCATGCAATTTGGTTGAAGTTTGCAAAGAGCGGGAAAGCGCAGACGGTACTATACCGATCAGCGCTCACGCCAGTCACGCATAAAACTTTGTAACAAGTAAGTTTCTAACAATTTGCAGTACGGGCAGCCGGCAGAAAAACTGCACAGTCCTTGAAAGAATGCCCCGGGAAGTTCGATGGGATCCTTGCTAATTTGTTCGTGTTTGTTAATTGTTACGTTGTATGTATTAAACTGAGTGTTTTTCATGCGTGTTCAGTAGAGATGTGTTTGAGTTATCCCACAAATTTTCTATCATTGGTTGTTATTTTTTTAATTTTGTGAATGCAAAGCGTTGAAAATATTAATAAATAAATCGAAAAATATTGTTTAACATAACCGTAAATATGTATTTTTAAATTAAAGACGTCATCGATGAGAAGCTCATTAGAGCAGTCTATTTTTTGATCAGCCCACTCACTGTAGACAAACTGACAACGTTAATGATACCCCTTTGTACGATTGGCGATTTTACATTTTGTAATGGTAGATCATTGGTAAGTAAGACACATGTCCCCCGAAGGGAACACAACAAAGGAATGTAATTTGACATTTATACGGAATATATCTACCTTTATCTCGTACATGACTCTCGCATGCCCTAAGCCGGATGTATTAAGGATTTTCGCAAGTAAGCCTTTGCTCTATATTCTAGGAATTTAGTCGGGTTGTTTTTCGTTCGTGGAATTTTGATGGCTTAGTCTGTCTTAAGATAAATAAAAAACAAGCCTAACATAAAAATGTTTTTGTACTGTTTTATATGTAGAAGTTTACATAAGTTTTTAGAATTAACTGAGTAGGCTTAAAAACTATGGCAATATGAAATTATTATCTATTAGGCCTTTTCTGATAAATGAGAATTAATGGCAAATCCGTCGCCAGATTACTATGAAAGAGTTTTAAATTGTGTTTTTGCTGAGTGCCAGATTTGTCACATATAGTTTTCGAGCTTTAGAAAGTATACCTTTGTATCCTCGGCATACGTAGAGTAAGATGCTCTCTTGCTTGGTGAAGTGAGAGGGCCGAAGATCAACATAGTGAAATTCATAAGAGAGGACTATATATAGCAGTGGAGGTAAAACAGGCTGTCGATGATGATAATTTTAGTACCAACACTTACAGCGTAGTAGGAATCATTTAATATTGTTTGATAAAAACTGTAAACTCTTGAGCGAATTTTTGTTTGAGCGACCTTGCAATTCGTATTTAGAATATTTGAAGATCACATGCTGCCAGCTTTAGAATTGAATATATGAGCTAGAGAAGGCAAAAGGAATAGGGGGAATATCGAGGGAGGTAAAAGATTAGTGCTTCGCCTGTCTTGTATACAAAAATGCCGCTGTGTATAGATGTGGTTGTGTGGGCGTGTATATTTTTTACGCGAACAGGAAAATGTCAACGATTCCGATTGGGAATGTCCAATTGATGGATTGAACTTTAGCCCGGTTATTTATCTCGTCTGAGTTTTACTGAATAAAAAGCAGGGCCTTTTTATGTTTGAGACTATGGTCTCACGGGAAAACCTTCCTTCGGCAGGGATTTTGTTAATGCTAAAATATCTTACTATAAATGTGACTGTGAAAAAAAAACTGTAGTAATTATCGTTACGCGTATATTCCTGGTAAATGTAATAAAAAGCTTCAAAGAGAAATGTCGTGATGAAACCTACGTGAAATTAAAATTAAAAATGTCAGCAAGGCAGTGAAATATCTCAACCCCTTCCCTTAATATTCGGACAGGATTTTTTTCAGTACAGATATTTGTTATGGCTTATATAATGGTATTAAGATGAGTGTAAAAGTATCTATCTACACACAGAGTAAGGATTGAGGTAATGTAAAAAGGCTAGAATAATCATCCTTATCATCATCAGCAGCATAAATACGTACCATTGCTAGGTACGGGCCTCCTCCATCATAGATAATGTAAAAGAATAGAACACGATTAAAGAAACCGTGGTCTTAACTGAAGTCTACGTGACTGGTCCATGGTGCTGATACTTCCACAAAAATCAATGTCATAAATACATCCCTGTTCAATATTAAGACTAAAATGAAATGTAGAGTATTCAACGTAATCTGCGGCAAATTGTAAATGTGCCAGAATAAATCATTGTCTATATAGCACATAGGAACGCGACAGCAAGAAGACGTAGCTCCCTAAGATATTTACTAAGAAATAAATTTAATTAAAATCTTAACAGACTTAATGAAGAGGGAGTTTACAGGAAATTTAGTAACTTGTAAAGCCGCGACGAGAGTTTGCGGCTTGCTTGATATAGCCTACATTTTGAGGTATCTTCGCTGTGTTGGAGAGCTCAAATTTAAAGCCTCTAGAAGAATAATTATTAAAGTACTAACACATGCTATAAGGAAAGTTGTATTATACTGTTATTTATACAGAAGATGCAAATATCGCTAGGACAGTTTGAAAATGGGTTGTAAATTCCTTTTCTTTTAACTACAGCTTATATATCATCAGAGTTATTTGTGGTTGAGCTGGGCTGGCGCCAAGTGTAATGTATGTGCCTGCTTCTATGGACGCCGTGCAACATTAGCCTTGTTGTCGCGATTCATGTTGTAAGTGAGACTGTCGAGCAATCCTTGACTAGTTTATCATTTTTAATCAGCATATCTTGTTAGTTGCTCACATTGCTATCCATTGCTTGTCATTGTTATC
The DNA here is from genome assembly GCA_030295005.1 of Cephonodes hylas. Taxonomy (NCBI): domain Eukaryota; kingdom Metazoa; phylum Arthropoda; class Insecta; order Lepidoptera; family Sphingidae; genus Cephonodes; species Cephonodes hylas. The sequence continues at coordinate 8,344,920 of AP025372.1, read as the reverse complement.
CATTGCTGAATAAGTCTCTTCCAAAGTCTTTCAGAGGGACCCGTTGGAAGCGGCCTGCATCCATGGGATATTTCACAACAGTATAGTATCATCATAATCCATTGAAACAGGTTCTACAACGATATCACTGTGACGGCAGGTAAAATCCCACTAAAGAAGAATTCTATTTATAGTAAAATATTTGATTTAAAAATATACCTAAATGTAACAGGGTAAAAGTTATTTCAAGCTAATTTTAGCAAAAAATATCAGTCAGCCCCAGTTTAAATACCTCATGAAATTTTATTAAATTTAATATTTAATGAATTCTTATTTAACGAACAAGCAAGACTTTCGCGCTAGTTCTCAGTATTTTGCGAAGTTAAAGTTCAGCGCTTTCGAATTTTCGTGAAAATGTTACGTAAAATACATATATTTATGAGTGGAGGTTTAGTCGAACGAAGTAAGCAAGCCAAACAACTGCCGCAGTTTATTCTTTCAACTAAAACTTGTAAATTATGGATATTGAGTTTCCATACACTTTCCATGATATTCAAAAATATTTTTTAAATTCATGATGTGTTTTTGTGGTGAAAACACCGAACGAATTATTAGGTCTCGCGGCATAAATTGTAGCGTTACGTCCAGGAATTCCAGATTTATTTTCTATGTCTGTCCTCTCCGGGGGAGTAAGTAGAGGTGCATTTTTACACTTCGGTATATCATTAGATGAACTAATTCCACGTAATAAGGCGCCTGGATGCTGCCACTTTTGAGTAAATTTACGGACTTCGTGCTGCTGCTGACTACCATTATCATCATCATCAGCCCATATACGTCCCACTGCTGGGCACGGGCGTCTGCTACCATTAAGAGGGTTTAGGCCTCGGTGGACTGAGTGGTGGACCACGCTGGCCTATTGTGGGCTGGCGGATTACTGAGAATATCCTAATATAAAAATATTTTGCCTGTACTTTATACTTCACGTCACTTGAGTCACCAGACCAGGGGGAGGATTTTGTACATATTTAAATAAGACTATTTCATAATAATTTGTCATTGCTGTAGTTGGAATCATTGGCATAATAAAATAGTAGGACAATTTAAATAATTAACTAAAGCTTTTTCATTTAAAATAGTCCAATCGTTTTCCATAATAATAGCGTCATTACAATGAAATTAAATGTTGTTTGATAGAATTATTTATAAGTGTCTGTTAATTGGGGCTACTTATTAATATGTTGAGGACTTATTTCAGAATGAATAGTATTTGATGTATGGATTTAGAACAGGGGTGCTGTTTGAGAAATATAATCTTCAGATTTCTATTATGATCCCCATCTGTTCTGAAGTCAGAAATATTAGAACGCATTTATTCATACAAATACGCGTACATACACACGTACTTTACGCCTCAAGAGGTAGACAGAGGTGCATTTCTGCACCCACATTTCGCCAATTGTGTTTTGCCACATATAATAAGACGCACTTAGAAGCAACATAGGTGTTTTAGAGCCTTCTAGTTAAATATTGATGTAGCTAATCATAACTTTACCTGGAAAGTCCATAAAAGCCCTTATTCCTGTGCAATTTGGGGGTATAAAAGCCACAGTTTCGGCCAAAAGTGTCGTTGTGGCCGACACTTATTTATTTATGACGGACATCGGATGGGCGGGGCCAAAACGGGCCATCATTGACTTGAGAGGTCAACGGAGACGACGGGAAATTATTTCTTGCCGAGCTTTTTGCAAGCTTAACGCGTCAAGTGAAAGCTCCAGCAAATGGTTGTTGAAGCTTTATTCCACTTTTACAGAGGTTCTACTTTCCATGGTTATTAAAGTTGTTACATTAAACAACATGAAATGTTCAGTAATACGCTGGGCATAACAAAATTTTACGTTCTTTTTTATTTTCGCATATTTTCTGTTATTCGGAACCACTATTTGGTTTCGTATGTAATGGCAGCAAATAAACAAATGTATTTCTGTATCTACCTCAAAATATGTATAACTAGTTTTTTTATTTACAGTAAACTACTTTTCATTGTTTAACGAATATTTAAAACGCTTATCTTTATTACGCCAGTACTACTGAGGCACATAATATTCCGATATAATTCTCCGTGTTGCTGGCCTCCTTTTATGTTTAGAATTGACCTTTATGGTGGTTTAGTATTACAACTTTAAGAATGAATTTTCCTTCGTGGTGGACACCTTTCCCACTTTCATCCCTTTATGATCATCAGTGGTGTTTGTTTTAATTTTCTTGGAACAATCTTATTCAAGTGAGCTATCGCCACAATCATTTTAGTTTACTTTGCAGGAAAATAATTGTTTTAGCCGCGTAATATTTATGATTTGATTCGACATTTAAATCAAGCGTCGGTTGTTGTAAATTTTAATTTTAAGGATTATTGAATGTAATCGTCCGTTGGATAAAATTTACATAACCGCAAAGTCGAGAATTTACTCCGTTCGAGATTGAGGTCCCAACCCTTTTGAAGTTATGATATTTTGTTTTCCAAAGGGTCTGGAAACAAACCGATGAATGTTGAATTTGTAGGAAAAACGATCTAACCATTACATAATTTATGTAGTCCGTGTTTGTTTTTGTCTGCAATGTTTGGACGTTTTGGCGAAAATATATTTTTTACCGACTTGACAACTTATGGTGGGACATAATGGTATGAATTTTTGTTTATCTCTTCGGCTTTTTAAATAAGTAGGCTTAGTGTTAATGTTGAACAATTCGTAATGAAAAATCCCAATACACTTTGCCCGCTCTAAGAACCTAACCCTTAAAATATACATATTTTGATTTGCATTAGTAAAATAAATTTAATTAAAATTCCTTAATTACAGATTTTTTTTTGATACTTGCAAAAAATCTTTTTACATAATCTAGCGATATTGTGTTTCTTTTAAAAAGACGGCCTTGAGGTTTAAGCACGCGATCGAGAATTTCAACGGTCGCGAGTTCAATTCCTAAGCACACACCGCTGACTTTTCGAATGTATGTGTGTATTCACAAAGAACTATCACGTACTGTAACGATGAAGAAAAACATCGAGATAAAACCGGCACACCTTAAAAGTTCTTTAGAATTAATAACGCGTGTAGTCCACCAATCCGCCCAGGCTCGCAGACTAAGGCCCACACCCTCTTAGTTGTAGAGTAGGCACGTGCGCAGCAGTAAGAATTACCTATATGAGTTGATTATGATGTCAAGAAAAATGTTGCGTTCCATTCCACACAGAAATAATCACACGACTGAGGAAAGCGCTTGCATAATCCTAAACCCAGATATAGAAGGATTAATACATCCATCTGTTGGCAAGTAAAACATCTGTTACGCCGGCGGCCGGCCCGATCTAGATTTATTCGGAAATGAACCTAACCACGGCCTTCCCATCTGACCTCGCTAAACTGGAATTCGCATAACATCCTTTGATGTTCCGGTTTTCGTTTACCATCGCGATTTTCCGACAAACCTTCGCTTTAGTAACGTCAAACGAATTTATACGTGGACGTTTCCACTGCGGTTCGTGTACTTGTATATTTTATTTTATTTATGATTATGGTTTAAATATATCAACTTTATTTATATAAAGATTATGATGGTAGGTTATGCGGATACATTCTGATTTTGATTCTTGAAACATTCGGTTTATATCAAATATATTACGTATATGGTTTAAAATACATAGGTTCGTTTCCTATTACATGGTACCGATACATACCTGGTGAAATGTGGGTGCAGAAATGTATCTCTGTCCACTTCTTCGTGATATACAGGCGTGAGCTTATGTAATTATATAACAAGAAAACCCTGTAAAATTACATACAGTTGTTCAATTTCAAAGTTATGGAGTACGCAGACCATATGGTCTGAGAAGTTTATTAGAAAGAAGAAGAAAAAAAAGAAAAGAAAAAAAAGAAGTTGATTAGTATTTTATTCCGATTCAATCTTGGACCTATTAACTAATGATTATATTATTTTTGATGACCAAATTTATTAAGGGGAGGGGGGTGACAACATTCCCCGCGCTCGGGGGAGACGTATGTCCAGCAGTTAACATCTTTCAGCAAATTATGATGTTGAAGATGCAATTTACCTCAGAAAGTGTTTTGGCTTGTGTAACAGACTATTTTATATGTCAATGTATCCCAGACAAATCGATTCCAATTGAAATTGAATAAAAAAGTTGAAAATCTGTGTACGTCACGCGTTGACAGATACAGAAGCATCATTACAGTGCTAGGCGATTTGGTTAAATAAAATTCCTATTCACAGAAGCGCGGCGGACCGCATTCAATCAAATTTCAATTTACTGGTAAATGGAATTGAATTTAACGTGGAGCCGCTTTGATGATGACAAAACCTCTACGCTACACTAGTTTTTGCTGTGACTCGGCTCGCGTGTCGTATCAGTCGAACCCAATACGACTGAGCTGGACTTACTCAAACTTTTTCATGTTTCCTTGGAAATCAATGTTAGGAAATTTTCATAAGAAATCTTGAGCAGAGGATTTATTAAAGTGGTATATTGTACAGCTTAAATTGTTTTTGATAATTATGTAGTGTTTCTTGATAGTAATAAGATTCTTCTTGATAAGTTCACGAATATACCAGTAATTGAATACCTTGAGCGATCTTCAATGACAGCGCTTAAAAATGGCTGCGAGACAAAAATGAAGTCTGCCTATGTTATAACATAGCTCATTAAAGATTATGAATTAAACAGCTTAAATTGTTATTCTGTTTCCGCTTTATTCTAAATTTCCTAGTATCATGTCGACTTCTATCATAAATCAGACATCAGGAATATACAAATATTATAAAAAGGTCTTATAAAACTGTCCTCATACAAAAAAAAACAACTTACAAATTGGACGTCAGCTGGGCGCGTGAATGGCTGAATGTCATACAGAATTAATTTTTATAGAGCAATTTTATAACGCGAATGTATCACAACAATCCTCAATGGGTTAATAATAATGAAAAATTCAAGTTTGAATGGAGTGTAGCTCAAACGAACTGCCACCATTTGACATGAAAAAATATTAGGAAATAACGAAATCTCTGTAATTTTTTTAGTATTTTGATATAGTAACCATTGAAGTTCAATATCATACCCTTTGCTGGGCACGGGCCTCTACAGTTGGGAAGGTTTGGGTCTTAAACTACCATGGTGTCCTAGTGCGGGTTGGTCTACTACACACCTTGGAAATTCTTAAGAACTCTGGCGATTGCCTCACGATGTTCGCTCTAGCTGTTAAATCATGAGATGATTCATTGTGAATACGAAACTTCGAAAAGTCAGAGTTGAGTGGAGTTTAAACCCGCGACCGCCGAGATTTTCGATCGCGTGCCATTACTTCTTTTAAATTTCATCTTCTTCATATGCGTATATGGTTTGATGAAGAAGATGAGCACGGGTCTCCTCTACCATTGAAAGGGTTTAGGCCATAGTCCGCCACGCTGGCCTAGTGCGGGTTGGCGGACTACACACCTAAGAAATTCCTAAGAACTTTTAGGTGTGCAGGTTTTATCACGATGTTTTCCTTCACCGTTAAAGCAAATGATAATTCAATTTGAATACCTCAGAAAAGCCATAAATGAGTTTAGATCACGAACGCTGAAAGTGAATCTGCGATCAAATCCACTTCTAAATATGCTACCAATCCCTTTACAGTTACAGCACGGTTAATTTAGCACACATCCAATCGGATTTCAAATCACGTGACCTAATCATTGGACGTTCAAAGTTCAACTATGTATGACATTGGCTCTCCCAGTGCGCAACTATTTGCCGCGCAATTCCAGGGTAAACAACATGAGGTAATGAGTATGTGCACCTATATTAAGTACGTGCTCCAAATATATTGAAGTTTCAGAAGTCTTTGCAAATAGTGTTTTTGTTGTCATTGACCACCTCGTGGTCTCGCGTCACATATTAGTGCCGTGCAATATATCACATCATCATACTTTTATGAGGTTTGTCGTTAGAAAATTCTTAAGAATTTCCTTTTATTAATTATTTCTATAAGTGCATGAAAATAGGCTCGCCTCCTATTACGTGGGAGTAACACAAACTGGAAATATGTGAGGGCTGAAATACTCCTCTACCAACCCTTTTGGAGAATACACGAGTGAGCATATTATGATACATACAGAAGGCCTTAGCTTATCAAGCTGGCCTAATGCTGGTTATTAGTTATGACAATTTATCATCGCACGCAAATTTTTATAGCACGGCTACCTTATCACCAAAGTCAAGTTCAAAGGATATGCTTGTATATCTCCTTTTTGTGTAACCGGCCGACTGTTTCTTTCTTCTTCTAAATAAATTTAAACGGTAGAGCCCAGTGAAGTCCTGTGACGTTATGCATGGACAGGTTTGACGAGGGTGTGTCACTGGCTTACAGTTAATCGACGTAAAACAATGTCGTGATCAAAGGTACAGGAGAAAGGATTCTTTTTCAAAGAGTCTATACGCTATTCTGACTTGTCTATTAATAAAAATGCTGTGTATAACTTTAAGATATTTTTTATTTGTGTAGAAGATGCAATGGAAAAAAATGGTTTTTATAAGCGTCTTTAAATTACGAATTTATTTTTATTATATTAAATATTGTTTGTGAATGTACACACATAACTTCGAAAAGTCAGAGGTGTGCCCGGGGTTTGAACTCGCGACCGGAGAGATTCTCGAGCGCGTGCCACACCTAGCCTTGTTCGCTAATCCGCAATAGGCTAGTGTGGATGACTAAGGCCTAAAGTCTCTTGGATGTAGAGAAGGCCCGTGCCCACTAGTGGGACGTACGAGTATATGGGCTGATGATGATTATCAAAAAAATACGTAGGGTTTCAATATCCGTTGGGTCAATTCGGCTGCAAGCAAAAACGATCCCTGGAACCTTATTTAAGGGCGAATGTCGGGACTCTTCCCATTAAACGTTGTTTAGTTACTATGCTTTGTATAAAGCCATAAAGCCTCGTTTATTGGACTCAAATCAACTTCTTGTTTATTGAACAATTTTATTAACAAAACAACTTGTTTACATTTATGAGACTCATCCATGTATCAGATGAAACACCATTACAGCAAACAGCGTTAAAGGTACCAGTATAACAGCATGCAAAAAGAGTATACATTTAACAGATTTCACCTTACTTTAAATAGCTTATTTATTTTGCATTACAGCTCGTCGGATGGAAGTAGGCACGCATGCAAAGAGGAAATTTCACGCACCACCGACTGCTAATGTTTTTATTGGGAGCACATACGAGGAAAATTGGAGCCGTTTATTTTTACAGCCCGAACTGACACTGATTTTTAGTGCTCGCAGATGAAGACGGAAACACAGCGATGTGATTGCTTTTTGTGATAAATCGTTTATGGCGAGTTTTTCATGGTAAGAAATAAATTAAAGGATTTTATTGACGTTCTGTGTTGTCTATTAATATGAGGATATGTTGTTAAGTTCATCTTAATAACTACCTATATATAAATAGATGTAAACAAATTAGTGTCTGTCAACATCAAGGAAAGATAAGTCTATCAACTGTCGTCATACCTAGTCTAGTGCGGTGGTTAATATTAAACTTGTAAACTTAGAGACGATGTTCGTTTCTATAGTGGGTTTTGAACAAGAAGCGTAATGATAAAAACCACGGCATTAATCCCTATCACTTGCCGCTTTAATTCCAAAATTGCTGCAAGATGAGAAGTTCTATCTAAATGTAAACACGGAACGTCAAAGAACACCAACGCTAAACGGAGCCAAATGGTTCGTACGAAACAGTCCAAACACGAGTTCTCCGCAGATTCACAAATCAACCGGACATTTTGTAATTAATGTGCGCTAAGCGTGGATGTACCGCACGCTGAGAACATGAATCATTTTATATGCATTGGTTATTTCCAGAGTGCCAAGCAAGCCAACAAAAAGCCCAGAGTTTGGAAGATAAAAGGCCGCGCGCTGGATAGACTGAATGGGAACGAAAATGTTTCCGCCACGAACGCTAAAGCTGAACGCACACTAGGCAAGTCTTTGATGTATAATGTTGGTTTCATAGGGCTTATCATCTGGGTAACCTTGTCATAATAAGTACGTCTGTTAGCAGAAAGCAGTTTTAATCCTGATGAAACTAATCACTAATTTATCGTCCAAAATTTAAAACAGATAAAAGTTTTTTTTTGTAATGAAATCCAAAAACATAGGTATATAAAATTAATAAGACAAAAACATTTAGATTAGTTATTATTGATCTGGTTTACTAAATAGTTAACAAATTCGACACAATCATTTGTAATCGATAAAAAATTGGGTAATAAGGTACTATACCGTACCCATTTGTCGTCAAGAGTTTTTGTTTTGGATATTTTGATCAAAGCTTTATACGTTAAGCGAAAAGTATAGCCGTTTAAAAGCACAAAACACATTTTCGTGTGGTTGAACTAGCGTAGTAGCCCAATTCGTGACTGCTAGTGTGATTTAGTCTTAACCATAAGCAATACCACAGCTCCAACCGAATGAATTTACGTGTGTAGTTAGTGAGCGCATTTTTTGATAATACCCGCGTGGGAATTTATACGAAGCCAGTGTAAAAATTAATGAGATCCGCTTTCGTTCCGAACACTTTTTGGTATTTTTTGTTTACATCACATATTTTTACTAAGAGCGGAACTGTAATTAAAATGTTCTAGGTTTCATTGATGCTTTTTTGTTAACATGAATTTTCACAGGTTGTTTTTGTTTAGGTTACGTATCATGGCCTGTTTTGTTTTTTTTTTTTTTTTTTAGTTATTTTCATTCGCTTTGCATATCTATTATGAAAATGGTTCGTTCTTTAGAAAAAATAATGTACCATCCGAAATTTATAATTTTTCTCATAAATACGTTTATTTTCCACATATATATTTTCGCATTAGTAGATAAATGTATATGTACTATGATATTACGTTTTTCCTCCCCTCGCGTTTTTCATATCGATCTATTGAAATCAGTAGCTAGACTTCCACATCATGACTTTGAATGACGTCATTCATCGGCTTACTACTAAACTCCGAGCTCTTACACGAAAAATTCTGTCCTACATTGTATAAACAATGTAAGCGTTAAATGCTTGGTTGTGCCAGCACTTCATAGCCCAAATAGTTACTCCAGACACCAATATTAACCTACTTTAAAACCGTGCTGAAAGATGGTTGTGTGTTATTCATGCGGCATTCAATATAAGGTCTCTGACACACTACCGACATGTTGAATAATATTTTATTGTATTGTTGCTTCACGCTAAATTTGGATAAATTCGATTTTTAATCATCGTCACTGTTGACGAAATGTCTGAGAATATGTATTACAGATATCTGGTCAATGTCAATAATATTTGCAATGATGATTTATAATAGTGGGAAATTTAGAAACAGGCTAAGAATAATGCGTAAAATGTACTTTTTAGTACTTGCAATGGTAAACTTAAGTATGTAATTCAATATAATTAGAAAGTAAATACAATAACCATATAAATCTACTCATAAGGTGAAATAAGGATTAAATAAAAATCGCGGGAAGCTGTTGGTCAGGCCGCTTCATCATCCATCATCAGCTTATCTTTCTCAAGAAATTTATTTACAGCAACCCTATAATACATTTCAAAGACTAAAGTTTAATCATATCATAATTGATTTACATTATGTACTGTTAATTTTTGATACATCGCTATACTTGAATATTTTTGATAGAATTTAAAAAGGCAAAAACTTAACTGAAAATTTACACGACATCGAATAATTACAGACCATCTATGGTGGCAATAATTTGAATTCCAAATATAGCTTTTTTATCTTATACCAAAATAATGAATCGTTTGACAAAACACTTAGTCGACTATTTGTCGAAAGCGTGCCGCTTCCTTCGCGTATAATTTATGAACTATACACGTATTCCTTTCAGATTGGACCATGATAGATTTATATTTTCATGACGTTTTGTGTTTGCGTACTTTTGATTAATGGAATATTCTAGAAAATGGTATATTGTTTTATTTACGAATCTGAAAAACGACTTTGGATCTTGCTTTATAGCTTATGACAAATATCTTCTGTTGTTTAAATTAATACTTCTGTGTTTCTAGTATGAATAAAACTATCTGCCAAGATAACGTATATAAAATGTAGACTTAGTGTATACATGTGTACAAAATTCCAGAATGTACTAAAGTACAGCGTTTTTTGGCACAAGTCAGTGTAATTATGCAAACTGGTGAAAAATAACCGTAACCACTTCTCACTAGCATTTAATGCGGTTCGTATAAAAATAAATTTCTTTTTTGCTGGCATTACGAATAGCCAACACCGTACGATAGTAAGTACAGAGTTGTCTTAAAAAGAGTTTAAGTAGCAAGAGAGATCTTTTGTCATTAGAATACCTTGATTTCCAATAGAACTGAGGTCGATATAAAATATATTTCTTAGTTTTAAGTTTTTAATATGTTTCTTAGTTTCTTGTAAAGCTGGCTGTAATTATTCGGCACATTATGCCCCCTCACGCTAAAACCAGCCTCAAAACACTGCAACCTACACCACAAGCGAAACACCAGTAGTATTATACCGCCCAGTATAGTAGGTAACCTTCTACTACAAACAGTAAGTGCATCGTCATAACCATAAACTGGCCGGATAATGGTCGGGCGTTTGCGTTAATCCCACATGTGGCCAATGGGAGCCCTTCTGCGCAAACCGGCCTTATGAGATTAAAATAACCAATTTTAGTAACAGGATTTAATGGGTGCGTTTATGGGAGTTTTACGATGATTATAAATGATAAAGGGACTTGGTTATTAGTTCATATTGTTCTTAGAGCATAATTTGAAGAAGTTATTCAATAATGTACCTGTCCTGGTGTATGAATCAGGTTGTAAATTCTCCATTATATGGAAAAGGACTGGGCATTTACCAGGCAGGCAGGGATATTTACCACCATTTTTTTTTGTAGACACCACAGAATTGAAACGAGGCTGATCAATACCGGTATGATTAGAATTATCTTACAGAGGTCAACTTGATGATTGATGGCAGTTGACACGAAAGATCTACTCAACAATTGAAATATTTATGTAAATCATGCACTCCAAATTTTGCAGAAAAACAATCTCGTCGGCATAAAAAAATAAGGCAAAAATATGCCCAGGTGCGTCTAATTATGCGCGAACACGAAACCCGCCCAGCCGTTGAGATAACAATACTCTATAGCACTTGGTGAGTGTTCGCGTAATAATTGCAAACAATGACGTGACGATTTCTGACTCATCAATCACCGAATGAGATGATGTATGATCGCTATCAAGGAATCACTGCTCGCTTATTTGTAAGCTGGGTACAATCGAGTCATGTTTTCCGTTTGTACATTCATAACGCGCATTTTTTTTCATAGTCATAACACTGCTTTGTTGGTCTTGACGTATAAATCACCACGTTCTGGAATTTGTTTACTGGATGGAAAAGAAATTATTTTTAGTTTTTAATCCAACTCCTGTCTAAAAAAGAAAATATCTTATTCAGTTGTCCATTCATACTCACTTACGCCCTAATGCTCGTGGAGTAGACAGATTGCGAAGATTGCTACATGAAATGATCCTTATATATGTACATTTTAAACCCCTTCATATATCTTGCCATCAATTGACTATTAAAGAGAGAACTCCTGAATACAAATACTCCAGATATCCCCTTTGAAAAGGTCACACGACGTGACTGGCTGATTCTGAGTTCAACTTGGCGGCCTATGGAGCACAATCATGTTTCGCGCACGGTCCGTTAGTTTTACCCCTACAACACTGCGCTATATTGCCCATGTGGAATCCACTGTTTATATTCTGAGTAGGGATTTTGTTACATATTATGGTTTCTATACAGAAAAACAGTGGCACTGTAAATGTCATTATTTCTAATAGAAGGTATTTTGTCAAGTGAATAAATGTAGCTTTAATCAATATTATATGATAATTCTTATATTATTCACGGTTAAGATGCAAATTTAATTGGTAGTGATAAAATTGATTACTAAATATATATCTAAAAAAAAACAGTAACACATAATTAACAAGCCAAAATATTATTATAGCAATAGAAATTATCCTCCTGTCAATTCAATTATTGTAAGCTGAAATATATTCTTTAAGCCTGTTATTAAATAATTTCATTTATCTCAACAAAAAATCAATATAAAAATTAGATACAAAGCAAAAGTCTACGAATCTACAAAAACGTTATGATAGAAAATATCCTTGTATTAATTCAATTATTATATACGTAAGGCAGCGTTTGGTTTCCAAGTCCCCAGGGAATATTAATGCTTGGCTATAAGCGAAGCGGGCGGTTTAATACGTTCTCAATGATTATTGGCATCGGAACTAAATGCAAGATCTGCATGAATTATTGAAATGCTATTCCTCTATTACTACTAGTGGCATGACTTAGATTTTGAAGGAAGAAATTTATAGTTTTATTGTTCCCTAAAGATAAATTGGCTTGTACGGGAATTGGAGGTAATTTTACTAGGGTTGGAAAAAGTGTTTTAAACTTCTTTCTCACCTTCTGCTGTTAAAAACTTACTTCGACCTACACAATTTAACTCCTTTGTTATAAAATCATACTGTCGAACCCTCTTGGCAGTTAGAATATATTCGTTTGAAATTTATATACAGAGGAAAAGATTAATAAAAATACATGCATAAATAAATACTCTTAATTTTTCCTACGAAGCAAGATTACAACTATTGAGTGCCACAAATTACGATCTTACCTAACCCTCTCGTGCTTCTTTTAAATTCACAATTGTTTGTCGGTTAAAGGTGTTTCTAAAACTCCGGTTACAGAGAAGAATAATAAAAAAATGCACTTTAAGGCGCATTCATTATCACATAAAGGATTATTATTGTAACTATTAGATATCACACAAGAGTCACAAAGAAGTATGGTAATCCGATACAATAAAAGTAAAGATATAACCACTGTTTTCTTTTAATACACAGTAGAACTACATCGGAGCCATTCGATTGGGAAGCTTCCCCGGTCCATTAGGCTAATAGCCGACCAGTGAGACGGCAAAAGAGATTAAGCCGTGCTCACTCATCGCTTTTCGTTACAGCTATTAATTGATAACTGGAGTTCTCTATAGATTACTTTCGAAATTCAATAGCCCAGTTTTAAAGTTTCAGTTTTATGTCTTCGTTGTTTTTGTTAAAGGATATTTGCTGGTGCTTCGGAATTTTTATCGCGTTTTATCTCGAATTTAATGATTTGAGCGTTTGTTTTGTTTTATAAAAGAGCAGTTTTTAGTTAGTACCTATTAGGCATCGTTTTGAATATTAAATGAAGATGAATATAATGATGACATTAAGCAAATAGCGCTAAACTTTTGGGAAGAAAATATACATATCAGAAAGTTCTCATGAGTATATTGTTGAATTGAATGTGGACTTTATTAAGTCTTATTAGCTTAGCGTGATGGACTAAAGCCTTAACAGTCGTATTAAAAAAAAAACCTTTATTGTTTTTGACGGTCAATTGTGAAAAGTCCATCTAATTTAGAAACTGACAACATCGAAAAGTAGTCGACATCGACCGCCTTCGAGGCATTACATCATTTACCCCAAAAGCTTGTTCAACAAAATTGGTTTGTGTGGAAGATCAAGGCGAATACACGACGGGAATCACAAATATCGGCAACGGGCTATGAGCCACCGATTTTATTGCAGAACGGAGCCAAGAGATACCGCAACACTATTGAGTCGTAATTTTTCATGGTAAGATATTGTTACTGTTGCCATGACTGCCCAGATACCGGCCATTTGTATAATAAGTCGATAGAGATTGTCGTTCAACCCTCAATAAGAAGCAGGAATTTGTTGAGTTCCCGACATCAGTGAAGCCAAATTTAACGTTGGAATTTTTCTCATTTCTGACTAAGTGCTGAATTTAAGTTTTGAAAAATTTATATGGCGAGATGGCACTGGTCCCAGAAGTGCTCTTGTAAGACCCTAGACGTGATCCAATTTACAATGCCTCCTAATATTTCAGATTTGTTACGATCAACTTTATTACAAATTGGAATCGACTGGATGTATCCCTTGAGATTGGGACGGTGACCTTTCGCCTTTGATGCGACCATCAGTTATGATAAGATATCCCTTCAAAGAACTTATCGACTTAACAAATAGTAAAGAGATCGTAAATAAAAGAATAAGAGAAACAGTAATGATGCCCTTTTTCGTTTTATTTGAGGAGATTATATTTTCGTTGTGAACAAAATTTTCTGTTAATGAAAGTATGATTTATGTAAATTTTTAAGGTAGAATTTAAGTTAAGTTTATGTAGTGTAATAAGTACAACCTATAAAATTTTAAGCTTATTCAACAATACTATAGAACTCTAGGAAATTTGTATTGGCAAAAACCACGTCTGTCCGTATTCAAGGTAAATTTCCACGAACAATCCTCAGACTCAATTTCCTAACACCGGGTTAAAAGGCAATTACGGCCGAAGCGTTCTCAATGATTCGTGTGAGTGTCTATGGACAATAACTGTTTATTGTCATGTGTATCGCTTCACTCTGAAATCGACATTTCGCAATAAACGTTTATTGAGATTCTCAATAACAATTCCATTGATGAAGTACGAATTTTAATAAGATTCACAAGCCCGCATTTTTGTCGTAGAATTACGAAACAGATTTCCAATCTTCTTTTCATTATGACATGAGCCATTAAGAGTGTAGAGTAGGAACTTAAAAAGTCGAGAGGAAAGGTCGAGTGTCGAGCAAATGTCGTCTCTTAGTTCTTATAACTTGAAGTAAACGAGTTAAACCTTTGCTTGCTACATGTTAAACAAAGAATGTTATCTATAGAATCAATGATTAAAAGTTGTATTATGGAAGAGCCGTCTCGAGTGAACGTGATAAAGCCGTTTTCCTGTCATGTGCCCCAATAATTGAAATTGCTTATTCCCTTGGGCTCCGCCATTCTTTCTTTCCCTTTTCCTTACACTCTGTTCAATAGTAGACAACGTATCTACAATCCGTAAATTGATTAAATTAATCTTTATTTGTCATGTAAGAAGTAAGCATACTGCTATTTTTCTGGATCATTTCGAAACTCCGTATCGCGTTTAGACTGACTAGGTACTAGAAAAACCTAATCACCCTTTCACCGACTTGGAATTTCAAGACCGTACCGAATACCGCGGGACCAACAAAGCTTTAAAAAAAAAGAATAATAAATTTAACAGCCGTATGGACAGAACAAAAGGGTAAAAACCCGTATACATTCTATAATAAGTGAGGTAATCCAGTCCCACGTTAATATTGCAAGCATTGTAATTTATCAAGGGACCGCTACTAAATTTGAGGCGGTGGCGTCGATCCCCTTCATGAAACATGCATCGGTCAGCCGCACTTCATTGTTCACCCCGACATCGGCTGCGGAAGGGTTACGTGTTTTTTTAATGCACTGTAATCTGGATTACTGATAATTATCAATTTTAGGACATATCTACTATCTCCGTAAGGTTCAAAATTGGGGACCGAGGGAAAAAAATGTTTGCTTGATAAGAAATGTACTCCAACTAGAATTACCGAACAGATTAGCAGGGGTGTAGTTCTTCACTCACGTTTCTTAGATGACTGAGCTGTTGCTGTTTCAAGGACACATTTCTAGACCCTTCCCGTCGATGTAAATATCTATTGGAAAGACTCAGTCACATATTGTAACCTGGGAAACTCTCTCTCGGCGCAAACTTTCTATGGCATAAATGACAAAAAAGTGTAACCTACTTTGAACACTAGGTGATTTATAAAAGATCCTAAGCGATGTAAATACAAAGAATTTCAAGAGTTTTCAATCAATAAGTTGATGTGTATTTGAATCTCAAACACATTTAAACAAATTATACACAAGCTCCGAGTAAACCAACTAGATGATTCAATGTAAAGTAGTGATTTAAACTCGGATCAAAGGTGTATTGAGAGCGGAATTACATGATTGATCTCCCGTGAATTAAATTCCATTACACGTCATTAGAACGTAGTTTCGTGTTGTGTTTGAATCGGACGGTGACTGGGCTTGCTATTTGTCACCTCTAATGAAAGGGTCGTTTAATACGATTAACCTTTATCAACTGAGTTTAGAGCCATACAAATTGTGGTTCATATGGTAGAAGTAGTTCATTATCATGTGTCGTGATAACGTTGAGGTTTAGGCTCACGGTCTAGAATCTCTGTGGTTCAAGGTTCAAACTCCAGGAACACACTTCTGTTTTTTAAAGTTCATCATCATCATCATCATCATCATCAGCCAAAGGACGTCCACTGCTGGACATAGGCCTCCCCCAGAGACTTCCAAAGCGCTCTATTTTTTATTTTTAAAGTTATGTGTTCGTTATGAGTTATCACGTACTTTAATTGAGGGAAATCGAGAGGAAACTTGTACACTTAAATTTCCTTATGAATTTTTTATTTGTGTAGTCCGCCAGCCCGCACTAGACCAGCGTAGTGGGGTAAGGCATAAGCCTACTCAGTTTGACAGGAACCCTGCGCCAAGCAGCAGTGGGACATGTATGGGCTGATGATGATGTGGTGGAAAAATTTACTTTATGTTGTCATCTTTATAATTTCGTAGAAATCTTAGTTAGAAAAGATTGATTTGTTAATATTGACCCTGAAACCAAAAAAAAACATTTTATAATTTCTATAAGCAGTTAAGAAATAAAAGAATACTTCTACTATATTTGTGTATAAAACAGTGTAAGTGCTTGAATCACTGGAGTGTGACGCGCAAACAAACAAAGTAAAGTTCCATTCTTTGTTGATACTTCCTACATTTCCTCACAAATCTGCATCCAAATACCTTTCGGGATGTTTTTCCGGTGCTGTGTGAGTGTTCTAGCGTCAGTAACAAGTAGTTTGTACTTCGTAGTACCCTCTTTCTGATGCAAATAATTTTGGCGAACAAAACTTTTCTACTTTGGATACCTTTGTGAATAGTTTAATGGCTGGGAAGTCCCCTTGTTACTTTATTGTTTGGAAATTATGCAGGTTGTATAAAGACTGTGGTCGAAAACTCGACAGGCAACATGACATATAAAAATCGCAACAAAAAATAAAAAAAAAGTTGCTTAACAACCACGAGTAGGTATGATTAAATGTAGTTGTTATTAAAATGTTAAAAAAAAGTCGAGAATTTTTCGCTCTTTGGGTCATAGACTATTAAGAAATGTTTTTAATGGAAAAGCCCAATTACATATTGATGATTGCCTAACATTGAAATCGGAACCAGGAATACAACTTCGACAAAGTCTTTTTAATAAGGAAATCGTAGAAAAAAACTAAACACAACATCAAAATTCAAAATTCGAAGGCCCAAAAGATGACAAACCCACAAACTTTTAATTGCAAGCGAAATATGCCTTAATTACGTGTTAGAATGCAAAAGTTGACGACGAATATGAATGTACGGGGGATATAGAAATACCAACGGCAGTGGCCAACGATGGTCGTAATTCGAGCGTCGACCGCGCGGACCGCACCGGACGTGAGACCGAATACGTAATGACGTCCGATGGCCACATTTGTAATTTTATTACCACCAAGCTATCCTTGTTATGGTAATCCTAATAGCCGAGTTTGAGGGCTGCAAATATGACTTGTAATTAGTAACACTATGGATTATTTACATTACACCGAAAAGCTAGAAATTTCTGCAACTACGTTTCGCTAGTTTTTTTTTAAATCACACCTATTAGGACACGCACCTTTTATTATTGTTTCGATCTGCATACGGCAGAATGTGTTACTATTAAGACTGTACTGTTTAAGAATCATACACGTGAACTCTAGATCTCACGACAAATACTACTAGTGAACCATGAGATAAACGAGGCCATCAGCCTTTGTATATTTGGAAAGGTAACAATTTAAATACAATAAAATCAAACATTGATATTTTAACATTGTTTTGATGTTACATTTTAACTGATCGATTACATGCAATTGTAAAAAAATGTTAAGACACGGTTAATGTATTTCGCTCATGACGAATGTATCATGAAAATGGAATGTAATTTATGCAAATGTAATCGCATATTGAATGCGAACCGCACATATGCAATATTTTTAATGTTAATGGAAAAGGAAATGGCAGAAACTTTCGAACGGGATCTGCTGAAGTTTGGTGTGAATATATAACAGTTTCTAATTAAATGTATTACCGGCTTACTAACGTGGCGCGTTCCGAAACGAGTTTCCAAGAACATGATTGAATTTTAAATTAACTTAATTGCAAAGTTCATGAGAATTGTTAGCGCGTTTCGGAACGTTGCCTCGTCGGCGTGTGTAGTACCAATCCCAGTAGTCGTAAAGGGCGTCGTAAATTTCCAACAAAATCAACTGCAGAGTCGCTCAGGTGAAACATTACAACCATTAAACGAATGAGATCTCAGCGAATTAGGCCGATCGAACTGCCTCGGAGACGTATTATACGCAGCCTCGATCCCGCCCGCGGCCTTCAGGATAAAGTACCGCTCTTAAAGAATTCCAACATTTCTGTGTTGCTAAACTAAGACTGATGCAATTTGTAAGCTTCAACCAACTTCTGTTCCGAATTAATGGCGCGAGAACATCTAATGTTGCCCAAATTCATGGATTGCTATTTTTAAGGTGCACGCCGGTGGAGTCGCGAAAAGTCCATTATAGGAGAGCCAACGTAAAAGGTCGCTGAATTTCGAGCATGTTTCGAATAATGAACAAGTCTGGTAATAGAATAAGTTTGATATTTTATGCTTCACATTTTTACCGGTGAGATAATGAAATCTCTTACCGAGTTTATGGAAATGTAGGTGTTTCGCACCATCTGATTTCTATTACGTTGAATAACTTTGAGGCCATTTGTTTCCTTGATTTTTATATTCTGCTTATTGCCACAAAATGTAATAATAAAGTAGTTTATTAGGATACGTGGGAAACGAAAGTATTTTTCACACCACAGTGTACACCAAAATGTATTTTCAGTTATTGCTACTCGCAAAAATACATTAAAACTAACTTAACATGCTTTATTTTTCCTTCCCATACTTGTGTCACAATAATCTCTGTTTAATTACATTAAGAGAAATGAAAATAATATTTTGAAAACATTCTTCCGACAACTTGTCGACTGACGCTCGCACAAATTAACTGCCATAACACACGCAGTAACATCATTACCATCGCAAAGAAACAATATAATAAGACCAATTAATTTGCTTTAAAAAGCAATTAAACCGTTTTGTCAGGTGAGAGAGCGGGAATCGTTTAAATTTCCAGTTTATGCTCTAAAGAACGTTATTAAATTCCAAGAGATTTTCGGGTCAGCTGCGTTACAGTGGAAAACGAATGAATATTTAAATACAAAATGATCGACCCGTCAGATAATACGTTTTGGCGGCGCAGATTTACGCTTTGGAAAAAATATTTTTTGTCAGTTGTTTTCAGTGGCACTAGTGGAGCGAAAGATGAACCAGTCACCCTGGGGATTTATCAGCTAAAAATATTGGAATGGACGCGTGCGGGCCCTCTGTTTGTTGTTCCACCGGATACATTTTATACGTGGGGTATTAATCAATTTCAAAGTGCTTTTACGTGCTGGTGTAATTAAATTGAAGATAGAAGTGTTTTTTTTTTATTTTTCAAAAAGTAGACTTTGTACATTTATCGATATACGAACATTGCAGGTGTATAACTATACCTACGTATTAATTTGTGCTGAGAAGACAGTTCATTTTTAGATGTGACAGTTAGCCTTTTAGTAACATTCAATGGTGAACGTATTGAGATATTTTTTGAATTTTTCGATGTAATTAATTAATGTCAAAATAAACTCGATTGATAGTCTATGCCATGTGGAGGTCCAGGGTTAGATTTTCGCGTCGGGCAATGATTTATAGAGTTTTTCATTAACAAAACAGAGTCTAGTTATGTGACTGATAGATGGCAAAAAGCTCGTCCCTTACCACATAGGACTGATCCACACCCAAAAAAAATGCGGTAGGGAAAATGCACCTCTTCTCTTCTCTTCTCTTCGGGTAATACAGGCGTGAGGTTATATACTTATGTGTGTTAAATAAACTCACAAAGTACATTTCCAAGCATAAGAGCTGTTGTTAATTACAATCACTTTGTCGCGAATACAATTATTATGCATCAAAGAGTTGTGCTAATGGCTCGTTACTGGAGGGTGAAAGGTGAAATTTTAATGTAACATAGCGCACGGAGCGTAATTACCACCTACCACTCACTTGGTCTCAGTAACAACCTCTCAAGACTTAATTAGCCTTGAATTATTCGGGAATAGCTTCATTAAATGCAGGACTGTTAACTGAACAATATGCCCAGTTGACTGCTAAAAGGCACAAAAAAAAATTGTCACCTTTTTTAAAAATCTAAATAAAAATGGAAATCTTTCGTCACTTTATTTAAATGAATACGGTTGAATATTATTCAGATTTTTAACATGTGATCTTATTATATTTGAGATAGTAGATTATATGTGTTTACATTGAAATTGTTATTTATATATAATGCGAAATTGTGTTGTTATTTCTTTAATATCTGATCGAGACTGCGTTGTAAACTAAACAACATGATTGCTTATCATATTATGCTTTCGTAACTATCCTGGTAGGGTTGTCGCTATCTGCGTAATAATTGACATAGATTCTAAGATGGTAGTATCCTTTTCATTCCTCAATCTAATTTTCCCTAATTATTGTTGGTTGATATCGTAATTGCAACCTTAGAAAGGTAATATTAAGTTTTATTTTCATCTGAGCTACTTTTTTCCGTCAACCCGCACTATGCCAGCGTGGAGGACTAAGGCCTTATTCCTTATATCGCAGGGGTACGTATATACGTACGTACGTACGACAATATTGCTATGTACCCAAAAGTTTTACAATGCACCTTAATAGCCGATCCATTAAACTATAACTATCAAATTGTATCCGCAACAACTGTTACTTGAACCAAGCCTTTACCCAAAAGTATCAATATCGTATTCAGAAGCTATACCTACGCCCCATATTGTTTAACAAGCAAGACAAAGGATAGGGTTGGCGAAACTAAAATTTTATTACCCAAACGGCTTCCAGAGGTTGTATTGTGGGAGCATTGGGTTGGGATCGCTGACACTTGCCCTCAATACCTTAACCGCTTAAAGATTACATACATAATGCCGGGGTTAATGGTTTCTATTGCGTGGCAACCCTATGGCGCCGCGTAATCAAGAGGTAAATTAGATGCGCGAAGCCCTCGAAGCGACATGTTAAGCATTTCAGGCGACGGCAAATGACAAAAGTCGTTACGCTATTTTGACGTAGTGACGTGGAAATTCTAGTACTAGGCTGGTCATTAGGGCGGAATATCTCCAAGCACTTAATGTAAATTTTTCATGTGCCCCATTTTCGTAAGCATTGCTTGTAATGGGTGGGGTAGATTGGCGGATAAGCTGCCTACCAATTACGAAGTTAAAAGGCTTAAAAAAGAAACGGTAAAGAAGGTTACAAGTAAGTAGTTTTGGTTGGCTCTGCGCTGTGTCCATGTGTTCCTGGTCTTGACAAATCATAATAAGCCTAATTATGAAGATGATATTATGAAGCTCTACTATTAGATTTGGGTGAATGGTCTTGATTCTCGGCAATAATGGGTTCAAAGCTAAGAAACAAATCACTGACTTTTCGAACAGATGTTTATTCTCAACAATGTATTACTTGAACGATGAAGAAAAACATCGTGAGGAAGTCTGCACACCTAAATTTATTAGGCGTCTTCAGTGTTTCAAGTGTTGATATGATAACTTACCAAAATGTTTTTTTTATAATATTAAGTATAATATATTTCTTTGTTTTGATAATGAAAATCTTCACCATTATCAAAAAAAGATCACCTTTTTTCATATATTAAGTGCAATATAATTGACAAATGATATATACAAAACGTTCAATTTAGAAACGGAGCTATGATTGTTCTGTCGAACTGTCAATTAATCAAACCTGTGCAATACGACTAGAAACAAATCAATACCAAATACGTCTGGCTGTAGCAAAGTAATTTATCAGGATGAAAAGTGTAGTGACCGCCCTACAATGATGACTGTGCACAAACTATGACAAATTGAAAGAGTTGAAGCTTTTACTAACCTTTAGCAGATTGAATGTAGGTATTGTATTACCTAATAAAATGATTTCGTATTTTAGAGAAGGCGATGTTTTTGTATGTAACTTGGTTATAATTGGTGGGTAAAAGAGATCAGATATGTCTAATAGCAACGTGTTCTATTGTATGGATACGAGACCTACATCTCTTTTGTCTCTGATAACCAATTCTAGGTGTGTTTCAGTTAGATATTAATTAGATTCCAATGATCGGCGTTTACCGTGTATCTTTTAACGAAATATTCATTTGTTTTAAGGGAATCAAGTAAGTTAAATACATGTCGATATATTTATGGGTTCATTTTCCAATAGCCCCGTTGTAAAATAATTTCATTTTTGTAAGTAGGCCTGTCTACATGACATTAATGACCTGGCAACAATATAAAAGAAACACTAGATGCTCCATTATGAAAACATGAATAATAGTTCGCTTGTTAATAGCTGGTATCCCATTCGAAACACCGTAATTGGTTTGAATTTCGATACGAATAATAAAATAATATTATATTTTGTGTACGTTGTATTTTCTGACAATAATTGGAACGACGATTCTCTGTGATGGAAATGCGAACACTTCAATAATTCGATGATATTAAAAGTTTTTATATTTTTGTATATAACATCATTTATCGGAATAGAATTCTGGAAAGTTTTCAAATAATTGTTTTTTTTTAGGAAATGAGATTGAATTTAGGATTATTATTAATCAATCATCAAATAGTATGGTACTTTATCAGCTAACATGTTCTCTCTATGTGTGTGCAGTTTCTAGCGGTGTGTAGTCCACCAACCCGCACTACGCCGACGTGGTAGAGTAAGATCTAAACTCTCTTAGTTGTAGAGAAAGATTTGGGTTTTGCCTACATCGCACGGCACATACATATGTACTTGTACTGCGAGACTATAAGCGATTGTATTACATTTTTACAAACGTTTTGACAATAATAACAATAATTTTATTACGACAAAATTCTCCTTATGAGTTGTTTATTCGAATTACCTTCATTAACCTTCTTTAGATCAATTATCAAGATTATAAATCAAATTAAGAGATGTCGATCCAAAGGCATTAAAATCAAAATGGCTACATGATAACGCAATTTACGTCACGACTATTCAAATAACTTTCATTAAGTATTATAACTATTAAAACAGGTGTTCAGTTACTAAGTATAATAAACCTTTCAAAGTAATATTTCATCTACATTTGTCAAATATGCCTTTTCATTAATCTTAGTTGGAATTGACAACAAATAGCTTTAGCGTTGCGAGTATTCAAAAGTTTAAAGCGTTCAACATCAAACAGGCTAGTCCCCTTTTTGCTTTTAATTACTTTTACGTTAAAAATTCAATTATAGATTAAAAACGTATGTAAATATTTATAAAGGTCGGTTAATTAACGCGAAAATATTCAGCCGCCTATTTACTTTGTATAGTGATCGTTGTGAGGCGCGCTAATGAAGTTAGACTTTAGTAATTTAGCTCAGGACGGGCGCGGTCTAACTAACGTTCAATGTTTGCTAATGTCGAAAAGTTGAGAGTATAATTAGGGTTATGAAAAGGCAAGTTTGTTCAAAAATCTCTCACACCTTAGTTCAAGTTTTGTTCAAGAAACTTCGTCTAATGTTTGCTGATGTGTTTTGGATTATATCTTTGTTGAAGTTTAATGTAGTGTAAGTGGCTCGAATGCGTGGTAACTGGTAAGTTTTCAGACGTTGGTATTTCGATATATTCTGTGTCTTAATAGTATGTTTATTAACTTTAGATTTATGCTGTTGGAATTATAATGGCAAAGATAATGTAATTTTGTTTCATATCGTGGCATCGTGGCACAAGTATGTGCCGTGCGCCCTAGAGGTACTGGGTTCGATTCCCAGGTCGGGCAAAGTGTTCGAGGGTTTTAGCCTAAGTCTCCCAACTGGGTTAGTAATTGTGTTAGTAATTAATGGAAAAATCTATCATAATTTAATTTCCATTAGGAATACTCAGTAGCAGCACGGAGTCTGGAATTGTTCTCTAAAATCAGCAATAGGCTGGGCCCCGGTTTCGTGGAAAACTTACTTGATGATTTAGCTTGAATTTATCTCTATATAAATGTAAAAATTTAGCATGAAAAAAAATATCCAGATATAAAATTGTTTACTAAACAAATGAAGTGGATAGAAATGATCAGCGGCCGCAGGCAAGGATTGTGACAACCGGGAAGGCCTAAATCCAACTGTTCATGACGTTAAATGCCTTTGTTATTTTAGCGTGGAAATGTGTATGAAACGTGATTTTATATTTTTTTAGGTAGGTACTATTGATGTCGCCGACCCGGACGTTGATATTATGTTTTTGTGTACATAGCTAAGGATTAAGATTTTTTTTAAGGAGAGGAAAGCGCTTTAAGCACTTCTTTTGGAATGTCTTCATGTCGAGATTTCTGGCCTTCTAACTCAGCGGCGAAGCAGATGTACGCTTAGCTGAGCTCAGCCCCGAAGAAAATACTATGCCAGCACACCAACTAAAACCTCACCCCAAAAGGATTAAAGACCAAACAATAATAATCTTTTAGCTTTAAATCTTTATTTAACAAAAGCATTTTGACTTATAAATGAGAATTATCTTATTATCCTATCTGCGGTGGCTTGTAATTAGCTATCTTTCATATGCATGTTGTCAAATGTATGTTTGTTTCTTTCGTTAGCTGTGAGCCACCCGAATAAAATAAAAAAAAATGAAATAGAATATCGTGATTCCCCAATAATTATGATCAATTATAAGCTAAACATTACAAAATTAGCGTTTAATTCTTTTAGACTTCTATGAAACTACCGCCAATGGGGAGTAGATTTCATGTGATACCGCCCAAGAGCTGTTCTTTGTCAGAATATACAAAGTAATCTGGCTGAATATTATTTGATTTGAACATTATTATACTGGCCTTCTGAAAATAATTATCGGAATTGTATTTCAAGCAGTTTTGTAATTCTACGAATGTATTTGGGTGGATGTTTGATATTGTACGTTTACTTGAATCAAATTTAATTCTGGGAAGTACTTGTTAGAAGAACGCTTCACAATACGAGATACCAGTAATAGTGTTATTAACCTCAACATAAATACTTATCAGAGTGTAAATTTCATAGAAAATAAAAATATCCAGAAAATAGAATAAAATAAAATAGAAATCCAAATCCAAAAACGTATAGGAGAGTTAAAATTATAGTGTAAATTGGTTTTATTTATCATGGGTACTTAATACATTTGAATGTGCGAGAGATTATTCTCTCATACAAATACCCAAATGCAACTTAGTTTACTTTATTTTTGGATAACACAATCTTTTTTATTGGTGTAAAGATCGAACTCGTAGTCTCTGCTTCGACAAGTTGATGTTAAGTCCGCTGCGCCTCGGTGGTTATTAATTGTTAAATTTTTTTAGTAGAAAATTAATCAAGATTTCGACGATTTTTAATTTTATTTAAAAGTAATTTATAATTTAGAGCCATACGTCTTTTCTTTTTCTTTTTAATTTATATTTTTGTGTTATTATTATCAGACCTTGAAAATTGTACCCCTTTTCGTTAATTTTAAACCTATTATTATTATATGAACATTTTTTACGACTTCCGATTGTCTTATTAGACGAAATGTCGTTTGGAAAAGTCATTTCATCCCTACAAGGGCTGCTGTAAAAGCTGTTCGGAATAGCTCATCAAATATTTATTACGACACGCTGATTGAGTAAAGTAATCCGAACAGTTCCCCCAATTCGTGCGAGATCGTTATCTAAGCCGAAGACATAAATCGGCTGCGTGTGTAGTCGTAAGCGGAGCGGGAATCCTATTTTTTTTAGATTAATAGTGACTTGATTATGAAAAGAGAGTTTTTGATTTAATTTAATAAACTGGCGTATACCATTGGCCTCATAAAAAAAAGCAAAATATAAAAAAAGCAGTGATGGCCTCGAGGTTTAGGCGCGCGGTCGAGAATCTCGGCGGTCGCAGGTTCGAACCCCAGGCACACACCTCTGACTTTTCGAAGTGATGTGTGTATTCAAATTGAATTATCACTTGCTTTAACGGTGAAGGAAAACATCGTGATGAAACCTGCACACCTAAAAAGTTCTTAGGAATTTCTTAGGTGTGTAGTCCGCCAACCCGCACTAGGCCAGCGTGGTGGACTATGGCCTAAACCCTCTCAATGGTAGAGGAGACCCGTGCTCAGCAGTGGGCGTATATGGGTTGATGAAGAAGAAGAAGATACCATTGGGGATTTTTTGTTGTAGATAGTACTGATTTGATTTTGAAAAGAGTTTTTGATCTAGTTTAATAAATTGGTGTATACAATTGAGGAGTTCACGGCTACAGTGTAAAGGTGTTTTTCTCTCCTAGGCTACCACCAAATCCAGAAAATTGCGCCTTTTACAATAAACTTGGTATGTATATGACGTAAAATTTGCATAAAAATATACTTCGACTCAATTATAATTTCTTACTATAATTATTTTATTAACATCAATTAACAAAAAACTTAGCCAAGTGAGTGAACATACAAATTGTAATAAATTGATTGCCTGATTTTCGCAACACAGTGATAAGTTATAAAAGTCGTTATGAGTCACACTAGAATCCATTACATCACAATCCAAAATTAATCTGTAAACATCTAGCTTCGAAGATTCTGCATAATTATCAGAGGTAACAGATAGCTGTTATTTTGATACCCACATAATTATGTAACATTCATATTAATACATTCATATCTTACAATTACCGACAAAAAAAGGTTTGATTAGTGAAGTGCTAATCAAGCTTCGAGTCCAGAGCGCTATTACAAATGAGACCGTACGACTGTAGTGACGAACGTACATAAAGCGATAAGTAAGGAAAGAGAAAACAAGAAATTCGCAATCTCTGAGAAAGCCCAGTTTACCTTACAAAATTCCAAATAATAATTTTTAAGTTTTAAATATTCATTTGACTAAAGCAATTAGACATATTAAGGAGAATATCTATTTCGCAAAATAAAAAATATATCAGACAATACACAAATAACGTATTACGCTTTTGGGGTTCTATAGAAGCACCGCCAATGCTGCCAACCTCTGGGATATAATATAAAGGCGTGATATTACGATACATACATTTTAATAACATAAACAAAGGTTGTTTCACCACGAAGATTTAAAATAATGTGCGTTCGATTTTTAAACTAATGTTCTTTTACCTTTCACATTATCTAATGTGTAATAGTGGCCAGCTATTCGCGTAAATCTCTTTTAATTTAGTAGACCATTTGAAGTTCTAAACACATCTAATTCAAAATAACTTGCAACTTTGCATCTATGATTAAGGGGAAACATTTACAGATACGCTTTCACCTCTAGCTGGAATTTTCTATAGGATGTGCCCTGGGAAATCACACGTGAAAGGATATACGAAAGAGAACTAGGCATTTCAGATCCAAGTTATAAGTGAATTAACTAATATGTTTTCGCTTAATGGAATTACCCGATGTTGCTACCTACAGCCCGTAAAAAGGCATCGGATTATGTTAATCTCTTTAATTTTGTTCTTGAAAATGGTTCGTATATTGCGAAATTTATAAAGTGTTTGGTGAATTAATTTAATGTGATTTTTTGTTCAATTCTAAGATTTGTGTTATAATATATTTTGATAAAACCTGCTTATGATTTATTTGAACTGGATCCTCGTACATAAGTTAATATTACTGTTATTTTTAAGGTTGCATTTTAAGATGTTGATTATTCTACTTTAGTTCCTACTTATTTGAAGTTATTCTAATAGAGATATTCTTAGTGCCTTTACTTTTTTACACATGTTCTTCGCTTACATATATATTTTTATTACGCATAAATACCGCAACTGATGAACCATTTTGCTGAGTTTGGATGAGCCTTGTATCGGAGATAGATAAGATTTTTAAGAGGGATGTAAGGAACGTATCTGCACACGTAAGAAAGTTATATTTGGAAATAGCTTTCTGCTATGTCCTATTAAGATTTCCTCTATATTGCAGCTGGATCTAAAAATATCAAAGAAAGAAGAAGCATTATGCAAGCCAAACAAATATTGGTTTGACAAAAATGAAATAATTAGCCCAGCAAATATATGCAACATGTGACGCTAAAGTCTTGCATCTTGCACTCACATATCTATGTATATTGAAGCCGTGGTCACCCTCTTTCAATTATATATAAATAAGACAGAAACTCATTTACTGCATAAATTGGTTCGGAAGGTTAATTCCGGGATGAATTGCTATCACAAATTGCAGTGGCATATCGATGTTAGATCGATTAATTAGTGCATACACTTTTATGTAAATATAATATCATTATATGATGCATCTTGAGATTCTTGACTAGATTCGTATCAAAATATTAGAATACGGAAGATACTCAATTTTTATTAACAGCAGGACTTATTTGGAAAACAAACTATGAAAATCGAAAAAGTATAGGTTTAGCCGTTCTCTAATCTCTATTTACACCAACATTTGTGTTTATATCTCAGTCACACTATTCAATTAATTTGTTAAACGTCTTATCACAACAAAAGTATTTAATTTCTTAAAAAAAACTTTATAGTATTAATCTGAAGGTTAGTTTCATTGCGTTTTAATCAAAAAAATAATTTTGCAGAAGGTATTCGTAGCGTGAGATATTGCAAAAAATAAAAGACTCGCGGATTCTACCGAGCGTCGAATATAAAGGATAGCTAAATACTATTCGCGGAAATGAAATTGTTATAGTAAAATAATTTTCTAAATGTAATTTCATATTGTTTGTATTGTGCAGCTTAGGGCGAATTCAATTTGTATTTATCACTAATTATTGAGGATTATATTCGAAATTTCATTACATAGAACATGAAATGTATATTATTTGATGTTATTATCCGATAATTATGGCTATAAGCTTCATTATGCGGTTAATAATTTAATTTTTGCGTATATGGATATAGTTTGACCGTACTGGATGTAACGTTGGGCGAGACATCCCAGTGGCCGCGCATTTAATTCCCGGCCACACAGTTCTCACTACAAACTTATATTTGTATTCACACTTTATCGATTAAGAAAAACCTAAAGGATAAATGTGTTCCTTATAGTTAGTCTGGAAAAAGTCTTGTGATTTGTCATTTAGTCCGAAGAGCAGAACTAAGTTAGCTTGGTGGATTTATACTTCCTTACGAATACAGGATGACATATTGCTAGCTGTGCTTCATTAATTTGTGTGTGTAGGAAATATCTCTTCATAGAAAACCTCACAAAACTTGTCCCATACTAGAATGGAATTTGGGACTTCGTAATCGTGGTTGCAAATAAGGCGTCATATTACCAATCTTAGATATATAATCGCCTATTTGAAATATTATGTTTTACTATAAATATTAAAGCTAATAATAGCATTCTACATAAAGAGTTTATCTTTATAATATAACCTTTCATTGTGGTGTAAGGGGAGTGGGGGCGTGCTAAGGTTATGATGCTAAGAATAGGTGATATTTAAAGATAGAAATAGAAATTACGTACGGGAGATGTTTACAACAGACAATTTACTTAATAAGATGATGACGTTCTTCAAAATAGGGGTGACGGAAAGCAGATATTTTAAGTGCCACACGACTACGTCTATATTATTTTTATTGCCAATAAGCAAATGGCAACAGTCGTAAGAAGTAAGATGTCATAAAAATGTGGATATCGAAGTGATCACGAATGTAATAAATTATCATACTTTAGGCCGTAAAATATTTTCTTTCAACTATAGCCAAACGAAAAAAGGTTCTTAAATTTCATCCGATATCTGCATCTGTTTCCGTATAAACTTTGTTTGCCCTGGTACGATTTTATGAAGAAAGAAATATTACGTTATGTGTGTACTATATAATTTTTCAAAGTTTACGGTAAATCAGTTCCATCCTGTTTCTTTTAAAGATGTGGTTTTTTACCACATCATGAATACATTCATTATGGCTGACGATGTTAGCGGTCATCGATATGGGTTCAAATATAAAGTGTTATTAAAATGTGAGATACTAAGTAAAACACTTTAGAATATTGCAGAATTATATTGCTCCTTTCATCTAAATCCGAATAACAAACTCGTAAAAGCAAATATTGATCTCAATGGACATATATCAAAGGGGTTTGATATTCCTAAAAATATTCCGAAGCTAACGGTTTTCCGATGAAGTAGTGAACTCTAGCCCGGCTCCCATTCAATGTACGTAGATATGCGGCTGTAATATACTGCACGGTTATCCGGCCGTCCGGTTACATGCAGCAGAGATGAATAACCTCAATACACTCCAGTTGACGATATCGTCTACATTCATGCGATGGCTAGTGAGCAACGTGTATTTGTCTCCGTTTGCTCCGCGCTCTCGTGTTTTGTTGCAGATTGTCTTCTCAACTATATTCTAAATACGTTTGTATTCCTGCATTTTGTTCTAAGAGGTTTTTGTTATCCGGTATTACTTTGGTGGCGATGAGTTAAATAGCTTTCGTTAAGATAAATGAAGTTAACTTACCGGAGAATTAGAAAGAAATTGAGAATAAAATAAAAATTGAACTTATTTGTTATTTAGGTAATGTTACATACAGAAATTTAATATACTGCTGGGTACTACTTTTTTCCATATCTGTATCGTAAAGGCTTTATGCGGGTATAATATTTTTTATTAGTTACATTCTTGATCTCTATCTTTGTCAAACTCAAACATCTTATACAACGAAAATCAAACTCATTATTATAGAAAAATGGCGATACAAAACTTGCAATAAAATGACAAACTATTACTTTCATCAGAAGAATTTACCCACTTCAAGATTTGACCAAGCCAAGACTATCAAAAACATCTATAGATTTTTTTAAGTCTCCGACGACTCCTAATATTTCTTAAAATTTATGGCACGCTAAAATCGTTTCCGCATGCATCTAAACACTCAAACGGTTACATGAGGGCTTTAGCTGAATACGCTAAACCTGCGATAACGTTTAAGATGAATGGCTTTCATCCATTGAACGTTCAGCTCGGCAACTCGTTCATCACTTACAAAGAATTGAATGCGTCACCGTGCGAGAATATCGCGGAACCAACATTGATTGAATGTCAGAGCGATTGTTGTTCATACGTTTTGCTGTTGTTTATTTGGAAGGAGATATAAGAGTTGAATTAGGGGTCATCTTCACGGTCTGAATTGGCTTTTATATATAGCGTCGTATTGGTACTAATATATTTTTTATAGTGATTTTCCTTATTAAGGAAAATACATATTATTTTATTTGTAAAAAAGTAATAATGTCATAAGCTTTAGGACACAAATGTTTTTGTTTGAAATTCAAAAACTATTATTAACGACATTATGTAATATTCTTTTTAAATATCTCGCAAATTGGTCAAGAAAGTAAACATATAGAACCAAACGTAAAACCTACACAAAGTTCTGAAACTAATTGAGGCGAATGACGTTTTGCCGCAAAGCTGAGAGCTATGGTCATTGACGTGAATTGAAAGAAATCAACGTTCAATGGTTGACCGCCTTATGATAAAGTCTATTGGTAATAATTGATAGGTATACATTGTAAATACTCCAGGCTAACGTGTAAGTTTTTTAGACATCACAAAAAAGGACGTTTGATTTCGCTAGAGAACGTGAGGCCATGTCTTCATTGAAGATGCTATTTATATATCATAGAAAGTATTCGTTTTGGATCTTTGCTTCGGCCAGCATAAAGACTAATACCCTTTTTAATTGAAATGTATTTTATTTATGGCTTTACTTTTCGGCAGCGAGGGAAGCGTATGTCGGGGATAAAGAAAGATATCTAGATAAGATTAATTAACAAAATTAAGCTGCTCAAAAGACTTGAATTTAAACGTAGCATCAGGTTTTAAACTTATTTTGTTAAAACTAATGAAGATAATTGAGAGCTGGCTGCTACAAGATAAGACTTTAACTTTGCACACAAAGCTCGGCCTTAAGCTAATCTGCTGCCAATTTTATTTTCAGAATGCACGAAGCAAAAACTGGAGCGGATTTCCTATGCTGTTTATAGTAAAAATTAAGGGAGTAGCTTTTTGTTTACTGTAAATTGTCTTTCACAGTAATCCATGAGTTTAGCATAGATACATAAATAATAGATATTGTAAGTTTTTGTTACTATTTAAGTATCCTGAACTATCTATTGATGCAGTGATGGCCTCGAGGTTAAGGCGTGCTGTCATAGTTTCGGTGATGGGAAATATTGCGAAAGAATGTACATACCTACTCAAAAGTTCTTAGAAATTTCTTAGGTAGACTCAGGCGTAAACTCTCTTAATGATAGAGGAATAGGTCCTTGCCCAACAGTGAGACGTATGTACATGGGCAGATAATCATAATGAATTATTATATATGTATATTAGAAGTCAATAATAATATCGTAGTTTTTCTTAGGTACCTACTTCGGTGCCTTTTAGTTTTTTTCGGTAAACAATTTGACATGCGTTACTACTTATTCACATATTTGTTATGAATGATTGTACAAATATAATAACGTGTCGGTAAATAGAAACGATAATCTAACAATTGAAAATAAATTCATATTAATTGCATTTGGTCGCATGTAAAACCGCGTGAGCGTCAATTAAATTAATTTCATTATTATGGAAAATATTTTATGGACGGTTTAACAATTAATACAAAAGCGGGTTTTGTGTTATGAGCCGCCTACGGTATGCAGAAATAATTGGATATGCGTTTTAGAGATTTCACGAACGCTTCACATGGAAAAAAGAATATTCACGTTATTTATTACACAATACTCACTCCTGTTGAATTTACGAATATGTTGTTAGGTAAAAGATTTTACAGATGTAATTAAAATAAATTAATACTTACATATAAATATCTTACAGATGAATCATTTTTTTTTAAAGCAGTGATGGTCTCGAGGTTTGAGTGGCGCGGTCGAGAATCTCGGCAGCCGCGGGTTCGACCCCCAGGCACCCACCTCCCACTTTTCGAAGTTATGTGTTTATTCACTTTGAATTATCACTTGCTTTAACGGTGAAGGAAAACATCGTGATGAAACCTGCACACCTTAAAGTTCTTAGGAATTTCTTAGGTGTGTAGTTCGCCAACCAACCCGCACTAGGCCAGCGTGGTGGACTATGGCCTAAACCCTCGCAATGGTAGAGGAGATCCGTGCCCAGCAGTGGGACGTATATGGGATGATGATGAATGAATTAATGAAATGAATTGTCTTAAAGGTTAGAATGAAGTGGCTTCGAAACCGACGTGTAAAGAAGAAAGCAAAAGAGGTATATTTGGTCCGTTCCATTCGACGTTCCTGTGCCTACCTCAACAGACAGACAGACAGACGTGAGTTTATGTTTAAATGTAGGTACTCATTAAAAATAGAGTATACAATGCTCACAGGATATTGCCATGGTATCATGTTATCGACATATTGAAATGTAGTCGCTGTCTGCGTTGCCATAATCAGTATTCTACGCTGGCAACATTGACGGGGAGACGCATTCATCAAACGTCGACTACAGTGCAAAAGGGCGTGAGTTTCTAAACCTATAACACTGTTGCTTTATAACCGTCGCTGTGAGGTTTATGTTACTGCCTGTATGAACTTAGGTGAGTTGACAGCCCCGTGGCTCAGTTGGCTAGACACCAGCTTGCAAAACGAGAGGCTGCAGGTTCGAATCCCGCGCCGACAAAAATACCTATTTGCTTAAGCCTTGAGGCCACCAAACGTGAAATTGTTCTTCGAATTATGTAGGATACAAATGATGGTAATGTAGCTTTTTTAATCATCACAATACCCCTAGTATTGTGATAATTAAAAAAGATCATCGAAAGGTCACGTCTGTCGGGAACAGGCTCACTCCCTGCTGCGCCGAACATAAATACCACCGTCTACGTCTTCAGGTATAAAATCGGGAGTATGTTTAAAAATCATGCGAAGCTCTACAATTTGATCTATTCTGTGCCTTGATAAGGGAGCACTTGAACTTAACAAAGTTTTTTTAGACAACTATATATAGTTTAGGCTTGAAACGAGTTCTACAAAACAGTATAAGAAAGGTACATAAATGGGTGTCTCAAAGTATACACTACATACAGTTCCTGTATCCAAAATAACAGGTTTCTTATAAATAAACGTGAAAGGTCGAGTAAACACTCAGTTAAGTGCCACGGAACGTTTTTTTAACAAATTGACGCTCGTAAAACGTAACACGGAGTTCCAGAAATAACTTTCCTAAAAAGACATCAAAAGCCACGCACATAATACAAGCGGTGAAAAATACCCTGTGTAAGACGAAATATTACAAAAATTCTGTATAAATTGAGCCATTATACATGCGTACCACTTGTCATTATATAATTTGTGCAGTGACGTATGATGTACAGAGTGATTCAGTTATCATATTTACTTAAAGTACTTCTTCGCGACGTCATCCACAAATGTATAAAAATCAAGTAAAATTGACGTGGTAATATTGTACAAAATTCAGATTTATCGTTTTCAAATATTTTTTCTGCTTTAAATAATAAACTTAGTAGCCGAGTAGATAATGTATTAAATTCATAAAACCTGGTAAGTCTTTTTGATTAAACATAATTTGACTTTGGCTCTGACTTATATTTATTGTAAGTATATGTTCAAATTAAGTCACGTTTTTATAAAAGTTTTCACTAAGTTTATATAATTGTACGACTATATTATCTTTTACTTAATCATGAAAGCGATTTACTGTAATACGTCGGCTCACCCTGTACCCTCGGAGCGTTATGATTTGAATAGGCGTGTTATACAAAATGTTGCCAATATGTTTTGCTTCTATTCTCGGATATTTGAAACCGGCTAATGCTCGTTCCATGTACGCAATGTTTGCGAGTTTCATTTGAATAAGTAGACGATCAAAGCAATGTATTAAGATTTATTGTACGTGTTTCGCTTTGCTGTATTTAATGAAGTTGTTTACGGAAACTTCGGTTTATTAGCATATAACTTATAATAGGTATGTTAATCTTATAAAGCATATTCACCATTACACACAGATGGTAGGCAGAGGTTTATTACACCCAAATTTCTTCAGCTGTGTTTTGGTGTCTCGTACACACGCAACAGAATTTGTCAGGTATTCAATTAGTAACAATCAATCAGGCATAAATATGTTTACTTATGAAGCGTAATATAAGTAATTTAAAAAAAAAACATACTGAAATTTATAATAATTTTAAATTTTTATATAAAATATTAAAAGGCTTATATATTCCAGTCTAGAAATCTTTCCTTTCAAAAGCGTTAAAATACAACAAACGAGTTGTTTAAGATAACCCTTCATCACATAATGCCTGTAAATTAGGAGTTATTGTAAAACAACGAGCTGAGCCGAAGGAGTGCCGCTTCTGACCCTTCCCGTTTCTAACTTTCAAAGGAAATTACCTGTTATTCGTTCACTTTTGTTGCCGAGTAGGCAAAGAGTTTATTTCCCATGGCGATGCGGTATTATGAACGTAATGAAAGATCTCGACGTCTGTGATTAAAGTGCGGTTTTAAGAAGCGTTTGCCTGAGTTAATGCCCGTTTTTAATTATTTAATGAGTTTTTTTTTAATTTGCGAAGTTTGTAAGCGGTCACTGCTTAATGGATTTGTATACGGAATTTTTTCGCTGGTTTAAATTTCTTAAATGGGCGGCTAAGATGTTTGGAGAACATGAATGTTAATTAGTTTTGGTAAAAAGGGAATGACTCAGTATAGTTTGAACTTTGGAAATAAAGTGTCGGGTTTGAGCTTAGGGAAATTCTCGACATGGTTATAGAATAAATATTTTTCAAATTTACAATACTGAAGTCTAAACTAATATTTATGTATTAAAGCAATAGTTTTAATGCGGTCATCGAACCCGCGGCCACTCGTTTCACAGCCGATTGGATGCCGACTGCGCCACAGCAGCTGTCGTTTTACTCTACGTTTAATTCCCCGATGGGCCAATCCACTTTAGCAGCGTTTTTCGTTTCCATGAACAAAATTCGCAGTGATGGGATTGTGCCCCTTGGTACGTCGGCTCACCTTCCGAAATGGAAATGTTGGCGACATGTGAATGCAGAGGTAAAGCAAATTCACCTTTAATTATATTTTTTGTATAATGATGTTTTATTTTGATATAATTTTAATTAGAACAAACTTATATACTGCCGTGCTACTTGAATATGATAATGGATATGTTGTTTGTGAGACCGAAAAATCTCTGCTAGTTTTTAATATCCACTTGTATCTTAATGTTGAAACACAACTGCGTAGGGACTGTTGAGTGTATTTAATTTAATTTTTTTATTTAGTTTTCAATAAATAAGAATGCAAATTAGCTACGATGTTTTCCATTCTTGCCTAAGTTCAAGACAATTGTTGAATGTGTGTTGTCTGATGTGCTAGAGTGTCCAAAGCCTAAACTTGAGAAAGCAACTTCAATTCTCTTTATAATTGAACTGAGAAGAACTCAGTGTAAATGGTAACACTAGAACAATCTGAGTGTGACACATTAGATGCTTAGCGTTTGTAATCCTAAAACCAAGATAAATCTTCTCTTTAAGCCTCGATTAATGTTCCCCATTTGTTTCCATTTGATAAGGGATCTAAACGGCAAAAATGTTATTTATTATAATTATACATCCTTTATAATATGTTCTTGTTCTTTTTTTTTTGTTTGTTTTGTCACCTCATTGTGTATTATGTTCACAACTTCCACTTATGTGATAGAAGACTTTAGCCATTTTGTTTTTCCGGAGGTTTGAATCCGGTAAATCACAAATGAATAATAATTACGAACTCCAAGAAGAGGACTACCTCTAGACGACGATGATGTCGGGTCAAGTTTGCGGCGTGCGATCAAAAAGTCACGGG
Source organism: Cephonodes hylas (assembly GCA_030295005.1). Taxonomy (NCBI): domain Eukaryota; kingdom Metazoa; phylum Arthropoda; class Insecta; order Lepidoptera; family Sphingidae; genus Cephonodes; species Cephonodes hylas. Next base: position 8,307,769 of record AP025372.1, on the reverse strand, counting down.
GTCGGTTGTTGGGTCATTATTTTTTTAGTAGGAATTTTTCAACATTATCAAAGAGTCTGGCATATCCATAACAATATATTAAATTGAGTAGGTGAGTATAACAACATTCTATACAATTTTCATTAAAAGAAATTACTATTAGTACAAGCATTTGAATCTAGAAATTCCATCCATCAAAAATGGAATATTCCACAATGAATAATTACACGCTCATTTGTAACAACGTCCGACGTTTCAATACCAGCCTTTTTCCCATTTGAATTCAATTAAATCGTGGGAGTATTCAGTTTGCGTGAATGTAGGGGCCATCACAAACATAGTGAAAATAAATCTTTTAAAGCAATTCAAACTCAATTACTAGGGTTTACTTTCGCCTAATGGGAAAAGGTTCCCTTTGTTACGGTTTGATTTAATTCGTTTGTGTTTGGACATCGGATACTATTGACATTATGGCGACTGACGGGAAAAAATGATTCGTTCGCCTCGGATTACATGTTCCAAATCCAATTTGTTATGTAACCAGACTGGAAAACAATGAACAATCGGAATTACGATTTGGAATACAAGTTACTTTAAGGAGGTTATAATAAACCTATTCATTGAGCCTGTCTCTCTTTCATTCATCAATTTTTTCACTTTCTTTCATCAGCCTATATATAATAAAGAGGGTTTAGGCTATAGTCCGACACGTTGTCCCAGTGGGGATTGGCGGACTAAATAACTAAGAAATTTGTATGAACTTTTAGGTGGGCAGGTTTTATCATAAAGTAGGTTATAAAGAATTGTGAGGTTTGAACCACCGAGATACTTGATCACGCGGATTAACCTTTAGTATATTATAATAATTGACAAAGCAAATCTACGATTATTTAAATCTTATGTTTAATCTATAAGTATGTACTTAGATCAAAATCGTGTAACTACTGATAAAATGAAGATCACTTATGTTAGTAAATAGTTTTAGAACCAATTCATTATTTTTGTATATAACTGAAAAATAATTAATCCTTGTTCTTAGCAAAGTTTTCTTTCACATGAAAGCTGAACGTCAACTTAGCCTCCAAAGTGTTCAGTCGGATTAAACAATCCTTAATAAAACTGAATAAATTATTAGTTGTCCCTCCGTCAACAACAAAAGTAATATTGAATAAATCTATAGGTATCATTACGAAGAAATATTGCTCAGATAGAACAAAGTTATTTTAGAATGAAGAAACATCCTGATGAGTTCTTGATGAACCAAAGCCTTTTTTACTTTGAGTACGATTATTGTTTGAAATGTTTTTGTAATATTCCTTCTAAATACAATGTTGGATATTGAATGTCTGCTGAAGATATTTCATAGATTTCTTTGTTTGATAATACCAATTCTTTGACAAAATATCTTTGTGAATAAATCCGTTCTATACTGTAGGCAAATAGAAGGTACTTAGACTTTGACAGCCCCGTGGCGCATTTGGCTAGACACCAGCTTGCGAAACGAGTGGCCGCGGGTTCGATCCCCGCACCCAGACAAATGTTTGTGTGATCCACAAATATTTGTTTCGGGTCTGGGTGTTTGTGAGACCGAAAAGTCTCTCGTAGTTTCTGATACCCACGACACAAGACTCGTATCTTAGTGTGGAGTCAGGACTATGTATGTGACTGTTGGGTGTATTTATTTATTTACTTAAAATCAAACAGTCGAATATTTGAAAAAGCCTTGTATTGTAGAAGATTTGCCTATAATTCGCCTTCGCTAATAATTAGGTATCTACCTCATTGCAGAATTTTTCTAAGTGGAACTAGTCTGTATCAGCCAAATTGGAAACGACAAAAACATTTGAAGCGTATAGTACCAGATTTCGCCGTATTAAGGTTAGGCACCACATAAAAAACTTGATAAATCCCGTTCCACTTTTTTCAGCGGTAAAACCTGCGAATGAAAATGTAAGAGTGGGATATACTCTTAAGCTAGATCGTTATTTTGTGCCTAAAACCCGTCCTATAAATTTGGCTAAAGCTCGAGAACGTAACTTGAATGGTAATATGGAAACTATGGTACCATTTTAGTGAAATGCAATTTTTTATAAAAAGTCCTTAATCGCTGCGTTAGTAATTTGGGTAAATTCTTTTAGTTCGCGAAGCTATCTTCAAAAAAAGGGATTGTATTCAAAAGAGGAATTAAAATGGTAAATGGATTTTTAGTTTCGTTTACATTTGGTAAATAAAAGCGTAATTATATATTAAAACTAACATTAATTGACAAAGAGGCCAGTGTACAATATATGCCCGTAATTATTTGCTTTTACATAAAGGTTTACTCACGCCTGAAGAAGAGGCAGAGGTAAATTTATCCACCTAGAATTCACCATTTGCGTTTTCGTCCACTATGAAGTCTATTTGGGGTTGCCAATACTCGCCACGCTTGGCAGGCGGGTCAGCGAGCGCAGGGCGTTGTGTCTCGCACTGTTGACTACTGCCCGTCACCAGTCAGTTACATTTTCTATTCAGTTGAATTGATCTAACTAAAATCGCGGGAAGTCGCTGGATTCAGGCCGCTTCGAACAGAGAGCTAATAATAATAAATATATAAATACACCCAACAGTCACATACATTGTCCTGACCCCACACTAAGGTACGAGCATTGTGTCGGAGGTATCAGAAACTACGAGAGACTTTTCGGTCTCACAAACACTCAAACCCGAAACAAATATTTGTGGATCACACAAACATTTGTCTCGGTGCGGGGATCGAACCCGCGGCCGCTCGTTTCGCAAGCTGGTGTCAAGCCAACTGCGCCACTTTCGGAGAAGCTTATTTCCATCAATGGACGTCATTTAGATGGTAATGGTGTAAAGTCCTTCAGTTCACCTGAAGCAAATAGCGCATTTTTTTTTCTTCACTATCATAATGCATACATTGTTAGCTGCCTTGCATAATTCTCATTCTAAACGTATTCTAGCATTCTATCTACCTCAGCCAGCTTGCTGGTTCGATAAGTTTGAATGACTAAATGTTGCATATACAATTAATATCTAAAACAACAATGCTTGCAAAAACAATACAGCAATGGAGGACCAACGAGCAATTGATTGTAAACTTGGAACCGTTAGTCTAATCTGGACAGGAGTTGTGTAAATCCTAAAACTTCGTCTGCATTCTCTCGGAGTCGTGATTTAGAAGATATGGCTTAACAATTTGTGTATCTGCAGGTTCTGTATTCATTGAACCGTAGCTATGAATATCCGTACTGCTGGTTGATTTTGAGTTTCAAAACTTACTAATAAAGTATGTATTGTATTTCTTAATATGCATTTTTGTTTAGTTTTAGAATATTCCTTATGAGTTCAAAATATATTGTTAACAATAGTTTTTAAAGCTATATTTTTAAACAACATTCACACTCTAATGTTTACAATTATATTCGTCTGCTACAAGAGATGATTCCTTACTTACCCTGATCCATGCGGGTTGATGTGGTTACTTGGTCACTCGGGCGATGAGAATACGTATACAAAAAGTGCTAAAGAAAATAACAGATTATTTCTCAAGTTTCATTCTAAAATGTATGACCATCGAAGTAATGACTAACTGTTTCAAACTATAAGTTAGGCTCTTATAAGAGTAATTACATCTATTAATGCGAACAACTAACTTAAAACGGCCATAACACTTTTTATTACTTCAGAACTCTATAGATTTAGAAAGAAAGATTACGAAACTTCGCCTAATCCTTAAAACAATGAAGTGTTTTTTCTTAGATTATGGCGCTTTTGGCCGTTATAATATTTTTAAAAGTCGTTTTAGGAAAATCGTGTTTAATCTTTTATCAGCTTAATTGGATTCTTTGGGAAAGGTTTGTGTATTATCGAGTTACTTTCAGGACCCATTACCATGCTTGTTAATTTTTTTGAAAGTTAATTTTTAAGATAAAAGTTTTTTTTTTATTTTAAACGAGAGTTATTAACTTGAAATTGTGAATTTATGTTTTGACTACAACTATTTAACTAAAAAGAGTGTATATTAAAATTGCTCAATTTCTCGTAGATTTTTTATCTACTAGTGTTTTTAGCAGGTGTGGGTACAGTGCAACAGTTTCATAGAAATGTAGCCTAAGTTATATGAGTATTTCTTGCTGTCACTTTTGTACCCCATTTTTAAAAGGGTTACAATTTTTGTGCAGTCTTTATATGGATTTTTGAGAACGACAGACACCATTTACAAACTTAGCTGCTTGCTTGGGTATCATTATCAAATACAGTTGAAGCAGAAACCGCAAAATCGACAAAACGCGAACATTTCAAAAATATTCATTTTTAATGTAAAGTAGGAATATAGATTTATAATAAAATAGCTCCGACTTGACCCGAAACTAACAGATTCGTATGCAGAGTGGGGTATATTTATGGAAATTTATGTCAGCGACCCGATGTAAAACTTTCGCCAGTCCCAAATCGTATTTAGAGCTGTCGGGAGTCGGCGACACAGATCCGCAGATAGAAAAACTAGTTTATATTGGGGAATTTTATGTGCAAACTTTGACGTGGCCACATCAAACGCCTTATTTATTCCTCGACGTGTATGACGGTTGATCTTGGAACTTCTGATATTTGTGTTTGGAACTTTATAGATCTAGGTTAGTCGTGAATCTAATCTCTTTTTATGTCTTATGTTCTTCATAATTTTATGTTGTATTATACTTGAAGTTTATTATAGCGGTGATGTATAAGGTATCTTGGATTCGGGGTATTTGTTATTTAAATTATGTACGGTTTTATTTGAGGACAACGTTGTGTTGATAAATTCTAAAGATTTTTCGTAGTTATTCATATTTGCGCTATAAGATCGAGATTCCGGACTGGATCCTTGATTTTTTTCCATAACGAAATTTTTAATAACAAAAAAGGAATGTGATCATAAATGAGCCATTTTATAAGCAACACGTCGTGCAATAAATCGCACATAGGTTTCATATTGGTAAAGAATGTCTTAATCGGAGAACTCAATATAATTTTCCCGACCCAGGAAACTTTATAACATCCTCCATCTCGATGGCCGCGCCAATTTTTCTACGAAAGCAACGAGGAAATTTCTGTAGCATTAAAATCCATACTGAATGTATTCTCAAACAAATTAAACTAATATTATGCAGACTATCGTCAAACCCGGTTCATTTCGATCATGGACGTTGAAATGGAATATGTCTCCGTATTATGACAGGTGACAGTTTAAATTATGATTCCGATGCGGGGAGCAACACGAAATGCATTTTAGAAGCTGACGTCGACTTTTAGGTATGTGGCATGTGTTTTTGTATTTGTATGCGCCGCGTTTGTTCGTGAGCTGACTTTGATAACTGACGGTGACGTAGGCTGTCCAGAAATTTTAAACGCTATGGAATGAGAAATGTTTGAACATTTTTTCTACTGGCTGTAGGAAGAAAATCAAATGTATGAACATTGATTTTTTGGTACACATTAATTATTTTACTCCGTTTGTCATTGAAGAAATAATTTAAAATTAATCGCTAAGTATTTGTACAACGGTCCAATTTGTTGTAATAATAATTAGGTATATGTTTTTTTTTTTATTTTATGCGTTTCATCAGCATCATTATCGTCACCATCAGCCGGAAAACATCTACTGCTAAACATACGCCTCCCCTAAAGACTTCTAAAGCGGTCTGTCGGAAGCGGAGTGAATCCAGTGGCTTTTCACAGTCTTGGTTAGATCATTAGTCCAAATATAATCCTTAACAAAGCTACTGCAAATCAAACAAAACACCCAATTATATATCCGAACATAAATATTCCACTTACAAACCGTATAACCCGACTAATTTACACGTCTGTTTACATGCATTCTTCATTCCACAATAACAACGTTATGTCGCATATATTGCGAATATAAAGCAAACTATGAATAATTAATGGTTAAATCTCTAGTGTCCACTTCAATTTATCGGTTGTCGATATAACGCGCGCATTTGTTTCAACAGTGATGGATTAGTTGGATACAGCAATGGGGATATAACCACGCTTTGTAACGTGCTTTGTCATACAAAATTAGATGGTCGAAAATATACACTGCCAATGATATGGTAAGAGGTTCCTTTAGGGCTAGATGTACCCATAGTAGTAGGGCTACTATAAACGTAGGTAAAGAAGTTTTTCTGTAGATGTAGGCAGGTAAATTTTTCTATAGGTATGAAAATACTTACTTTTGGCCGACCATGCTTTGGGAATGGTTCTACAGTTAGTACAGATAGATTGAATATTATCTTTACAAGTATTTTATCACCTTAGGTGTTCGTCGATATTACAAATGATAATAAATATTTTTTATTTAAATATATAGACAGTTAGGCCAGTACATTTGAAATTACCAACAATACCACATCATATACTCCATGAACCAGGCTAATAGAAAACCACAAGCCCAAAGCAATATCCACATACATTAACTGCGAATTAGATTAGGATTTCCACTCAGCTCATATATTTTAAACGACGGTGAGAAAACAAGGATTAGCACAACTAATTACAAGCAGACAGCGTCAGATACATAATTAGACCGCAACATACCCCCGAAGCAACGTTCGAACATAACCGCATTACCGCCAAGTGAGGAGGAACAGTGGAGTAACTCAGCCTCTGCCGATAGATCCGTTTCGCACGAACTCGAAGCACCCATCGCGCTTATTCGCACGACTTGTGCTTGTTCGTCGGAATCGATCATTGTTGTGCGGAGTGAATAGTAAAATACTTTGATAGTTATTCTGTATTCATCAATGAATGCAATCAGTGGTATTTTCATGATCACTCTATACATCTCACTACTTGGCAGGGACGTCTCTTATAACTGGTAGGGTTTAGCCATTAGCCCACAACGCTGACTTAGTGCGGGTAGTCGGACTACACACTTAAGAAATTACTAAGAATTTTTAGATATACAGGTTTCCATACGAATATGACTACAAAAGTAACTTCGAAAAGTCCGAGGTCTGTGTCTTAGGTTTGAACTTGCGGCTGCCGAGATATTCAACCGCGTTCCTAAACCTCGAGGCCATACTACTTATCATCTACCATACTTAGGACAAAATTAAATTATATTCGCTTTGTCGCTTTCCGGAGCGATGTATTTCGTCTGAACCCGTCATTGGCACTCAGCGCCGTTACCGCACTGATCACTTCATGTAATTCGCATTTCATCATTAATTTCGTCCACGATCCCTCTAATGAACGCCGTTGCTCAAAGCAGAATACTATTTCTCATTATAATTGTACATTCAGTAATATTATTGTGTTTGAATCGTAAACATAATGTCATATATAAATTTAATAATGCTTGCAATGGTATTGATGAGTAGCATTTATTATTAGAAATACAACTGGTTTGTTAATTACAAATATAGGTTATATATATTTGTTTTAATGTATGATTCAGAATTAATTTAAATAATATGTTTACGGGTAAAGTTGGTATTTAAGCTTTTATTTTGAATAGTCTTAAAATTTCTTTTAGTTTGATAAAATGGCTGATAATAAAGACTATTACAGGATAGATAAGATATGTTTCTGACGCCTACGATAGCATGATTTTTATCTCGGGAAGGTGACATCTTTTTCAGTAAATTATTTCTTTAAAGTAATCTCAAAATTTAAGGTGTTTAGAGTTTAGGTTTTATTTACATATTCAAACTGTTTCTTGCCAATACAGTTAAAGTGTTCAGACGCATCAGTAAATGTATAAGCTCTTAAGGAAATCGAAATTGCTAATATCGTTGGATGCAGGTGACTGAAATCGCACTGGACATGTATATATAGAATATGTTATATGTATTTAGTAATTCTTTCTTCGTAATAGAATAGATAAAGATATACAGATGAATACGTAGGTATAATAAAAAAATAAACTCATAACATTTTAGTCATTTATTCATCGAAGTGCAACCATCACATTAATTTACTTTTATTAAACTATTATGGCCCATCCATTAGTTTTTATAACCTTTATAACTAAAGTTTAATTTAAAATATTAGCGTACTTAAAAATAATTAAGGCAATACCTATTACAAATTATTGTCTTTGTATATACTTTTTAATATTAAGCTTAAAATTGTGTTCGCAATTGAAATCATTCTTAACAACATACCTATATGAACAAAACTACTGATCAATAGTAATTCCAAGCAGAATTCTACCCAAGCCTATAGTTAAGTTATGGTTTCAAGCGAAATCCCGCTGTAATGGCCAAATGATCTGCTACAACGCAATCGCTACGAACGCCACCAACGCTACGGCGTAGCGCGTAGCACAAAATCCCACTTGTATTAGAATGCTACACACATTGCCCATTGATTGCCAATTTATTGACTCGCGTAGCATTTTATCTCACGTTAGGGTTGATATGTATACTATTGATCCAACGTTTAAAATAAGTGTAAATAAATATGATTACTCGTATTTTGTAAGACTAAAAATAAAATAAAAAATGTATGTAACGTAAAAATTCTCGTATTGGGGAATCAACCCTAGTTTTTGTTCAAGTGAAGTAGATGAGACATCGACATAAAAACAAATGGTGACCATTTCCTAATACCCGTTTATTGAGCACTGATGGTTTGGGCTAATGCTGTCGAACAAAAAGTATATGTTCCGGTAGGTTTCGCGGAGGCTATTCACGCGAGCTTTTTGGGATATTCAATTAGTTCCCTTTTTGTGCCTCCTTACTTTCGTAATGCGGATAATGTTTCATACATTTACGACTGGCAATGAAACTTCAATTTCGATAAAATTGTATTGCGCATCGCGTATCAGTAATGTGGAAACATCTAGAAAGACGTTTTTATGTTTGTTTTTAACGGTGAATGAAAATATAACTATCATTTTAATGTGCAATTTATGTTTCTAATAAAAGTTTATTTTATTGGTAGATTTAATTAAGTAAATGTTATTTTTTATATAAAATATAACGATCCCTGCCAAGTTCATTGTTTGAATTAGTATCGATACTATTAAAGTATAATTTTGTAGCTCCAAAGATAACTATATGTTGTAGTAGTGACCAGTAAAGAGTTCAGTAAATAAACACACTAAAACCAGACTTTAGACCGTGGTCGCAAGGTCTCGTAGGACTCGTGTGTCCTACAAATATTTTTTGATATTTTCTTAGTCAGTTATTTTTTTGTATTTAATTCAGTATTTCTTTGAATATTACGCTCCTTTGGGATTTTTCCATTAGCTTATTAGTATTAGGTCTCGAAGTAATGAAAGTTTTATTCGGGCGAAAGTACTTTAATATTGAAAAGAAAATATGTGTGTATCATGTTTATTCTGCTCTTAAACAAACACTGTTCTATACTTTATTAGAGCTAAAAGCAATTGAATATCGTATTACTCAGTGTATTTGTAATATATTTTTCGTTGTAAATAGAGTGTAGCTATATATTATTAAACAAATGTTATTAGTTTTATTGTATCTCACTATAGGTATAAATTTAAGTGTGTCTTAATTGAAAAAACTATCAAACATTTTATTAAAGCCTACTTTGCCTGTAGTTAGAAACAAATACCTATTTCGACCATTGCGCAAAAAACAGTCACAGTGAACCACGAAGTTTATTTTATTTGTTTGGAAACTCGGTTTGTCACTGTATACTATGTCAACTAGCAATCTTTAACAGCTTGTCAACATCCTGAAACCTACAGACAGGAATCGAACCTAGCATTGCCGCTCTTTACCCTTATGCAGCGACTCTATGTCCCGAGACCACGAGGCAGTCGAGATTAACAAAACAAAAGGCGAAATAGGTACAATTTGCAGGTGCAAATAGTAACGCTGGTGTAAAAGTTAACTCCAAACTAACTCTTCAGCCGTGGCTCACCCCTGTTCCTATTTTTAACAACAAAAATACAATTCGGAATGTTGCTTAATTTGTGTTCCGTAAAAGTAGTTGGAAACTCGTTTGCTCAAATTCCACGACCAATTTTGGTCGGACTAATGTGGTGCGGAGAAAGTTTTTTTCTTTCTTCCAACAAATTACAAGTGGCGCAGGTTTCATGTAACGTTACGGCGTAATGGTGGCACTAAATTGTTTTATTACCCACAAGGCTGATATTAAATTTTCAAACAACTTCATACTGCCTTTGCCTGCAGCTTTATTTAGGTTAGGTTGGGCTGTATTTTATAAAACATAAATTTTATGTGGCTTTATAATATAAAATGTAGATAGGCGTGAGGCTATAAATCATAGGTGTAGCAGTGAGTCGTATATGACAGAGGTTTAAATTAAAGCTATGATGGCTTCTTAAATTAATGAGTCTTTTTTTTATAACGTGCGTACTCAGTGAGATATAGTGTAGTGAGACATCAGTGTAGATGAAGTTATGAAAGCTGTGAGTGGGATGAAGAATGGGAAGGCGGTTGGACCAGATGGAATACCAGTAGAAGTATGGAAGGCTTTGCAAGTGGTTGGGTGGAAGTGGCTGGCTTTGTTCCTCAATAAGCTGTTGCTGGACAACACGGTACCCGACGAATGGTGCAACAGTTATTTGGTGCCCATTTTTAAAAACAAGGGGGATGTTCAAGACTGTAACAATTATCGGGGAATAAAGTTAATGTCACACACTCTGAAAATTTGGGAGAGAATAATTGAGCGACGCCTGCGAGAGGAATGTGAGGTTTCGCGAAACCAGTTCGGTTTTATGCCTGGTCGTAGGACGACGGATGCCATTTTTGCAATTCGCCAACTGTGCGAAAAATACAGGAGAGCGCATAAAAACTTGCACATGGTATTCGTTGACCTCGAAAAGGCTTTCGATCGGGTTCCGCGTGAAGTTGTATGGTGGGCCCTTAAGAAGAAATGCGTGCCTGAGAAGTACCTGCAGTTGATTCAGGCCATGTATCGTAAATGTAATACCCAAGTCAGGACGGCAGCTGGCATTACAACCAGATTCAATGTCGCTGTTGGGGTGCACCAAGGGTCGGCTCTTAGTCCCTACCTCTTCCTGTTGGTTATGGATGCTATTACTGCAGATATACAGGAAGAGGCACCCTGGTGCATGCTGTTTGCGGATGACATTGTTCTGGTGTCAGAAAGTGGCCACGAGGTGCAGAACAGATTGGAGGCGTGGCGGCATAGACTTGGAAATGTTGGCCTTAAAGTCAGCAGAACCAAAACTCAGTATATGTTTTGCGACTTTGGCGGTCTTTCAAGTTCTGTGTCCGTCACACTTGATGGAATGCCGAAACCAGTCTGTTCCGAATTCCGCTACCTTGGGTCACTTATGCAAAGTGACGGGGGTATACATCACGATATAGGGCAGAGAATCAACTCAGGATGGATGAAATGGCGACAGGTCTCATCCACAATATGCGACCCAAGGATGCCCCTCAAATTGAAGGGCCGAATATACAAGTCCATGATAAGACCTGTCGTTATGTATGGATCGGAGTGTTGGGCAACGAAGAAGACGGACGAAAGACGACTGCATGCAGCAGAAATGCGAATGTTGCGATGGATGTGTGGGGTAACTCTGACTGATAGAGTGAAGAATGAATACGTTAGAGGAAGTTTGAAAGTAGCTCCTGTGATTGATAAGCTGAAAGGACACCGTCTGTCGTGGTATGGGCATATTATGAGGAGGGACGAAACATATGTTGGTAAGAAAGTAATGAGCATGAAAGTTGAAGGATGGACAAGCCGAGGAAGGCCAAAGAAAACATGGATGGAGTGCGTGAAAAGAGATATGAAAGAGAAAGGCGTGACTGAAGACATGACGGCTGATAGGGATGTGTGGAAGGAGAAAACATGCTGCGCCGACCCCAAATAAAAATTGGGAGCAGGGCAAGAGAATGATGACTCAGTGAGATATAAACCAGAAATACAGTAAGAAGCGATTATACTTTCCAATTAACGTAGATGCTCTTTTCACGAAGGCTTTTAACTCTTCACACATATTTATCAAAACTTTTAATTAACATTTAATTAAACTACTTACGCGAACGCACTTCAACATCCGCGAACTCCAAATACAAATTTATTACGTGAAATTAAATTATAAATCACATTCGCAAAACCGGCCAAAGTGCGGCTTCCAAAGTGCGGCTTGAAAAAGTTCTGGCCTTTGCAATGGAACTGGCCGAGTCATTAACGACGAGTGACAACGGTCTTTCTGCGAGCCGTCTAATTGCATTGCTGCCCGATTGTGGCCATGTAATTATAGGGGGGAAGTCGCCGAGCTAATAAGTATAATGACCTCTAAAGCGTTCAACAACAAATGTAGTTTTGCACGTGACGTTCTTACTTCTGCAGGCTTTAATTGGCTGCGGTTGCTGGCGTACGTGCACTAGCTGGTGTTTTACAACGTTTGTTACGTGTTATGTCAGTAAAATATTGCTCCCTGATCAGTATGACGTAATCATGGCAATAGGGAATTTAGAATAACATTGGCTGGGTTCTGTATATCAATATGGTAATACGTCAATACCAGTGGCGGTACTTCCATAGAAGCCCGAAAGCCCAACTTGCCTTACATAGTTCCGAATAACGAACTTAACGATTGTTTATTTATAAAACAACGCTATAAACGTGAATGTGAGTACTAACCGGTAGGTATTTATTAGTCCTACGTACCAAAAAAAATATGCTGCTACTAAATAAACATTTGGGCTTGCCTTAGTTTGACACCCTAGGCACGCCACTGGTCAATACAGTATACTGCAAAACCGTTCTGTTATAGTTAGCTATGGATACTGGTAACTGTTTAAAACGGAGCGCGGTCAACTATACTATCCTTTGACATTCATGCTATCAATTCTAAAGGCAATTGATCACGTGATCAAAGTCTATAATGGAATGTTTTTCTTCCCAGTATGAACACTATACCGTGGTATAAGAGCATTACCGAACACAGCCAAAATATCCTTTATTTGTTCAACGCAAGTTTCAATCGAGACGTAATAAGGTACTTCTTTCTTGGTATTAATTAAAGGGGGTTTCTTAAGTTCTGAGGAAATTTCACTCGGAGTTTTGTAACGTTTGTTAAATAATGTACCGGTGTAAGATATTGTTGGTTATAACGCAGTGGGGAAGTATTAAACTCAGACTAGTTAGGGAGTTAATTATAGTCTCATAAATTGGAGTTGTTTTGAGGCGCCAGTTTTAATTGGCTCTAGTTTACTTTGTAAGGCAGCTTTTGTGTGTTGTTTCAGTGATGTAGTAAGTGCAGTTACAGTACTTCCAAAGGCAAAAACTGACGTTGTAAACATAAGTACTTTGCCGCTCAAAAAATATAAATTTTTCTGTTGTTTAAAAAAATATAAAATTCTCTCCTATACATTGACTGATACTTAGCCTGATTCATACTTTATAATTTTAAGAGAGGTACTCTCCAACTATTGATCGCACACGAACCACATAACTTCTACATAAACTACATTAAACTTCTAGTCTTGCCGACTCAAAATGGTTATAGAAGTAATCCTCTCCCGGCTGATGTATCCACGATCCAGAAATGTTAGATAACCGCTCCTATTCATGTTCGGATAGTTAACACTTCAAAATTCAGGCAGTTTGAACAAGTTCAACGGGAACTATGTACGGAGTTTCGTGTGGTACCATCAGATGTCGTAATTCTAGCTCGGGAGCATGCAAGTGCTCTCGCGTTGCATAAAGGATTACTTTGCGGACCCCTGTTACACATATTGCGCGCGATTTAAAAGGGGTTTAGTATTCTTTCCGTGATATTTCCATTGCTCAACTTTATGTGGCTGGGAATTGTTCGCGATTCTGTTGGGGTTGAAAATTCCACTCAGCAATTTTTATTGCAGTCAAACCAAGTTTAGTATGCAGGTGAATTTTAAATTTGGATATCTCGACTTCGCGTGAATTTATAGTCTGTTACAGACTAAAATTTAGATCTCAGCGCCTTATTCCGAGCTCTGTCTTCGTATGGATTAATACTTCTATTTATGAGTCATAAGTTTATATGCTTACTAATATATTTGCCCGTGTAAGTGGCAGAGAAATAATAGAATAGAATAAAAATATTGAAGAATTTTAAAATCGATGTTTTATGAATTCAAAAATGAAGTGGAACTTTTAGTTTCAGTTAAAATTGTCGCAAAACTTGTTCTTTCTTAAAGCTTCTCGTAAAATTATTTACCTCTCAAATAGTTCTGGTCAGAAACCACTTTACTTGTTTTCTAAATTACAATAACAATTTTTAAAGATATATACACAGGGAATCCGTATGATATTCATATCCATTTCACTTCGTTCATATTTCTAAATCTATCTATGTCAGCGTGTGTGGCTCGTGGGACGCATCATTCTACCCACAGCGAAATGCAGGAGATTACGTTAATACTATCAAATATTTATGTGCTCTAGAGAAATCGTCTTATTCTTCCATTTGCTCTTTATTCCACACGCACATGTCATTGTTTACTTACTTCGACTTTCTTGATGTATTGTCTACAGATAAAATGGTTTTTGTTCGTTGTTATAGGAATATAATATGTATGTTTTGAAGTTATGTGTGTGTGACTGAGGCCTATGGTTCCTCTGTAGTAGAACACGCTTCTGCCCAATAGTGTGACGTATAAGGGGTGATGATAATGATGATAAAAATATGCACTGGTGAAAGCCTAATAATTTGCTATTATAACACAATCCTGCGAAAGCGAACCGTTTTCAAGTTAGTAAAACTATAAGAGAGGATACAAGTATGAGTGCGTAAGCCTAATACTGTTTTCTAGAAAAAAATATTTATCAATGTCCCATCACATATACCTACATTACATGGATGAAGCTATGGACGATGATCGCGAACCGGGTTTAGTTGAAGCGTTTGGTTTAGCTACCGTTAGAATTATTTGAGAGTCTCAACCTCTTTTACGAGACGAAAGTAGTTTTGGCAACGTTTGACTGCATTAATTGCACCGTCGCCACTTTTGAACACAGTTATTTATTATGTTTGCCGTTGCTCGTGCGATGTTATTATGCGGCGTGCGATAAAGAAGTCCCGGGTACAATTTCCAGATGGGAATATTTTTATTGGAGTTTTTCTTTAGAAAATCTTGAATAACGGCATAAAGTACAAAAATCTGCCCAAAAAACCGCCATCGTCACACGGAACTTAAAATCACAGGTACAGTCACGAGCATAAATATGTTCCTATGCGAATGTTACCAAAAATATGTGACCCATGATAGAGTTCAATAATATGTGCCTACACGTACGCAGCAAAAATATGTGACATTATCCGGCTGCATAATGCAGTACCGTCAAAATGATGTGATACACTCACGAAGCATAAATATGTGACACCACTAGGCGGCAATAATATCTGACATAATTTTATCTTCAATTTAATATAATAATTATACGAAATAAATTTTATTTTACATTGTTTCAAGATGGCTGTACTTTTATACTATACTAGCCGGCTCGCGCTCGCTTCGTTGGGGGGTAAACATTTTTACTTGCGATTAAATTGTGATTTTAGTTCGGTTAATACTGAATGCCATCATTTATTTCCTGATTGCGAAAAAATATTGTATTCATCTATTTTTAATGAAAATATCACTAAATAAATTACGGCACAGTTGCGGTTGCATAACTAGGTCAGTATTACCTCTTTAACCATTCGTGCCAATTG
Organism: Cephonodes hylas; assembly: GCA_030295005.1. NCBI lineage: Eukaryota > Metazoa > Arthropoda > Insecta > Lepidoptera > Sphingidae > Cephonodes > Cephonodes hylas. The sequence continues at coordinate 8,292,120 of AP025372.1, read as the reverse complement.
TATGCAGTTAAAGAAAAAAATATTTTGTTTTAAACACTTGAGAGTATATCTATAAACTCACTTATTTTAATAAAAAATCATAATTGTTGATAATATTGATCAATTAACATGAAGTAATGATTTAAATTATTCTTCAATATTTTTATAGTTAGACATATTATGCTGTCGCTGACTTTTTATAAGCATTATCAAGCTTCACAGTGCTGGGCTCGAGGTTTACGCGCACGGTTGAGAATCTCTCCGGTCGCGGGCGTACACCCCATCACACCCATCTGTATTAACAATGAATTATCATATCACTTGCATTAACGGTAAAGAACAACATCGTGATGACTCTTGCACACCTAGAAGTTCTTAGAAATTTCTTAGGTTTGTAGCCCGTAAACCCGTACTAGGTCAGCGTGGTGGATTAAGGTCTTAACCCTCTCAATGATAGAGAAGACTCGTGCCCAGAAGTGGGACGTATATGGGCTGATAGTGATAATGGTGATCAAGCTCTATAACTTTTCTCTAGGACTCAAGCCAGTGGCGGTACTTCCATAGAAGCCCGAAAGCCCGACTTGCCTTACATAGTTCCGAATAACGAACTTAACGATTGTTTATTTATAAAATAACGCTATAAACGTGAATGTGAGTACTAACCGGTAGGTATTTATTAGTCCTACGTACCAAAAACAATATGCTGCTACTAAATAAACATTTGGGCTTGCCTTAGTTTGACACCCTAGGCACGCCACTGACTCAAGCAAATATCTCGCATGGGTAAAAAAGCAGCGTTTATAAAAAACGTTTTCGTTCGACAGTTTTTTCTTCGGTTTACTTTGTAAAACCGGCTACAATGAAAAATTGTTATCAATTTTCTGATTAATATTTACCCTATGACACTCACAAATAACGTAGCTTTCTATTGCTAAAAGAATGTTCAAAATCGGTTAAGTAGATCTAGAGATTACTTTATACAAAGTCACAAGCTTTACCTCTTTAAATTATTTGTATAGATTTTTGTCTAGATATATTCTAAATCACGACCAAATTCAAATATTCATTTAATACGTAGATATATTTTGCCTACGGCTGCTGTGACATTAAGGAATTATTATGTTGTGTTAAACGGAAGCGGATTTTAACACGATTGCTCCGATTAATTTATTATTTATATAGTTTATACAGTTTATTGATTTTTCTTAAATTAATTTAATTTTTTAGATTCCCTAACAGAGTTTCGATAAATTTAAAACGAACAAATAAATAAATAAATAAATACACCCAACGGTCACATACATAGCTCTGACCCCACACTAGGTTACAAGACCTGTGTCGTGGGTATCAGACACTACGAGAGACTTTTTCGGTCTCACAAACACCCAGACCCGAAACAAATATTTGTGGATCACACAAACATTTGTCTCGGTGCAGGGATCGAACCCGCGGCCTCTCGTTTCGCAAGCTGGTGTCTAGCCAACTGCGCCACGGGGGCTGTCAAACTACCACTGAATACCACTGAATTTGGTGAAAAAGTAGACCATAATTCAAATTCAGATATAATTCCACAAATAATAATTGCTGGCTTGGTAGTGAGTAATATTGTAAATACTGTAAAGCCGATTTTTGCGCAAAAGAAAAACTATGGTTTCTTAAATTAATAGATTTAAGAGACATGGTTGATTTAACTTATACATAGTTCAAACGACGTATTAACGACTATCTGACTCTGAACGCAATTGCATTTTTCTTTTCAATAATTAGTTCTCAATACCATAACTTGTGACGTGAATGATAAGGTTTTTTGCTATTGCTACCGAATATTACTCGTATACACTTACGAAGTAAGGCCAAACAGAATAAAAAAACAGACACTTTATGACATAATGACTGTTCGAAGTGAACTCACTAAGAAATATTTAGTACCAAAACAACGTGAATGCCAAATGTGAACAAATAATTTTCAATCTTATTACTTGCGCGTGACGTTTATTTTAAAATATTTGTCCTCATTTATTAAAGACATTATTTTAAAATGACATTTTTATTTTCTGTATTTTAATGTCATAACGTCTTAAATTCAAATTTATTGTAAGCTATATAAAATCTAATTGCAAAGATTTAAGGTTAATTGTAACCAGGAGTCGTCTTTAATTTAATACTTTACAAATCGAAGTCTGAATTACAAATGTGTAAATATATCATGAAATATATGCAACCGGTGCCACTAAGACAAGTGATTTTGTTTGCGATCTTCAATCTAGTATATTTGATCGAAGGTGTGTGTAGTATTCCCCAAAACAATATTGGTAAGATTGTTTAGTGAAGAACAATTTAACGATCATAATTACTATTTTAACGAACGAAGACGAAATAATTAAAGAAATATTGTTTTGAAGTTAAATTTCTTTATCGAAGTAATACGAGATAACTGGTCGCCTTAACAGCGTTGAATATACAGGAATTCTTTCAGACATTTTAATACCGACAAGGCGTATCATCATCATCATCATCATCAACCCATATACGCCCGCTGCTGAGCACGGGTCTCCTCTACTATGGAGAGGGTTTAGGCCATAGTCCGCCACGCTGGCCTAGTGCGGATTGGTGGACTACACACCTAAGAAATTCCTAAGAACTTTTTAGGTGTGCAGGTTTCATCACGATGTTTTCCTTCACCGTTAAAGCAAGTGATAATTCAATTTGAATACACACATAACTTCGAAAAGTCAAAGGTGTGTGCCTGGGGTTCGAACCTGCGACCGCCGAGATTCTCGACCGCGCGCCTAAACCTCGAGGCCATCACTACTTTTTTTTATCGTACAAGGCGTATCAGTTATCCTGATTTAGCACCTCTTTATGTGGTGCAAGACAACAGCCCGATCCACAACTCACGAATAACTCGTGAGTGGTTTAATACGCAAAGAGAGACGATAAAATTAATAGATTTCCCTCCTAAAAGCCCTGATTTGAATCCTATTGAGAACCTGTGGGGTTTAATAGTCCAACAATGGGATCCAAATCAGGCTAGAACTTACAATTCCCTGCGTTGTCACACCTTCGACATTTGGGAGTCACTCCGGGGCTCTCAAGTGTGCACTAATATTGTCTCATTCATGCGAGAGAGGCTACAGGATGTTATTAATACCAACGGGGGGTATACTAGATTTTAATTTATAATGTTTATAAAAAAGAATTAAAATTATTAATTAAGATGATTTGATAAATTAAAATACAAAAAAATATAAGTAAATATTTAAATTTAGTCGTGATTTAGACCATAATATCTAGACAGGGTGTATTCAGACCGTGATCGAAAACGAAGGCAAGTGATATATAAGATCATTACAAACTCCCTGGCATTAAAGAAAATCCCGAAAAAAAATAAAAATTTTGACGTTTTCCATACAAACCGCATACGTTTACTACCGATGGTTGTATGGAAAATGAGAAAATTTTTATCTTTTGTCGGGATTTTCTTTAACACCAGGGGTTTTGTAATCACCTTGGCTATTACCTACCTTAGTTTTCGGAAACGGTCTGAATACACCCTGTATATAAGAAAGTCGTGTTAGTTACACCACTTATAACTCAAGAACGGCTAAAGCGATTTGGCTGAAAATTGGTGGGGAGGTAGCTTAGAACCGGGAATAAAACATAGGATACTTTTTATCCCGTTCGACAGCGTTCCTGTGGGACTTTTCATTGTTTTCTTTATCCATACAAAAGTTTCGTTTTAATAATTAAGTCAATTTGAACTTTAATACAATACAATAAGTTTAAATCGTAGTGGAGGAGTTCTATATTATAAAAATGAATTGCTCGATGTGTCTCTAAGCGCAAATCTCGAGAACAGCTGAACCGATTTCGCTAATTCTTTTTTTATAATATTCCTTGAAGTACGAGGATTGTTCTTACGGAGAGATACATTTTAACAATTGCCTGAAAATGTCTAAAAATAATACTTTTCTAAATTCCCATACAAAAGGATCGTAATGATACTTAAGTCATTTTGAACTTTAACACCATACAAAATTTCCTGTCATTTAATGTTGATCCCGTCGATGCAGTTAGAGACCCCCTCAAATAAAAGAACGTATTAAAATAAGCATTTTGAATCGACAATATGCATCTATAACATTCGAATAATTGCGTATTTTAGATGTTAAAAATGCAGAATTGTCATGACAATGGATTGACATTTTTTGGCTGTCAAATATTATAATAAGATTGAGGTATGCAAGTTGGAATGTAGGTACGATGAATGGTAGGTCATCAAAAGGAAAAATAAGGTTAACGAAGAAGACCTACGAAAGACGACTGCATGCAGCAATAATGCGAATATTGCGGTGGATGTGTGGTATTATAACATGGAGTGACAGAGTGAGAAATGAATACGTTAGGGTAAGTCTGAAAGTAGCTCCTGTGATAGAAAAGATGAAAGGAAACCGTCTGTCGGGGTATGGGCACATTAAGAGAAGGAATGAATCATATGTAGGAAAAAAAGGTGATGAATATGAAAGTGGATGGATGGGCGAGTCGAAGAAGGCCAAAAAAGAGATGGATGGAGTGCGTGACTGAAGATATGAAAGAGAAAGGGGTGAATGAAGACATGCCGTGTGTGGACGAAGAAGAGATACTGCGCCGACCCCAAGTAATTAATTGGGACCAGGGCAGGGGGATGATAATATACCTAAGTAATCAAAAATTAAATTCTTTTAATAAGTAACAAAACATTCATTGGCGGGTAGGGCGATACGAATTTTGCCGGGATAGCTAGAATAGTATAAAATTACAGCCATATTAAAACAATGTAAAATACAATTTATTTCTTTCATTATTTCATACAAATTGTAAATTAAATTAAATTGAAGATAAAATTATGTCAGATATTATTGCCGCCTAGTGGTGTCACATATTTATGCTTCGTGAGTGTATCACATCATTTTGACGGTACTGCATTATGCAGCCGGATAATGTCACATATTTTTGCTGCGTACGTGTAGGCACATATTATTGAACTCGATCATGGGTCAGATATTTTTGCCAACCTGCCCATAGGAACATATTTATGCTCGTGACTGTACAGTCACGAGCATAAATATGTTCCTATGCGAATGTTACCAAAAATATGTGACCCATGATAGAGTTCAATAATATGTGCCTACACGTACGCAGCAAAAATATGTGACATTATCCGGCTGCATAATGCAGTACCGTCAAAATGATGTGATACACTCACGAAGCATAAATATGTGACACCACTAGGCGGCAATAATATCTGACATAATTTTATCTTCAATTTAATATAATAATTATACGAAATAAATTTTATTTTACATTGTTTCAAGATGGCTGTACTTTTATACTATACTAGCCGGCTCGCGCTCGCTTCGTTGGGGGGTAAACATTTTTACTTGCGATTAAATTGTGATTTTAGTTCGGTTAATACTGAATGCCATCATTTATTTCCTGATTGCGAAAAAATATTGTATTCATCTATTTTTAATGAAAATATCACTAAATAAATTACGGCACAGTTGCGGTTGCATAACTAGGTCAGTATTACCTCTTTAACCATTCGTGCCAATTGTATGCAGTTAAAGAAAAAAATATTTTGTTTTAAACACTTGAGAGTATATCTATAAACTCACTTATTTTAATAAAAAATCATAATTGTTGATAATATTGATCAATTAACATGAAGTAATGATTTAAATTATTCTTCAATATTTTTATAGTTAGACATATTATGCTGTCGCTGACTTTTTATAAGCATTATCAAGCTTCACAGTGCTGGGCTCGAGGTTTACGCGCACGGTTGAGAATCTCTCCGGTCGCGGGCGTACACCCCATCACACCCATCTGTATTAACAATGAATTATCATATCACTTGCATTAACGGTAAAGAACAACATCGTGATGACTCTTGCACACCTAGAAGTTCTTAGAAATTTCTTAGGTTTGTAGCCCGTAAACCCGTACTAGGTCAGCGTGGTGGATTAAGGTCTTAACCCTCTCAATGATAGAGAAGACTCGTGCCCAGAAGTGGGACGTATATGGGCTGATAGTGATAATGGTGATCAAGCTCTATAACTTTTCTCTAGGACTCAAGCCAGTGGCGGTACTTCCATAGAAGCCCGAAAGCCCGACTTGCCTTACATAGTTCCGAATAACGAACTTAACGATTGTTTATTTATAAAATAACGCTATAAACGTGAATGTGAGTACTAACCGGTAGGTATTTATTAGTCCTACGTACCAAAAACAATATGCTGCTACTAAATAAACATTTGGGCTTGCCTTAGTTTGACACCCTAGGCACGCCACTGACTCAAGCAAATATCTCGCATGGGTAAAAAAGCAGCGTTTATAAAAAACGTTTTCGTTCGACAGTTTTTTCTTCGGTTTACTTTGTAAAACCGGCTACAATGAAAAATTGTTATCAATTTTCTGATTAATATTTACCCTATGACACTCACAAATAACGTAGCTTTCTATTGCTAAAAGAATGTTCAAAATCGGTTAAGTAGATCTAGAGATTACTTTATACAAAGTCACAAGCTTTACCTCTTTAAATTATTTGTATAGATTTTTGTCTAGATATATTCTAAATCACGACCAAATTCAAATATTCATTTAATACGTAGATATATTTTGCCTACGGCTGCTGTGACATTAAGGAATTATTATGTTGTGTTAAACGGAAGCGGATTTTAACACGATTGCTCCGATTAATTTATTATTTATATAGTTTATACAGTTTATTGATTTTTCTTAAATTAATTTAATTTTTTAGATTCCCTAACAGAGTTTCGATAAATTTAAAACGAACAAATAAATAAATAAATAAATACACCCAACGGTCACATACATAGCTCTGACCCCACACTAGGTTACAAGACCTGTGTCGTGGGTATCAGACACTACGAGAGACTTTTTCGGTCTCACAAACACCCAGACCCGAAACAAATATTTGTGGATCACACAAACATTTGTCTCGGTGCAGGGATCGAACCCGCGGCCTCTCGTTTCGCAAGCTGGTGTCTAGCCAACTGCGCCACGGGGGCTGTCAAACTACCACTGAATACCACTGAATTTGGTGAAAAAGTAGACCATAATTCAAATTCAGATATAATTCCACAAATAATAATTGCTGGCTTGGTAGTGAGTAATATTGTAAATACTGTAAAGCCGATTTTTGCGCAAAAGAAAAACTATGGTTTCTTAAATTAATAGATTTAAGAGACATGGTTGATTTAACTTATACATAGTTCAAACGACGTATTAACGACTATCTGACTCTGAACGCAATTGCATTTTTCTTTTCAATAATTAGTTCTCAATACCATAACTTGTGACGTGAATGATAAGGTTTTTTGCTATTGCTACCGAATATTACTCGTATACACTTACGAAGTAAGGCCAAACAGAATAAAAAAACAGACACTTTATGACATAATGACTGTTCGAAGTGAACTCACTAAGAAATATTTAGTACCAAAACAACGTGAATGCCAAATGTGAACAAATAATTTTCAATCTTATTACTTGCGCGTGACGTTTATTTTAAAATATTTGTCCTCATTTATTAAAGACATTATTTTAAAATGACATTTTTATTTTCTGTATTTTAATGTCATAACGTCTTAAATTCAAATTTATTGTAAGCTATATAAAATCTAATTGCAAAGATTTAAGGTTAATTGTAACCAGGAGTCGTCTTTAATTTAATACTTTACAAATCGAAGTCTGAATTACAAATGTGTAAATATATCATGAAATATATGCAACCGGTGCCACTAAGACAAGTGATTTTGTTTGCGATCTTCAATCTAGTATATTTGATCGAAGGTGTGTGTAGTATTCCCCAAAACAATATTGGTAAGATTGTTTAGTGAAGAACAATTTAACGATCATAATTACTATTTTAACGAACGAAGACGAAATAATTAAAGAAATATTGTTTTGAAGTTAAATTTCTTTATCGAAGTAATACGAGATAACTGGTCGCCTTAACAGCGTTGAATATACAGGAATTCTTTCAGACATTTTAATACCGACAAGGCGTATCATCATCATCATCATCATCAACCCATATACGCCCGCTGCTGAGCACGGGTCTCCTCTACTATGGAGAGGGTTTAGGCCATAGTCCGCCACGCTGGCCTAGTGCGGATTGGTGGACTACACACCTAAGAAATTCCTAAGAACTTTTTAGGTGTGCAGGTTTCATCACGATGTTTTCCTTCACCGTTAAAGCAAGTGATAATTCAATTTGAATACACACATAACTTCGAAAAGTCAAAGGTGTGTGCCTGGGGTTCGAACCTGCGACCGCCGAGATTCTCGACCGCGCGCCTAAACCTCGAGGCCATCACTACTTTTTTTTATCGTACAAGGCGTATCAGTTATCCTGATTTAGCACCTCTTTATGTGGTGCAAGACAACAGCCCGATCCACAACTCACGAATAACTCGTGAGTGGTTTAATACGCAAAGAGAGACGATAAAATTAATAGATTTCCCTCCTAAAAGCCCTGATTTGAATCCTATTGAGAACCTGTGGGGTTTAATAGTCCAACAATGGGATCCAAATCAGGCTAGAACTTACAATTCCCTGCGTTGTCACACCTTCGACATTTGGGAGTCACTCCGGGGCTCTCAAGTGTGCACTAATATTGTCTCATTCATGCGAGAGAGGCTACAGGATGTTATTAATACCAACGGGGGGTATACTAGATTTTAATTTATAATGTTTATAAAAAAGAATTAAAATTATTAATTAAGATGATTTGATAAATTAAAATACAAAAAAATATAAGTAAATATTTAAATTTAGTCGTGATTTAGACCATAATATCTAGACAGGGTGTATTCAGACCGTGATCGAAAACGAAGGCAAGTGATATATAAGATCATTACAAACTCCCTGGCATTAAAGAAAATCCCGAAAAAAAATAAAAATTTTGACGTTTTCCATACAAACCGCATACGTTTACTACCGATGGTTGTATGGAAAATGAGAAAATTTTTATCTTTTGTCGGGATTTTCTTTAACACCAGGGGTTTTGTAATCACCTTGGCTATTACCTACCTTAGTTTTCGGAAACGGTCTGAATACACCCTGTATATAAGAAAGTCGTGTTAGTTACACCACTTATAACTCAAGAACGGCTAAAGCGATTTGGCTGAAAATTGGTGGGGAGGTAGCTTAGAACCGGGAATAAAACATAGGATACTTTTTATCCCGTTCGACAGCGTTCCTGTGGGACTTTTCATTGTTTTCTTTATCCATACAAAAGTTTCGTTTTAATAATTAAGTCAATTTGAACTTTAATACAATACAATAAGTTTAAATCGTAGTGGAGGAGTTCTATATTATAAAAATGAATTGCTCGATGTGTCTCTAAGCGCAAATCTCGAGAACAGCTGAACCGATTTCGCTAATTCTTTTTTTATAATATTCCTTGAAGTACGAGGATTGTTCTTACGGAGAGATACATTTTAACAATTGCCTGAAAATGTCTAAAAATAATACTTTTCTAAATTCCCATACAAAAGGATCGTAATGATACTTAAGTCATTTTGAACTTTAACACCATACAAAATTTCCTGTCATTTAATGTTGATCCCGTCGATGCAGTTAGAGACCCCCTCAAATAAAAGAACGTATTAAAATAAGCATTTTGAATCGACAATATGCATCTATAACATTCGAATAATTGCGTATTTTAGATGTTAAAAATGCAGAATTGTCATGACAATGGATTGACATTTTTTGGCTGTCAAATATTATAATAAGATTGAGGTATGCAAGTTGGAATGTAGGTACGATGAATGGTAGGTCATCAAAAGGAAAAATAAGGTTAACGAAGAAGACCTACGAAAGACGACTGCATGCAGCAATAATGCGAATATTGCGGTGGATGTGTGGTATTATAACATGGAGTGACAGAGTGAGAAATGAATACGTTAGGGTAAGTCTGAAAGTAGCTCCTGTGATAGAAAAGATGAAAGGAAACCGTCTGTCGGGGTATGGGCACATTAAGAGAAGGAATGAATCATATGTAGGAAAAAAAGGTGATGAATATGAAAGTGGATGGATGGGCGAGTCGAAGAAGGCCAAAAAAGAGATGGATGGAGTGCGTGACTGAAGATATGAAAGAGAAAGGGGTGAATGAAGACATGCCGTGTGTGGACGAAGAAGAGATACTGCGCCGACCCCAAGTAATTAATTGGGACCAGGGCAGGGGGATGATAATATACCTAAGTAATCAAAAATTAAATTCTTTTAATAAGTAACAAAACATTCATTGGCGGGTAGGGCGATACGAATTTTGCCGGGATAGCTAGAATAGTATAAAATTACAGCCATATTAAAACAATGTAAAATACAATTTATTTCTTTCATTATTTCATACAAATTGTAAATTAAATTAAATTGAAGATAAAATTATGTCAGATATTATTGCCGCCTAGTGGTGTCACATATTTATGCTTCGTGAGTGTATCACATCATTTTGACGGTACTGCATTATGCAGCCGGATAATGTCACATATTTTTGCTGCGTACGTGTAGGCACATATTATTGAACTCGATCATGGGTCAGATATTTTTGCCAACCTGCCCATAGGAACATATTTATGCTCGTGACTGTACGTCAAAGGTTGTCAGAAAAAAACTGCCATAATAGACGTTTTAATATCAAATTAATTGAACGATTATGAGTAACTTTTACGTGTCGATACAATTATGTCCGTCTTTGAATATCCAAAACAAGTATCAAGTTGTTCTGGTATCAACTCGACCAAGACGCACAATCCTACGGTTTACGTAATATCGGTTTTGTTTATTAGACAGAGTTGTTTTATAACTCCAGATATGTGTCAATTTTTTTTTTCTAAACAGGTTCTTCCCTTAGAGTATAACATACAGACAATCAAAAATATGAAAAATTATGTAAATATATTAAAGCAACTAAAATAAAATTATACATAATATGTTATTCCGAAAATTTCGTTCATATATTTGTAATACTCTTTTTATTTCAATACTTTATGTTTTAAGGCCACGGATTTACATTTTAACGCTGATAGTTTTCGTAAAAGGTTATGAGAAAAAAATAAGAATGAGAATCGGTGTACCGTTACGATTTTATCAAGATTTAGGCATAAAACGACAATATACGAAATGAGATTTTTTTGTTATTTTCTTTAACCTCTATCAGGCGTATTAAATAACGTTCTTAGATTGCATACGATTTTTTTAAGTGATAGAAGTGGATTGAATTGCTGAACGAATGGCTTAGCTAGTCTGAGGTACGATTGTAAGACCAATTCGGTCGGAGATCAACAGTACGACTGACTTTTCGTTTTTAGAACCGTAACAAATATTTGTAGATAACAAAAAATTGTCTCAGTGCGGGATTGTGCCATGGGGCAAATTTAATTGCATTTATTTCATCAAATGTTGAAAACAACAACTCTGCTGTGGTTTCACTGTTAGTTCAGAGTAGAACAACTTAAAATAGTAGCTAGATTATAGAGCTGTTGTAATACCTAAGATTCCTCAGAAATATCAGATGCTGTTGACATCATAATATTAAGCTGTAACGTTAGAATAAGAAAATGATAGTAGTATGTACATACCACTCAGTCGGAATGGCTGTACAAAACATATTCGATTTTTTTAATACTTTAATCATTGGCTTTTGAGAGAACATAACAATAGCGTCATGTGTCACGAAAATTAAATACAACGTGTGTACTCAAACGAATACAATAATCCTGATATAACGTGCAATATCAGCATGAATTCTCCTTTATTTGCAACGTCCAATCAGATATAAAAGCCACGTCACTACAACAAAGGTAATTCAGTGACAAAAGTGTCATGTAACGTTGGTTTTAATTTTGCAAAAAGCTTTCAACAAAAGGACAGAGATGGCACAGACACGATTAATGTTTTACGTTTCCAGCACAAAGGCTTTTATTGAATTCATCACAGACGTCTCCGAATCGATACGCCATCAGGCAAGATTCACCTATTTTTTATTAGGAACGAAAATTCTGATCTAATTTTTTCCGTTTCATTTATCAGTAGGTACCTTCATTATCTTCCAAGCTCGTTCACCTTAACTGCTTTTTGATTTTACGACCGGTGTTATTTATCGTCGTTATTTGGATAACTAATTGGTTCGATCTTTCTTTTTGTTGCCAGGAAAGTTATTTTCTTAGTTAACGACTTGGCGAACATTATGCGATAAGAGAGTTATGTGAAGTTATTTTGGGGTTTACGACCACGAATATTATGGCTGATCGATCGCAGTTAAGGTAAAATTATTTGCGCAACCTAATTTGCCGAATATTACTATATGCGGTAGTGTTATAAGATACATTCAGTAATAATAAGAGATGCGCAAACTTAGTGTAAGGTTAAGATCGGATTATTTTGTAAAATAAATTTTAACATCTAGCACAAAACAACTTTTGTAAATGAAAACGACAGGAAACAACTTATTATTGTATTGAACTGCAAAATGCCTCGAATATTTCAATTTAAATCCAGATGTCCTATTATAAACTAAAATTATGTGAAATTCAAATTTTTATTCAATTAGCTAATAGCGGCTGGCTATAAAAGGAGGCCTTTTGCGGGATGTAGGCATTTAAAAAAAGAAATATATACTCATTTCATTTAATGAGAGCAGGGACTTTGAAACCAATTGGAAGAAAGTAATTTAGAAAATGGCCACCGAGTGTACAATACGGCTCGTGCACCTGCTTGGATACACTTTATCGCCGCTCAGCATTAAATTAAATTTGAATATATTTTAATCATGGCTTATTTTTTTTTAACAATGGTGGCTGATGAAGGTTTGAAATAAATATTACATATAAAACGAATATATTGAGAACTATTCGACCTACTGGACAAAAATTGTAGGCTTTATGAGTAATAGCGAGTAACGAGCCGAAAATACACAAAAATACATAATCTCACAGAATCATATTTTTGCCCACCAGTGGAGCACAATAAAGACTCAGAAAAAATATTTTGTTAAAAAAATCACCAAAACATAACTGTGATTAATAGTCCTCACTCCTCAGACCTCTTCTTATCTCATCATTTACCTTAGCTTTCTATTATATGTATAAACTTTCCATGACTCATATATTATTATTCTATTTTTATATTGCTAATAAACTTCATATTCTCTTCTATCTACGATCCAAATATAAGTTTATGATTTATTCCACCCTAAAACGGACCCGAACTATAACTGTCGCGACATAATGCCACTCACCTAGGTCGGACGGTTTTATATTATCACCTCCACATTCTACTTCACGGGACAGTTATTTCAAACGGCAGAGATTGGGACGCTCTCGAGTGAATGCTGCGAATGAAATGTGACGTACTGTGTCAAATTTGGAAAGGCCCAGAATAGCATCCGCCATGAAGGCTCGCTCCTTCCTGCAGTAAACTGGGAATTGCCAGGAGTTTTGTTTTGAGAGATTGCATTTTTTTTGATGGAGTGAAAAGTGAAACAGGAATTGCAGCTGCTTTTGATGAAATTCCGAGTCCGATGAATACAGGACAGGAATGATTCAAGATGAATTTTAGGTGGAGAGTCAGATTCTGATTTGGCAGAGGTTGTTTTAGATTGGCAGGTACACTGTCTTGGTTGATAATCGTAATGTTTTTTAAGTATTGTAATCTCGCAACTATATTTTAAAGTCAAATCAATTGCGGGTCTAGATGTTTGTGTTATAAAAAAAAAAAAACAATAATTTAAGATACGCATAATGACCAGCATGTGTATTATATTAGATTGGAACTATTTACAGTAGATTAGATAAATAAATTTGCATATGTTATTTACTGCTAGTATTAGGGACTATCATTCATCTGGAATGTCATTCATGTCATCAATGTCATTACTTCGTGGTTAGCGTCAGCGTAGCTTAACATAGTATGTCTTTCTTATAAATCTATGAAGATAACATTTTAAATCCCTGGCAAAAAGGACAAAAAGTTAATTGCTTAATGAAATGCATCCAATCATGGCTGAATGCAAGTATTATATCAACACGATAACTTGTTACAATAAATTGGCAATATGTTACCCAATCACTATAATGACCGACAGACATATAACCTACAAAATAACGCGATGTTTGCGCGGATAATTTTATATACAATCAGCTCAGTTTGTTGTTTTTTCATTTAGTAAATTGAATTTGCATATTAATGGCAACAAAAACGCTGTTTTGTCTGAAAGTGATCACAAATAAGTTTTATTTGGAAAATGTGTTTTCATCAATTTTAAATTACTTGATTATATTTACGCAATAAAATTGAGCCAATGTATCAATACATTGACTTGGATACATCGCCAAATAACAAACGATTTATTGATGCACTTTTATTGCCTATAATGGACGTCAATTGAGAACAAATGTAGATTGTGGAAGGAAATATGTTCATGCTCGTAGTTGGTCTGTCAAAATAACGTTAATCAACTTCATGTTAAAATAATACGGCATAATTGATGCAAGTCGCTTAAAATAAAAAGTTTTGTAATAAATTACTACAAAAAACTAATAGCTTATAGGTAATAAATATTTTAAAAGTTGGTGCATAGATTAAACCCAATAATATTTTGCCCAATACTGTACAATTACATACTTTGGCCGCGAGACTACTGGACATTTAAATTCGACGAATAAGTTTTTACTTCTAACAAAATTGACGTATATAAAGTATCGAATTTATTATTATTTATCTTGATCCAGTATTGAAATAAGTACTTATAACTGAGTATAAGGTCCAGTAATCCTCTTCATATAAAAAAAAGAAATAAAAATGTAAATAAATTCAATAAAGATTCGTAGAAGCCATAGTTGCTGGAATAAATCACCCACGTGATGCTCAAGGCGATGGAAAATACGTTTCAGTGAATTTTAAACTAGAATTTGCTTGATATTATTAATGGGAATGATAAATTCTCAATAAAACTCTCTTTAACGAGGCTTCAATTTTAATATGAATTAATTCAGTGAATATTCGTTTACAGGTATTTTGCTTTCAAATTATTATAGCTATCATAAAACAAATGATTGCTTGGTGTTTTATTAATTCTTCACAGTAGAGGGATATTTTTTTCTCCTCTTTCTGTTCCTTGTTCCATAGTTGATAGCTGTGGAAATATTAATACCTATGACCTATGTATATTAAAACAACAAGTATTAAATTAATACCAACCTCAATAATACTAATTATTGGGTCATCATTTTTCTTTCTCTTATATTTTTAAACGCACCACACAAGATTCATAATATACTGGTTTTATGAAGATGAAACGATAATATTCGTATTGACATATTTCGGTGGACAGTTTGTCGTCATGGCAAGACTTAATTGTTGGCTGTGTTTATATTGTTTTGCTGATGATATACTCAGGAGACGTGGACATCCACGATTTTGATTATGTAACCAAGTCCGACTATGATTCTTATTTTACTACATCTACGATCGAGGAAGAACCAGGAAACAACGCGCCTTCAAACACGCACATTGTATGAATAATTTGCTGTATTTGTTAGTACATTTTGAATGAAATAAATAATTAATAACAGGTAACCGTAACAATATACTCTGGTGCAGTGGTTAATATAAAATACAATTTCGTTTGTTATTACAAATCATTTGTACAAACAAGTATAATGGAAACAACGCGGATCCATTAGGTTCAATAACATACGGTCTTAAAACAAATATTTGTAAAAACACAAATGTTTTTCAGGTCCGTTTATGGCTACTGCATGCCACGTAGACTGCCAAATAATTTCAGAGAAAAATTAACAAATGGTTTTGCGTGTTCGCTGTCGTGTGATTCAAAATTCGTTCCTGAGAGAAATTAAAATTTTGCAGTACTAAAAATTGTTGATTTAATATACGTCCCGAAAAAAGGGAATAGGCCTATCTCGTTTACATGGTATTTTTAAAATCCATCACTATCCGTGTCTATATATAAAATATAAACTTTCGGAGTAATGAAAGCTTTCAAATTACAACATTTATCTATTTATTTAACACTTATAAATCATAGAAAACATTAAAAAATGTAGGTTAAAAATTACTTACAGTCTATTATTAATAATGAGGTCTATAATAAAAGCAAGTCTCTCAATTTACCCGACAACGATGCAAAGGCGCCGGTATAGCGAATCGATTTTTAATAAAAACTTTAGCGCATTCACATGGAGACGTTTGCGAACTTGCATTCTATTTCTGTACATGTCATATATGCAAAATTTAAATTCGGGTCGGAAATTTTTGCATACTTAGCAGTTTTACAAGGACTACCAAATGTTGGTTTGGATTCGTCGCGAAGAAAAAGAATAGTATTGCACTTTAAGGCAATGAAAAATTATTGGGAACAAAATATTTAAAGTAATAAGCCGTAAATGCCAGTTCGACTAAAAAAACGTACAATTTAATTGGATAGTTACGTCCAGTTGGCCGTGGCCTAAGATTTTATGTAAGAATAGTAGAAATATACATATATAAAAACAAGTTTTGTGTCGTGTGAGGTATCAAAAAGCGCGAGAGATTTTCAGGCTTTAACAACACCTAGACTCGAAATTAAGGCTATAACATACTTAGAACAAACATTTAATATGTATTAGATTACATATGGAGGGATTGAATTTCTCATTTAACAAACTGGTGTCTAGCAAACTGTATCACGATGGCTGTTAAAACAAAAATTAAACCACTGCTCAATGTTTCCAAGTAAAAAAAGTTTACAGTAATTGCCTACGAAAAGAAGATTATTAAAACTAAGTAATTAAGTAATACTTACACACAAAGTGAAGTCTACTTCATCTGTATAAAGGAAAAGAGCGTTCGTTGGGAAAAATAGGTACTAAAAAGTCAAATAATTCTTCTGCTTTCTGGACGTTGTGTTAATTAAAAATGTCGGTGTTAATGAACTTCATCTCCCGTTTTATTCAACATTTCATTTAAAACTGTTTAAAATCTTTCACTGAAATAAAGTTACGTGGTTGTATTAAATTAATTAAAATTCTTAAGCTGTGTACCTGGTTTTGGCTCTTATGTCTGAATAATATACTTTTTGCGCTCTAGTGGTGGCAGTTTGTTATCCATATTTATGACCAAAGTAGCAGTGATGGTTCTAGGTTTAGGCACGCTGATGAAAGTCTCGGCGGTCGTGGGTTCAAACCCTATGCACACTGACTTTTCGAAGTTTTGTGTGCAATCACAATGAATTATCACTTACTTAAATGGTGAAGGAAAAAATCGTAATGAAACCTCTACACCTAAAATATTTTAAATTGGTAAATTATTAACGCATACTGGTGTGTCTGTTTTCCTATGTGTGTACTAGTATTGTCCGACGACCCGCACTAGGCCAGCTAGGTGGACAAAGGCCTACACCCTTTCTGGACTAGAAGGCCCGTGCCTTGCAATAGGACATATACGAGTATTTATGGGCTGATGATACTCGTCCAGTTATATAAATTACGACATGTTTGTACTAAAAATAGTTGTCTAATTTTTATTCACGTCAATTAATAACTTCAAAAAGTTTACTCACTTATAGGTGAAAATCGTGTCCCGTTGTCGGTGTAAGAGTAGTTAAGTGTAGATTAGAGATGTCCAGATATCAAACTGTTAGCTTGAACATTTTGACAAAATTCATCGACTCGCGCAAATAGAAAGATATCCACGTTCTGAAATAGGACGCACGTGGCCGAACACAGATACATATATCACACACAGAGACTAACTCCACAAACCTTAATCCCGAAGGAAGCCACTCCATTTCAACATTCAATACGAATTCGTCCGAACAAATAATGCCGAGAAACAATTCCACTGTCGAATATTTACTTTTTCCGATAAAAAAGTCATAACACTAATGCGAAATGTTGAAAATTCCGTCCGAGAGGGTAGATCAAAAAGCAAGGTCGTTTACCCGGACTTTTTAAATTACCATGAAAGCTGCGGCCAGATAAAATCCAATATCGTTAAGTTTTACGATCGGTCATGATTGCTGATAGCCGAGCGGTGAATACGAAACATCCATTGATCTGATAAACAAGCGCTTCCACGAGCGTACATTTTAAATTTGTCATTACTGTAATTAAATATTTGTTTTGTTAGCAGATTACAATTCTGCGGCGGTCAATTTGTTTTAATACTCTGAAGTAATTGTATTGGCTTAACAACAAGGCATTTAAAGGAGGCAATGATAAGGCAAAAAGACTTCTGTATTTTGCCTTTTGTTCTTCAGAAACCTGCTAGAACTTTTGGTACATTTACAGTCCCTTAAAAATGTTTGGTTTGATGTTATGATAATATTAACATTAATAAAAATTACTATTATCTCGATTTCATGGGTGATCTTCATGAGCCCTTGACACCATTGGCGTTTTGAAGAAAAACTGTTTTGAAGAATGAAAAATAAATATGGAAATAAATCGCTCATCAATCAAAACGCTAAAGCATAGTTACTACAGAACGCCAGTTTCCGCTAGTCAATAATATCAGGGTGGTAAATATTCCGTGCCATAACTTACAACAAGTCTTATTTTACATGGAAAACCAAATCTAAATTCGAGCGAAGTTGGCAGCCCATAAATACTGCATTGCATAAATTTATGTTTACTTAATATTATTTTATTGAGTCCCCATTCAAATGACGTTCTCGCTACTATTTACTTCATTTCAACACGATTTAGTACCAAGCAATAGGCGTGTATATGTTTGACCAGATTCAAACAGCAGAATGCAAATAAAATGCTCGTGGAATTTCCAATGCTTTTTTTCATAAAACATGAAATTAACAGGTAGCCCTGTGAACCGTGAGTTGTATATAAAAGTGGAATTTATTTGAATGTGATTTTGCACTGGATGCAACTGTAAATAATATCGACGTGTGCAAATGCTTTTTTATTTACATACGAATATACTCGCATTCGAAATCAGGACGATACTTTATCGCCGACATTATGGATTTATATTTTAACTCGCTGTATTAAAGAGATAAATATTTTTCGATTTGTTTATTTAGTCTTTTTGTTGCCTGTTGAAGCATAATTTGGTTATGAATATTATACATCGCTTAAATAATTTGATGGGCTAAATATGTTTCAGTTTCATTGACAGCCCCGTGGCGCAGTTGGCTAGACACCAGCTTGCGAAACGTGAGGCCGCGGGTTCGATCCCCGCACCGAGACAAATGTTTGTGTGATCCACAAATATTTGTTTCGGGTCTGGGTGTTTGTGAGACCGAAAAAGTCTCTCGTAGTGTCTGATACCCACGACACAGGTCTTGTAACCTAGTGTGGGATCAGAGCTATGTATGTGACTGTTGGGTGTATTTATTTATTTATTATTATTTATATGTTACACCATATTTGCTAAATTAATCCTTTTTAAAAAAATTAGCATTTTTAAAATTAAGGGTTCTTAAATTAAGTTATAATATTGCACTCTAAAGAGATCTGTAATGGAAATTATTAGACAATTTTAAAACCGGCCAGTGACGGATAAATTAAATTTCAAATTTCGAATAAATGGAATGGTTATGTAACCTTTAAATGTTATCCTCGAATTAAAACCGAAGCGCTGTTTCGTAGCTACCGTTAATTGCAACCTTAGCTTTATTGGAAATTCTAATTCTATGCTATATCAACTTGGACTTTATTGATTAATAGTTTTAGTGCTTCCAATATTGAGGACTAACTTTATACATTGATTAATTAAAGTTACAACGTAATTTATATCATTTCATATCGTGAATTGTGGGTGAAAAAAAATTCGTAACATGAATTGGACAAAAAAATGGCAAATTGTCTTGATAGATACCAGCTTGAGAAATTATAGACTGTGGGTTAGATTCTTGCAACAAAACAAATGTTTGTGTGATTTCAAATATTTATTTCGAGTCTGGATGTATGTGAAAAGTCACTCGTAGTTTATGATACCCTCGACACAGAACTTATTTATAATTTTATATAGAAAGTCTCACAGATGAATGTCGAAATAAAATGTATTTTTTGTACTCTACTTCCCTGATTTCAAAAATAAACATTTGTGTTATTGAAAAAAAGGTGAAAGTAATTTCACATCAACACCACAATCACGTCCGAAAGAGTTGTTTTTCACATTTTTATAACGCTCATCAATTTTTATTTCATTGCCATCATTTTGTAACGCGTGCAATATAATGGCATTATTAGAATACAGAATATAAAATTTGCATTAGTACTAATAAATGGATTTTGTATGTGGCGCATAATGAATCGAAAAAAGGTAACAAGTAAGTCGGGGAAAGGTATTTGCGTTATGTGTTCATATAATATTTTTACGTATTTCGTAATATTTTTTTGTACTTAACGTATTTTCTATTCATTTCAGAATCAGGTCCAGAAAGAAATGAAAAAGTAATAATTAATATTTGACAACCAATAAAAAGCTTTTTTTTTCGAATATCATACAGCATTTCTTTACTCCCTTTTTGCTTTCTGTGTTCTTGTAATTAGTTTTCAACTGAATACTGACAATTTCCTTACAAATTCTTGAAGCCGACTAAAGAACCTGAAACCTTTTAGTAGCAAGTCGTTTACTTATACTGGACGTGGAAAGACTGCAAAAATAAACAGGGTAATCAGACTCTAAAGATCAAAAGTCAAAATCAGAGTTAAAGTCAAAAACATC
Source organism: Cephonodes hylas (assembly GCA_030295005.1). Taxonomy (NCBI): domain Eukaryota; kingdom Metazoa; phylum Arthropoda; class Insecta; order Lepidoptera; family Sphingidae; genus Cephonodes; species Cephonodes hylas. The sequence continues at coordinate 8,271,381 of AP025372.1, read as the reverse complement.
AAGTATATTTTCACTAACGTATCTCAATAATTCTCGAGCTAATATTTTCACTGGATGTTATAAATATTTTGGTTCTATCAGTTGCTGGCAGGGGGCGTTGTCCCCCGGTGTGAATCGATGTTATACCGACCAAATACAGTAACAAAACAACCTCCGGAAACATCCGGGTCCCTTTAATTTCCGGCTGTGCTTGTGTCTTGTTTACTTTCATCTCTCATCAAATTTTGTTAGGTCAAGGGGCTTTATTCTTCAAGAGAGATAGAATAAACTTGGTTAAGTCAATGAAAACTGGATAGTATGATTTAAGGAATTTTTTGACCATTTTAGACAAATTATTGTATCCGACAGTTACCTATACTGTTCCTAGTATATATACATATCAGAAATTATGAAGAATTTTCGGTCTCACAAACGCTCAAACGAGAAACCCTATATCAGGCAATCCTTCATAAGCATTTGACTCGGAATGTATTAATTTTATTTCTTAGAGAAAGATTTTGTGGAAGGAAGTAAGCTGTAAAGCAATATTCAAAAACATTTACCATTATGCGGTACTAGTTTCATATATTAGACAGATATTTTAGATTTAAAATTAAGCATAAGTAATCGTAATTATTGGTGCAGCAAAGTTCCGCGTTGACATTTTATGTTACAGCTACAGTTTCACATCTAAATTTTTCAAAAAAAATTATTACTTTTTGGGAAATTAAGATGAAGAGAAAGAGACGGCTTCTTTTATAAGAATTCATTGTAAAAATCCTTACAAATGTGTGCGAAGATATAGAATAAAGTTAATAATTTACGTTAGTAGTTTTTTTTATATAGTAAATAAAAAACTATAACAAAGAATATGAAATGTAATACACTTTATGATCAAAGTACACTTTGATAACAATGTATTTTACATTGAAAAGCGAACAATATTATGAACGGGAATTTATTTCGAAACATAAGCTCGCATATGAAAAAAAAGAGTGTAATAAAATTTTTAATATGGAAATATTTTTAATACACACATAAATTCACATACATTTAAAATTAAACTACTTAACTACGCGTTACTACCGATACTGACTTTTAACAATTTAATCGAGAGATGATACTTTTTCCAAATTATAAATCAGAAAGTATAATAATAAACATTGATACTCGAAATGTCGAATCGGAGTTGTTATCCTTTCTATGCTCAGCTTACTGCATTTTATTGCTGAACGTAGGGCTCCTTAAGTAAGCGGCAAACATCTTGACTTTGAGCTGCCTTCATCCATCTGCTATCTGCCACCTTTCTCATCTTTTTGAACTTTGTACTGCTGGACATTTCACACCACGTCTGCCTAAGCGCGGTCTTCACTTCACTTGTTTGCCTCACCGATTGTACCCTTTATATGGATAAAATATAAAGTATGTTAACTGATACCCCAAAAAGGCGTCCTATAAATTAATCTACATCCGTTGTTTGAATTATCGATCTAATTAAACGACTACATTCTTGCTACAACTCAATACGACAAAGTTCAGTCGCTAATTAGTGAAAGATTTATAGAGTGATCGGAGACTCGGAGGCAACGATTCCTAGCATTCAAACAAAGAGGTTGTATACAGTAGCACTCCAATTGGGACTCATTAGCGGCGCTTTGAGTCGACTTGTTTGACATCCGCGTTTGAATTCGCTCTCATTTGACACTCACAAAGATGAAGACTCGTAAGCCCTCCAAAGAAATTGTAATAAGTTTCCTTTTCGACGGCGAAATAAGAAATCTCGAAAAACTTTTACCTGGAAACGTGAATTTGAATACGGGAAGAATGTTTTATTAATGATTCTTATAAATTTTACTCATTACGAGCTATGCAAGAGAAATAACAAATATTAATTTTCTGATGGTGGGGATTTGTTGTCTGGGATTTTTATCGAGTTAAGGCGGGAGTAGATTGATTACTCGATTAGGATAATTGGCTTGTTCGTGGAGATGGATCGCCTATTAGAAATTGTTATTCCAATTCCGACTGTTACTGGGTGATATTATATTTATTATTTGTCACTGTTTTATGTACCTCTTTATTAAATGATTTTTTGAACTTATATTTACCTCAAGTAACTTATGAAATTCGACAGGGGGAGGGGTTATTAAACTATACTTATGAATATTATTAGGCATTCATAGGTTTGTTCTCTTATATAAATTATCGTTTTTTAGTTATGTTGCCTATTCTTTACTACTCTGTTGCACTGATTACTTTTATAAACTTACTTTTTAACATTTCTTGATGTGTCTTAAGTGCTATGTTATAAATAAACGATAATTTAATTTCATGCTCTGCAATATTGTTTGAATGACACTTTAGTCCATTTCCCTGACATAGTGTGGATCACTGATAATACTTTATCGACCTGATATTTCTTTACCCTTAATTGTATTCATTAACCGCACTAGACAGGACTGTAAGACCTAAACAATCTGAAATTCAATTAAGACCTGTGCGCAGTGAGTGGAAGTACAAAAAATGTTAAAATTAATTATTTAAAAACTTTCTTAGTTGAATTGTATTTTTGGTAAAATCGAGATCATTATACATTTACTTAATGCTTCTCAGTACAAAAATCCTGAATACTTAAAATACATGTTTGGTTTTCCAGTATAGGTATAATCCATACTAATATTATAAAAGATATAAATCGAAAATTTAAACGATTCCTTCGTGCGGAGTAAATACTTTCCCGATAAACTAAAGAAAACTAAAGAACTGTAAGTGAATGAACGAAATGCTCGAAAATATTACTAGTATTTTCGAAATATACATTTTACCATCATTCAAACAGCAGATATGAAAAAAAAAATATTGTTCCTTCAAAGTGTTTTATTAGTAAAAGAGCTGGCCACATAGGCAAGATGAAATTGCGGACTCATTTGTTATAAAACACGCTATTTTATGTTTCGAATTTAATTAGCATACTCGTAAGTCCATTTATTTCTTGGAGAGTGTATGTTACCGCAAAGTGGTTTTTAATTGCTCCATATATGTTGCAAATGGCTTCGTCTATTTGCATCTAATCCCAAATCGTATTGATAATTGGATTTCTGGTACAATTACAAAGCAAGATTACTAAAGCCACCACTGATTGACACTGGAACCTAATCCCGAACATTCTGATTTTGTGACATACATGTGTTGTGCATAGCCAGCTGTCCATAATCTTTTCACTTTAAAAACGACTCACATTCATCTATAGTATGAGTAAGTCTGTCCTGCCTCGTGGTCTCGGGACACAAGTATATGCCGTCCGGTATGGGGTCACGGGTTTGATTCCTGGATCAGGTAAAATGTTTTTTTTTTTCGGAGTATGAAAATCGGTCTGAAAATCAATAATAAACTCGATTTCCATCACAAGGAACTTATAGCTATCTCTTAGGGATTTACTAGCGTGAGGGTATGTATGAATGTAAATTACTATAGCTTTCGGCCAATCGTGAACGGTCACGGTTTTTGTAAGTGTATAAAGTGAAGTTTGTGACTGCACTGAGAACAGTATGGTTGTTTCAATTACCAGATTTGACTTCAGATCTTGGTTTACAGTTACCAGTTTGTGTCGCTGAGAATTGATATTTTCCTACATCAATTTTCTTGAGTCGGTATTGATCCTTTCATTAATATTACTTGTGGGCCATAAAATATAAATCGCTATAAATATTTAGCACCTGATGTAACAACTTCGACGTAGTCAGCAAACCGTATCGTCTATTCTGCATTCAATTTTCCCAAGCATCGTTTGCGAAGCAGTTAAATCGTTATCGTCTTGAATTGTCTATAAACAAGCGCGCTATAACAATAAGCTACGATATTAAGCAGCCAATAATCCACATGATAGCCATTAGAGCCGTGTGTCACGTACTAGCCTGATCACGTAAACAACTAGAGTTCGTGTTGGCCGTTGCCAGCCAGTCTTGTGCCTAATTACTAATTGCGTCTGCAATTGTGGCCCCGTGATACATTTTATTGAGCAATTAAGATTTTAGGCTAATACCCTGGCTGTTGTAGATAATGCTTCATACGATGATGATGTTACTAAATCTATACCCAATGGTTGTCAGTTTGTCGTACTAAAACAAGAATGAGAATCTGATATTTGGTATTTACACGGTAGTCTGTAACGTTTCGTCGATTTAGAGCAAGCAGAGTAAAATGATTTTGAATCACCGTCGTGGAAAATTATATTGATGCAATAAACAACTATACAATAATAATAATTGCAATATTTATATTTAGATTAGGCGCACGAGGTTACTGATATGTGGGATGTTGACTCAACCGTCATTGTTCCGATAGTCGTTACTGCCAATGGGCTGATACCAAAGAGCCTCGACCAACATCTTCGGCGGCTCTCAATCGGTTGTTGGGTCAAAACCCAGATACAAAAAGCAGTGTTATTAGACACGGCACGTATCGTGAGACGGTTTCTAACTCTTGGACCCTAACCACCGGTGGCTTGGTTCGTAGACCCCGCCATCTACTATCTATCTACTACTATCTCGTATTTTCTTTTATAAAACTTTTTAAAAATGTAAAAAATAAAATAAACACATGAGGTATGAAAAATTGCAATATTTAATAATTGAATTTAGTTATTATAAAGTTTCCCCATAATTACCTTACATTTTTCAGGTCACGATAGAATCGATAGTAAGTAATCGAATCTAACAGTCGATCGTCTTGAAAACCTCAATGTCTTTATCATCAAGTGAAAGTAGGGTTGTTGCCATGTGTTTTTGCTATCATAAACATGTGTTCCTAACACACTATTTGCGATCACTTTAAATAAACCTATTCGAATAAGTCTACCATCTATGAAGGTTTATGATACTGGTTTTATTATATTATTTTCAAAGTAAAAGAGCAGTACAGGAATTTTCCGTAAAATTCCTTTTTAAGTAAACATCACACTAACGTTATATAAAATTGACAGGTTCTGTAGCTGGCAAGTGTGAAATTGACAGTCACTTAAAATTTAATATGAAGTGTGAAATGTTACGTGCTTGTGGAATTTTAGGGACCTTACAATATTTAGAAAGCTTTCATCACCTTACTATGTCTTGTATTCAAATATGTTTGTATTTAGGAGAGCTAAAACCATATCCTTCCCAATCATACATACAAAATTCATACAAAATCATTACACAACTTCAACAATTTTTCAGCACAAAGCATTCAATCCATTTTAGTACCATTCAATGCATATTATATATTCACGAACCACCTCTCAAGCCAGTTTCAGCTGAATTTCATTAACCCAATGTACGTAATCGTCTCGGATAGCTTTCTCTATTGACTCCCGTTAATTTTCTTCGGAAAAGATTACCGAGTGGGAAAATATACGTAGAAAAACAAAATCCGGTACTTTCTCTTTTCCACCTTTAATCTTTTTACGTGGATACTTCTTTGTTTTCCTTATGCAAGATTATTTAGCGCGATTTAAGTAAGCCCTGCCCGTTTCATTTTAGGGTTAGTTAATTAATTGGTTTGAATACAACAAGAAAGATGACTTTATATGGAAATTGAAATCTTAGAGGTAAATAAAATAATAAATAAATTTAATAATAGATTTGACGCTGAATAATAAGTCTGGCAGATGAGTCCGCTTTTCATTTAATCTAAATGGTGAAACCGAACATCTTTTGAGAAGTCTTTCTAGTAATGCAAAAATGAATCGTAATTTTTATATGGAACCTCATAAATCCACCATAAATATAAAATACACTTCCCAAAATCCATCTGATTACTTTTCATAATTGCAATGTGAAATTTAAAATACTGTTTTCCGAGAATTCAGTCGTTAATTACTGCCAATTCAAATATAACATTTAAAACATCCATTTCCTAGAATTCAGTTCATAGCTAAAAATAGTCTGCAGTATTATCGCCTTGATCCTGGTTCCAGCCAACTCACTGTGAGGGACCACAAAAAGGTACTGCCGGCAAAAAATAACCAAATTGATGTCCATCCCAGTTGTTCTCCCAGTTGTAATTTACTTTGTTGAAAAACACGTCACTATTTCTTTCGATGCGAGTTAATTAAAGCGCCCCAGTACAGAATTCTGGGAACGATTTTATTATTAAAAGGTAATTCCTGTTTATGCCCTACAGGAAGCACTCAATTTTACACACAGCAGATAACGTGATTTTATTATGGCAGTTCAGTTTATGAGTAATAAAATTATTTGTTTCGTTAACTGTGCCGGCATAAATATATTTATTGCAATATTATGCTTTATAAGGCTATTGTTCTCGTGTTATGCGTATCCGTAGAGTATTTGGATTAACGGGATCGGTGGGGCTATCAATGGTGTTATTGCACTATGCGTGAAAATGATCCCACAACTGGAGGTATATCGTGTCGCTTTGAAACTGCATAAGATTTTCCGAGCATCGTAGTAAAGATAGCCTGGAAATTACGTAACGGGTAATTGATGGCACAAGGGGTGAAAAGATCCTCGATCCTCGAAGATTAAAGAATCTTCACTAAAAAGTATTTAAGATTCTTTTTAAAACTGCAGAAAAAATAACTGCGATTTGTTGCTTAAAGGTAAAGATAATCATAAAAACATATGTATGTTGTTTATGGAGTTAGATATTTTAATTCGTATTATACAAAACTCCACTTGGAAACTGTCCAATAAAACCAAAGTAAAATAATTACATCAAAAAACTGAATATGAGTTGCTACTCTGCAAAATTTTAATACTAGTACAAACAAAACACGTATAATTTTATTACACAACCTACATATGCCGAAAAACTCGTTTGGCAGTTGCTGGGAATAAGCATAAAAAATGTGAATTTAGCACTGAATCACAAATAGCGTTGCGGTGGATCCAGACGGCGCTGGCTAGACGCCTTTATTGCAAGAATTGATTCATGAACGCTATGAGTAGAGTTATAAGAACGAGCGGAATGTTCCGTAACTCACGATTAATGCAACAAGACGGTTTTAAAAAAAAGTTGTATATCTACAGAAATATTAGTGTTATTCGGCCATATTATGAGAATCCGTGTTAAGTAAAATAATTAATTGAAAAAGCCAAAAATGAGATGCCCAGCTAACCAGAGTAGGGTTTCTGAATCTCCTTATTGTGATTAAAGTTATTTCGCTTGTACATAATGTTAATTCATATTATATCGCTTTTATAGTAATAGAAACACTCCAATCTCATTTCAATTTTAATGCTTTCACATTTATGGCATCCCGGAGATATTTATGCATTGAAATTTAATTCTTCAATTCATTTCATGTAATAAACGTCACGAATTATATTCCATTTATTATTTGGTCGTTCCCATTGTTTATTAATTACGGTCTTACTCCGTAATATCATCACGTTCGGAATACTGCAAACGTGAATTTACTATGAATAGCATAATTAAACGCCGAATATAATGTTACATTCAAACGGGCGCCACCGCAGGTATGGGTTATGATGCAAAACTGCAAATATCGGTGTGCCGACGGTATGAAATGCCCACATTTTATGGTAACATTCCACGAGTTGTGGTTTCCAACTGGCGTACAGGTGTGTCTCTGTTTTAATCTCCTAATGGCTGGCCCGCGTCGAGGTTGCCCTCGCACATTGTAAATACGTAACTAGAAAAGCCGTGTAGTTTCCTTATGATGTTCCTAATGGGGCAATAGTAATACGGCAACTCTCTGAACTTTGCATGTAATATTTACGTTGGACGCTGAAGGTCGAGCCCTTATGATGTTGTGAATGTTTTATGGCTTTATTTGCTCATGAGGATGTTTGACAGAGTGAAACATAATTAATTTATGCGGACATGGTGACTCCAAACCTGGAAAGTAAATTATATAAAAAATAGACTTAATGCATTAAGTTGTAAGTATGACGTATGACCAGATGGAACCTACTCTTTTTTTATATTGTATACAACTAATTGATGTTCATTTATTAGATTCAATGGCAGTAGATGCAGTAGACGCTATCAAACAAGATTCTAAAAACAAGAAACACCCACTTATATCTCCACTGACAATACAAAACAGTACTTATATATTTGTCACTCGTTTATAAAATGCATTCTAGCTTTTGTAACATACTATTTTGGTCTGAGGAGCACTTTAATGTCAATAGTCGAGTTGCAAAGCCCTCAGGCGCGTAGTGTAGTGACAACTTGTGGAAAGGAATCTAAAAGGTCTGAGGAACGTGCAACTAAAGTAACGCTAAACGAATTTTAGAGCGAGGACCGTCTCAAGCAAACATGCTTTCAGTTCCACAGTCTTTATTTCAACTTATTTTTCGATGCAAACGACAATGCAGTGTTGGTTTGTGTCATTTTATTCTTCTTGTGCATTATATTTCTCATCTTGACTTTATGAAATTGCTGTTCCGTTGTTGAATTTCATTAAGAATATTTTTTGTAGCCATGAAATATTTGAGGAACGATAGACGATGGACGATAGATACGAAGGCCTGAATGTCAATTATTGTTTAGAGTGGAAACTGCACTTAGGTAGAAGTAGTGTAAGACGTCTTGCAGCACAATGGTTCGACAACTTAGGAAAGGTCTTCTTAGAGAAGCCTTCGATCAGCAGTGGAAAGAGATAGGCTGAGAATGAAAAATGTTCTTGAAATATTATTGTTTCCTTATGATAATGCTTAAGGATCTAAGAGAGCAAAGAAATTAGGTACGAACCATACCTAATATGTCTAAATTAGCATCAGCCTAAATTTCCGATTATTATCACGAATTACATTTTTAATCCAATACAAACAAAGCAACCATATCCTAAATAAAATAATAACTAGTAAAAATATCACCCAGCTTAGAAATTATTTAATATCCTTTAAAAATAACGACTTGAAATAACTACAGCAGTATATAAGGGGAATTGCAATATACAACCCCAGACAGAAAGCCGGATGATGACTTGCTATACAGAGATGGCAGTAATTGGACGCAGCAAGACGAAGATCGGGGTTTACCGCGCCTGAGGAGATATCTATGTCCAACTAGCTTTGTAGTTAAATAAATTGCATGTTACTTTTCAATGAGGAATGCTTGAATCAATTTGTATCATTATAAGCAGAGCTTATTTTTTTGTTTTTTACTATTCGAGGTTGCACACCGTTTAAAGAATAACGTTTATACGTTAAAAATATCATCTATCTTCTCCAAAGATCTTTATTCCAAAATAAAACGGAATCGGCCCATTGCTGCAGAGTTTTTAATATTATTTTTTATAGAAGGTATTAATAATGTGGAAAACTCTTTAACTACATACTATCCCTGTGTATATATGTACATATATTGAATAGTAAAATATTTACAGATTACTAAATAGGGTGCTGGTCTTCGAGTTGCATTACTTAGTTAATGCGGCAACTTACTATATAACTTTGAGACCATCTGTTCTATCCAGAACAATCTCTAGATCCATTACGCCGGTGCAATTCTAAACTTATAGTGAATTTTATCCTCTGCACTTTGTGTACACGCTAAAACGTTTGTAATTAAAAAAGGTGAGTGTTCGCCTCTGTCTGTACCGCAATACAATTACTTTGCCACGAGTGGAACTCCTGTGCAATATGCATTTTCTGCTGAGCGGCTCAGTAGGCATGCAACGGCACGTAAACAATACCTTTTACATCGATGATTGAGTGAACTGTTATGAGGTTTCCACGTCCACTGACGCAGCAAAGATATATTGATGTTTACTGCTTTGATTGCTTCTTTTTTATTTGTGAAAGATGGCAAGATGGTGTTTCGATGCAGATATGGTTTTCTGATTTTTCTTATTATGACTATTAATGAAACATATATTGGTAAAAAAAGAATGTTATAGTACGTGACAGAGGATATGATAGGTCATATAATAATGGGGAGTGAATGAAGACATGACTGTTGGGATTGTTGGAAGGATCGAAGATACTCCCTCGACCCCAAATTAAATTGGGAACAGAGCAATAGAATGACGATTATAATACGGTTTTCTGTCTTTTCATGTGTTTACAAATGTACAAATGTTTATCCAAGTGGCTGTTAATATCCCTAATAATAATTTACGAACCACGCTATTGCAAAAAGAACTTTTACGTTTTTATGGTGTTTCAAATGGCGTATAACTGACAGTCTGACGTGCAACAAACGCATGCAAAATAAAAGAAGAGAGATGAATGTCCCTCGCGCGTTTGCTAAATATGAATCGTCTATTCTGTGTTGGGTGTTGTACGGTCATATTTTGTGACTGAGCCACGGTAACATGTCAAAAACTTCTGTCTAAACTTTGCCAGTAAATATTAGCACCAACGGTTGTTAAGCAATTAACGTCTAGAGTTAGGGGAGTCTATGTAAGTACACAAAAAGGAACATTAATATGAATTTCGGGGTAGTAATTAAGAATTTCAACAAGTCTTGCTTCTATATCAATATTCAAATGTACTGCTGCTATGTGTGAAAATAATATGTATTTGTATTTTCGTTAATCGTATGTTATCATCATCATCATCATGCCAGCCAATCGTGGTCCACTGCTGGACATAGGCCTCCCCCAATGACTTCCACCGGGATCGGTCGGAAGCCGCCTGCAGCCAGCGACGTCCCGCGACCTTGACAAGGTCATCGGACCACCTTGTCGGGGGCCGTCCCACGCTGCGCTTTCCAGAACGTGGCCTCCACTGGAGAACTTTCTGGCCCCATCGGCCATCAGTTCTCCGCGCCATGTGGCCGGCCTATTGCCACTTCAATGAGCTAATCCGTTGGGCTATGTCGGTTACTTTAGTTCTCCTACGGATCTCCTCATTTCTGATTCGATCACGTAGGGAAACCCCGAGCATAGCCCTCTCCATAGCTCGTTGAGTGACTCTGAGCCGTCCCATGACGCCTTTAGTGAGAGGCCACGTCTCAGTGCCATATGTCATCACTGGTAACACACAACAATTGAAGACTTTCGTCTTCAGGCACTGAGGTATATTGGACGAGAAGACGTCTCCTAACTTTCCGAACGCTGCCCAACCGAGAAGTTGGACCTGCCTAACCGGACCACTTGTCCCAAATATACATATATTCGTCTACAACTTCGAGAGTCGAGCCCCCAACTGCGATTGGGGTGGGCACAACATGGACATTCGACATGATTTTCGTCTGTTGGGAGACTCGACTGAGGTCTTCGAGCATAGTGCTAAGGTCCTCCAGCGATTCTGCCATGACTACAATTGTAATCGTATGTTATAATTTATTAATATTAAAATTGTATGTTACATAAATCATTTTTACGTTTTGTACGTTTTTACTACGAGCTCTCCGCTCTATTTACTTGTACCTACATACAAGTCCTTTCTACAGTTGTCTGGATAAAATCGCATACAACGATAAGACCGCCATGTGTTGCACTCTATTTTACTTTATTATTTTTTAAAATCGTGAGTTTGTAACATTTGTTGTGTAAAATACTCTGATAAATTCGTAACTTTGTATTTAACATAGCAATTGGGAGTAATAGGTATTATCATTATTTTGTTGGTTTTAAATAACACAAGCAGCCATAATATAGCCATATAATACATAGAATATTCATAGTGACATTAATGAAAAGACTCTAGTCAATGGAGTTACTATAAATTACATGCATGTATGCAAGGTAAATTCTGCTCCAGCCAAGGGGCGATAATGCGCCGATTCAGCGACAAAATTATGCAGAGACTGATTAAGCCAAGTTGTAATTGCGGCCTGTTCTACCTTTGGAAATCCTATGTACCCCGTGGCTTTCTCAAAAATGAGGGATGGCCACGAGGTTTAGTAGCATTGCGGAGAATCAAGGTTGTTGCGGGTTCAATCCCCAGGCTCATATCTCTGACTTTTCGAACACAAAGACAAAACCCTCTCAGTTGCATAGGAGGCCCGTGCCCAGCAGTGGGACGTTTTTAAACTGATGATGATGACCTTCTACAATATCCCATTTTAAAATCCCATTAAAACAGAACCAAACAAAGACACTTCGGCGTTTATGATATAAGTACATTTACAGCATGTGTGAATTTCAAAGCAATTCAGAAAGACATTAAGTCTATAAAATGGTAGAAGACAGTGAAGTGAAAGAAGCATGGCGTGCGTGGCGTGCATTGCTCATTCCGTCACATTTCAAATTAATGCCACTCACGACGTTCCAGTGATAATGTCATGGCGCTTTACGCGTTGACAGAGCGAAATGCAAAGCATGCATGTTGGAAAGCGGTAGAGGCAGCTGTCTTTGTAATTAATGTAACGAGACTTTTCAAAGAGCATAAAGTATACCATCAAATTTGCAAGAAATAGGATAATACGAGCATGCGTCTGAAAATTTTGACGATGTTTTTTAATAAGTAAATTCTTAAATATAAAAGTGACAATACGGAATGTGAATATAAATATGGATAGTTAACGAATGGCGAAAAAGATTCGTAAAGAACTCAAAAAAATCCTTCACATCAATCCTAATCCTGGTAAAAATTTGTTAACATCGAAAGCATTAAAAAATATATTCTTATGACTAAAACCATGCACACAAACTTAAACTCAAGTTCATAAGGATAGATTATAATAAACCGTCGAATGCTACGGTTGAAAAAAAAGGACTAGGCATCATCCACCAACATTCATCACTAACAACATTAATTGAAATATCCCTCATTATTTAATTCAACTAAAATTCCCTCACAAAAGCCGTTTTACCTCGAAACAGAATCCGAAGCCACACAGATGAAGTAAAGGGAAACAGTACACGTATTCAGATGTTACGTAGATGAAGCCAGTAATCGCTACCGCTTATAAGGCAGTTGCCTCTTCCAGCCCACTAATGGAGGGTCCCTAAACGCCTTAAGTTGTCTTACGGCTTTGAGACGGCAAGCCCGAGAGCTGGCTGCAGACCTAAGTGGTTGAGAGCGAACGGTCGGCGAGTTGGTTTCGTGCCAAATATTATCGTCGGTGAATTTACTGCTCTGTTTGTTGTAAATTGGCGTGTCGAAGGTTCTAGCATTGTTTTGCTATTGAGTGACGGTTTGTAACATCTTACTTGTATTTATGGACTGGAATTTGCTAGCTTGGCATTATTATTTATCATCCAGTGTAACGATAAGAATTAGCTTCAGTTTAAGATGTTTCCAGGATATAAGAAGCTTATAACAATTTAACTGGAGTAATTTACAATTTCCACACACTAAAAAAAAGGAATTATTGTTATACATAATAAAAGGTGCAAAAACTGACAAGACTTAACATTTGCATCGTTTGTTTAAATTTCAGGTTCTTATGGAAAAAATATTGTAAGATTTTTTTCGATAAATGAAGTATGTAACTCTTTTGGGAAATAACACTTGTCAACCCAGAAGAAGGACCTTGTTCTTTTAAAATATGTTGATGCTTGCTCGACAGTCACCATAATGGAACTTGTAGGTGATACTTCACACCCCAAATAAATAGTAAAAATTATTTCATACGCCAATAAGAACTATTTGAATAAACAACTCCGTTACCAATGTCGTACAGATCCCTGGCTTATAGTTCCAAACTCAATTTCCTTAGCAATACCAGATTAATACAGGCGTGGTCGTCTAATACCCCGACTTGCGACTAATCATTTCGGATTGTACATACGAACGTACTTCTATCTCTTTAGCCTGCAGATGATAGTGTTTTCAAGGTTGTAATAAAAGGAAAATATAATTTTGGAAGTCATATAATCATTTTGAAAATCGCTTTAAAAAGTATCCTTTTCTGTCACCTTGCTTTTTCCTCCAAAAAATTAGTAATATATTATGTTTTTATTATTACGACTTAAAAGATTTGTATACCACACACCACCACCGGCTTTATTAATACAATCGATGGAATATTTTCACACCATTCTTTTTCATTTTTCAAAGAGGCGCCGCTTTTTAACTCTCTTTTTTCCGACCTCATCTCAAGGACTTCATACATACGATAACCCAAAAATATTCTTAAAAAATACTTTCCTGAATTTTTGATACCAATAGTGCTCTCTAGGAAAATATACTTACAAGTTTATTTATTTATAAGCTTCTCGCTCCAAGGAACAAAACTAATGGATTTCGTCTCACATAGAGGTAATTTCTCTCAATATTAAGTATGGCTCGAATACGTGCGTCTTTATAAGGGGATGTTATGTAATATCGAAGTTCGGTGTAATAACACAGAGATGAGCAAATAGATTTGCGTTGCCTTGTTGACCACTCAAGTGGTCATAACAAGAGGTCTATAGACTTATCTAAAGGGTCTATTGGAATAGTTTGACTTCTATATTGGAAGATAATAGAATTTATCAGTAAACACGTGAAATTAGTGAAGCGTATATTCTTGTTACTGTCGAAGTTAGCAGACAGTCGAGTTTAGGTACTTATATTTTGTATTTAGTATGTAGATGGTAAAAGCCAAATTCGGGCTTTGCTTTTCTGGTTCCTATGTCATAAATTCCCGGGTCGGGAAAGTATTACTTTAGTTTTTTATTGGGATATTCTCAAGAGCGGCATGGAGCAAATGTAATATAACACATCCATTTCGACTTGTTTAGTTCAGGAGTAAATGTAAACTTTATTTATTTAAATCTTCATACACATGACTGTATATAGGCGGACTTGATGCCTGTGGCAGTCTCTTACACTCTACCTTAGGGTGGTGGAGAGATGAAGCATGGCTGGTGTAAAAACTAAACAAACATACATATGTACATACATTAACTTAGGAAACTTTATAAATATAATATTGGCGCCACGTGCATATTACGAAGATGTTATAAATAGAACAGAACAGTGCAGTATTCTGTTTGATCTAATTAATATTGTAATTGCGAAACCCAGTTAGTTTCTAATAATAATTAACAAATTGTCATACACAGTAATTAGCTATAATTAACTAAAATTTAATCAAGTTCATTAAGCAAATTATTATAGATATTTCTAATGAAATAATAATTTCAATGCATAACACAAATGTCTGTGAAACGTATTTAGAAACATTAAATTTTCAATACCAATGAAACCACTGAACATTTCTAAACTTTACTTCTTTGTCGTTTTCCTTTACTATCATAGCTGATGACTGATAAAAAAAACATGAAGATATTGTCTTAATTTCCTAAAAAGTGTTATGTTTACGTACCTATATGCCCCTCTAAATAGTCGGAGAATCATATGCTTACGAGACATACGAAATACGATCGAATCTAATTACTAAGTCATACAAATGTATTCCTCATACTTGTAAATTTTTATTATTATTTAAGTAGCAAAATATAAATTCATGACGAAGCTGAATTAGGAGGGCTTATAAATCCTCGTATTTCTCCGAAACTATTAATGGTAGAAATTGTATTGTGGATCGATGTAATCTGCTCTACTTTCAACACACTTCCCGAAGATTTAACGCATTAAGTCCTCAAGCGCTGGCTGAGCCTGCAAACGGGTGATTTTGTCCCGTGTTCCAGCTATTTCAGCATCGGCTGCATTAGCTGGAAATCCTCCTGGGCCCGCGTATCCCTCACAGAGAATGGAACGAAGATTATTAACACCAGGCTAGAAATGCCAAGGTCAAATATACAATTGATATTGTTTAAAAAGTCATGAGTCATTTATATTTTGTTTTTGTTCTGCATAATTGAATTAAGAATGTATATTATTCCAGTAGTTCTTGCCTGCAAATTCGTATATTGGTCAATCAACTTTTAACTGTCTCCTAAACACACATTATCGTCATTTTTACTTTAAAAGAACAGTAAGGTTTTTCAAATATGGATGTAAGAATTAAAAGTGAATTAACAATTAGACTGAATTTTAAATGTCCAAGGGACTATCTTAACTAAGGTCATGTGAATTTTAGAGTTAAATTTACTATAGATTGTTCTGCTCTATTTGAATTCTTAAAATATAAATAATTATTAACAGCAAATACGTATAAAATATACAAATTCTTAAATAACATTTAAAAAAATTAAATATGTCATTGATGTACATTTAAAGATTGATTGACCCATATAAATATTATACTTCAAGAAGAAAAGATATATTCTTTCCACAACATTTTCCATTACTGCTCCGCTTCTTTTGGGTGTTGTTGATGATGTAGCCTTCCTATAAATATAAAAGGGCTATCTAGCACTGATTTTTTTCAATTCATATCACAATATTGTGAGCTAAGTGACTTAAAGTAATAGACAAAAGAAAAACAATGGCGCACTCACATTGGATTTAGAATATTTAAGAGCTGTATCTATAATTCTATGGATGTTTACCAGCTGTAAGTTTAAAACTAAAAATCACTACAGAAAAATCTATTTCATCGTTTGAATAAAATGTACAACTTTATCATAATACTATTCAGTTCTCAGATGTCAACTGTATAAAACGTAAACGAATAAGTAAAAAACACAATATCAATTGTTCGGACATGTTTCTATTCCAATAAATTCTGAAGATAGCCCCTACAGGGTTACCTGTACCTGCAAAATTGTTCAATACAGTATATATTACAATGGACACTGGTGCAAAACGACCTCACAGGAATATTGTATTAGTTACGTTCTACCGATTTCCTTTGAATTTGCTTTTGTCTTGGCACATCCATTGCCCATATACAGAGGGGGCAGACGCCACAAACACCGAGGATGCTTTTGTAGTGCACAGGGACGTCTATTCACACTTAATACGACTACAATGCGATGTATTCTCGGACGATTTATCCGCTTTTGTTATCCGATTTCCGACGTCGCAAATGAAAACTTTTTAAACGTTTAACCTTTTTCCACGAAATTTATCTCGTTACGATGCCAATTTGCGAACTGAAAGCAAATACTCCCCCGATCTTTCTAAACTTCACTTTTTGAGTTTATAATTTATTTGGCTTGTTGTGAAATTGAATTTGCCGAATGTTTGTTTTGAACCGATGTCTGGTAGAAACAAGTTTCATTTGTATAACAGTTCTACGAATTCATTGCGTTCGTTAAATATTAAAATTGTCTCACTGAGAAATAGTGTTCCAAGTTTTATTTTTTAACCAAACATTTAATTATGCCATCAATATAATGATTGTATTGTATGATGAAGAGACATCGCATCAGCGACAAGAAATGTCATAACCAGAAGTAAAAAACCGTTAAGATTATATACTTTTGCTTCCTTATTGATGTTCACACATCACTTTCATTCCAGAGATTTCTCTTACATACACTGCCTCCCTAAGTGTATAGAGAGTCTGTGACAGTCACAGGATCCACTCGTTTCACCCATAGGTATCGACGTCAGCACAATCGTCGCAAGGCTCCCAGCCACTCCTCAACCCTTTGAGTCACCTCACACGACGGACAGGGGATACTCTTGTCGAATCGTCGTCTTGAGCCCATGTCTTGCATGTTTGGGTGACTTTATTGTGTTAATTTACTTTCAAAGGTTTATGGCTTTTAAAAATATGTGTGTAATTAAGAATGTGGAAAGACTATTGAATGTCTAAATGTTAGGATGTCAGTCGTGAACGCTGGGTTCAATACTGAAACATTTTAATTAATGTTTGGTCCCGTCGGAATGAGATAACATTATAAAAAAAGAAACTATAAATCGAAGGTGAAAATTGCCATCTTAGTCCCGATAAATGTTGGGACTGATATTAACTCATACAAAAGACACTCACTTGAAGAGGTATCTGAAATTTAAATTTAAAAATCACATTCTAAAAGCACTTGAAAGTCTACCCAGCAAACTGGGGTAGATTGACATAAAAGCAATTTTCCTATTGATATTCTTGATGGCAAACTCAATCCGAATATTTCCACGCAATCACGCAACATTCAAACACCTGATGGAAATCAAAATGGAATTCTCAAAATGACAAACCTAAATATTTGCGATGTAAACAAAAATGCCGCGTTGGCAAACCAAACAATTCGCCTCGTCTCGTTGAATTTACTTGATTTAGCGTCGACTTCTATATTTGTTTTATATTAGGTAGTTCGCGCCTGATGCGTATGCTTTATGGACCGTGAACCGCGATATCACCGAACATCTCTGCCACCACATCACTTTTCATATAAACAGACACATAATTTAGGCCAGTAGTGGCTTCGTGTGAACGCAATAAAGTGTCTTGATACCGTTCATAAACTTACTTATTTCACACAACGTTGTTTTTGTAGCCTCGCATTTTCCCTGCGATATTGAAATAATATAGTATTGTATGTTGTTGTGTTTTTTCATCATCTGGGTATTTGCTTGACTAACTGTCAATATTTTCCTTATTTTGCGCGCTGCCGGCCTTTCTCGCTGGATAAATGGTTCGTATTTTCAATTGCGGAATGGTTTATTTTTCTTTGAATCTATAGTCGTATTGCGAGCTGTTTGCGGTGATTTAACCTAATATGATTTATCTTGGGTGAATGATCATCTAATTGGCAATTTATGGACCCTTTTGCATTGACAATTTTTTTCATATGAGGCAGAATTTCGATTAGGTACCCATAAATTTATGAATATTGCAAGATATTTGCTCAATAAACCTTTATCGTGAGATGATGACAGAGAAAACATATTTTAGTACGGTAAACACATAGCAACGTCAAAAGTCTGGCTTAGTTTCAATTTCTATTTTCTACGTATCCAAGTCAATAAGATCCGACATCGCATTTTTTGCTACATATTAGACACAGGTTTGTCAGACAGAAGTTGTCAATTATGTCGCGTCTGGGCTAGTATAGACTAATTGGGCACCTATCGAAACATGACGGGCTGTATCATCCCTTCGCCGTGAAATTCAACAATGGGATTAAATAGAACATCCATCGGCAATACGCAAGAGCGGCTAAATGACGCGACCGCTGACGCCGCACCACTGTTTGTACGTCAATTTAACTAACAATCCAATTAGCCCCCGGGACAGAAACAGAATACTAATTGTTCGCATTCGGCAACACGGAACCAACCTGCGCCTAACTACGTGAATGCAGTTTTTGCTCAGCAGAAATTAACAGTAGTTATTTGATGTCGGAAATTTATTCCGATTTTCTACTTTTCGTATATAAAAGGAGTTTCTAGTTTATCATTCAAATTCCTCGTTCGGGCGAAGGGCAGTCGTAAAATTACGATGGCTGGGCCCAAAGCTTTCTACACCTCTATTATCGGGCCTATCTTTTTCGACTCAGCTGAGATTATGTGCCGACAAGCCAATATAATTTTCAAGCAAGGTTTATCCGAATGGGTTTTTAATTTGCAATTTCTACTCCAAGTTATTTATTAAGCCTCTTTTTAGAATTGTGAATAATATTTTCAAGTACTTTTGTTTCAATAATAACACTAAAAATAAACTCGAATAACAGAATAAAATGCGTAAAAACAATTTCTAAAGCAAAAACGTTTAGTAAAATATTTTGTAAGTACACAGCACTTTATTTAAACTAATCAACATTACCGTGCAGCACCTAATTCGAAGGGGACCGTGCAAACGTTATTGCCTCAGTCCCAATTATGAGTTTGCACAGTTTCCATAGTTGAATTGCCTACGTTTTCATAACGACAAACAATTTACCTTTGGCAGTGTTCTGTACCCGCTCGTTTTCTATTTTGTACCAACTTTGTCCAAATCGGGCTGCAATTGTAATGTATTTTTACGTTAAAATTTTAACAGTTAGGCGTTTTTATATAAAGTTTAAGTTTCTATATGTGACTGCCCACTAAGTGTAGATGTAGTTTTTATTGATACTCTTAAACATTGTATTTTTATTGTAAGTAATAGTTTAATCTCGTAATATAAGACTTAACAGTTTTATTTTGCTGTAGACGCTTTTAGGAAGTTGAAGTAATTTAGAGATAATTATTTTACCTTTTAAATATATGATATAAGCCATAGTTCTGTGTCCTTATTACTAACAATAATACCATGTTGAATCTATCACGCATAACGCGAAAGACGGATATCATCATTTAAGTAAGGAGATTTCTGACACCAAATATTTGGGTGTGATCAAGTGGAATCGGGGTGCATCCAGTGACGTCCAGCACCATTATCGTCCGCCTACGTTACAATTATCCAAAAAACGAATAATGTAACTAAATTTAATAATAATTTTTCGTTGTATAAAAGTCCCGATGAACAGAGTTTCAAGTTTGATTTGAAATATTCTTAAATTAAAACAGAACCGTTCCACGAAATCAAAAGATAATATAATTTAGTTTGAATTTTCATTGCAGCGGGCACGCTACAGTGCCGCACGTGCTCTTTGTTACGACTGATTACTCACTATGTTTTATTTCTCATACATTTTTCATTTCCATCTGACCCCAATTACGAATTCCACGAAAACGTATTCGAGGCAAGTAAAAAATTTACTCCAGCGATGCTGTAACTCTATAGGATTCGAAAACCAAATTTAAAAAAAAAATCTTTTGTCGTCATTTTAACGTAATTATATTTTTCTGGTTGCAAATGAGTTTTGTCATTTCATTAAACTACGTACGTATTGAATTCATCACGAAATCCATTTGATTCTATCAACACTATCACTTAAATGAAAAAAGCTATCACCATATTAAATATCATACTTTTTTTTTATGCCACTCTTATTCGTAAGTAAACCCAAATTCTAACATTCCAATAATTAAATGTATTTTCTCACACATTACTCATATTATCCGCGAGATTCTTTAACGACATACTTACAAATTGAGTTAATTACCAGTCAAGTTTTTAACCAACCTCAAAATATGAGGGCAATAGCCTCGCCTATAATTTTATGTGTATGAATAATGCAATAGTGTTTTTGGCAAGGACGGCGCTGCATAAATTGAATGGTGAGACTGTCCTGGATTTTTTATTAAATAAACTAGAGGGAAATCCGCACTCGACGATGCATTAGAGGCCTATAAATAAGAGTGAACGGGAGAAAAACTACAGCATGTAATGTCTGAGGCTCGTAGGGCAGGAAGTCCGGCGTCCGTCGCATCCGCTGCTGTCTGCTACTGAAAGCCTTTTAGTTCAATTTAGCGTAAAAAAGAGACCAACCACCATTCCTGTGTTTTATGCCGCAAAGTAAATTGCCTTCGAGTACGCATGCACGTTGTAATGGGCAATAAAATATTTTATACAACTTTTAGATTATGGCCTTGTGGATAAGACGTATGGTTGGACATAATCTCTGTGGTCGCGGCTCTAAATTGTAGGAATATACTTTTGAGTTTTCAAAGCAAGTATGTATTTATGCTATGAATATGTAACTACAAGCCTTCAAGATCTTTATTGTTTAATCGCAAATTCAAATTTTCGCTTCTACTCCCAATGGATTAGCAGTAAGTTATTCAATAATCGACTATAGAAACGAACTTGCCGAAAAATGTTGCTTACCTTATTCTTAACTCGTATTTGTGTGCATACTTTTATAAGAAACTAGCTTTTGCCCGCAACTCCGTCTGCGTGGACTACAGGGTTGGGTTCAGAAAGAAAATAAGTTGTAGTTTTTTACTCCACAAAGCCCCATTTACGTAAATATACGAAAATCATACAAATCGGTCAAATTGTTTAAACGTGAAACCGTAACATGCCGGTCGGCGCCTTGTGCATTATTATTGCGCGCTTGATCATTTTTTTAAAACAGCGATATCTTCTAAGATACTTAGTGAAATCAAATGATGTAAAAGGCAATTTTATTTAATATTAAATACTTATAATTAATAACGTATTTATTTGGATAAGGGTTAATACCATATTAATAAAAACACCTTCACAAATAAAACATTACTTTAAAATAAATTTGGTTAGGATAAAAAACGTTATAGTGTGCCAACCTTAAAGAATAGATATATGCTGTCGCGGACTTTTTTTTAGAACTTTTAAAGAGGAACAATTCTCTCATACATTATTTTAGCGAAACTTCAACCGTTTCCGCAGCGCACGCAGCGGAAGCTCACGAAAAGGAAAAAATGTCCCCGATTTTGAAACATTCTTTATTGCTGCTCCGCTCCTATTAGTCGTAGCGTAATGATATATACCCTATAACCTTCCTCGATAAATGTGCTAACTAACACTGAAAGAATTTTTCAAATCGGACCCGTAGTTCCTGAGATCCTAGCGTTCAAACAAACAAACAAACAAACAAACAAACAAACAAACAAACAAACAAACTCTTTAGCTTTATAATATTAGTATAGATAAATAATCAAATTTATGCCAATCAATTAATGTATGTACATATGTCGCTGTGCTTGGAATTTTTTTGATAAGCCATTTTTTCCCAATGCAATATAGCGTGCAATTTGTACATTTTGGCGTGTGTCCTACAGAAGTTTTGTGGCTTTATGTATGTATGTATCTTTACCCAATCCTTTGAAGATAAAGACGAGAGATGTAAGTATGGTTAGCCACATACCACTTCACTTAACGCCAAACACCTCGCTTTGGGAATCACAGGTGTTCTACACGACTTTGTGAATATACAACGACTGGTTTTATCACTTGTAAAGTCCTGTCACTTCGAGGTTTCTAAATACTAAATGAAATTTGTTAAAAAACATAATACCATACTATTTATGTTTAAAAATAAATAAGTTTTAAATCTTAAACAACTTTTAATAATATTAATAAGTTTACTAAAAAGATATACCAATTTAATAAATAAAATAAAATGAAGTGTTTTCAATTTGTATTTTATAATAGCAGCAATTATAAACAGTGCTATAAATAGTTTAAAAACTCGTTTTATGTGCACTTTATATGCAAATTTATTTATGACATAGGTTAGAAAATGAATAGTTATTTTCAATACAAACGCATAAGCTTACTCCAAGTAGCGCTTTAATTGTGCAATCAAGCGTAACAGTGGACATTAAAAGGTAGTTAAAAGGTAGAGGGGAAGAAAGTCGGAATAGAAACAAATGACGAATAGTTTCCTACAGTAATTGCATACCTAGGCTCAATACCCGCAACAGTCCGATTAAGTAGTAATTTACCAAGGTAAGGCATTTAACTAAATTGTCAATTTCAATTGAAAATTCCTTAGAAATTCCGCTCATTTTCTTTGAAGACAAATGGACGCAAATAGAGCAAATTCCTTTGTTACGGAAGCTTTGTACAAAGGCAAAACTGAAATAGTTATATTGATCTATTTGGAATTCGAATTGCCATCTTTGAGGGTATACATCGTCCGTGGAATGATTTATGGAAATACCCGGAATTTTTTTTTCTTGTTGTTTTTCAGTGTAGTTGGGTTTTACTACACACAGCACTGTTTATAAGGTCGGAGCACGCTCTCATTACTGTCTGATGACGTTGTAAAGACCGTCTGAAGCTAACAGCTATTATGGCAAGCATTTTATTCCGTCTTTTTTCTCCATTTCTGTTTGTGAAAGTGTATGGGATTATTTTTGCTTTGTAATTTAATGTAAGTTTGAGAATTACGGTGGAATAAGTTTTGTTTACCAGCCAACACTCGTCTTATGTGTAAGACTCTTGGGACATCATTTTAAGTGATATAAGAAACTTTGAAAGAATTTTTATTTATTTATTTTATTTATATACACTTTATTGTACACCAAAAAACAACAAATAGAAAATAATAATAATAACAATAACCAAAATATTAGGTACACAATAGGCGGTCTTATCACTTACTGTGATCTCTTCCAGACAACCTATTTTACAATAGTAACATAAGAGAGGAGATGGTACGGGTAATTCATCACAAAAACAAAAAAAACAACATAAATGATGTACATAAACAAAACAAAAAAAAAAAGCAAACAAAACAACAAAAAAAATTAACAAGTAAAAACAGACAAAATAAAATAACATAATATATATATATTTATTTAAGTTAAAAACTGGAAAAAGCCTCATCTATTATTTTTGCGAATAAAAGATTCTGATGAGTCTCTTAAATATAGGAAGTGACTTAGCTTGTCGTATTGGCAGTGGTAATTCATTCCACAAGCGAGCTGCATGTACCGTGAAAGAATGATTTAGGAATTTTTATTCTTATGATGCAATAATTTTATAGCCAAGACATTAAACATGTTCTGAATAACTTCTTCTTCTTCTTCTTCATCAACCCATATACGCCCACTGCTGAGCACGGGTCTCCTTTACCATTGAGAGGGTAGGTAGGTAGGTTATTATAGGTACATTCATGGTAGGGTTCTACCATCTGAATAACTAATTACAATAAACTAAGGCATCCTGAGAGATATTGCAGATCTATGATCACTACCAATGAGGAAGAGTAATCTAGTTCTAAAAAACGGCTGGAAACATAACATTAATTATAATTGATAACAAACGTTTAGCAATTTCATTAACTGGAATAACTGGAACTGGAACATACGTCAAGTTCATAAACTCGTAGTTGATGATGCTTAAAACATGAACACCTTTTAAAATCCTTTCTCGTCAACATTCCATGGCCAAGATAGTCAAAGATAGCGTTTATTTGTGACATAATTCCGTGCGCTCCCGCTGTGAAACAATTACTTTCGGCTACGCATAATAAACATAAGGAAAAATAAAAGAACAACACTACACGCAGTAATAATGAGGTTCCCACCATCGTTATTACGACAATAATAGTTTCTGCATTGTTCGCTGATAGTTCCGAATCGAGTTATTATTTCGAGAGAAAAGGGGAAGTTGGTAAAAGAAAAAGAAATTAACGAAGATTAAGAGGCGATTTCGTGAGTTGGGTAGTTACTCGCATGATCGGATGTTGGATAAAAAGGGCCGTGACGTAAGCATATTCCGTAACGTAATAAGGGCTTGGGAAGTACTCTTGATTTATCGTAACATTGTTATTCAATTTGTGAATGATACTAGGAATTTGATAGGTTAGATTTACACCTGATTTTGTGATGAAATAATGTTAATATAGAAACTAATTAAACCAGATCTATTCCAGGTTTATGAATTATAGATTATATTTATTGTGCGTGCATTGTTCAGTTATAGTCGCTGAATAAAAAACAAAAAAAAGTAAAAAAATAGTCGAAAATTCGCCTGGTTATTTGTCAGATATTGTATACATATGAATACCTACATATTATCGTAATCATTTTGTTTTATAAAATTTTATTCATTGCTATAGAGTAAAAAAAATATTTTTCAATGCGTTCTGGTTTTTGTTTTTATAATAGGGATTACTTAATGTTACGTTTAATACAACAAACTAAAATTGACCTCACCAAATATTGTTACCGATACATTTGCCGGTTCGATAATTAAGTGTTGGAAAACTAAATTAAGGATTGTGTGACCGCAAAGCCATTACTATATTAAACCGCAAATGTTAGTACTGTTAACCTGTGTACACAAAGCGGTGGCAAATAAGACACTTTCACATTGTGTTATATTTGTACTAAACAACATAGTTTTAGTAGATGCTTTACATTTAGTAGCCTCCGCACAATAAGGATTTTTATCTCCATTATTTAGATCAAAATATAAAGTGGTATTGACTTGTGTTCTTGTTCTAAATTAAATTTGTGCCTTCAGTAGATCGATTTGCGGTACTCTCTAGCTATCGTAAGGAGCGACGTATATCTAAGTTTTCAACGAGAGCTAACTTGAAACTGCTGCTAAAACGTGCAATCTCGTACTTGTCATACATAGACTGCTAGTATAGACGATCATCCAAAATATTGTTCAGAAATCATACAAAAACAAAAACAGTCAGAAATCATACAGGCAAAATTATCGATACACTGCAAAAACATTTCACCCAAATTCCACCTCGTTGGTTTAACGCTAGATTGTATTCCATTATCATCCTACAATATAAATACAAAATTCTAAGAATAGTTTTCTACCCGTGAATGCCACTACAAAAGTCAAAATTTCCGTAAGTCGTAAGTGTGTCGACAAAAACCAAGTCTCAACTGCCAGATTTATTACTAAAATATGGTGCTTTGTTTCGAAATACAACAAACAATGAAAATAATTTATCAAATGACGTCGTCAAAAGCTTTGAATGCATTATGCATGCCGCCTAAACCCGCAGGCGGCGGTAAAGTCTTGCGTGCAGTGTAATGTGATAATATCAGTGCAGCGAGTATTACAAACACATTAACTCAAAAACTGTATGGGGCTGGGGTAATTCGAAATATTACTTTATACAAGCCCTTTGTAGCCTTGAAGATCGCACTTTGTGATAACTTTTCCATATTAAAGGAATGAGGCAGGCACGTTTATATGTGACATAAGGAATTAATGAATATTGATGATACTATTTAGTTCAAGTCTTCTGAATAAGCTGCAAAATATACTAAACTCTCTGTGGTAACTCCCACTCCAGCTTGCAACAGAAGATAGTTTGTTTCCTTAAAGATGCAGAACTTTTGCTGCGAAACAATTTGGAAGGCAATATCTTACTTACTATTAGCTTGGAAGATTTAGAGTTTACATGAATTATCCGTAGCATTTACCATGAAGTATTTTTCCTCTACGAGCCAATATCGAAAAAAACCTAATGAAAATCAAAAATAGAACAGTGAAGCTTTTGTTATTGGAGTAAAATAACAGTATCGAGAAGGGCGTATCGATCACAAAAACCGATTATCTCTCGTTAATTACATTAATGCCTACCGGCCTACTTGTATTACCGGTATACTGATTAAAATCTCTCGGTGGCTGTCATGGGTATTGAGAGGGATAGGATATCCCATGACGAGGTTCGAGGATTAAATGTGTTTAGGACTTCGATTGGGATGAATTCTGCTTATGAATCAAGGTGTTTTTTAACTCGCTTTTCATTTCGATCGGTAAGTCTTTAATAGAGTATTTCAAAATAGTTCTCAATTCACAATAAATTTCAGTATTTCATCATACCCAACACAGTATTTTTTAGTTATAATACCGAAGTTTATGTCACCTAAAATGTATAAATATTTTTATATAGCTTCTATTTTTTTGCAAAGAGCAACACGCTCTTTTGTGAAGCCAATATAAAAAAGCCTTCCGCAAGCCATTGGTATGAAAAGCACCCTTCAATTGACAGAACTTTAATTAAAAACGTCAGTTAAGTTGTAACATCCTTAACACTAACCTACATACATCCTTTTAGTTATTCCTGAATTTCTATTATTCTTTATTCATTTATAATCGCTTTCCATTTTTATAATAACGGACACTACCCTAAAATTGCGTGATTGTAAGTCCCAGGAAAGCGATCATGATTAATGATAAATATTTTACCTCCGGTGACAATTTGGCCCTACCTAAATGTCTAATAACTTAATTTGGAATATTCCGTTGATTGTAAACCGTGACGTAGGTTAATAATATTATTACAATAGAAATAATTTGATTTATTGTGGCTATGTAGGGTGCAATAAATTTCTGTTTAATAAAAATCCTCTACAGACGTCAAATATTGTATCGAAAACTGCGATAAACATGACGTTCTTACGCATAACTGGGCTCAAAAAACGTCAATTGTAATATTAGTCTTTGTATCGATATCGAAATCATGGTGTCTCGCTTCACAACGTAGCTCTAGAACCATTTTTCTACGGCGGTAAAAAAATATTATATCAAAACTTCTAAAGAATTAGAAGACTATAAAAATCGCTAATTTTAACAGGCAAGTACGAAGTTTAAAAAGGCAAAGAATATTGAGATGTTGAATTACGCTTCATCGCTTCATTTATAAGCAATTTAAGAATTAGAAGTTTTCTGGCTCACACAAATCGCCTAACTATGGGCTAACTTTCTTTAACGATCTATTACAGGCGAATTACTTCGGACCGATTCTGTTAATGTAATTTAAATACTTTGAACTTTAATCATTTTGCGATGGTTTTTAGATCTCGCTATGATGTAACTTTTATCGACAAATTATGTTTTAGCCACTGACATCTTTTTGTGACCGTTCCAGTGTAAAAATTAAAAATAATGTTATAATTCTACATAACTTGTTTATACTCCGTCTTTATTTTATGATCAGAGCATTGGGCGTATGATTAAGATTGTGTTTTGATGTAGTTATTAGATGGTCTTACTATTTGAACGATAAACCTCTAAGACTGAGCAATTATTATCAAAAAAGCAAACAAGTGTGGGTGTGCTATTTAGCTATTCGGGTTTTCTAAAATCTATCCGGAGCTAGGTCTCCGGAACTTAATAGTAAGTAAGAAAAGTATAACAATAATATATTACTCGTAAATAAAAGTCTTGCCATTTCACTTTAAACAGCACGAATTCACAAACAAGAATGATAGAGTGCCTGATCCCAGGATAAAATTTGCAATATAAATGTATATTTGCTTAATGTGCAGAACGTTAGTTATTTGCTTTATCGTTTCCATCAAGGCACATGTGAAAATGTGCTTTGGGACGTGCAGGCGATCCTGAGCACGGGAACCGGCTTATCGCATTACGTCGGGCCAGGGCTGCCGACTTGAAAAATACCTTTTATCAGACTTTTACGACAGTTCCCAACAAATAGCTGAAATATATTCTGAATTATAAAGTTGGCCACGTTTTCATATCGGCTTTTATGTACACATTTCGGTTGGGTTGGTTGTGTTGGGTGTTAAATGTGGAGAGTAAAAGTAAAAGTTTGCGTAAAGGCTGAATTATATAATTATTAGAGTTTCAATGAAAAGAGAGCGAGCAAAGAGGTATTATGTTTTAAGTTTTGCTCTTAAGTTCTAGGCTCCTTCATTGTTTTTCATTCATCGCTAGAGAATTCAATATAAAAAACATGAATTTGGTAAATGCATTTATAATTCTGCACTGATCTCTCAGCTTTCGAAGAGAAAATTTGGATCAATCCTAGACTTTCGCTCTGTTTTCTACTTTAATGTCTGTGAATAGTACCAAGTAAGGTCATTGACCGTCTGTCGTCTGTATTTCCAATGATATGAAATAGATATCATTTAACACACTTTAATTTACAAAAATAATATACTGTTTAATTCTGGCATTTTAAAGTGCCTTTGTAATAATATTATGCTTTGTATAAAAAATGCCGGCATTGATAAGTACGAGTATATTTACATAATAGTCTGGATATTATAAAACATATCTTTTAAATTTAAATAGTTCTTGAAAATTTGTGAAAACCCTGCTAACACAGTTTCCAGAATAACTGTATTCTCAGCGAACGTTGTGCAAGAATGGAGCTCTATCTGTTTACATTTTTGATCGATATGCGAGATTATACAATCGATTTTGGCTAAGTTCCTTGCGGAAACTGCAAACAACAATCAATGTAAAATCGGAGTTGTACAACTGAGATCCGATAGATTGAATGCTACATTGTTCTCAGTTCTGTACAATCTAAATACAAAATAATCCAGTTGTTCACGTCCGTTTGCTCTGAGAGTATAGTTGGTTGGTAGATCCTACGCAGCTGTGGTTATCCATTTATATATTGTATAGTTGTACTTATAATAGGATTACTCTTCCATTACACACAGCGATGTTATTTGAAAATTATTTTGCAGAATTTTCACTAGGATATGGTGGAATAACTTATGTCATATTTATAAAGCAGTAATAGATAAAAGGTCTTACAAGTAATAAGCTAATAAAAAAGATACATACATTAGGGTGTCCCAAAAAAATCAAAATCTTTTTTTGTCAACGCATACCCTCTAATTATTTTCGAATGGTGTTAAAACACTCATAAATAAAATTTCATGAACTTAGGACCACTGCAACCCGTGCCGACTTGCATTCATGTGTTTCAGTACTTACATACTTTGTATGAACTTCGGCGCGTCGCAATATTCGCATGGAAGTTTCGTGGTTGCTTGTTTATTGTATTGGTAAACGCCTCTTTTTGTTTAATCAATATGTCAGATTAAGATTTCAAAGGCAAATTTTAATAGGGGGGTGCAAAACATTAAAATAAAGGCTTAAAACTTCTCTGTAAAGAGCAAATATTGGCAGTTCTGTTTAATAAAATTCGTGAAGTAAAATTGAATTTTGTAAATCGCAAATCTAACTATTCGAGATTAATTATTTTTTGTTAAAGGGCTTATATGCCTATTTAAGCTTTAATAAACTAATTTTAAGAAATAAGTTGCCTTATACCGACTCTGAAGAGATCAACAAATAATGCGGAAAAATCGCAAGATGTGTTCGTACAGTGTCGTCAAGAGTTTGTTACAAGCTTGGACTACTTTTTGTATATTGCACACGCCAGTGCCCTTTAATTGATAAAAATAAATCTAGATAATAGATATAGTTATATAATTAGATATACATTGTTTTACCGGACAGAATTATGAAGGAAATTTAAGGGTTGGCTATCAAGAATTAACAGTTATAGCTATAATCATATTCTTTGGTGGTGATACAGAAAGAAAATTGACTATTCGATCTCCAAGTTGTATGTACCAGACACCATGATGGCCGAAGCAATTAATTGATTAAAAATGTCGTAACTTATTTTTTAATTGTAAATTACTAATAAAAAGTCGCACTATTAGACATCTAGATTTGCATCGCTATATACCATGTTAAGGCTTGGATGCATTGTATATTATCAGTGACGGCACCTTACCACGACTTATGTTTGCTTAATACTTTGAAACCCTGGGAAACTGTCAATAAAATTAACTCAGAAATGACTATACAGAATATTTTTCAGCATTTTTGGTCTTTGGTTCATGAAGTAGCTGTCTTGTCTCTATGTCACTATGATGGAGATCAGGAACCAAAAATGATAATATTTTAAAGCTTAACTAAAAAGGATCCATCAATTCATATCCCCTGGAAAGATATCTGCGTGATTTACTTTTTTAGACAGACATAAACGACTTTATTTCGATCAAAAACTAGTCTTGCTCTTCTTCAATCGTTTTAAAAATTTTGACACTTTTCTCAATGAGTTGCTTACTTCACAGACTAGTTATACTTCTTTTCAAGCAGTTAAGAAATAAATAATGACACTAAAAGTCGCTAGTGATACTGCAAATTGCAGTTATACTGATACAGAGAATTTTCGTGAAAAAGTCACCTTTAAAGGGAAACTAAAGCAATTTTTCCTGTGATTTATCCTAACAGTAAAAAGAAAACTTTAAGATTAAAATATCACAAATATTCCTGTTTAAATAATAAACATATAATACCGGTGAAATAGGGTATAATTTTGAAAATAAAAATTAAGTTTTTATATGTGCTCTACAATTACCATACAATTTTTTTCTTAAAACTTTGCCATCAAGTCGGCACGGGTTACCGCTATCCAATATCGATAATATTTCGTATTTGAGTTATTAGGGTCAATTAGAAAAAATATAGAGGGTATGCGTATCTAATTTCGAGAAAAAAAAATCGCCCTACTAAGCTGGGACACCCTAACATACATATTATAAATAGTTATGATGATCAGTAATTAATTAAGTCTATATTTCCGAAGGAGTAGGTTAGGTTAAAATGTACACTTTATCTCGTATGTGACTGTGGAGTGTAATTGTAAAAAAATCGTCATTATTAGTCTCAAAATGGGAAAAAATAATCTGTAAAGTAGGATAAATGCTAAAAAAATAATGCATGAAATTGGTTTCGCAAGTAATATGAGAGTAGAAGAACGAGAGCAACACATACACACCTCGCCCGCTCGCCTTGTGTATCTCGATACTAAGTTTTGTAGTTATTGCTGCAATCAACGTTTTCAAACTAAATAAGCAGAACTTGAAACAACTTTTATTACTTTGCAAATTCAAATTGCCTTCAATACTTAGTATTATATGCACATGTACATTGTACATATACATTGACAGTGCAGACAGGGGTATATTTCATTTTTTTGTTTATACCTTATTTCGTCAGATGAGTGTAATAGGTAGATTTTTAGACCTTTGCCTTCGTGAAATAGAATATGTGAATAATTCATTGCACACTGCAAAATTATGTCTCATGACGAATGACACAGTCAATCGCTTTATTGCGATTTAAAAAACTTAAATAACATTTAATCTCAGAACAACGACCAGTATTAGCCACATTTAATTGTTACTAATTAAAAAACCCGCACAAGGCCAGCGTTGTGGATTAATGTCTAAATTCTCTCAGTTGTAGATTCGGCCCGTGACCGTGTAACTTCTGGGAGTTAGACGCATATGTTCTGATATAATCAATTGTAACAAATTACAATGTGCATAAATTATACAAATATCGATTAGCACGCGAACTTTATAAGTCGGTTAGTTTGCATTTCAAATGGCGAACTCAGCACTGACAAGACTGAGTTTCCGCATGTTCTAAATTGTTTAATCTCGTATGACCCCGGGCCTTCTGCTCTAACAAGTAAATCCTTCTTACGGTTCGTACAAACGAGGCAGCATAAGCGTGCAGGTACATTTCGTACCTAATTTCGTAAACAGCTATAGTTAAAGCCATTCGGCGGTCCCCGATAAATACTTTAAATAGTTATTGTGGAAGTTTCGCCCATTGCGGTTTGTCCTTTTTGCCCGGAGTAATACTACGGCTTAGCGGACTTAGAATGTGCAGGTAATTCTCAACTTGCATAACAGGTAAAGTTTAGTTTGCGGCGAGTTTATATAGTTGTGATGTTTCCGTACCCTTTCCTCTCTAACTTCCGTCCACTATCAAGCCGACAACGCCTCTATGATTTTGCGTGTTCGGTATTATGAATGTTGGTTGTGGTGCTTACATAAAATAATTCAAAAAGGTATGAATTATCATAAATATTGGTGTTGTATAAAATAATGAATAGTTATGTATACCGCTGATATTTGATCATGTGCTGAGATACAGTTATAGCCATTCACTACGCCTGCATTGAAGACTTATGAAATCCAAAATTTATAACTTATAAATAATAGCAATCACTATCGAAGACAATTCATTAAAATAAATTTAAAAATATCTTCGAACATAAAAGCGGCTTGATATTTCATTCTATTATTTGCCAATCAGCGGGTTATAACATACACATACATACATAATTTCAAATTGTATTCCTTAGATGGGTAGGAAGAGGTATTTTCGTCCCTTGTAATAGAGGTCGAGCTTATTGTCGTTGTGCGGGAAAATTTTTAGATTCCGTGAAACTAATGAGAATTTCCCAATAGCACTTAAGACATCTAGATTCCTTGGCACAAAGTAAAAAAAATAAAGTTTATTTTTATTTAACTTGATGCTTATAGATGGGCAACATACATCGTACATTTGTATATAAGTCTATTCTCATATGCTTGCATTTTATTCTTATGTAATACCGTATACTTTAAAAATATAAGCGTTAAATTATATCTCAAAGTTTTGAAAATTCTGGTTTACAATCTCTTAACATAAGAGTATAAAACTGCGCAAACTTTATGTTGTATATGCATTTTTACTGAAGAAAATATGCAGCGAAACGATGATAAACGAAAATATTAGCATCCACTAACACGTGTGTAAGCGAAGAAAAATATAAAACTCCCACCGTGTTTTCCTTGTACTACGAATCTTTGATGGAACCTCAACAATATAAGTATAGTAAAAAGAAATCCTTTACTTTTGCATAAAATTGAAGTCTTTAATTATTGTAGGTTAAATATTGTGGTAAAATAAATCCATGTTAATAATAAAAATTAGTTTAAATCGTACAGCAAGACCATTGCCAATTATATCTCTCGAACTTTCGCCCTACACATTTTGCAAATATTGAAAACGCTTAGTGTAACATTTGTTGCAACAGCGCGGCTCCCATCGAGCCAGAAGCAATTACGGAGCGAGCAAAATATTAATTCGCACTTTTTGCCTTCCTATAAATTAAAAAATATCTCTAATGCGTTTTTTATAACAAGCTGCGATCGCGAGTACCCTCGATTACGGTGCAACTGTTCAACGACGCTCATATATACTGGAAATGTTACCTCGGGGTAGTGTTTGCAAACAAAATGTTTTTGCTTTCAATATAAACGAGTGTTATGTATAGAAAACACGGTGCAAATTGTTGGAAATGTCCCCAAGGGCGCATTGAGAGCGTGTTTTGTTGATACCGTGTTACCTGGCGTCTTACCGCCAAATAAACGCTCACTTAGAGTGGTTTGTCAATAAGAGTCGGAAAGCTTTTACTTAGCCGCCGCTCGCGGGCGAAATACGTAAATGCTTTTGTCGTTCACTTCGACGTTTGCATTTTGTTAACTAAATGAAATAACTCGTGTCGACGGTGTTTATATACAAAATTGCTTTGCAGCTAAATTAATCAGCTACGGAACAATGTATGTAAAATTGTATACTAAAATATACATAAACAAATAGGTGAGGTAATATATTATAATCAAATTAGTATTCCCATCACTTGTAATTATGTTTTGCTGTTGATACTTTGTTACGCCGTATTTATATTACTGTGTCATATTATCATAACTTCAGTTAACCGTCGCAATACATATAAAAACCTCAATGTGTCCCGAAACCCAACCTTTTACTATTTCCACACAATTAAATTACGCGTTGGGACAAAATCGACTGTTCAGGCGGATTTAATCGTAAGACATTTCGGTTCTCCTTTCATGTGTAATTTCCCAATGGCGGTCGAACCAATGGCTTCCTCTAACAATTTGTGTTTTGTTTCAGTTATTATATTTAGAGATCCTTTGAAACAACGACATTATGTAAATCTTATTTTTGCTATGGAGAGTTATGTTAATGGAATCTTGAGTAACCTACTTTGATCATCTTTGAGATTTCTTGCATTATCGATTCCATATTCGAATTCGGTCTTGGTGTTTGAGATCGAAAGTTCTCTCTTAGTTACTAGCACTTTTTGATTCTTTGTGTGCTTAAAATCTGGGCTGCTCATGTGTACTTCGATAGAAGCTCAAAAATCGGACTTTTCTTACAAAATTCCAAATATTAATCTTTACGCTTTAAAATTTTTATACAGAAAAAACAATTTGACATAAAAATGAGAAAAACTAACCCCACGATAAACAAACATAAGCTAGACATTACACAACATTGTAACGCTTTTGGTCTTCTATCGAAGTACAGCAATTGTCTACAAACAGATAAGAACTAAAATGGAAATCACATCTCTTCTCTATAAAAGTATTCCTGCTGACAATACAAAAATCTGCTTCACCCTCCATCTACGCCAGACTGATCCATATCGGTATGTAATTGTGATGTCCGGGCTTACCTCATACATTTTTACGGTGAGACAATAGGGTGATAAGATAAAATATGTCAGATTACGTATGTACATAGGAGATTTGGTTCGAGATACTTAGAATAAATTTGCTTCACGTTGGATTATTAGGATGAAGTTGACTAGAGAAGAACTCTAGATTTCTGTTGTAAGCATCACGCGAATATGAAAATTTCTGCAAATATAGAAAATACAGTTATTTATTTTTAAGAAAAAAAAAACATTAATAATTATACCTATGAAATCGTAACATACAGCCAAAAAAATCTCGTAGAGAATAAAGGCAGGTATTTAACGCTGTTTATGTGCAAAGTAATAAATAAAAGTGGTAAATCACCGATATAACAGCAAAATTTATCGAATCAGTAATTTATATTACACACGAAGACACATATAAACTGGTCACTAACACAAATTTATCTATACCCTAAGTTTTTATACCAAATTAATAACGCATTCTTCAAAATCTGTATAAATTGTCAATAGATAAAACTAGACGCAATGTATAGAACTCGAGGAGGTATTACGAAGCACACTTTACTGATTGTTTCCTTCAAACGTTTTGTAAACCGGCGCGGTTCAGTGGTCCGCGAAACGTTAACAATGTACATACGAATACGTTTGAGCCTTTGTTATTGGCACTAGTGGAAACAAATTTATCTGTTACTCTAAGGACTTATACGTTATGCATTTAGAAAGTGTCGATTATTGGATATAGGTTTTTAATCATTGCTCAATCATTTGAAAACTGTCCCGATTGATTGGTTTTATAGTGTTTTTGTTGATCCGGACGTACAAATTGTTACATCTGATTTAATAAATACCAGGTTTGAGTCTAGTATTATATTATTATGCTTTCATATAAAAAAATTCATGACAGAACTGCAGAGCCGAAAAATATGTATAGAAAACCGGCGATAGTTACGCGTCATATACCTGGACGTAACTGGCAGAACGTATATGTAGGAAACATCTTTACATACACAGCGTGGATTGAACTCTTGTTTTACAAAGCAAACAGCAACAGTTCAGACACAGTATCGTTCCATAAAAAAATATGCAAAGCTTTGTTATCCCTTTCTAAAATAAAAGGAAATTTTCAATCGCAGGAGACGAGAGCACTTTCCTCTCAAACGGTTCATTGTGACGTCAGATCTTCGGGGTCGATTTTCGCATCGGTGCAGCGTTTATATCGGGCTCAGTCTTTGTCTTGAGTCTAGAACGCATCGTGTTTTGTTTATACCCACGTTACGTCAGAGCACTTTGTTATTTACTAGCTCCTGCCCGCGTTTTTGGAAGGATTTCAGAATTGTTTTGAAATGATGATTGTAGGATTGAAAAAGAGTTTGTAAGTTTGGGTTATATTTTTCGATAATCTGTGTGGCTGTTGGGAACTTTTCGTCATGCATGAAAGTTGTTTGTAATTTAGTAGAGAAAATTGCATCTATTGGGTTGGCAACTAAGTAATTGCGGATTTTTTTCAGAAAATTAATGACAATTTTTTCATAGAACTAAATAACTTTATTCTGTAATGTGTTGCCCATTTTGATCAATGACCTTTTGCCATCTTTCAGGCAGCATCATAATCCCACGTTCATAAAACTTCTGGTTTTTATTAGCAAAAAACTGAATATGGTACGATTTGACATCATCATCATTTTTGAAATTTTTACCAATCAAGGAGTTTTGTAAAGATCGAAACAAAAAGTAATCAGATGGTGCAAGGTCAGGACTACATGGTGGATGTGGCAAAACATCCCAACCAAGCTCCAATAATTTTTACCGAGTGACCAAAAATGTGTGTGGCCTTGCATTTTCATGATTTCATTCGATTTGTCAATTCGGGCCACTTTTCTTCAATTGCATTGTTTAATTTCGTTAGTTGTTCAATGTAGACTTCAAAATTGATCATTCGGTTGAGTGGTAAGAGTTAAAAATAGACAATTCCTTTGTAATCCCACCAAACTGATAACAAAACCTGCTTTTGATGAATACCTGCTTTTGATGTTGTTTGAGCTGGTTCACGTAGCCTGCTCCATGATTTTTTCGGCTTGATATTGTTGTAAACAACCCATTTTTCATCGCCAATTATCAGTCGTTTTAAAAATGGGTCATTTTCATTACGTTTCTTTAGGAAATCGCAGCTGTTAAAGCGTTGCGTTAAATGCATTTCTTTCAGTTGTGAGTTCGAGTTTTTGAGCATAGCCAAGTTGTTTTAAGTGGTTTTCAATGCATGTATGTGATAAATGAAGCTTCTCTGCATTATCACGAGTTATACTGTGATGATCCGAATCGATTATTGCTTTGATTAAGTCGTCATTAACTTCAACTGGACGACTAGAGCGTTTTTCGTCTTTGAGTCAAAATCACCAGAACGAAATTTGTCCAACCAATTTTGACACTGCCGTTCTTTTAGGGCTTCGTCACCATAAACAGCACATAACTTTTTGTGAGCTTGCGATGCGTTTTCCCTTTGCGAAATTAAAAAGCAAAATATGACGATAATGTTCCTTTTGATTTTCCATTTTTCAATGAACACCAAACGAAAATTACGTAACCGATCAAAAAACTTTTTTTACTGATTGATAGCTGAATTGCCAACTATCAAATACAAAATTAGTTTTACATTTGGATTACGCCAGCAAACCTAAAAATTCAACTGAAACATCTATGAGTGAAATCCGCAATAACTTAGTTGCCAACCTAATATATACAAAATAGGGGATAAAAAAACGCTTTTTATTTGCTAGGCGGCACTAGTTTCTAAGCTCTACTCTTGTCTACGATACGTTGTAGCATACTCGTACCTGAGCGCACCACGGTCATGTACAAAATATTGATAAATATGGGTTTACATCTGCAGAAATGTAAACCATTATTATTTTATTTATATGTAATAGGAATATTCTACCATTTGTAGTAAATCTCGCTCAAAGACTGCCTAATAAAAGCCATTAAAATATTGCTTTAGGTTTAACTTCTTTATTCGAAGATCTTCAGTCCACAGTCTACTATACTTCCATACGATCCAAGCTTATTAACTAACTCTTCAAGACATTCAACAGTTCAGCCACGTAATGTGGACATCCTAAGATCAGTATGCGAAGTCACGTCTTCGAAACGCAGTTGTTCACGACCTACTTGGAACTAAGTTAGGAACTGTCCATTATATTAGCAGCTCAATGTAAGCCTATCGATAAAATTATACAAGTTGGAGGAATATTGAGCATAATTGGAGTACGGATATCCGAGGTTGTAGGAAAGAACAAACTCAAGATCTTTGGACTTTATGGTTGACCTAACCTCACCTTTGTATTTTACGGGTTATTGTTAATTATAGTGTAATTAACAAGATAGTCTACGCTGTTCTCTGTAAATGTTTCCTTTGATTGCACCTGTCCACGAATCTTCAATTCCAGTGTTGAGAACTAAATCTCAATCAATCAATGTTCAATCTCCCAGTATTGCCAGTATTCCTAGTATTCAATCAAAATGTTATGCAGCAATCTAAAGGTCCTGGATTCGATTTTCGGGTCGGACTATGTGTTATTGAGTTAGTAAAATAGGACATTCTTATTAGTAGCACGCAGTCTCAAATTGAGCCTGAAAAATGGCAATAGGTTCAGCCCCTATTACGTGGAACCGATACATACCTGGCGAAATGTACGTGCAGAAATGAACCTTTGTCCATACTTTCGGAGAATACCGGCGTAAGTATGGGTGTACGTATGTCTAATTTAAATTTCATAGAAAAAAAATAATCAACTCTCAAATCACCACATTAAAATTTTTAACATCACTATTGTTTTCATCATCTTCATCAGCTTTTATTCAACTCCCCCACTGCTCGGCAAGGGCCTTTTCTACAACAAAGAAGGTCATACGCAGTAGCACAATACAAAATTACGACCTACATCGAGCCTAATCCTCGTAAATAACAGCAAAGAAAAAACGCGTCAGTTCATGCAGTTAATAAATCTGTCAACGTTCACGTTCCTTTGTAGTTGTAACTGAATTCGCTTTACATTCTGTTCTTAGTGATAGTGCTATAGAATTAGCAACGGCAGTTGACTGATGTGTTGGGAAAAACGGTTTATTATTTCTTTTTTCATTGCTTTATGCTTAAAGAACGAACAACTGAGTAAGTATTACGTATTTTATAATCAAAATTGTAAGAGGACATAGGGTTGCAAAAAATAAGCCAAAAGCATAAATTCTGGATTTGTAAATTTATAATGGAGGGTGTCATTCATGTTATAGTTCGTGAAAAAGAAAACCAGTTTACGTTTTGTAGCTGAACCAGTGGATATACAGTGGATTATTATTTCAAGCTTACTTTAAGGGATCAAATATTTTATACACAGTTTAAAGGGAAGAAAAACACTTCATTAGAATGATTTCACCTTGCACAATATTTAATTTCAAAGGGCATGTTTATTCCGTAAGATAGTTTTTAGCCCTTATTCTATTAGCCAACTTAACCAAATTATACCCTACTCAAAAAGCTGGCTGTGATATGATATTTTCTAATGCGATATAAGAAATAACACAGCTTCTTTAATCCTTCTATGAATATAAGTACAGTTCACATAAATTAAACATTTTGTGGAGTCAGCATAACTTTGTCAGCATTGTCATCGAACCTAATCTAGGTCAGATTTTAATATAAATATCAATAAAGATTATTGCACACAAGGAGTCACGCAGAGTCACCCAATAGCACGCACCAAGACCAGTCGTTTTATTTACCTCATCACATAACCTCACACGTGTACCACTTACAATTTCATTAAGTAAGTTTAAAAGCTCTGTGGCAGATTTCAAAGTAGGTGACTTAACACTCGACACTAGTCTAATAAGACTCATTCTCCCACTTAGTCACATTAAATTAATGTTGCTGCTAAAAGCAAAATTATCTCAACTTACTTGAGGCAAGTAAACTGTGGCTATAGTTGAAAAGTATGAAGGCGTAAAAATATAAAACCAACAGCCTACAATACCCTCTAGGCATATTGTTTTACTAAATTTAGTAATTAAGAATATCTTGTATTAGTTGCCTAACACCTTCCATTAATTAATTGCTAACATTTTTCAAACTTAATCCTGTTCCTTTTATCCAGTGCTTAAAAAAGAACATGATCGAAAACTAAGGACAGGTGGTTACGGTGACGACAGAAACATTGCAGCTATAAAATCCCCAAAAAGAATAAAAAATATCATTTATCATATTATTTGTCAAATTAATTCAATGTATTCAAATAGTTTCAAAATATTAACATACATTTATTCACTAGGTTTTTTACAGGGTGAAAACACACTGTGATCGAATTGTTTTAAAATATGGTATTGTGGCTCTTTCTAGTTCTTATTTAAATATTATTATCATTGATCATGACAGCCCCGTGGCGCAGTTGGCCAAACACCAGCTTACGAAACGAGCAGCCGCGGGTTCGATCCCCGCACCGAGACAAATGTTTGTGTGATTCACAAATATATGTTTCGGGTGTGGGTGTTTGTGAGACCGAAAAGTCTCTCGTAGTTTCTGATACCTACGACACAAGACTTGTATCTTAGTGTGGGGTCAGGACTATGTATGTGACTGTTGGGTGTATTTATTTATTTTTATTTATTCATTTCATTTATGAATTAAAAAGACAATTAACCACTAGTAACATAATTAAATTTCCTTTCTTTGTTCACTTTAATCTTGTTATTACATTGCATTAAAAAAAAATAACAACAAATTACAGATTCATAACACTGCTTTCCGCTTTCTTTCCTCGAGAGATTCCATTTTCATTACCTAGTGCTCGTGTGTAATGAACTGCCACAATATTCACTCCTTAATCACGTAAATTAGCAATTTAAACTCTGTAAGTTTGCCTATAGAGATGGTAGTTGCTTGCACAAGCATCTGATTTCAAGGCGTGTGTTTATATCAAAAGCCCCGTTCAGTGTGATCTTTATTTTAAAGTCTCTCGGTGACTACAACGTAAAAGGTTTTTGTAGAAGAGCGCGCGTTCTAATGCATGTCCCGATACAAAATTTACAAACACATTATATACTACATATATACACACATTATACTTTCAAAAGTCGAAAAAAAATAGTTGAGCATCAATTAAGCTGACGTTTGTTTTCATTTTTATATCCTTCGTAAATTGAAAATTCACTTGAACGCTTAAAATACAATTAATAATAAATAATATAAATTATTTCGTAGTTATTCAAACTTATCTATTATTTGAGGTGTACTTTCCAACCAACTACTACTACCTACCTTTCAAATTCAAATCACATATTTTACATAATAACATTTTTATTATTGATCAAGTCTACAATCTCTGGTTACACACGCTGATGGCCAACCAGTTTCTTCACAGAGGGTGGTAGTGATAATCTCCTAATGCTAAAACGGTGGCAGATATCACAAAGGAAAATTTATGGCGGTAAAAATAAATCTTTTGCAAAAAGTATACTCGCTTAATGATCATAAGCTGAAAGTTATAAATATTCATACAAGAAAAAGAATTCTTGCTAATGCATGACTTACCGTGGAACACAAAGTGAATAAAAACTGCAATTTTTCTTTGTCGCCTTTATACAGCATTTTCTCTTTGCGTTGAATGTACGTATTATATATTAATTAATACTTTGATACATTCTCATTTTAAATTGATATCGTTGTATAGTTTAAGTAAGCGATCTTATTTTAAACTACACAAACTTTAGAAGACAAGATACTTTACACACTTAAAAATGTTTTAGTGAACTATCTCATTATACAGCGAAGGAGAAACACTTCTCAACTCAAGTATCAAAGGATGTTTGCATTCACGTCACTTTGGCATGACTACACTAAATTAGCATGAAACAACAGGCGCCAATTCCACTTGATCCTCCTGCCCCCGTGGTAGCTAAGATTGTATGACATGCAAGAGGATCGTGTCATACATTGTTGCGGGTCAGGATAAATTGGTAGTTTGTAACTAGTAGTTCGTTAGCCAAGGATCGGCATCCGGCTTCCTTATCACGGTATATCCGGCTCCGAAGCAGTTTTGTTTCTTTGAGAAGGTCTCGGTTAACCGGAGAAACCCGGATATTCAATTTTAAACGTGCGTGCCTTAGATTAGGTGGAATAACTCGGATTGCTTATTTTAATTTAAAGGTTCTTTTGTAGAATGGAAATATATTTGATACTCTGATACCGGCTTTGTTTGTAACGGATTAATGAGGAAATTAATTTCGCGTCGTGTTTTGTTTCTCATTTACATTTATAATTACGAGAGTGATTGACGCCGACATAATGGTATTTCTAATATTAATATTACAAAGCCTGTGAGTTTTGCTCATGGCAAGGTTTACAGAAGGCAATTAGAATTTTACATTGTTACACAGTAATAATTTTTAAGAATATAGATTTGAGTCGGCCCTCGAACATAATATGATGTCAAAGTATGCATTAAACGCACAGCTGAATAAAATTAAGGGGGAAATAAACAGTACTTTGTATGATACTTATTCATTCTACTACGATCAAGACCAACTATAAGAACTTCCAACAAAAGTAAAGGACGGCCATCGATTGTCATACATTTATAAGTCATGATACTACATGTTACCCGAAAATCCATGTAACGGCCGTGTCAAATATAAGATTGTCTAGTCATAGGCTCGGCACGCTCGGTATGCTGAAATTTAACTTACTCAGATCGCACTAAAATTGATAAAGAATTTTTGTTCGACAGAAATTAATTATGCATTATTTGTACAGCTCGCTATATGTACTGTGACATAACATCTGATCCGAGAATGTCTAAATATAATTTTGGTTGAAGCCCGTCATTCAACTGTCGAGTGAACACAATTTCGCTTTAAAGGGGATAAATAAATGTACAGATATAAATGTTAGGGGCTATGAATATTGCTTTGACTTTAAACATATTCGTTATGCTGGATGATACGTTATGTGATTTTGAGAAAAAAATACATCTGCAAAAGGCATAACACGTCATGGATTTTTTTCTTAATTTGTTGCTGATGAGCAAGCGTGATAAGAAATCATTTATATGATTATTTGATACAAGAACATTTTCCTTTTCATTTTTTACATACATAGAAGACTGATGAGCTCAAAATTCTAAATTCGTATTCAAAAAATATAAATTCGTACAGCAAAAAAAATACTTTTCCATATCACATGAAAAAACTATAATCCAAATAAAATATAGTAATCCTTAGTTCACGAATAAATAAATCATAAATGAGAAACTCACATTTAAAAAATGCTGTCTGAAACATAATTCACACTGACGTTGCATTATAAGAACTGTTGAAATTCACTGATTTGTCAATAAATCGAACGAAACATTTTGCGTTGACGTTTGACGTGTCAGCAAAATTGAATAAAATTTCAGAGGCGCTCACTCGAATATGAAACTTAAAAGCGTTTTTATACGCAAAGACGTATTTTGTATCGCAAAAATTTAATTCTTAACTCATTACTTTGAAATGTTTCCATTACTCTCGACGTAAGATTGTACAATCAAACAGAATATGAAATATACTTTACTTTATTACTCAAATGTTCATTCGTAACTTAGCATATATGTACGTATGTAACGTATTATTTGGAAATGAGGCAGAGTATAAAATTTATACACCTACTATCCTCAGGATGGAAGGAGATTTAAATAAATCCATATAAATACAGATTTATTTGTAGTTCCAGTAGTTATAAATATCCAGAAACGTTTTAGTACTTTTGTCTGTTAGAAAAAAAAATACATTACAAGGCGGCCGCCTTAGACGTTTGTATACAAACGTAAATATTAACTATTTACTTAGGTACTTGACGAA
This sequence comes from Cephonodes hylas, assembly GCA_030295005.1. Classification (NCBI taxonomy): domain Eukaryota; kingdom Metazoa; phylum Arthropoda; class Insecta; order Lepidoptera; family Sphingidae; genus Cephonodes; species Cephonodes hylas. The sequence goes on along the minus strand of AP025372.1, from coordinate 8,227,394 downwards.
TTCCATCAACATTTCATTCACAATATCGTTTTCAAACGTTGAACGCAAATGCGAGCGAATAAGCCATAAAAGCGAAACGTTTCAACTTGTTTTTTGTCGCGTAAAGTGAACAATGACAGCGTATACATCAACATCCCATTACCAAATATTACCATCGTTCGCATACGATCTGGCTGAGCGCATCGCAGACAATAAGTTTCCGCTTGTAAATCGCAGTATTCGAGGGACGTGACAGCCTCACAGATGATATCACTATATTAGACCTCTCGGAGACTGCCTCATGCCTCGCAAGGCGAGCTCCGCATTGCATTCAAATGAAGCCCACATTTGCTAACATTTGCGACATCAATGTCTAGCTAGATTGCAAGAAAGTTACAATACAATGAGAGGATAAAGAAAACTCTATGTTGGGAATACGAAAAGGTGACTTTACGACCGAAATGTATTATAATACATTTCGAAAGTGCCGTTGAATATTCGAAAAGAGAAATAAAATTGAATGTTGTACACGAATCCATTTCAATAAAAATGAATGTCTCCAAAAGATATTGGACGTTAAAACCCGTGTTCACGACAATTCGTACGTTCTCATAATGTCTAAACAAAAGCCATTGAACGACGCGAGACATGAACGGAGTTTAGACATTATCGGGTGAACTTACCGAAAAAGTTGCGCTACTCCGGTAATAACACTTCGATATATGATATTAAAAGAGTTGAGTAATAACATTTGGAACTACGATCACTGCTCATTACTAAAGTAAGTTCGGAACTTTGTAAACAATTGGATTTATGGATTTATTTATTTATTTATTTAATTAAATTACACACGTACAGGACATACAAGATTATTATGAGATTACGTAGTAACAATCCGTAAAACCAAGGAAAGTTTATGATAATGAGTTGATGATACTAAATTGTTATTTCATGGTTGTTATTTAAAACACTAGTTTTGTAAGCGGAGTCAACAGTCTAATTAATTTTGACATCGTGTTGACTGCTAATGAATTTATAATCAGCAAATAAATTTGCAATAAATGTGGGAGTGTGTTGCGAAATTTTGTTTTGCAAAATCATGACTTAAATAACGTCGATACACGAATTTGTCGACATGCGATCGTGAATTACTAATAAAGTATTATACAGGACATGTGCAATAATCTATGACCAAATCATGTTCAAAATGTTCAACTAAATGTGTTTCTAATAAATCGATCAAATGAAAATTGTGTAATGTGTTATGCAAAATGAAATCTATTGAGATACCCATCGTGGGCTTCAGAACCTTAATAAAAAAACATTATTTCTTCGTTAACTTTTAAAAAGATTTACGTTACATTGAATTAAATGTTGATTTACCCAATAAATAGTATTATGGCAGCCGTCAATGAACATCGAAGTCACTGTTTGAGTCACTCTCTTTTACGGTGAATGTTACGAAAACATTGGCTTGCTTGTTCATGCCGGGAAAGGCGATATAAGACGAACATCAGGAGAGTGGTTGCGCTGGGAGCTCTTAGCGTTTTGATAAAAGCTTCGCATTTTGTATGTGCAAGTCACTACGGCATCTTAAGAGTTTGGAGGATGCAATGGAGTATATTACAGACAATTTCCAAGAACTTCCTTTGAAAGAAATCAAAATCCGATTGAAAGTAGGAAGCGTGAAAAGAAACGTACCAGACATGTAATTTTTAATAGGCTTTACTAGACTAACGGTCATAATAAGGCTCTAGTGATCTACGCGAGTAAGAAGCTTTGGGCAATAATAAGTATATCGATTGAAAAATAAATGTTTTATGATTTAAAAAATGTCCCGGCCCAGTTAGTATGTACAATGAAAAAAATGAAGTTAGTTTGTAGTGGATTCAAATTGACATGATGCGTAGACGAATAAATACATTACGCAAAACTTGGTATAACTGTACATTGAGGGTGGGAATTGAAGTAAACGTGGCTTCCACTTATAACAAATTCCATAAGTAATTAGAGTGGTGTTATACATTGCTACTTTACGTATGGTCATCATCATCGTCAACTCATTGTCAGCTCAAATACTGGTGGGCACGAGGCCTCTCTACCGTTACGAGGGTTTAGGTTTTAGTCCAACTCAGTTAGCTGACCTATCTATTTTGTAACTATTATTCATTTGTCGTAATATATGTATAAGCCAGTCTATTTGAGGTAGTTAGAAAATAGCTATGATTTGTCCGTAACTGAAAAAATATTCCGATGTTCAACCACAACCCAACTTCGTTCTAAGATTGTCGCACCCAATTTCCGTACGTCGTCGCCAGAAATTTGGTGCATTTAAAGTTCATTCAGATATTTGTTTAGTCTTCATTTTAATACTACAGAACAAATTTCTTAATATATTTGAAGATACGAGAATGCAAAGACTTGAAGTTTTAGTTTGCAGCATTGTTTCAGCTACAAAATACTCGAGCAACGTTGTTCGCATCGCGTTTGATGTTTCAAAGATATATCATTCACTTTAAGTTTTCAGACTTCATTGTTGAAATGTTTCGAGAAATATATTTTATTTCAATTGAGAACACAAGCAAAATTATTAACAAGTATAAAGTTATGTTACATTTATGAAATAAAGTCATTAGCCTCAAGATTTGAGAATAAAATAATACTCAAGCATTGAGAGTTTTCGTGAATAATAGAAGATAAATGGTATCGTAGGAAAATCACTGAAAATATTATTGCTCGTCATCTCAAAAGAGCAAAGAAATTTGATTTTAATTCTGAGTACGACCTTCAAAAACGTTGTTTTTACAGTATCACTTAGGATCTTCTCTGGAAAAACCGGCTGTAATATATCAATATATCTATGAATTTGAAAATATATAGGTACGAAAATGACCAAGATCAGGCAGGAGTGTTAAAAAAAATGTTGGTTTTAGAAGATACTCTCAATGAGTAAGGCTATGTTCATAATAACTTTATACATCTATTTCCTCGAGATTAAATCTAAGAGAGTAATATGACATAAAAATGATGTGCTGTGGTAGAAATTAACAGCGTTTATGAAAGAACAAGGGAAAGTTTTCGTCGACTGAATAATTCTCTTAATCTTAACTAAAGTATAAAAATTATACGCAGGCCGATTAAACTTGTAAAACTTCCAATGTTCGCAGAAAAGTTGTTTATTAAAAAATAATACTTGGAAATACGATTTCGATTGCTATTCATCTCAAAAACATTTCGCAGAATTTTAACTGGATCCATTGTTTTCGAAGCTATCCAAGTTTTAATTGATTTCATATTAAATGAACAAAGGTAAGTATTAACGTTTTTCAGTTGAATGTACATTAATACTACACCAACGATTTCCTTTCTTTCACAAGTTCATAAATTTTCGATCATTACGTCAATGTCTGAAGTAATCGAGCTGTCCTCAACAGATTGCATGATTGATGACTAAAATGGCTAATTGAAGATAATTAACGAGCAATTTCAATGCTCCCATTACACTTGTTTTTTGAGTCGGGAGTTTGAACTTTCTTGCTTCTTTATTTATAAGAATTCCAAATGAAAGGGAGAGACAATGAAGCAATTGAAGATTGGATTGAAGTAGCGTTTGTATGTGAATGAAGTTATTTAGTTCTTGAACTCAAAAATTGTTAATATAATACACTGGTACACACATATGACGATAAAATTGAACGACTGACCAGAAAAATTACCATAGCTCAGACGGTACACGTGAGAGGAAACTATGTAACTGTAGCGGCTCCAAGCTGATACTAACCTTTGCATCAGTCACGATGTGGATAGCCTACTGCTACAATCCATCACAGGCATCGAGGTATTTGTGGGCCCACCCGTAAAGGTGTACACTATTCCAGAATTTAGTAAAATAGACAAAGCTGATCGGTAAGGAATTTAATTCCTACGACTTGGCGTTTTCGTAGAAAAATTACTTTTGAATTTTTTTTGCCCTTTTTTTGATATATTATTGTTTATTTATAGACACTATTTAACCTGGTGTATTGTTTTGACTAGGCCTTGTTGCAGGTTTTCTTTCATCGTCTAACGACAGTACCAAACACTTGGCTCAAAAAGTCATAGGTATTTGTAACTTAAACTAACTTACAAACTGATTAAGTCATATAAGTTCGAGCATTTTTAAATATTTGAAAGTAACAATATAGTACACATTTTCAAACTTATGCGTTCATTATCTTATGGATAGTGTATAAAATCTCCACCAAGGAGGTTGTCAATTAAGGTTACATATAGGTATATATTTACATTCAGCGTCACGAGAACCGGCAATTTAAACTGGCAAGTTTATAACGTAGTCGAGTGCGTGCGCTCATATTGCTTATTATGTTCCGCTGCTCGCAGGAAGTGCAAATTTAATAATGTCAGATTGTGCCACGTTCCTTTTGTATCTCTGTGTCGTTGTTACGGAAGCTTTTTCTTGTAAATGCGTGCATTAATATCGCAAATTGCTTTTGCTATGCGAAGAATCATTTCTTGGGTTTATTTTTTGTCTTATGAGAATATTATGCGGATATGTTCTTTTTATTTGAATTTGTAATATTGCTGTACAATATCAAATCTTATTTCCATTTTTTTATTAAGTTTATAAAAAACAAATCATGAAATATAAACTCTTTTCGCCCAATTATATCAGCATACTACTCAGATACGGTTATCCCATACTGGTCTAGGCATTCTGTAGGATTGAAAATAAAATTATTTTATCACTTATTATGGCCTAATAATTCGTAAGCATATACTAAATACTTCTTATTCCTTGCAATATATACTAAGGAATTTCCATCATCTTCATCTAGTTGAGATTAAAATCTAAATAAAAATATATTTATCATTTATTTTTTAATTTATCTCGACGGTGCACCAGATAGCAGCGGTGTTAGCTTTATCTGGTTTCTTTATGCCACGTTGCAGTATAATGCACAGATTCACAATGAGATTAGAATACAAAGGACTGTTGCGCCTATGACAGGAAGAGTATCGCGTTTAAAATGCTGTTTCCAAGTTCTTTGTTCTTCACGTAGATATGAAACTGCAAAGGTATTAAATGTCTGAAGCCTTTATGACTTACTATGTGTAGTAACAAAGATAAAAAGATAATGTTCGTTATCCTTCATACGTATAATGTATATATTTATTTCAAATTCTTGTTAAATTCTACATGAACGATAAATTAATGTTACTTACATTCTCATTTCATAATATATGCACTTAAAGTAACTGGTAAGGCTTTTTATGTTTCTATTCAAAAATAATAAGAAATTGAATTATTTGTCAAACAAGAGTGCTTTTCGCTGCATATTTCATGGAAATTTGGTAGACATCTTCTGACATTGGCCATTAATACACAAAGTTTCTATTCCGAATTTTCATAATAACTCTCTGGGTTCTTGCGAAGTGTTTCAAATAGGGAATTAGCTGAAGTACTATCTCATACAGATTGCATGAGAGGCGTTAATTTCTGAGGAAACCTAATATATTCATTTCAAGTAGCTCTGCGTATGGGAGGCGGTGCCAAGTCGTTAATTTGCTGCGAAATTATTAAATTTTAATAAAGAAACCCACAAGCGTGTAATTGATAAAGCTACGACGCCAGTTTCCACGCGATCAACGTAATTATTTAAGCTTATGTCAGTTTTCAGCTAAATTAATTAAGTGTGGATAATGAATTACCTTTACAATCTTTATTATTAAATTCCTGTATTAATTTTAGTATTTATTTATGAAACTCTGTTGTATCTCACGGGCTGTAAAAGTAATTATAAGTTGGTTACGTTAGGTTAAATATAACAGCATAATAAAAAGCTGTTGTATTGCGGAGCGACTAAGACGTTAAATAACTAGAGTCTAATTTGGTATTGGTACGTAGAACTGACCCGTACCATTCGGGTAGACTACGTTAGATGTATTGATTTTTTAACTAAACAAAAATGTTCCAATGGAAAGTAGAGGGATGCAAGCAAGCGTGTTAGTCCAACAAAGATTTTTATTTGACAGCTGATATTTGTATTCCTAAGTCTACACCTACATCTCAAATCGGTACAAGCATTTACACGTGTATCAAATTAATTTTATTTATATACGAGTTGGAATATTTACATTTCAAAAGAGAAAGGAAAAAATATTATATACATTTGGAACACCAATCACGTACTCCTTGAATTGTATAGGTATTTACGTAACTTGAACAAGATATAGACAATATTTTTATGAACTCTAAGTATAATTTATTTATAAATAAAGATTCTCTCAACTGCCAAATACATAGACTTACCCTAAACAAGCACCATTCATTAGCGTTATAAATATTTAAAGACGTACCAAAATATATAACTGATATAAATAAATACATGTACTAGCTGATGATGATGAAATTATTTTTTTTCTGTCATGATTGGCAATCACACTCATCAATATAATAACAGAAAAGCCTATGACTACAAGTTTACACTATTTCATAAGGGTAATAACTCATCGAAAAATTTATATCCAGAAGCGACTCACTTCCTTCCCTTTATTATCACATACACAAACACATCTCACTTGGTTACAGAATTTTCAGAGTAGTCCCTTTAAAGAGGGCCCAAGTGTATTTTTATTCACATTTCGTAGAGCCCAGTTTTTTATTTAACTCAGCTGAATGCGCGCAATACAAAGCCGTGTCAACCTAGCAGTGTATGTGCAAAAACAGAGATATACCGACCAGCTAGAATCGACAAGCCACAAATACCAGTAATTTATGTACATTTGCATATATGGAATAATTTTAGATCATGCAAAATGGAAGCCCGCCCGCTTACTTGCATGCAATTATACAATTTGCAAATATGTATGCATTTTCCACGAAACAGTCACGATTTCATTCGTATGCGGCAATTTCTGGAAACGTCGCTGACTTTAGATTTAGTGTAAAATAATGAGCTTTCATACAAAGTTAAAGTACTTTAATTAAGTAAATAAATGCTTATTTGTTTAAAGTACTAGTTTTATGGCTGCAAACCACGAATGCAGCGTGTTTTGATATTTTATAGGGCTTGTATTTCAAGTACATATTCTGTATGATGGTCAAAGAGTGTTATGACTAACTGACTATTTATTTAATGACTCAAAACAAGACATATTTTTTTATTCACTGTTCGCGAGTTTATAGTGGAATGAGATACATAACCCCAGGCCTGTATTTCCCGAATGATAGGCAGAGATGCATTTCTGAACCCTTAGTTCGCATGGTTTGTGTCAGTCCCAAGAAATAGGTGGCGAGCCTATTGTCGTTTTTCGGGCACATTTCCTGATTCCGTGCTGATATAGAGAGCTTTCTATTGGAAAAATAAAAATCAATAAAGATCGTCGAATATGCGAGAACCTGCGCAATTGCGGAAGTTTTATTGATTTTTAATTGCGGAATTGTTAAAAAAAATAATTAAATAGTGTATGCTCCTAAAAGTTTTTTACGATAACAAATTTCATGAATACCATTAAAATTTTTATTTTATCGCCCTACATTTCTTTTACATTGGTAATAAAATTGTAAGACTTAGACGTTTCCAACGGCGCGAACAGTGACGTAAAACTTTGTACATTTGACATAAAGATACAGAGTAGGTGGGCCGTAGGCAACTATAACTTTCGAGATGCAAAAAGTCGTAAACTTGAGAATTTTATAGCAGTTCTGCGTCACGGGATTTAAAGTTTTCAAGTGAATATCTTCATGTCATTCTAACTGCGCCCACATTCGTCTTGATTTGAAATTTCTCAACTTTCAAGAATGTTGCGTCTAAGAAGTTGCTAAACAAACTTGAGCCCGTTTAAAAAATGAGTTTTAGTTTTGTAAAAATATGTTTTCCGAGAAACATCAAAAATTACTTTTAATCGCAATGTATATTACTTATCTATATATTTTAAATACAGCCAAATATGAAAAGACATTTTGAAAGTATTAGAAGGCTAGTAATTTTCATTACGATAGTTTTTAGAAAGACCACTTATAATCCAAGAGTAGGTAGGTATGTTTTGTTTTTCTATTTAACGCTTCGGATTAAAATTATTTTAATCAATTTTGAAAAAACAAAGTTTCTTTAAAATAATTAGGTTCTCGTTTGAATAAATACATATATTCCGATATAAACTTGCTCTAATTATACGAACAGCTAATTTAGCGAACCGATAAGAAAACCGCAAGCCACATCCAGGTATAGTAGGGCACGTATGTATGTATGGTGTAATCATGGTTTCATCAAAAGCGCGGCACACACTGGTGCAGTGTAGAGCCATCACAGCTCGTCACGACGACATTCATTCGGCTCCGTTGATGGTGGTTGCAATTATGTCACACTGTGAACGTACCTCTATTTCGCTATTCGCTTTTTTGCCTTCCATAAGAGGTCGGTTTTAGTCTTTTGTGCAGCTGAGCTCCTGGCTGACCGAGATGCGCTTCGAGCAGTGGTTCGAATGAGTGTTATGAGATGGGATATTGAAATTTCTTCCGACCTATTAATGTACATTAGTGAATATTTGCTTTTGATTTAAGATTTGTAGTAAAATTTCAAGAATAGTAGGTATTAGACCTAGAAAATAATTTAAAATTTAACTTAATTTCAGTAGGTTACATTTTCTTGGTATGCCTAATGCCTATTACGCACCTTGTTCTAATACTAGACACGAATCACCTTTAGAAGTAAGAACCTATCCATCCGGCCTCGCTGGCTAAGTGGGGATTAACGAACATTAAAATTTTATCAAATTCTATTTTAATTCGAATAACCCTGTCAAATTGTTTAGGTACATATATCAGTTCAACAATTTATGCAATTTTCTTCCACAAAGGAAACCAACGGAATGATGTGCGAATAATTAAAAAAGGATTATACCAGAGTGTCTTATCTAAGATCCTATAATCAGAACAAATTAAAATGTACGATTAAAATAAGCTTTAATAAATGTATAGCTCCATTGTAAAGCTCGCATAATTTATAATCATTATATTAAACCGTTGGAGGTCGACATAAAACGTCTTTACGGAAAACGCTTCCATCACAATGAAAGACAAAGATTTAATTAAATAGAAAGGAAATTACCGCAGGCCGTTTGCCTAAAAATAAATTATTTACCACGAGGAAACAAAGGAAATATACTAATTTGGAAAAGGTTAGAAGGATTCGTTCCTAAATTGATTGTTAACTCAAAATTTACGTTAGGCTCTGTAGTATTTACATTATGTTATATAGCCTTCAATTCATACATAACATGTTTTGGACTTTACACTTGATATATTATCTGACAGTCGAACCATAGGTGGTGCCGAGATAAAGAGCATAGATGCGTAAATAAATAATAAGCACAATATCATATGTAATGTATGTAATATCTTCAAATATTATTATCATCCAACCAGTGGCAGCGGTTGGATGAGGAGAGCCGAAGATCGAGCCCACTGGCGTGCCATAAAAGAGGCCTATGTCCAGCAGTGGACGAATTAAAGGCTGTTGATGATGATGATGATGATGATGATGATTATTATCAACATAACCATCAGCCCAAATACGTCCCACGGCTAGTCACGGGTCTCTTCTACAATTGAGGATTTTAGGTGAGCAGGTATCCTCACTATATTTTCCTTAGCCGATAAAGTACGTGACAAATCTTTGTGCCTGAGTCTTGAACCCGCGACTGCCAGGATTCTAGATTGCATGCCTCAAGACCATCGCGACTTCACGACATACATATGAAATAAATATTTACTGCTTCCATAATTATTTCCATTCGAGAGTACCAATAGAGTTACTTAGTAACAAAGTTTGTAATACTAATATGATATTCTAGCTCATACTTCAGTTGCCAGACATACTTAGTTTCAATATTAAGTCTCTAAAGTACTTGGCTTCACATCTCCCTTACAGGCTTTATTCGACTATTAGCTCTATGTAAGTTGACAGCGTCAAGGTTATTAATAAGTTTATGTATTCATGTCGATGCATACGTCATTATGTAGAATTTGATATTATTTTACATTGTAATTAGATAGTACAATTGTGTTTAGACATGTACAGGGTGTATTGAGACCGTGTTTGGAAACTTAGACAGGTAATAGTTACGGCGATCACAAACAAATTAGTCACAGTAAACCAGAGCATCCTCTTGTGTTGATTATATATATTTTAAATGGTGACTTTATTAATCGTCTAAGAAACGAGAATAATGTCTAATAAGGAAAGGAAATTTTGGACAGTGGCATTTTGCGCTCTATAGTCTACTCTAGCGAAAGACAGGCCTGAGTTTATGTGTGTATTTATGTATGTAAAACTCATTCACAAAATAAACCCTTATGTACAATATCGTGCAGAATTAGATTAACTTCTGCCTCACTAGTACAAACTGCATTTTTACCGGATCATCGGTCCACATAATGTAATTCTAATAGTTGCGCGTGTAACCAATTTGCATGTTGTGCAGCTCATAATTACGATGTCAGGGTAGTGGCGAGCATAACAGCGCAGTTGATTGGAAGCTATGTTAATTACAAAACGCAACATGCATCCGTGGGAACTTTACTTATGGCGTCAAAAACTTTGTTGTGGATCGTGTGTTACTCGATTTAGGATGAGAAGACGGCTATGTCTTCTTCTTCTTCTTCATCAACCCATATACGCCCACTGCTGAGCACGGGTCTCCTCTACCATTGAGAGGGTTTAGGCCATAGTCCACCACGCTGGCCTAGTGGGGGTTGGCGGACTACCCACCTAAGAAATTTCTAAGAACTCTTAGGTGTGCAGGTTTCATCACGATGTTTTCCTTCACCGTTAAAGCAAGTGATAATTCAATGTGAATACACACATAACTTCGAAAAGTCAGAGGTGTGTGCCTGGGATTCGAACCCGCGACCGTCGAGATTCTCGACCGCGCGCCCAAACCTCGAGGCCGTCACTGCTTTTTATTAGTTTATTGATTAGTATTTGAGTCCCGTTGTTTTGTGTCTTTTTATTGTTTACGTTGTGTATTTATGTCCTTTCCGCTGAAAATTATACGAATAATAAGTATAATGATTTATATACCTATATTATAAATTGTGTTACAAACAATTAACAACAATACTACATATGTATGTGTTAAAAAATCTCTGAGAGCACACACGTTGTGAACATAAAATAAAGAGTTATCTTTAGGTAAAATATTTTTGTTGTCAAGTTAGCATAAAATTTGTTTTTTTCCTCTCAATCTTTAATGACAGCCTATAAAATAATACCAGAAAAAATACGTTAGGTACAAATCATCCCAGCCCAACATATAATCTTATTCTAAAAGCGTACTATGTACATCATACATAAATTAAATTTTCTATCATCATGTAAAATATACAATCTCAGATCGAGAGACTAACTAAACAAATCCCATTGTTCTGAATTATAATGCTAATGCCGCCCGGAGTTTGATGAAAAGCACACGTAATTTCGCAACACAACGCGCTAGCTGAGTCAACCTTAAACACGAAAATTACAAACATATTTGCGAATATTAGAGAATTCATGATTGCACACACATTCACGCTTACAGCCACGAAAGAATGGGTAGAGCAGAACTTTTTGTTCAAACCTGGCCATTTTTTTGTAGTTGAACTAGCTACTTCGAAGGACTCAATAATGGAATCTAGGAATTCTATAGCCCCTAGAGCTTTTGGTTGCTCAACAGTTTGCAAAACGAGAGGCCGTAGGTTCGATCCCCGCATCAAGAAAAATTTTGAGTTATCCACAAATAGTTGTTTCGGGTCTAGGTGTAGGGGCGACCGAAAAATCTCTCGTAGTTTTTGATACCAGCAACACAAGATTTGTATCTTAGTCTGGAGTCAGTAGTATTTGACTGTTGGGTGTATTTGGGTGTATTTTTTTACACCCAGCCCTCGAAAAAATCACATTTAATGTAAAATACAAAATTTCTCGTTTTACTTATTGGTGTACCTCGAAAAAGCACTATCAACACCACTGCGTAGTAACAATGGACGTATAATCAAAATATTTAATGATTGACAGTTTACAATGAAAACAGCTCAACCGATTACACGGAAATTTACAAGTACCTATTCATGAAAACGTTGTTATTGTTTAAGAAATTTTGGTTTACTTATTCCTTAAACAGATTTTCTTATTATCATTGATCAGCTTAAAAAACTACTTAAACAACACACATAAATGGGAATCCCGTCTCAGATTAATATTGTGTTTTTATTTGTAAAATACAATTTTTATTAGGCAATTTCAAATATGCAATCCTGAGACCTATAATGTCCTGTTACACATTCGTATTAAAATATTATTTACTAACCATGGTTGCATTCCATTGCCTCTTGATTTAGAGGCAGACGCCTGTAAAATGCTGGTAGACACCAGCCATCTGTTCCAAAAAGGTTTTTCCTAAAAATAAAATGAAAGCACACTCAAAATTTCATTACATCCAGCTATGTCCATTTGAAAGAAATCTGTTCCCATACGGCTGCAATATTAATGCGGTTATTAGGCAGGGAGAAATCCGTGTTTTATTTATATTTAAGACGTCACACCACGCTGTCGGAATACACAAAAAAATAAGAGAAGCTTTGCAATAATCTCGCAAGGAAAGGTTTCGTGTAGTCATAAGGTTCACCCGAGACATGAATGTTAAAAGAGAATTCCGTTTCCCTTCATCCCACGTTCCAAACAATTTCCCATAAGTTGCCATAAAATAGTCGGGCAAAGTGTACTTAATAGGGGACAATTTCTGTTACCACCTGAGCTTGGTCCCTTTTCGAAGGGAGTATGAATTTATCTAGGATATGTGTACTTATACTAGTAAAGAAAATTACATAGGTAATTTTTGTCTGATTAAGTGAGAAACTAAAAGTTTATTGATATTCATTTTATGTATATTAGTAAAATATATTAAAAAGATTGAGAGGAATCTTTTGACTTCGTCATGAAATTGTACACGAAGCAAGTACGATAGAATAAGTTTATTCCCCGTAACGATACGAGAGATCCATGCCAATCAGTGGGCGGATAATATCTCCAACTTAATATAATTGCCTCATCAAATACACATGTAAGTATAAAAAAAGATATAATATGTACATCTAAAACTTGTATGTAAGAAAGTAGTGAAAATACGTCATTTTTATTAATGAGGTATTATTTACATAGCTCTCTTAATATACTCTAATTATTTAAATTCATCAAATTGTATATGTAATTTAACACCAAGCGATAAAGATTTAGATTTATTGTATAATAATCAAAAACAAAAACACATTTCTCTTGCCTTTTTGCATACCATTAAATATACTTGTAAAAAAAGATCGCGTTAAATAAAATTTATTTTTTCATAAATAAAAGGATTACAAAAGAAGAATAGCAGCAGATTCTTTTAGGTTCCATGTTCCGTGTCCGACATTTTTCTTAAAGCATTATTTCAAAAGAATTTTCCCCATTCTTTAATGTCCAGGCTACAACGCTTGACTTGTTTTCAGCTGAAATTGGATTCGAGAATGTTGCTGCTGTTATCTGATCCAATTACTGTGATATTCCCTAAAGTTGTATTGTACGAAGTAACAGATTCTATTGTTTCCGTTGTAACAAAACGTCGCGGTTGCACAGTTTGATAGGATTGTTAATTTCTATCGCAACGCTGTAACATCCAATTATTTCTGTAAGATATCCACGTTAATTAATTTTGATAGTCACGGATTTGAAAGGAAATATATTTTTATTAGTGTAGTCTATAGTGAGCGTCATTGTCTTCATCGGTAAAATATTGAATGCTGGAATGCTGCGTGGAAGATTTTAGCTCTAGGTTAAAGCTACGTAGGTTATTGAAGTTTATTTAAAACTTACTGAAACCAAACATGATTCATGTGCCTGTCGTATATAATCACGCTTGTATCATCGAACGGATAAGATGGGTAAATAATTTCTACATTTGTCAACCATTTCTGAAATTTCCTCGTAGTGTAACAAAAGTTTTAGTGTTCATTTCGAAACACATATGACTGTAGTTTTGCTACTAAGAATTCCCTACTGAATAAAAACAACAGTTTGTCGGATCATATACTTCCGGTACAAGACATGTATCTAAGTGGGGTCAGAACTATGTATGTATACAACTACTCTATTTATTTCTTTTCATTTTTTTCTAAAGCTTAAATATATTTTAGTTTGTTGTAACAAAGAAAATGTACATACTACATTCAATTTTTATTTTCGATGTCTGCATGTTAGGTACGTTTATGACACGCTTTATATTGCGCTGTCAGCTGTCAGATTATAAAGTTGAACACACTAGGTATTTAGCCAAACAAAATAAAAATGTAAACCATTATAAAAGTCAGACTGCATCTAAACAGAAAACCAACAACGCATTTAATCTATACATATCTTGTTTCACTGCACTTTCAAATTCGATATCTCCCATTGGATCTTTCAAAGCAATTTCCACATCCAACATAAACCCGTTAAGGCGGAACATAAAACTCGTTTACATCAGGAATCGGGGAGTTCATCTTGCATTGGTGCACATTACACACGTCCTCAAATATTTCCTCAGCCGTGCAAGTTCATACGATGTGCCCCTAACTCGGCGAGTGATAAATTTGCACTTAAGTATATCGAAATTCTAAACCAGGTTGGTACGTGCTCGGTAAACAGAATAGACCGCTACTCGTTTAAGAGAGTAGTTTTTCCTTGTCTCTTTATTTTGTGCAATTTTTATTCTTTATCGCTGTAGTGGTTTGTAGTTACTTTAGGAGAAACCAACAATATATTTTATACAGGGCGTATTCTATATAATGAATAAGGTTAGGTTAGGTTAGGAAAACGTCAAAATCGATATTTTTGGTCGGGATGTTTTAACACCACTTTTGTAATTACCGTAGCTATTGCATGCCTCAGTTTTCGATCATAGTCTCTATATACATTGTATAACAAAATATACAAAACTTGAATTGGAAAAAATGGAATATTCTTGAAAGTGCTGATTATACTTTTCACAAATATTCTACTTTTAACATAAAATGGTAATGGGAACCGTGTAGTACTTTGACTCCATTTACTGTTGGTGTGTTATTTATAGTCAATAAACCCCAATTTCATTCGTACTCGCACTAACTTAGAGAGGCTGATATAAAAATCGGGTCTAGTTTTATGCTCCTAGATTTATGTACATACACAATCAGGAAATAAATCTTAGAGGAATGTCGACACTTTTTTTCTTTAGTAGTGTGAGAGATGTAACAAACATCTGGCAAAAGCAATAAAATATTTTTATTGCAGTCGAATATATTAGAAAACTACATGAATTTATTTACTAATTTATTAATAAGGCTTTATTACAATTAGTTAAAATGACAAAATTAAATAGAAAGACAATCTCTTTATCCTCGTATCCCTAAAAGGGCTAGGCAAATACTTTTGTGCAATTAAGAATTTTTATCGGAAGAAAAATAGAAATACATTTCCCAGTCTGCAGATTGAAACCAGGATACTTAGGTGTCACATGACAAGTGACCAATTTCCATAATTATTTTTACAGTACAGATATTTGTTAAAATACATTGCAAATATATTCTCTTACATTACACGAGATAAAATTGAATAATGTGAGAGACAAAAGTAATTTAAATTAACATAACCGAAAAACCATTGACGTTCAATTTGTTTCGGTAACGTATGTGGTAGAGTTGGCACCTGGTCGCGCTCAATGCAAAATTCACGCGTTTCAACTTTATTCGCGTAATTTACCCACATAAAATGGTGTATTTAAACAGAAATTCGACCATTCTCCATCAAAAATAGTGTATAAAACATCTGGATGTCGTAACATTCAATCAATACTTCACGCACAACCATCAATATTCATAAATTTGTCTAATTAAGAATTCCAATATGATTGATGACATCAGGCGTAACGTTATGTATATACGTAGAAATTATGTATTGGTCAGAACTTATAGTCGATATTTATGTACATTTTTCCATTCTTTAAAGCCTTTAATAACATGGGTTAACTCCTGTACATACAAAATGAACAAAGCTAGTGATTCAACTGACGACAGGCCATCACAAAGTCCAGAATGTATAATCTTCGTAGCTTGTAAGACGGATTTGAACTTTATCGCTTCAAAGCGGATACGCATAGGATTTTGAACGTCGAAAAATCCTTTCGAAAAAACGCTATAGCTGAACGTCGCTTACTGTGAGCCGAACTGGTCAATTTAAACTGCAGCCTAACCTGACTTATACGGAGATTTCACCTACTTTTGTTGCATATTTTTTATCTTCAAAATGATAGAAGCAAAGTTGACAAAAGAATTACGTATTACATCTCACAAATATGCATCCAAAATAGTAACTCAATAGAATTTTCTTATCCCCGTTTTGAATAAACACAAACTTACTCCAACTAAAAATCAAGAATAATAACAACGACTTCTAAAAGTATTACAAATACCAAATCACTAGTTTCGAATTCTGTCGATATTTTATACGCACCACTCCAATCAAAATAATCCACTCAACAAAATAGTACGCCCTCTCCGTTAGTCGGAGATTGAGAGGTTTCAATAATAATCTAGTCTACCGCATTAAGATCGCTTTAGTTGGTATAGGAGAGCGGCGTTCGAGATCTCTAAGTTATCAGTCGTAATGAGATACCTAACGTTGAAGTACAATACACTATATTTATTGATTCAAAGGCAGCTGCTCCAGATAATTTTTTGCTAAGTATTTTAACAGTAAATCAAAAGATATACTTTCAATAAATACAATTGTAGGTAATATTTTATTGATATAAGGCACCGTGCTTAAAATTGTTAAAATGTAAATAATGTCCGGACTTTCATAAGTCCGGTCGAAAGTACAAATGACGATGTTGATAAATAAAGTATACGACCTTAAATCTCTTGATTTCATAAGCGTTACGAAATAAGGCACTATTCCTGAGAGAAAAAATAAATAACGCTAAATGGGTTATTTAATTAAAGTGTACACAAAACTTAAAAAAATAACTTTAATACGAATGACAGCATGCAAGTAATGAAAAATGATGATAAACCGATTCTCTTTATAATACATTAGTTCTCCACGTACCCACTGAGCTCGTTTTTATTTATGACAGCTCTATGGAAGTTAAAAAAATGAACTCAGTGCCAGGAGCGGGCCGGCACTGCGTTCGTGAAGTCAAGTCATTAAGGGCGCCGTCGACTTGCTGGCTGGCTTAGTTGAAAGAGTTATTAGCCCGCGGTATAACGTAATTGATTTGTTAACCTTTGTGTTTACGTGTAAATGAATTCGCATGCGGTGTAATAGCAAGGGTTAGTTCGCTACTTATAGTGCAGCGATCACGATAGGTGCGGTTTGTCTGGACCGCATTTAGTGTCAAAAGTTTCCAA
Source organism: Cephonodes hylas (assembly GCA_030295005.1). Taxonomy (NCBI): domain Eukaryota; kingdom Metazoa; phylum Arthropoda; class Insecta; order Lepidoptera; family Sphingidae; genus Cephonodes; species Cephonodes hylas. The sequence goes on along the minus strand of AP025372.1, from coordinate 8,209,975 downwards.
GTCCCGATGCCTTGGGAGCTAAGCCGTTGATCCTATTTGTTGTCAAACGGCTTCGGCAAGCCGTACAAGGACGATTCCGGTTGACCGAACTTTTCTTAGCACAAAAAATGTCAGACTTAGAGAACAGCGGTATGTTAGGACGTCTGTGTGCTTTAGTCAGTAAACATACATAAGTCCTTGTTGCCTCAGAAGATTTGAAAGTATAATCTTTTAAAATACGATCTGTTTTATCTGGGACTAAAATTTCAAGCATTACAAGCATTCAAGCAATCTAAGTATTACCACAAACTTACAACGATAGCTTTTGTATCCAAGTAGTCATAAGTACCTTACTTGGGTGCGTGCAGTTCACTATCTTGCTATTTACTTGGCTAGCTCACTTATACCTCTTTAAAGTTATTCTAGGTGAGGCCGCTATCTTCTATAGGTGAAATGCATAGATGTGGGTTGTAAACAGACATTGACGTTAAAAAAAAAAAAACAAAATAGTGACTTTTTTTTAATCACCATAACTTTAATGTGACATAGTATTCGATCATAGTCTATATACACATGATAAATATTGTAAGGTCAATTAATTATTTAAGCAAGATGAAAAATCTATAAATAATGTAAGTAAAATTATCTTGAGCATACTTACGCTCACTCATTTAGTATAGCGAAGCAGAAACAAATACTCGTAAAAGATGGCATCCAGCAGAAAAATACGGATAAGTTAATGAGATTGTAGGAAGCGAAACAGATGAACAGCAGTTTTCTACTTTCCTTATAAAAGACATGAAGTTAACTAAGTACTTGATTATTCAAGACGGGAATAGTTATTTTCTGCAAGGGCTGCGTCCATCTTCACTCGTACAACCGTTGCTGTTATTAAATGGAGTAGTTTGTTCTATCTATAATCATAATATGTTTGAGCATTATGTTCCAGATTGAATAATTTGCGTGAGATTTTCAATAATAAATTAATCTTATTTTTAGCATAGGTCGTCTAAGTATATTGTAATGTCTAGAACATTAGAACTCTGCTATCGTTTTGTCATTTTTTATAAACCTGATTATGAAATTTAACGAGATAAAGAAACACAGTTGCCGAAATCTGAGTGAAAAAGGGCACTTCTGAGTACTGGCGTCTTTTCAAGTATTCTAAAAATAAAATCCCCATCCGAGATACTAATCACAACAATACAAATCATGAACGTGACACGTTTATTCCATTCTATCAACACGCTCGAGCCATTTCTTGTCACCACAAAAACTGCAAACATTCTCGACACGATATTACGAACAACAAAGAAACAAATAAACATTTTATGATTCGTCGTAGCCCGTATGATTGTCGTACTTCATTAATATCACTTACGACAACAATGAAAAGGAGAAGAAAATACTTTGTCTCGACGAACGTACCAGTAAACTGATCCTTTACGAACCACACAGTACGTGAGACGTTTCACAGAATTTATCAGTGAGTTTCACGACGAATATACTTTCACGACATACATAAAGCTGGGAAATATTATAAATAAATTTTGTTTGCAGTATCAGCGTATACATAAGGCCTTCGATCCCGTGATATTATACTAAAAAATGGTACAATCTTCATGGTTTTATTTCCTGTAGGGGTGGGCAATGATGCATCTCAGTGCCCATATTTAGAATTTCAAATAATAGGCGGCGAGCCAATTCCCATCAGGCATAATTTCGTAATGAAACAATCGGTATACAAAGGATTCTGTCAAACAGACGGTCTGATTAAAGAAATCCAGAAGACGAAATAAAAGAATATCCAAATCCCGGAGAACGAATTATACTTTTTCGGGGATACTAACAAGATAATAAAGTATATTCACGTTAAGTCACGTACAACAGAATATTTAATATGAACTTTAGTATTAAGTTTGAAATGAATCCCGAATCCCGATGCCGAAGATGTTCTTTTTTTTTCAAACTGAACCAAGGATGAATCAATCATTTTGTCAGGAACAAGAAAAAAGACGTCTTCGAATACATGGCCAGCAAAAGACATAACAAAATATTAAAAAAAAAACGAACGTTAAAAAAGACGATCTATTCTTCGTCGTGGAATATCTCAGATCAAAGAGAAAATCATTTTTCTTGTAATCCGCAAAAAGGAAGACAGATGAAAAAAGTATTGATTGATTACCAAGAGGAAAAAATATTTTGTGACAAGTTTTATAAAAAAGTCATCCATGGAATGGTATACTAAGGATTAATTTTAGATGCTTCTTATCCACCATATTTATAAAATTTAAGATTTTAAATACCTTGTTATAATGAAGATAATTTATTTCATTTAAATATAATACAATTTACGAATTACTTGGGAGAATATATTAAAAATCATTTTAGCCATTACGGTAAATATAATGTTATGTCGAGACGTTGATAAGTTATACTCGAACTATGACATTAGGAATAGATATTGGATACTTTGATATACATTGTATGAGACGTTCCACACTATCTGTCCAACCAATAAAGCCACCAATTTCGCGCTCGAATGGAGTCCCAATCAGCTTAATTTCACGACACAATATTGGACTGAGGTGTCGAGATGGGTAGGAGTATCTTATTTATTTGGTTTTAGGGACACATATCTTATTTATATTTTACGCCTACATTAACAAAAGGTGATTAATTTATTTCCTATGAACGACATGAAAGTAAAAAAATATTGCTTCCGATATATATAATTAGGTTTATGATTAGTATTACTTAGATCAGATAATAATGTCAACCGTTCAATTAACGATTTCCTTTGCGAGAAAGAAATATTTTTCAAATGTAGAACTCGATATTCGATTTAACTCGTCTTTTTTAAATTTTATCATTTTCCGCAAGGCGTTGCAACTTGCAACATCTGGCCAGGGAATTAAATTATAAAAATGTTTATGGATTTAATGTTTAAAATATGTTTGGTGTTCCAATAGTACAAAGTTATATAAGAATAATAAAAAGTGTTATAATATAACTTCAGCGTTTAAGAAATGATTACTTCGTGACAGCAACGTTATTATAACGAAACATTAAATATGGAAAGTTATAATATACATGACAAAGACGAAATGAAAAATGGAACAAAATCCCCCCGGCAATATGTAAAGAAGCCCTGAGAATAAATCAGCAGATTGCCATCCTGGTAATGCAAAAATTGTTGCAACAATTACAGGCGCCGCACAGTGCGTAATTTTCATGATCTAGGTGGACAAAAGTCTTAAAATGAGATGGTCAAGTTTAATACGTGATAAAACGTGTTGGACATCATTGAAAAACATTGTCAAGGTTTTAAATATACAATTGTCGTATTATACATCACACAAAAACATATATACTCAAAAAACACTTAATTAATCGAACATACAAAAATAAAAATAGTTGAAAGAATCGAATATAGGTATAGATTAATTACTTCCTAGCTAGGAACAAGAAGGAACTTAGTCAGAATCATCATCATCATCATCAAAAGCCAATCGAAGTCCACCGCTGGACATAGGCCTCACCCAATGACTTTAGTATTCTTCAATTTCGCTTTCAGTATCAGATTCTCCAAAATCTGAATGACCTGACTGAATTTCTTCTTGCTCGGTGTGAGGAGTTCTATATTCTAAGAGCTCCAACACTTCAGGGCATATTTTGCCTCGTTTGGTTTTAGAAGCAGCAAGTAAGCTAGCAATATAGGGGTCTGACGTAATAAGTAGCCTATTTATTAAGTCCGTATTTGTGTCCACCCTTGACGTCTTTCGCAAGGATAATTCTCTGAATTTTCTATTATCTTTATTTCTGGCTTCGTGTACTTCTTCCGAAAGTTGCTCAATTGGAAGAACACAAGAACCAATTATGTCTTTTCCGTGGTAAAGTATTTTATTCACGCTTCCTAAATACTTCTGCGCTTTTTTTATAACTGTACCTCATCTTGGTGAAAATTGACAAAGCTATTTAACGATTACTGCTGAATCCTTTTTTGCGGAGATGTACTTCAGTTGCCATCGATATCTCTTCCAGACTCGATGTTTCAACGAGATATTGAATTCGCCGTTTTTTCTAATAATTTCAAAGAGATTTCCAGGTCTTCTAATCGAACTTCTTGATTTAGGAAGTAAAACACCTTCATCCGCTTGAGTAACATATTTAGGTAACAGTATGTTTCCTTCTTACCACGCTAAGTTAGTGTTTAAAAACGATCTCGATGTCTACCCGACTTACGCCATTAATCTTCGATTTATTGACAAAAACTTCCAATAGTTATTTTCAAACGTCTTATAATGTCATCTGTAAACGACGAATTACCAAGTTCTTGCAATATATGATGTATCGAGGCATCCGTTCTTATATCTTTTGCGTTAGCAAACGAAACGTCGAAAAATTGTCTACGCGAAATTTGCGAAGGCGTTCTGAAAATAAAGAAAAGTTGTATGGGTGTCGCAAATATGCGCAGACAAACGTACGTGTTCCCTTTAGCTAACAAGTACGCCTTTTGATTAAATATAATATCAGGCCGGTATAATCCCGTATAATAAACTAAAACTCAAGTTCAAAATGATTTATTAGTATTTTTGTGTAAAATTTAAGCCTCTCTGTTTGTATAGTACTTGTGATTACGTTTTAAAATATATTAACAGGAAAATATTTAAAAACTTATCTTAAGACTCCCAGAAAGCCAATAACAACACAAAATCACTATTAAGGCACAGGTAGGCAGTATATTCAACGAGAGAACTCAGGCGAAAAATGCGATCATTTTGAGCGCATCATCGGTAAACTCATATAGTTGACTTTCGACCATTTTTATCTATTGTGGGGTGAGGGTTCTTAGAAAATAAACTCTAATATCATATAATATAGTTTATCTTCTTTGAATATAAGTAACTTTTTTATAAGTTTAGACTAGTGTAGAATTTGACTTTTGTCCACCTAGATTATGAAAATTACGCACTGTGCGCCGTGCCACATGCATTTTACATGAGCTCTCGCAGACCAACTGGAGAAATCTGATAAAAGCCGGCTATGTAACACATCCCGCGAAGCCGTGATGATACTACAAGTTTCCTCGAAAGCGGCGATTTATTACGTGAACGTTGAGCTATAACCTAAATGTAGGAGCGATTGGTTGCAGGTTCCGTCTGAATGATGCATGAGACGCGAGTACTGTCGCACACGTGCTCCAGCTGTACGGACGCCAACTGTGCTAATATAAAGCTATCTGCCACCAGATATGTCTAATTTAATACGGTGCAACATCTGCCAACTATAGTATGTGATGGGCGTTGGACGCGAATGCTTCTACGTGATTATCGATAGCAATTCTGTATGAATGTGTACGACGAGTCGTAGTCGTAAAAATTTACGGGTATTCACCGAGCGCAAACACCAGTTCAACCGTAATCGCCGTTCGAAACATCTAAAAATCCTTTAGAGTCCCAGTTTCCCGCTATTTGTGTCGCCCCTTACATTTTATAATAACGCTCAATTTAGACAAGGGCATGAGAGTATGCTTCTTAAAAGTTTTGCAGTCGAGAGGCGGGGATAACGTTGCATCCCGCAGCGTTTGGCGGCCATCCAAACACATCCCACTTAAAGCATTCTAAATTATTTTATTACATCGTGACTTTGGTAAAAAAATGTTTACTTGCTAGTTGCTACAATATATTTCTGTCAAACCGTTGTTGTTTTTTGAAACGAAAACATAGCTAGTTCGAATATTGGCCGCATGGAGTGCACTCTGCTTTTGCCACAGTAATTCAAACATACGAGTCAGATACTGCCAGGAATATTGTAAAATATGCTTTTGAACACTCATCGGAATATTAAAAAGAATTCGCGTCGCATGTAAAACAGCGGCTATTGGGGTGGCGGTAAGTTCGTGAAATAACAATTGTTGCGGATTAATCTAAAATGTATCAAAGTTCGGACCCTATGTATTATTCATAATATAAATCCGGATTATGACAGACACAATACAGTTTCACGAAAGTTGTACGAGGTATACTTAGTATTACAGAATAGACGGAGCACTGAACAATGGCAGATTAGTATTTGAATTTGAATTAGATTGTGATAGTTTTGCTTGAACAGCGGACTCCTCAAAATCCCTACGGTTTTACTATCACTTAGAGAGTACCGATTCAGAATTTATCCATGCATAAATAGTTCCATTAAACTTGTTATTGATTACACACATAGAAACGAGAAAAATGATTCATGCAACTGGAATAGGTACCCTCAAAAACTAAAATGGAAATAGGCTGGTCATATTGCAAGTACGGACTGAGAAAAATTGGACGCAGAGAGTAACTACATGGGTTGAACTAACAAGCAAAAGGAAAAGAGGCAGACCGAGAGAAAAATGGTTTGATGAAATAAGAAAAGTCGGTGAAAACTGGATTACAAAAGCAAAGGTTATTTGTACGTGGACTAAAATTGAGAAGGCTTTTACCCGTAGCGAGGTCCATATGGAATTGTAGAATTTTGATTTTGTAACTGACTTCACTGCCTTTTAGTCAGGCATAAGTCAGTCTAGTCACTGTGTGTGTTTTTGTTTTCCGTAACGAATTAATCAGTACATGTCTGATATTTTCCTCAAAAAGGTTAAAGACCCTACTTCTCTACGTATAGCTGAGGTTTAAACACTATTACTGAAACACCGGTGCAGAACTGAGCCTCTACGTGAGGTAGGCAGCGTTACAGGCTTGAGTTTTATGCCATTAACAAGAAATGCGTCGCGATCAAGATCAAAATGATCAAGGACTTATGGATTAATAGTTTATACGCTTAGTTAAAAGTTCACATAAATGAGCTAACCTTCAAGATAATCCAAACCAGTTCTTATCGTATATTTGGTAGTTGCGATCAATTGCATACATGCGAACTTGTCGCCTAGAGAGTTCTGAGCAATTGAATTTGCATAGCGCGATAACATCCAATATCCGCCTGGGATAAGCCAACACTGCGCCGTATTCTACGCTTATATTGGAATAATTACACCAACTTTATACATCGGCAAACAAGCCAAGACTGCTCGAGAAACATGAAACATGGTGACATTATATTTCGAAATACATACTACGTACACATAGCTGTATACAAAGGGTAGGTAGAGACGGATTTCTGCATCTCCGTCTTTTGTATTCTTTTAATTCCTGTGTAATTGAAGGCAAGCTGATTGCTGTTTTTGGGCTCATTTTTAGACTCATTATATATGTACATTTTCCAACCCAAGAATAAAACATTTGCACAAAATCGTGCCACTGAAGTGATCTAGTAGATGTGAAGTCGTGAATATATTTATGAATTACTAGCTGCCTCGTGGTCTTGCGGTACAAGCATGTGCCGTGCGATCTAGAGGTTTTGGATTCGATTTCCCGGTTTGGCAAAGTGTTATTGGGTTTTTCCCCAATAACGGCCCGAAAAACGGCAATATGGTCGCCCCCTATTACGTGGGACTGATATACCTGGCGAAAAGTGGGTGCAGAAATGCATCTCTGTCTACCCTATCGGAGAAAACAGGCGGGAGGTCATGTATGTATAAATATCTGGGATGTTTTGTCAAGAATGGACTTGTATGTGCATATATGCTATATTTGTCTTGTAGGGATGGAGTTTGCTCTGTGATCTACAAATGTTTGCGCAGTGTTTGTGTGTTGTGGAACCAAACTTCTAGCTTCTGAGTCACGAGCCTCATGATTCTGTTTGTGACCGCTAATACTACACGTGTTAAGCACGATTTAGATGTACCTAAATATAATTGTAGACCTATTTTATTATTTATTTTATTCCAAATAATTCTTGAAATATATTTACAAGATTTTCTTTAAGAACATAAGATCAATTATAGCATATAGGTAACACTCATCACGTTAACTGACCGATGAAAAAATCCCGGGGTCATCAAGGGGTTTAGGTAATTATTGGGATTTGCCGTTACAAGATTCTCAGAATCAGCACAAACATTGTAAATGGGTCTGATAAACGACAGGTGCCTTCCCTGTTATTTGGGACTGAATTGAAAGAGAAATGAAGGTGTTAAAATATAGCTCTGTTTCTTTTGAGAATATAGAGTTTACATAGAAGCCTTAAGATTTGGAATTTTCGCTTTTGGTGGAGACTTGTTTGGGCATTAACCTAGAATGCCCTTAATTGGACAGTATAATAACTGATATCTTATCGTCTGGTATATAAATTTCTGACACAAAGAATAAACCTTTATTCATGTACTTAAGATTACATTCTATAAATACTTAACAAAAATACTAATGCATACAATTAATTTCAATAAATACCCTTAATGTTAAAGGCGACTGCGGAAAGTTACACCCAAACCGCCCCCACATGTTAGTGTATAACCGAGTCCAGTCTACTCTGTGGAAAAGGTGAGGCTACAATTAAGCCATGATTGTGTGCGGTAGCCGATAAAATAAAAGTAAATGTCCACGTTTGTGTTTCCGTCTCACACTTTTATTCGCTTTATCGCCGTCTGGTGGGAAGCTTTCCCTTTGCTTTTTCATCTCCTTTATTGAATGTATTTGCTTTGAGATCTAATAGCGAGAGTAAGTATAGCGATTGGAGATTGTTCAGATAATCAGGTTAAATTATTATTAATGAATTTTTAGCTTTTTTTCCGAATTTAAAAAAATAAAAAAACAGCAGTCACATAGTTCTCACCCCACATTGGATTACAAATTCTATGTCGTGGGCATTAATAACAGCAAAAACGCAGACCCGAAATAAACATTTGTGAATCATACAACCATATTTTGTCTCCGTACGGGGATCCAACCCGCGACTTCTGGTTTCGTAAGATGGTATACAGGCAATTGAGTCACGGCCACGGGGCTGGACTTATTTTTGAAGATTGACCTATATGGTCAAATGATACATAGATGTAATAATGGATATATGTAATTATGTATCTAGATAATATCGGCCCTTTTATTAGTATGTGACCATTATTTTATTATTATAATCATTCTCCATCATAAATGATCGATGGAGGGAATTTATTAAAATTGACGATCATGTTGCAAATATTTGAAGCCATAAAACGAGGATTAAAAGCTTCTAAACGGTCGCCTATTACGCTAAAAGCCATTTATTCCATATTTATAATTTACAGCTATTGTTCGCGTTTTTATTTCACATTTGTAAATTTGTAATATTTATATGTAAGAACATAAATATATTTCAACCGACGCCCATTACGTGCGACTATTAATGGGAAAACTAATTGTAGTACGATATTATTTGTAGCATTTTATTTTATAATTCCTTACTATATTATATAGAAATTTTAAAGGGTCTAGCGATTTTATTTACTATGTATTTAGACAGTGATCGAAAACTGAGGCAGGTAATAGCGAGGGTGATTACAAACCCCCTGGCATTAAAGAAAATCCCGTCAAAAAATAAAAAAAATTACGTTTATACATACAACCATCGGTGTTAAAAGGATGTGGTTTATATGGAAAAGCTCAAAAATTTTATTGTTTGTCGGGATTTTCTTTAATGCCAGGGGGTTTGAAATCACTATCGCTATTACCTGCCTCAGTTTTCGATCACGGTCTAAATACACGCTGTATTTTTACTGCTTTGTAAAAAAAGACATGAGCAAAAAAATTTATTTTCAAGTATTTTGTTTTGTGATAGTGACGATTAACTCAGGTTAATCTCCGTTATCCTAGATATTGATTTATAGCAACATAAGCACTAAAGATTTAGAGTTTCTGAGCAAAAGTCTTCCTGCCCTAGAAATAACAAGCGGCCTTTTACTTCAAAACCTTATTCTATCGAATAGGTACTATCAGAATTGCCATATTGGAATTGATTTATTAAACCTCCAGCAGTTTTAGGATTACATGGAATTAATGTCTAGTGAGTTTTTTATTGCCGGGCAGCGGTGAAACAAGGGCTCTTCACTACAGTGGAAAATATTTGTAAAAAATATCCGGCTGAAATTGAAGCTTGCAAAACATGTTGTGAGCGTAAAAATAATTTCGAAAGGGAATATTTGAAAAAGAGAATTCGGCAATTAATTACATATTTTAATCGATGCTCGTTTGTTTTATTAGGTTGGTTTTGAGTTCCCAGGTTTCATTTTTGAAATTCGTATTTAATACATAAAAATACCTAACACTCATATATGCACATAGTCCTGACCCCACACCAAGGTACGAGTCTTGTGTCGTGGGTATCACATAGTATGAGAGACTTTTGAAGTGTCACAAACAGTCATGTCCGTAACAAAAATTTGTTCACAAATGCCTGTGTTGCGTGTTTTTATTTTTTGTCACTTCATACCATCAAATGCCAATAAGTAATTTCTCAAATATATATATTTCTACTATACTCTCGGTTTTAATGTATAACCGCATTTGGATAAAAGCTCTTTACCAAAACTACTTGATATTGAATGAAAATGTAAGCCGAGGTAAGGATCCATTTCAGTGTGCAATCTTTTCTTCGCATGCGGCAAACGAAGTGAAGATCCGGTTTACCGAGTAGTTGAATCTAACCTAATGCTTGCTTTTAGGTTTACTAGATAAGGCACATAAGAAGAGCTGGGCTTTTGGCTCGTGAAAATGTTGATTTTTTGGTGAGTTTTCGGTCTCGGTAATTAAGAGAAGAAATTTAAAATGAGGTTTTGATAATTTTACTATATAGATTAACTTTTTGTACACGTATGTTAACATAATTGTTTGTTTTGCTGATAACCCTCATCATCAGGCGATATATGTACGCCCCACTGCTGGGCACGGACCTCCTATATCATTGAGAGTGTTGGTAACCCAAATTTTTATAAAATAAGTAAATAAATGAACTTGTGGTTATTAACTGTTAAAACCGACATACAAGTGTCACGACACCACGAGGCAGTCCAAATTATTTATGCCAATTCTTTCTTATTTACATAATATATCTCGTGTTTGTTAAGTTTATTTGCATACAAATAACCATATAACAAAGATTCCGATATTTTTGGTTACCTTGAGCTTAATAGTTTTTCCTGCGGCAATAAATTCTACTCATAAAAGATATCGCTTAAAACCGAAAAATAGCACAGGAGTGCCCGACGTTACGCTTTTGAGTTTGAGCTATATTTATTTATTTATTTCAGGAAAACAAACAGTAGTATACAAAGAAAAAAGAAGAAATAACTTACTTAGTAATATATATACATATACTTTGTTTTTTCTTTTTTTTTTTTTTCTGCGGGGAAAATCCTATTTACGGACGGTGTGCCGGACTCACCGGCGCCTTCCAGCCCAGCATTGATGTTACCGCCCGTATTTGTGCCAGGCGGCCGCTGAGCCGGGTTCCTACCAATATCTTTGCGCCGCAATACCGACTAAAAACCCCGCTACTGCCACCATCGGCGGAAACGAGACGGCCCCGATATACCCTGAAGCAGTGCTATGGATTGTACCAGGACCGCCTCTGCGCGGTGCCACAAGGCACATCAACATGACGCTGCCGGCGTCAACATCCCGGGAGACGCCAAGGTAGGGACGGCGGCCCCACGTGGCCCTCAGGCGCCGGGCTAGATGTTCTCCCGGCGCCTCCTACGTCGCCTGTTGCGACGAGCGGGATCGATCCGCTCCCGATCCCGCTCAGCACTCTCCTTCTGCGAAATGACAAGTTCGCAGAAGGAGAGCATAGCTTTCCACGACCTCCGGCTGCCGACCATGGCTGCGACCACTGTCGGCAGATATACATATACTACCCACTACGTTTCCACGGATTACATTAGAAAATATAAACGCCGTTGAAAGAGCGCGTGATATGTGCTAAATTAAATACTATACAGTCCTGATTATAAATAAACTTATTATGAATAAACAAATAAAAGAACAGGGAAAAACAAAATTAAAATTATCTTATCAACTACATCGTTATATTTAGCTTCCTATGCTAAGCTTCCTTATGAGATATATGACGAAAGAAGGAGAAATAATATAATAATAAAACATACAAAATGTTTAAAAAAAAAAAAAAAAGTAAACAAAAACTTTAACTTTAGTGCTCAATGTCCATCAAAGTTTTATTTGCTTTGACTTTAAATTTGCGTTTGCCAACATGCAGTATATCAACTGCGCTGAAATGCTGGTTGTATGTTTCAACCATTCGGTGAAGCGGTGAGCGCGCGCCTGCATTGGTTTTACAGGAGGAGGAAGCAAATAAACGTCTCCTACGCACCTCGCGCCCGTGAACTGTGCGGGGAACCAGGTAACATAAGCGGTTCACTAATTCAGCGCAGTCAAATTTATTGCGGCATATACCAAATAGAGTCATGACTTCAAGTAACATACGTCTGCGCTCTAAAGTGATGAGACCATATGTTTTTAAGAGTGCCTGGTAGGAAATCCTTTTTTGGAAGCATCTATGGTGCACTGCACGTAAGTATTTACTTTGTATTGCCTCTAGTGATCCAATATACTTTTTGTAATGAGGATTCCAAACAGGCACTGCATATTCTAATTGTGGTCTGACAATTGCTCTGTACAAGTGTAAATATGTGTCAGGTCGGTGGAAGTCTCTGGACGCCCTCATTACAAAGCCGAACATTTGGTATGCCTTTTTTGTGATGTTCTCAATATGCGAATCTAGGTGAAGCTTGGAATCCAACTCCACACCAAGATCGCGAACATTGTGTACTTTGTCAATTATTGTATTTCCTAAGTGATATTCATAAGGCATGATTTTAGTTTTTTTTGTAAAAGTTATTGAGTGACATTTATTTATGCTAAGTTTTAATTTATTAATTGTACAATAATTGAAAAATGAATCAAGGTCGTTTTGAAGTTCGACAGAATCAGCCTCCGAAGAAATATTTTTGTAGATTTTTAAATCGTCAGCATACAATAAAAAAATACATTTTTTAAAACAGTCTTTCACATCGTTTATGAATAAAACGAACAACAAAGGACCCAAAATTTATTATAACTAAAAGAAGAATATCGCATATAAGAGCACTGGTAATTTAGCATCTATTATAGCATCAGAAAGAAAACTATGAAATATTGGATTTAGAAAAAAATCTTGACAGCCTCGTTGGCTAGACACCAGCTTGCAAAACGCGGAGCCGTGGGTTCGATCCCCGCACCAAGACAAATGTTTGTGTGACACACAATTCAAAATAGCCAAAGATCAAACCAATAAACTGCATCCGTAAGCATAATTCTAAAGAGTTTTCCTAACAAAAAATCCCGACAGTGAATGCGCACTGAAGTTTGGATCCAAGATGACATAAGTGCCGTAGGGTCGACAGCTGCACTATCGCCCTTCTCAACTGCATAAATAGTGCGAATTAGTCACCGCCAACTTGTTTAAAGTTGTGTGCAGCACCCGCAACATCTGCTTCAAACCTAACAATGTGTTATACCGAGCTTCTTGTCGTCCCAGAAACTTCTAATTGAAGTATTAAAAAGTTTTTCATGTGTTTGTACTTGTATTGGTTTAGTTATGATGAGAGCGGCGTGACGCAGTTAGATGGACATGGCATATGTAAAGCCACGTGATGGAAATAAGGACCACGTGATCGATCGCCACACGAAGACATTTTTTTGTGATTTAATAATTTTTAAGCACTCGTTATTAATTGATGAGATATAGGTAATTGTAAATTTCGTTTATAATTGATCACATTATTTTGTTCACGATACTCGTATTTTTTTTTGTGAATATATACTTATTCTGTTGACATTCTAGTTCCTCAAATTATTTCATACCCAAAGTATCTTTGTTTTATGGAGGTGTAGGTACTCATTTATCGCGTGTATTCAGAAAATAAAATCTACTACGAGCTATGTAAAGTCAGGCAAACAACTAAGCAAATTTTAATTAAATTTTGCATTTTTAATCACCTTCCGTTTTAATTAAGACTACAAATTGTCTACAGCTATTTTCTGGTTGATTACGTTATTTTAGCTTGGAAATTTAATTTGGTTAAGTTTTTACCGCGGTGTGTTCCGCGGTTATCGTGATGATATCTCGTCTCAACGCTGGATGCTGAATATTTTAAATACAGGGGCGGCCGCGTTCAGTTAAAAGCGTAAAGGATTTTAACGCAAACCTTTTAGTTTAAATATAATACTCTTTTTTATCGCCCCTTTGAACAATGTAATTGTTGGAATTGAAAAAAAAACTAGCTTTGTAAAGGCTGTATTAACAAATGAACCTTTTAATATTTTTACGTAGACATTTTTTTTATTACGAAACTAATTTTTGAGCACAATTTTTTTTACTTTATAAGCTTTATATTGTTGAGTATGTAAGCTGGCTTGTAAACCCTTAAATTTTAAAGAAATAATAATTGTTCTTTTTTGAAAACTAGCGACCGGTTATTGCCCCTCAAATGCCTCTATATGCCTTGCAAACTCACGAGAAGTTACCTATGTAGAAAAAACGTTAAGTGTCACTTATACCTATGTGATTTTGCAGACATATCAATATATACAGAAGACTGCATTACAATTTTTAATAAGTGTCTATGCCCAATAGTGCAATGTATAATACCTAAAAGCTACACTCATTACGAAACTGTTTTATTCTCTGACTCAATCGTAAGTTATCCATAAAGCAGGTAAACAAATGTTTTAAATAAATCTGCTCATAAAAATACCATGATTTGTCACACGCCATACTGCTGTTTGTTAATTCTCAGTTGAAAAAGCTCATTTCTGTTGTATTAACCCCTTCATGATGACGTGTTATGACGTCATTAGGAGAACTTCATATCGCTGGCGTTTCAATTAGTTGGATGACGTATAATGTGGAGTAATTATTAGTAATATCAATGCTCAAATGCAATGGTCATGTGAATAATAACTTGACTTAATTGCTTAACTTAATGAGTCTCCTTCTAGAGTTATGTTTTTTATATTACCACTGATATATCGCACGCTTAAAAATATAGTGACCTAATTCAAAATTTTGTATTTTCACCTTCATTCACTTTGTGATTAAATATAGTCGGATTAAATAATAAAATTGTAATGGATGTAATGTAACTATTTAGTACACATATTTTTAAACATGATGATGTTTTTTTATATTTTCTATAAAATGTATTTGGCGAAGCAGCATTTTTTTCCCATTTACTTACCTTAGACTCGGCTTTTTGAATTAGGTCACTATATTATTAAGCGTGCGATATGTAATTTGATAAAATATTTAATTTGTGAGAATTGGTATTTTTTATAAATACGGGCAAGAACTTGAGTCTTTTTTCATGGCAGCTTACAACAAAATTCATGATGAATGTTTAGTATTTAAAACTTCATGCTAAAACAGTAACAATAGACGAAACAAAATAAAGAGTTATGTGAAATTTGTTTAAATTATTAACAACCTTTTTTGTAATGCGCTCTTATAGTTGTGATTGTATAATACATATTACAGGAATACTGGCACTTTTAAAATAGTGTCGATATCACCCTTTACTACCAACAACCATCCATGCGTTGCACGGGGTGAAAAACGTTTGAATTTACCGGAATATATTGCGTATATGAGCACTATAGTCGACTCGCGCTTGTAATTATCGATGTCGGTAAAACTAAATGACCTCTGATTTAATTTGCCCACAGCCAGTTGGGTGGTTTATTAAAAATATAATCTGCGCCATCTATTACAGAAGCAAATTATGGCTTTTATGAACATTAGACCTGTATCGGGCGCAATATTTGCCCCGACAACACTTTATTAGCATTTGATTAAAGGTTATTAGAGGTTCTTTATTTGTATTTCGTAAGCCTTGTTTATGTTACCTTTCTTTTAAGGGAATGTAGCCTTTTTGGTTGATTACGAAAACGCCAAGTGCTTTTTAAAACTTTGTTTGATGGATAAGAATGTTTTGTGTACTCAGTAAATGTATTAGTCTGGGTAGTTATGCGTTTATAAAATAAAGTGGTTGGACTCCACCCGGTGGCATAATTTTATAAAAAATGACCTATGCTCATTTACAAATTCCCGTCTACCTCGTGACAAAATAAAACATTGGTATGATTTATTATATCCACATGGAGAAGTCAAATGTACTAGGAACCGTATAAAATTCTCTGCATTGAAAATAACGTTAATTGGATTGCTCGTAGTCAGAACTCAAGGGTTTACCTTTCATTTGTTACTCTACTCACTGCTTTCGCCTAGTGAGCGATGTTCTCTATATCAAACCACGTATGGAGATAGACCTTAAAACTCCACAATGACCTAACGCGGACTGGCTAGCTATTCTTATATATTCGTAAATGTTTTAGGTAAGGATTTTCATACGATGTACGTCTTCATAGTTAAAAATACGCAATAAGTAATTAAGGAGAACATGTATTTAGCCTCAAACTTAACAAACAAAAATTAACTTGACATCGTTACCATAATTTGACCATAAAACAGTATTCAACAAAAATAAACTTCGTAATTACTAAGCATGAAGTTTCAAAACACGAAATTTAAAATCGTCCACGTGAGTTATTCCGCAATTATAACTCAAAGAGCTTTTATAATAATTTTAATATGCAAAGTAATAAATCCACCGCACTTAACATAGTTACTGCTTATTTTGTGTGCAGTCGGCGCCTTGCGAGTAATAATTTCCATTTAATTTCATTCTACGTTTCAAAACCACAAGGGCGTGATATAGCGGTGTGCGTTTCAGACGTACAACCGATTCTGAGTTTTATAGTCCCGCCGTGTGTTATGGCCTTAAAATCTGAAGTATTTTCTTTCATGCGTATCTCCATTGATGATAGGCGCATGTGTGGATACGCGGCTTTACAACCGACTTCAAGTGTTAAAATTGGTTGGATTTATGACTTGGGAGATGAAATTTTCTTAATTGGCAGTAAATCGTGGTAAGCTTTCCGTCGGATGGGAGGATATAAATATCTTCTGATATAATGTAAGCTTTTCTTCATTTAGTTTAGAGATCAATTTATTTTGGTACTTCAAAGTATAATATTATACAGATAAGTTTATGTTATAAAATATTGAGCTACTTTATTGTTTAAGGATTGGCCTACAAATTAATAGGAATTTCTTCATTAGGTAGGCCGCCAACCTGCACTAGGCCAGCGTAGTGCACTAATACCTAAGCCTTCTCAGTCAGAGGAGGCTTGTATCCACGCTTGTATCGGACCTTTGAAAAGAAATAAGCCACATTTAAAAAATATATATATTTGGGTGATATTAGGTTCATCCGCTTGTAATTATTGGAAAGGTAAAACGCTTAATGTGTTACTAAAGAAATTAGTCTTACATGTATACCTATATCGCATTATAGTCAACGCAAAGAGACGTGGAGTAAATCTTAATCTTCACCGTTAATCTCTATCTTCACCGTAGTAGAAGAAAATATTAGATACATTATTGATTGTTTTTTTTTTATATCTAGAATCTAACTAGCAATGGCTATTTCCCTACTAAATCGCCTGATCTACACATATACAATATATTTCACAGTAATTAAAACATCAAGCGTCAAATCACGAATGCGCAAATAACGTGGATCCAATACAGCTGAAATGCAGCTGGATCGATGTAACTCAACACCTATAGTATTTAAAGCACGTAGAGTGCTAGTGAGCCAACTCAATTAGAATTCCTGGTACACTGTCGCAGACACAACATAGAACGTGACACTCTGCCAGGGTATAAATTAACGTCCTTTTCTTGCGCGGCTGCATCTATCACGGACGTCTTGGATTGCATTCTATTGGCATAATTGCTGTGGAAAACGTTTGTACTGTTTATATATATTTCAGTGAGTATCGTAATCTTTATCACGGTCGTTGGATAGGATTAGAGTTTATCGAGAATTAAAAAAATATGTACAATGTACATATCTTCAATCTTTATATCCCTTAAAATCAGATTTTTGCAAATTTACAATATAATAATAAATACACCTGAGATCTGTAAAAAGATCTGTAAAAAGCAGTGATGGCCTCGAGGTTTGGGCGCGCGGTCGAGAATCTGCGGTCGCGGGTTCGAACCCCAGGCACACACCTCTGACTTTTCGAAGTTATGTGTGTATTCACATTGAATTATCACTTGCTTTAACGGTGAAGGAAAACATCGTGATGAAACCTGCACACCTAAGAGTTCTTAGGAATTTCTTAGGTGTGTAGTCCGCCAACCCGCACTAGGCCAGCGTGGTGGACTATGGCCTAAACCCTCTCAATGGTAGAGGAGACCCGTGCTCAGCAGTGGGCGTATATGGGTTGATGAAGAAGAAGAAGAATAAATACACCTAACAGTCATATATAATACATGGTTCTGACCCCACACTAAGAACGGAATTGTATCTTTTTGTATCTTTGAAATCCAATAGGCGAAATTCAATTGAATATTTGAAAGCGCAATAGATAAAATCTCTTTGCCTTCATTACCTATAGCCAATTAAAGTGACTATGACACTTGACTCAAGGATCGAAACTCGGCAGTAATACAAATGTATATAAAACGAATGCTTCAGATCTTTTTTAATTACAATTTTTTCCACTCTCATATCACGAACTTGTTGGTTGTTTGTATTTATAGGCATACTTTTGTGTAAAAATTAAATTAATAGTTACGGTACGCGGCAATATATTTTAAACTAGTTATCACCAACTTACAAAAAAAATTATAATTATTTTCAAATTAGTGTAATTATGATCATTCTTTCCAGTATTGATAGATATAAATAAATATACACACCCAGCTGTCACAAACATAGTCCTGATCCTACATTAAAATATGAGCCTTGTGTCATAGTTATAAGAAAATACGAAAGACTTTTTGGTCTCACAAACACCAAGACCCGAAACAAATCTTTGTGAATCATACAAACATTTGTGCTGGGATCGAACCCGCAGTCGCTCGTTTCACAGCTTATGATATGATATGAAAGTACAATACTCACCTCAAGTGCCTAGTTTACGTACAATGCGCTCTGTCCACCGGTATAATTCGAGAGATCGTCCGAAGCGCTTGAATTCTCCCAGCAGAGGACGTGATTCGCATTCTCTTCCCTCGGGAACTCTGGGGAATGAGCCTCCACACCCGGCCTGCACTCCTGGTACGCCCGGGGAAATTTGCCAAATATTTTGTGCATCTTCAGCCTTTTTAATTTGGCTCGTGGCGAAGCTTAGTCCAACATTGGTGCAATTGTAATTTAAAATTGGATTCAATTTTTCATGGTCCCTACTATTTGTATTGTTGAGAATGGACGGATATTACTTGATTTAACTTGGTTAGCAATATTGTTTGTTTCTCCTTTGAGTAGAATTCTTGCAGTAAAAACATATGGTTCAAAAGAATGTATTAACAACTTTTCTTACAGATTATGCACTTACTGATATTATTTATGAAATATGTTAAGTGTTAAAATTTCTTATGAAGAAATTATATAACAGGACTATTTGAGATTTCTTATTAAAAATGTTAATAGAAAAATATATTTTTTATAGAAATTGTACTTGCAGGTGGCAAAACCAAAGAGTCACACACATATTCTTATCACCGGTGCTTTATTCCTGTTCCAGTAAATCAGACGAGCGGAGTGAAATGTAGTTGTTGCGAGTAGTTTACACCTAGTTTTATTTGTGGGCAAATAACTGTGCAATTGTTTACCAGGGAAGCAGAGTCGCTGAGATAATTTTACATGTAACAAAACCTATTCCTTTGGTATTCTCTTTTTAAAATATTCTGACATAAAAAGTTTTTACAACTGCAAAAAAAAATGTAAAAAAGTAGTAAAAACTAGTGAAACAGCGACGCGTCTGTTGCCATGTACCAGGGTATCATGGAGGCAAAGGCACGTGAGGCCACGGGTAGGGGATAATTCGGCTCTCGTCTCGCACGGCTGTTGAACTACGTGACGTGTATCGCAATCCGACAACTAAGTTATATTAAAGACGACTTTGTTGATTTTAAACTTAAATGCATCGGAGCTCTGTCTTCGCGATGAGCGAGAGGAATTGGTGAAGTTCTTAATGAGGATTTTGGCCTTGAAATTCTCTTTGACTGCGAAGATTTAGTTGCAGAATTCGAAACTAAGATAGTGCAAAAAAGTTATTGGATATTTTAAATTATTGCAACTTCTTTGTAATCATTATTTTTTTATTAATAAGAAATTGGATTTAACATTTTTATTACCCTAATAAGTATAATATAGTGTATCAATTAAAGCATGTTTTAGCTTAAAAAGGACTAGGGCTATCATACCAGTTTTTATTTGCCTTGTTGATCTCCATGAAGTAAACAAAACCCCAAGTCCCAGATGTTTTTCTTGTTGTTCAAAAAAGGTCGAATAGGGGTATAATTCAAATACTTTTTGTACCGTCCAAGTTAACCCCGTCCTAAAAGTTTTACGATTTATGTACAAATGAACGATCTTGGAAACTTCTAATAATCTAAATTTTTTTCATCCTTATCATTATTTTTCTCGACTGTTTTGTTAATACAAATATTTGATGGATTTTATATTTATAAAATAGGTATCAATTCACAAGACGACATGATTAAAAGTTTTGGTAGAAAAAAATCTTGACTATTTTGTACATTTTTAACATTTTTTTTTATAAAATTATCCCAAACGTTATAAACATACACTAATGAAACTTCATGTTACTAAAAAAATATTTTGTTCTGTTTTTATTTATTTACTTAAAAACTCAGTACAAAAAGGAATAAAAACGCTACATGTTCGTGATAGAATAGTTAGAGGTGGAACGTGAGGGTGAAGCGAACTGCCAAGTTTGTGGTCTCAACTTGCTCGAACTTTTCAAACTACCCGTCCGTATTTATATTCAATTACCACGCGATTTTATACTTATATTAAATATAGTGAAGATTTATATACTATGCTATGTAACTCTACAATTTTTATTAATGCTATGAACATGAACATTTGTGTCATGTACGTAACGTGTAGTACTTTAGAACATGTGTAGTACTACACGTTACGTAAATGTACATATGTATGTATGTGATTGAGCTAAATAAATAAATTAACTGGCCCGATTTAATTTTAAAGTGTGAAATTCACAGATTTGAAGAAGTTTACTCGCAACCTCGACCATTTACGATTGTGTTAGAAACTCATACGACTAAGTTATAATAAAAATAATATTCTTTTCACAGAAAAAAAATATTACTTCAAAGACGAAGAGCACTGACGCAAAAGCTCAAAGTCGCACGTGACCCACCGAATACCAGACGGAATGAACAGAAAACGGCGCAGTCCCTTTTTTAACAACACACATAAATCTCGCATTCCGTATTGTCAGACAGTAAAACATGAGAAATCTATTTAAAACCTGAAACTGCTTCTCTATATTCCATACGTGAACAACGGAGGGCAAGTAATAGCCACCGTTACAGAACCCTTTCACGTAGGGCTCAGTAGCCGTAAAAGTATCGAATGTCGTAAAATTGATCCGCGTAATAAAATTGCATAACGTGTAGGACGAAAATGAAATATTGTTCGGAGCGACACTTACAAAAAATACATGCGAAATTTAATAACATCGAGCGATATTGTTGTTTTTTAGGATTCGGCGTTGCGGATGCTGAAAGCCTGTCATGGTTACAGCACCTTTGCCAAAAAGTATAAAAGATTAAAAAGAATTTTATGGGGACCTTATTGCGTCATAGACGAAGTTATAATGAAGAAAATTTCAAAGAAGCTGTGAAGTGGAGAATGTCAATGAAATGAGACTAGCTCCAAGATAAAAATAGATTATTGAAGAAAAATCCCCGAATACGAATTACAGAATTTTATTTTCATATTATGAGGAAGCTAAATTTTGATATAAGTTTGTTTATACATAGTTTGAAAACTACCCGAGCACAATTAATTGAGGATCAATTAAACCTTCATCTTGATGATAATCAAAATTGTTGTTTCGAAAGTCAAAGTTGATTTCTGATCAATAATTATACTTGGATGCGCTCAATTATTATCAATTTGTCAAAAGCAAATGGCACTTGTATAAAATAAAAAAGAACAGGATTGTACTTGAAAATGAAATAATAAAAGTAAGTACATGTTCCAAATGTATACCGCCGAAGGACTTTTAAAAGTCGTCTATCATATTGCCGCATTCAAAGTTTGAAAAGCTGTTTCCAAGCGACATTGAATCGCTCAATTAAGACTTCAAATGTGGAACTAAATTACTTTCCCCATAATTAACTAACTTTTACACAGCTCTTTAGATTAACTTATTTAATTTTTATTAATTTACAATTTTATTATGTAAATCTTAATATGCATATTGTAATGCAGTTTTAATATATATTAATATTTTGTATATTATCTTATGTTTATAATTGAAAATGTCTTTATAATTTTATTTTTAAATAATGTCTTTTAAATATGAGATTTTGATGCCAAGGCGAATGCGATATCAAAACTAAGTCGGAGACATGTATAAAAATGTATAGGTTACCTAAGCAGAGTAGTGGACTAAGACTATCACATTATCTGATAAGCTTATAAAATGACTATGTTCAATTTTTCCATTACTATCTACTAAAAAAAATTGGCTACTGAACCACGTGTGCCGTCCAGTGTGCACGCATCTGTGAATATTTTTCCGTTTGAAATATGTAGGTACTCTAGTCGTAATTTCACTGGAAGCCACGCTTTGTTTGGCAAATGTTTGGTATTATTGTCGTTCTATTCAGTAGTCCCATTTTTTTCCCGAGGAAACCATTATGTAGATTTCAATTCCACTCGTAGCAGATTTATAATTTATAAGATTTCCATTTCGCGTTGGGTTTTAGCTTTTACTTTTTAAAGATACATTTTCTATTATTTATTGCTATCATATGTTCTTTTAAAGCGTTATGGGGAATAAATATTGTCGTTCGGAAATAGAATGCATGTATTTGAAAGTTGATTTATGTTATGAACAATTCTCAGTTTTTAACTTTTAAAAAGATGTAATAACTATTTTTGCATATGTTGTTTTAACTTCCTACGGCAAAAAACTTCATTCACCTGCTAAGATCCAACAGTAAACTTTCTGGTTGTGGCAGCCATATTCTATTGCTCCGATAGTGACAAGTGATCCGGATATCCGTATCCAAATAAAAAGGGGATATTCGTAGAAGAAAGAATCGTAAAGACTAGATTCATAATTACTGTACAGCCAGTGCTTCCCTTTTATATTTTTTAATAATAGTACAAAATGTTTCAAGTAGCGAAAATGTTATAATATTAGGATATAATTAAATACTAGGATTCTTTACCTATAGTTACCAATAACTGTGTAGTTCATTATTCAAAATTATTAATTAGAAACCTGACGCTCATTAAAACAAGACAGTATATCAAAACTGTTTTTATAAAGAAAACTTTACAATAATTACGTCCAAAAAATAATTAATGAAATTTAAATCCCGACTTATAAACTCTTTCAGAAACAAGATTATTACGAAAACCCTTTGTAATTTAAAACATGTAGATGAAAATGAGAAAGTTTATTCTTATCCGTCCGAATATATTTCGTCTGACTTTCTTGTTCATTCATTTCATTATGCTAAAATTCATCCTTAAGACAAATAAAAAGCGAGTCCCAGATGAAGGCCGGATATCCCGGTTTAAGAGCAAGGAAACATGGCTTGAGATGTGAAGAGCTTTGAGCACTTAAGTAGATTTTCATTAATGTGCTTTTTTGTACACTAGCTGTTGCTGCGGTGTTGCTTGCTAGTTGCTACATTAAGTTATTAACAGCCTCCGTAGCGAAACGTAATAAGCGATTTTTTTATAGATGTGTGGATGTTGATATTTCACGCAATAACTATGTAATGGAGTTTAACTATGGACGTGTAAAAATATGTACTGGATAATTAAATTTGATGCTAGTCAATCAGGATGGAATAGGTAGTTAAAAATAGCTATAAATTCAATCGAATTATAACTTCAACATACATTTATAATTCATCTTTACCTGGGTGTATCTACAGGCCTAATATTAATATTGCGTACCTATATTCGCCGTTATAATCGCCTACCTAGATATCATCAGGTATCAAAAATATTAATACTGTCTGACATTCACCACAGACTTAGAATAAACATTAGTGAATCGCAAACAAATTAATTCCAGAAATAGTCCTGTTATGGAGTTTGTCGAAGCTTTCATACACAGTTTAATGACTGCGTCCGCTGGCTTAAAACGGGGCATATAATATGTTGTCAAACTTTATGAAATTTTAGTCGTAGAAGTTAGTCGTTTTTAGTCATGCGATCGTAAATGGCTTACTAAATGCCTGATTTGAATTTGACCGCGTGGTGCAGTAGGCATAGGGTCAGGTTATAGAAGGAGAGGCTACGAGATTTATCAAAGCATAAATAATAATAAATACACCCAACAGTCATATAGCTCTGTTAGACTAGGTTACAAGTCCTGTATCGTAGGTATCAGAAGCTAAAAGAGACATTTTCGGTCTCAAAAACACCCAGACTCGAAAAAAATATTTGTGGATCACGCAAACATTTGTCTCGGTGCGGGGATCGAAGCCGCGGCCTCGGGTTTCGCAAGCTGGTGTCTGGACAACTGCGCCACGGGGCTATCTAAATTGTGAACCTAAACCATTCTTGAACACACTGAAAAGACACAAAAAATTGAATTCGATTACGCAGCACACGCATATTATATTTAATATTTATACAGGATGTATTTAGACCGTGATCGAAAACTGAGGCAGGTAATAGCGAGGGTGATCACAAACCCAGTGGCGATATTTAAAATCGCGACAAAAAATAACAATTTTGACGTTTTCCATACAACCATCGGTGTTAAAAGTATGTGGTTTGTATGGAAAACCTCAAAAATTTTTTTGTTTGTCGGGATTTTCTTTAACGCCAGGGTGTTTGTAATCAATATCGCTATTACCTGCCTCAGTTTTCGATCACGGTCTAAATACACCCTGTATACATAAAGAAATTACCGAAAATTTACAGCACACGTCCACTTAAACGTCTAAATTATCAGGAACAATGAATATGTCACACACTGCAGATAAACTTTTCGAAATTTCTACCATGTCCCGGAATTACATTTGAAATCCGCATAAAACGCGGAAATAATTTAAAGTCCCGGATCCGAGTTTCAATTTGTGTAAGTTTCACCAAGGAAACGTACGGTATTAAAGCAAGATTCGCTCGAGCTCCACATAAAACCGGTTGTAATGTGACAGAGTTCGCGACAGCCCAGCTGCCCGACGTAATGTCTCGACACTCTTTATGCCATCGGGTTTATCTGTGGACCTTCAGGGACACGCCTGACCCTGATTTATATATGAAAAGTCCCAATTTATTGTATACCCCGTTCCGGTAGTTAATAGCTTAGAATATTCTGGGGTTAACCGCTCCACTAAATTAATGAGTGTGCGACAAAACGGCTGATGTGTTTGCTTTTTGTTTGTTTTCACATTATCAAGCATCTGTACCCGTTTCGGCTTTATTACAACCATAATAGAGTTTAGTTTTCAATGCCAGACCCCGAGCCCTTGGTCTACCGATAACAACTCCGAAAAAAAGTTGGCGAATATTTATTAAGTTTTAAGTATCCATAAAATACGCTTATCTGTTTGGTTTCCATTTACATAACTCTTTCCTTTTGTGCCGAGTTCTAAATTGCTGATTGCGAATCTGTGCATTTGAATTAAATTACGCAGATACTGATGGTACGGGTCGTCGTAGTTATACGAAGTCCTTTCGTTGAAATAAATTTATGCAGTAGAATATCAGGTGGCAAATCTTTGTACCTGTGGACCTATAGTTACTTTATATTGCATATTATGTTATGATTAAGTGTATTCAAATAAAAAAATTGCTCCTGATAGTCTTTTGCGAATCCTTTTTCATTCTTCTGCTTGTGCCAGTCGGCTTACGAAAAGTATTGACGCCTTCGATTTTGTTATTAAAAGTTGTTATTAAAAGGTATTATTCAAATGCTGTGTTATAGTTTTGTTCATAAAGTCTAAATAAGGACATAAAGAAGTTCAAAGAGACTTTTTTTTAATTGTAATGTGTGGTCATTTTTCTCCACAACCATATTATAGTATTCCAAAGCGTTTATAGTAATTTCTCGTTTCAGAAGATCTTATTCAAGGCTAACTATTTGAGTAAAGAAAATTCTGTTTTATGTTTTTTTATATGATGAATTACAAAACAAATGCTAGACGAAGGTTTGATACAGATGTGGGAACCCAATAACTCCTAGGTGCGAAGGATTTCAATTTGCACCGCGGTTACTACCCGTGATCTTGGTCCAGAAATGAAATATTACTCGGCCCCACATTGAGACCGTGACCCGTGTCAAATCAGCATTCGCAGGTATGCCACGAATTATTTACGGCCAGCTCACGGCTATGAAATTTTTTATCGCCACGATAAATCTTTATTAGCTAAGTTGAAGGAATTTTTCCTAGACGACTTCGGTGGATGTTTTTTCCGGGTTCGAATTGTTTGCGTTTGCTGTAAACGACGTTCCGCTTGATGGTTGCTGTCTAATAAGAATGGATTCGGGAAGCATTTAAATGACCTTTAAATATTATATTGGTTATACCTGGATTCTGTTAAGGACGGTTTGTAATGGGAGTTAATACAAGTACATTAAGTTTACGATTGCATGCTTTCAAATTTAGGTGCTAAAAATGATTATGATGGTATTACGATGGTAATCGTACATGGTCCTATGGTAAATGCATTACGACAAACATTTTATTGATTAATTTATTACCTATAAAATTAGTTGAGATTTACTCTGTGTATTTAGATGTTTTTTTTAATTGGTTCTTTAATTGTACATCTAAGCATCTTTTTATATTGTTATTAAAAATCTTCTTACTCGTTTATTTTTTGAACGCTGCTGCTCAATCTACTCCTTTAAATTATAAAGTAACAAAATAATGAATTATGTCGATTTCTACGGATGCGGTAGACACCGTAAGAGGTTTTCTAGTGTACAGGGCGGTTATTCAGGCAGGTACAAGTGCCATTAAGCCGAGCAGTGTCGCTCGAAATCCGTCAATTACCTCTCCGAACGTACTCGAAATAAGTAAGCGTTCAAGTCGTTTTCTTGCCTCTACAGCAATAAATGTAATCCCTACACTTTTCCATACACTAGTCAATTTGAAGTGGGTGACAATTAGGGATCCCGAAGCCCGGGATCCCGAGATCCCGGTCATATTTCAGTCCCGAAATTTTCGGGATTAAATTCAATAAATCCCGGGATTTTCGGGACTGATATATTTTTTATACAAGTCGATAAAAATGTCTTTATGTGGCTAGTTCCACACGAGGCTAAAATTTGGAGAAGACTTATAAAAAATTATTAACGATTCCTCCAACTTCCATCGAGCCTCGACGTTCTTTTTTACGCTTCTTCTTATTTGTGCAACAAATTGAGAACTACATATGCTTTCGGATGAGACGTTGGATTTCATTTAAAATATATGAGTCCTACAAACATCGATCTATTTGCATAGTCTTTCTTATTAACGGAGTTTCTTTGATTAGACAAACAAATATTTAATTTTTTTTTTGTATATGAAACTAATATAAAGGGGCCTAGTTTGTTTATTTTATCAGGAGAAATTATAATTTTGTTTTGTTTTTGAAGATTTAAGTAAATATTTAAAATAAAAGGTTGATTTTGATATGTTTTACTTTCTTTTTGTTGCCACTTCCTATTAGCAATACAATCCCGGGACAATCTAGGGATCCTGGGATTAACTGTTGGAAATACCGAAATCCCGGGATTAGAAAAATCGACCGGGATCGAATCCCCTGGTGATAATGCTTGCACTTTAAGAGACTCGACAGTTTTAACTGCTGAAATTTTATTAAAGAATTTATAAAAGAGCTCATTAGCATTATATTATTTATCAATGGTAAAAAGCCTGCTGAGTCGGTTCTGCTGATTTTTTTAGACAGGGTATTTAAAATAAGTTTTATATTCTATCGACCAGAGTATCAATAGAATAATACACACAATTTATTCTTACTCAATCACTAATAATGATACTTAGCTTACATGACAAAAAACAACCATTTAATTTTAGGTCTACAAAGTACCGCTACTCAAACTACAGACGGAGGAACCTTGAGGTCGTCAGTTCACGTTAGTCAAACAGTGACATTAGCCAAGACGAGTACACACAAGCTGACGCTGTGTGCCATACGCAAACATATTACCACCTTTACTCATGTATGTGTAATACGAAGTGAAACACAATGTTAGCCGAATGCGCTGGGAGGAGCTTTGTAAAATGTGGCACAAGCAACACAAACGACATTGTTATCGAATTCGTCCACAATTTCACGCCAGACAACGCGCCAACGAACAATTTGAAGCAATATTTGTACGTTTACATTAAACACGTACTGTCTAACTACATATATCTAGTTGTAGATTGAAAATGCTGCAATGTATGTGACGTGCACTAGTTTATTGTTGGCGATATTTTATTGTGTTATTTCGTTGTTCTGGTTAGGTTGTTTTTGTACAAAGCACGGTTATAGCACTTCTCCTTTAGTAGCGTCATTTGTTGGACCAAACTGTTAGAATTGTATGCAGGTAATGGTTCTTCACTATCTAATAACTTCTGTAAAAACTCTCACTAAATGGGACTAAGCATACTCTAGTAAGTCTTTTGAGGCCAATATTTTAACAAATTCCAAACACATTTTTTCAAATAAATACATAATTTGTATCTGTGTCTCATCTGTCGCCGTTAAAAAAATAATAAATAACAAACAAATTTCTGCATCAACTGAGATAATCCAAGAGATATTACAAGAAGGACAATGTAAATAGGGCTATGGTACGGATGTGCTCGACTAAAGCTTTCAAAACTGAAGCAATACTGTTGACTAGCTATATATTAGTCTATGAGCAACATTGTTACAAACTAATTTACTTGTACAGATAATTCCTATTCAGTTGGATACGTAAGGCTTTAAACCGGCATTCACGACCCATGTATGTATGTCGCGTTCCTGGATCAGCCCCGGTATTAGATTGGCTTCATCCAGCTTAATGACAGCTTATCTTGGTCTAGGTAAAGGATAGTTGTAACTATATTTCAATGGTCGATGCTTTGTACCACGGAATACTCACTCACATATAGATATGGGAGATATTTAAGATGACGTTGTTACCATACCGGAAAATTTTCTTAATTCATGACAATATTAATACTCCACCCAGTTTAATGTGCCTTACAACTCCTATAACTCTCTCTATCGCAACGAACTAGGAAAAATGCTTAGTAACATTTAACTGACAAAGATAAATTTATAAAGTATAATGAGGACTCAAATCGTATCCAATCGAAATCTAAATATGTTTTCGATTTCTCAAATCTCGTAAAAACCTATGACCTTAAATAGAGCTTCGAAAAGAGATATTTTTCCGAGCTATTTTTCCAAACACGACACGGCGTGTTATCAGCATTCTGTAGCCGCTGTTTATGGAACATAGAATACATCGGGCAAATTGCCGCATTCTCGACCCATGCATATTTCATGAGTGGCCCGCACTATTGCCATCACTTCATCATAACGGCTGGAAGGATAAGCAACGCATGCCGCGATCTATTTATCTAGGATGGCCTTATTGGCACTTTGAATATGCATAACAGGCCTTCCTTTGTAAGATTGATGTTCGTGTTGATCAATAATGATAACGATGTACGAGTACTTCTGTCAACTTGGGCCATTAGGTTTCTGGGATATGGAGATTTATTTTTGTTTTATATTTAGTGTGTAACCTCTGATGTGCCTATGTTTTTGTTCCTTTTCTTCTATATTTCAATTTTTTATCCGAGTATTTTTGTTTTTTGTACCTTCAAATTCAAAATGGCATCCGCGTTTTTCCGCGTTTCCAAGATTTTAATTTATAATTGGCTGTTACGACGACAAGTAACCATCTTTCCTCGAAAAAAATATATTGGAAGACCTGATTTAACTCGAAATGGAAGACAGAAGACTAAAAATATTGTTAGATTAAGGGTATTCCAATTACCAACATCCAGAATATAAGAATTTACATAAAAACTTATAAGAAAACCATTTACTAATTGCGGTGTTTCTTTGGTATTGTCATTCGACATTAAAATCTCGAGTGTGACTTTAGAAACATGTATTTTTATTAAAGTTAGGAATCATTCCAAATACGTTGTTATGACCAGGGAAATGGATCACATTTAGCTGTGATTTGTATCGGTTTCGGACGCTATCAGCGTCCTGAATACAAATTGCCATCTATTTTAGTCATTGACGATTCCTTTCACATTTATTTTTACATCGTCATAATGACTTATGCCATATTATACTATCAATAGTCACCCATTTTTTAACATTTGTTTTTGTTGTTTCATATGATCTGCAACAACTTAGCTTAACTCGTATTTAATTATATTTATCTATATATACGTATTTTTTTAAATAAAAGACTCTATAATTACACCACCGAATTAGATTTTTCAAATATACAATGTCCAATTTCCTTCCGAATCAATGAAGCTGATTCACAAATAGTAGCCATATAAATTAATTGAAGAGCAAACTAATTATCTTTAGTTTTTACGTTGATCGCATCGCCAGTAACTGAGACATAAAAAGCCAATGAATTCCGCCATCTCGATGGAAACTGATCAAAGTGATCAATCGAACTCGACAGAAAACAAGCCAATCAATTTGAAGTCTCGTTAAAATTGTTATTTAACTTGAAACAAAGCTCTTCGACGTTTGAAAGATTGTTGAGGGTCTTTTTCATCTTTCAATCGAGTGGACGGACGGATAGTGAAATATTCTCTGTAAGCCTTTTGACTGATATTGTTTTTATTTCGTAAAGTTACAATATAGCCAATTTATCACAAAAATTTGGAAATTTATACTGTATACAGAGACAAAGGTGCTTTTCTGCATCTCCATTTCGCCAATTGTGTTATCATTCCAAGTGTTACCAATGAGGGCATTACTGTTTTACTGACTTAACTCGTCTAGAGTTATTACCATGCTGCCATTCAAATTTATATATGTATGTATGTATAAAAAACCCTTCGCCAAACCCAGGAATCGGTCTTGAAATTTGTCCCGCAAGACCATGAGGTATAGTTATCTAGCATGGAAAATATTTTCAAATCGCAGCAGCTGGTTTTCTAAAATCTAGGTAAAATGTGAATTTTACATGACCGCATCCATTAAGAGTCTTGTTATTAACTAGAATATATTGAAAATGGATTTATATGTTCTAAACAATACATTGAAATGTTAGGATATAATTGAAGAACAGTCATATAAATTGTAAGTGAATTGTCAATTAAGAAAAGTCGGTTGAAATGATCTCGAAATGCACGGTAAAAGTCTTGAAAATGTAACAATATTTGAATTCGAATAAAGAACGTTGTCATACTATCTTGACTGATCTCTATTTGGCTCCGATTTGATGGAAGTAACTTTGAAAATTGATTCTTATGCATACGAGTTGGCGCCGGTCCAAAAACGTGTTTGTTTCTTGTACACCGATGTAAACAAATGTGAAAAATCACGTCCGGCACGTGTTTTTCTTCGATATTTTATATGAAATTCTTTTTATTAGCACTGTCTTAAAAACTTGTCTATATTACACCATTTTGAATGTCACGCATTTTAGAATTACCGTGGTTATTCCAATTCTTAGTTTTTGATCACGATGTATGTTTCACTGATGGGCATGGACCTCCTATATAACTGTCCTGTTGTACTACGTTATCTCTTCTACCACTTGAGATGAAATGTCTTAGTTGGCGATACCATAAAAATCATTTTTTACCCTTCAGGTATTTTTACATAAGTATATGTTTGTATGAATCAAAACAAAAAACTCGCCTTCATTAATAAACCCCATAATTGAACAAAAACGTCATTTATAACCGAAAATTATTGATTTAAAAACAATAAGGGTGAATACTTCCAGTGTCTATTGCGCCATTATGCCGGCGTAACGAGCTGTCCGTCAGCGGCAGGCCTATATTTTACTACCACTTCAGCGGGAATTATATTGGGACGTCGGTTCGTAATGGCAATATTTGTTGGATATGCCGAATTTTATGTGATGCATTCGAGTTCAGTAGTAAAATTTATGAGTAGAGATGTAGTTAAAAAGTTTTGTGTGTTTGACGAGATTAGTTGCTTAGTAAAATTTATAAGTAGAGACTATAGTTATGTATGTTTTGTGTGAAATTTAACGAGGTTTCAGTTAACCTTTAAGTAATTATTATGAGGAGTTTTAATTTTTTCATAGATTTCTTCCTAATTATAATTGCCTAGAATGTGATATACATATATAATGTGATATATGGGCGGAAAACAGAAATATAATTATAAAAAAAAAATGTAATCATCACATACATCTTTTTACACTCTGAAGTTTAATAATACTAGTAAGTATTCGGACGCAGAACATGTGGACTCCAAACAAATATTTGGGTAACACAAAAATTGTTTCCGAGCCCGTGGCGTTTTGTTTCAGAAACCGATTGAATAAACGTTGTTACCCGGAAAGTGTCATAAATCTACTCCTTGTAATTCCAATGAAGGTAACCTCTATGTTTTGCTACTGTTTATAATATTTGCATTTATAATATGCCTTTAATATTGTACTATTCAATTATAATAATAAGCTCTAGCGACAGTCAAAGTGTAATAGCATACACACAATTAATTTTAGCATATCGATAGCGATATTTCAACACTTTTAACATGATCGCACTAATATTGCACTGAATAAATTACTTATATTAATATTGGATCATCTTCTCAAACTCTGTAGAAACTATTAATTCTTCTCATAACCGTTAAAAGTGTATGAACTAATAAAGCCAAGCATAATTTCATTTGAAGGAGTCTCCCCGGGCAGCGCGTCATTTGTTTTCATTACTCGACGTCGTCCACGGAGCTCATTATTACTTTCAATATAGCTGCTTTACGTAAACATCATTATTTACATTTAGCACATAAATACAGCTGTCTAAGATACCATAGTTATTTTAGAAATATTTTCACGATAGTGACTTCTCTACCTGCATACCTAAAAGTTCTTAGGTGTGTAGGTCCGCACTATGAAACCCGCTCTAGTCCACCGTGGACTAAGGCTTAAACTCACTCAGTTGTAGAGGAGGTCGTACCTGGCAGTAGGTTGTAATAGCTAATGATGATAATTGCCTTCTTTAGTGATTTGAAAATTTTGGAGATCTTAAGACGGATGGCTACGACATCTAAAACCTGATCTTACATTGGTAAAAAACGGAATAATATAATCTTTTAAAACATTCATATTTTAAACAGCTAATTAGATAAGCGGACATCTTAAATGGCTGTTTAGTCAGTTTTATCAAAACCCGAACTTAAGCTTTGCAACATGAGGTATCGTCAGCGGGGTCATAAAATATTACAGCCTCCGCCCGAGCGCACGCGAAATCGCGGGCTCGGTCAATTTTTATCTATAGCGTTCCACTGCCATAAATCGGCAGCGATTTTTCACACTGAAATATTAGCGGTTCGCATTCGCATCTTGAAAGCGAGCCTCTGTGGACTTGTTAATAAACGCTATCATTCACTTTGAGGGTAGGCCCTAACAATGGGTATTATTCACTTACATGGATTTCTTTGAGCGGAGTCTTACTGGAAGACGATATATTGTCGTCGAAGTAATTATGCCGCCCTATGTTGATAATAGTTAAACGCGGAGTAATGCCATAGCACTGATTCTAATTATGGGTTAGATTGCGTAATACTTTGCTCTTAGCAAAATGTTTGTCCTACCTAATGTGCTCGAGGACTTATATATAAGTCGTTACAAAAAATATAAATAAAAAAATGCGATTACAGAATTAATTTTGTGCTCTTTTTCACAGCTATCCCATGTCACCTACAACTGATTGCACAATGTCCGTATAATCAACTCAAACCTGAACCCCCACTGGACCAATTCTACCAATTACATACATTTAAAATGGGCGTAAAAAATCCTTTGTGCTCCGAGTGGCAATTAAAAATGAAAAGTGTGTGGCCCTTTATTTTTTCAAATATATTTATCAAACCGGAATATCCTCGTTTGGTTGAATATAACCAAAATTCCAACGTTGAAACCGTGAGACGGATGTGTGCCAGGAAAGTACATGGCCAAAATATAACTTCGGATCGACGGCGGAGGCTTGACGATGCTTTTTACGAAGTGACATGTAGTGAAGTGACCGAATAATTTGCCCATTTGTCAACGTCTTTGCTAGGAGGAGAAAAATGATTCGGTGAATCTGTCAGGACTTCACGTCGTTGAATTAATTGAAATAAATTACCAAGTCGCTGGCAACAATTTAATCTCTTGGGAGAATCGTCTGGAAACTGTCCCAATTACTTAGTAATCATAACGTGTTCAAAGAAATTTGATA
This sequence comes from Cephonodes hylas, assembly GCA_030295005.1. Taxonomy (NCBI): domain Eukaryota; kingdom Metazoa; phylum Arthropoda; class Insecta; order Lepidoptera; family Sphingidae; genus Cephonodes; species Cephonodes hylas. The sequence goes on along the minus strand of AP025372.1, from coordinate 8,175,532 downwards.
GATTGTATGCCTGGTTTATTTTGTTTTTGGGTGTGCCCTTGGTGCGAGGTTTTAAGAATGCTTTCGAGTCTAGTAATGAAACTCTTGTTTGAGGACTAGCCAAGTACATAAAAGTGTAGTATATACATATTTCATGTATGTACTACACCAAATATAATAAATCAATGCAATAAGATTTTTTTTGCGTCATATTCTTCTTACATTTGTAGAACATATAGAAGATATACAGTCAATGAAATTTTATACAATAGTAATTAAGTGATATCCATTTTTCAAATTGATAAAAAAAATAATTTATAGTTTTTGAGTTAACTATTTAAACATTCTCGTAACTTAGCATTAAACGATAAATGAGTTAACTATAAACTACATCGTAGCAATATTTGTATTTGTAATATTTTATTACATATTTATAACTCTTTATTCACTTATACTTTCTTTTTAGTCTATAATACAAAGTTCTTTAACAGTACGCTTACATACTAAGTGAAAACTTATGTTATCATACCCGTGGACTAATGTGTAACTTCCTTACGTAGAAAGCACACAAAGAAATATATTGCGAAAGTTGTGTATATTATTTGTCATTTTAAATTAGCCATTAATAACCAACTTGTGTGTATAAATTTACGTTTATGGTAATATTTAAATTAGTTTGAAAGAAATTTATTCGATATCGCGTCTTTCATAGCAACCGTATTCAATTGTTGATATCTGTTTTAAAAAGCAGTGTCTTCAAAAAAAAGATTTATAGCTTCTTTCATGTTATAGGGGTCCAGATTATTGTTTTATTGGAACATTTTTCTAGACCCATGCTACTTGAATTTTCCTAGTAAAAATTTTAACTTAATCGTTTGCCGCATATTTTTTTCAGAACCAAATTTTTGTAATAGGTATATAAATAAATTTTGTATAAATTAATTTCACTTTCAGCCCGATATACAAAACTGTATCGGAACACCTATTGAAAAGTTTAGTTGATTGTAAAACAGCGCCTGTAAAAGTGCGTCGAAGCGTGCACGCACTGTAAGTTTGCTTTGCTGTTGCTCAAACAGTTCCGGTCAGGTACCTTTCAAGCCCAATAGAATATTCAAAGGTCGGCCTGTGAAAATATGCCTCAATTGGCGCCGCGAACCGCCCCGGATTTTCGATTTAATATTCCCCGGATGAAAAATACCCGTCGTAAAACCTCGCCGTATGAGTTTAAAGGCTCATGTGTTTGAATATTGTGTATTGTGACGTACGTGCAAAACGGTGTGCCAACGTTTGTGTCATCGGCCTCTCGTAAATCCGTTTTAATGGACCTGTATGTACTTTAACCTGCACTGTCATGGAATATCCACAAAGTCAGTTATTTGTTGCATTCGTGTGGAAGTAACAGCTCAATTTATTTATTATTGTGAGTAAAAAGATACAGATAAATTTAAAAAAGTACAATTAGACGTTTCTATACTCATTTAAAAAAAATCTGTTTATTTATACGTAGCTTTATAAATGTCATCATATTACAAGTTGTCTTCCGAAAGGATAGGTGAAGTTTTTAGGACATACTACCAATCAATTAAAAAGTGTTTATACTCCTTTTCATATGTTAAAATGTTGATGGTCAGTCTTATACCACCGCATGAGTACGTATACCTTCAAAAAACGTTGTTCGAAAAGAAAACAAATCCCTTTACAAGTAGACGTATGTATGTTAAATCCGTAAATGAGAGTGTCGTAAACTACACGAAATATTTTAGTTAATACATTCAAAAGGCTCTCCCTTTTATCCCTTGTTTGGGATTCATCCTGAACAGATTACCGGAGGTAGGCGTTGATTGAGGTCAGCTAATTCGTTGTGATTTTAGGCCGCTGCCAATGACATTTTAAGCACAACACGTGTCGAATCGATTGCTTTTGGAAGCAAATTGCAAACGAATTCCATGTATTTATATGATTTTTTTCTTTTGAAGTAAAATTATAATGCATGTGTTTGAAGTAAGCACGAAATGAGCGGGAACTTATGTTGACTTATATATTGAGGTCTTTTCCTTATTGAGATTTGAATATAAATCATATTTGCATATAAAGCGTGCCTTTATGTGGCATATATTTTAATGTACACGTGTAAAATTATTGGATTTATAATTTTATGCAAATTTTATTGGTATATAGTGTGTGTGACTTATCCAGGTGTGTGTAAGTTATAGTTTATATTACTTTTCTTGAGCAAGAATACCTGTCAATATTTTTTACGCGCGACGATTGCCAAATAGAATGCATTCGTAGTAAAATATTGTAAAAATTTTGGTAAACTAAGGTATAAAAAATATCTGTAGTTTTTGCTATCTAAGACCGTAAAACATTAATCTGACTGATTTTTATTGATCTCTCGTTCATATAAAATTTTATTCAAGAATCAGTGTGGAGCTTCTTTTTGGTTCAATTTTAAATTAAAATAACATTTCACATTGTTACCATCTGAAAATTCTCCTAACAATAAAACACTTCTTAACGACACGGCCTACATACAAGAAAAAGGGCATTAAGGCGCAATTTATCAGAGTTTCCACGCCATTTAACCAGAAGACTACAGAACCGCATATGATAGGCTCCCGAGTACCGAATTGTCGAACGTAGGAATCATTACCATCATCACAGCTACGGAAAGAGCGGTAAAGCCCCGATGTATTTTCAAAGTAAAAAAAATCGCCGAGTAATTCTTAAGGGCACTTTGTAAATGACAATTTGAAGTATTGAAATGGAAAACGCGGACGGATTAAGGATGTCAAACGGTTATCCCCCTCAGTTTATTTCCTTTTATTATTCCAGGTTCGACGGGAGGCTAAGCCGCTTTTATCGTAAGAGATTGCATCTATCAATATCCATAATCACTAGGTACGTAAGTATGAATGAACTGGCTTGATGGGTTTTTAATTTTATGAAGTTATTTTTACTTAGCGAAGTGAGCTAGCTAAATGCAATAAAAGATTTGTTTCATTGTTTGTGTAAAAGTGTTATTGAATAATATTCATGATAAATTCTTTAGTTTTAGCAAGAAGTCTGTAAAGGTGCCATAAATACGGCGATATCTCTGGCGTAACATATATCTCCCTACCCCTTCAGTATACACGCAAGAGTGTGTTAAATAACTCCACTACAGAGATTATTTTGAAAAGAGCTACGTATAAGTTCCTTAGAATTGAAGTAAAATCATTAGTGAAAAAAAAAAACAATTTTATCGTCCCCTTCATGACATACTTAGTACGTTCAACAGAAAATCTCTTTGAAAGATTTGTTTTGATAAATTGAAAGAAATAAAGGTCTTCGCCGGAAACTCAAACGTCTGTGTGTATAAATAAAATGGAATTTCCTTTGAATTAATAACACTTTCTAACACGTGTTTAGTTTATAAGCTTCTTATATTTACGCTTCGATGGGCCATATTAATAAAATATGAGGATTTTGCGAAAATATTAATTCACAATTGTCAAAGCGTTTCCAATATGTATTTTATTTCTTTGCCAATACCGTTTTCAGGCTACGTTTTAATAACGTAAATAATACTCGCGTTTCGTGACATTAATAACGGTCTGAAATTCTGCGAAGTTCTATTTTTATAATTAATTGTAGAGCGTTGCTTTTGTTATATATTTATCAGGCTTTGTTTGCTTTATACATGGTCTAACTTTAGCATACCTACTTCATGAACTCAACTTAGATAATTTTTTCTGAATTTATTCATACTTTAATAGAATTCTTAGAGCTCTTCATATCATAATACAAAATTAATCGGAACAGAGTTTGGGAGGCATAAAATTTGCAAACTATGCTCATGTTTATTTTGCGGTGAAAACTTGGTGCTCACCAAAAATTCCACGAACATACGTAACTGGGTCAGCGCGTGCTTACCCGTAGCTTTTACATTTACTGATAGCCGTAGACTGTCCGCTCTTCACTTACCCATTGTTTCGGTTAAAGGCTAATGGCGTCCCGGAGCGCAGCGTGTTATTCAAGTGTCATGAAGATGAATGTCATGTTATTTATGAGGTGACGTTGAAAAACTTGTTTTTTTTTTTCTATTTTGTCTCTACAACGCTGCGGCTTGCATGCCCCTAATGCCGTGCGTTAACAATAATCCATTTTTATTTGAATATTTTCGTGATACGAAACGTAAAAGCCGTCCGCGGTCGGATTTATTACCCCATTATTGCGTTTAATTTTGATGAATTTTCTACGTTTGTAATTTGTGAGCGTAATATCATTGCGCAATTGGAGTGCGCAATTTATACATAATTTTTGATTGCCTGACATTTTACGTAACAGCGGGCAATGAAATACAGGCTATATAAGGTATTCTTTATAATTTTTAGACTGAAAATTCATTGACCAAATGATTAATTAATGTATTCGACAGTTTTCAACTGTTGACAAAGTATGTATGCCGAACAATTATTGGTAAATTTTTAATTCTCATTTTGTAATATGATCCACACCAATCATTACTTCAATTTGTAGAGATTTAGATGGAACGATAAAATCTTAAGCTGCTTGGTTTGCTTATAGAAAAATAAAACTCCAAAAAGCAAAGCTAAAAAGTAAACTCCAAATTTTTAGTTGTAATATTTTCTATATTCTCCTCTAGTTACGAGGTCACAGCTCTATTTCATAATGCAAAAGATATCTCATATTTCCGAAGCGTTAGCGTGGCGCCTTTATTACTTTCGGTGGAACAAAGGGGACAATAAGGACAAGCTGGCAGCCATCGGCTGACCATTAGGGGAGCGTTACAAATTTTTGTTGCGGTTATGACTGGGGCAAAGGAGTTTATCTTATCGGAATTGTAAGCCTTAAGCGTTTTTTAGCTAAGAATGACTGTTCATTTCGTGGTGTTAAGTGTTATTTGGCTAATAAAAATGTTGGTTTTAAATTTTAATTTTAGAATGTGACTATTATTTTCTAACATTTTTTTCTCAGTGTTAATATTCTGTTCCTTTTTTAGGAGTGTAAAATAAAGTTTAAATAAATAAACTTTTTGTTTTATAAAAAAAAAGGAAACAAAACTAAAAGAGGCTTAATTTACGAGTATTAATATGATGACTTTTTGTTCATTGCCAATTGACGAGTAGGTACTTGATTTATTTACTTATAGGTAATATCAACATTTAAGATAAACAAAAATCCAACATACATATCAATTAAATGAATCCCATTGCGTCGTTAATTAATATTCTCGTCTGATGTGTTAACTTTCCCTCTTCTAATCCCGAAGGAATATATATGAATTACACAAATATTTGTTCGCTGCTTCGCGGGACGCCCTTGGTACTCAACTATTACTGTATAACTCAGGATATACTGTCCCTGAGGAGGGAACCGTACTTGGGACCGGCGAGGAACTTAATTAGAAGTAGTAATGTGGAGTGAACCTTTTGTGTGTCGGCGTGTTTAAAAGTTTGCATATACTTGTCAACCTCTTATTGTTCTCTTGGGAGGCGTTGATCTTACTGCGAGGGTACATGTTGTCTGAGTATAAAGATATACACGCATGTGCGTATACGTTGTGAGGAGCATTATCGATCGATATTTTCAGGTGCTATTACTAAGTGTTCCTTAACTAAAAATACATATACGCATAATTTTAATAAAAATCATCGTGGCTTGGTCTAGAAACATAACAACAGCTATTATAATGTTACATTTTAGGATGTTATTTTAAATAAATCACGTAAGAAAAGTAGATCACGCATTTGAAGTGTCGGTGAGACATTTCATCAATGAACTTCTGCTAGCTTGTTAACAAACCAATAATTAAAGAAGGCGATAGTATAGGTAAAAGTGTACTTAACTCACGTTTTTTCAGATGTTCTTCAAGATTTAAGAGGTGGGACTAAATCCTCCTCTAAATCCTCTTAAGGCTCTTAAAATAACAATCTATTGTCGAGTGATTTCTTCAAACCTCATAGTATTCGAGAATCGCTTTTTAAAATCACATGACGCTAATATTCTTTCCATGATACCAATACGTCACTAGTAATATCATAGTCAATAGGTTTAATGACATATTTAATAGGACGATGAACGATAAATGATTATTGCTATCAGTAATGTCAAACTAACACAGTAAAACAGTATAAAGATCGTTAAAAATAATGAACCCTTGAGTTTTAGTATGGATATTTTTCTGTTTCGTTGACTTGTTAAAGATGGATTATAAGACAGGATTGTCCAGTACCACCTTTTAGTTAATTAACATTAAAGTTACTTACTCATACGGACATGAAAATAAAGATGAAGATCAGATTGAGCTAGGCAATTGGCTTTGTAAACTTTGAAAAACCAAAGATTAGCCTCTAGTCAGCCAAAAGCAAGCTTGTTGACAAGCAACCTAAGCCCTTTGGGTAGAAAACAGATTTTACTTTTTAATTTGACTTTTTCTGCCTCCACCGCGCTATTCGCTTCAATTAGCTTTAGATCTAAGAGACAGGCTTATCTGCTATTAATTGAGAAACAAGACTATGACTTTAGAATACAGATCGAATTTTGGTTCCGTTATGTCCAGTAAGAAGGTTGCTCTTAGCTTTTATATTTCGAGGGGAAAGCTGATTATGACTCTAGTTCCCACCAGCTCTGGGGGAGGTAGCATACGTCGGGATCACCGCCCTTAGTTTATGTTTCATTACTTTTTCTAGTAGTTAGTAATGAATAAGAATTCAAAGTAAAAATATCAATTTATATAAAAGGAGACAACGAGCAACCAATTCAATGTCATATGTGTAGAAAACCAGATTGATTGCATACATTACCACCACAATACCACCACTAGAAAGCTTTTTGTATATCATCCTGTAATATAATTTAAAAACTTAATAATGTTTTATGTTTGAAAATCCCGACAATAGTCGGCGTTTATAACAAACCCACTACAAAAGCCCGTCCCTTCCAACAAGGTGAAAAGAGTCACGAATTGTTATTTTCGTTTACACAGCCATTTTACCTATTACGCGGGCTATAAAACTATTGTATTTCCCGGCTTTAAAAATAAAACTACCTTACCTTTCAGACAATCATTGTTCGAATTTAATGCTCGATGTAAATCGCATTGTGCTGGATGTTGTTATGCGAGAAGCAACAATTTTCTTTTGCGCACTGCTGTTAAAACTTCAATTACAATTTCCATTGTTGTTTTGCATTCAAATGGACATGTCAGAGCGCGTCAAGCATCAAAATCCCTTTGTCACTTTCGGAATTCAAACCCTACTATTCTGTTGTAGTCCATTTGGCCAGCCGTGTCAAAGGCAGTTTGATATCGCGCGCTCATTGAACAATACGAACAACACATAATAGTTATAGAGAGAATACAAATATGGCCTCGGATAGGAATTAGATAGATAGATAGATAGACAACACTTTATTGGTACCCACAAAAAATATGTTACAATAAAAAAACTTAAAATAAAAGACAACGTGGAGCCATAGGCGGCCTTATCGCTGAAAGCGATTTCTACCAGGCAACCTTTGGATGGAATGAACGAAATGGAAGTATGTACATAGGGGTAAACATAAGAATACGAAAGCAAACAATATATATTTTTATAAGCATACATACACACACTCACACATACTCACACATACACACACACACACACGCACACACACACCCACACATACACATACGTACACACACGCACATACACACACGTACACACACATGTTATACTTAAAAAAGTAATTATATACTAACATTGGACCAATAAAAATCCTTAACTTTTTGTCTGAAAGTGTGAGGTGATGGAGCTTTTCTAACAGACACCGGCAGCACGTTCCACAGACGAACAGCTTCAACAGTGAAGGAGCAGTCGTAAAACGCACTACCATGCACTGGAGTCTTAAGTGTCAAGTTTTCCGATGACCTTAATGAAAGTGAACCAGAGGTATTCAGAAATGTGAATCGTTCTTTCAAATAGCGCGGAGAAGAAGGAAGGAACAAAATATTGTAAAGTAGACAGAGGATATGAGTATTCCGGCGGAGTTTTATGGGAAGCCACTTGAGCTTATGGCGATAATCTGACACATGGTCAAATTTACGTAACCCAAATATAAACCGTATACACAGATTTTGGAGCCGCTCAAGTTTGTCAAGTTGAACTTGTGTTAGGTCAAGGTAACAAGAGTCAGCATAATCGAGTATAGGGAGAAGCAGAGATTGTGCCAACGCTATTTTGGTGGCAGTAGGCAGAAAGTTACGAAGCCTCTTTAGAGAAGCAACCGAGGCATATAGTTTTTTGCTAACAGACGTAATTTGAGGTCTCCAAGTAAGGCATTGATCTATAACTATACCCAGGTTACTTACAGATTCACTGTATGGTACAAAGATTCCGTTAAACACTACTGAAGGAATCCTAGACCTAGACTTTAGATATAAATGATAATGTGGTTAAGTCAGCTTAATGTATCGATTATTTCTATGGATAGGAAGTAGCGGCTTAATACATAATTGTTAGTGTTTTGATCGTTGGCTTACTATGCATTTCGATTACACTATTATTTTCATCATCACATGTACGTGTTTACTTTTTTGATATTATTCAAAGTTATCATTAGATAACGCCCAATTTTTAGGTTTTAGACCAGACAGTAAATCGAGCCTGTCTTTTTAATCTGTTACAAATATTTGTGGAGTCTGCAAAAGCTTGAATTAATTTACTAAATATACAAGTGTATTAGACATTATATCCACACAAAATTACTAACAGAAATAATTTCACTATGCTTAAGTAAGCAAGAAATGATTGTTAAGAAAAATTGGATATCCAGATCGACAATCTACCATTGTAATTACTGAATATATCTAACAGTGTTATGATAGTACTATGGTAAGCTTCAGCCATGCAACCTTTTTTTCTGGATATAGACCACCACATACCATCAAGAATAAGAATAAGAAATACCCCTTAAGCTTTATTAGTTTACTAAACAAAGACAAAGGCAGTGTCTTTTTTCTTTAAAAATGTGGGTTACCTACATCTTTAGTCGTTATTACCATCGCCTGTTCTAATACTCTATGAAGAGTTTCAACACGTCTAAACGTTACTCCGACCTATTAACCAACCACAGGCACATACAAAGCAAACACGGTGCCGTATGCTCCATGTGAAATTACTAATTACGGTTTAATGACATTTTGCTGTGAACTTACGTACAAAGAGCATTGGATATAAACAAGCACTTAGCGGGCAATTTCCCGTTTGTAAAGGGCAGAGGCCGTTCAGATCTTATCTAGGTCAATCAGGTTTGAGCTACATGGGCAACCTCGTTCCACTTGCGTTGATAACCTTGACTGCGGGCGAAGTATCGATCCAAGTCTCTCCGCTCTCCTTAGTGCTTAGTCTATGATACTTCAAGTAATAACGTTCTTATTGAGTGTGTGATATTTATTGTTTTATAAGACAATCTCGGTGCTGTAGTTGTGAATTGTATTCTTTGATCGGCAAATATGTTTCGAGTTTGATTGATATTATGTGTGGTTGAAAATATCTTAGTCTCTGATCGATGGTACAAATCTTGTGTGTTAATTTAGGAAATAATACGTATTTAATTCTGGCGCCTGTTTATCATTTTTCCTCCAACGTTATTACCGTATCGGCTTCAACAAATTTTTTTGAAAAAACAACAGCATGTTTGAGAGCTGAAAGTGTTCTTGAGAAAATATCAGTAAGGCATACAAATTGTTTGCATTAGGTTAAAACAGATTCTTATCGCTGTTAAGTTTTAATGAATGTATGATTAATTTGGTCAAAAGTAAAGTTGGTAAATTTTTAAAGGTTATCTTTTGTGATAGTTTGCTCGACCAGTGTCGAACCCCGGACTTCAGTTTCATGAATAGACAGGAGTCTAGTTCGCATATAAAATCATCAAATTTAGTTCAGCGATAAAAGTATAAAACCTACAACTGAATACATACTAATCCTAGTTAGTTTAAGATTTAAAGTTCATTATTCTAACAAATACAGTTCCAAGTGAGAATTTTACGAGGCTCCACGTCTAAAATCTAGCTGCAGAAACATTTTCACCGCGTTATCTCTGAAAATTACTCTCCTAACTTACCGCCGCTGGCTGTCCCATGAATATCAAGGTTTAAACCCGTGAACTGTCTGCATTATTAGCTAGTTCTCTGGAGGCCTACTGATTTACGTTTGAGCAGACAACTTCGAATATTGTTATAAAACTGACGTGGCTTTGTTTACCATCGAGCAAATAGACTAGATCTATGAGAATCTATGAGTCACTGGTATAAGATGATGGTATGTATTTTGATATGATGTAGGTTATTTTACCGTGGTTCAGCTGTGTTTTGTTTGTAGTAAATTTCTGTAAGCTTTATTTTTTTAGATACCAATTTTTTTACGTCGAGATGTCTCAAGCATTTAGACCTCCTTACAATATTTATCATCCAGCATGCATCCAGCATCCAGGCCCTTAGGTAATTTTTTTCACAAAAGCTCACACAGTCACAGTTCACAACAACTCACAGTTTGTGAATATTTTCCGACATATACACATAACAGTAAATCAATGATACAAGAAACTATTACTGAAAAACAAAAAAGACATATTTTCCTCTGCGAAGGAGGTACGTACCTATTGTAATAAGGAGTTTCTTGTTATATAGGACCTTTTTTGCAAATTATGTTCATTTCTATTTGTTTGTGCCCAGATTAAGCCTTGATTTTATGCAATAAAATTAAATTACAAAAAAATGATATGCACCCTCTATGCATCCTAGCGCAGTGCATTTTTATTGTGTGTTAAAATCAGCAGACTATTCAGTATTCCTCTGAGGGGTTGCACATGTAACATGTTATTATGTATGGGTGAAGGTACTGAAGGGTGGAATAATTTACAGTGTGCACTGTAAACTACAGTGTTGAAAAATTTACAGATATTATGTATGCATCGCTAGTTTTCATATCAACTGAGTAAGAGAGAGAATAGAGGTTCTTAATTCAGTAATCATTAAGAAATAAATGATTATGAGTTAGTAGGTCAGATAGCATGATAAATTAGGCCCAACAATTTTACAATAAGCAGAAAAAACTGCAGCGCGAGCTCCTTAAAATGATAATTAAATTTTATTAATTATACATAATAACTCTGTATTTTAATTATTTCACAATAAAAATTACTAGGACTACTAGACTTTTCTTTAAAGAACAATGATTCATACCTTAAAAATATTGATTACATCGCTCTACAAACTTTCACGCCTCTATTAAACTATAATCCAGACGAAAACGAAACTATACATACCTAAATCATGTGACCAATGGCATTACCAGTGCGAGCAAACAGCATATTTACCCTCAACATATAGGATTTACCGACAGTAGGTAGAGTCGCGTCACCGGCCGTGGTCAGCGGTAAATATATCGGGTGGAATGTACCTCGCACCGTGGCTATGAATATTTCATGAGTCGTCCGCCCTGATCACTGCCATAGGACAGCCTTTGTACTTAATTTGTGGACCGCTCAATCTTGCTCTTGTCAGAAGTCGCTTTATATTGTCTGTATTTTTGTAAACGTTTGTGTTTTGTTTTGTTAGTGACGAAACAAATATTATGCCTGGAATGTCATCGAAATAGAATTGGATTCGTCATGTAGGTGTAATTAGTGTATTCGTTGAATGGAAAGTAAATTATGGATTAATGGTCAATTTGATATTTGAGCGCGTTCATTAATTGGTATCACGAAAGCTGAATACAGCAATTAATACTATATTTTGTCGAAGTAGTTAACGTTGCAATAACTATAGAGTAGAAGAGGATACATCTAAGATATCATCGGGAATATCGTTTTACGAATTAAGAACTTTTTGACTGTATCCTCCGTAGACGGGAGGCCAAGTTGTGAGACGAGAGGTATATTCTTAGTAAATTCACACCCAGTAACCATACCATACCTAGTTTGGCTCAAACAAGGCTTTGTCTAGTGGGAGACGCTCACAACAAACGGCGCAATTGCGCCTAACCGAGCTCGATAACTAACCAGAACAAATAGGCGAGCTCACACCTCACATTTGTATATTGTTTGCTTATAATCTACCACTATGAAAAACAATTAACCTTAATAGATTTTAATTAAAGGCAATGCCTTCAAAGAAGCGTCAATGTCTAAACATTTCTCAATTTATAGAATAAAAAGTAACAGATCTTCAAGAATCCAGATTAGATCATTTTTAAAATTCCTCCTCGTTATTCCTGGAATTAATCGACTTGGCTCAATCAAATTCTCTGAATACCTTCTCAATAATGTGCCAGAACAAAGGCGGCATAATTGGACGTACTTCAAAACTAATCAATGTTGTTAATATAAGACGAATCGCATGAGAGGCTGTTTCTACAGCCGCGGGTTTCACGATCGAATTTCATTCCGCTAAACCTCTCGGGATGAACAACGGCGAGCCGGTAACGTGCCTCGAATATTATCTACTTCGCTCTCGGAAAAAATTGCAATAATGCAACGATATGATCGTGAAAATGCTCTGCTAAATGCTTCGGAATATTTGATAGCAGACCCAGTTTGAGTAATGAAGTTTTAAAAATTCTTTGCTATGCGATTGAAAAAAACTCAACTGGAATTTCCTATTGAGTTGTGATAGTGAACGGTTATTAAAAATCAATATAGAGCTACAATGCAATTCAATGCAATGCAATCAAAGATTTATTTAAAGTGGTCCAATTTGGTCAGTACTTTTATATTTATATTAGAACCTGTTTTCTGCTGATTAGATATTTTTGCTGTCAAATTCTTAATCTACTGAGATCATACATGTAATTCATTTATTTTATTCTATGAATTTTATATAAAAGCTCTTGGATCAACAATCAGATAGTCTCCCAAATCACAAATGAGATTTGCTTAATACAATGAAAACAAAAGCCGATCGCGATCAATTCCTACGTCAAAATCAAAGCGTGTATTGGGTATTTTATTAAATAGTCTGTCTGGCTTTTATTTCACAAGTTTTTACACTCGTATACCTATCTCTCTAGCACCACCCTCGCCCCAGCGATGACACCCGCCGAGCCACCACAACTGCCTACATGTCTGTTTTTTTAACATGAACTATTTTCCCCCATTCATACTTTTATCTTCTGAATTTTGCAGTCAAATACTTCCCTAGATCAATTTCAGAGGCATTTATTATTCAATATGATATATAGGAATAATAAATTAGCCTAAGTATGTATTTTTTTTGTTCAAAAACATAAACCTAATATAATTTTATCCTGCCTTATATTTTCCTTTAGCGTTTTCATAAATCTTAACACTAGCTCATGTATAAAATTGTAAGCTTGAAAATTTCATGGTAAATAAAACATTTTGATTTATTTGTAAGGAGTCTGCACTTTATAAGCGGCTGGAGGGCTTCAGCTATAAAACGGTGTAAGTGCACTTCTTGATATAGGCGTTAGTGTGGGCGTATTACGTACTCGTACGCGCGAGGGCGCGTGCATACTTATGTAAAAGTATTTAGTCCGTGTGTGGGCGTATGTAAGAAGCATGAAAGAATTTTTACATATTAATAATAATAAACAATTGATTTAAAACCAAATTATGTAAGAAGTCAGAAGAAATAATTAAAAAAAAGTGACAGAAGCTGGCAGTCTAAAGAGCGAACTTTTCCAGACGGTCTTAACTAATAAGAATGGAGCTATATCGTAATGAAATTACATACGCATTACATTCGATTCATACCATCAAATTGATAGTTTTCAAGTGTCCAAGTTAATACTGTTATGTATAAATAATTAATTAAATATTTCTAATCAGGGATTTTGATGAGATGTGAAGTCAACCATCCGTAATAATGCGAATGCGTAGAGTGGAAAGGCGCAATTTCATTTTTATTTAAGAGCCCCGTCTTCAACATGGATATGAATAGTGTAGATTTAAACATTAAAAATTATATTTTTTAAGTCTTCATTAAATATATCATCTTTAAAACTCTTCAATTAAAATGAATCCACTCGCACAAAACGGACGAGGATACAATTAAAACGGATTCATAAGATTGAATTATCCACAACGCTGTTGAATCAGTGGGATTACGTGTTTATACGCTTATTACGATAATCACCTTAAATACATTTTAATGGAAATATTAATCCGCGCGCAGTTCCATTGTATGCCGCAGTGAAACAGCATTAGTACATTGGAAATTTTAATAACGTTAAATGAAACCACGGGTTTGCCGTCGGCTGTATTTATATCGGGATATAAATACTGCGCCCCTCGCTGTCCTACATAGGGGAGAGCGTCTGATATTAAAAACTTATGGGAATAGTGTTTACATCGCTCTTCAAGGCATTATTTGTGTGCGTTCGCTGAACACTGTAAGGCTGATGCGAACTCGCTTTATACAAGATTTTATATTAAAATTACTACTTAGGCATATTTTTTATATATAATTGATATGTTTTTATTTACATAAGTTAGCTTGATTATTAAAGTGTTGATAGAAAAAAGGTATTTTAATTTTCACCGTATAATGCATCTTTGGTGTTTTTATCTGACAAAAACAGTTTTTGATCATCATCTGCAATACATTTTGCCGGGCGGGTACTGATGACTACTTATTATTGTTGTGCACTAATGACAAGTAAGTTTTCCTCCGAGAGTGTAGTTTAATCAATTAAAAAAAAATTGTCAAAGTCTTGTTTTTAAATCTTTTGATATAATACAGCAGTAGTAATCTGTTTCAATTGAGCAGCAATCAATCAGCCCCGATAAAAAGCTGGTTTTTATTAAATTTGTAAACAAAATAAGTTACGTAAACCTTACCGAGGAGCACGTGATGAAAATGCTAATCATTATGAATAATGACATTGTATTGGGAATTCTACGAAAATTCCTACCTTTACTGGGTCAGACTTTTTAAATAATATTTCTTTACTAAACGAAAAAAGCAGTGATGGCCTCGAGGTATGGGCGCGCGGTTGAGAATCTCGGCGGTCGCGGGTTCGAACCCCAGGCATACACCTCTGACTTTTCGAAGTTATGTGTGTATTCACATTGAATGATCACTTGCTTTAACGGTGAAGGAAAACATCGTGATAAAACCTGCACATCTAAGAGTTCTTAGGAATTTCTTAGGTGTGTAGTCCGCCAACCCGCACTAGGCCAGCGTGTGGACTATGGCCTAAACCCTCTCTATGGTAGAGGAGACCCGTGCTCAGCAGTGGGCGTATATGGGTTGATGAAGAAGAAGAAACGAAAGCGGTTTTGTGTGTCGGTGCTTTTTCTTACTATTATTGTATGTTTCTAAGTTTCTGTAAAGGGATCGATATACCAAGAATTGTATGGCTAGAAGGACTGAAATCTTTTACAAGCGATTGATGTGCGACGCACACATTGGTGAACATCTTGTAAATCGACGACACAAGAATCTTGATGGTAAAATCTTGAAGGTTTAAAAGTATACATGGCTATTAGAGTCAAAAGACTGACTAACAGCAAGGAAAAGTACAGTAATAATTCTATCAATTCATTATTTCTCCCACCGCTGGGCTCCAGCATATTGTTGTCTGAGAGAGTTTAGATGGTTTAATAATTAATTAATGTAATTTCTATACCGTTTTATGTACTATTTATGCATGTAATAACATATCTAACGAAAGGTTTAGAATGACATATAATCCCTTTCAATAGACCCGTCTTTTATATGCTATTAAAAAGCCTTTCAAATCTCAACGTTCTATTAAATGGCCTATTAACTTTTAATAAAAATACGCGTGGATTCATTCACATCGAGGCTGACATAAAATTTTATTCCATAGACGCTTATTAAATCCTCGCCTGGTATGTGTTCCCCTTTGCCGACTGTCCGTTGCCATGCTTTGATTCCCCCTTTGCTGTCATTCACAACTTTTATTTCCCATGTTTCGTGTATGGTGTCAGAGTGTTAAACAAAAGAATATTGGAGTACTATTGATTTTTTAGTAACTGATTCTCTTTTGCTGGTCGGGAAATGAATACGGGTTGACATCAAATATTAAAGTGCAAGGCTTTCATATGAAGTATTTTATAATAAAAGTTAAATATTTCGAATCGAAACATTTCAGGCCACTCACTATGTTAATATCTATAATAGATATTCGTGTGAAAAAAGTCATACATATGTTATATCTTACAAATAAATAATAATTATCTTCTCTTACCGGTCAGAAAATAATAGTTATTAATTTTTATGTTCGTATAAGCATATATATATTAAGTATATATATATTAATAGTTTTATTTAATAGTGGAAACTATTTTCGAATATGTACTATTTTTTTAATATTTTTAAAGGTAATTGTTCTGCCATTTTCCCAAATAAATAAATAAAATTGAACCCTTATGTACTGGTAGCTTACAGTATTAAAATAATAGCTTCATCTTTATTTTATCGCAAATTTACAGCAACATTTCATAACAAGCAACACCCTATTGCAATTTATGGAGATTAATTCGATTTCCTCAGTATTAGGGGAGATCCCTATTTCACAGCGGTGCTTGTAATATCAACACTTTTGAACACCATAGCTGTATCAAATTATATGTGCATCTAGTAAAAATGGATTCTGAAATCGCTTGTAATCAAAAATAAAAGAACTCGACCACAACAAGAAACGTTGAAATATACGACTTCGAATTATCATTTTTACAGCAAATTATGTTGTTGGGTAATTCCTTTGCGACTTTAATCACGATGAAAAGTAAAGTGCCCTATCCTACCACACACCCGCTACTGTAAATGAATATATAGGAGCAGTAGGAAAACAATGAAAGTAACGCCATCAAGTACACCTTTTATTATAAGCATTAGTTTACAACTCTTAACAGCATGGAGTTTCCATGAAACTTTGTCGGTTTAATACGGATAAATATTTACACTCATTAAACAGATTGATGCTAACATGTTCTGTTCCACTTGTCTGGATACAATAAAGGTCCACTTCTTTGAAGTATGCTGAAACGTTGCAGGTTTTACCATTACAAGATGTTGGTATTACATTACTATTTACACATTACAAATGATAAATTACGCTAATTTTTACATGATAAAATATCTTTTGTAAAAGTTTTAAAATACTTACAAATTAATATCAGCATGACACTACTTAAATGAAATACGTAGAAAGATACAGTTATTACACCAAACAAACATACTGGAATAAATAGACGTTACATGGATAACAGCGGAGATTTCAGTCTTTACCTCACTAATATAAATAAATGGAAACTTAAACTTGTCCATTAACGTGTGAGTTCAAATTATAAATGTTCGGATCCGGTATCTTCGAGAAGGAAATGTCCGGGTCTTTTATGCCATTGTCAAGGTCTTTCTTTTCAAATTTAGTATCGCTATCAAATTTCTTTAATATATCATTGAACTTAGGCCAGAAATAAGGATCGCTCCACAACACCGATGTTCGAGGGTCTCGTTGATCTTTCAAAAAAGCATACACAGAATTCTCAGGACCAGAGTCAAGGAAGATATATATTGTGTTCTGCGCTTCCATCATAGCAGCGTGGATTTTCTTAATTTCTATGTGACTGTACGAGTAAATCAAGTAGAATGGAGAAAAAATAACCAAAGTAGGTGTGCTCTTGGAGATATCTTGTATGAAACTATCATAGTTATTCGTTACAGTGTCCGTTTCTTTGGTACTCCTGATTGGACTTGGATAAACATTTAATTGTTTATGCATCTTCAGTTCCGATACTATTTCTTCTAGAACAATATTTTCGTCTAAATCAGAATATTTTATAATGATGTTGGTAGGATTATGTCCGCAACCTGGATCGTGTGTAAGCTCGAAAAATTTCTTCTTCAACGCGTGGTTAATGCTTTTTCTATGAATCAGGAAGAGGACAATAATAAGGGCATATAGTACTCCCACTATTGTCAGCAGAGAAACGAGAATAATAAATTTAATGTAGCAGAGGTGGCGAGCCCATCTTGGACATTGTAACTCGTTTAAGTCGGGAATCTAAAACAAAAGTGTCGATTAGTTTAACTCATATTACGTTTTTTGGCATAAATATTGTCTTAAATTTACCTTAGTCACTGGGTTTTTAAGAAGGAAGTCCAAAAATACGTGATTTCGACATTCACACTTCATTGGATTGTGAGCTACCCATACTTCATGTAGCGGTTTCCTTATAACTTTATCATAACCGTCTTCGAGTTTTTCGTCACCCTGAAATATATTATTTGGAAATTTAATAACATTGATGATAGAATGAGAAACAAAAAAATTAAATCAACCTTGCTTTTTACTGTATCAGCTGAGCATTGCATTAATCAACAAAACTGTGATTTTGAGTAAAACTAATGATGATTTCACAAAAAATAATAGAACATCAATGCATACCCAAAGATTAGCAATACAGTTGCCACTGATATCCAACTTTTCATGTCCGTTAGCCCACCAATCGTATGAAGTATATCTGAAGTTATTGTGGCTTAAATTGAGTAAATGCAGATTGTATGTGTGGACAAATGGCGAGAATTTGTTAATATTGCACGCTGAGCTGTTCCCCAATAACCTTTCCTCGAATGTAAGTCTATTGTAAGCCAGTGATATTGACATTCTTTGTTTGTTATTGACGAATAAGTACGAGGTTATTGTTTCAATTTTATTGTGCTCCATATTTAGGTATATTAAACTCAATAATGATGAAAATGTTGAGCTGAAAAAGAAGTTAAACTTATTAATCTGCTTAAACAGCTTTACTCAATATTCATGCATAAAAGATTTCTTACTGACCCACGTATAAATTCCAATGAATTATGACTTAAATCAAGCCTTTCCAATCGAACCAAAGATGAAAATAGCTTTGTATCCAACTTCTTCAGACGATTATAACTCAAATCCAATTCCAATAAATTGATTTGATCGTTGAAAATTGGTTCTGGTAGATTTTTTATATCATTATAAGCTAATGATATGTTTGTGATTTGGGATGAATTTGCAAATACATCACGTGGAACGTTTTCAATGCCACTTCTTTGTATGTATATCTGTTTTAATTTGGGTAGATTTCCAAATAAATTCTTCGGTAAATCTCTGAGTTTCACGTCATTATTTAGAAATACGACCGTTTCTAATTCGTAATTATTCTTAAACAAATTCTCAGGGAGGGACGAAAACTTGTTAGAAAATAATGTCAGCTTCTTTAATTTGTTGAGCGGCTTAAATATCGCCGCTGGAAGTTCATTAAGTCCGTTAGAGCTCAGGTCTAGTTCTTCAAGGACGTCTACGCCACTGAAAAGGTCCTTTGAAAACCAGGTGACATTGCTTTGCCACAGAGAAAGTTTCCTCAAGAAAGATAAATGAGAAAATAAGTTTGAAGATATATTGGTCATGTGATTGTGACTAATCTCCAAAGTTTCCAACCTCTCTAAGGGCTTAAACAGCTCCTCGGATAGATTAATACTATTTGATCTAATGTTCAGCCAAGTCAGTTTGCTGATGTCCATAAATAGATTATTCGGTAAATGAGTTACGCCGTTGATGGATAGCAGTAATTTAGTTAAATCCTGCAGTCCCGCAAAATGTTTCCTGTCAAAATATCCTGATAAGTTTCTGGCATTTTGAAATATTAATGCCATAGTTTTTGAGACTCCCATATTGGTTAAAACATCTTTAAAAGACGTCTTCGGTAGCGGACAGTCTTTAAAACTGACTGATTTGAACGAACTTTCGCTCTTGGCACATTTTGGTAATTTATTGTAGTCGAGACTCGTCGTGTTCTCGCATTTTATATTTATGTATATTCCTGGTAGCAAATTTATCTTTACAATATTATCTGAAAATTCAAAGCAAAATTTAAATACTGTTGATAAACTCTCCAAAAAGTATCGTTAAACTATAAATTTGTTTTTGGAAACCGATGGAATACAAAAAAAGTTCTAAGCGTGAGACCCTAACAGCGGTTGACTTTTAACTAAATAAAAAAGGCATTTGTATCGCGTGAACGTTAAAGTGCACTCACCGTCGATGCTGCAATTGAGTTCGACGGCTAGCGTGCCGCCGCAAACGCAGTTAGGGTCACTCGGACACATCAGCTGCGCAGCACCAATTATTTGTAGTGCAAGCGCCACGCTCACTAGGCGCATTAGCTTCCGACCCATCGCTGCCACCTTTCGTTTCCTCACTGACGGCGAAATATTCATCAACAACTTCTATTTTATATCCAGATGTATTTTCAGGAATCCTTTTACCATTTTCATCATTATTACCTGGGAAAGAAACGTTTAAGTTAATGGTTTAAACATATTTTAAACATTTCTGATTGAAACACTCGCGCTCAGTGAAATTCATTCATCGACATTGCCAGTATCGGAATTGATTCGGCTATTCATAGTTTACAAGCACCGCCACAATAAGCGCTGGCAGATAAATTGGTGCGTCGGCAAATATAATGGAACTGTCTGTGCGATAGCCAGTTATCTCGGTCCACCGCATTCGGGTATTTTCGATTATAATAATTTTACAATTCCAATAATATTATAGCGATACCTATTTGATTTACAACCAGCACTGCAGTACGATATTTGACGGTAAAATTATTTTTAATCGGATTAAAGCTGATTCGAGCACGTCGCCTCGGTTATTAAGTGAATTTAAATAAACCGCAGAAATATCTTTACAGAGAGTAAACGTTGACCAATTTCAACATCTGTGATTCATTTTAAATAACTGGATTTACAGTACTATTGATACTTTTTGGTGATTATGAACCATATTATCGCAATCGCTTTTATAGAGTTATTAGTTCGCCTTAAAAATTAAAATAAGTTATATTAGGCACCCGTTTCGCTCTAGCACTAAATGCATTATTGGCATTTAAATGCTAACTGAACTTGACCATCTTGGTAGCTTTACGGTAAATTTTTATTTTATATACTTTTACGACATAAAAATACTTTTTTAATTTTTGGAATATGACATAGTTTGTTTTAGTAAGCAGAAATTTATTCAACCCTGTATACAATATGTGAAATCTCAGGGGTACTGTTTAAGTTTCCAAGTCTTATAACGTCTTATAGTCATATAACGGTCGCATCTGCTTAAACTCCCACGGAGCGGTGAAATCAGATTTGTATTAATAAAATATTAAATTTATTATTTTATACATAGAAAATAACTAGATATTACTTGAATTTAGAAATCTTAATTACACTGTTTCACTTTAACATTGTTTTAGATTTTAATTCATAGTTATTGTAGTTGTAGCTACTTGTACATATAGTGTTGTATTTCTCCATTCAGTATCGCAAGCCATTTTTTAAGTTACACGTAGTATCAGTATGTATCCATACTGCAACTTGGAAATGTAGCCACATAAGTTTTGATCGTCCGTATCAACTTCAGTTACGGAACCAACGAGGCAATCTTTCAGTATTAAATATTTCAACGTAAAAGCGAGTTCAATTTATTTCACAGATTCATCAAAGCAAAATTCCGTTTCATATTTATGTTCATTACGTTGAGATCATTTAAAGAAACCCTATTTAACAATTGTAATATTCTTTCGGTATCTAAGATTCTAACTTTAGTATTCCATCCATCTTTGCCCATGATCACTCGTGAATTCTTGACCGCACGCCGCATACTTATCCTTTAGAACTAACATTAATTATGTAATTTCTAGTTTAAAATTGTGTATTGAACGGTAAGTATAGTCTCATTTATATAGCAAATTGGTTATGCTCAAAAATATTTGATACTTAAAGATTTATTTTCGTGCTGCTATGAAAGTATCGCTACTGCTGTCTACGTGTAAGTTCTTCTCCTAAAAACAACCGCACGCAAACGCTCAAGACTAAGTTTCAATCCAATAAAAAAACAAGCGAAACGCGGGCTCAAAACAAATGAAATCTAGATTTATAGGCGAATAAAATTACAATTAACACAACTCATTCACTTTATAAACGTTTAATTTGAGTGAAAGAGCGCCGTTGGCACCACCACTACACTGACCGCCAACCCGAAGTCCTGTTGTTACAATCTCCACAATAGGATTAGGTTAATCCTACAACCCTGTCACGGTTTTGAAAGGGTGTTTTTTTAAAGGATAATGGATGCCTTTGTTTATTTTGTCGTTTTTATTGCCTTTTTCAACGCGCTCTCGGCTCGCCTGAAATACGTTGCTGAGTCAATGACTGCGCGTTGAAACAACGGAATTTATTTGGAAAATACTTTCCGCACCATTCAGCGAAATTTGGCATTTATTGCGTTCTCGTTTTTATATACAAATTTATTATAGAATTTACTATTTCTATGCCTAAATGCGGAAATATTGACGTATAGAATAAATTAAAAGTGATTATAGAACATTAAAAAATCAATACATACTGGTTTGATTATTGGTTATGATTTACTGGTGTACGACTTTAGATAACAGTGATAGGTAATAACACATATATAATACATAGGTTAAAAACCGCCTGTATTCCCTGAAAGGATAAAAGTTGTACCCAACTTTTGGAAGTTTAATTTTAATTCGATGTATTGTAACAATTGCCTTATGTCGACCTAAAAAATAAAAATCACACTCCTAACTAGTATTTTCTATCAGAAATACCCAATAACTACCGCACATACTAAGGAATCCTTAAAAAATCTCCCATGAAACCAACCCTTTGGACCTCTATAAAAGCGCTTCACATAATTATTTAGCGTTTGCAGTTACGAGAGCCATATTTCGCCGGAATTGTGACACCTTCCCTGACAGTCCCCTAATATGAATAGATATAAATAATGTGCTAAAAGTGTATGACGAAATGTAAACGATTTAGGCGGAATAAACATGGACGGTAAAGGCAAAATGTTAATTTCCTGTACAAGCTCGTGGTATTATTGTAACCATTTCGGTTATGTGTTGTCGCTTTTATGTAGAAAAATGTTTATGTTACACTTAAATCTTCTATTTATCATAGCAATGGAATAGGAAATTCATTTGAAAAAATGTTTGAAATAATCTACTCCCTGGTCATTTTGAGTCTTGTGTAATGAAGACCTTATTTATTGCCGTTTATTAACACTTCCAGAGTTCAAGCTGGTACTGCAATTTTACAATAAAATAAAGAAGCACGGTTCCATCCGCGAATCAAAACAGGTTTAACGCCAATTTATAAAAACCAAAACAGGCAGGATTACAAATGATTAATAGACTTAGACACAATACGGTCATTAGAAAGCAGAAAAAATAATTTAATCAATTCCCTGCCAAAGGTAACAAGATGAAAAGATAAATGTGTCCAGGGGGAAAGCAAAATTGTTTTTCCCCATAAAACTTTCCTCGTATCGGAGTAAACATCTGATAAAAAGGTAAAATCGAATTTACCCATTGGACATTTAATTTGTGAGTTCCTTTGACTATCCCCGGGACGCGGGCGAAGGTGAACGTACAGGTGAAAACTCAATTTTTCCATAAACCTGTTAGACACATTCGGCCTCGTCTATTTATGTCGACGTAGATAAAACGTATTTGGCTTTTTATATAAACGAATCTTAAACTTTTTGAGCGGTACATCATGTTTCTAAATAAATTCTAAATTATATAGTAATGCTATTAATATCATATCTCTAACCTGATGATTGTAACATCTTTTGGCAAAATGACCCGCGTCCGTACTGACAGTCTATGGTCTCGATCGAGCACACTATTTTTTATTAAATTTAATAACGAATTTATTTAATGTGTATAAATTCACGCAATCAAATGTTGATGCAGAATCAAAAATGAATTTAGAATCGTCATTTCTGATCTCTATATAAATCTCTCTCAAAAACTCTTAGATCGATTCAACGAAATGAACGCAGATCGGAAAAATATGCTTATGTTAAAAACATCGAAGTTTATTCTTGCCTTATAAGTATCAACTACATATCAGAATCTAAAAGCATATTAAAGCAAACTAAAAGTATATCAAAGATTTGTTCTTTTACTCAAAAATATTTTGATTAAATTCTCCGAATTCAGAACTAGCTTGATCAAGTATTAAAAACCAACACGACATTTTCAGACATCATCCGGCATAAAAAAGCTTGAGAGTGTTTTACATGTTTTATCACAAAATATTTATAAATACGCCGCCATTATAATCCAAATATATCTCATATCCAATAGCTCTGGAATGGCCACGTCATTATGGCTTGCGACAGATAAAATATATACATTTTCAATATGGCCCACGGAGATCGGAGCCGCGCGGCACATGCGGATGGCATTCAAGATAAATGGCCAACTGCATTACACCAAACTTTTTTATTAAACTAACTTACCAAAATGACGTAGTGCTAAAGTTGTCAACGCTTTTTGCAACGTGCGTCGGTGGGGAGCGTTTTTCGTTTGTTTTAGCGTGAAATAAAAACTGTTTTTAAATTTGACTCCTCGGTAAAATGGCCGAGTTGAATGTGAAAATAAAAACCGACTAAATGTTACTAAACAAATATTTGTTTAGCTTGGGTTATAGAACATGACTCTTTATAGTTTTTTTTAAACGTTAGTTTAGCAAAGGAGAACTCGGCTTACTTGAAACTCATCATCACAGCCAAATTCAAAGTAAGAAAATTGCGAAAGCAAGAATTTTTACGGTCTAAATCAATGGAACACTGGCTACTTTTATGCCCGCATTCTGCGAGACAGTAGTTACAACCCGGTAAGGCCATATTAACTATTAATATCACAATGAATAGCATGTCCCTTAACTAAGGAGATGATAGCTGATTCATAAGACTCAAGCAATAAATATGTCTTTCAATAAGGAATACGCTTGTTATATTCATGCAATTATTTGTTTACGTTGCTTCTCATTTATTTGCCATAAGCATAGTATAGCTGCAGAATAATTAATGGATTGCGCGTGTAACAATGAGGCAATTAGTATAATGCTCAAATGGTAATTAATTCGTGTGTATTCCGATAGCGTAGTAAAATATCAGATTTATTAACAACATTTTGAATAGATAATCATAAACAATCCTATTTTGGGCATTCCATGCGCAAATCTGTGAATGGTGTTTCATAATAATGATAGTTGAGCCTGCATAATCCGATCTTTAGTAAATATTCCAAAATAATTTGCTATACTAAATGCATGCGGAATATTCCAGAAATATCCTACTTTTTCTAACTGATGAAATACAAAACGATTAAATACGGCAGGTACCTAAGTGATTATTACAATTATGTTTTCGCAATCATAAATGGTACTTTTGACTTAGACAACCTATTTTCGAAGTTATGAGAAATATCGTTCAGTCAAAGTTCGCTTAGAGTCATGAAGAAACTAGCGTAATTTTTCCCAAAAAGAATTGCATATAAAGTCTACTGATCCGCTTTAGATCAGCGACGTAGGAAACATAAATTCACCAACCATTAACCTATAAAAAGACCTATGTCTAGGAGCAAAAATGATAATAACCGTATAATATAATGTATAGTTTATAAGTATGAGCATCTACTTTGTACAGACAATAATATATTAACGAGATATGGCACTAAACTCTATGAGTTAAACTGTCTACGATATAAACCCCCATCATAAAAACAGTGCTAAACAAAATACGACTGAAACCCGACGCAATAAGCTTCAAATATGCGTAAACGTAAATGATATCTTCCTCACGGGCCCCTGTGAATAAACTCTGGTATCAGGTGCGGTGAAATCGTAAGCTAGTCGGATTTAAGGCTTCCCATTCCAGGTGTTGCATTACTGCTTAGAGCAACCAACACAATTAGACCGGCTCTCGGCGAAATTGGTGTTATTTATGAAGGCCGGGTCAGTTTCTTTGTGATAATGAAGTGTTACAATTATATCCACCTTTTTTCTTGTAAAAAAATATGGGTGAAAAGTGAAAGTGGAATATAAAAGTCTTAAAATATACTTTCTACGCCGTTTGTTGAGCTTTTTATGTTAAAGCGAGAATGTTGAGAAATGAAAACGTTATTACACTGTAAAAAATTAACTGCCTGGTTTAAGGCTTTCGTAACGTTAGAAAAGGGAGTCTGAGCCGCATTTCACGGTTCCGTGTTAATGTGGGATAATACAAAGTCGGATTTATGTTGGAAAATAATTTATTAGAATATAAAATCGACGTAGTTCCAAACTAACAAGTGAGCACTTGGATTAATGTTTCCATGTAATCGGGTTTGGGATTTTGGTCTAAGGAGCCACTTAACCATGGAAACCGAAACTCTAATATTGACACGTGAAGCGTGTTATTACCTAACCTATATTAGTAAGACGACACAGCTACGATGAAGCAATAGCAAGCAATTGTACACCACCCAGGTTCGCAACGGCTGCAGTTCTGCGAATTCTCTCCTTTCTCGGCTTTGTACTGTAGAGGCTTTTAAGCGAACCGTGACTAAGTGATTAAGGAAGATCGCTCGTATCGAATGTTGAGGATTTGTTTATTTCTGAGTTTGTAACTGAATCGAACCTATGTGTAATATCTGATATCTGATTCTTATTTAACTAAAGAACAAAGTACTTGAATAAAATAAACCGACCAATTTATCAACATTATCACCCCAAATAAAGTCCCATTCAGATCAGTTTTAGAAATAGAGTAATGAAATTACCTCGGACTCCCCATTATAATTATTAAGAATGGGGTAATGGGGTTAATTAGGAGCTCGAATCATTTGACGGGGTAAGAAAATATCTAAGGTAATGTTCGTTTATCTTCAGACAATATACTGTGACCTGCGAGACAAATCTTTAAGGAGAGGTTATACTTAATAAAAATGGTTCTTCGATAAAAGGTACCATTATAAATGGCTTTAGCTAAGAAGCTTGCGTTTTGTAGGTTGCTCTTATCCACCCACTGATATCTTCTTAAGGTGGTTTTTACCTTCAATTTTCAAGAGACTGTGGGCGTAACTGTAACTTTTCACAGAAAACGCTCCTTGCTAAATAATTCCACTGTGAAAGAAAAGTACTGCGTTCAACAGCCGTATTAAGAGCTCTCTGTATTCTAATGGGCGAGGAAGTATCTATTATTCTAATACGTGTTAAAGCGTCCTAAATTACAGTTATTATACGACTGTTAATGTATTTTTTACGTCACGCTACGCGTTGTAGTTGCTCTAATTTTTACTTTTTATCAATAAGTTCTGGCACAATGGACATTTTGGGCGACAGCTGTAATGTTGAATTTTATAAACTTTGTTCTTAAATATTTTAAATAAAAATCACGGGTATATCTTTTTAATATTAACTTATACTATATTATTAGGAACACTTTATGACTTCTTTCGTTGATTACTTCGCGCAGAAATATGTATTATTAGTAATTTAAATAAATTGTAGGCCTTGACCGCAGAAGCATAATAATGACTTGGCACTCTAAAAAATCATAAAATGTCATCAAAGTAAAAAAAATATCGGTATAAACATAATCCTCCAATAAAAATTGGTATATAAATGTTATTCTGACGAATTTAAAGAATAAACAAAGAAACTTGATTAATAAAACTTATACATCAATAACGTTA
Organism: Cephonodes hylas; assembly: GCA_030295005.1. Lineage (NCBI taxonomy): Eukaryota > Metazoa > Arthropoda > Insecta > Lepidoptera > Sphingidae > Cephonodes > Cephonodes hylas. The sequence continues at coordinate 8,147,986 of AP025372.1, read as the reverse complement.
CACTATAAGTGTAAATAAAATCATTCACACAACCCAAAGTGTACATTCAAATACATTGAATAGTGTATGACGTGCGACATATTATTATCCGCAGTCGACAATTCCAAGTTATTTGCCAGGCGGCCCCGTACCTTGTTACAGACACGTGCCGATGACACGAATTTCATTAATGTTTACAGAAATACGACGGGTATTGTCACGTAAATTTTTGTGGGGTGAAATAAAGGCGTTTGAAAAGGAATATTGCTCTTTTTGTAGGCGTATTTATTTTTGCGAGGGATTTTATAGATATTACTTTGAGGAACAGGTGATGTTCGCATAAGATAAGAAGAAGTAAGAATACCTTAGACAGTGATGATATTCTAGCTGAATTCCATTAACAATAAAAAAAATGCAAACTAGTATCAGGGAAATTAATAGAAGATTAGAATGCCCCACATTACATCTTATCGACATAAAAGTAAATTAACTCTTGTTAAAACCATTGCTGATAACCAAACCAATGTTTCATATTTAATTTCAATTGGGCATGTTCCCTGACATGAAAATAAACGTGTAGCTTATAAACTCTCCCTTCCATTTATTTCATTATTCCATTCGACTCAGCTGGCCTCTCTGCGCCAACATGTCGGCCCATAATACCTTCAGCCCGTTGACATTACCCACCTCTTGGGACAGGCTTTTACCAAAACCCAATCATTCGCCTGGATCCACAGAGTAATAGCCTTTAGTCCTATGTTCCCTAATAAGCAGCCAGTATTCAAATTAGATGGACGTCCAGTGTTCTTCACACACAGAATCACTACAATTTTGCATTTACTTAAACTGCTACAGCGTTGAGTCAATCTTACTACGCCTCATAAAACCCTATGAAAAATCCATATAATAGGCCCTCATCTACATTAGGCCAATCGCTCACTCTATTATTAACCGAAGAATTAATTTTACAAAATATAGAAATATAATTCATACCTAAAACAAAAATTTTATTCATAGAAGAATTCACAGAAATCTACTCATAATAACTGACATAAACATCAGAGTACCTACAGTCGAAATAAAAAATCCATTACCACTTGTACAATGAACGACAAGAATGCTTAATATTTTTTGTATAACGCTTATTTATATCGTTTTAACGCTGCCATATTTCGCGTTATGTCCCCTAATGAGATAAGGATGGAACAGTAATGCGATTCGTCCTCGGTAATCTGATGTAATTTTTCTGGCTCTAAAGATAATTGGATGAAGGTTATAGAGAAGCTTTTTGTATTATTCTTCAGTGGATGGAATCTTTAAAGGACATTTTTATTCAAATTAAATGAGATATTCAACTCTGTATTAAGTGAAGGTGGAAGGAATACTAACATAATTATTGGTTATCGAAAAATGTATAAAGTATAAAAAAATAGCATATTTTTTACAGTGATCTAAATTACATAAAAAATGGATTTGCTTGGATAAGTCTGTGCTACAAATTGATGGCGTTTTGTTTAAATATAAAATACTGAAAGACTGCATCGTAGGTTTTATGGTTATATTTAAGTCGTAGGATTTAAATTTATCTCTCCTAGATCGAATAAAGTGACTTAAATCACAGCTGGAAATTCATAGTAACTCTTGTTTAACCTTAACAAAATGATGAAATAGACTGATTAATGATACACGTGAAAAAATCTACAAAGGTAAGATTAATACAAAATAATAACCAACGTTTTCACACATTTACACGTCAGTATCATTAATCTTGCCATTTTTCTTTTTGTGCTAGTATTTTATATTTCTGTGAAACCTGTATTCTTTTTCATTAAAATGATACATATGGACATTAGTAGGCGAAATAACGACTCAAGTGGTTTGAATCATTTGATGTTCCTATGACACGCGAACGGGTGAAGGATTATAGAACGACTGTAATTACACGCAATATTGTCAAGTTTTATTACATATAGGTACACTTAAGTCCAATGTTATAGGCGCCCACCTCTAATTATTATTAATCACCTTGCGACTATTTGTTGTTATGAGAATTTCGTTAGAGAAAATTTTATAACTTATACTCTGATCAAAAGTTATAGGATGAATCTTGCTTCAAATTGACGAATTACCAGAACACTCTGCATTAAAAAGTAAATTATTCAAATATGATTTCCTAATGATTTTTTTATCATTATAAGCCTAACATCGTCTTTGGATATCTAAAGAAAGCCAACCTTGAAGGAGATTTAAATATACAAGGACTAACTCTATCTTTAATTTATCTCAATTTGCGATAAAGATTTCGATATCACAAAAACTAAATTTTTGTGGATGACAGACAGTTATAAATGAATCAGTGACAAGGATAGAGAAAAGAGCGAACAAGCCCCATTTAATTTATATAGAATCTATCACGATATTTGTTATCAGAATAAGCATTAAATTTCTAATATAATCAAAAATTTACGCAGTCAATCCAACTTAGAACTTTAAAGGAACGACAAAACAACAATATGACAGCCCTTAACTCCGCGAGTGTGTGTGACTTCAAAGGTCATAGTAATAGTTCCTGTCACTCAGAATGCCAAAAGGAGATCTCTCAGTTGTTATACATATCACAGAAACATTCATAATAACAGAAATGACAATATTGTCAACAAACGTCCTACTTATGATGTTTTTAAATAAAAATTCTCGAACATTCAACGATAGTCTAAACAAATATAACAACCTCGAACAATAGAAGTATTCATTAGCTCGCTGCAGACGTACATTTTTCAACACAAGTGCGTCATGGAAAACTTCATTACGAGCATATTCAGACCAGAAAAGTAATGCAAAAAAAGTTCTATTGTTTAATGAGAATCGCGGAACGAAACAGCTGCCGATGTTGGCCTCAAAGGGGCTTATTAATTAACTGAAGTGCTCATATGCCATGGATGTCTCCGAGGGTGTGGGCGAGAAGCGATAAATAGACACTTCTGCAGCCCGCTCCCATATTACTGGAGTAATGTGGGTCGGAGCCAAGGGAATTTTATCTCGACATAAATCATATTGTGACGTATACATTTGCAGTTTATTTACCGACATCTGTTCTGTGGACGCATCCGAAAGCTTTAATGGAATGAAAAAATATTTTTTGCTCAAAAAAACCTCATAGAATGATTCGCAAAATGTTTTTCAATCGTTTTTGTGTTGGACTGCAGGCTGATTTTTTAGTTAAACGAATCTCGATTGTTTTAATACATATTATATGTATGTCTAATATATCTATGTACATATCTAGTTCCAAAAATGTTCCGAAAAGATAACAGATTAGCAAAAGTAAAAATGTATAATTCTTTCAATAGGCGAATTAACGTACGTTAACAAAACACGAGGTAAAAGTTCTTTTTATTCAATTGTTACAAAAATTTAGGACGAAATGGGATATACAAAGCGTATAATGGCGAAATAATACGTGAAACGCTTTCTTGCCTCAACTTCATGAGCTGAGGTACAATAACAAAAAAGCTCATTTAGCCCAGCTAATGAGCGCTATTTCAGGTATCGTCGCAATAAAAAATACATTTAGTCCTTACGTAGAAAACCCAGAAAAAATAATGTTGTAATATATTTTTTGTTTCAATGCGCAGAACACTTCCCGGAAAACCGTCGTTCGATAATATAGTTCTAAACTGGACCTTATGGATTCGATATACGAATGAAACAACAAAACGTGATTAATCTTTCCGAGTGGCGGAGCTCGGGGTTTTTTCCTCTTGTATTGAATCAATAATTGATGGTGCTACATGAACGGGAACCTAACTTACTGGGCTTTCGGCACTCTCGTGACTTGTGTGTTTTGTTGCATAATTCTCTTAGATATAAATGCATCTACAAGTTTTAACTAGCATTTACACATAACAACAAAAGTAAATAAAATAAATCATTGACAATAAGTAAAAAATAAACATGTGAAAAATACGTCAAATACCTTCCAATTTTTTCAAAATAACTGTCTTACTTCGTTGCACTTACCTGTTGCGATGCAGATGATCCAAACACCAATTAAACTACCTTAACTAATTAAACACCAATAAACTACAGATGTTAAAATTTAATGGCTAAATAAGACTACAATTTAAAAATTTATGACAAATAATGTGACTACTAATTAGCGGCTACAACAAGTCGCGGCACGTAGACCTGAGCGCTACGAGAGCTACGACGCAACTGCCGTGCTACGCCGCCGAAAGCTACGGTTGCGAGGAACGACTGCAAATAAAGACAGACGAAGTTCTCCGACACGAGGCGGAAACAGCCGAACGCCGCCATACAAAGTCATTTAAGGCTGGACATAAACGGGCTTACTTTTATGGCTGTAGTTTTAATCGCGAGATTATATGCGTTAATAAATTCTTAGTAACTAGTCGTAGACGTTAAAGAGATAGTTGAACAACAGCTTTTAATTAATATTTTAATTTTAAGTCTTTTTATTGCGAAGTTTACAGTTGTAATGCGAGGCAAATAATACTGAGCTTTATTTGAGATTTTTTGTTACTCTCCACTTACTTTTACGGCAGCGACCAAAACCTTTAGAGCGGTACGTGAGTTAAATAAATCTTTGTTACCCATTTGTTGGCACCTAGTGATGGCCTCGAGGTTTAGGCGTACGGTCAACAATCTCGGTCGTCATGGATTCGACCCCCAAGACGTACACCTTTGACTTTCTGAAGTTATCTGTGTATTCGTTATGAACTATTATAATCATTTACTTTAACGGTGAAGAGGAATATTAATAAAAGCTGATAACGATGATGATAAAGTTGATAATCTTTTCAATGTACCCTTTGAAATATAGTCCTACACGAGTAGTTTAACTATTATAATGTCTTAATACATTTACGTTAGTTTAGAAAATAATTTTCTATTTCTGTCTTAAGTGGAAAGTGCCACAATATTGAATACATGTCTGGCCCATCGTTTTTAAATCCCACGTGTTTAACACGAGACAACAAGACAAGACTTATGCTATTGCGCAGAAAAAAGTCCTTTTTTCTATAAGGATTCTTTTTACTGAGCATATCCTAATGGAAAACTCAGTAACATTTTGCCTGATCCAGTATGGAATCTAGGACATCCAGATGACATGGCTCGGACACCACGCACAAGATGGTATATTCTATACTTCAAACCATGATTCACTTTTATGATCATATAATTTTATGACATAACTATTATGACCACATTCCTTCTAGTGGGTTTAGTGCATTCCAGACTGAGTATCCTCTAATGAGAAGTGATGATACTGGATGATGGGTTACTCAACTTTCAGACGCTGCGAAATGACGTCATAAATTGGATCTCCGTGTCCAGGCAGGTTTTTATGGAATCTATTAAGGTGTCTTCGGTGGTTTAGTATGCGGGTAGAATTATGTGAGTGATTATTTGGTGAATTCTTTTATTAAATAAATAATAGGTATAATTGACAAAATTGTGAGACAATTTTTTTATAAAATATTAATTTAATAACTATTGACTACTTCAGCTAGTTATTTTTTCAAATTTTACTTTTTCTAAAACTATGGAATACTCTTATTAATTCTTGTGTATTTTTAATAACATCTGTAAGATTTTTAATATATCTTTTGCATTTGTCTAAGCAGGCGAAATGAATATTCAAACATTGTTTTTTGACTTGTAGCAACACAACATAATATGAATCATAGACACTACAACTAGGTGTCATTATATCTATATTTAGCGAGTCTGTCCACACTATAGATATAACAAAGTAAGGGGGACAAATCCCAGACGGCGGGCTAAAATAGCTTGACGCCCCTGCGTTTTGACGAGACGTGACTGTACGTAATAAAACACCGTGGCCACTCCGACATCGTACCCATATCACCCTTTATACCATATGTCTACACGGCTAGTACCTTCCCATAGCGAATAATGTGTGCTTACACTAACTATGTTTCTGTTGATACGAAAAGAGTACACTTTATGTTATTGGAATTTGTTTGATGTCGAGTATTTTTTAACAGGCGATGTTTAACTTATTGCAATTTTTGTATGAGAATTGTATTACGAAGTTGTTTGATATTTTAAAGCGTTATAAATATTAATCAAGCTCGAAAACTATTTGCGTGTTTAAATACATACAGAATGAAAAAATATTAATTTAGTGACAAATTTTATGTGTATGTAATTAAATTATTCATAGAGTTAATTTAATTAGCTATAACATCATGTAAGCAGCTTATATTCCATCATAAATATAACATATATAAACAAAACACTCTAATACTCTCGATTCATTTGATCGAATGAGTCACATGTAATAAGCCATTTATTGATGATACTTATCTGTAATACAATTCGGTATTAGTAATACTTTTATTTTATTAGCCAATATTTCTGGTATAATACCAAATGTCACTATATATGTTAGTTTATTATATAATAAACAAAGCTATTACTGGGCTAAATCGAGAATCTTTGCGATCGCGAGTTCAATCCCCAAGCAAACACCCATGATTTTTCGAAGTTATGTGTGTATTCAAAGTCAATTATCACATACTTTAAAGGCGAAGCAAACATCGTGAAAAGCCATGCACACTTAATTCTTACGAATTTCTTATATATGTAGTCCGGCAACCCGCATTAGGTTAGCGTGGACGACTAAGACCTAAACCCTCTTGCCTAACAGTGGAATATATACGGACTGATGATGAGTACTATTACAGAAAATGAGTTTGATTAAAATTTATATTCAAGATTAATTTAAAGATATGCTACGGTGAGTAACTTACATAAAATTTACGTTGACTTTATGATACTTCTTTCAGTGAATAAATTAAAATACCGTTTCACTATTACTATACGTTGTCATATGTCTAGACGTGAATATACTTAAATTCCCCTCGCCTTCACTCTCAAAGGTTTAGAGTGGCGCGCTCATATAGCCAGAGAGACAGTTGACAACATTCGCTAACTTGTATCTTTAAAAGAGCGTCTGTTGTTTTTATCTATTACTGTTCGTGGCCTTAATTGCGTATGTATAGAGACACATTCATATGGATGTATACCTAGATTGTATTTTACGAAGTCAACTAACCTATAACAAGATCATAAATATTTATGTCCCATTTTTTAATCGTTTCCGCGGTTTAGGCCTGAAAAAGTAATAAAAAGTAAAATGAAGTTTATCACTTAAGGTCTGCATTATACTGTGTAAAGAATATAGTTGTACCGAATTATATTAATCCTAGAAATCTAAATAGCGTCTTTGCCAAATAAAATTAGTTAATTATAAATATAAATCAATTACCGCAATATTTTAAGTACATTTAATCACTTCCCACGCTGTAATCTGATTGATTAATGCACCATATAGTTTCTTACTTATGTTACAGTTTATCCATTAGACCGTCTACTAATTAATATTGACGCTGAGTGTTACGTAGGAGGAAAGGGAGCGGGTTATACAAGTTAAATCATTAGACTGTCTGCTTATCTTTCATTCCCAGTATTGTTTTTTTTTATAGTAATTATTTTGTAAAGTCTATGTTCTTTATTAAGATGATGATGAAATGGAGTGGAGCTTAATTTTATTCGACTAATAAGTACCAAGACTTAGTTATTTTCGACGTCAAAGAAATATCATTATGAGATCATGTACCCATTGCTGGACACGGGCCTCCTCTACAACTGAGAGGGTTCATGTTTTAGTCCACAACGCTGGCCTATTGCAGGGTAGCTGACTGAAAATAAGTGATAATTCATTAATAATACTCACATGACGAAGAGGAAGAGTCAGAGGTGTGTGTCTAGAGTTTGAACCATCGACCGCCAATATTCTCAACCGCGTGCTTAAACTTCACAACTCAATCCTTAATTACAAGGAAATTTATGATGAAACATCATAGTTACATCAGCTGTAAATGGTACGCACCACTAATCTTATTAATTCCTTTTCATCACTCCTCTGATATCACTCAGATATAATTAAAGATGATCAAAAAGGTTACTCAAGGAACATGAATGGGTTTTCCAACCTAATGTATACAATTTGTGTATAAGTAGACACGAGTATGTAACGACCTCGAAGATTAGGCGCGGCCGAGACATAATCTCGATGGTCTCGGGCTCTAAGCCCAGATACAAACCTCTGGCTTATCAAAGTCATGTGTGTATTTACAATGAATAATCATGATAAAATCTACATGCCTAAAAGCAGGATTTTTTAAAATATACTCTACTAACCTGTACAAGGCAAAAGTGTCTGATTTATGTCTAAGTTCTTGTTGGATATGATGAATATTGATAACAAAGGTAGTAATAAGTTAAAATAATAAGTTAGGTTAATATTGATGGGGGTCAGTCAAAGAGTCAGATCAAAGTCAGATGTGCCGTTGACTCAGTCTTGTTATTCACCTGACCTATTTAATTTATATTTAAAATGTAAGCATCCTAAGCTTTAGTTTTATTAAAGGCTCGTGATTACCTAGCTAATAATATTTTTTTTGTGTTTTTCTGTAATCCTTATACAATATAAAGAAAATAAAATAATGATAAGCAATAAAATAAAAAACAAATTTGTTTCGACATTTTTACAGTAGAAGTATAAATTTTCACTACGATATTTGAAATTCGAATGTTTTAAAATTTGAAATACTTTGTGTCGTTTAGATTCCCTGTAGAATAAAATGCAGAAAGTTTTAAAGTTATCCCGTAGTCTAGTGTCAAATTTCCAAGCAAGCTATAAGCTGACTTACCTTAACGACTGCTGCCATTTGCTAACAACCTCGACCGATGGCTTAAACGTGCTCTAAAAGAGACTTTAAGATTACCATAATCGAATATACCTCCTGTAAGTTTGTTAAACTCCCATTTACACACTAAAGATTCAAATGCTTGGCGGCGACTATGTAGGCAAACCATTCAGAGTTCTAGGGTTCAATTTGAACCCTATGAGGTGGATAAAATGTATTCATTTGCAAATTCTCTGTAGTACGGAGCCTGGAAATGAATCTCAAAAACGATGATACTTGCCATATGTAACATTTAGCTAAAACTCATAATTAACTACCAAGCAACACTCAACCACACCTTTGGCTTCACATTTGAATCATCACTTACTTTAACGGTGAAGAAAAACATCGCGAGGAAACCTGCACGCCTAAGAGTTCTAAGGCATTTCTTAGGTATGCTATTCACCAAACCGCTTCGTGGAGGACTACGGCTTAAACAGTTAGTAGTAGGCAAGTGCTCAACAATGGGTGTAAGGGCTAGTGATGAAAGATTTAAATGTTACACGCGTCAAACTGTACAGGACATTATAGCTATTCTAAGATCGAGCTACCAGAATTCTCATTAAACGCTATCGAATTCGCGCATCGGCTTCACGACAATCGCGAAACGATAAAAACAAATCCTAAATACGTCGTTATATTTTTTGTGTCCCGCCAGATTTGGCCGGTCCGTTTTTTATGCGAGTCGATTCTTTTATGACACGGGTGTTCAGATGTTGTTCGTGTTGTTGAGCTACGAAATTTGTGTTGTTCTTCGGAATCAAAGAGTTTTTATTGAAGACAATAAAGGCGATGTAACAATTGTAGTTAGGAAAATGTAAGGGCAAATGCTGGACTAGATTTTCGTCTTCGGTCACTGGATATTGGGGGGAACCGTTGAAGCATATTTTATTGCAAATTTCTTTTTTATTTCTTATAATATGATATTGGTATATTACATTAATATACATTATGTTAAACTTGATAAACTGATCGTTAAGCAACTGAAGTAGAACAACTTTCTTTTACTTATAATTTAATGACATAGATAGTGCATATTTGTGATATTTAATGATTTAATAGGTCCAATATTTACAGCCTTGTGGTTAAATTTGTTGTATATAAAAAATCAAGAAGTCAAACCGCTTTTAACAGGTGTGGCTGATATTTTGAAAATAAAATAGTGTTTTCAAAAATATCCAGCAAAATAAAATGCAACACAGCTGTTTTAAATGTCTGTTGACGAATACAAATCTCTATTCACGGAGTGACGGCTCTGCGCTGCGGCGCCGCGGTGACGTTAAAAGATAAGCAAACGCTTACAAAACACAATTGTACAGTCACGAGCATAAATATGTTCCTATGGGCAGGTTGGCAAAAATATCTGACCCATGATCGAGTTCAATAATATGTGCCTACACGTACGCAGCAAAAATATGTGACATTATCCGGCTGCATAATGCAGTACCGTCAAAATGATGTGATACACTCACGAAGCATAAATATGTGACACCACTAGGCGGCAATAATATCTGACATAATTTTATCTTCAATTTAATTTAATTTACAATTTGTATGAAATAATGAAAGAAATAAATTTTATTTTACATTGTTTTAATATGGCTGTAATTTTATACTATTCTAGCTATCCCGGCAAAATTCGTATCGCCCTACCCGCCAATGAATGTTTTGTTACTTATTAAAAGAATTTAATTTTTGATTACTTAGGTATATTATCATCCCCCTGCCCCGGTCCCAATTAATTACTTGGGGTCGGCGCAGTATCTCTTCTTCTTCCACACACAGCATGTCTTCATTCACCCCTTTCTCTTTCATATCTTCAGTCACGCACTCCATCCATCTCTTTTTTGGCCTTCTTCGACTTGCCCATCCATCCACTTTCATATTCATTACCTTTTTTTCCTACATATGATTCATTCCTTCTCTTAATGTGCCCATACCACGACAGACGGTTTCCTTTCATCTTTTCTATCACAGGAGCTACTTTCAGACTTACCCTAACATATTCATTTCTCACTCTATCACTCCATGTTATAATACCACACATCCACCGCAATATTCGCATTATTGCTGCATGCAGTCGTCTTTCGTAAGTCTTCTTCGTTAACCTTATTTTTCCTTTTTCAGCACAGATGCTAGCTCTCTTGACCTACCATTCATCGTACCTACATTCCAACTTGCATACCTCAATCTTATTTCCCGGGCTAGTGTCTTAAGTTGCCCCCGCCTGGGCTGGTGTAACAAACCTTGCCCATTTCTCACAGGAGCCAGGTGCTGCCCCTGCGCGTTGGCTACGGGAGACGCCCTAGGCCCTGTTACCTTTCTTATTATACATTCTGCATAAATGTTTTGGCAAATGTTTTACGGCCGGCCGCCTGTCTGACATCAACTCTCCTTGGGACTTTCATTGTTTTGGTAATGGGGTAGAGATAGCGTGTGTTTGGGTACAGGATATTGCAGGTAAGGATATTTGGCCTGATGGTAAGGATGCTGCAGTCCCGGATAAGGAAGTAGTGGGAGACTCCAACAGCTCGGGGGGCCGAGGTCGCGTACTCGCAGCCCTGTTCCATGACTGGCTAGATCAATGGAAAAGGCATCCCCTGGCCATTTATCAATATTTCTTGAAGGAGATTTAGAGTATTTATAATATTCAAGCATAATAAAAATTTAAAAATTAGGCACTACCAAGGAGATTTGTTACACAAAATAAATTTCTGAAAGCACGCCTTAATATTTGACAGCCAAAAAATGTCAATCCATTGTCATGACAATTCTGCATTTTTAACATCTAAAATACGCAATTATTCGAATGTTATAGATGCATATTGTCGATTCAAAATGCTTATTTCAATACGTTCTTTTATTTGTGGGGTCTCTAACTGCATCGACGGGATCAACATTAAATGACAGGAAATTTTGTATGGTGTTAAAGTTCAAAAATGACTTAAGTATCATTACGATCCTTTTGTATGGGAATTTAGAAAAGTATTATTTTTAGACATTTTCAGGCAATTGTTAAAATGTATCTCTCCGTAAGAACAATCCTCGTACTTCAAGGAATATTATAAAAAAAGAATTAGCGAAATTGGTTCTCGAGATTTGCGCTTAGAGACACATCGAGCAATTCATTTTTATAATATAGAACTCCTCCACTACGATTTAAACTTTATTGTATTGTATTAAAGTTCAAATTGACTTAATTATTAAAACGAAACTTTTGTATGGATAAAGAAAACAATGAAAAGTCCCACGGGAACGCTGTCGAACGGGATAAAAAGTATCCTATGTTTTATTCCCGGTTCTAAGCTACCTCCCCACCAATTTTCAGCCAAATCGCTTCAGCCGCTCTTGAGTTATAAGTGGTGTAACTAACACGACTTTCTTATATATATATAGATTTATGTCTAGATATTATGGTCTAAATCACGACTAAATTTAAATATTTACTTATATTTTTTTGTATTTTAATTAATCAAATCATCTTAATTAATAATTTTAATTCTTTTTTATAAACATTATAAATTAAAATCTAGTATGCAAACGGGGGGTTTGCATTAATAACATCCTGTAGCCTCTTTCACATGAATGAGACAATATTAGTGCACACTTGAGAGCCCCGGAGTGACTCCCAAATGTGGAAGATGTGACAACGCAGGGAATTGTAAGTTCTAGCCTGATTTGGATCCCATTGTTGGACTATTAAACCCTACAGGTTCTCAATAGGATTCAAATCAGGGCTTTTAGGAGGGAAATCTATTAATTTTATCGTCTCTCTTTGCGTATTAAACCACTCACGAGTTATTCGTGAGTTCTGGATCGGGCTGTTGTCTTGCACCACATAAAGAGGTGCTAAATCAGGATAACCGATACGCCTTGTCGGTATCAAAATGTCTGAAAGAATTCCTGTATATTCAACGCTGTTAAGGCGACCAGTTATCTCGTATTACTTCGATAAAGAAATTTAACTTCAAAACAATATTTCTTTAATTATTTCGTTTCGTTCGTTAAAATAGTAATTATGATCGTTAAATTGTTCTTCACTAAACTATCTTACCAATATTGTTTTGGGGAATACTACACACACCTTCGATCAAATATACCTATACTAGATTGAAGATCGCAAACGAAATCCCTTGTCTTAGTGGCACCGGTTGCATATATTTCATGATATTATATTTACGCATTTGTAATTCAGACTTCAATTTGTAAAGTATTAAATTAAAGACAACTCCTGGTTGCAATTAACCTTAAATCTTTGCAATTGGATTTTATATAGCTTACAATAAATTTGAATTTCAGACGTTATGACATTAAAATACAGAAAATAAAAATGTCATTTTAAAATAATGTCTTTAATAAATGAGGACAAATATTTTAAAATAAACGTCACACGCAAGTAATAAGATTGAAAATTATTTGTTCACATTTGGAATTCACGTTGTTTCGGTACTAAATATTTCTTAGTGCGTTCACTTCGAACAGTCATTATGTCATAAAGTGTCTGTTTTTTCATTCTGTTTGGCCTTACTTCATAATATAAGTGTATACGAGTAATATTCGGTAGCAATAGTAAAAATCGTTATAATTCACGTCACAAGTTATGGTATTGAGAACTAATTATTAAAAAGAAAAATGCAATTGCGTTCAGAGTCAGATAGTCGTTAATACGTCGTTTGAACTATGTATAAGTTAAATCAACCATGTCTCTTAAATCAATTAATTTAAGAAACCATAGTTTTTCTTTTGCGCAAAAATCGCTTTTACAGTATTTACAAATATTTTTTTATAATATTACACACTGCCAAGCCAGCAATTATTATTTGTGGAATTATATCTGAATTTGAATTATGGTCTAGTTTTTCACCAAATTCAGTGGTATTCGTTTCAAATTTATCAAAACTCTACTAGGGAATCTAAAAAATTAAATTAATTTAAGAAAAATCAATTAACTGTATAAATAATAAATTAATCGGAGCAATCGTGTTAAAAGCCGCTTCCCTTTAACACAACATAACAATTCCTTAATGTCACAGCAGCCGTAGGCAAAATATATCTACGAATTAAATGAATATTTGAATTTGGTCGTGATTTAGAATATATCTCTGAATTTGACAGCCCCGTGGCGCAGTTGGCTAGACACCAGCTTGCGAAACGAGAGGCCGCGGGTTCGATCCCCGCACCGAGACAAATGTTTGTGTGATCCACAAATATTTGTTTCGGGTCTGGGTGTTTGTGAGACCGAAGTCTCTCGTAGTTTCTGATACCCACGACACAAGACTCGTATCTTAATGTGGGGTCAGGACTATATGTGTGACTGTTGGGTGTATTTATTTATTATTTATTTATTTATATCTAGACAAAAATCTATACAAATAATTTAAGCTTGTGAGTTTGTATAAAGTAATCTCTGAATCTACTAAACCGATTTTGAACATTCTTTTAGCAATAGAAAGCTACGTTATTTGTGAGTGTCATAGGGTAAATATTAATCAGAAAATTGATAACAATTTTTAATTGTAGCCGGTTTTACAAAGTAAACCGAAGAAAAAACAGTCGAAAGAAAACGTTTTTTTATGAACGCTGCTTTACCCATGAGAGATATTTGCTTGAGTCCTAGAGAAAAGTTATAGAGCTTCATCACCATTATCACTATCAGCTCATATACGTCCCACTTCTGGGCACGAGTCTTCTCTATCATTGAGAGGGTTAAGACCTTAATCCACCACGCTGACCTAGTGCGGGTTTACGGACTACAAACCTAAGAAATTTCTAAGAACTTCTAGGTGTGCAAGAATCATCACGATGTTTTTCTTTACCGTTAATGCAAGTGATAACTCATTGTTAATCCAGATATAACTTCGAAAAGTCAGAGGTGTGTGCCTGGGGTGTACGCCCGCGACCGGAGAGATTCTCAACTGGGCGCGTAAACCTCGAGCCCAGCACTGTGAAGCTTGATAATGCTTATAAAAAAGTCAGCGACAGCATATGTCTAACTTTAAATATAACTGTAAAAAAATATTTTGTATATTGAAGAATAATTTAAATCATTACTTCATGTTAATTGATTAATATTATCAACAATTATGATTTTTTATTAAAATAAGTGAATTTAAAGATATACTCTCAAGTGTTTAAAACAAAATATTTTTTTCTTTAACTGCATACAATTGGCACGAATGGTTAAAGAGATAATACTGACCTAGTTATACCTAGTTATACCTAGCAACCGCAACTGTGCCTTAATCTATTTTCATTAAAAATATTTTCATTAAAAATAAATACGATATTTTTTCGCAATCAGGAAATAAATGATGGCATTTAGTATTAATCGAACTAAAATTACAATTTAATCGCAAGTAAAAATGTTTACCCCCCAACGAAGCGAGCGCGGGCCGGCTAGTATAGCATAAAGTACAGCCAACTTGAAACAATGTAAAATAAAATTTATTTCTTTCATTATTTCGTATAATTATTATATTAAATTGAAGATAAAATTATGTCATATATTATTGCCGCCTAGTGGTGTCACATATTTATGCTTCGTGAGTGTATCACATCATTTTGACGGTACTGCATTATGCAGCCGGATAGTGTCACATATTTTTGCTGCGTACGTGTAGGCACATATTATTGAACTCGATCATGGGTCAGATATTTTTGGTAACCTTCGCATAGGAACATATTTATGCTCGTGACTGTACATTATGCATTTCGTACGTCCACGTCCCATACCGATTGTAGGGAATGGCTGGGATTTCGATAATCTGTTTTTGCTCCCGCGAATCCTCCCTAACAGATCGGGGGCTACTATAAATCATTTTCGAATGTTTTGCGGTTTTATGTGGATATTCACGACGGCTCGGTTTATCTTGTTTCGATTGAGGATTCCATTGTGAACCGGTTTCGAATATTGTGATTTATAACTGTAAAATATTGGTATCGTTTCTAATACAAAACCGATAATCCGTGACGTAGATAAATAATAGTTATGAATATAGTTGTGTGTGTTAGTTCCGTTACGATTTTGCACATAGTTACGTACAGTCACGAGCATAAATATGTTCCTATGGGCAGGTTGGCAAAAATATCTGACCCATGATCGAGTTCAATAATATGTGCCTACACGTACGCAGCAAAAATATGTGACATTATCCGGCTGCATAACGCAGTGCCGTCAAAATGATGTGATACACTCACGAAACATAAATATGTGACACCACTAGGCGGCAATAATATGTGACATAATTTTATCTTCAATTTAATTTAATTTACAATTTATATGAAATAATGAAATAAATAAATTGTATTTTACATTATTTTAATATGGCTGTAATTTTATACTATTCTAGCTATCCCGGCAAACTTCGTATCGCCCTACCCGCCAATGAATGTTTTGTTACTTATTAACAGAATTTAATTTTTAACTACTTAGGTATATTATCATCCCCCTGCCCTGGTCCCAGTTAATTACTTGGGGTCGGCGCAGTATCTCTTCTTCTTCCACACATCCCTGTCAGCCGTCATGTCTTCATTCACCCCTTTCTCTTTCATATTTTCAGTCACGCACTCCATCCATCTCTTTTTTGGCCTTCCTCGACTCGCCCATCCATCCACTTTCATATTCATCACCTTTCATCATCATTTCATCTTTTCTATCACAGGAGCTAATTTCAGACTTACCCTAACGTATTCATTTCTCACTCTGTCACTCCGTGTTATAATACCACACATCCACCGCAATATTCGCATCATTGCTGCATGCAGTCGTCTTTCGTAAGTCTTCTTCGTTGACCATTTTTTTTCTTTTTCAGCACAGATGCTAACTCTCTTGACCTACCATTCATCGTACCTACATTCCAACTTGCATACCTCAATCTCATTTCCCAGCCTAGTGTCTTACGTTGCCCCCGCCTGGGCTGGTGTAACAAACCTTGCCCATTTCTCACAGGAGCCAGGTGCTGCCCCTGCGCGTCGGCTACGGGAGACGCCCTAGGCCCTGTCACCTTTCTTATTATAAATTCTGCATAAATGTTTTGGCAAATGTTTTGCAAATGTTTATGTCTGACACCAACTCTCCTTGGGACTTTCATTGTTTTGGTAATGGGGTAGAGATAGCGTGTGTTTGGGTACAGGATATTGCAGGTAAGGATATTTGGCCTGATGGTAAGGATGCTGTAGTCCCGGATAAGGAAGTAGTAGGAGACTCCAACAGCTCGGGGGGCCGAGGTCGCGTACTCGCAGCCCTGTTCCATGACTGGCTAGATCAATGGAAAAGGCATCCCCTGGCCATTTATCAATATTTCTTGAAGGAGATTTAGAGTATTTATAATATTCAAGCATAATAAAAATTTAAAAATTAGGCACTACCAAGGAGATTTGTTACACAAAATAAATTTCTGAAAGCACGCCTTAATATTTGACAGCCAAAAAATGTCAATCCATTGTCATGACAATTCTGCATTTTTAACATCTAAAATACGCAATTATTCGAATGTTATAGATGCATATTGTCGATTCAAAATGCTTATTTTAATACGTTCTTTTATTTGAGGGGGTCTCTAACTGCATCGACGGGATAAACATTAAATGACAGGAAATTTTGTATGGTGTTAAAGTTCAAAATGACTTAAGTATCATTACGATCCTTTTGTATGGGAATTTAGAAAAGTATTATTTTTAGACATTTTCAGGCAATTGTTAAAATGTATCTCTCCGTAAGAACAATCCTCGTACTTCAAGGAATATTATAAAAAAAGAATTAGCGAAATCGGTTCAGCTGTTCTCGAGATTTGCGCTTAGAGACACATCGAGCAATTCATTTTTATAATATAGAACTCCTCCACTACGATTTAAACTTTATTGTATTGTATTAAAGTTCAAATTGACTTAATTATTAAAACGACACTTTTGTATGGATAAAGAAAACAATTAAAAGTCCCACGGGAACGCTATCGAACGGGATAAAAAGTATCCTATGTTTTATTCCCGGTTCTAAGCTACCTTCCCACCAATTTTCAGCCAAATCGCTTCAGCCATTCTTGAGTTATAAGTGGTGTAACTAACACGACTTTCTTATATATATATAGAGATATGTCTAGATATTATGGTCTAAATCACGACTAAATTTAAATATTTACTTATATTTTTTTGTATTTTTATTTATCAAATCATCTTAATTAATAATTTTAATTCTTTTTTTATAAACATTATAAATTAAAATCTAGTATACCCCCCGTTTGTATTAATAACATTCTGTAGCCTCTCTCGCATGAATGAGACAATATTAGTGCACACTTGAGAGCCCCGGAGTGACTCCCAAATGTCGAAGGTGTGACAACGCAGGGAATTGTAAGTTCTAGCCTGATTTGGATCCCATTGTATGACTATTAAACCCCACAGGTTCTCAATAGGATTCAAATCAGGGCTTTTAGGAGGGAAATCTATTAATTTTATCGTCTCTCTTTGCGTATTAAACCACTCACGAGTTATTCGTGAGTTGTGGATCGGGCTGTTGTCTTGCACCACATAAAGAGGATAACTGATACGCCTTGTACGATAAAAAAAGCAGTGATGGCCTCGAGGTTTAGGCGCGCGGTCGAGAATCTCGGCGGTCGCGGGTTCGAACCCCAGGCACACACCTCTGACTTTTCGAAGTTATGTGTGTATTCAAATTGAATTATCACTTGCTTTAACGGTGAAGGAAAACATCGTGATGAAACCTGCACACCTAAAAAGTTCTTAGGAATTTCTTAGGTGTGTAGTCCGCCACCCCACTAGGCCAGCGTGGCGGACTAAGGCCTAAACCCTCTCAATAGTAGAGGAGACCCGTGCTCAGCAGTGGGCGTATATGGGTTGATGATGATGATGATGATGATACGCCTTGCCGGTTAAAAATGTCTGAAAGAATTCCTGTATATTCAACGCTGTTAAGGCGACCAGTTATCTCGTATTACTTCGATAAAGAAATTTAACTTCAAAACAATATTTCTTTAATTATTTCGTCTTCGTTCGTTAAAATAGTAATTATGATCGTTAAATTGTTCTTCACTAAACAATCTTTCCAATATTGTTTTGGGGAATACTACACACACCTTCGATCAAATATACCCATACTAGATTGAAGATCGCAAACAAAATCACTTGTCTTAGTGGCACCGGTTGCATATATTTCATGATATATTTACACATTTGTAATTCAGACTTCGATTTGTAAAGTATTAAATTAAAGACGACTCCTGGTTACAATTAACCTTAAATCTTTGCAATTGGATTTTATATAGCTTACAATAAATTTGAATTTAAGACGTTATGACATTAAAATACAGAAAATAAAAATGTAATTTTAAAATAATGTCTTTAATAAATGAGGACTAATATTTTAAAATAAACGTCACGCGCAAGTAATAAGATTGAAAATTATTTGTTCACATTTGGCATTCACGTTGTTTTGGTACTAAATATTTCTTAGTGAGTTCACTTCGAACAGTCATTATGTCATAAAGTGTCTGTTTTTTCATTCTGTTTGGCCTTACTTCGTAAGTGTATACGAGTAATATTCGGTAGCAATAGCAAAAAACCTTATCATTCACGTCACAAGTAATGGTATTGAGAACTAATTATTGAAAAGAAAAATGCAATTGCGTTCAGAGTCAGATAGTCGTTAATACGTCGTTTGAACTATGTATAAGTTAAATCAACCATGTCTCTTAAATCTATTAATTTAAGAAACCATAGTTTTTCTTTTGCGCAAAAACCGGCTTTACAGTATTTACAATATTACTCACTACCAAGCCAGCAATTATTATTTGTGGAATTATATCTGAATTTGAATTATGGTCTACTTTTTCACCAAATTCAGTGGTATTCGTTTTAAATTTATCAAAACTCTGCTAGGGAATCTAAAAAAATTAAATTAATTTAAGAAAAATCAATAAACTGTATAAATAATAAATTAATCGGAGCAATCGTGTTAAAATCCGCTTCCGTTTAACACAACATAATAATTCCTTAATGTCACAGCAGCCGTAGGCAAAATATATCTACGTATTAAATGAATATTTGAATTTGGTCGTGATTTAGAATATATCTAGACAAAAATCTATACAAATAATTTAAAGAGGTAAAGCTTGTGACTTTGTATAAAGTAATCTCTAGATCTACTTAACCGATTTTGAACATTTTTTTAGCAATAGAAAGCTACGTTATTTGTGAGTGTCATAGGGTAAATATTAATCAGAAAATTGATAACAATTTTTCATTGTAGTCGGTTTTACAAAGTAAACCGAAGAAAAAACTGTCGAACGAAAACGTTTTTTATGAACGCTGCTTTTTTACCCATGAGAGATATTTGCTTGAGTCCTAGAGAAAAGTTATAGAGCTTGATCACCATTATCACTATCAGCCTATATACGTGCCACTTCTGGGCACGTGTCTTCTCTATCATTGAGAGGGTTAAGACCTTAATCCACCACGCTGACCTAGTACGGGTTTACGGGCTACAAACCTAAGAAATTTCTAAGAACTTCTAGGTGTGCAAGAGTCATCACGATGTTGTCCTTTACCGTTAATGCAAGTGATATGATAATTCATTGTTAATACAGATAGGCGTGATGGGGTGTACGCCCGCGACCTTAGAGATTCTCAACCGTGCGCGTAAACCTCGAGCCCAGCACTGTGAAGCTTGATAATGCTTATAAAAAGTCAGCGACAGCATAATATGTCTAACTATAAAAATATAACTGTAAAAAAATGTTTTGTATATTGAAGAATAATTTAAATCATTACTTCATGTTAATTGATCAATATTATCAACAATTATGATTTTTTATTAAAATAAGTGAGTTTATAGATGGGTCAATCAACTTTTAAATGTACCATCAATGATAGATTTTATATATCAATTTTTTTTTCTTAAATTTGTATATTTTATGCGTATTTGTTGTTGATAATTATTTATATTTAAGGAATTCAAATAGAGCAGAACAATTTATGGTAAATTTTACTTAAAAATTCACATGACTGTAGTTAAGATAGTCCCTTGGACATTTAAAAATTCAGTCAAATTGTTAATTTACTTTTAAATATTAGAATCATATTTGAAAAACCTTACTGTTCTTTTAAAGTAAAAATGACGATAATCTGTCTTTAGGAGATAAGAAAAAAGTGGTTGTCCAGTGGACATAGACGTTTGTCCATAGGAAATACTCGGGTGTCCAAAGGGGACTCTATGATGAAAATCGCATGTATTTCTTCTTTTATGTAATAAAAAAACAACTATTTGAAAATAATTATCAGTATTAGAAGAGAAAATATTGAATAATTCAGACAACGATCTTGGATGTCCAAGGGACTGGTGGTGATATTTATTAGTCTTTCCGCTCCCTGGTAATAAATAATAATATTTTGAATTAGGTCTTACGCACAGTAAAAAATATACATTAAATTGAATATATTCCACTTTAATTTACTACAATATATAAAATACAAAAGTTTTTGTGCTGGTTGTCCAGTGGACACACAATAAAGCCACGCTCTTTTTCAAAATACACTCGGTCGACTGGCGCCGCGGAAAAGATGAAATCAAAATCGGGGCTGGATGAATGTTGTCACGAAATAAATCGACTTGAGTTCCAGGCAGTAGTCACGCCATAAATGTTTGGATTTTGGAACTTTTTTACCGTTGTCCAGTGGAAGTCAGAATAATAAAATATAATAGGGACTAAAATAAACATGCAAAAAGGTCGTTAAGGTTTTAAAGCAAACAAAATCTATTTACTAGCATCATAGTAGATATTGTAATTAATAATTATGTTTCATTGCAATGGGTTGCCATATATAATTTTTTTGGAAAAATTAATGTTTCATTGTACTAACCTACTGGGGGACAAATTTACATAGTACTGATAGGACAGATAAAAGTTGATTGACCCAGATATACTCTCAAGTGTTTAAAACAAAATTTTTTTTCTTTAACTGCATACAATTGGCACGAATGGTTAAAGAGGTAATACTGATCTAGTTATGCAACCGCAACTGTGCCGTAATTTATTTAGTGATATTTTCATTAAAAATAGATAAATACAATATTTTTTCGCAATCAGGAAATAAATGATGGCATTCAGTATTAACCGAACTAAAATCACAATTTAATCGCAAGTAAAAATGTTTACCCCCCAACGAAGCGAGCGCGAGCCGGCTTGTATAGTATAAAAGTACAGCCATCTTGAAACAATGTAAAATAAAATTTATTTCTTTCATAATTTCGTATAATTATTATATTAAATTGAAGATAAAATTATGTCAGATATTATTGCCGCCTAGTGGTGTCACATATTTATGCTTCGTGAGTGTATCACATCATTTTGACGGTACTGCATTATGCAGCCGGATAATGTCACATATTTTTGCTGCGTACGTGTAGGCACATATTATTGAACTCGATCATGGGTCAGATATTTTTGGTAACCTTCGCATAGGAACATATTTATGCTCGTGACTGTACTTCATTAGACCTATTCAAATATTTGTTAGTCTGGTTATTATTGTTATCCTTTTTTGACAGCCCCGTGGCGCAGTTGGCTAGACACCAGCTTGCGAAACGAGCGGCCGCGGGTTCGATCCCCGCACCGAGACAAATGTTTGTGTGATCCACAAATATTTGTTTCGGGTCTGGGTGTTTGTGAGACCGTCTCTCATAGTTTCTGATACCCACGACACAAGACTCGTATCTTAGTGTGGGGTCAGGACTATGTATGTGACTGTAGGGTGTATTTATTTTATCCTAAAATTTATCATCGTTCACTCAATGAGCCAGGTTTGTAACTTAATCTTAATAAAAATATATTTGTTAAGTAAATTAAATAGAAGCATTTAAACAAATATGTCAAATAAAACTTACTGTTGTTATAACATTGTTTTATTTACCCTTGTCGTGAATGTTATGAAGGCATTTTGTCATTTCGAAGGTCATATGTCCTAGCTGTCAATTCTTAATGGCTATAAATTTATTAAGAAACCTTCATGCAATATTTCTTCGTTAAGTAAGCTGACAGCTTCATCAATTTTCTTTTAGTTTTAGTAAAGAAGTAAGATGTTTATTTTTTTTTTGTACTAAATATCTATTTACTTATCAGTGAACAAGACTGAAAGATGTCGGTTGTACTTACGAATTATGCTTTTGATGTTGTTAAATCAATGAATGATAAAGCTACATGTTAAAAGCCCACTTAAACTTATAAAGTATCTTCAATTTACTAAAATAAATAGAAATTAGAGAACACAAAACAGAGTCAATTTAATTTTTAAGCAAATATTTTCTTGCAGCAGCAAGAATATTCTGAGATAAAATTAAATTACCGAAGCACTAAAGGTCAGAAACTCAATTTAATTTCAACTAATTAGCTATCCAGACTCAACAGTTCGGGTTATAAATAAATTATGGTGTGTTATTTACGTTTAGAGAAAACGTGAATAGACGACTAAACACTTAAAAGGGATCATTAGTGATGAACAGAAAAGGCATTTCTAAAATACGAACGACTATAATTTGTTTTCTATTTTAAGCATTATCTCTTCTCTGAAATTATTCCCATAATTGGAAAATATAATTATTATTACATGTTTGATACTGATAATTTTCTCTCGATCATGTTCATGGAGATAGTAACACACTTCTATGTTTGTGGAAATGATCAAACATTAATCTGATGACTTCGCCTCATTCTGCTTGTGTGGTTGTTCATTAAGACGCAATTTCCGTGGAATTCATATAGTAGGGAATATTTTTGGCTCATCAGCTGATACAATACTAATTACGTGTTACGCGGTTTCCTTTTTGTGAGTATAAATATTAAATTTTAATTTAAAGAGAATTAAAAAAAAAACTATGAGAGTTCATTAATGAAGTCATTTTATTTTTAAATCTCATTTCTATAAATCATAAAACTCAAACTGCTCCGAAGTTTATAAACCATTCAATCTCTATTGGAGTTTGTATTTCTTTATTTGGGAAAGTTTTGAATACCTCTTATAAGCATAAAGCGGTACGAGCATAATTATTTCTTACAAAAAAAATTATGTCGGAAGCTCTGGAAAATAAATCGTACTATTTTTTTTATTTTAAGAAACTCTCCCTTTCCGACCATATCGAGTTATGTGATGAGATCATTATATAACAGTTATCAGCCTGTGACTGATAAGGAAATACTCTTGATTAAAACTTTTTATGTTTTTTCCATCCAATGTTATTTAAAACTAATGTGTCTTTCAAGTATACGTTTTATTGAAAGACTACGTTACTTAAAGTGGACGACATATATTTCAACTATTTAATTAAGACCGGGAATAGCAACGAAGATCTCAATATTCGAATTGAATCGAATATTGAATATTCAACTCGGTATAGAGTTCTGTTCTTGTTCGCCTTTAGACGCAATTTTTTCCAGTATTAAAGAATAATAAACAATTCTTTCATGCTAAATTATGTATACCTAATAGTACCAAGAGCATGTAGACAGTAAGTGATATTTCCAAAGACATCTTGCCACTTTTAGTGCCATAGTCTACCTTGACGTTACCCAGTTTTAGTTACAGCTCTTTGTAGCTCGTTGGTAGTGAGGAGACAAAGATTTCAAATACAATTCAAACCGAAATTTTGTGTGATATTTAGTTATTAATATATAATATCGGTAGAAGGATGATATAAAAATTGTATCACTTATCAACTAAAAAAACAATTTTTCGTGAGATAAACGTATTTACTAGCTTCATTATAGTTAATATAATGCGTCATTTGAGGCACAGATATACTCGTATAAGATAATTTGCTTTTTTTTATTTGTTTTTCAATTTTTTTTTTTTGTTTAAAGGTTAGGTAGAATCATGGATGAGTGATTTCTTCGGAAAATTTAAAGATAATAATTTGTAAAATGCATGACTAGACTAATCTAAATGCAGTCTTTGAAGTTATGTGTGTATTCACATTCATCTTGATATTGTGGGTGCAATTTTTTTCAGAAATTTCTTAGGTGTGTAGTCCGCTAACTCAAACTAGGCTAGCGTAAGACCTAGACCCTCTGAGTTGAAAAGGAGCCCAGTGTCCAGCAGTAGTACATGGGCTGATGATGGCGGTATTATTCAGTTTTGGCAAGCCAGAAAGCGTAAAATAGAGCATAATATCCCATCACTACTTGTTAATATTAAAGATAAGGTGACACACTCGCTCACATACCCTCTCGCAAAAATATAGCCTCGCAGAAAATAGGTGTAAGTTACGGTACTGCTTTCATTACATTTTCTGTTTTATAAAAAAGGTCCACCTGAGACAGGGAAAGATGTCGTTACAATCTTTATCCTTATTTACATTCGTTTTGTAAAAAGAGGGTACTGGCAATCAGCTAAATTTATTGGATTATACGAGGTACATATATTCAACGATTTCGGTAAAGCTGGTTTTAAAATATTTCTTTTTATCGTAACTATTCATTGGGTAGTTCGGATGAAGCGTCTATACAAAGAGGACGTTGAAATATCCAGTTGAATTTAACCGAAGCTGTATTTAAGCACTATTTGAAAATGTTCCTAAATTGAAAATATATACCATTCATCTGGTGATTGACCGATCGCATTGGATTTAGTTTAAAAACGGATTTTAGTTAAAATATTTTACGCGCTTAAATAGACTGTGTTTGATTGGCTATATGGGTCTGAATATGTAGGCGGGACTTAAAATATATTTTTTTTGTTGAATATGCTCACTACATAGGTATTGAATGGATTAATTTAATTGCTGCATGATCATTTATTACTGCATAAATTAACCCGAATAAATAAATTTGAGATTCTACAATTCGCAGACACAACAAAACTTGTCCTTTACAAATTTGTATTTCTTTGTACCTGTCAGAGATATCGCAATTTTTTGTTATATTTATACGTTACAAATGAACATTTTACAGTTCTATTATTTTTGGTTTACTGTTAAGTAATAACTGCCATATTGGTAGTTCATCCGAATTAGCTTTAGTGGAATCACAATATTGCGTGCGTACAGTAATAAACATTACTGGGTAATATTAATAGATGAATTCGGCAATACAAATTGTCTGTACATTATTCAAAGCCTTTGAAGTTTCGATAAGGCGGCGCATGAAAACTGTTCGGAGTTTCTAGAACAGCCTAATTTGCTCAATAATTTAGAAAAATATGTTTTTCGCATGTAATTTACTGTAGGCTTACTTCAACAATAACAAGTTTTACAATCATTTTGACGTAGAAAATCACAGTGAAGGAAAATATTGTGCTCTATCTAATTGCTGAGTGAGATCGCCAGAAAAAAATTGTAAAGATAATAAACGTTATAGGCATTTCAAGTCTGCCATCTAACATCAGGCCACTAATGAGTAACCAACCAATATTAGACGAGGCCTGTATCCAGTTATGAGACCAAAACAATGAGAGTAATTGGAACAATTTTCGTTGTGTACCAGAACAAATAATAGTTGATAAGCTGTAAGGGAACTGAGTCATAATAATCCATTGCCGTAAGTCCTATCTATCCTATCTACGATCTCTGATTTGGTGAATGTTTACGATTAGCAGTGATTACATACATTAAAATAGATTCGTGAATTTAAAAACATCTTTTAATTCCTAACTTCTGGAACTCAATATTGAAAGCTAAATCATGTTTTTAAACCTCCACACATAATGTAATATAATTACAGATCATGTGTTTTAATTTGTAATTGCTGTTTGAAACGTTAACATTTACTGAAGTTAATACGCCTGTATCGCTTTGTTTCTGTTGTTCTTGCCTATATCTACACCCATTGTTTAACATTATATCATTAAATCTCTAACATCACCATCATATAATATTCACAGCAATACTATAATAAGTTCACATAGATCTACCAATAATATTTCACACTACCCACCCGTCCTCTACAAGCAAACTAAAATGGGTGTCCATTGTGCTTTGTGGAAGACGTACATCATCTTCCGCAGAGTACCTGCCCCTCGAATTCAGTGGATTTGAATAGATACCCCATATCATTGCGTCGTGAATTGTTCATAAATCTCCGTATATGCCGTCTTTTGTTTAGCGCGCGTCGGCGCCGAGTGAATGCCCTTACAGACCCAGGCAGGGACGGATTTATGTGCCCGGCTATTAAGCGACCAAACAACTAGATATATTCATAATGTTTTATGATTTACTTTCTGTTTGCTTTAGACTTATAACATCATATATATGAACAAGTTTAAAAAATACAACAGTCACATACATAGTTCTCACCTAACAATAGGATATAAACCCTGTGTCGTGGTTATCAGAAACTAGGAGAGACTTTTCGGCCTCACAAACACCCAGACCTGAGCTGTAGGTACTAAAAGAACAGCTGAATATGATAACATGGGAAACTGACAGTATAGAGTCGAGTGTTGCGGCTTGTCTGAAGCTTATTCAATCTACAACGATTATATCTAGGCAATCGTATGTGGTAAAAACATCCATGGATGTTGTAGTGTAGTTAGCTAAGTCTGAAAATATTATTGTTGACAACAGTTTAAATTACGAATTTCAAATACGTGCAGTATTTGCGCATAGTAATTAAACGCGCCTAAATAAAACGAATAGCAACTAGTTTAAACACAATCCAATGTTTAATTAAGGATGCGACGCTTGTAAAATGGGACACGTTTGAAACTTTTACCTGTAATTTATGAATGCCGTGGCCCAAGTAGTGTGAGTATGCGGCACTGCTCCTACGGGGCTTAGGCAAATTCGAATCCCAGCCTTTACTCCGCCGAAATTGGACGGTATGGGACGTCACGTAGTTAAATAATGTATGAGGCTATACCGCGTAAATTAATCCCTCTTTAGTTTATTGCTAAGCGGACCAGGAAATGGTGTACGAAATATGTTCGTTGCCAAATATCTGTACCTAAACCCTCGGAATACATTGGAAATTTAGGTCTAAAATAAATGTTTATCTATTTTATTTTTTAATAATATCTTTTCGTTGCTTATTTTCTTTTTGCTGTGGAGGAAAATAAACAATTATTATTATTAGTTTGAAACTCCATGACATGTTAGTTTCCCCTTAAGATTTTTCGTTTTCGATCTATTTGCGTTTTTTAACAACGCCCACATACGTTATCTTATTTATCCAATTATTTTGGATAAAGAAGATAACCTATATCAGCAGTAAGTTAAGACATAGTCTAGCTAATTGTTGCAAGTGTGATTACGACAACGTAATGTGACTATAATAATAAACTTCATACATATGAAGGTCTATGCCAAGAAAATGATGTATGAACACTTTTTTCTAATAAATCTTAAATTCTTACAAGGCAGTGAGTTAAATATTTCATCTTCGTTTTAACCTGAATGGCGAGGTAAAAAGGAAGATTTGCGAAATATTGCTCCCAACGGTACAAGAACAAAGAAAACCTAGCAATTTCACTCCTCGCGCAGAAAACTTTGACCAAATAATAACACAAAACAAAATATGTAGTTCAAATTAAGATGCAGACATTTTATTCAGGGATATTTAAATTAATTTATTAAGTAGAGGGAACGGCGCGTCAGACCGCATGAACCCCACTTATATACAAGTCCTAATTTATAAAAGACCCAAGACGGATGGAGTTAGTATAAAATTATTATCATAATTTCTCACCAAAAACTTCCGTCTGAGTTTGTGCTATGAATATGCAAAGGGAAAGTTCACGGCGCGCCAAGTTTTTATGAATCCTGTCAGAATCCTGTAGAATTGTTGTAATTTCAAATTTTTGCCGCGCTGCCCTAGATTTACACGTTTACATCTAATTGGTCTCGAAACCACGTACGCTGCATACTTAATTATATCCGCATAAATTTTAGTGAAATATTTTTAATTTGAATCCCGCTAAAAGTCACATTTACACCTTTGGCCGAGGCGACCTCAGTGGTCGTGTCGCAGATTCTGCGAAAGGTATTTTAAGAGTATTTATTGAATCAAATCCTCCCAATAGTAGCGATAGTCCGTGTCCAGCAGTGGGACGTATACTGATAATGGTTAAATTGGTAACAACTTTGAACCTCAAATCAACCACATTTTTCTGTATCCAAATTGAGCTGGATTTTTGTTGCGAAGCAAGAATGAAAAGCTAATAAGTTAATCCTTATAATTATTGCATAACTTATTTACTTAACGCTTGGTATTTCACTGTTAAGGTTTCTCTTCGCATTCTGTGTCATAATTCTTAACGCTACATCATAACTTTATGCTACATTTTTACTCATTTTTGAAACTATTGTAATTTACAAAATTCTTAGTTGCTTTAATCATCAAAATGACTTTGCAAATCACGTTTCCCTCTTTTTACCCACGTCTTTGTAATTACTATTCGTTTTAAATTAATAAATCCATACTTAATTAACAACATATTAAAAACCATATACCATTTTGAAACACAAATCATAATATTCAAATCGAAAGCCACATACGGTTTATTGAATGCGCGTCCTTTCTGAATGGGGCGATGTATATAGGAATTGAGTGGGTCGCGGGGACCCTCTCATGCATTGTGGAATCCCCCGTGTCACCGGCAGCCGAGAGTAATGCTTGCTGGATACTTTTGCACTTTGATCTATGGCGGCTCTTAGGCGGCGAAAGTGTCCCCAAACATCTGACTCTTTCCTTTAGAGCGAATTCACGTGGGCATGGTCGATATACGCACTTTTCATGGTGTCTATGGAGATTGCATTGATATTGGCGTGTTTATTTAATTATTATTTATATTATATACACACTTTTTATGGTGCCAATTGACTTTCCATTAATAATTTAAATTCATACATTGGAATTTCTTACTTATTGCAATTACTATATAGTTACTCCTAACTATGCTGATTGTTTTTGTTAGAAGGACTTAATTATACATATTGATTATTTTTAGATGTTTCCAGTCTTTAGTCACTTCTTCCTTCTGCTCAATTTTTTAAGTGTGAATGTTAGAATCGCATAAAGAAAGAAATAACTTGCAGGAAATACATGTTATCTAGTAACAGGTTAGTTTTAGTCCAAGCTTATATCAATTTAAGCAAGGTAATTTACCAGTTCAATGGACTTTTTTTTGCTTTGTTTGCATTCTTCGAATCTAGCACAAATCAAGAGAAATGGACAACACTTAAATTGTAAAGTGAGCGAGGTTATGCATTTCTTTCTTAGAAATCGCAAATGCAAAAATCTTTGCATGGAATTCATCTGGCTTGCAAGTCTATGAAGAAATATCTCTCAAACATAAAAGCTAGTACCTACAAGACAACTTAAATATAGTTCAAAAATAACTAGAACTGTGCTACTACAATTAATTCTGGTCCTTTGATTAAATTTCCGAGTGCAGACTACCTTCCTACACAATTTATTAAACATTGCAGTCACCTTGCTTTTAGCGAAGTGTTGTAGGGAGGACACAAAGCGAGATGTCTAGCACTGAGAGCTGTTCAACTCATCAGCAGTCTGTATCTCGGCGAGAACGTTTTAAATATTCAGAGTAATTTTATTGCCCTACCACGCAATTATAGTCTTTATTGAAATCAATTTAACTGCCGACGTATGGGGGTTTTGGGTTTTGCAATAAGAACTATTATTCTGTTTGTATAGGATCAATTGGCTTTACCCCAAATATATACGTAAATCTAGTAAGAAACAAAATCAGTGCCTTAAAATAATAAATCAGTCCTGAATATACATTTGCTAGAGATGTGTTGTTCTTAAGAGGCGTTAGATATTAGTGAAGAGAAGAGTTTGAATTATGAATGAGGTATTCAGATTTATTTTTTACTTTTTTTCTATTTTCATCGTATTATACGAGCATTGCTTTATTAAGTCGAAGGTTTAGAGCTGGAATCATTAAGTTGCCAACACGTGTGATTAAACTGATGAAGGAAATTCGAAAGAAAACTTTAAACAGGGCTAGTCTACAGTCAACGTCTAAATAATTCAATCACAAAACCCATTATAAACAAGAAATTGAGTTTATGAAGTTATTTGATTCGCATGCATTCGTTCCCTCATTAAAGTAATAGAGCTATTAAGTTAAACGCAGACGGTATGAACTACTGGGGCGCCAATAACTGAGATACCGTAGTAATGGCCGGACTAGAAGCAATATTGCGGTGAAATTTTAATGGTATAAGGCATTAAGAATAGAAAGTAATTGAAGTGCTCTAAAATATATATTATTTCTAACAATAATGGCCGTAAATAGGTATGAATTTGGACTTTATTCCTATGTATTTAACGTGTTTTGCTGTTTAATTGATATATGTAGACTCAAGTTGATATGGCTTGAATTTTATTGTGAGTTAGCCAAACAGAAGCCTAATAAATCTTATGCCACAGGTTATTACACAATGATAACTACCTATATTGAGAAATACATTATTTAGTCGCTAATAAATGTATATTTAAAATAATAAATAACATTTTTATAAAATTACCCAAAGTCAATTAATGAGTTGGTATAAATATTGAAAAAAAATCTCACTAGACTAAAACTCTGTAATGTGAGACTGGATGAAATTTAAAATTACTGACTATAACAAAGGCATCTTCCATGAAACCTGTACAGTTAGTAAATTAATTATTGAAGTATAATTTCAATTTTAAGTTTCAATCGAACTAAGTAGCGGCTTGCAGGGCTTCTAATGCTGCTAACAGTTTAATAATTCTATGAAATAAACGTTTATTAAGTTATGTGTATAATCTTAGTCCACTTTAGCGTTTTATTGACGGTGAATATACGGTAATGAATGAAGCTCCTTACAACCGATAAATAACGTAGTAAATGATTAAAAAAATTTATTGCTTTTATTTATTATTACTATTGATTTTATTAGCACAATGTATTATATTGATTAGAATCGCAGTCTTGTTATTAAATGATACCTTAAGAAAATGAAATGGTTTTCGGAATTTTTATTTGAATCTGCTTCATTAGTTTAGGTGGTCCTCATTCTTGATCAAATTAGTGTCCAACAATGTGTCATCATCAAACATCCTCAAACAACAAACTCCCCCAAAAATTCTGTGTCAGGGGTATGTAGGCTCGGTGTGAGAAATTTAAAAAAGAGGGGGCTTTTTCATTAGAATAAATTGTCCTATAAATACTTCGTTCCCATCTTTTTGGATAATAACATGAATCACAGAACATGCGAGCAAAAGTATAACACCCCTTACTAAAAAGCTGAATAATTAACGAAGAATTTTTTTTTTATCATGAGTAGATCCATAAATATGGGTATGTTACAAATGTATAAGAAATTCTTGGACGATTTTTAAATAGTCGATAGAAAAACTGGATCTTACAATTAATAATTGTTGTATGTCGCATATTATTTGAAATCATTACCCATATAAAAAAGAAACCATTATAAAAATTATTTACCGTCATAAAAACCTCTTTTAATAATTATCCGAGCGACTTCCAACGTTCCATTGAATATGAATTCTGGGAACGACATTCTGCATTACTTAGGCTTCAGACTCCAACCAGGTAATTTATTCCTTTCCTAAGAAATGTCAAGCGATTGCAGCAATATTGCAATATTTCAGGTAAAATGGAAAATGTTTTTTAAATTTATTTTTTATTGAATTTCATAACAATAGAGTAAAATTTTTTCGCTTTCGTTTTTGTTACTGAATTCTATTTTTCACTCATCGATGCATCTTTATGAAAAGATTTTTATGTCCTTTTATGGTAACAAAAGTAACTGATATTGATTTTTTATAAGAACTTTGGCTTGCAAATTGTGGTCACACTCGTTCTCACAAAGTTTTGAAAGTATTTTTAGGATACCAGCTTGATATGAACATCTGATATAAAGGCTCGAGACTCCGACATATCCTTCTTGCCCCACACCCAACTTAGGCTGGAAGAGGAGAAAATAAACTTTCCTCTTAAAATATAGTTACCTTAGCAGAACCTCAACGTCCCCTATCCTACACCTACTTGAACAACCGTTGTTCGGAGTACCCTTTACTGATACCGTAGATTGCTTTCAAGAAATTCAAAAGAAGTTCTGGTCTTTAAGTATTGAGCTGTTGCTTCGGCGGAATTTATTACTTGAATTTTATTACAGACCCAATATACCAGTAGATGTATCAAATTTAGAAAGTAGTTCAAACGATATTCCGATTTGATTGGATTGTTACAATTAGAAGAGTAGCTTTAAAAGTTCATTACCCAAAATATATGAATGCAACATAACTATTACTTGTATGTCTATTGTAGCTAAGAATGTTGACTTAAAGCATTTGTAGTACTTATCTTTCACATTAAGAACGAATCTTTTAAGTTTCATTAAAAACTATGTCGGGAAATTATTATAGGTGTGGCGTACCTAACATAATATTTTATTTATTTATAAAATATATTTATTTATTATATACATATGTTATGTATATATTATATACTAACAGTTACACTCGACACGTACACTTACTAACTTGCACACATTTTACATACAGAACCTTACACAATTATTATAATATTAATTATTTAACGTGGAGTGCTTCGGAGGCGCTCGGAGCTTGTCGGCTCGCGACGAGCGTCCCCGCCGCCGCGCCGCTCCGCCGCACGCGCCGGCCGCGTCGGCCGCGCCGACATGCGCGGCCAGTCGGAACACTACGATCGCTCGCGAAGCCCGTGTTACCCGCTACCTCACCGCTATATTCTCGCTTACGCTTTTCAGCTGATCTTTATATTTGTTCTTATTCTCGTACTTTCATCTGTCTCTCACCTTCTGTTATTTCCTATTTCTACTGACTATTTCGTGTGTGTGAACTGTAACCTGTGTTGTGTCGTGTATGTACTTTGACTTTCTTCTTGTGTAGTGTACTGTGTAATAAACGCTTGCACCCGCTTGTGGCTATCATTGCTTACGCTGCACCTATCACCATCCGGCACACATCACCACACGCTTTATATAGGCGCCGTCACCACGTGCCCACCACGCGGCACACCGGTGACCTACTTACCACGTACCTGCAACGGGTACCCAACGCGCCTATACTGGTGACCCCGCGAAGGACATACAACAGAGACATAAGGTACGAACCTCAAAATGAGTAACCACAGTGAACAAAGTGCCAACAAGACAACCCGACGAACAGTTCGTCCTTCAGCTGACCCCGACGACGCCACGTGCGGCGATATAGAAATTAGGGTCCCGCAATTCTTACCCGAAGACCCTGAACTATGGTTTGCTTTATTAGAGGCCCAATTCCAGTGCTTTAATATTGTGGACGATGTTACTAAATTTAACTACATCGTGACCAGTCTGAATCTGACCTCTGCACAGTCCGTCAAGGATATAATCCTGAACCCACCGACAACGGACAGATATTATAAACTGAAGTCAGAACTAATAAGACGATTAACGGTCTCCCACGAGAGCAGGATCAAACAACTCCTGGCCCAAGAACAGCTTGGCAATCGGAAACCCTCCCACTACATGCGGCATCTCCGTGACTTGGCTGGCCCATCAACACCCGAAGATCTCCTGAAGGCTATATGGACCAACAGTCTTCCCAGGGATATCCAGACCGCCCTGGCAACACAGCCAACCTACTCCATGGAGCAGCTGGCTGACCTAGCAGATCGCATACAGGAGCTGACGTCATCCCACCCAGCCACCATCGCGTCTGCAGATGGAGGCTCGGCTTCGCAACTGGAAGAGGTTGCGGAACTACAGAAAATGGTGCAGCACCTCACGCTGCAACTGGAGAACCACTCCCAGCGTACTGGTCTCCACGCAGCTCAGCCCAAGAGAAGGGCCCCCCGCAGACGCCCCACCTCGCAGCAGCCTCACAGCAGCAGGCCTGACCTAGGCCACAGGTACCACCGCCCTTGTTGGTACCACACCAAGTTCGGCGCGCAGGCCCTCAAATGTGACCTGCCGTGCGATTTCTCGAAATCGAGAAAACCGGCAACACCACGAGTGCCTGCGACTCCAGCGGCAGTAGCAGCGAGCGACGCCCCGTCACACAAAGGTCGCCTCTTTGTGACCGACTGCAGCACCAAGCTCCAGTTCCTGGTGGACACCGGCAGCGACCTGTGTGTCTACCCCATCGCTGCGCTTCGGGAGCGTCGCGCCAAAACCGGCTTTGGCCTCATCGCGGCCAATGGCTCAACAATCGACACCTACGGCTTCGTCGAGATAAACCTAAACTTAGGATTAAGGCGTAATTTCCCTTGGCGATTCATCGTCGCCAGTGTCACCAAACCAATCATAGGCGTTGATTTCCTTAGTTTTTATAATTTAGTTGTAGATTGCAGGAATCAACGCCTAATAGACAACACGACCACACTATCGACATCATGTATTAATGCCAATATCAATGTCTTTTCAGTGAAGGTTCCGACGGGTGACACGAGCTTCCACGCAATCTTAGAACAGTACCCGGAAATTACTCGCCCTTCGGGAACACCGACGCCTCCGAAGCACAACACGGTACACCACATCAGGACCACGCCCGGCCCCCCTGTATCGTGTACTCCCCGGAGGCTCGCACCGGACAAGCTCAAGATCGCAAGGCAGGAGTTCGAGCTCATGCTGAACAACGGCACAGCGCGTCCTTCTGACAGTCCCTGGGCTTCTCCTTTACACCTTGCGCCTAAGAAAGATAACGGCTGGCGACCCTGCGGCGATTATCGTGCGCTTAACGCACGGACTGTCCCAGACCGTTATCCTATTAGGCACATCCATGACTTTTCCCACTCCATCTCCGGTTGTACGGTCTTCTCCACCATCGACCTCATGAAGGCGTACAACCAAATCCCTGTCCATGAGGTCGACATACCGAAGACTGCCATAACTACTCCTTTTGGCCTGTACGAATTCCCGTTTATGACCTTCGGTTTAAGGAACGCAGGCCAAACTTTCCAGAGATTTGTCGACGAGATGACGCGAGGCCTGGACTTCTGCTACTGTTACCTAGACGACTTCCTCGTCTTTTCCAGGACAGTAGCAGAGCACGAGGCGCATCTCCATCAACTCTTCACTCGCATGCGCGAGTACGGCGTCCTCGTCAACACATCAAAATGCGTCTTCGGTGCCGCGGAGGTAACCTTTTTAGGTTACCAAATCTCCGCAGCCGGCACCAAACCTCTGGAAGCAAAAGTCGAGGCCATCAAGGAATTTCCCGTCCCGAAGACAGTTAGGCAATTGAGGCGATTTTTAGGAATGCTCAACTTTTACAGGCGATTCCTCCAAAGCTCCGCCTCCATCCAAGCCCCTCTCAACGCCCTGCTTTCGGGCAATGTCAAGGCATCTCAGCCTGTTGACATCTCTGGCGAGGCTCTGTTGGCCTTCAACAGATGCAAAGAAAGCCTCGCCAACGCTGCAATGCTGGCCCACCCAGATTGCCAGTCGGAACTCGCGCTAGTCACAGACGCGTCCGACTTGGCAATGGGTGCAGTATTGCAGCAGCTCAAAAACAACACTTGGGAGCCACTAGCATTCTTCTCTCGGAAGTTGAGTCCCTCCCAACAAAAATACTCGCCTTACGACCGTGAACTCTTAGCTATCTACGAGAGTATTAAGTACTTTCGCCACATGGTCGAGGCGAGGCATTTCGTGGTTTATACCGACCACAAGCCCCTCAGTTTCGCCTTCAGCGAAAGGAAGGCCAACTGCTCACCCAGACAGTACCGCCATCTCGACTACATCTCGCAGTTCACCACCGATATACGACACATATCGGGCAAAGACAATGTCGTTGCCGACCCATTGTCCCGTGTCGACGAGCTGCGGATGCCAGTCGATTTGGAGGTACTGGCTTCATCCCAAGCCTCTGACCCGGAGCTCACTCAACTTCTGGGAGAAGGATCTTCACTTCGCCTGCAAAAGTTGAGTATTCCAAATTGTCGCCTGGAACTCTACTGTGACGTCAGCACTCGCTCACCAAGACCATTCGTCACAAGACCGCTGAGACGGCCGCTCTTCGACAGTCTTCATAGTCTCAGCCACCCAGGCGCCAACGCAATGGCGAAACTCGTCGCCGACCGCTTCGTTTGGCCTGGGATGCGCAAAGACTGTCGAGAGTGGTCTCGTCAGTGCCTAGCGTGCCAACGCGCCAAGGTGAATCGCCACGTGTCAGCTCCACTGGGCACGTTCGATCTGCCCCGCGCCCGGTTCGCCTTCATCCACGTGAACATCATCGGCCCTCTGCCCGTCAATCACGGGTACCGCTATTGCCTCACGGCGGTGGATCGCTTTACTCGCTGGCCCGAAGTCACGCCTCTGATGGATATTACTGCCGAAACTGTTGGCAAGGCGTTGATATCGTGGATATCCAGATTTGGATGTCCATCCGATATTGTCACCGACCGCGGACGTCAGTTTGAATCGTCACTTTTCCAATATCTTGGAAAAGTGATTGGATTCAAACATCGCAGGACAACCGCATACCATCCAGAGTGCAACGGGCTAGTCGAGCGATTCCACCGCCAACTCAAGGCGGCTATAATGTGCCACGCGAACTCCGGCTGGGCTGACGCGCTTCCCTTGGTGCTGTTGGGCATCAGAAGCGCCTACAAAGACGACCTCAAGGCATCATCTGCCGAGCTGGTCTATGGTGAGCCACTAAGACTGCCCGGTGAATTCTTCGAGCCTGCACCACTTGTCTCCACAGACATCTCGGAGTTCACCACTCGCCTACGGCAGCTAACGCTCAGTCTGAAGCCGACGCCAGCTGCACGTCACAGTAGAGGAAAAATCTTCATTCACAAAGACTTGGCTACCGCCAGCCACGTCTTCTTGCGGGACGATTCCTTGCGCGGTTCTTTACAACCGCCCTACACCGGCCCCTACGAGGTCATAAACCGTGGGGACAAGACCTTTAAGATACAGGTCAAAGGGAAGAGTGTGACGGTATCAGTAGACCGCCTTAAGCCGGCCTACATACTTGTCGACCCATCTCCCAATCCTACTCCAGCGTCCCCACTAACAACACTAACTCCAGGTCCATCACTAACTTCACCTGCTAAACTAACCTCAGCTCCTCCACTAACTCCACCACCTCTACTAACGCCACCCAGTATCCTGACTCCATCCAAACTTCCCACCCCACCATCTCCTTCTCGTAATCCTGCTCCCACGGGGCAAATCCCCCCAGCACAGGATGACGCCAGAAGGACACGCTCGGGCCGCAGAGTTCGCTTTCCGGACTTTTATCGCCCGTAGTAACGGTCTCAGGGGGGGAGTGATGTGGCGTACCTCATACTATATTTTATATATTTATAAAATATATTTATTTATTCTATACATATCTTATATATGTATATATTACACACTAACAATTACACTGCACATAAATTCTTACTAACTCACATACATTACATATGCAAAACCCAACACAAATATTATAATTCAAAATATTAACGTGGAGTGCATCGGAGGCGCTCGGTACTCGTCGGCTAGTCCCCGCCGCCGCTCCGCCGCACGCGCCGGCCGCGCCGACAGACGCGGGCTCGATTCTCCAGTCGGAACACTACGATCGCTCGCGAAGCCCGTGTTACCCGCTACCTTACCGCTATATTATCGCTTACGCTTTTCAGCTGATCTTTTTATTTGTTCTTATTCTCGTACTTTCATCTGTCTCTCACCTTCTGTTATTTATTATTTCTACTGACTATTTCGTGTGTGTGAACTGTAACCTGTGTTGTGTCGTGTATGTACTTTGACTTTCTTCTTGTGTAGTGAATAAACGCTTAAACCCGCTTGTGGCTATCATTGCTTACGCTGCACCTATCACCATCCGGCACACATCACCACACGCTTTATATAGGCGCCGTCACCACGTGCCCACCACGCGGCACACCGGTGACCTACTTTACCACATGTACCTACCACCGGGTACCCCAACGCGCCCATATAGGTAAACTACCCCAAAATGATGATAGCTGGTGGAATGGACTCGTATGAAACCCACTCAGTATGTAAAAGTAGACTTATTGTTTGTCTTATCTCGTCCGTGTCTGCGTTTCACATAAACTATTCTTCAAATTATTAAACAAGAATTTTTTTTTGTCAATCTGATTTTTAAATATTGATCTTTTCAATAATTTTTAGATAACTGTTATATGTTTTCATTTCATGTCTAGTAAATCAGCGCATGCAAATTTGAAATATACAATAAAATTTGGCTTCTGGAAATCACACTTACCAGCATTCTACAAGGAATCCCAATCTCATATATAACAAGTATTATGCTGAAACCAAACGAATATGCAGAGACGTTGTCAGAATGTACCTATGGGTATATAGTAAAATTTCCCAGACAACCCATACAATGTCTTATTACTGCTTCAAAGTTGCAAACCATTGTACGCGTACACCACGGGCTGAAGTTGAAATCGGATGTGTGCACCCGCCGTAAACAGAAGTGTTTTCTCAGAAAGTTTTTAATGTTGATGAGTTGTAGCTCGGGGCAGCAATTTAAACTTTAAACTTTAAATTTATAATGAATCCCTGAACTAAAGATGCACGAACACGCTCATGTGTCACGTGTAATTCTGTTAATATCCCGGGGCGTAAACGTGTGGAATAAACATTTGTGTACAAGCAATTCCAGTTTGTGCAAGTATTTACTAGAATACTATCCCAATGCAGCTTACTTGCATTGTCGTGGGCGTGTGCTTAAATTATTTTAAAGTAAATAACAAACAAAAGAAACGCAGAATCTTTTTTACGGAGAATAGTTGGTAAACTTCTTTTCGAGTGCTAAGAAGTGACATGCCCTTATATTCATGTTGAGATAAAAGCCTCGTAATACGATACAGGTTTTGTAAAATCGTAGACATCAAAGGTGAGGTAAGGGTCGATGGGTTTCGAAATTTTCGCCACCTCTAAAAAATCTTTAGAAATTATTTCACCTCACTTCTATTTTTAAAACAAGCGCCCGCAATGTGACACTTCTAATTAAAAACGAATTAAATTTCTTAACTGTCTTGAGCCTGTGCGTAAATTTTGCTTATAATTAATAAATAAATGTATAGGTAACCAGGTGCCAAGTAATGTTTCTGTCAAGTATTATCCAAAAAAAATGAACGGTAAAAAATTCGGATTAAGGGTTCTATATTTGCATTTAGGTCTAAGCATACCAGTCAGTCTTAAGAAAAACCGACATCTTTTGTTCACCACTCAACGAACAAGGCAATTAGTATAAAATCTCCTTTTTAATTTGAATGTTTTAAACATCCTGCTGAATTTTCGAAGGCCGAAATTCTTAATAAAATAAAGCTGGAAACAAACAAACCGTGACTGTGTTTACAAAGAGAAGCTTAAGTGAAAAATTGAAAAGAATTATATCCTTGCGGGCTTCGTTCCGCCAGCCGTTAACAGAGATAAATAAGTACATGTACTTAAACATTTTCAACCCAGCGTTTGACCCAAAAAATTGTATATTAAGATAGAAAGCCTTCAGAGCCTACCGAAGTGCTATTTTAAATAATTTCGAATGCTACGACGATAAAAACATTCGACTTATAAAAGATTCAGTATATGTAGTAGGTATTTTCTAGTGCAAATCTAATGGCACGCTATAAATAATAAAATGAATGAAAATATAGACGACTATGATACTTTAAATGCCTAAGAAGATTGTGGTGTCTCCGACAATTTATCAAAATTTAACCGCTTGTAAGTAATAGGGTTTTTACTGAGTGGTCCTCGAATGCGTACATTTTTTTTATGGATCTTTATGGTGATGGGGGTTTACGCCTTATAAATCATCGGATTATATTTATTAGAATAAAAAAAAATACACTTAACAGTCACATACATAGTTCTGACCCCACACTAAGTCAGGAGTCTTATGTCGTGGGTGACAGAAACTACGAGACTTGAGTCTCACAGACATCCAGAAGTAACAAACATTTGTCTCTAGCTGGTTTTAGTCAACTGCATCACTGGACTGTCGAAAGAATATAAAGATTTACTATTGTAATATATTTCATTTCAATAGCATGGCGTAACAATAATCACAAGACTACAGCATACTTGAGCTCCTCTTTTCTCACATTGTTGCTTCAGCTGAACGAGCTCATTTGTCTACGTCTGTCTGAACATAGAAGCATCATGAAATAAACCAAGTTTGCATGCAAGATATTACAAACTTATTTAAAATGAGTTCTGTGCACAAATACTTTAAAAATATATTTTTTTATTTACGTCTTTTATATTATGTAACTGGTATCATAGTCTGTATGATTTAATTTTTGTTTATAATTTACTTCACATTTTATTCACGATAAAATTCATTTTAAATATTCCATGTCTAGTCTAACAAATTATTAAAAGTATTTTAGGAGACTAGAAAAGTAAAAGTCAAGCAAAACAATGAGACTCCGTAGGACTGGAATTATCTCTTTAATTGATGGTTTATCACCAAAATCCTGTACTAATCATTCAATTCTTCTTCTTCTTCTTCATCAACCCTTATACGCCCACTGCTAAGCACGGGTCTCCTCTACCCTTGAGAGGGTTTAGGCCATAGTCCACCACGCTGGCCCAGTGCGGGTTGGCAGACTACACACCTAAGAAATTCCTAAGAACTCTTAGGTGTGCAGGTTTCATCACGATGTTTTCCTTCACCGTTAAAGCAAGTGATAATTCAATTTGAATACACACATAACTTCGAAAAGTCAGAGGTGTGTGCCTGGGGTTCGAACCCGCGACCGCCGAGATTCTCGACCGCGCACCCACACCTCGAGGCCATCACTGCTTCAATTCATTACACTTTAAAAATAAACTAAAGCGAATGAATGATTCATTTTCTTTCGGTATTCCATGAACGTTATATACTTTAAAAAATGGATAGTGTTGTTACAGTGGCAATATTGTTTCCAGTTCTAGTCGTTCACTCGATAATCGAACACATAAATCACAATAAAACTCACAGCAGGTCGGTGCCATTGGTTTTAATTTATGACCGGCGCTCGATGGTACGTGGCAAAGCGCTGGTTGTGTGTCCAGATATTTGAAATTAATCCGTTCAACTAATATTTATATTGCTAACTTTTGCAGCAAAAGCTATTTTTATGTCCAAAACTTTTTATTATAATGATTAGAGTTTATCTGTCTATCTCTTTGACTTATCTTCTTTCATTCAATAATTCTTAGTAAAAATGATGTTATAATATCCTCTTAAAAATATAACATAACTCGAAAGACCGTTTTTCGTGGAAAACGTTCATATTACTCCCTAAACAGCTATCCAGCAGATTAAACATATAAAAAGTGTACCGATCGGTACATTCGGCGTGAGAGCTCTGCAACATTTATCAATTTCACCTAACCTGTTTCATTTTGAGCGAATTACGCCGATAAACGCGGAGACTCCGCTCGGGAATTATTCAGGGGAACAAAAGCGGCACCCACCTTTTCAGGCAGGTGTCTAAAATTCGAAATTCATTGCGTCGTAAACAAAAGGATGATTTTTAAAGCCTCAACGCGAATGGTTTTGTGGGGAAGTAATTTTTTCTCATATTTCACTTTCGGAACGTCTTTGTTATCGGCTCGAATTGCGATTCCAAATTGGATTTTTTTTTGTTTCGTGACGTTTCCATCTTCACGTAAATAGGTGGAACGCGTTGCCTTTTGCCGTAATGTATCAATTTCTTTTATGTTCGTGGTTCACTTGTTTTGTGAGGAATTAATTCAAGACGAAACGTCTTATACAGGTTATAAATAGATCGTTATCGATAACTGAGACAGGTAATACATACGGTACCTAATATAGAAACAGTCTAAAAAAACGTGTTTTGTTTTTATTCGGGATTTTAATTTGCTTCAATGTGTTGTAATTATCCTGACATTACCTGCCTTAGTTATTAATGTCGGTCTGTTTACACCGCATGATATGTAAATATATATCTTATGTCAGGACTTCGATTGTACAACCATACGCACAAACCTCATTATTAATATTACCTATGTCCTAACTCAAATATCCTTGTTTATGTTTCTATGAAGCGCCAAAACAACAACCAGGCATAATTTGGTACAACACAAACACGAAACCACAACACAGAGTCCAGAATCAATATACAACATCAGGAAACGTAAACTTAACGTTATACAAACAAATATCGGATACCCATATCAATTCATTCTAGTTACCCACTTAAAGTTGCGTTTGCCCGTCAAACTGTCCAACTCATAACACAGGTACGTTGACACCAACTTATAAATGCTGTTTATATGGACTTTGTTTTTCCGGAATAAGGACTAAATTTCAATGAATCAAGTGGCTTGTTTCGTATAATCGAGTTGATGTTATTGCCCGTAGTCCGCCGCCGACCGACAGGCCGAGGCGTGACGCGCTCTTTATTAAACTTGCGACGGATGTTAACTTGACGTTGAAATGATGTATTCGTGACGTATTAAAAACGTATTTCATATTACATTAGAATTTGAAATCATCCTTTTTCATTTATTGTTTTTTATCTTTCCAGAACAGTCATATACATAAGCTTAACCACGCATTGTCAATTAAGACTTGAAATATAAGCAAGTAAGAGTGACTCTTCGGTTATACAAATATTAAGATTTGAAACAAATGATTTTGGTACACACAAAACATTGTCTAGATTTGGGGGATCGAACGCACAGTCTTTTTTACGAGCTGGTGTCTACAGAAACTAACTGCTTCGAAATTTAGGTAACAAGCGTTAGATAAATGGAAAGCATGACAAACGGAGCCAACCCTTATAAATAGTCTGGTAATAAAATTTCAAATAATCCCACCGTGTCGCAATATTTTCATATGAAATATTTTAGAGGTGAAAAATATCCAGTTACAATACAAATACAGCCAAAAGTAAAGTCAAAGAATTATAAAACTTTACTGGCTTAAGTGAATAAATTTACCGATTTTCATAAGGTGTTCGAAAATGAGCAGTGATGGTCTCGAGGTTTAGAATCTCGACGGTCGCGGGTTCGAACCCCAGGCACACACCTCTAACTTTTCGAAGTTATGTGTTATTCACATTGAATTATCACTTGCTTTAACGGTGAAGGAAAACATCGTGATAAAACCTGCACATCTAAAAAGTTCTTAGGTGTGTAGTCCGCCAACCCGCACTAGGCCAGCGTGGTGGACTATGGCCTAAACCCTCTCAATGGTAGAAGAGACCCGTGCTCAGCAGTGGGCGTATATGGGTTGTTGAAGAAGAAGAAGTTCGAAGATGAATAATACTATCGGTTCAATAAGAAGATTAC
This sequence comes from Cephonodes hylas, assembly GCA_030295005.1. NCBI lineage: Eukaryota > Metazoa > Arthropoda > Insecta > Lepidoptera > Sphingidae > Cephonodes > Cephonodes hylas. Next base: position 8,103,928 of record AP025372.1, on the reverse strand, counting down.
TTCTTAATTTATCGTCATGGACTAGCAGACACATACATTTTATTTTTTGAGGAGATATTTGAGTTGCCCAAATTACGTAACTAAAACTACACACATATTTAGAAAAGACGTGCACCTAGGATTTGAGCTCTTGTATCCCAGTTGGCATTCCGGCAAAATAAAATATCACATTCGCCTTGTAAACTACAATTTATATTGAAATATTGACACGGACAATGTAATGAAGTGAACTCATCGTGTGTACGTTGATATATCGTCCTATTTTTCCAGAGTTGATAGGTGAAAGCCATTTCATTATGGACGCAAGCACTTTATTAAAGTTATTATATTACTGCTATGCAGGTGCAGCCTACTTTATCGTTAGCATGCATATGCAAATACGAATTTAAATATAAAATACAGAGTCCAGGCATATTTGTCATTATGCATGATGTAATCAAAATAATATATACGGAAAAGTCGAGTTATTGATCACCATTAATATAAATGTAATTGGATCCACGAAGCAGTAAGCGTTAACTTCGGTTACTACGGGGTTCGACCTTGGTACTATTTTCGTCGGATAGAAAAAGGAATTCGCTCTAAACTCATTACCTCCGTCTGATAGATAATGGATACCGGCAAAAACTTACGTGTTTAATGATTGAAATTACCAGACACAAAATTTGCAGGTCGCAATCACTCAGATACCATTTTGAACAATGTAAAAAAGGTCGTAGGACTGAATAGCGGTGAGAGTCCTGAGACTACCTGAAGCGTCATTGTTTTGTTTTACCATTATGAAATTCTCACCAGCAGCAATACGTGGTAGTTAATAGCTCGTCAAACGTGTTTCTATTGGAACTGCAGTCGTTTTAAATAACCGCGATAAAAATGCGAAAACATTTTCAACAAAATATTAATAACAAAAACGGGCGCGGCCATGCAAAGTGGCACGAAAGTTCACGCTTCAAACGCCGACGTCGATCATTACTTCAAAGCAAATCGACGGTATTTACTCAGAACTACGTCACCCGTCGCTCGCGTAATGGCTTAATTGGAAAGTTTCGTTGAGTCAGTCAATTTTCGTGTTTGAAAGTGGCGAGAGTCGCGTGCACGGCTTACGCTCTCACGCCCGGTATAACAACCCTTTTTCCAACACGAATAATTACAACGCATATATTTAGCTGCTAATAATACATATTAGGGACACTTGAGTCGCTTTGTGCTTTGAATTATGCTGAATGATCGATTGTGAAACGTAATTAAGCGTGGAGGAACATGCAATGAATTCTTTAGGTGTGAAACACATTATTTCGCTTTATCTTATATCTACTTGACGGCTTAATTGGGGACGTCCGGTGTTTTTATGGCGAAACTTGATTATTAATTACCACTTCCGAAAAAATATAGTTTGCCGGAACGAAATTCCGCTTTCACTTTTATTAATGATGGCTACAACAAATTATGAACGGAAATCAACGAAGAATTATAGCAAGTTTATGTTTTATATTCATAGTTCGTATCAGTTTGAAACCAAATGGCAAAAATGTGTTTATAATAAGCTATATGAAACAATTTCAACCAGTTTTTTTACTTTGTTGTGATATAACAGAAGATGTTAAAATAAATATCTTAAATTAACAATCAAAAAAGACAGCCGTATGTTAAGTAGTTAAAACTTGAAAATGTGTATGCTACATAAACTTACAGAATTCAATCAAGCTAACACACAAAAAACACGTTAAGGTTAACAGACACCGTACGCCTCAAGCGAAGTTTCTAATTAATTAATATCGATCGAGTGAAAACTTAGGTAATTAATAGAAACGCGGTCCCCGAAACTTAGATAACCCTTTGTGAAGTTCATGCATTAATCCAGTGAGGACACAATGCGAACTTTCTTTGAACAAAAGTTGAATACTGTCTAACGTTGATAAAGTTAGTGTTATTGGTAACTCCGCCCCAATACTCGGTGAAGCTGCGGCTTGTCATCAAACCTTCCAACTTGATCTATTACACCGTCTGACGTCAATTGAGTAATTGATATATAGACTCTTTGTGCTTTATCGGTTTGCCTTGCTCTCCGCTCAACATTCCGCTCTTTGAACGAACTTGGTGAATGAAATTCAAATTTTATAGTCATACTGTGCCCTGAAAGTGTTATTGGTTTAGTTTCCGAATACGAGGAATAGCATGAGGCTTAAAATAAATCTAAAAAAAAAGAAATAAAAATGAGAAAGAAAAAAAACAAGAAGCATTCGTCGTAAGCACACAATCAAAAATAATTTTTAAAACAGTATTAAAATAACAAACACACTAAATTGCGTCGCAAAGGACCTACAATTATTTTTAGTTATGGACTTTGATATGTTCTTGCAATGCATAATTTTTCAATACTACAACGTCTGGGGGTCAGTAGAGTGCCAGCGTCGACGTACCTTGCATTATACTATCAATGTTTTAGACAACCCTTTGGTTTACATAGCAGAAATTTGGTGATATACATAACAGTAAATAAGATACATGGGCCTTAGGGGTTAGAAACATATTTATCCATCATATCGTCGACGCCATGCTAGAATTTTTGTATTGTACTGCGTTACCAATAAGAAACATTAAATTTATTTCTTAATGTAAAACCGCAATGCATAATGCACCTAAAATCGCGTGGTAAAACTCATTCTTGCATTTGATTTTGCCGTAACAATAAATGCATGCATTTTACCCACATAACATTCACTACCCATTTTCCTAACAACTTTATAATACACTGCATAATTATGTTGAAATATAGTTAGTACGAACCAAGTTTTCCAAGCAATGTACTCGTGAAAATTGTTTCATACATTTATGTAGTTATTGGTAGTGTAGACAGAGTGTACAAAGTGCCTACTTTTTACACCACTTACCTCTTTTGTTTTTGAGCTGTTAAGTGTTCTTGATGTTTAATGGTTCGAATACTTCGTCGCGGGAGGATTTTGCAGACATAAATACTTGATGAATGTAAATCTGTATACATTTGAATCTTTTTTTCTATGACTTTGTTCAGTTTTATATATTTTAAATTTTTTTCTTATATTTATACCAAACTGCTTGAGGTACTTTATTGAATCTTATTAATGTAAAAAGTTTTTTTTTGTAATCACGCAAAGACAAATATTAGCAAAAAATATTGTCAAATATTTTTATTTGTTTAATAATTTTATATTATAATATTTGATATAGAGTAACCAAAGTTGAATTTTCGTCTCGGGCTAACCTTATTGCCTCTTATTATTGTAATTCAAATGACCAAACCATTTTATGCCACTAATTTTACCTCTTTATTGCATTCAATAAACTTTAATGTCAGAATAGTCATAAAAAATGTCCTACAGTAATCATGCCATAGCTTTATAACTCTACGTTAATAAATTTATCAAATTCATGCACCGATGTTCTTAATTAAGTGCAAATTCAATGGAGTGCTCGTTTAGTGAGATACTTCAATTCTGCTACAATGCAGGTTACTGTTTGAATGGAATATTCTAGACTTTATAGCTGTTGCCATGCAAGCCAATTGTGAGTTATGGATATTGCACTTGCACCGTGGCGTTAAGTTTATTTATCGTCCTGATTACTGCAATAATACTCTTAGTTATTCATTGTTTTTATTACAGCTGAGAAGAGCTATTCGAATGTTTAAAACATGTTGCAGAATCAATTGTAGATAAAGGTTTATTTAAGAAAAGTTTTATATTTTCTATCAAAAATAGTCAAGGATTTAAAGTATCGATCCTATGACAATAATAATATCAGCTCAAAAGAAGGAAAGGACTAAGTTGTCTTATGAATAACGGTATAAATTGGCATCCATAATATCAAGATTTGCTTTAGATATTGTCACCACCATGTTAAGATCATACAATGTCATCCCTACATACAAAAACTTATTTGAACTAGTTTCATGAAATAAAAAATATAAAAAAATACTAATTCATTAGTAGGTATTGTGTTAATGAAAAATATTATTATCTTCAATAGACAACAAAATTATCACACAATGGAAATTATTCGGAGCGAAAAAAATTTTGAAAATAGCTCATTCATTTTTTGCATTCTTTCAATTCCATTTAGCATTAGTTGAAGCAGCTTATATGGATTTAGGTTATTGAACTTTTAAGAATGGAGTTGTTGCGTTTCATGAATAACTCAATGAACTCAACGAAATGAAATGTGGGAACAAATAGAAGCTTGCTTTGTTGGAGTCATTATATGATGTCATTTGTGTTTTTGGTTGTACTGGAGATAACATATTTTGTAGATTTTGTTATTTAACGTTGTACAAGAAGACTGTATTGATTAATAGAAGTATTTCCATTCATGATTTATCAATAACGACATCAACTCATGTATGTACATTACTCATGTATTTTTTAGTAAGAAAAATTTAATTATACAAAAGAAAACACACCAAAACAACTTTGCATCTAATTCTATATAGAAAAAATTGCAACTAAAGACTTTTAATAACAAATCTTGTACTATTTTCCAGGCAATAAGGAAGGATGAAAGCACTACTCATATTTCTTGCAATCAGCTACAAAAAGAAAAGAGGCTAGTGGCAAATCAGGCCTTTTGTCTAGAAGACAGACACAGGCTGGCTTTGTTGACTTGCACGATGGAAAGTACTGGAACTTTCTATTCCAACATTAGCGTCTATGCGTGATTATTTTGAACGAAACATTTGTACGGAGACTTGATACTACTGTGAATGCAGTCTGCAACTTAGAATAGGCCTATTCAACAGCAAACACAAAAGAACAGTCATTAGTGTAATTATTTTCGTTTAGAAATTCTAAAAGTAATACTATGTTATGCTGGTTTTCAGTATTTTGACTCGTGTATGATAGACAGATTAAAAAGTCTTAAAACATTTTCTGTAGTTCCCAAAAAATTTTTTGAAACATACGAGTTGCTTCCAGTGCAATGCAGGCAATCAAAGATCCATTTGAGATAGTGTTATTTTAAAATATTAAAGTACATGCCGCAAGTCGAACGGTCTTTAATAAAAGATTGTTTCAGACACAGTTGTATAAAACTACATACATCTGCTATTGAAAACCGATATCCTTGCGTAGTTTTGAAATTCGGATTGTTTGATGTCAGAAGGTTGAAAATAACAAAGTGCAATAACAGTATATAACAGTAGGTAACTATGGTTGCTTTTTTATAAAATATTCGAATAAGATTCAATAGTTGAACCGAATCAGGTTAACGTAGCTAGGCGGACATTTGAGATATTTATTTTATTAGTTTGTACATCTATGTTTTTCGTTCATACTTTATTGACCTAAGTCTGTTAACTTCGCTTAATTTAATTATTATATTATTAGTAAAATTATCCGGTGGGATTTTCAAAGTTTAACCATTTTCAATTATGGAAATAATTCCCCACGACGAAATCTTCAAGACGATGATTATACAATTGAGCTCCCTCTTGGTAATGAGACAGTTTCATTACAGCTTTGATATATTTTTGTACTTTGAAAGAAACTCGCAAAGAAGGTACGCGATGAAAGCTAAAAAGATGTGTAACAAGTTTGCTTTGAGTATCATATTCACAAAGGAACCGATGTGGAGCTCTCCAAAGGAACTCCTTTCAAGCCATCTCGGGGCATATTGTTCACCACACATTGTGAATGAGTGTTTCAGGTATGTAATCCCAAGCGTCTAGCTTAACGAAGCGTTGTGAAACTTTTTCGTCTTTGTACTAGTAAACAAGTTTATCATATCATTTGGTGGTAAATTACGCTTTAAACCATAGTAATAAGAGTTATTTCGGCGTAGCAATGTAAGAGTCTTCGTTTGCACCCTACTTGCGGATTCCAATGCACTTTTTGGACGTTCTCGTTAGTCTCGGTGCGTCTTCAATTACTCCGTTCCTTTGTTCTTTGTTTTAGCTTTAATGAACTACAAACTCTTGTATTTACGAGGCCAATTTTTTTTTATAAAGATATAACTTTTTAGGGAGAAATTGTGCATTTTAAGGAGAGCGCACCTAAAATGCAGCTTGCTTTGTATTCGAAATTTTATGTTTCATTGTTGTAATTTTTCGTCTATTTTGTAAGATCAATTAATACAATTATTATAATAATTATTTAATCTTAACATTCAAACTTAATAATCTGGTCAGTCCGCCAGCCCGCGTTAGGCTCTCGTGGTGGTGTTAGCCTAAGCCTGTCAATAGTAAATGGCCTGATTATGATAAATCTGGTCGATCCATGTAATTATTTTTCCTTGAGCGATTTTCTTGCCCTAAAATATGTATATTTTCCCTTGTTATATGAATACGTAGTAGCCAGTATTAACTGTCACTGTTCGTTATCAGTAGCTATTTCGATACACATATTTACTTAGTAATGACATGAATAATATAAATTTCAATCAACGTCAAGCTTGACATGTAAACGTAATGGTGGTCGTTATGTGGACACAACTATTGTTACAGGAGTGATATTTGATGCTAATTGCCTTCCGCGAATGTTTAGTTAGTCTTGGGATTTAAGTGTACTTCGTGTGTTCGATAGGCTTTAGGTTCGATTTCCAAGTCGGGCAATATGTTTGGGTCATTTGATGAAATATCAATTTTTCAGGAAAAAGCATGTGGAAAAATTTAAGTTCGAACATAGGTATATCAGTGGCGGTACTTCCATAGAAGCCCGAAAGCCCGACTTGCCTTACATAGTTCCGAATAACGAACTTAACGATTGTTTATTTATAAAATAACACTATAAACGTGAATGTGAGTACTAACCGGTAGGTATTTATTAGTCCTACGTACCAAAAAAAAAAAAATGCTGCTACTAAATAAACATTTGGGCTTGCCTTAGTTTGACACCCTAGGCACGCCACTGAGGTATATGCCTGGGTATACAAGAGATACAAGTAAGAGTTTATGTACCTTTCTTGATGTAGTAGCAAATATGAAATTTACACTGTGAGCAAAAATAAAATGTTTATATTATAATACTATAAATAACGTTATAAAAAACTTATAATTTCATGAAATACGTAATAGAATGGCAAATAAACATTATTTTAATGTTTGTATTTTTCATTGGCAATAAAACACAATTGCGGTGCAAACAGCAATTCTATCTTGATTTCAATGGGTCCGTAAAGGCAACTGCTAGGTCGTTTAATAGAATAACATTAACGTATTTTCTGTTGAGTGCATAATGGTCCAAGTCTTTATTAAAATAGACTGCGTGCTCACGTTGTGTATGATTAATTAAAATCTCAGTTGATTAATTACGCCCGAGGCATCAAAATATTGACCGTGCTCCGATGAAATTTTGATAGACCATATATTGTAAAATTGTTACAAAGTTTTCCCGTTAGCCGAAGTAAAATAAAAGTCCGTGTCCCGCGGGATTTGTTGCTGTAATTAAAGTGCGAAGTTGAGATAACCTTTCGCGTTGTTTGTTTTCAGATATTTCAATGTAAATCGGGTTTTGTTTCCTTTGTTGGTGTAATTAACTGTTGTATCGCTTTTGAAGGAATATTGACAGCCTATGTATAAGTTGGAAGTAGTGATGACCTAGAGGTTTCGTCGCGCGTTCGATAATCTCAACGGTCGCGGGTTCAAACCCCAGGCACACAGCTTTGACTTTTAAAGTTTTCTGTGTGTATTTAAAAATGAATTATCACTTAGTTTAACGGTAGGGGAAAACATCTGATGAATACTTTATATAAGTAACAAGTAGTTACGACCTCCTATATACACTAAAGTCGTATTGTTTGCACCAAAAACTATGCGAAACTTTTTTAATTCTATTTTTTTATACTCGTGAGACATATGTAAATCAGGTGTTATGGCGGTCACTTACCAGTATTTTCAACCAGTATTTTTTTTTTATTTACCAGTATTTTCAAAGGGATCAAAATTCAGCATCCCCTACTGATGAATCCAAAAACCTTGTTACACAATAATAAATATTTAACCATGAACGCTCAAAGCGAAAAACTGCGTTCAATTTACGGACATTTTTCATTTCCACCATCTCGCGTAAACATTTATTATTTACCATTAACATCATGGTTCAGAACTGCACGTTTATGAAATATTTTATCAGCTGATGAAAATATTAGTCAAATATACACAGCACTCGATCTGCGCACATCAAAGTTATAATATTGTTATATTAAATTAGCCACTATGCCGTATAGAGTTCGGATAATTAATAATAAAGCGGTAATTAATCCGCGAAATATAACCCATGAAAATAGGATTCGGGTTGAAATGAAGCAGGTATGTATAAGATGATTAAAATTACTAAGACGTTTGCCCGTAGATGAAATTCCGCACTTAATTTGATCTAGTCTGTTAAGCTCGTATTTGTTTTATCATTATGTTGCTCAAGAGGTTTCTCCAAGCGAATCGAATATTTCGTTTAACATCAAGTTTAATTAAATATTTTCGTATGTTGGTTTGATGTAACTCATCGTCGTGTAATAGGAACAGACGAATAACTTGCTAAAATATTTCGATAACACAAAAAATCAGTTCGTAGATCGAAAAAAAAAATAAATTTCAATCCATGGAGACTATTTTGACCCTTTATAAAAAGACTGAAGAAATCCCACCTTATATTCCTCATACAAATTTATAGCGCCACTTAATAAGAACATTAAATTACTAAGTTTGCAAAGATTAACAAAATAAATACAATTTTGATAATTATATTAAAGATTATTTTAAATATTACTATAAATAAAATAGACTCAGATGATATTATTACTATTAAATGCTCTGGTATTTCTGATCATGTCGCCATTCCGGATTGATCGCTACAATATTGCACCCAGTCCTGGATGCAATCTAGATTCCATATCGATGATATTGCAAATGGATTCTGTGTTGCTGTAATAGCTTTTGAATGAAGTTGAACATTACCACAAAGTAATATAGAAATTTTGCGAAATTATTAAATCAAGTTTTAATCTGTAACATTTATATCTATACCACTTTCGTCACATAGAATCTAGTGATTCTATTCTATTTTGTAAAAAAAATAATGGAGAAATTTTGCGAAATTATTCCATCAAATAATAAGTTTTGATCTGTAACATTTATACCACTTTCGTTGTACAGAATATTTTCGCTTGTATTTAAAAGAAATTCAGAAGAAACATTTGTTAGTTATGGCTGATGTATAGACGTTTAAGTATGGTTTTTAAAGCAGGGTTGATGTAGCTTTATATGACTTTCTTTATTGAAGAAGGAACTGCATTCTCACAAGCAGTAATTAAGTAAGAATTACACCTGCAGCAATTTTACAAGTCTAACATAAAAGTGACCGTAAAGAATTTAATGCGCTCCGTACGAACAGTTATGTTTGATGTAATGAAAAGTAACAGCCAGACGGCAGTGTTTACATATATAACTACATGTTAGAAACATGCTTATGGTGGATATCTGTACCCAAATTCTTCTAGGTTTACAGTATCAGTCCCACGCTATAGGTGCCGAGGCTATTTTCGTTATCCGGTAAAATTTCCAGATTCGTACTAATACTGAGAATATCCTTATAGGAAACTCCAATTACACTTTGTCCGAAGTGGTAATCGATCCCAGGACATCGCACATCATACATACATCGCACGGCATATGTCGTGCCGCGAGACCACGAGGCCGTGGTATCTATAATAATATTTATTTGTATATAAATCTTCTTCAATGAAGTTCGCCCAGTTTCATGTTCCCCTCGTAGTTACACTCTCGAAAGTTTTGAATGAAAAATTGCTGTAATAATTTTAGTAGAACTGTGAACGTCCTGGCGAGCGTCTTTGTTTTTTTTTTTTTTTTTTTTTTTTTTTTTTTTTTTTTTTTTTTTTTTTTTATAGAAAAGGAGGCAAGCGAGCTAGTGAGCCACCTGATGTTAAGTGGTCATCACCGCCCATGAACACCCACAATACCCTAGGGATTATCGGTGCGTTGCCGGCCTTTGAGGAAAGTATAGGCTCTCTTCTTGAAGGTCCCTATATCGTATCCATTTGGAAATACCGTCGAGGAAAGCTGATTCCACAAAGATGTTGTGCGGGGAAGAAAACACCGTTTGAACCGCACTGTTGAGGAACGCCATTCATCTAGATGGTAGGGATGGAACTTCAATTTCTGGCGTGTGGTGCGGTAGTGGAATTCAGCAGCAGGTATTAATCCAAAGAGCTCATCAGAGCACTCCCCATGATAGATGCGATAAAGAACACATAGAGACGCAACGTCTCTTCGCAAAGAAAGAGGGTCAATTTTGTCCGAAAGGTTCTGGTTACCGATGATTCGAGCAGCTCGTCGTTGAATGCGGTCAAATGGAAGAAGCTGGTACTGAGGGGCTCCAGCCCAGAGATGAGAACAATACTCCATATGTGGGCGGACCTGCGCCTTATACAGTTGAAGGCGCTGAACCGGCGTGAAATATTGTCTCGCTCTGCCGAGCACACCAAGTTTTTTTGAAGCGAGTTTAGCTTTATCTTCCAGATGACCGCAGAACTGGACGGTACTCGAAACATCGACACCAAGAATACCAATACTGGACGAGACATCAAGGGAAGCGCCAAGAAACCGAGGTGATACAGAAAAGGGAGTTTTCTTAGCAGTGAATGCGCAAACTTGAGTTTTTGACCGATTAAACTGGACCAAATTCTGCCTGCCCCAGTCTGCGGCTTGGTCCAAAAGGTAATCGATATCCGACACAAGCTTATTCCGGCATTCATTGATGTGTTCCTGAGAGGTATTTGCACGGCCAGTATATAAGGCATCCCCGGTACTGTCATCCGCATAACAATGAATGTTGTTATTGATTAACAGATCATTGATATGCAGAAGAAACAGAGTCGGGGATAGCACACAACCTTGTGGTACACCAGCATTCACAGGCATAGAGTCCGAGCTAAAACTGTCGACTACGACTTTTATGTAACGCTCTGTGAGAAAGCTGGTGACCCAGTCGCAAAGTCTCTCAGGAAGACCGAATGAGGAAAGCTTGGAAAGTAAAGCTCCATGCCAAACCCGATCAAAAGCCTTCGCTATATCCAACCCTACCGCCAAAGCCTCCCCCTTGCTTTCGATCGCTTCCGCCCACCTGTGTGTTAGATAGACTAAAAGATCACCAGCCGATCGACCCCGTCGAAAACCGTACTGACGGTCACTGATCAACTGATGAGTCTCTAGGTAGCACAGAAGCTGGGTGTTTATTATGGACTCCATAACTTTGGAAAGCAAGGAGGTGATAGTAATGGGCCTATAGCTGGAGGGATCAGATCGGTCGCCCTTCTTTGGGATCGGGTGCACTAAACCAACCTTCCAAGATTTAGGAACTACACCTGATGAATATGAATGCCGAAAAAGGCGCGTAAGCACTGGTGCCAACTCAGGAGCACAAGTCTTCAGCACGATCGGAGGAATTCCATCTGGCCCACACGACTTATGGATATCCAGGGAGAGTAGCGCTTTACGCACAGAGCTCTGGTGAAAACGAATCTCTGGCATGGAGCTTTCACAGCGATCGATTGTAGGTGGCAGACTTCCCTGGTCATCCAATGTCGAATTGGACGCAAACAGAACACCTAAAAGGTCGGCTTTCTCTTTTGCGCTGTGGGCGAGCGAGTTATCTTCCCTGCGCAATGAGGGAAATGATGGCCTACAGAAATTACCGAGAACGGCTTTGGCAAGAGACCAGTATGCCCGAGTTCCTGAAGGAAGACGTACTAGTCTCTTGCCAATGCTCTCGATGTATTTAGATTTTGCCATAGCGATTGTTTTCTTGAAATGCCTAGCAGCAAAGTTATACTCTTTTTTAAGAGCACTGGCTTTTGCGTCGTGTGACATAATAGCCCTGGCCCAAGCTTGGTATCGTTCCTGCTTCAGGCGAGATGCCATTTTGCAGGCACGGCCAAACCAGGGTTGAGACTTGCCTCCGACCGGCACCATAGAGCTAGGAATGAAGAGTTCCATACCCTGCAGAACTACATTGGTAACCGAGTCGGCAATGGTGTCGACATCGCTCAGTGAGAAGCAAACCTGCTTCCAGGGGTAGGAAGTGAAGAATGTACGCATCGCGTCCCAATCTGCTGATCTAAAGTGCCAAACTCGTCGCCAGGTGGTTCGCGGTCGTGGAGGACGATCGCACGGCACTTTGCTCTGAATGAGACAATGGTCTGATGATCCCAGAGGTGCATCGATGGTGATTTGATAGCCGTCAGGATGGGACGTCAGCAGGAGGTCTAACAAAGAAGGCGTATGGTTCTCCACATCGGGCACCCTAGTAGGCGAGGCAACTAATTGTGTAAGATCATATGCTAAGGCAAAATCATGAACAGATCTCCCAGTGTGGTCAGTCGTACGTGAACCCAGCCATTCGGCATGATGAGCATTAAAGTCACCGAGGATGATAATCTCAGCGGATGGGATCTGTTCAAGTACTGAGTCTGTTGCCATCTGAACGCACTCTAAGAGTCGGTCACTTTCTGCGTTACCGCTATGGGACCTATAGAGGCAAGCATAGACGCGAGGATGATCCTGGCAATCTACACGCAGCCACAGGATGGAATGGTCCTCACCTTCAAGATTGCTGAGGCGACGGTAGCACAGATCCTCTCTGACATATGCACATACTCCGGCTCGACACAAAAAAGCGTGTTCAATGCTATAACCCGGGTAGCGCAGGTAAGAGATGTCTGAAGGTGAGGATATCTGAGTTTCCGTCAGAAATAGTAAGGCTGGCTTATTCGTTTCCAGATGGTGGTGAACGGCATTAAGGTTGGAATTTATTCCCCTTATATTACAGAAATCCATTCGGAGCATTGAGGGGGTTGTAGCAGTTGCCTTACGATTTGAACCTCTAGCAGGTAAGTTACAGAGCGGGATATTGCCCTCCCCAGAATACATAGGGCAGCCTGAGCAAGAGCGCTCAGGGGGGGATTCTCCTTCACATAAAGTGCCGGTACCCCCCTGGGGTAGATTTCTCTTGTATACCGCAGCCATAACTAAGGGAGGGGAGAAGAGTTGGGCCACCGGCAATCTCACAAACCAAACGAAACGCAACAGTTAACTGTTACTTTACGTTGGTATTATGTGAGACAGTGGTACCACCCCGGACGAGCCGGCCCATTCATGCTTTTATAAAAAGCGTGGCTCTACCACTCTAATTAGATCCCCGCTCAACTCGAGTTTCCTACGGTCGTTTTCTTAATTGCTTTGTTAGTAACTTATTTTAATCACTGCGATCATAGTGTGATGCTCTTAAAGTTCAATTTGCGTGGGAGTTTGTGCACGCCACCTTTGGTATCTCTTCATTGATTTTACTCCGTATCGTACTGTACCATGGCTCTTCTTATATAATTAATTGTTTTTCGATTAATTAGCTTTTGAATTTATTTTTGTTTTTATTTTATATTATTAGACATAGCCTAAGATCCCACCACGAAATTACTACATACATTATGACGTGAGTCAAACACACATTTTTACATTCGTGTATGAATAGGAGAATACACTGATATACCGCAGCCAGTGAAAATATGCCCGCAAGTAATTTTAATTAAATTAATGAAAATTAATTTTTGGAATAAAATTTCATGCACTTCGTTTTTAAATAAAATATGATCTGCGTCATAGCTATGCATGTAAAGAATTCTAAAATCCATAGGTGCCGTTCCACACTCAGCCGCAACTACCCCGCAGCCAGGTGCAAACAGGTAACATTATGGAGATTTTTTACACTCATAACGTGCTCGGATGATTTTGGTATCAAATTAAAGCTGATTTTTTTTCTAATATGATGATATATGTCTGCCTGCGAAATAATAGCCGCAAATTAGCGGTGCCATCTGTTAAAAACGCGAGATAACCGGGATAAAGTGTTCTCAGCCGACACATTTAATAATATTTATTTCAAAAAATAAGTCGGATTCCTTCAAAATAAAAATTACACGTTGTCAAGTATATGTTTTTCTTTTATTTAAATGTTTTAACTAACTTTTTGCTCGGGGATATGTTCAATTCAGTCAATTTTTTTTCATTGCATATATTATAAATTTAAAAACTTTAAAAACCCAAACACGTCCCACTGCTGGGCACGGGTCTCCTCTACCATTTGAGAGGGTTTTTACGTCGTAGTCCACCACGCTGGCCTAGTGCGGGTTGGCCGACTACACACATAAGAAATTCATAAGAACTTTTAGGTTAGCCGGTTTCATCGCGATATTTTTCTTCATTGTTAAAGGAAGTGATAATTCAATGTGAATACACTACAAGATAACTGAGCTAAGGTTGACACATTCATTTTAGAGTCATTTTCGAGGCTCAAAATTCTGTTTAATTTATAATATATGCAATGAAAAAAAAATTGACTGAATTGAACATATCCCCGAGCAAAAAGTTAGTTAAAAACATTTAAATAAAAGAAAAACATATACTTGATAACGTGCAATTTTTATTTTGAAGGAATCCGACTTATTTTTTGAAATAAATATTATTAAATGTGTCGGCTGAGAACACTTTATCCCGGTTATCTCGCGTTTTTAACAGATGGCACCGCTAATTTGCGGCTATTATTTCGCAGGCAGACATATATCATCATATTAGAAAAAAAATCAGCTTTAATTTGATACCAAAATCATCCGAGTACGTTATGAGTGTAAAAAAACTCCATAATGTTACCTATTTACACCTGGCTGCTGGGTAGTTGCGGCTGAGTGTGGAACGGCACCTATGGATTATAGAATTCTTTACATGCATAGCTATGACGTAGATCATATTTTATTTAAAAACGAAGTGCATGAAATTTTATTCCAAAAATTAATTTTCATTAATTTAATTAAAATTACTTGCGGGCATATTTTCACTGGCTGCCGTATATCAGTGTATTCTCCTATTCATACACGAATGTAAAAATGTATGTTTGACTCACGTCATAATGTATGTAGTAATTTCGTGGTGGGATCTTAGGCTAAGAGGACTTGTCGTTCTACGTTGGATGAAACAAGAGTTCAAGCACATAAGTGACGTCTTAATTTTACATTAAAGGGAAATTATATACCACCAATGCCATTTATGATTTGCTTTTTTCAGCCCCTCATTTGTAAAAAAATTGTTGCTGCTTTTTGTTAATATTATGGAAAAGAAACAGCAAAATCCTATATGACAATTGTTTGTATTGCCCGAATTATTTTATATGCAAATTCCCAAATTTAAAAATCTAACAACATTTTTCCTAACCTAGGAATTGAACCTGGTCCCATATATCCCACGACCAAAACCAGTGCCTCGAAAACAACGAGTAGCCAAACTTGGTTCACCAACCTTTTAATTAATCTTTACGGTCTACGACTGCAACCGCTTGGTTGGACAATATAAACCTACCCGTCTTCATAGAAAATGTGAATGTGCTAGTATTCTTGGGTCATTAGTATAGAGATGTAATTGTGGTGTGTTTATTCAGAGTTTATATTATTTAATCAATATTGAATTCCAGGGGAACTATAATACAAATATAGTACGATCTATTCTTCTTCAATACGCAAGTTGAAACGACTGTAAACAATGTCTGAGCAATATTTTTGGTGTATTCTCCACCCAAACTGAATTTAAAAAAGTATTCTTTGCCCTTCTCAAGGTCCCATGTATCGCCAATATAAAAATAATACGAAAAGGTCTAGCGGTTTGAGCGTTAACCATAACGGACAGAGTTACTTTGACATTTACAATATTAGTAGAGATTAAAAGGGATTACATCATCAGCATTGAAATTATGCAAATAAACTTCAATTTGATTGTGTGTTGTGATAACGTTACGATAATATCTTAGGTAAATGTTAAGCACGCACAAAGATACACAAAAGACATAAATATCTCGCATTATAATAGTAAATTGACCATAAGTACAAATGTTGCTAATTTGATAGGAAAATGTTTTTCGCTTTTCACACTTCGATACAATATTTCTCAATAAGACGGGCTGTTGCTATGCTGGCCAGTGGAGCTCGTGTTATTTCTAGTTGCTCCAACCATTTCACGGAGCCGGATAATATCTACACAATAACGTTCCATAATTGGCTGCTTTAGAAGTGTGAAGGTTTTCTTCTTTTGAATGGCCGTGCTACACAATTTTATGATTGATAAGTCTGCTGTTGTTATAGATTAATAAAAATATCTTAGCATTATTTTTTGTGTTAGCCTTATAAGAAAATTTATGCAACAAATAGGCAATACTAATTTGATTAAAATATCTGACCCTCTTCATCACGACTGGGGATACGAAGCTGATAGTCGGGAGATTTTACGTAACGAGAATAAGTTTCTAATTGA
This sequence comes from Cephonodes hylas, assembly GCA_030295005.1. Classification (NCBI taxonomy): domain Eukaryota; kingdom Metazoa; phylum Arthropoda; class Insecta; order Lepidoptera; family Sphingidae; genus Cephonodes; species Cephonodes hylas. Next base: position 8,087,598 of record AP025372.1, on the reverse strand, counting down.
ACTTGAGACACCATTAACACTTACAATAGAACCAATGATATCATACGCATATACATTTTTTTATTGAAACTATTTTTTTGTAATGTACACATCTCAGATAATGATCTACTTCACGATTAAGTTTTTAATTACAAATTTTGTTATACAGTATTACAGTGTAGTACAGTGTGTATTCAGACCGTTATCGAAAACTAAGGTAGGTAATAGCCAAGGTGATCAATTATCCGCGATAGTGCCACTTTGCCGTCTTTGTATACAGGGTGTATTCAGACTGCGATCGAAAACGAAGGCAAGTGACATATAAGATCATTACAAACCCCCTGGCATTAAAGAAAATTCCGACAAAAAATAAAAATTATACAACCATCGGTAATAATTTTATGCGATTTGTATGGAAAACGTCAAAATTTTTATTTTTTGTCGGGATTTTCTTTAATGCCAGGGGGTTTGTAATGATATTATACTATGTCACTTGCCTTCGTTTTAGATCACGGTCTGAATACAACCTGTATACAAAGACGGCAAAGTGGCGCTATCGCGGATAATTGATTGATGTTTGATAGAAACGTCTATACGTCTACCGAACATAACCAGTCGACACCAATAAAAAAAAAATATATATAAATATACATATTTATTGAAGTTTAAATAATGACATAGAGAACACTTAAGGCTAGTTTAAGAATGATCTGAATATAATATACTCAATATAATGATCTCACTTATATTTACCTTGAAAGCAAATTTTTCGCCTAAACCAATGGACCCAAACAATTAAACTTAGGTCTTCTGTGACAGGCCCATGCGTCAAAATTAACGTCATCAAACAAAACTAATCTCATCAAACTTCGCCGAGTACTTTTGCAGAAGTACATAGCCCGTGTGATATATTATCTAGTTTCATGACTCACCGAGATGAAATATAGCTTATGTTTCTTTTAAGAAACCGGCCTATACGCCAGTAACATTCGAGGCCCTTACGTGACCGGCTTGCCAAGTTCGGGTATATGTTCAAAATCTGATTTTATTGGCCCGTATTAGACCTTTATGGGAAGTGGAGTGCACGTCTTGTGTTCATGTATTAATAATGGAAAAAGATTTTGCTTCATTTTGAACGATATCCGAACGATATATGGTTAATTTACAATAAATTTGAAATGGACCTTGAAACCTGGACTTTTATTTCTTTAGTCTTGAGATGATTCACGATGATGATCACGCCAAAAATGCGGAAGTAACAGATAAGTAAGAAACATCAGCTATGTCTCCATCTCCAAGTAGCACTAACCATTATTGGCAATAGACCATTAGAGTTAGCAATACTGGGTACTCCTGTCTTTTAACCTATGTAAGTCACGCCGTAGCCAGTTTCCGGTTCGCCCTGAGTGTTCTTGTATTGCTGCTTCACAGAAAATCGTCGTATAGGAATAAATTCTTTTGTTTGTTAAACAAATCTACCAGAGTTTCAATTACCTGTCGGTAGAATACTTGCCTGATTAATCAAACGCAACCTCTAAATTCCGCAGTAGTGATCGACGCTACTAGTTTGACGCGTTCCGGAATCACGTTCGAACAGGTCAGCTCATTTTGACAGGTGAGTGATGGTCAATTGTTTTTACTTAACCACTCAATTTGGATAGCAACGTACGCGTCGTCAATTTTCTGTGTGATGTATATGAAGTACAAAAATAATAGACGATTATACAGAATAGGAACGGGATGAATTCCGAAGTCCTCTACACAGAAAAGGTAAGGAGGTACTAAATAAGATCTGATAAACATTAAAATCCAGTTCAGCGGCGCCCTCTCGTAAATAACACAAAATTAGCCATCGTAATTATAAGCTTTAATGAAAACTGAAAATTTATTAACAGTTTGGAATTAGCAAAGTTACTGAGTTATCTTTGCAATAAATTCCAAGATCCGGCTTCGTGGTGGCAGATTAATGACCGAAATTTGTTAGAAAAAACAAACAAACTTTCCTATTAGATAATCTTATCTCTTCGGCAATTATGGCATTTTATCATAATGAAATGTCTTTGATTTAGGAATTAAAATAACAGTCTTAAGTCAATCTTACAGTCAGGACTGTAAGATTTGTTTTAGTTTTTTTAGCTGCGGATTTTATATAGGTTCAAGAAAGGCATCGGAGAGGAGTAAATTTTACTCCTTTAAGAATATTAGTGAGCGATCTGAAAAAAAAAACAACTGTCTGTGTTGTATATGTAACAGAAAAAAAAGTAAATCAAGCTTAAACGCATCGAACAATATAATAATAATAAGGTAAAGCTATCCAAAAAAAAATCACCCCCACAAAACAAATTGGCCATATAAAATAGCTAATATTTATTCAATACTCAAACACGAATCAAGTAAACATCGGAGCACAGATAAACCCATTAAAAACGTTAGCCATATTCCGTATATTTTCGCACGTTGCACATCGGAGCACCATAGCGGGTTGTTTGATATTTCTGGTAGGCTTCAGGCATGGCGCGTCGCACATTCCAGTCACGTCGCATCTGATCGCAGAATCCAATTTGCAGCGCAAAATAATACAATTTTACGTTGTCGAGCCAGGGTATCGATTTAAGCAGAAAATTAGATCGCAACCTGCTTTAAATCAATTAATGTCGCCGTTCCGGGATATCTCTGCTGCTTGAAATGGACTATTAAAGCCATGAGAAAATATTAGCTGGATAGTCGCAGCGAATGAGTATACATATCGGTGTAATAAAGATTTTTTTTTTTGTGATCTGAAAAATATTCCATTATTTCTAAGTATTTAGTTTTGCTCGATGTATTCAATTATAATACTTATTATTAAAAAAAAAATACTATTGGCTACAACTTTGGCTTGAACTACAAAGTTAGTTAAATAGCTAGTAGTACGTATACTCGTATGTAAGCTTTTTAAAGCAATGTAATAAATGATAATTTGACTCTATCACAAAATACTCTGTAAGCCTATTGCCATATTTCAGTCACATTTTCAAATTCCATATTGTGATTGAGATATTCCTAGTGGAATAACTTAATTTGTCCAACCTGGAATTCGAAACCCGAACCTCACGCACGGCACATATGTACATGTTAATGAGAAGTATAGTGTGAAAAAAAAATTGATTCGTCATTCAGAGCATATTGTAAATAATGAGAAAATCCAAGCCGCCAAAGCCCCTTAAGATAATTCAGGTCGCAAAAATAACTGTTATAATAAATCAGAATAAAAAAATATAGAAACAATATAAACGGAGAGAAACGCCGATATAAATTGATAGATCAGAAAACAAACAACGCGAAAGCAAAGGTTATCACAACTTCGTTCTTTAATTACAGCAACAAACCCCGCGAGACGTGAACTTTTGTTTTCCTCACAAGATAATACTGTTGTTGCACGTTCCTAATAGTTGTAAGCTTTAGATCAATTGTTTTGTATTAGGTACTTTAAAAGCAGTATTCATATACATCCACAATGTGGACCGACGATTTGGTGAAAGTCGCGGGAAGCCGCTAGATGCAGGCCTATTCCGATAGAACACTTTGGAAGTCTTTGGGAAAGGCAGTGCCAATGTCCAGCAGTGGACGTTTTTAGGCTGATGCTAACAATATACTAGCCAGAGGTGGCACTTCCATAGAAGCACAAAAGCGTTACCCATTAATTGTTTATTGTAGAGTCAGGATATCCTCATTCATATTATGTCAAATTACTTCGGTTAACCAAAGATTTAAAGCTTGAAGATTATTATTCGTAATTTTATAAGCACACACTAAACTCACCACTATACACTAGATAGTCGCTTTCGTGTCGAAGACAAAACAATATAACGAATACTACGCAAGTTAATGTAGCTCTAGAGACCGGCGTATGAGGAATATTCTACTTAACATTGGTACTAAACATAGAATGTAGGAAAAGGAATTCTCCAACCTCTTAACACTAATACCCTCTTAAAATGTTGTGGCCTTTAAAATGTCGTATTTGTCGTTCCCGTGAAAAAATAATGGAAGTATATTATTGTCATTTCGTAAAGTTTCCGCATGATAATTCGCCCCGGGAGGCGGCAAATGTTCTAACATAAGAAACAAGGGGCAAAACAAGAGCGTTCAACAAAATTTACTTTTTGGCAATACTGAAACAACAGTCGTTTAACTTTTCATATTAGCGCTGTGATTCACGCTGTAACGTACGTTTGGTGCAAAGTATGCAGCATAGAACTCTGAACCGATTATATTATGATATTAATAATATTGTTACAGTAGCTATGTCTCCCTGTTACGTTTTGACGCCTTTCCGTATGAAAGTAAGTGAAAGCCTGAAAGAAACATAGGCTACTATTTTGTGTAGTAGAGTCCGGGCGCCAAACCGCTGATTTAACCTTACAATTTTTTTGGAGACAATAAAAAATAATAAAGATATTATTTGTAAGATTTTTCTAACTTGTACGCACCTAATTTTAAGTTTTCTACTTACTTAATAAGATATATAAAGTGTACAAAATTAATTACCATTTCAATACTTTTCTAGTATATCCCATTAGTTTATTCTCAAATGTCAGTTTATCAAAATTCAACACGCCATGCCACTATTTAACTTGTCACTGCTTTTATTTTAGATTCAACATTTGTCACTAGGTAGCCATTTTTCACTATTATGTGGGGAGTGACATTGTATCTACTTTGTTGCATACATTCTCACAAAGAAGTTTTATGTGACGTTCTTTTCTTCAAATATCTTGACTTTATTGACTTTTTTATTCGGGCAATGTTTAAAATCTCTTTCACTTCAAGTGAGCTTCGTTTGATGGAGAATAACAGTTTTAGTATGTAACCGTTCCTCGCATTTCAATTGTATAAGGTAACAAAGCCTTTACTTTCGATATGTACCTACTTACGGACTATTTACGGACATATTGATGTAACCTTATTTGAAAAAAAAAATGTATCGCAGTTGCATTTTCTATTTCTTCTTTCATTATAAATTTACCTTTTTTTTCATAGAATATTTCAGTATAAAGACATTGTGACACTTAATTCTTTATTTGGAGAGCTATAAATTATAAGCTTCTAATTTACTACCATCCCCCGTACCAAAATAATTGCATTTGCTTATCGCATTCTTCTAAAAATTTAATACTTGCCAAATTATTTGGAGAATCCGACGCGGCCCGGAACATGGCAGCTCTCCCAACATTCAAGGCACGAAAAAATCTAAAAAAATACAAAATAAACAAGCAGTGCGAAAGTTTTCACTTGTGAAACCATAATATTCACAGCGAGAATTTTCAGACAACGCAAATAATTCCACTTGGAACCAACTTTCTAATAACGCGCTCCTCTTAGATACATTGCACCTTGCAGAAAAATTTCAAAACTTCTCCCTCGGGTCTTGAGAGATGTTTGCGCAAACTTTTAGAATGACATTAATCCAGATAATTTGTCGACCAACTTGAATGCTGAGGCTTAACACTTTGTTTTTAGCGCATTTAAGAATTTGAATGGCTTTTAAGAATGAAACTGGTTGGTTCGCTGAAATGCGAAAATAAGACGTAGAGACAGCACTTAGGATTTTTGCCGGAATTTAAATTAAATTTCTGACCTGATACGTACTTTATCTGGAACTAAAAACTCTTAGTGTACTATTTTGTCTTCCTCATTGCCATGAAGGAAGTAGACTGTTGAATGTTTGTATTTTCAACTTTTTTTTATAATTTTTTCCTTAGCTGAAGTTTCATATAAAGCCAATAACCCTCGCTGCTTTATGTCATTTCTGAGAAAAAATACTGTCACTATGCCTCCGAAATAAAACAACTGACGATCTTGTTGCAGTGAATACGAGAACTTAAACGCAATGTCGCGTATGCAAGAATGCTTGAATACATTTATAAAATCTCCGTTTACACAGATTGTTCCACAAATAACAAACAAACATTGCGGTTGATACTCTAATGTAGTGGAATTTTAATCATGTTGGTAATTATGCACAAACGTTATTGGTTTAAATTATGCAATGTCTTGTGATTACTGCCAGTTGAGATTGATTTATATCATGCATGAATATAATAGTTGGGTATTGAATATACAATTTACTATAACCATACATTTTGTGGCGAAAATGTAGCGTAAACTATAGTTCTACCTTCTATATTGTTTGTCTCTGTTCTGCTTCAAATAATTTAGAAATCAATGCACAAAATTGTCTTAATGAATAGGAAGTATTTTTTTAGGTGTTTACCATCTCTTTATGTCTGAATATTTACTAAACAATGATTAATTAGTCATGCTTATGTATATTAGAGTTTGTCTCAACTTATAAAATTTAATTATCTTCAGTAAAACATTCTCGTTGAGCATAAAATTATTTTCTACGTTGTTAAGATCAAAACTTTCGTATCTCGGATCGCGGTGTCGCTCTTTTAGACAACTTAATGAAGTTATCGTGAAAAACTTCATTTTAACAATTTTTATTCCAAACAAACCTTTCGAGAGAAAATTTTCATTAAGCAAAATCCTCTGGGATGTAGTGATGGAAATTCGTTTAAATTTCGAAATGGTTTTTAAAGAAAATGTCAGTAAATGAATGAAGAAAAACTATCTTGAATAATGATAGAAAGGCCGAATTCCTCACTTAGCTCACTTAGTTACCTTAGTTTAATAGTTTTTTTTTTGAGAATTACAGAACTGACGGCCAACAACTTTTTTTTAGAATTAGAATCAAAACATTTACTCGTATAAAAGGGTCGAATAATTAATTTGAAGACTAAGGAGGTTACTACTGATAGAATATCGTACAGTCAAAATATTAGCTATTAACTGGCAAGTATGTACTTAATTATGTTTGAACATATTGTTAAATATTCGAACTCTCTCACATATTAGTGACATATGACGAATATCTCTTATCTATCCCTTCATCTACCCTTATATTAGACTGTGTGACTAAAAGAATGAAAAGGAATTTTCGGTGACTCAGACAGCATGTTCCCTGCATATTGCATATGCAATACTTCTGAATCACAGACATGGAAAGTGCAACGTTGTGGGTAAGGTCGGGCCTCGAACCGCAATAAGGATACAGACGTTGATATATCAAAGGGATATATGGAAGGAATAATATATAGATATGTTATAAGATTACATTTATTAATCACTGAATAATTTTATTCCTATCGCATTCAATTGATATGATGAAAGCATTCTAACCAAAGTTAACTATTCTACCAGATTAACACCTTTTAAATAAAGAGTCTGTTTAATCAATTGAAATATCTTGACTATAAAACATCATATTGTTCATAGCTATGACATAATAAGCAGGTACAGTTTATACAACACTGTACAATAATTAACAGTACCTGTATTCGTTTTTGAATCTATATGTATCTAAGATTAAATGGGTATATTTTTTTGCAACATAGTCTATACAATAAAAATTGTAAGCCTATAAGCAATATAGAACAAACCAATATTTCTTCCCCTGGAAATAAATAACAGCAGTTCTACTAAAATAACAAAACAACATCTCCAGTTATATTCTGTAAAATCAAACCACCAATCCCACGACGTATTAAGGACGTTGCGAGTTGAATCAAGTCTAGAAACATATTACTTCCATCAACAGCATTTCACGTTCCGCCGAGTAAACAGATTGCGTGGACATGAGGGTTCTCGGCTTGATGTTGAGATATTTGTTGTCGGAGCCTCGCCGCCCCTGCACTCACCAACTATTTATTACTACATGATTGCCCATTTAATCCTAGTGCAAGTAATCTTACGATGTGTCCTCTGCTTTTGTCATATCAATCATTGGTTTATGAGTTTCCTTTTGACGGTTTTTTATTGTTATTATTATTTTTTATATTGTTTCTTGAATAATTAAAGTCGGTTAAATTCTTTGATTGCTAATACACGTGATTGAAAGGAGTTAAATTCATTAAGAATACATTGTCTATACCTCAGAAGTATCCTTTATTACTCAACTTAAAAGGGAGTTTAATTTCATAGGCCTCCTAATATTATGTTCAACTAACACTGTTCCGTAGCATTATATTCGATATTCGAGGGTTATTAATACTCTAACCTGTATTTAGTGTATTTACCAATGGTAAAGTATAGGCATCTATCAAATTCTTCATTCATTATAGAACTAGATGTTGTGACGTCACCTTCTTCGACGGCTTATGAATGTGCGTTTTTAATATTGAAATAAACATTTGTACACCTTCACCTATTTACTAAAATATGTACGGTGAAATTATTACGCATATAAAATATTTTAGAAAAGACTCCTCAAGGTAGACTCTTTAAGTAGTTATTTAAAACATGCATAAAATTTATATCATAGTCATAAGCATAACTAGTCGCTCTCAATGGTTGACATTATATATGCACAAGATTACATTTGGCTTGCAGTATTTAAAATATTTTTCAATGTATAATCGTTTCCATGTTAAGTTAAATCCTTTGAGTGCAGAAATAACTGCAGCAAATTCCCCTTTGAGTTATATTTCTGTTTTCTTTGCAGCCTTTCTGGTCTAATGAGTTTGAATGCATCTAGTTCAAGGTCGTTTTAACCTCGGCTCCGTCTTTGTTTCAGTAAGGAAACAAAATAAAATAGAAGCTAAGTGACTCGTATTCGTAGCTAAAATTGGCGAGGTAATTTTTAAGCAAAATTTTTAGAAAAAAATATTCATTTTTTGAACGCGTTTTACCTTCTTATCGTATTATTTAAGTGGGCCGCAAACAAGACAAAATAATTATGATAGAATATTTCTTATTGGATTATCAGTTTTTCTAGGTATAATTTTAGACGAAAAATCTATAAAACAAGCAACTCAGTTAAAAATAATTTTAAATCAATGTTTTATAATATTCTGACCTTTTAAGCTTCAAAAACGTTCCAACATATGTATTTATCTTAAATACAATTTCAATAAAATTATATTCAGAATAAAAATAATAAGAGACTGGTCTTTAAGAAATATTTAAAAAGGTAAATATCGAGGCAACACTTTCATATTTTAAAATGCAAATTCCTGTACTTGTTTCCCTCTGGACAAAGTATACAAAAGTAGACGTAGTGTCAAAGTTTTGATTGTAATGTCACTTACTGCGTCGTGTCCCCTGAGCAATAATTTGTATAGCAAGGTTCCTTTTATGGAGATTTTTTCCATTTTATTTATGAATATTTAACTTCCTTTTGTAATTTTATTTCGAGTTTCATTGCTGTTTTATATTACTTGCGGTATGAGGAAATCTCCTTCAGTGTAAGCAACGTGAAAGTAATTCGTTGATGCATAAACTTTAAAGGCATGTTTTTTAAAAATATTTTGTTTTTATGTAATTCGATCTAAAAAGTGACAATTTGATAGTAATTGTGTAATTCCCTAAAGAGAACATCAAGTGGGGAATCTTTTCAATATTTCTTTAGCAGGCTTATTAATACATCATTAAGAAGGAAGCAGTACATGATTCGTTCATGGACAAATGATAAAAAAAATATTATTCTTAACTTGCTTCCAGTTCTTTTTTTCAGCGTATTTTAAAAACCAACAAACATTAGTCGCTTAAAAATCTTCTGCCCATTCGAAACCTTTATAAATAGGGATCCCTAAAATTAGGAAACAATTTTCTTTATTTTCAATACTGCATATACGCTATATCGGAGTGACACACCAGTATGTACTATACCATTGATACGTTTGTATTGTACAACAAAGCCGTATCATAAATCTTATCATCTTGCTATCGAAGTGCATGGTCAGACATAGTCGTTAAGGCACGTCTCAGACAGACTTAAGCCTGCTTTATCCCAATGCAGACAAATCTGCTCGTGGTTCTGTATATGCAATTCAGTTTTAACATCCATAAAAGTTACAGCCAAATGTCAGAATTGATGAAATTTTTCTCAGGTTTATAGTGGTGTAAAGCGAACATAAACTTGTTCATACTACTTCGTCTTGTTTATCTCTGCTATGTATAATTGTTAAATTCGCATGAGTTTTGCCCTGGCTATCGATGTTGCCAGACAGTTTGCTGGACGATTCATCGGATGCTCGTATTGAGTAGTAAGCCCCAAAAAAGCCTCCTATACGCTCAATTTCCCTCTACACTGCCAACGCTAGCCACTTTGAATTTTTTTTGTGTATGAAGATTTTGTTGACTTAATTCACCTACCTATCAATAGCCATCTACCGTCTCCTATTCCGTTCTTCCATCCGCCCATCAAGTATATACCAACATAACTACAAAATATGTTCAAAAAAACTGAATAACCCAGAATCGCGCAACGAAGCGTTATCACGATGTTGGTAAAATCTCTGCAAAAAATCGCCCTAAACTAGCCTACATTACCAGCACAAATAAATAGACCGCAAAGAGGCATACCATAAATCCCACTTACTTTGCCGCTATCCAACGATTTAGAACTAACTCGTAGTTATAAATTTTCGGATACGCTACCGAAAATAGCTCTGCGGCGGAGGCCTGGTGTGCAGCCAAACAGATGAAATGTGGCCCGTCGTCGCTCCATTAGGAATTAATGGGCCGATTCGAGAAATGTCATCTTCCGGTAAATACTAACGATAATTCATTTCTTACCCAGCCCCGGGTAAGCTCGGCCACATTTGTACAAAAACAGGGACGGCGAAAACAACCTGTGAATGAAAGTGATTCATTCCGCAAATTAACCGCTGAAAAGATGGTTTTGTTTGCGCGCGAAGAGCTCCTCCTGCGAGGGTCGTTAGGACATTTTTATTAAAATAAATATGCTTATTTAATTAATTTCTCGCAAAGAGACTTTCCGGGTTTCAATGTGGTTCATTAACTCTACGACGATCTCGTGTTTGGACAATTAGCTGAATGTTAAGTAATTATGAGAAATGTATGAAAACACGCGTTGTTATGTTGTTGAGTATTCAAGAAATTAACTGTTTAGCATACAAAAATGCAATATTTCTTTTAATCAAATAGTGTTCGTTATTTCGATTTTATCATGCAAATAATAACCCCCAATTTTTATCCAATATGTTCTTGGTCAATAAAGCTACACTTAAGCATATCTGCGATTTCAACAGAATTGACACTATATATCTTGTCTCATAACCATAATAATTTAAGCAAACACACGCCACTTACAGAGAACTAATATATATACTCTGTTTGCGCCGTGTATGATTAATATTCGATAATTGGCACGGACACGCGTTCCTACTTAATGTATGAATTGCTAATATGAGCCCTATGTCAGGTCGGGGCAAACGGAAATGGACAATCTACATACGCATAAGCATATGTAATATGAATGCCATTTGCACAGCCATCCATTTGAATGGTTCTAGGTACGCTCATATAAGTCAATTTGATAACGCGATAATGTTATTGGAACTGTTAACAGTTGGCAGATTAAATTAATAATGTAAAATGTGTAGCAAAATAAAAAAGGAGGTATTTATAGATACTTCAAAAAGTATCCATATCTTTATTGTGCTAGCTGGTTTTAATAAGGGTAAATAGGATTGCGCCTATTATTATCGCTTTTGGAATTTTTCGATAGCTTAGTGATGCTAAAAAAATCCTATTAAAATGTTGTTCTAAAATTATTTATGCTGGCTATTGGTCTTCCTTTGACATAAAGAATAAACCAGCATCCGGAGCAAAAAGAAATACCGTCTAAGAAAGTAGATCAAACCAAGAGTCTCAGGCTTTCTCGAACAATAAATTTTAATTTTGTATGGGCTACCAGTAACCCAATCAGGCGATAAGTTTTCAACACCCTCAATCAAGATAAACACAAAGTCAGAAAATTCCGATGAAAATTTAAATCAATAACAAAGTCTTAGAACTTTACCAATTTATCTAAGGAGCTCCTTCGGAAACTTTGATCAAATATTGATAGACACGAACGGTCTGCGTGCTGCGGAATAACACTAGTCATTGTTGAGTCTCGTGTGGGGAATTGCGTTAAACCTCACTCTCGAACGATTCCACTAACGCAAAACGAAAAACGTAATCTAATAAATCTCGTAGATAGAACGTGGCCCGAATCGAATATCAGAACTAACGGCTTGCGGAGCGAAATTTTGATGTTCATAAAACAATGGAGTCTCGTAGAGTTGAAACATTGGTGTGTCATAGCTTGTGACGGGGCTTCCTTCATCGCGAGCCGGCGCGTGCCAAGCGGGTGCACTGCAATATCAATTTCACGGATTAAACGTCAAAATGGATGAATATCGTGTTTTCATGTCGCCGCTGTAGATTGTGTTTGGTCTCGTTCGGGGATTTGCATACTATTACACACTTTTCACGCGAAATCGTTGACGCATCCGTAAAACTATCACGTTTTAACTATATTAATACCTCGCAAATTTGCATTGCAAAATAATTCTATTGCAAATATCAGGGGTTGACGATTTGTTGAAAAATATTACTTTTATATTTTTTGCCAAAATTGGCTGGGAAAAATTTGCAACTGCAGCAACAGCTTTGCAGTTACATTTGGTTCAGTGAATCAATATTGACAAAACATAACAGACGATATTCGCTGTTAAGAATAACATAGGAGAATAGCTCCTAAAGGTAGCAACTGGTACTATAAAAGTAACTTTTTAAAATATGTTTGCCTAAAATTCTCCCAAATTACAATATACAGCTCAACAGAAATTTATTGGTCTGTCCATATGCGGCGTTCCATATCGGCAACGTTTTATCGCATAAATTCCACTGCTTAGTCGCTGCTCAACGGACTGTCGCAAAGTTTATAATTGCGATGAATCCCCTGTCAACAAGTTTGCGTCTTTATGTGTATGAATTTCACCAAATCTTACAAGATAATAAAATTTACAATTCCGCAAAACTTTTGCAAGAGGGTATAAATTAATTAGAAAATTGCGTTCAACTTTGGAGCCGAGGCATCAGACCAGGGCGGTAACAAGTTTTGTTGCCGACTGAATTCCGGCCACCGCAATATGGATTAGGTCAATTTAAAATGATTACCATAATTTCTTATCAAAAACTTTCAACCGAGTTTCAATCATGAATATTCATAGCGCCTTTATTTGGCAGCTCATTTCCCCTGTAAAATGTTTAATCTGTACAGCATTGTCACGGGTTGCCACTCCGCCGAGTTTGATGTTTTTGCCGTGCACATTGGACGCAGTAAACAAGAACTTTAAAATATTACATATCGACCGGTTTCAATATTCCGTAGTATTATTTATTGCTGAACACAACGCAGAAAGTTTGCCGACGCTCGACCGGTATAAAATTTGTTGTAACACAGTGGGGCTTCGATAGCCTCGGGTTACTTTGAGACAACTTTTCCATTTGCCGGCTGTGTCGAATGCGAGGGCAGTGGAACATGCCTGCAGCAGGCAACAGTCAATAAATCGTCCGGTCAGCTTTCCAGCGCGGGCTGTTGTCCATTCTTTAGAAAACTTGACTAATGCGAAAAAGGAAAGAAGTGGCGAGAAAAGTATTTTGTTCGTGGCATCGGACGTACAAATACAATACGTCACGCTAATTGACGCGGAACATGTTTTTAAATAGAATGTGTGCAGTCGTTAAAATACATAATAATAAATTATGCTACTAAATTATTGATTTAATTAGTTGAAGATCTTGAAACATCGTAAATTCCTACATAGTTTCAGGTGTCATATAATCTAAGTGTCATATAATCACTAGTATACATGTCAGAGCTTAATATTTGTTCATTGGGTATAGGATTAGAAGTCCCTGGAAACGTTTCTTCAAGTTTAATAAAGGACGGTAAAAATTAATTTTCTTTCGTATATAAAATTCTTATCCGCAACGACAAAAACATAATTGTAAAACTTGGGTTAAGTCAGAGCCAAATTGCCTGTTTTAATTAAAAAACCGTGCGCCAAGGGCGTGGTGGGAGATAACAATTTTAGGTAACGACGATATTCAAACAACTCTTTTATGGCCGATTTGGGCGGTAAGCTGCATAATGAATGAGACCCGGTTGTTATATGCCTCACTATATTTATTATCAAAAATATTATGCGAAGTAAGTGGGTCCCGGAGGCAAAAAGTAATTTCAAACTCTAATTTAGGGATATTCTATCTGAGAACATAACAGAACAAATATATTCAGGAAACTAAATCCTTTTGCAAAGGTGGGGTCGATACCGAGTTACGTATAACAAGAAATCATAAAACTATTTACATAAGTTACGTAGTTCCCTTGCCTACAAGGATAGCCCCTCAAAGGTTATTTTACCTGAGGCTTCGCCCAATTTGCGATGGACATGAATTTTCTTAAACCCGAGGAGATTGAGGCAAAGACAAAAGGTCGACCTGGTTAAGACTTATGAAAATTGCGGTCCCATAGACATGCCTCGGCGAACGTGGTTGGAGGAAAGATGCGAAACTTTATACGGTTTATGGGCAACACATTACTTCTAACGTCAAAAAAGTAATTTGGGTGCTACAGAGTGCATTTCTCCTGCCAACGGTAGAATGAGATCTGAATTTTATTCTTGAAGTTTAAAATCATATAGTGGTATAATAGTTATGAGTTTTTATCAGCATAAAAAGTAATCATACATAGCGCTATGAAATTTTATATCAATCTTATATTGCTTTATAAAATTGACAGTCCTCTAGTGAATGACCTCAATTCCGTTACCTATTTTACCGATTTTACGAGCCTACCTAAGTAGTAGTTTATATGCTTTAAATCATAAAACAATAATGAACCAATTTCTTTCAACAATATAAAAAGCATACCTATATATTTTCTCTTTCCCTATTCATTAAGACATTCACACGAATCGGTAATTAATTGAAATGTTAAAGCGATTCTCAGAGCCTTTGTTAGTCTCGTTAATGTGCCAAGGGTTAATAACTCATCGCCTATCTTGGCATAAAAGCTTTTCTGAAGTTGCAAAGTGCATAGTTACATAATCTGGTCTTCCGCATATTCCTTACGCTTCCGAAGTTACTTTTTAATGAATATAAATCAACGAAAACACATTAAGTTTCCATATGAAGCTTCCTAGAACTAATAATGGAAGCAAGTTTCGCATTTTTATCGTGGATCTTTTTTATTCTCGGTATACTCGTATGTAAGTTTTTTTTTCATTATGTTCATTAATCGGAGTAGCGATGTGTTTGTGATTATAAGTGATAATGAAATACCGTCGATAGACCAATTTGGTCAATATGAATTGCTGACGTCTAATGAATGACAATAATTGTCTTACCAATCTACTTTTCGCTTCTCCATACCTAAATATTTCCAAAATCTTAGCTTTCCCTTATCTTAGCCTTAACCTAAGTAGTTGATAAAAGGAACATAGTACTGTGGTATTAAAAAAATATTTTGCAGTTTTACAACATCCTGTAATTTCCACAACTCAACTTAGCCCTCCATCAGGCAACGGCTCCGATCCTTTTGTTTTAACCCCAACCCTTTTCCTCTCACCTCTTGAAAGCCATTAAAAATGTTGCGGGTGGCGACATTTTGTGTGCCTCCATACCTACATGCACATTCATACGTATCATGTTTTTGCTTCACTGAATAGTGAATACTCATCTCATAGTTTAGGAATGTGGTGTTAAAATAATACCGTAAATGAAATTTGCTATTAACTTAAATGTTTTGGTTTTTGTCTTCTGTAGCTTTGCATAGGATTTAGCAGAATATAGAGTTTACGTGTTTTCAATTTCTGATTAAGGAATTCATATTGGTGTAAAATAAACATCTTGACGACTCAGGTAAAAGTACGTGGTAATCTAAACAGGTGGAACATAAATTCTTTAATACATACGAAACGACGATCTTAACCAACACCATCACATTTTTTAACTTCCCTAACAAACTGCAACATCAAAGCTGTCAATTTCAAAGCGGATTAAAAGACAAGATCAAAAAAATATTCTCCACATAAACCTGTATTAAAAAATCTTCAACCGCCCGGAGTCAGGCGTCGTGTATGAAAATCGAAGGCTTCGCCGTCAGGTAAGACTCAATTATCGATGACGCTATCGCCCATGAATATTGATGCGAGTATTTGCATACTCATCGCATCAACCCAACTGAAGAAAAACAAAGACAGATCGTACGGAAAAAATGCACGGATGGGTGTCAAAGACTTAATCGGAAACTTTGATGGTGTGTCAATGGCGGTTTTGATGTCAAGTGAATAGAATTCAGTATTGATAGAACTGTCGCTAATGCTTGGATCTACTTTGTGTACAGTAAAAACATTTTCTATTCTTGATGCTTGTAGAACATAAATGCGATTGCTTATTTACTTTGGCACCAGTATTGTTCCTTCATTACGTAAGTAATGAATAAGATAAACTGAAATTAAACTTTAAGTCCAGGCATGGTATAAAACGGCAACCACATAAATGAAATCATAATATTATCCAGTCGAAAAATTTACATGGCACCTGGAATGTATTTATATCGTACCAATGAATAAAACATAGATAGGATTAGTTCCCTTTGTATTCATTAGTTAGTTTAGGAATCATAAATTCGTTCTCTACATTAAATTGCGTGGAGCTTTTATTTTTTTATTTTACAAATCAAACCGAAATACAAAAGGAATCAAAAATGTCGTCCCCGAACGATTGAAAAATATTGACTTCTGTAACAATAAACAAAAATCCTGCGGCATAACAAAAAAACAAAAATTGCACAGGGCACACAAAGAAATAGATTACAATTCCATACAAATAAGTTCAATAAATCTAAAACAGAAACTACGGTTGGTTTCGTGTGATATACGTTGTCGAAAGTTAGACAGGTAACCTGAACTATTGTAGGCTATATTTACAGCAACATTCAAAACGAATGCTTTAATAACTGAATATTCATATGTACCTACGCATTTTTGGCAAATTTTTTCTCTTAACCAGCTATAGTAAATTTCAAAGAAGTGCTTCAATAACGTTATTACACTGTTGAAGCCATGGCTTGAAATAGGAGTCATAAACTTATTCATAATAAACTCAGCACTATTTTGAACAGACAGTTCTAACTAAAATTATCTTTAACTAAATACTGCAGATAAGCAACAACTTGATAATTTGATACTCCACAAGAACCCCTTTATTGCTATAATTTGTTCAATACGTTCCACAAAATTCTTAAATTTCATTCATAGAAACTACGAAATGTACAAAGATACCTGAAGCCAAGTAACTTCCACTGTAGGCCTACGAGGTGCTTTCATAAATAGATAATTGGAACACAAAACGCAAGCAGAATACAAACGGATTCGCAGAACAGCATGCAACGCTATTTACAGACCCGCATGTGAAATTCATCCTGTGTCCTACAGCCATGACAAATAGAAACCTGCGCTGACCTCAGGTATTTATGGAGTGTTCCCATACTTCGTCTCTGTATGACTGAATGAGTTGTTGGGCAAAGTCACTCGAATTTTCTGACTGATTACACAAAAATCTACTAAACGGTAATGTACTTTATGTTTAAAATTATGACATTTTGAAATTATGAGTGTATTACACACGCTTGCGGGAAAGAAAATATCTTTAGGAAAACAGCGCACCAAGAATTCTCCACAAGGAATTTCTGAGGTTTGTGAAATTCATCAACTCTAACCAAGGCAATGTTTCAATGTGGAAAGAAAGACCTGCTCCCTTGCTGGATAAATAATGGAATCAACTTATCAAAAGTTATGATACATACGTTAGAGAATCAGTATAACCATATTTAGGATCAATATATACTATACTCGTATTATAACAATTTCATATATTAAAAATTTTAACGCGTTTATTACAATATGCAATAACTTCATATTAGCGCGCTTTACATGTATCTCCATATCCTCGGAGTAAATTGGAAAAATGTGTCGTGAATACACAACGTCATAAAATCCAATATAAATCGCATCACGATAAAGTTGGTTTACTCTGACGGGCCGTCGCGCGGTGTTAGCGCACATTGTGTTGTATTCAAATTACTTTATGCTCAAGTATTTATCACTACATAGTATAAAACAAAGTCACTTTCTCTGTCCCTATGTCCCTTTGTATGCTTAAATCTTTGAAACTACGCAACGGATTTTGATGCGTTTTTTTTTTTAATAGATAGAGTGATTGAAGAGGGAGGTTTATATGTATGATAACATCCATTAAATATCAGCATTGCACCCGTGCGAAGCCGGGGCGGGTCGCTAGTTATTTATAAAAAAAACACTCATCCGTTAACGCTAGTAACGTTCTTAATATTAAATACTGACATTTTTAAATAGTTATGAGTAATATTAATAAACCCGTATTTATGAGGAAACCCTTAACAAGGGTCTAGCCTCTATCCTTGTTTCGTTTTAATTTTAAAATCCCACGCATAGGGGAGCGAGCCTAATATCAGTTTTTGAGTACATTTTTCCGACTATTTTGTAAGTCTCCTAGATCCTCAATAACTCATGTGTCCAGGCTGCAATCAAGAGTATATGGGTTCACTACATTTATTAAAATTATTTTTATTTCAAAATTCATTTTTGTTAGGCGTTAGATATATACATATATGATGTGGCATTGGTGGAAAATGTACGTCAAAATATACTTATATTAGTCCCTTCTGCAACTATTCTGACAATAATAAATGTATATGAATCAGATATGTATAAATCTATTCTTAAACAGCAACAAAAGGTTTCGAGACTCCAAGTTCGTTAATACTCTAGAGAGGATCGGAACAAGTTAAATAAGAAACTGCCCTAATTTTTTGATTGTATTAAATAAGAACGTTCCGTAAATAAATTGTCCAGAAAAAGAAATTCAAGTTCTGAGAGAAAATTGTCGAGTTTGTAATGCATAATGCGACTTCCTTATTATGAAAATTACGTTATCTCGGGATGGGAGGCAGTACTTAATTAATTTATGTCACTCAATTTTTGGAATATTTTAAGGAATTCATTGGAGCGGAAAATTCCCCTCGTAAAAAACGTCCCCGAAAATATATTACTTACAAAATTACGAAATTGAGTCAAATAAGTGGGCTTTAATATCGCCTGATATTGCGATTTGAAAGTATTCTTTTGAATATTACGCGATTTTCGTTATTGAGTGAACATTACAAAGTTAGGGAGTTATCAGTCCAGTAATTTTTTTTCGAGGGACAAGATATAGTCGTTTTTGATCCACTGTTTACGTACTAGCTGTCATATGTAAATCTAGTAAAGACTATGTCACTTTATTGTTAATTAATAATTTTATGCAAAAAATTATGTCTATTACGGGAAAAGTTTCATTAGTTATTGATTTCATTCTGAAATTGTCTCCACGTTCAATATTAGTACCATGCCTTATTGAAATAAATATTTAGCTAATACTAAATTAAAAGAGAAACTGACACACACACTCCTTTTTAAGGAGGAACCTTTAAAAAAGAAGTTAAAAACGATTTTTTAACCGTGCAGGACCCTAAAAGCAAACATTTTACACGTTCGCGTTGCAGACAACAATCGATTTGATATTCCAGACGCAGTACGCCGCGGATGAAAACCGCGTGCCGGGAAACACCCGAGGGCAGATACTCATTGCACCAAGATCACGCCCGTTCCAATGCTAGACTCGGTGAGAATATCATTTGTCATTTTAAACCAAAGAGGTTTCAACCCATACATTTTTTTTTTGTGGGTAATGTATTGCCAGCCAGGTTAAGACTAATGTTTTAAATGCTCACCAAAATCACTCTAGTTCGAGTGCTAGACTCGGTGAGAATTTAATTTGTCATTTTAAACCAAGAAGGTTTCAACCCCATACATTATAGATTTTTTGTAGGTAATTTTATTACCAGCCAGTAAGATGTAAATATAAACACGTTTGCCTGTTAAATTCTATTCGTAAAATCGATTTAAATGTATTTAAGCACAGATGTAAAAAGACCTTACAGCCCGACATCTTTTTTTTGTACTCGGGAAAAATCTAGAATTAATGAAAACTTTATTAAATATTATGAATGTGCATTAAATACGGAATTGCTCTCATTGACCGCCGTAAGTAGTGTATTGACCCAACAAATAATCTTTAAAGATCTAACAAAACTGAGTAAGATCTTAAAAATTTACTGCACCAGTTGATCACCGTCGTAAAATTTCTTCGCCAGACACTGCAACTTTATAGGAAGCCACAAAACATTGAGTTAAGATTTCGGTCTTATTTTTAGTTTTACGATCGCTGAGTCTAGTCTATTTCATTCATACAGTTTGATACTTGAACGCGCCACGAAAAAAGACTTGTAAAACAAAACGTTCGCTATAAAACGGAAAGTACCTACAGGTTTTAGTGCCGTCGAACCCCGCTCCGATTTAACAATTCACCAGCTCGCAACTAAACATTTCAGGGTAGACAGGTAGAGGTAATTTCTGCCCGGTAATGTTGTCTAGGTTTGGCAGGGCGCTTTTATTATTTCATTTACCTCGATTTCAAATTGGGCTGGCTTAAATATGGATAAGGATGAATGTAAAACGTATAGCCAATCAAAGAACTCTAGGAAGGCAAAAATATCCTATTTATCGACCTCAGAGGCATTAGTCTTGATACTTTTGGCAAAATGGTATCTAACCAACTGCAACAGAGAGTGTCTATCAATAAAAGTGTCATAACCTACTCTTAGCTACTAAAAATTATTATTATTCAAAATTAATTCAAGCTACGTCAAGACAAGCAAATTAAGTTTATATATAGCGAACAAATACGTCTGACGATAAATTGAAATAAAATGAAAGACGAATATATTATAAACAACCCCGGCGGGATCCCTATTTTATTTCCACTATACAATCTGCATAAATTCCATTACAGAATAAAAATGGAAGTACGTCAAGAATAATTCCTGACGCGAGCGTTTCCATTATTCCGCCGCGATCATCTAGATACCGACGGAAGTACTCGACGTAGCTTTGTTAGTGAAATAGCGGCCGACGCGTGGAACCAACCATGATAACACAATCAATTCAGGATGCACCGATAACAATACGCAAATACATTACTGAACGGAACTTTTTCGCTTAGCTGGTTATTTCAAACTTTGATACAAAGTTTCGCAGAAAATTCTGTAACTGCTGTTATTTTAATAAAGATCCGCGAACCTTTAAGAATACTCGGAAAGTTGAAACCATAATATTGGGAAAATAATTGGAATTTTTCAGTAACACTGGAAAAACATTTTCGTCCACATTCTTTTACATCTGTATCCCGGAACGTGTAGGCAGACGTGAATTTTTGTAGCCGCGTTTAAAGAAAAGAAAGCTGAAACCCAAAAATCCCACGACTTTATGACTTTCTCCAGTCATAAATACTAATCCCGCTACTACCTGATCAAAAAATAGAGCTTAGACCCCCTAAATCGCAACAGCATACCCTTATTCTCCAAGAACAACGAAGCAGTCAAATACAGGACGTATTTCTTCGTATCAGTGAACCTACTAGTCAAACAATGTATCAGTCGGGTCACCTACATACGATCGGATTACAATGCCATCACAGTCGTTGGCATCCCCATCAATACCCAGTTTGATTGCCAACTAAAACACTCGCTCTCAATATCTATTGCGAGGCGCCTGCGGTGAACCACGTGTGACAGCCACTTGAATGAGAGCGGATTCCTTTGATAAAGTAACTCACATTTTGTCTTGTCACTGTTCTGGTTATTGATTTTGTGGTTGGTGCTTGGTTTCCTGATTTATATTTCTGGTCATTTGGGTATGTTTTAAATCATTTCATTTGGATTCAAATTCCTAAACGACAAATCTAATAATGTCAAAATATAATTAATGTCAAAACGAAGCTTACTTTTTTTTAAAGTAATTAAAATCATTACTAGCTTCCATGAGAAGTTTGTCTCCAATTCAGTACTTTTGAATGAAAATACTTTCTTCATTTACACAGTTTCATTTACGATCTTATAAAATATCAACCAGTCGTCTACTGTCAACAACCGAATGCGTATTGAAGCTAGAATCGGTTTACACAGCAGTGGTGACGTAAGCTCCCAAACCACGTTAAGATGCACAAAGACAGAGTGATTGGTTTATAGCATGCCTGCGAACGCAAGCATCTCCCGAGGGCTACCGTACTGTATTATACTACATTACAGAGAATTTAGCAGACGCACAATTGTGTTACTCGGGCGATGATTTACTGTGGCTAGTATATGGTTTATTTGACGTCGAATTCAGTATTGCTTGGATGTTGTAATGAAAGAATTGTTTGATAAATTTAATTAAATTCAATAATTCATATTTACGATGGACCTGTTACTTATGACTTAGATTCATGTGGTATTGAAGTATGGTGGATGGTATTGATTAGCTAAGAAATTTTAATGAAAATACAGCTTATGAGATGAGTACAAATGTCGAAGACTTCTAGTATTATTCTTATTTATGTAATTTATTCTGTATTTGCATAGATTAATTCAAACTGCGTTTGAAATTATAAGCTTAAATCATCATCATCATTTTCAGCCATCAATAATCTGCTATTAAAATAGACTTCCCGAAATTACTTTACGTGCAGTCTTCCATTTACCGAAAAAATTAAATATTTATAGTTTTTACCAACAACATTAAATATTTACAATGTAGAGGAAACAAAAAAGTTAACACACATAGGTGTGTAAAGCGGCACAAAAACACGTATTAAAATATTCAAACATGTATTTTGGGGCTTAGTCAGATTTCCGAATGCGAACGCCTTCCGAGCCCTAGCATAAAATATGAACAAAACGCTCCGCTCCAAACGATTTGTATAAAATACTAGCTATCCCTACAGACGTCGTTCTGCCCAGAAAAGCTTTAAGCGATATACCGACAGCAGCGCCACCTAGCGGGTCTAATTGTTTTGAAATCATCTAGGGACCCATTGGAATATAGGTACGTAGAAAACTTCATCCTAATCGGCCCAGACATTGAAGGTTAATGATAGTGGCGCCATCTGTTAAAAATAAAATACCTACTTACTCCTAACTAATCTTTGCCTCAAGTACAACAACTTTACTAAAGACCATCACATTATAGATTATTATTATTATCACATAGATTCTATAATGGAAATACAGATTCAGCACGCGACTTGAGAAAGGTGGCGGGTAACGGATGGATGAAGGCTGCACAAGACCCGGCTGGTTGGCGTTTTCTTGGGGAGGCCTATGTTCAGCAGCGGACGGCGATAGGCTGAGTATTTAAAGGAAATACAGACACACAGACAGATACAAATTTGTGTTTTATATAAGAAGAAAATATAAAATTAGAATACCGTACGGAGACAGTGTTTCCCTGTTCCCGGTGACTGTGCGACCTATATTATTCCGTTTGAAGGGTACGTAGCGCCAGACCGCGATCTCGACGTCTACGGCTCTCGAGAAAGCATAATAAAAAAGTACTCAGCTTCGTTCCTTCGACCCTTTCCATCGTTAAGTTTTTGTACATTCTTGCGTCGAGGATTGAAATAACAATGTTACTGTGAGTTTTCATGCATATTTTATCACAGCCGTTTGCTATGCTGTTTGAAGTATTTATTTATGTTACTACTTATGTGAATGGGGTGGTCAAATTTTTGAATTAAGATGCATTTGGTTAGAGGCCTCGAAACAAATAACACTCCATCAAGTAGGGTGGAAAAAAATTAGCGAAATCTCTTAGAAAATGTATAATGATATCTAAGTACAATACAGGATTATCCCCATCCACATACACTTTGTATATAGCTTGGCCAATCATAATATTTTCACAATCATACCTACATATAATTTCAGCATATTTACATATCCAAAAGCGAACTGCAATTTACAAACTTCGTTTAAAACCAATAAAATACCCGATTAAAAATTCACATCAGATGCGCAGGGAAATATTTAAAATGATACGACACGTAATTAATGCAACATTTCACATGCTCAGCGTGTTCGTACGGCTTAATTTCGCGTGGCTTGCAAACGAGAACCGATCGCCGATTGACGTGACAACGAAGTTCGCGTCTACTGACGGCTGCAGCGGTAAATTGAATTAACTATAAAGTTAAAGTTAAATGCGTTACATTACGCTTCAATTGGAGCCGGCCAAGCA
This sequence comes from Cephonodes hylas, assembly GCA_030295005.1. Taxonomy (NCBI): domain Eukaryota; kingdom Metazoa; phylum Arthropoda; class Insecta; order Lepidoptera; family Sphingidae; genus Cephonodes; species Cephonodes hylas. The sequence continues at coordinate 8,063,521 of AP025372.1, read as the reverse complement.
TTTTGCGATTGACAATTTTCGCGTTAATGTTGTCGAATTTTAAAGGTATTTTAAATCTGTATTATTTTATAATTACGCTTGTATTTGCGAAGAAAAAGGCGAATATAGATACTTTGATTAATATTTCGACAGCTCTGCGCATTTAAGGTTCATGATGTGTGACTGAGTGGACAGAGAGCATCAGATCTCAGCAGCATTACCTGCTCAGGTGTAGGTAAGACCCATGCCTAGAAGTGTGGTAAAATGGTAACTAACTAACCTCATTTCCAGACACCATCTTTCTGCAAGGAATTACGTATGTATTCGTTGACAAAAATAGTAGCAAATAGATTCTAGTAATAAAACAAATGCATATTGAGGGGAAGAAAATTGTATTCAGGCTGGTGGTAGTCTCATACCCTGAGAAAAACGCCTATAATTACTAGTATTTCATCTTACTTGAATAGGGAGCAACATCCCACTTATGATGATCAATAACTATGATAGCGAGAATGCCTTAAGAGTACAAGGTGAGTTCACAACTGATCATAACACAAAACTGAACTAAAGCATAGCAAACAATACTTTCTAACAATATAAATCCCCAGATGTGTTGTTCTTTTATTTCATCTGAGTCCATTGTATACAGAGTATACAAAGGTTATAAAATTAATTTGCATATCGTTTGCGTGACGGAGTTTAAATATCATAGTTTTATATTGGATAGTGAAAAATTCTCCAGGATAACATGTTATTATACCGTAAAATTACTAATTTCATATATATTTAATAACCTCGTCTCCTTCGAGTTACAGCAGTGCTGATTTAACATTTAAATTTGCGATATTTTTAGGTCTACGACTACTGTATCAACGACGTTCGTGGAATTTTAATAACCATTACCCTCGCTTGAGATCGATAGCTAAAGTCAAGAATACAAATGGTAAATAAAATTAACATTGCTTTTATGTTCGTATGCCATCGTCTTGTATTCAATCACTTTACTATAATAGCCGGAGCAAATTGATTTACAAGGCCATCATACCTTAACGCAGATATAAAAGAGCCCGCCACTACAATTTATTTGCCATCGCGTCCGAATGCCAGGGCACCGCTGGAGGAAATAAAAATAAATAAGAACGGAGCGAGCCTGGTCTGCCCGCCATCTTTTCTCGACAATTTCCCATTGGTCGAGATAGAAAGCAGGGATACGTGAAATCAAAGGTTATCCTTATGTATGTATGCGAGCACTGGCTGATTTAGTGGCTTAATCGAATCGACTTCAGGCTTTATGAGCCCGGTCCTTTTGGGCTCAGAATGCGGTATCATGATTGAAACTAGCACATGTCACGACGTGAAGGATGAATTAAGACGGTTTGATTTATCTGTAAGAGCTTTGCTTTGTGTTGGTTGGTAAAGAGATTATTTGGTATTGTGAAGATCGTTTGTTTACGTACTTACACCTTTTGTTCATATTATTCATCGCCACTATGAAAGCACTGGCTTTATTTTACTGCAAATTTACATAACGTAGAATAAAATATATGAAACAATAGAAGGGGATTAATCGTAACAAAGACTTGAGCATCGGATCAAAGCTACAAAAAAGCATATTTTTAAAATAGAAATATGTGATATTTGCTGGACCAGTGATTATTTTATAGATTATTTAAAATTTAAGTGCAAACAAACACATGTACATACATAACTTTACGTGTGTACTCCCCGAAGGAGTAGGCAAATATGATTGTTTGTATCCATATCCCCTAGTTATATTATATTAATTCCACGAATTGTAGACCAAGGCTATTGCCGTTTTTTGGACATTTTTCTAGAATCTGGGCTGCTACTGTGAATTTGATAATAAAAAAAGTAATAAAACCACGACTTGAGAATCACAGCACGTACTTATGCTGCGAGACCATGACACAATATTATATATGTAACTAGCTTTTGCCCGCAACTCCGTCTGCGTGGACTACAGGGTTGGGTTCAGAAAGAAAATAAGTTATAGTATTTTACTCCGCAGAGCCCCATTTACTTAAATATACAAAAATCATACAAATCGGTCAAATTTTTTCAACGTGAAACCGTAGCGCGCCGGTCGACGCCTTGAGTATCATTATTGCGCGCTTGATCATTATTTTGAAACTGCGATATCTTCTAAGATACTCATTGAAATCAAATGATGTAAAGGACAAATTTATTTTGTGTTAAATAGTTGTAATGAATAACGTATTTATTTAGATAAGGATTAATATCATGTTTGTAAAAACACCTTCACAAATAATGCTTTATTTAAAATAACTTTGGTTAGAATAAAAAACGTTACAGTGAGCCAACCTTAAAAGATAGACATATGCTGTCACTGACTTTTTTTTAGAATTTTTAAAGGGAAATAATTCTGTCATACTTTATTTTAGCGAAACTTTAACCGTTTCTGCAGCGTGCGCAGCGGAAGCTCATAAAAAGGAAAAAAGATCCCCGATTTTGAAACATTCTTTATTGCTGCTCCGCTCCTATTGGTCGTAGCGTGATAATATATAGCCTATAACCTTCCTCGATAAATGTGCTATCTAACAGTGAAATAATTTTTCAAATCGGACCAGTACTTCCTGAGATCTTAGCGTTACAACAAACAAACTCTTCAGCTTTATAATATTAGTATATGTAGATGTACATATGTGCCTATAATATTCATTGAAAGTGAATATCACCAACGCCGAATACACACAAATCCACGTATGATGATTTCTAGGTATTAAGAACGTTTTGATTAAAATATATGACTAGTTATGAAACTCGTAAAGAGTAGCAAACCTAACATAACGATAAAAGTCTGACGAATCCTGAGCCGAAGATCTTTTAGCCTAAGATCCCACCACTGATTTACTACATACATTATGACGTGAGTCAAACACACATTTTTACATTCGTGTATGAATAGGAGAATACTCTGATATACCGCAGCCAGTCAAAATATGCCCGCAAGTAATTTTAATTAAATTAATAAAAAATAATTTTCGTAATAAAATTTCATGCACTATGTATTTAAATAAAATATCATCCACGCCATAGCTATGCATGTAGAGAATTCTAAAATCCATAGGTGCCGTTCCACACTCAGCCGCAACTACCCCGCAGCCAGGTGCAAACAGGTGATATTTTGGAGTTTTTTTACACTCATAGCGTACTCGGATGATTTTGGTATCAAATTAAAGCTGATTTTTTTTCTAATATGATGATATATGTCTGCCTGTGAAATAATAGCCGCAAATTAGTGGTGCCATCTCTTAAAAACGCGAGATAACCGAGATAAAATGTTCTCTGCCGGCGGCTCAAATAGTAGAACCGACTTTACATTGACTCAAAAACTATAATTATGTAATTAATATTTAAAAAAATACTTTAAAGCAATAATAAAATCTTAAAGTAGGTTGTCTGGAAGAGATCTCAGTTAGCGATAAGATCGCCTATTGTGCCTATACTGCATTCATAATATTTCATGAATTGACTGTCTCGTGGTCTTGCGGTACAAGTATGTGCCGCGCGATCTAGAGGTCCTGGGTTCGATTCTCGGGTCGGGCAAAGTGTTATTGGGTTTTTCTATTAGGAAATTCTCAGTAGCAGCACGGAGTCTGGAAATGTGCCCGAAAAATGGCAATAGGCTCGCCCCCTATTAAGTGGGACTGATACATACATGGCGAAATGTGGGTACAGAAATGGATCTCTGTCTACCCCTTCGGGGAATATAGGCGTGAGGTATGTTTTGTGTCATTTAATATTGTGTATGTATAATATTGTACAGTGTACAAAAAAGTATATAAATAAATAAATAAAAGATTTATTTCATAATCAATTTTTTTATTAACCAAGTAAAAATTATAAAAGGGTATTTATGAAGTATACAATTTTGGCTGTCTTATTTTTTTACAAAATCAAATACTATGCATACCATAGTTGAAGAAATATTCATTTCTATTACAGTTCGGTAATACAAATATTAATTAGTAATTAAATGTTGATTAAAAAAATAGCATAACCTAAGAATTAACTAGGAAAAGGGTTGTTGCGTTTTTAAAGGTTGAAAATTAAAAAAGGTCGTTCAATAATTAATTATCGGAAATGCCGAAATATCAGCTTCTTCAAAATCAGTATCTTCAATCAAATTATATATTTTATCAGTGTATTAAATTTTGTTATTGTTTAGTCAGAGTCAGATTCCTCGTTGCTTTCAAAATCACAGCTGTCGCTATCGACGTCGCAATCAGAATTTTCGCTAACTCGCGTTTTTAAGAGATGGCACCACTAATTTGCGGCTATTATTTCACAGGCAGACATATATCATCATATTAGAAAAAAAATCAGCTTTAATTTGATACCAAAATCATCCGAGTACGCAATGAGTGTAAAAAAACTCCAAAATATCACCTGTTTGCACCTGGCTGCGGGGTAGTTGCGGCTGAGTGTGGAACGGCACCTATGGATTTTAGAATTCTCTACATGCATAGCTATGGCGTGGATGATATTTTATTTAAATACAAAGTGCATGAAATTTTATTACGAAAATTATTTTTTATTAATTTAATTAAAATTACTTGCGGGCATATTTTGACTGGCTGCGGTGTATCAGAGTATTCTCCTATTCATACACGAATGTAAAAATGTGTGTTTGACTCACGTCATAATGTATGTAGTAAATCAGTTGTGGGATCTTAGGCTATTTGTGTATCTATCCGATGACAAAGTGAATGTAAGGCTTTCGTTTATACTTTATTTTTGCCAAAATCGATTTACGTGATTGCCGTATCATTACAAAAATTATACGTCAATAAACACTAAGGAGATTGCACTAATTAGTATTCTTCTTCATCAACCCATATACGCCCACTGCTGAGCACGGGTCTCCTCTACCATTGAGAGGGTTTAGGCCATAGTCCACCACGCTGGCCTAGTGCGGGTTGGCGGACTACACACCTAAGAAATTCCTAAGAACTTTTAGGTGTGCAGGTTTCATCACGATGTTTTCCTTCACCGTTAAAGCAAGTAATAATTCAATTTGAATACACACATAACTTCGAAAAGTCAGAGGTGTGTGCCTGGGGTTCGAACCCGCGACCGCCGAAATTCACGACCGCGCGCCTATACCTCGAGGCCATCACTGCTTGCTTATTAGTATTACGTACTCGTAAAAAACTAACTAGCTCTCATTAGTCAGACTAAAATATACTCTAAAACATGATTGCTAAGTACGTCATAAAGCTGATTCACTTCGAAACAGTCTTTTGAAACAGCTCTTTCACGCTATCGCTGAGACTCTGCATGCTTCTACCGCAAATTATCTTCACATCTCATGTTCAAATCACATTGTAACAAAATGTACTCTAATTATAATTGTCACAATTAAGCACCTTCTTGCGTGTATTGTTCAACCATTTCACACGTATTCACAGAAGCGTCTCGCGTAAAGTGGTACATTTATCGCCGCGTACTTTCATGTAATTAGAGTAAAATTATCACTCGCGCTATATTAAGTGATTGTTCAAATCTTCAGTAATTTCATTGTTATTGTTCACTTACCAATAAACAAGATGCGGGAATTTCATATATCACACATCTATGAGATAAGAAATTTTGAAATATGACAATATTTTTCTGGGGAAATATTCTACTACAAGTAGGTAATGATATACGGATTGATGAAAAAAACGTTTGTTCTGCAAAGGCCTAAAAATCGACTAACATAGCCAAGTGACGGTAATTTATTTATCAGGCTAATAATGTTCAACATTAATGCATATACGTAATAAAACAGAATAAAAGGTAAACGAAACATTATTTATGTATGCCATGATATCAGAACTATAATGAAAATATTTCATTCCTGATTTTGGATGCAGTCCAAATACGACGTGGGTATGGAAAACTAATAAATTTTATTCCATGAACACGTCCCTATCAGATTTCACATCCAACGTGGAAACAAACAATTTTGGTATTAAAACAAATATTAAAATTACTACAAGTACTTATCGAATAATGACTGCCTCTAGGCCTAGAGGGTCCAGGGTTGATCCCTGGATTGAGCAAATGTTATTGGATTTTTAGGGAAATCTTAGTAGGAGCTTGAAATCGGGAAATATGCTCCAAAACTATGGAATGTTCGGCCCCTGTGACGTATGAGCTGATACATTATTATGTCAAAGTAATTCATTTCTTCCTAGGTATGTCTGTGGGTCAAATTGAACGTGCGGTTATGCATAAATGTCGATCAATCGATACAATATGACTGCGATATTTAACTTAAAATCAAAATTCTAACCTTCCACAATGATCGGTTTCTTTTTAAACTGCAACAGCTGTTCCCACAAACATCAAATATTCAAAACAAAACGGAAGATATGCCACCGATCTCCGCATGTGAGATTCACGCTCTTGTGAAGATTTTAATATCGCCTCTGGTTTAGAGTGGATGTAGAAATGGTGGTTTTTCCCTTTAAAAATTCGAAAAAATACGTTGTATTGTTTCAAAAAAGGAGGTACTGCCAATTGTTGGAAATAAAAATTGTTCAGCCAAAATATTTGTCGGCGTATGCAGTATCAGTTTCAATTCGGAATCAAATGGTTTTTGATGGGATGTTTTTTATAATTCTATGGTAACTCGATTCTTTTTCTACAGCATAACGCGTTTCCGATAGCCCTCTTTTTAAAAGCAAAAGTAATTATTTATCTTTGCTTAATTTCTTAGAAATTATTGAACCTGACACCCAATTGTGGGTCTTGAGGTCTCGTTTGGGAGAAGTAATATTGGGTTCTTCATGTGGTTATTTTAGTAGTTGTAAAGTTGACCCTAAAATGGCAATAGGTATGAATTCCATTACGTCACTTTTTTCACGTCCATAGCCTATGACTTCATGCTTAAATCTCAATAAGACAAGTCAATCTCCATCACACGGATAACCCGAGGAAGTTCTGTATAATTAACTGAAAGGTACGAATTATCTTGTTCCTCTATATTCGCGTTGGGCTTACGAGCCTACAAGTACATAAGATTAATCAGCGATAACATGTTGCGTAGGATGTTCTGCCTGGATTATTTATGTGTTGTTTCGGCTGAAGGTATGGTTATAGTAGCGCCGCACGTAATTGTATGTATGAATCTATTAAATAATTAGTTAGCGATGTGAATGATTATGCTGCTACGTGTAGGGATAATGAAACTGCTGCCGTATATAAGGTGTTAGGAAAATATTTACTCTACTTACTTTTGGTTTGAGTATTGTATATTATTGTTGACTTTTATATTGAAATTTATTTTAAATTGTATTTTTAAATTTTCTCTCGTAGGACTATTGTACCCCACGCAAGACTGCAACGACCACTGATTTTATGAATTTGGTTCAAGAAAATGTGTTAACTTAGCTATTTATTCTATATTAAATATTATGTAAAAAATTAGTTGTAACTATTTCTTACTCGTATATTTAAAATTTGTACAACTTTATTTTCGTCAGTGACTAAATACACAACAACTATAGGTACGTTTAAAAATGATCAAATCAATCTCAGATCACGAACATATCACGACATTGACATTGGTATCTCTTCAATGCACTAATGCATGCCTTTAGCATTCCCTCATGAGCGGCCGAATTCCTACCCAACTTCTATAACCCGGCGCATCAATTTTCCCACTCAATAATTCAATGTTGTCAACCAACGACGCGGAGCGATTTAGGAGCCGACTGCGTGTGACGTGCCAGGTCCCAGCTTCAACACCCGTTCAGGATATTACCTCATCGTTCATAGTCACGCTGTTGGGAAGCAAAATTTGAAGTGTCAACAAAACTTGCGATGTATTGAAATGTACGGTGAATTTACGACCATACTTGAGGTTCTTATTGGGACATAAGAATGTTAAAAAAATATGTTAATGATAAGCCTTTGGTGAGGCTTATGCCCAGCAGTGGGTAAATGTGGGCAACAATTATAAATGTTGATGAAATGATAATTCAAAACGAACTATGTAGCTATTTAATTGGACGCGGAGATAAAAGAGAAAAAAATTGATGTAACTTTAATTTCATTAAAAAGCTTAAAAGGCTCGCCATCAACTCATTAATTCAAAACTTCTTAATGTAGACTATTAGACACTTAGACGTTAAATTGAAATCAAAGATAAAGACATTTCCAATAACCTACATATTATGTACCTACATATAAGGAAAGTTTTACGTCATGCAAGCTTATTTTCCCCTTTGAACTAGTCAAACTAGCTATTTCAATAGAATAAAGATCCTTTAAAGAGCCAGTTCCATAAGCATGTCACAATACCACCCGTCTACAGCATGATACATTTCTCTGTGCAAATGTCCATATATTAATTATATTGGCATAAATATTGTAATTTAAAATGAAATTATTGTATTTGAAAATCGTGTGATTATAAAACGTGATTTTAAAGTTTATCACCAAATGAGAGCAACACGAAAAAATCTGCCAAATTAGGCATTTAAATGTGAGGTTTAGTCGGTGTAAGTATTTCGGGTTGCCTATTCAATAGAGTTTTGAAAAACATATCCATAATAAGATTTCGATTACATCAAGCAATTCATTTATTAAACATTCCGGTATCCATAAAACTTCCAGTCATAATAAATCGAGCATAATCAGCTAACATTTTAGTATCGCGGTCCATCGCCTTTGTTTCGCTCCGTCGTTTATTTGACTTGCGGCTTTAACGTCAGTCTTTCGAGAGACTTGTTCAAGAAATGTTAATGCACTTTCTCGAACCTTCCTTTTTACTCGGAAGCTGTTCGTGCTTAACATGATTTTTTTACTTTAGCCTTTGTACGAGTTTTTAATTCGAGCCATGAATCACCGGGGAAAAATGAGGAATGTATATTTATAACAGTGGAAATATTTTAGCGTAATAAATGTCATATTCCGTTGCAGTGGTTTGAAAATATAAAGCTGTGTTTTCATGTGGTATTTATATATTGTTGATTTAAATACTGTCATGGTTGGTTTGGTTTATCTTAATTAAGTTCAAGCATTACATAGGTAATATAAAGTTAGATATTATTAATTTGTAAAATAGTATTTTATTTGTCCTTATAAGGTAAATGGATACTGATTTTTACTCATGCAAGTACCGGATATGAAATTTGCAGTTTAGATATTCAAACGTCTTTTGATATACTTAAGTACATAACCTGTACATATTATGTTTCCCGATGCAGAGGTGTATTTATGCACATTTTTAACACGCGTGTTGCAAGTTCTACGTAATACAAAGGTAGCAAACCTTTTTTAAACGGAGGCATGTACTCTTCGCTAGTAATGATATATAAAAAAACAGTTTTCTGTGGAGTTAGTTTCTTTCGATCAAAAACTGCACACTTAAGCCGCGGCAAAATTCAAATAACTATTTTTCATTCCATCCAACTATATCTATCGGTCAGTAGATTTTTCAAATGAAGGTTAAATAAACAAATCTTTACAAGTCGAAGAATAAACAAAATAAACTTGTGTGTTTATGTGACTATAAGGTGTAGGTGTTATTTATCATTTACCTGATAAAGGTTAGAGGTCTACGGTGGATGCAAATTCTTTCAAAGGTTATTCTATAGGATTATGTCCAAGCGCTGACATCATATGGCTGATCACTTACGCAAGCTTTGTTGACTGACCTTTTCATTTATAGAAGAGGCCGGTGCCCACCAGTGGGACGTATATGGGCTGATGATGATGATGATAATGGTGATGACGACATTGAGAACGTTGTAGCGAACAATATTATAGGAGCTACCCGAGGCATCTGTATCGCGAGGCACAGATTTTTTTAATATGTTATGTTAAATCCGGATAAACCAAATCAATACTTACTCAGACTTACCTCAAATAATATTTGCTCAATACATGATTATACATCATCGGTTAAATTTAGACCGTTGACCTTAAAGAAATAGGAAGTATTCGACCCGTCTCTGATTCATGACTAATATTTACATGTGTGTAAATACACTGATGCACCGAACAGGTTTAGAAAGAGGATTTATCACGATACCACGATGACCCTTGGTTATTTTTAGCGCCTCGCTCATTCGCATGCTATGTACCACTTGGAATAATACTCAAAATGTTACCGTAGACACTGTCATTAATTGAATACAAATTTTATACGTTAAGAATAAGATTTGCATATAGATGGAAGATTGTCAGATGTTGAAACGTTCATTTGCATATCATTTGTACGATAATTTTTTATTTAAAAATTATTTGTTAATAAAATCAAGTTAAATATTTCTTTGTGCACTGTGTTTGGTTTTTAATGCTTTACCACTTTCGACCGTTACATCTAAAGACAAAGTTTTACCGTCCTGGATCTTAATGTTATTTATAGCAATCAATTAATATTTAATCTGAAGTCTTAGGAAACAGTAGCAAATTGAAATAATAAAAGTTCAAAAATATATACCTATATTAAGTAGATAGATTTCACGGTAAGTTAATTTCACTGCAATATCGAATTCCTATTGTAGATAAGTTTTAAACATTCAATTTCTTCGAATAATCCAAGCGTCAAAGCTCCTTTCCTAGAATATAGCCGTAGCCACCTGAAGGTCACTGTAAATAATGTCAGTCGCCTCCCAGACGGAATAAATGGGATTAGTTCGAGGAATGGCACATTGTTTATAGTTCACCAGAAGACGTGTATGTAAATAAAATTGTGATTTAACAAAAAGGAATGTTTCTTGGTAACATCTCTGCTCTTTATAACGACTAATTGAGTAATAGGAAAAATTATAAAAATTATAGACGACAAAATAAATCAATAACGTATATTTTTTGGAATTGGAATTCATTGTTTTTTCAAATTTATTGTTTTTTTAGTTTTTGCGCCATCAGGCTTTGAGTACATGCCAGTAAACAAACATGTAAACGTTTCTGTATCGTAAAAGGCAAATACAAATGGTTTGTTCGCTATAAAGTCTTTTCCGATTTCTACATCGAGGCCTGTTTCTTTGCTTGTCGCCTCTTTAGTTGATTTAGTGACTTCTTCCTTACAAGGTTTCAGACCAGGTTTATCCACAGTCATTGTCACCCGCTGGACAAAACCGCTCGGCAATGCTGCTGGCTCCGATATATTTCTGCAAATAACCAATGATTTCATTTCATTCAAATTGCAACATTTTATTATTTAAGGTCACATTCATCATCACATTTCTTTCAGTCTTTATTTATTAATCCTTATTACATAATCGATATAATACTTGAAAAGGTCTAAATTAGCAAAGAAAATTCTGTTCAATAAACATTACCATTTTTTATTTCATTCAGCCGTTAAAAAGTTAAAACCGTGCCCTCAAAAATCTTACAGTTCTTTATATAGCGTAAAAAGTAATGCAAGTGGTCAGCGCATTGATTAAGAGCGATTCAATTAGTGTTCAAGTATTACCTCAAAGTTTAAACAATATAGTATATAGAACACATAATATAAAAATACTTGTACAGAATTAGTCTGCGCATATCATAAATTTATTTTCTGTACTAAAACGTTGATCGTTATTTTTTTGGGGATTATACGAAAACATAACAATGAGCCCTTATGGTAGCTCGCAGAAATGGATTGGCTTATAGCAAACCTACATAATCGTACCGATTAGTGCGAAATAATCATCTGTCAAAGTCCGACGGTTTAGAAAATACATATCACATATGCAGAATTTAACATTAGACGTTTTACATTGTTTCCAAAAATCTGTATAAATAAACTTACTTTTAAATTTATACGCGATAAATCAATTATATGAGTAGATACAAGAAACTATTCACCGTTTCCCAAACTAAATTAAATATACTTTGATGTTTGAACGATCAGTTAGTAATATGAATCACTCACTTGGTTCCCAAAGGATCACTCCACACAGTCTTCACTTTAAGTTCTTCCAATACGTTCCTGATGTCAATTTCCGATGATAGCTTGAACTTTGGTATAGCTACTTCCATAGGTATTTTACTTAATCGTCGATTTTGTATGATGTAATTAATGAATTTACCGTTTCCTTGTTTAATAACGTAGTCCAAACTTTCGTTTTTAACACTGATTCCAAACATGAAACGATAACGTCCATTTTGACCGACGGGCAAGTCGACGAATTTCACATTCAATTCCGGATAATATGCCATTCTCACTCTCTTCTTCAATCTCATCATCTCAACAATTCCGATTTTTTCGCCAACCTCATTATAAAATGGAGCTTTCTCTGGTTCAGATTCCAAAAATGCTGTTGTCCATAATCCTTCATAGTCAAGGGCATCCAAAATTACAGAATTACCGTTCAAATCCAATTTGGAAAGTTTAGCAGAGAATATTTCCCGCATTGACGTCAGAGCCTTCTTAGGGTTGCTTCGTATAGTTCCCTTAATTATACCAATCAACCAATGACTGCAGATGTAATTATCCCAACTCTTATTGATCACAAGTTTATCATCAAATATAAACAAACGGGTTCTTGATAGTATGACATCATCGCCTGTTAGTTCTCGTCTGGAAACCAGTGCATAATACTGCTGTCTTATACATCTTTCTTCAGGTAGTCTCAGCAACTTGAATAACTCTTTCCGAGCCAATCCATTAGAGCCTTCAGCAAGGGCTGCAAGGGCCATCCATATCGACAGCGGGGAGTAGACATAATGTCCAGCTGTCTTCAAAGCTACACGTTGATTCAAATCCACGGTGAAATCAAAGAAACCGCGGCGAAACTCATCAGTCACATCAACATCATCACCACACTGACCGAAGTACACAAGTCCATAATTTGAATCAAAAGCTATACCATTATCAGGAACTGATAAATTAGCCTTTGAACCTATAACACTTCCACATAATGTCACTATTAAACCAACTACTAGAGTCCTCATTTTGATCGGTCAACCGTCAACATACGTTTGAACAGAACTATGAGTACGTCGGGCTTATATTATTACTGCAATGACAAAACGCTATGCAAATAGAATCGGCAAAACTCGTTTTGGCCGCAATTTTTTTTTCCACGTAAGTTTATAGTTCGTGTCATGATCAAGGACGTTAGACGCTTATGACCTATTAGTAATTGCTGTTTTGTTTTTATTCACGACTACGCTATGCAATTTTAATTGTTCCCAATCAGCGTAAAAATTTAATAACATTTTGAACTACAAAAAATTAATTACGTTTTGAAAAACATCATCTGCCTTGCATTTATTTATTAGCGCTATTATTAAAATATCAAGTTAATACTGCATATCTTATTAACTTTCCCTCGTAAACTAGTTTTATAGAGTACTGTTAAAAATATAGTACCAGTATACAGATACAACTTTATTTATGTTTTAAAATAAAAAGAAATAATACAAACTTCGGTACTCGGTAAATTAATTTAAACTGCCTGATCAGGTCTTGTAAATATGCCACAAAACAAACTACTATATGTTTCCGCGTCGAAACCAGCGAAGAAAAACATTCTATCAGCAATAAAGCCCTTTCCAATTTCAGCGTTAAGTCCCGTATCATATTGGTTTCGGCTGCTAATCTCCTCTTCATATGGATGTAGTCCAGATTTATCCAGGGTTATTGTGACGCGATGAACAAATCCACTGGGCAGAGCTGCTGGATCTGATATGTTCCTGCAATATATGTATAGACAAATGCTTTGCCGGTGGTCGGACATTTATATCCGACTTCAAATGAGGGTATAAGGATACATATTTTAATCTTTTAAACATAAAACGATAAAACATAGCACCAATACTACATACTATGTAACCAATAATGTTACTAAAACTTCCACATAATTTAGAATGCAGCAAGATTTTTATACTATATCTAAGTCCCCTTATAAACGATATTGATAGTTCTGATTACAATTTGAAGTAATGTTTACATTAAACGATTAACTCTTATATATAGTATAAAAAGGTCATACACCCTCATCTGCGGCGCTAAAATTGTAGGCAAGTATTTTTTAATTAATTATTATTATAATTTAAATTATAATTTATTTATTATAATGGGGTCTATTATCGTACTTCTTGAAGGTTATAAAGAATCGTCCAATGAAGAGCCTAGTTTTGCGTAACACGGTTATGGAACTCGGAACCTCTCATTCATAGGGTATCACCAACGAGCCAACTAAGAAAACATCATAATTTAAATGTAAAGTTATATTCCGATTATAAAAGTCAATTCAATGAGAAAGAACGGTAATGACATCATGCCACGATGACAAATATGTCACGGCCAAGCGCTAAGTCGCATCTTGACTCATAAGTAAGAATTGTAAATGTTAGGTATTTTTAAAATACATATAATCTTATAAATTGTAAGTATATAAACTTTAAAAAAAACAGTCTGAGATTGTTTTTATAGAACTATGGCAACCTTAGTGAAATAGACCAGAACTCTGACAAAAACACAATTATTTAGAGACGGTCAATTCTCACGTTGTTTAAAATAGGAAACGGGTTTTGAAAAAAAAAATATCCGAAAAATAGCTACGTTATACATTAGTAGTATGACTACTACATTAAAAAACTTAAAATCTTAGATAAAACACTCAAGTAGCAACTTTTTACACACGTTATAATTAACAACGTTTAATCGATAATGAGTGCAATTGTTATGTAAGCTTCATTGGTTTCCCACCATTGTGCCAGGTTGGTTCATGGTTCGGAAAAATAGTTACTTTGAATGTTTGGGTATATCTAGACTTTGTTAGTGAATACAATCAGCTTGAACATACATGAATTTACTTTTTATTTTCACTTGCTATTCACTATGGTACAGCACATTTGTACTATCAGTTTTCTGAGACCATTAAATTAACGAGAAAAATCAGTACCTGGTTCCCCAAGGATCTTTCCAAACGGCTCGTACATTAGCATCTTCCAAAATACTCTTCATGTCAAATTCAGAAGACATCGACAATCGAGGTATGGCCACGTCTAACGGTATTTTACTCATCCGAAGATTTCCTAGAGTTTCAAATATAATGTTGCTTTTAAATTTTTGTATGGTTTCTGCTAAGCTTGTGTTTTCTGTTAGCAGCCCAAACATCAGACGGTATCGACCATTGTGACCCACAGGTAATTCTAGCACCTTCAGCTTTAAATCAGGAAGGTATGCACACTTTACTCGTTTTTTCATTCTCATCAATTCAACTGTGCCGACGACTCTACCCACTTCATTATAAAACGGTACTCTTTCGAGTCTAGCGTCCTTAAAAGCATTGGTCCACAGCGCTTCATAATCAAGAGCATCCATAATAACAGAATTGCCACTCATATCCAAATAAGGAATATGCGCTGAGAATATATTCCGCAAGTTCTGTAAAGCTCTCACCGGATCGCGTCTTAAAGATCCTCTAATTATTCCAATGAGCCAGTGGCTGCATACGAAATTCTCCCAATCCTTATTAAGTACTACCTTCTCATCGAATACAAACAATCTAGTTCTCGAGAAAGTGACATCATTGCCGGCAAGTTCTCGCCGTGAAGCCAGCGCATAATATTGCTGCCGGATGCATTTATCTTGCGGTAATCCAAGCAACTTGAATAGTTCCTCTCGAGCAATCCCATCAGTGCCTTCCGCCAGCGCGGCCAGGGACATCCATATTGATAAGGGGGAGAACACAAAGTGACCTTGTGTTAGTACAGCAATGTGTTTGTACAAAGCTGTTGTGAATTCGTAAAGGGCACGACGATATTCTAGACTAACATCAGTGATGTCACCGCACGATCCGAAATACACTAATCCATAGTTAGGGTTAAAAGCAATGCCGTTTTGGGCCGGCGTTAAACTGTTAGGATGAATTTCTATAGCACCACTTAATATAATCAAAGGCAATAAAATAACCACAAACTTCATTTTAAACGGCCTACACTCACTTGCGCCAATAAGCTTTTAAATAAAACTGGAGTTTGACGAACTTATAACCCTCCAGGAACAAAATAAAAAAAAACAGACTAATCAAACTTGTCTCGACAACTTATTTTTAACAAAGATTCACTTTATTTGCTGCAAGGGTCGTTGAAGGACAGGAGGCGTTAGCACGTCCATATATCTTAGGAAGTTTGATGGCCTTTATTTTTAGCCACAGCATCGGTTTTAATTGGATTATGGTGTATTTGTTTAAAATCAGTTCTATTGTCTTATAATACTAGTGGTTATTTTTTTCCGGCTCAATATCTTTTGTAAATTGCTTCTTACATGAATATAATATATATATATATATACATATATATATTTAAAAAATGCAAAAACGATGCTTAACATGAGCTTAAGTGCATTTTGTTCTCAACATATCCATTATAACATTTTATATTTTCTTAGGATTGTCGTTATATGAAATTCAAATGTAACTTTATAGCTTCCCTCGCATTAATACATAAATATGTACATTATATTTTTACTCACATTATTTCATCAGTGTTTTTAAAATACGTAGGCATATTTTTATCATTCACTTTTTCTAATGACTTTAATTTTTAAATGATAAAAACGTTGAAATTAATACCTACTTGAAATATTTCATTCGCGTCCAACTTCAACAAGGCGTATTTTTAAAAGACCTAATTTCTCCACTAAGTTCGCAGTTGTCGTCAAAAACACGTTCCCGAAGATACGCCAACAAAGCTTGATTAAATCTGCGATGTCGGTGCCCTAATCGAAACGTTGTGAACATACATCCACGACACCACACTTGCCGACGATGCCAATAAATCTAGCACCCGTCGACCGAGCGATTGCCCTGCTTATGTTGTCCTAGTAACTTGCCAAATTTGAATTCCAATCTTGGATCGTATCGAGTTGATTTCGTTCAGAGTACTTTGTATTCAACACTTGACAATGTAACTAAACTAAGACTATGAATAAAGCTAAAAATGTAGATGACCTACTGGATCATCATTATTAGCCCATTTACTTCCTTCTATTGAACGGGCCTCCTCTACCATTGAGAGAACTTTAAACCTTAGTTTTGACCTGATGCTTTTGGGGCAAACTATGCCAAAACTACAAGTCCAGTAATACCAGAAACACCAACCTCATTTCTAACTGAGCATAACTCAGCTGTGAACTGTGAAACATTAATTGTTTTAGCAAATAGCTTTTAAAATAAAACAGGAGTGACAGAGTGATTTGTACAGCGGAAACCGTTGTTCCGGCATTCGAATGTAAAGGCAACGTTCCGCTCTCCCGTCAGCCATGTTCGACTGCAACTCTTGCGCTCGACACTATCTGACGAGAATGCTAATATATTTCCTTCGCGCTGTTTGTTAATCTAAGTGTCCACAGGCGCTTAATACTTTGTCTTCAACAAGGTCTTGGCCTTGGTAAGATAAATGCTTAAAGTAAATACGTATTTGCTATTAGTAAATATATTTTAGTGTCTTTTCTATGTACAATAGACTATTAAAATCTGGCAGTTTTAGTATGATTGTGACATAATCAGTATTGGCTCTCGATGACAAATAATCTCTGCAAATCTAAGTCAGATAATTAAGCCGTTAAAAGTAACGGAATTTCAGTACTTATTATGACAGTTTGTGAAAGTCAGGTTCCATATCCACGCTGGGAATCTTCGTATGGTCCACAAACAATTTTTTGGGTCTAGGTGTTTTGTCTAAATAGTTTATCGTTGTATCTGATGCCCACGGTTTCAAATTCGATCTTGTGCATCATAGCATTTGATCGCAAATGTGTATGTGAACGTTAAGATTACTCATTTTTATCATATCTCATTATAATATCATAAAAAAAACTCCTAATTGAGTCTTGAAAGTGAAAACAGTATAATCTCACTAATCCGGCACTTCGATAGATCGGGACGTCCAATAATCCGGCACCCTTTGCCCACGCCTCCCTAACCCCACTATACCTGTGCGCTTTGGTCACTTCGTCGTCGACTAGCAGTCTAACCTCAAAACTTATCACGTGCACGTGCTAACGTATTTGTTTTAATTACATATGTACTTACTACTTATATGTTAATTTAAAACATTACATACATTTATTCTCTCTATGAAATGCTTTATTTTATTTATTACCTATGATTTTTTTCTGTACAACCCAGTAATTCGAACATTCCAATAATCCGGCACCCTCCGGTTTTCAATAGTACCGGATTAGTGAGATTACACTGTAATAAATTTCAAATAAACAGTACTACTAAAACTAATGTAAACTTAATTGAACTACTAATTTCAAGTGGTGGAAACTCGAATAAAATAAAAACTGCAATCCACGCTTTATAAAACTCAGTTCATTTAAAAATACGAAGCAAATTAAATCCTTCTGGTAAATTCTTTGCAAATGTTTCCCAACCGGTAATACAATCGCGGAACTTCTACTGTCTGTTATGGAAAAACTTTGAAAGCAAGAAAATCTTTAAAACCTAGCTCTGACAGCTCATCGGAAGTTCGCAAACAAAGAGCCGACTCGTGTAATAAACAGAGTTGCTTATTTTCACGGCGAAATAATAATTTACAACGAAGCAAACTTAGTTCAAGCTTGCATGTCGTATAAAGTACGATTTTATCGCGTTTATTCCACAACAGCTGTATTTGGTGGGCGGACTCAGGTGTAAAGGGGATTTAAAGTTCATTGCACAGTCAGAGGGCGGGACCTCCACTCATATATCTTACAGAGTGCTTTGATAAAGCCTTAACAATGTGCCTCCAAGGAGACTTCGCTTTAATATCTAAAGCTATTGATGTGGCTGGTTTGAAACATTCTTGTTCAGTGGTTTTAAAAATGTTCTCATCTTTGTTGGTGACGTTAAGTTCGTCTTCTTTATATTTCGAAAAATATTTTCTCCGAAGAATATTACTGAATTCAATACTATAAACAAGGATTGTTTGTTTTGTCTAATTCTGTTTTAACATAACAAGGTCATTCGTTTACTATTGCTAATATCAAAACTTCACTGCAAAAAAGGCACCTTTTACTTCTTTGAATTAGTGTCAATATGATCAACACACACCTATGTCTTTATTATATTAGTATAGATAATTATAACAAGAGCATGTAAGCGCCCTAAGTAATATAGAACAAAGTGTTAAGTGCTGGAACTAGCTAAGTACTAAATAGCTTTTGGTAACATCTGCAGCACAAACTTAGAAGAAGCCGTATTTCAGCTTTAATACAATGTAAGTTCTTTAATTTTTAACATAATAGATTTCCCTTGGTGTATATGAAGTGTAATCATTGTTTTTGTATGCAAATCGCAGGTCGAAAAGAAAGTTCACACCTTTGAGGTTTTTAGTTAATTTTAGTAGTAAAGTATAAGTTAATAATTATTTATCACCCACTAAATAGTTAAAATATTTGAAGACCTACTTAATAAATTTTATATATCACTTAACTGTAGTAGATCCGAGCAATAAGATTCACATGTGCTTATATAAATGCTAATGACACGTAATAGCCATCCTAAATAATATTTTTAGTGTTGCCCAAATGCAAGAACAAGACGAGACTTAGCCAGTCTTGGTCTTGGTCTTGCAGCAAGAGTCTTGCAAGTCTTGCAATTACCTATTAGTATATTACTATTTATTAAAGTTTACTTTGAATCTTAGAAAAACGTATTAGTATTGGAACATTGTGAGCTTGAATTAACATAGCCATTAGGGTGTCCCAGCTTAGTAGGGCGATTTTTTTTTTCGCGAAATTAGATACGCATACCCTCTATATTTTTTCTAATTGACCCTAATAACTCAAATACGAAATATTATCGAAATTGGATAGCGGTAACCCGTGCCGACTTGATGGCAAAGTTTTAAGAAAAAAATTGTATGGTAATTGTAGAGCACATATAAAAACTCAATTTTTATTTTCAAAATTATATCCTATTTCACAGGTATTATATATTTATTATTAAAACAGGAATATTTGTGATATTTTAATTTAAAAGTTTTCATTTTACTGTTAGGATAAATCACAGGAAAAATTGCTTTAGTTTCCCTTTAAAGGTGACTTTTTCACGCAAATGTTGTATCAGTATAACTGCAATTTGCAGTATCACTAGCGACTTTTAGTGTCATTATTTATTTCTTAACTGCTTGAAAAGAAGTATAACTAGTCTGTGAAGTAAGCAACTCATTGAGAAAAGTGTCAAAATTTTTAAAACGATTGAAGAAAAGCAAGACTAGTTTTTGATCGAAATAAAGTCGTTTATATCTTTCTAAAAAAGTAAATCACGCAGATATCTTTCCAGGGGATATATGAATTGATGGATCCTCCTTTAGTTAAGCTTTAAAATATTATCATTTTTGGTTCCTGGTCTCCATCATAGTGATATAGAGACAAGACAGCTATTTCATGAACCAAAGACCAAAAATGCTGAAAAATATTCTGTATAGTCATTTCTGAGTTAATTTTATTGACAGTTTCCCAGGGTTTCAAAGTATTAAGCAAACATAAGTCGTGGTAAGGTGCCGTCACTGATAATATACAATGCATCCAAGCCTTAACATGGTATATAGCGATGCAAATCTAGATGTCTAATAGTGCGACTATTTATTAGTAATTTACAATTAAAAAATAAGTTACGACATTTTTAATCAATTAATTGCTTCGGCCATCATGGTGTCTGGTACATAGAACTTGGAGATCGAATAGTCAATTTTCTTTCTGTATCACCACCAAAGAATATGATTATAGCTATAACTGTTAATTCTTGATAGCCAACCCCTAAATTTCCTTCCTAATTCTGTCCGGTAAAACAATGTATATCTATTTATATAACTATATCTATTATCTAGATTTATTTTTATCAATTAAAGGGTACTGGCGTGTGCAATATACAAAAAGTAGTCCAAGCTTGTAACAAACTCTTGACGACACTGTACGAACACATCTTGCGATTTTTCCGCATTATTTGTTGATCTCTTCAGAGTCGGTATAAGGCAACTTATTTCTTAAAATTAGTTTATTAAAGCTTAAATAGGCATATAAGCCCTTTAACAAAAAATAATTAATCTCGAATAGTTAGATTTGCGATTTACAAAATTCTATTTTACTACATGAATTTTATTAAACAGAACTGCCAATATTTGTTCTTTACAGATAAGTTTTAAGCCGTTATTTTAATGTTTTGCACCCCCCTATTAAAATTTGCCTTTGAAATCTTAATCTGACATATTGATTAAACAAAAAGAGGCGTTTACCAATACAATAAACAAGCAACCACGAAACTTCCATGCGAATATTGCGACGCGCCGAAGTTCATACAAAGTATGTAAGTACTGAAATACATGAATGCAAGTCGGCACGGGTTGCAGTGGTCCTAAGTTCATGAAATTTTATTTATAAGTGTTTTAACACCATTCGAAAATAATTAGAGGGTATGCGTTGACAAAAAAAGACTTTGATTTTTTTGGGACACCCTAATAGCCATAGTAAAGATCAAGCAGATTAATAAATAACTGAAGATTTGATAAGAAATTCGAAATATCAACTGAACCTATATGTCGTTTTCCATGGAAGTAACTGTTTCTTAATAAACATTTATGATTTATAAGCTTACATTTGCTAAAACATGTAAAAAAACAAATTAATTACAATAACTTGACTGTATTTTAAAGAACCTAAGAATATTTTAACCTACGCCCTGTGGCGGCAATCAAATAGTGTCAAATGTTGTGATTTCGGCGCGGCGGCAACGATTGTTGTATATGATTTCAAAAGAAGCCGCCGACGCGTGTATCATAACCATGTACTTCCGAAAAGCGGCAAATTACTTTGAGAAGTAAGAACAAAACCTTTGATGCCGCATTATCAAAGTGCCGATGGTTAAAACATAACTATGCATGCATTTAGTTTGATTTTAATGGATATTTTTTTATTCGCTATGTAGGTATGTTTATGGTATTAGTCGTAATGCGCATGGGTCCAGTTTTTCATATTCTTTGATACAGTTTTTTGCGTCTCATAGAATTCCTAAGCGTACCTATACACCGAACTGTTACACCAAACTACTCCGTCAAATAGCGCTAAGTCCTAGCTCCAAGACGCAAGAGTCTTGCAGGCTATGTCTTGTTCTTGCTCAAGTCTTGCACGGTCAGTCTTGGTCTTGGTCTTGCTAAAAATACGCGGTCTTGTTCTTGGTCTTGGTCTTGCAAAAACGCAAGAACTGCAAGACCAAGACTGAATTTGGGCAACACTAAATATTTTATACAGGATGTATTTAGACCGTGATCGAAAACTGAGGCAGGTAATAGCGAGGGTGATCACAAACCCAGTGGTGATATTAAAAATCCCGACAAAAAAGAAAAAAAATTACGTTTTCCATACAACCATTGGTGTTAAAAGTATGTGGTTTGTATGGAAAACCTCAAAAATTTTATTTTTGGTCGGTTTTTCTTTAATGCCAGGGGGTTTGTAATCACTATCGGTATTACTTGCCTCAGTTTTCGATCACGGTCTACATACACCCTGTATATAAAGTATATTCCCAGTAATTGTATTGCGAAACATTAAATTCTCAATATTTATGTGTATATCAATGTAAATTTGCTTACGCCGATACCAATGTTCCTTGCTGATTGCCACTATATTTTTGCCATGAATTTTCAGATACCTCGGGCGTATAAGCATAATTAGGCCCTAATTCCGCGCCAAAAGCCTCACAAGCCAACTAAAAGAGATCCTACATGACTTAACTCATAAGCCAAATGGGGAGACACTATTCAAATCCCCACAATGATGTGGAACTCAGGATGCAAACACAAAGGGCTTTGGGAGCTGTTTGATATGTCATAATAGCGCAGCCTATAATAAGGGAATGCCGTGCAAGCCGCCGATGGTTACCCACAATGCCATGATTTATGGCTTGTCTGTTCTATTGTTAGCTTAATGAGATTGCTCCGTCAGCAGATCCTACAACGCAATTCGACCTTACGTGATTTCCGCGTCTGTCACTTCGCAAATTGATCAGTGCATTTACACCGTATTTACTTATGTGATGCTCGTGTATTTTTTATGCTTTTTTGTGTATTATTTATTTTATTTGGGTGTTTATTTTATCGATATTTAGTTTTCAATGTATTTGTTGAGCAATGTTTGATTATTAATTATTCACTACAGAAAATTCCACTCGCTTCTATTAGCAACTGGAGTATGGTTCTCTTACCGCTTTCCTCCGGGTCAGGTTACGCCTTACTACACACTAGCTTAGTTTAGGTTGGCGGACTATCCATTCCTAAGAAATTTTTAGCCGACAAATCTTGGGTGTGCAGGTGTTTTGCTACACCATTAAAGTTCATAGAAATTTAATTTGAAATTAGTTTAAAAAGTAAGGGGCAGGTTCCTGGAGTTTTAACCCGCTACCTCAAAGGATCCTCGAAGTCGTTAGGAGACTTATTAAGTTCATCATTAATTTAAGTATATTCTAACTTATTTCTTATAATTATTATAGCATAATAATATATTATAATTTTGTATTTCATGTGTTTGCGTAAAACTTTTGGCAATTCGAATGAAATGATATAAAAAGACTTTCTTCAGAATTAATAGATCCAATACGACATGGGACAGACCTCTGTCTTTTTCACGTCATATTTGAGCGCCCAATAAGCCGAAACATCTGCAAAACTTGTTTCGTGTAACATACGTCAATCTTAATCTGCTCGCGTAACGAGGAAAATCGTTTTACTGCGAGACAGCGCCCTACTTTCGCAAATCATTTTATTGTTACCAAGTACATGGAATTTGTTAATAACAGTGATGAATAATGTAAAACAATGGGCTGTGGTGAGCGCTGAAATAAATTAGGTAGTAACTTTATTTGCGAATTTGTACATGTATGACGTATGTATTTAAGTGGTATACATACGCACAAATGGCATAAACTTTCGGAAATATTATATTTTTCTTATGATTATGTTTTATTCCTATTTATATTCAAAATATTATGTCATAATAAAAGATAAGACAGATATCTGGAGAAAACGCAGTCAATGATTTCTTAATAAATTGGAAGAGTCATATTGCTGAGATTTATGTCCGTGTATGAATAAAAGAGTATATGTACATACGCATATTATATGCATAAAATGTCCACAATTAATGAATACTTACCTGCATGCATACATTTAAGTAGATATGTATGTATGAATGAAAGAATTTCTTATGTATGATCTATTTATAAATACTATAATTTCTCTCTCAGACCAATCGTGCTTCATCTCTCCGTCACCCTAAGTGCCCCTATATACAGTTTTTGTATGACGCTAAATGAATAATTAATTAATTTAATGATATTCCTATCACAACAATACACCGTACATAAATCAAGCTGCACTCTAGCCCGGGATCACTATGCATTGGACATGAAAAAGACCGAACGGCGCCGTCTGCGATCTAACTACCAAGTGATTTATGAATTTCATTTCTGCTGAAACAACTGCTTTCTTCGTCCTTTGCTTTTTCACTTTTTACTCGCTAAATGGACGTAACGAGCATCTTGCCTTAATAATGGAAACTCGGAGGAAAAATTAAAGGCTGCATGCGGAATGGCAAGTTGAAATTGATACCGCAAACTTTTTCATCCACAAGAAATGCTCGGGGTGAAATTCTACTATCCAACCTGAAGCTCCACGCAACGAATAAAAATGGCTACCAAGAGATATTTCCATTTCAATTTGCCCCTTATTCGACGCTACCTTTATCTCACTAATTCAAACTGAAAAAGGCAAAAGGTTTGTGTAAAAATAATGGCTGCGCCTCGCGGCGTTGATGTTCTTTGTTTTGAATCTGATTAAATATTTAGTAAACAGTTCAACTTTGGCTTTGCTTTTCTTCAATTTGATATCGTGAAAAAATATCCATTAAAGACCAAGAAAAGGCGTACAGTCAAAACGAACATCGGAAGATAAACATCCTGAGAGACCCGCATGTCTTAGTTATTTCAATACAATGATGAATTTATTTTGTACATTGATACTTATAGCATCTTTTATGTTGCAATAGTATAAATTTCTTATTCCCGGCAGGGACAAATGAAAGGAGTATTTTCACAGTTGCTTTCTTTTGTTTCAAGCCTCCTATAAGTGAAGCAGACAGTCTCTATAGAACATTTCTTTATATTTCAGTCAACTCATTACGTGAGCAAAGACTCCTGGAATTTTTTATCTCTTCGTTTATGATTAAGTTTTTTTTACTAATATTTTATGTATAGCCAGACGAAGAATATAAAAAATACCTTAAAGGTTTCTTAGAACGAGTAATGGATTAAAGTCTGTTCAGTATTTAAACTATTTCTTTACTTATCTGTGAGTAGCGAAAATGCGAAAATGATGTAACTTATACAATTTTCAGACAAGCTTTTTAAGTCAGTGAATCTATCGAAGAGATTTTTATTTTATTTTTTTATTATCAAGGGATTTTGTGCTTTGTTTTTTTTTGTTTACATAATTCGAATTAACTGTTGATAAGTCTGTACTGCAAAATATTTGTAGATTTTATATTTTTAGCTATTAAAATTTCTCGTAATTATTAGATACCCCAACCGTTAAATCTGTCAGTCAATTGTTAAGTTATTGTTTTTTTATGTGAAAATTCTCGGTAGCAGCGCGAAAATGTGCCCAGAAAATAAAAAATGTGTCCAGAAATGCACCTATGGCGACGCGAGTTTGTATAGTTTGAATTATTTTTTGTGGGGGTTTAGGCGTACTTATACATTAACATAAGGCAAATGTAGCATTAGAGCTATAAAAGCCGCAGTTACACTCCTTTCAGCTTTATTCAGGCACCTTGTTTGCGTCATGGTTGTCGATAGTCTGACCTGTATAGTATTCCTGTCCATTTCCCTAGTGGTGACCCAAGAGGTTTGTCACCGTTAGTTCGATGAATGAGGTCCAATTATTATCCCTACTGTATTTCCCGCCCCCTATTCCATCCAATTTGAAATGCTGAATGCCGCAGATCATTATAAACGTCATTATCTAAAGATACTCGTTCGTTGAATCTATAGAATGAAAAATATGAAAGACCAGGGCTCTCCATTGGGAATAGATATGTAATATGAAGTTACATTATGTTTTGATAATTATAATGATCATAAAACCACAATATATTTGTATTCCATCTCTATACTTTTATTTATCATTTTGCTTTATTGTTTACGCCCATTGTTGAAATAGAGTTATATTTCCCTGTAATGCCTATGAGCTATTTGCGTGTAAAATCAATTTTTTTTTCTGACCGGAACGTTGAAATCAATCGCAATTTCAGTGAAAATTTATATTCCTGGGTGTTGTATAAAAAGTTTTTTATATAATAATATTCACCAAAAAGTTCGGGGTCATTCGATGAAAAAAAAATGTTTTTCTTTAATCATGTTTTCAGTTTTAAGATTTTAGGGTTGCTTGTACTCTAAACTCACGCTTAAAAGTATGTAGAAAAAAAAACAATTAATATTTGACAACTTCTGTCCCTATTCACCCCGATGAATCTATTTACCCCGCAACCTCATAATTACCGTCTACTGACGAAGTTTGATACTTTAATTCCTACAATACTCGTATAGTTCGTATAAAGTCAAGCTGCGTGTGGTTTTAGCATTGCTCCGTCCATACTGATTCCTCTTTATAGCAGTCGTTCGTCCGTCACTACAGACCTTAGCTCAGTTTTATGCGACGTCTTGTGGCAGAGGATATTGCCTTAGATTCCACTTTTACTATCTACGTCTGATGAAGTTCATATAAGCCAAGTTAAATTGCCGATCAAGTAGATTCTAAGAAGCTTTGAATAATGTAGGGGTCGCCGATTGTGAATGAAGAGTGTTGACAGACTTGGCTGGTTTTATTACCTATTCTGTGTTCACTAGCTTAGGTTCATGACTTGGTCCTCTTCTGTATCATTGTTTTAGAAGGAAAGTAGATAAATATTTTTATGTAGACCAGATAATGGAAACGAAATAATTTTATTGATAAATAATCATACTATATTGACCGCTTCCCTAGAAAAACATAGGTGCCGTGTTGGCTCTTCAATAATGCTTCTTGTAATAACAACGAATGGCTTCGAGATGCTGTCTGGAAATAGCACATATGTAATTCAATGATACCAATTTACGAGTATATCCTAATTTCAGCTTTATATAATCGTACTCGTATATATCTGACCCAGGTTGCAATGAAAACATATTTTATGCTGAAGATAAAATGGAGTCCAATATGAATACCTAATATCATTCCGTTCGAAACCTTATTCAAATATTACATTTAAAAACAAGATAGTCATTAAAGCATAATCGAGTTACGACATCCAATAATCGAATAACTGGTATTCCGCTTTGTTCGGAATCAGAAAACACATTTTCAGAACAGCAAAAGTTACAAAATGATAATCTGATGTTCTACACAAAACTTATAATTTCGCCTCTTGTCTAAATGCAAATTTTTCTATTCAGTTCAAAATGCTCGGCGACAGGTACATTTGAATAATACAGTGAAAATAAAAGATGAAAAGAAAATTGAATTTGGCGATGAACCGCGACATGCGACGTCTGTTTCCAACACTTTATCATAATTAAAATTCGTCTCCAAATGGTGGGTATTGTTTTATTTTAATTTCGTTTGTATTCTTTTTTTATTATGCGACCAGTGCTTAATGAACTGATTCAGAAATATATATTATTTTTATAATAATATTTGCACGTTTCTTCTTTTTATATACCTTATATGTACGATGATGACAGTCATTGGAAAAATACCATTACCACAATGATTGCACTTTACGTTGACACGATTATATCTATCACGTATATACTTTGGTCCATATCGGATATAATTTAAAAATCCTACCATCACTTCTACTAATAAGCGTTATAAAATCCTTATCTATAAGAATGACAACTGTACCAGAGTAAGTAATACTTGGTGACAAAGAAATAACTTATACCAATATAATTCTATAACAAAGCCCATTCTTAAAATACAAATTAGCTAATTCCCTTTACGTTACACGGTCCGTCTTCAATGTCTCATTAACTAATTGTCACTTCAAACGTAAAATTAAAGTGCAAAGTTTGTTTTGCAGCATCACTAATAATAGACTCCACTATTCCGCTAAATTAGTAGTTAGCCTTTGGCTTTGTTAGCTTATTTGGTTTGAAACAGACAGACGGCGGAATTATGGAACGCTGTTGCTCACTGTGGCGGAACAAGAATGGCACCCCTCGGTCTTTATCTTTATTATTAAGCTAATGGAAACCATTAATTATGATTTCTATCGATTAACTATCATCTAATTAATTTCTGCATTCTTCTTTAGTATTTTGAGTGGTTAAGTTTTAGTTTGGCGATGTTTGTGATAGAGTCGCAATAATGAAACCTTTCGCATTTAATTCTTGAGCCGAAAAAAGTGTTTTTTTTAAGCATTATTCACATTCCCATGTTTGCTAAATTTTGACTAAATAAATCGAGTAACAACAATCGAATGTCCCTACTGGACACGAACGTCCTCTACAACTCCGAAAGCTAAGGGTTAAGGTTGTGGAACTACACTACAAGTACTACACGTCAAAATATTCCTAAGAACTTTTAAACCTCAAAGACATCAATACTTCTATATCATCATGTTCGCATGGTATACCCCACTACGCCTATTCGATAATAAGTACATTTTAAAGCCCGTCAGTGGCAATTAAACGCAGCACATAACAGATTTACCAGACCGGGGCGCAGTAATCGGAGGATATTGAGGCGCGGGAGCCTAATCGGATGACGTCACTAATTCGGACATGTGATCACAATGAACAACGATCGACTAAGGGTTGTAAACTTTATGTTGACGTTTACGAGGCAAGTTTACTACGGTCGGGAATACTTGGGGCCATTGTGCTATATTAAATTTCAGCGACGCAGCCATGGGCTGGTATGTATCTGAATTATTTAGATCATTACGATGTATCCTTGCATCTAACTTGTGCTGAGAGTACGTTCGAATTGAATTTATTGAATTTTGTGGTATTGTTCAAGAATTTATTGCATGCACGAGAGAATATTGAGTCTTGCCAATAGATGAAATCTCTAAAATGATTTATATACTTATAAATAGTATATAAAAATATATAAAAATGTTTTTTTTTTAATGTATTTTAGCATTTTTATAACATTACCTCATTATTGTTAATTTCCTTTAATATACATCCAAACAAAATTTTGAGTGTATTCTAAGAATAACTTAAGTTATAGTGCTACAAGACTCTCGTATGAGTAAGCATTGAGTTCACGTGATTTCTTCAATTAAAGCTTTTTGTTAATCAAAAACCTTATCCTTTAACCCATTTTTAAAAGAAATGTTATTAGGACTTATGACACCATTTATTACAGCCATGCCCATCTTGATTATAAAAACTTACTATTTCTATTACTTACCCATGTAAATATTGCTCCCGAGGTAGTTCTATTTATTATCCTCCAATCCGAATTTATTTACCGAAAACAAAAGTGCGAGCTAATGGTCACGCATGAAGAATGAATATGTAACTACTGGGAGTATTTATTTACGAAAAAGGCCACCGTTACCTGTAATAAAAATAAATATCTTGTTGTTTCCCATTTCCATACAGTAATATTTTACGCAAGTGTCAACAATGTTGCCAGTAAATAGAATTTCTGCCGGTATTCACGCATAAAAAGGCAATAACTGTCACGAGAGCAATACCCCTCCTTAGCTACCTCCATAGATCTTTTAGGCGATAACTTAAGCAATATTTGTGCCTAACATCCTTTGTGTTTATCGTGCGTTCAATAAATATGAATTGTATAAACTTTCTACGTGACATTTATATAACAGTTTTTTGTTACGATATAATATCTAGGTTGAATAAAGAACGTGAATAGATATATAGTGTTATTGCTTTGAGTATGATTGAGTCATATCAGAGAGAAATGGACTTAATGTTTTGCTATTGAGTGTCATTCGGACAAAGATCCAATAGTATCTACAAATCTGAATCAAATTTGTAAGTAAGCGGAAATATGTATATAGAAGCGCTGATACGGGTGTTTTATCAATGTAAATCCAGTAATAAATATGTAAGAGTCACTAAAGAAGAAAGAACATTTTCATTAATTTCTAAAATTCATCAAGCTATGGTATTTAACACATAATTTGAACCCATAATTTACTAAGAGCTGCATCCATATAGTGAACAAAGTCGGTCTCTGTTTCAAACGTAGTTAAAGTTCATCCCAATCAGAATCTTTCAAGTTTAAAATTATTCGTATCGAAAGAAACGTCCAAAAAGATTCCTTCAAAGGCAGTTGCGGTATTTCTATAGAAACCTAAAACATGACACGTTTATTCTATTGGTTTAACTAATAATTGTTTATTATGGGATCAGGATATTCTCATTTACACGTTGGATTGGTTTTGAAAAAAGACTTAAAGCTTAAAGATTATTTTTAGGAATTTTGTTTGACAAGTACCGCCGTTGACTGAACATATAAAATAATCTGTCTCGTTTTCTCTCCCAACATAATTCATAAACCTGAGCAAGACGAAAACTATATAAACAGGCTCATACAAAGCTTAATTCGCCTAAAGCATGCATATCTGATAAACCGCACATAACTTAGTAATTAAATCACAACTAATTGAAATTTCACTTGTCCTACCATAATATCCATTGGAATTTAATATCTAACACCAATTTATCAATTTACATGCAATCCGAGCTACGCAATCAAATTAATTGATACAGTATCACATGCCATCTAAGTGCACTTGCGGTCAAATCGACGATACCCTCTTAACTATTGCTCTTAATCAAGTAATGGATTGGATTAGGAATGCATCTTAAACAAATACTAATTCATTACGCGAGTTAATACATTAATCGGCTAAAGTAATCTCCGCTTTGATGACAATCTGTTGATTATATTCTATGGGATATATATACAAACATTTGGTTCTGCACGGTACATTACATTTAAAACAACTGTGATCTGGAATCTATACCTAATACCTGACATATTTTTATACATTTAAAAATACAAAACCACACGACTGTGTTCCCCGAAAGAATAGGCACAGTTGCATTTCATTTAGGTATAAGTTCCACGCCTATTTCTATACTTCGGGAGCTAATGAGAACTTACTTACGAAATAACCCCATAACACGTCACTTTCTTTCGTCTCACTACAGGCCCCATGGCCAGCAGAGGTCCTTTCCTCTACAACAAAGAGGGTTTAGACCTTAATCCGTTATACTGCAAAGTGCGTAACACTATTAGAATATCTCTGAAATGAACAACCATGATCACGGACAACTTAGATTTAAAAGATGGAATACTTTAATTCTATGTTAAAAATAATATAAAAAATCCTGCGTTTTTCATCTTAATAAGTCTAGAGTAATCAAGACCATGTACAATATCATGTAAAAGATAGAAAAAAAGTACTTCGTCACCTACCTACCCATCCACACCCACTCAGGCTGAATAGAAGGGAGCCGCGTCTCGAGTACTAATTTATATGTAACACTAGTGGTGCTATATGTATAACTACGTATGCGTAACTGCAGACTTCAAAAAGAATATTATACCCCAAATTATGCCACCTTTACCGTAATTGATACTTCGTATTATTCTATCTATTAGCCCACAAATTGGAATTATAAATCGACTATTCAACGTATTTTTTTTTAATTCGAGCCAGATTACAGTACCTGATATAAGCGTCTTTATAAAAAAAAAACTTACTCTTCGGCTTCACATTATTGACCCTGCTACAAATTATTTATAATGTTTCAAATGTATAGTTTTGCCATCACTATTTTGTCAGGCGTTTTTTTTTTATGTTGGAAAATATAAACTATGCGAACTTATAAATCTGAATCCTTTCCAAGTCCATATCATAAACTAGACGGACATTTCTCTCACACATAAGCTAAATTTAGAGGGGGTATTTGCGGATGATATAAAATATATCTCCCCGGTGTGAAAATTGAATGTCTCAATTCTAAATCAGCAAAGGAATGAAAAAGAAAATACAGGTTTTCAATAACTTTATGAGGATGGTCGAAATCACTAAGATTATTAGTTTGGCTTGATGGAAACTGTTTCTAACAGGCTACTTTGAAAGTCATTGGGACGAGGCCTACGTCGTCCTGCAGACGTCATAACGCTGCAATTTTGTATGGTTTGATATCTATGGTCACTTTCATGGTCAATGGATTTTTTATGCTTCCTTTAAACCACATCTCAAAATATCGAGTAGCAAACTTAATATCCATAGTAACATAACATCTCATGCATAGGTACTCGAGGGAACTCGTGAATTAGAAAATATTCCACAAAGTTGAAAAGAAGGGCCGCAGGTTTTATCCATGCACTTATACACATCCATGTATTATCCCTAAGATATATATCAGTCCGAAAAAGTTTTTCTTACCTCAAGCTAATTCGACTCTGTTATAACTCTACCACTGACAAAAAGTTACAACCGTGATGTAACCCTTAAGCGTGCTTATACTTATACATGAATCCAGTATATTTGTTTAAAAATTACCAGGCAGGTTAAGTATCTGCATACACTGTGAAACTAACACGTAGAGCACACTAGATTTAGTAAACATCGCGTTTATAAACTCCTCGTTACCTTTCACGGCTATCAACTAGAACGCACATACAAGATAGAAATCAATTTGCTCGCAATTTGCAGTTCAGTTGTATGTACATACGTACGGCTCATACAGTTGCGGTGCAAGCAAGTTCGCTGCGAACCAAACCAGTACCGACTGCCTGATTAAACTCATAAATTCGTACGCCAGATGGCGCGCGCCGCGCTGTAAATCTGCAACCAATACGACATTTGTCTCTATTCCCCCCGGCGCGATTATATCTCTTTATCTGCACTGTAATCAATTCAAGTACAAACTCATTCGTCAGTGTTATTGAAATAATACCCGACGTGAATCAGCCTTTTCCAATACGAATTTCTTTTTTTCTTTTTATTTTTCATGTTCGGATGTTTTTCTTTTTTATGTAGGTTAATGCGTGATTTATTGTTTTTATTGTACCAATATTTGTTGTACTGAGGTATCGAATATCGGTATATTATCGAAAAGATGTCTTAAATTAATAAATAGCACCTATTTACCTATTTTCATAGTTGTCATTTATTGTTTCCACTTCGCTGATCAAAAAAAATTAAAGCAATTTTCAATGCACAATAACACGCAAACAATAACACTTCTATTTTCTACAATTTAACTTTTAATTTTTACAGCAATATTTATTTAACTAAGAACTATAATGAACACAAAATTGTCTTCATTTTCAAGTTACGAGCACTGAATCTAATTGTTGTTCTCCGATAAAATCCTTTAAGCATTTGAAAATAAAACTCGCTGAAAACATAGACACAATAAAATGAAACGAATCTCGCAACGCGTAATATTATTTCAGTGGAAACAAACTCGGCGAGCAGTTTATTTTTAAAATAAGTGAAATTAAATTTACCAAACGAAACAAGATCAAACTGGAGATAGAGAAAATTACGAGTGTTTCTTGAAACGAACTTGTTGGCTCCAAGTTTATTTGTTTTGCCACAGTACACGCGAGTTATAACCAACCCGTTGTACACATGTACATTACTCGGTCCAACTTTGCGCTCAGCTTAAACGCGCTCAATTTAAACTTTACATTCATGAATTTAATTTCGAAGAACAATTAAACCGTGCGCCGTTGAAGACGTATTCGAGAACAATGCGAGACGGTTCATGTTTTTAACCACATGAAATTAATGACGTAGATAAAAAGTATAGATGAATGGTTTTTGGCTCTACAAAGTGGCTAAAATGACGTCACTGTCCGCTGTTATCTACATATATCTCGAGTTGTGACACCTTTATTAATAGAATTCAAAATTTTTATTATTTTTTATTGTTTAGAATACGATGTCTACAAAAATACCTACCCAGAAAATAGTAACAGTCTGCGCGAGACTACATGGCAAGACGAGAGCGTATGAATAAATCTCTATCCATTCTTTTACAAATACAGCTATATTATACATTCAAACCTTCATCACACATAACACATTATCGCTATTAATTATTATACTCACTGTATACCCACAAAGCACAAGCTTACACGTTATTCGGGAAAGGGACTGAATATAATTCTCAAACATATTGTCATGACCGTGAGAACAGGGCAGCTTCGCGGAAACCGACCAACGAATGTCGTGGTGTATTTTACATTGCCGTAATTATTCCACCTGTTTAATTACATCTCCAAGCGTCGCTTACAGAACACAATATTGTTGAGAGGACATGCCATCCATCAGAAAATTGTTTTTTGAATAAACATTATTATAATGTGAGTGATAGTTGCTCTATAATATTCGATATTTCACATCATACTGAATTAAAATGATTTTAAACATCGCTTAAACTGAAAGGTTTTTTTTTCGATCAAAGTCGATTTTTAAATCGAAGCTAAAGAGCCAGGGAATTATATTTATTTATTTTGCTGAAAATTGTCATGTTGCATTTATTTTTGCTGTTAGCATCGTATAGAACTCTACTCCACCTCGCAGGTATCTATGTAGCTGTGTGAATAAATGAATCGTTACTAGGCCAAAATATTGCTGTTATAGTACATACATACATATATGTATATATCAGGGAATATTTTTGTTCTAGCTGCTTTGACAAAATAAGTAAATGCTTACATTATCTCATAGTTATGCTTTAATTCAATGCCATAATGTCTTGGCATGTGTTATATATGTATATAGTTAACAGACTAAATGAAAATCAGACTACCAGTATACATATATACCTACGCATTTTAAAACTCCGCACTATTGTTTGCGTACGTGCCGTCCTAAATAAGCTGTTAGGGAATTTGTCACGTCCGTATAAAACAGCCGACATAAGGGGAATTCGTCTGGAACTACAGAGATTTCGACCACACGTGCCTTCAAAAAACCCTGACTAAGGCTTTTGGTTTGAAAACAGAAATAATAAGAGTTTTACACGTGTAGATACCGGTAATAGATATTATCTGTCATAAGGCGCTATATGCAGGAAAAATGCAGTTATAGCATTTTTGTTTTCTGTCTATCGTACCTCATATATTAAAGATATTTAATTAAATAGATAAATAGAGTATAATATGCTGAAAATTTGTTTGAACTTTATTTTTAGGCAGCGGTTGCAATAATATGCCGACAGTTAAGGAAAAAAATCACACCATTCTATGAAGTTTTTTTTTTTTAATAATTCCACTGTAAGATTATTTCTATAATTTCTCCTTATCAACTTGACGTTTTATGACTTTTGTATGCACAATATTATAACTTACCACAAACAATTTTATTTTCCGTTGAACACACCATAAACAACCAGAAAACCATTTAATCTTGACCCGACTGCAAACCAAGTGCTTAATTTTAAAAGTTGGCTGAACGAGGATTCCATAAATCAACTTACGAGTCTAAAAGAACATGGCGGACAATTTGGCTCATGTTCAAACAGTTTGGTCTTTAACGGATAAAATATTACAATTAATCTCACATATTCGCTTGTCACAATACGAAATATGTTCAAAGTTGCAATACAGACAATAACACGTGTAATCTCGGAGAGGACAATGTTGTCTGGGTCCAACTAAAGGGAGAACTTCATATTTTTGTCCGGGTTTCATGTCTCCCAGAGGAAATATGTTTTGCACAAACACTCTCACTCGTGTATAAATTTAAATGCGAGCGAAATTGTCGTATTTCTGTTGTTTTATGCACGAACGGAAATGTAATGCTTAGAGTTTGCACATTAGTTAATGAATTTTATATTAAACATGATTAATTTTGATGTAGGCATGCAGTTTTGGCATTTAAAAATTCCACTCAATTATAGAGTGATCAAACAAGCACTTTTACACATTAAATGTAAGGTTTTTTGTAATATTTATTAGGCGTCGCTTTCACTATAGTTAGCCACTCATTGACGATATAAAATATTCATCTCTCCTTATAACCGCTGGCATAAACAAACTCTAAAACGTTAAATTACTATTTATTCACTTCTTAGAATCATGCATATAGAAATACTGAATCATGAGGACTGTGTAGGATATAATTCGTCCGGAGAAATTCAGTACTGTCAGTATATTGACAGTGAATACATTTGCCGATATCTCCAACCTCCTAGTCTCTACCAGATCTATCATTGTTTGAATTTGTTCGACGTATTCATCATATTCTGAAAACATGATAAATAATTACATATTTGTATAAAATTCTTAATTTGTGGTAATGAAAGGCTGCTGTCCTATTTGTAATTAAATATGTGTATTAATAAAACTATTAGGTATTCCTAAAACTCCACGATTGAGAGAGAGTTAGGTCTCAGTTCACGATACTGACCTGATTCGGGTTGATCGACCCCATTTACCTTATAAATTTTGTTGCTCTCAAAGTATTCAGGCTATACCTATATTAATTTTTTTTAAGATAAATAACTTTTAGCAATATAAAAAAATATAATTATTAATTCACCTAAGTCGTCGTATGTTAAGATATTTAATAGTATTTTCATAGTTTTGTTCCTTTGCTCAATAATAAGTTCACTCATTTTAGCCAGTATTAGCGGGCGAATATTTATATTTGTATATAAAAATATGTCGCTTAATATCACTCCCGAAAACTGGAAAAGAAAATCAGCTATTAAAATATTTAGCCTAACGTTCATTAAAAAAATGTATATCTTTCTATCCGTTCTGGTACCTCGTTTTGTTAGCTTGGCCGTATATACAGGGTGTATTTAGACCGTGATCGAAAACTGAGGCAGGTAACAGCGAGGGTGATCACAAAGCCAGTGGCGATATTAAAAATCGCGACAAAAAATAAAAAAATTGACATTTTCCATACAACCATCGGTGCTAAAAGTATGTGATTTGTATGGAAAACCTCAAAAATTTTATTGTTTGTCGGGATTTTCTTTAATGCCAGGGGGTTTGTAATCACTATCGCTATTACCTGCCTCAGTTTTCGATCACGGTCTAAATACACCCTGTATAGATTCTATTTTTGCCACAGCTTTATTAAAGTTGCGAAAGTGTTATATTTTACTGTGCCTAGAATATTAAGCGCACGGACAAATGCGATACAATGGAAGTGATTACTCACTATCCACGCACTTCGACTGTACTTCAATATCAAAAATATTATTTACTATAAAAGCGAGATATTAACTATAAGAGAGACCACAAGCTGCAGATAAACTGAAACACACTTTCTGTCGATATAAGAGAAAGCCTGTTCCCAGCAGTGCGACGTACAATACGTTGATATAGCAGGATTTAATATGTTACAGTATGACAGTATCCTTACCTTATCAATTAATAGTTACGATCAACGGTAATATGGTTCACCATGTTCGTACCTACACATGAACGAGTATTTCAATTGACAGTTTAATTGCTCCTATTGTAATTAATACAGATATAAAGGGTGTAGTGTATGTTTCTGCTCTGAAGTATCGACAGGTGAGGTGCTAGGGAATGTAATCGTTGAATCACTTAAGAAATATGCGATAACCTAAGAAATTCTTAAGAATTTTTTGTGTATTTTTTAGGCCAGGTCTTCTCACGATTCCTTCCCCT
This sequence comes from Cephonodes hylas, assembly GCA_030295005.1. Lineage (NCBI taxonomy): Eukaryota > Metazoa > Arthropoda > Insecta > Lepidoptera > Sphingidae > Cephonodes > Cephonodes hylas. The sequence goes on along the minus strand of AP025372.1, from coordinate 8,025,877 downwards.
CACATTACAAAGTATACCTTTAAAATTACCTTAACAGTGGGAGATAACGACCGGCATATTATCAACAATGTGCACAGCAACCACGAATTGAACATTATGAACACCTGAAATACAAACAATATGAAACCGCAGCACAGTGTGAAATGTCTCGTTCGCTGTTAATTAATTAAACACATTACCTGCCCCGTGTAAATATTGTTGAACAGATCGACACAATCGCATATTTTGTCATATATTTGCATTAATTCGTACCAGCAGTGCTGGTCGTTAATACTGCCGATGATTGTCGGCTCTTTACTTAACTTCTGGAAAAAAATCATTAATTTTACGACGACGAATCCTTTCACGGGCTTTTTGTAATGCTTCCAAAAGAAAAGTTGCGCTATTAAGTATTTAAAATACTGTATGTAATGTAGTGTTCTAGGATCAGCCTGTATCTAGATTCAAATAGCCCTATAATTAGGCCAATTAGTTAGACATTATCGTTATAGATTATCGCCACGTTAAATCTATTTCTATGAATAAACTAGATGTATATTTTCCATGGCGCTAAAAAGTTAGAAACTTGGCACTATTGTTTTTCCTTTTTAAACTTAACTAGTATGAAAAAAATCACTTTCAGGTACAAGATACTAACATTACAAATGTTTTCAAAACACGATTCTCTCAAGGTGATCTCTTTGCCACTATCTAGCGTTTTTAATTTCTTCTTCAAAAGTGCGTTTAGTACTAAGCATTTGATGTAAATTTGAATCATAAAGAAGCAAATGATGGACCCTTGCAAAAGAGTCAGAAAGAACGTTAAGTGAGCCCCTACATTCTGCACATGGAATTTGCGCAACCAGAAAGTAAACGAGGTTTGAATGAACGGAATTACTGCTAATAAGGCTGATAGTATAAACCGTCTTTTAAACACAGCCTTGGATATCTCAAAATGTGCATCAATGCTATCTAACTTCTTGAAGAGTTCTACGTAAGAGCCGCTGTTGCCAAAACACACAATGAATATAGAATAAAAAACTTCGAAGGTGTGATGAAGCCCGAAGGTTTTCGTAAGAATGTTGAGCGGCACATCTGGCCGAGTGTCTTGCCAACTTGCCGGCCTCACAAAAGTTATGAGCGCTGCAAAACTCGATATAAACACCAGGCAATACGCCTTCTCGAGACATTTCACCTTCACAATTCCATTTTTTATGTACCTCACGCTTTTCACACCGAATAAAGACGCGCAGAATACCAAAGGCTTACTCGCGTTCGCTAATGAATACTTAGCATTCATTACGGTGTGATTTTTCCTCAAAATCACGGAGAACAAATATTCCTTGTGATTTTTGATGAAATTTATTTTACCGTTTGAACCGACATGTTTAAAGTCGCCATAAAACATTGTAACTTCGCCCAAGCGCTATGTGAAACTGTCATTATTGTTATTGTATTGAAAATTAATGTATAAAACAGAGATACAATCGGAACATGAATTTTCCATATCAATTGTGGCTCCATGTGTCAGATAGCAGTGAATTGATATTGCTCGATTAAAATGATTTTTCATTACGGGTGTGCCATTGGTTTGCGGTAGTAATTAGGCTTTGAAAATGTTGAATCATTATTTCACGTTAAATATTTTATGTAAAATTTAAAATAAAATGTTGCATATTGCATTGTTGACAGCCCCGTGGCGCAGTTGGCTAGACACCAGCTTGCGAAACATGAGGCCGCGGGTTCGATCCCCGCACCGAGACAAATGTTTGTGTGATCCACAAATATTTGTTTCGGGTCTAGGTGTTTGTGAGACCGAAAAGTCTCTCGTAGTGTCTCATACCCAGGATACAGGTCTTGTAACCTAGTGTGAGGTCAGAGTTATGTATGTGACTGTTGGGTGTATTTATTTATTGTAAGCAAACTTTATAGCAACGGTTCACGTCAGCCTCTATCTATAAAGTTTTTTTTTTATTGCCAGTTTTATATTTTGAGTTGATTGTGTACTCTAACTCCGGAAACACTATACTATCGCTTTCTATCCCCCTTAGTTTTGTTTATTAGGTAAGATGTAATTATTTTCGCGCTGACATTTGAAAACGTAGTATTTTGTAAACACAGTTTGACCAAGGTTAAGACTTAGAGTACAAATGTAAATGTATTTGGAATCATAACAATACAGAGATATTATCAACAAATTATTCAGAAATCTTTAAATTTCCTCTTCATTTTAACCCGAAAACTAGTTAAAATGAATACCGCTGTGCGTACAACTTAGTCTAATTAATCACAATACTCAAATTAATATTTAGTTAGCGCTAAACTTCCTGGGGGCGTCTCGCTACAAATAATACGAATATACCAATTAAGGATCTTTATTCAAGGTCGGGAGCCTTTGTCAGTGTCACTTGGCTGCTCAACCATTAATTTTAATCATCGCGACGATGCCACGAGCTTCAATGGCAGAATTTCCTAGTTGTCGAACAATATCTAACAATCGTGTTTTGTTTTAGCTATCGCGGACAGCAGTTTTATGCAGTAGGTAATAATTGACTTCTTAAAAGTTAAAAGAGTGCTGGAAAAATGAATATTATAGTAGTCAAATTTAAGATAGGAAAACTATTAGCTTACCTCTGGTTAATATGTTTTCTCATAATAGTTTCAGTATCGTCAACGTCATTTTCATAGAGATTATCCCAAAAATCTACGTAGATGAACAGTTTCAATCGGCTCGCATTGAGATACCATCTGCGACCTTCAAAGCTGTTCATGTTCTTAATGGGTATTTTACTTGGGCACCGATGTTAACCCCGCTATCAGGGTTTAGCAATATGCGCCTAAAGCATTCTAACATCAATATACTAAATCGCTAGTATTCTTCTAAGTTTTGACAATGGTCCAATTATATTCAGGAATCTTGCTACTTCTCTGTATAAAAATTTCACTAGCGCGTACACTCGATACTAATCGTTCAGCCAAAACAAATTCACTATAGAAATGAATTATTATTTCACAAACATCATCCTCTTCTTTGCAACAACATTAGAGATAACCACATATTTACAAAATTGGTCTATTATATTATTTATCAGATCTATTATTTATTTATTAGTATAGCACATTTATTGCCCAAAATAACCTTTTTATGCATCGTTCTGTAAGATCTGTAATCAATAACAGCATGGGAAAAAAGTGACTATCAATTTAAACAAACAAAAAAACATACCTCACGCCTATATTCCCCGAAGAGGTAGGCAGAGATGCATTTCTGCACCCACATTTCGCCAAGTATGTATCAGTCCCACGTAATAGGGGGCGAGCCCATTTCCAGACTCCGTGCCGGTACTGAGAATTTCCTAATGGAAGAACCCAATAACACCTTGCCCGACCCGGGAATCGAACCCGGCACCTCTAGATCGCACGACACGTACTTGTACCGAGAGACCACGAGGCAATCCATTACTTTATCAAAAGACATAGATTTTAATACTTACATTAAACGTGTTTAATTAAATACAATACACCGAGAACTATAAGCACGACCACAAGTAAGCCCATAACTATTGATATTGCTTGACAAATAAGTCCGGTGATGCAACTATAATGTAAGAAAAACACAACACAGTGAATTTAAAACACTAATTTGCACCATCATTAATTGTCTGTTCTTATTTATACTTTGTTTTTGCTGTTTTCTCTCTTTCGTATTTTTCTACAAGATTGATTTAGAAGTGAAGAGATCCGTAAGAGAATGAAAGGATTACAATACATAAAAGAACAAAAACCGCTTTGTACAGTAATCACGATTAACGGTAATTAATCTTAAGTAAATAATAAACATTGTTGCCTGGAGACATGCTAACATAGCTCTTGTTCTTTCGGCCTATTTTTTTCTTGAAACCCTTTTTATGATTCTATATGAAAAAATGTCTGCATGTGATATCTTTTGATTACATATGTACGTGCTATAATTTAATTTCACAGTGTCAGATTCTGATTGTTGTGTGCGATTGTTTAACACCAATACCATATCGACTTATCGCGACTTTACTTCGCAATCAATTTTTCAGAATTAAAATTTAAATATGACCATTTTAAGAACAACAAGAAAAAAGTAAAAGTGGATCAATAATTCATAAAAAATGTAAAAAGACAAAGTGAATTCAATAGCCTTCAAACACATCGATAACCAACCAATTGAAATAATCTGCAACCCGCACAAGTTTTGCTATGGCTACAGTCCAAAAACTAAACTTTGCATCGATAAGGTCTAACTCTATTACTAACTTTCAGTTGCATTTACCGATACTGTTCAATTATCTTGCGATCTGATAATTATCATAGTTTTTTTTTAATATATCTTGACCGCCGAAATATGAGTACATTTAAAATCTCCTTAATTGTTCGGTATTTTTTTTCAACTTATCAGGTGATAACAAAATCTATATGAAATATTTATATATGTTTAGTGACTCATACATTACCATATCGCAGATATCTTTTGATAAATAAAGTAATAAGAGCTAATATCAAATATTTTGTGTTTGAATCAACCTTTTTGTTATTCATACTGTAGGGAGATGATTAAGCTTACATAATATTGTTATGTTATGTACATTGATGACTAGTGGAATAGTGGGGCGCCGTGAAATCGATAGATATAGGGTTCTAGTAAGTAGGGGTAACGTAATATGTATGTATGTAATGTACACGTTCATTAGCAGAATGAAAAAATATGCAGAGATAATCGCTTAACATCAAACAGACTGATAGGTATTTACTTATCTGATAGGCATATAACAATCAGGAAACGACATTTAAACTCATTTGAATATTTTTACTACTCATCAAAGAACTCTTGACTTAAAAGTGTAATGACTTTCTGGACCAAAAAAAGTAGGCCAAATGGAATCTTAGAAATTTAAATAATTTAAGATACATGCGTAAAAAAAACTAACCAGCACTAGGCCAGCAAGGCCAGCGAGGCCCGTGCTCAGCAGTAGAACGTGTTTGCGCTAATGATGATGGATAAATAAAATTTCGAACACAGACACTGACACTTGATTAAGATTCCTTAGCCCATATTTATTATTTTAAGGATTTGAATACGTTTGAGTAGACGTGTAATTGTCTGACATAATTACAATATAAAAATCACTTACCACATTTTATTCGTAGAACAAGAATAGTAGTTGTTCTAAGTAATAAGGTTTTTCAAATACCATCAGCAGCTTAAACGTAATTCTCATTACCCACTATGCTTCGGTAAACTTCGGCCACCTTTTTTATCTGATAACTCACCATTAAAATGTGGTATTTTGGGGATTCAAGGAGAAAATCAATATCTTCGAAACATAACATTTACTTCTTAGTTATTTTCTGTCAACACATGTCACGTTGACAAGTAGGAAGGAAAATGAAATAATAGACAATACAACTTTTTAATATTCTTAGTGTAAATTACCTTAACACAAATACTTTGAGAGCAAAATTATATTTATTATTCACATGTCTTACAGTTATTCATGTACAATTTTGTATAGGCAAAAACTTATAAACAGAAGTTGATAGACATCGTGTAGACAAGATAAAACGGACCACGTACCAGTAAAACAGCAGAAGAAACAATTAGAAGAAGTTACAGAATTGTAAAGAGTCTGAGATCTAGCAGTAGAAAGAAGAAATAAGAAGAGAACTAAGCGTTAGAACTCATCATCAGCATTCTGCGTCGATCATCAGAAAACCTGCGTGCGTGTTTGCTCAGATAATCATCTCATAAACATATTTGTGTCAAATATATCATGAGCGTTCCGGTTTGTGGTCAATCTTAAAATATATTTTTCAAGGACCTCGTACAGTTTTTATGAACTACTATTATACTGTACGATTTTGATACATTGATGTACGAGTACATAGGTGATAATTAAATATTTCTCATAGACTCTTTTAATTTTAAATAATAAATATTCTGAATGATACGTCCATATAAATAACTTGTTTATATAAAATATAATTTTAAAAATACTTATTCTTAAAACTAATTATTTCTCCATGATTCATCATAGGTTCAGCATGTTCTTATCGCTCTGAAAGATAAAAAACATTGCATTATTAACAAACTTACTTCTTTTTTTATTTGCTTGATATGGGTTACCTATCGCTTCATCAAAGGATAAATTCTTTTTCTTTACGGCGTTGCTTATACGGTTCTCCCTTAGGTGAAGTTTTGTTTTTAAACATTCCATGATTAGAGTGATAATTCTAATAAATTTACTCGATAAGGTAGGCAAATGTAACATAAATTATGCCAGTGTAATCATCACGTGCAGTTTGTGCTCAAAATAGTTGTGCATATTAATGTACTCGTAACCAAACGTTTGTATTCTCCGAAGAGATAGATTCCGTCAGTCCCACACAATAAGAGACGAATTTATTGCCTTTTTTCGGGAATGATTTTAGACTCCGCGCTACTACTAAGAATTTTCTGATTGAAACACCCGAATCGCTCGGCACATAATGAATAGATTTAGTTCCAAAATATTTTCCAGAAAATGTTAGTGTCTTTACTCCCTTACCAACAGAATGGTCTATGTATTTTAGAATTGTAAATATTTTTGTGACGATCGTCAATTGTTTCGGGATATAAATGATAATACTATCTAATCGCAATTATCATATCAAACAACAAATAAAGGAAATGAATCGTTAAGTAATAATCATGTTATTTTCTTTTATCATTATCATTAGCCAAGCGTTACGGAGATAACGTCTGCTCTTGTGTTTCTCTTATCAGTACAAAATCAGGTCACACAATCTTGTGTCTTGACAATATTGCAGGATTGAGCAACAAGGTTTTCGCAATGACTTAGATGCATTTGTTATTTGAAGGTAAAATGGCATCCTCTTAGTTCCCGCGCGATAAATAAGCGTGAAATCAAGAGGTCGTGGTTTTAGCAAAACTACATTAAAATGAACTCATACTGATTAGTAGTTATAGACTAAGGACTAACTTCAAACCTATAGATAAAACCCATATGACTTGTAAAGACTGTTATAACCCTATTATTGAGGCATAAAAAATGTTTGTGGATTGGAATTCTCTTGACATTATCGAATTAATGATAAAATACTTACATGTAAAGATGACTCCGACTCCCCACAATATGAGCAGAATGACGGCGACAATGAAAAGTATGGACAACGCCGTACTTATGAGCTTGCACAGAAGACTACACACGCAGCTGAAATGAAAAAATAAAAATAAATTCGACTTCTTCTAAACTAGGTAGACGCCCATGCTCAGTAGTGGTAAGTAGTAGTATAGTAGTAGTAGTATAGTCTGATGATGATTATGATGAATTCTAAATTAACCCTCTCAAATGCATTTTGTTCATTCATAATTCCTAGGCTTATGAATATATTATGAATAATAAGTTTACGTGGCCTACAAACACTTGTCTCAGATCTGGATTTTTATGAGCTTCTAGAGAAAACCAATACCAAACTGGGAGGTGTCTCTGCTTTTGGACTGAATTTATAACATACTTTTTTCATTGATGAGACATAAAAGTTAAATAACATCCAATCCAATGCCATATAGATTTTTATACGTATATTTTTATACGTATGTACATATCAGGTCTTGTATAAAAACTATTGACGGAAAGTGAAACGTTAACAATGAACATGGTCTTCAGCTCATACTTGGCAAATAAAGACGCAATCCTATTCCTTACATATTATTTTGACTTTTATCACAAGCTTTGTTGATAAAGTGAAAAATTCATTTGTTTATCTGTAATTAACTAGTGTATGTAGTTACGTGGCAGCGAGCCTTTCCCTTATTACGGAATTAGTATACTTGAATTATAATTGATTATAATAATTATTAGATAAATATTGTTATTTTAAGTAACCTTTTAACGCACTTTTTCTCATGCTTATTTTTGAACTATGGACTGAACAATATTAATAATTATGTTTGACTATGATGAATCATTGATAAAAGAAATTGATCGCGGGACAAGATTATCAAAATTTCGCAGAAAAATCTTTGCAGTTACAAGATATTCGTAACCGCTTTTAAAACAATTTTATAATAAAATTACTTTATCTTTTTTGCGTCTTTATGAAAATTGCTTAATTAATTTTATAAAAGTTTTATTAATACCAAGATCTATTAATCAAATAGTCAATATTTCTCGGCCATTTACAAAAACACAGGATTATCTAACAATAAGGTTGCTTCAATACAATTCTACTGATGAACCTTACAACAGCATAATGGTAGTAAAAAATATTAATAGTCAATCACGGTTGTGAATAATTTATAATTACAGTAATGATTAGGCATTGACAAATGGGAAATAAATTCATCTGCAAAGACAACTTATTAACAAACGGAAATATTTGCAACAAGCAATAGCAGCTAGCGTAACTAAAGAAACTGATATTTTTTCACAGTAAATGGCATTACATCTCTAGTATTATTCAACGATTTTTCTTATCTAAACGTTATAAACATATCGGAAATCCTTAAAAATATACGGAGCATTCGTCATCTGCAATTCCAACCAACAGAAAATGTACAGTCATCCCAAACATTGTATATTTGGTCACATAAAATTCTCAGTACTCTGAATTGTTATTAGATAAGATTGTTGTATTTTAGTCCCAAAACATATAGATAAAAGTCACATTAACAGGCATAACACTCAACTTTCACAAAAGTACTAAGTAGTTATGGCTTGGTATAGTTTATTTGTATCGACAACGTGTTTAATTATAAAAGGAATTGAGAAAAACAATTAAACATGGAGAAAAATTTTTTTTTTAAATTGCTTAACAAAACAATCTTTCGGTTTGTATCTCATACTATTAGGGTTAGTAAGACAGGGATTGAATCACAGTTCTGAGTAACAATTTCCTTTCATTAATCCCGTAAATAGCCTATAATATCATATAACAAAGATACATTTAGTTTTCTCTGTTTAGCACTGCAGCATACGACGCTGCATAACATTCAATTAACTCTTCTCATTCTGTTCATCGTCATCGTCAGCCCATATAAGTCCCACTGCTGGGCACGAACCTTCACTACAACTGAGAATATTCATGCCTTAGTCCACCATGATGGCCTAGTGCGAGTTTAAAACAGGGCCAGCAAGGCAGAAAAAAGCTTTACCCTTCTCAGTTGTAAATGAGGTCTATGCTCAGGAGTGAGACGAATGAATATGGGCTGATGATAAATATTCTGACATAATACTGTACATTAAACAAATGAAATCGAATGAAATTTCCATTCTTATCTTGTACGCTAATGTTCATTTTATTGGTAATCGATTAATTTGTGGCGAGCCACATAACTAACGTCAGCACGTTGTTTACGTTATTCGATACCTCACGTGTTAGTTTAATCCGATTTTACTTATCGATAGCAGATATATTTAATATTGGTGTAGGTATACTGAATTATAATTAAACCAGTGTGCAAAATTAATTAGATATATTTAATATTGGTGTGATATTAAATATATTAATTATCGATGGACCGACGACTTGAGAAAGGTGGCGGGTAGCGAATGGATGAGGGCCGCTCAGGACCGGGATGGTTGGCGCTTACTTGGGGAGGCCTACGTTCAGCAGTGGACGGCAATAGGCTGAGTATATAATATTGGTGTAGGTATACTGAATTATAATTAAACCAGTGTGCAAAATTAATTATCACTATTAAGAGTAATATAATAGTTCCTTTCTATATTAACTTGAGAATGTGGCTACAATGGACACATTAACTAACATGTAGAATTTAGTGTTATCCTAATTTCGCTCTCAAACTAATTAGGAAGTTAAAGATTAGTTATAAGATACTTATAAGAGTTTTAAATTAGAAGATCTTTATATGGCGTAGGTTTACTTCTATAGTTCTCAATTATTTTAATAATAATAAAATTGATCTTACATACTTGGGTTACGCTTAGTTCATGCGTTTACATCTAATAATAAAAATCAACCAATCTAAGAACTATTGCTCTATAATTCATTCAGGCAAATAGAGCGACTCACAATCTCTAAGAAATGAAGCAAGTTATCCTTACATCCTAAAATGGCAAGAACATCTTTATCAACAGCCCATATACATGATACTAAGGACCCCATAACAATAATAGCCCAATGATAATAAGAAAAAACATAATAATTTGACTTTACTTTACAAAGTTACCTACTGTGTATATTATTGGTTTTACATATCTAAAAAATCTTCTTTTATATTTCCATATAAATCTAGAATTTAATTATGTTTATAAGCTCAATTCTAAATAAAACCAAAATTAAAATGTAAACAAAAATGTTAGTGAATCATATAAATATTAGTTCGCGAGGTCGTCAAATGCGCAATGGTTTTCTAACCTAACCTTCAGATGAATTGGTCAATCACAAATGGTGTCACCTATAATTAGCCGTCAAATATAATTTAGGTAATAAAAATAACTTACCACATTTTGCTAAAATTATATTTTCCCACTTAAACAAAGTCTCAACAAGTTGAACACAACTGGGTGACAGCGGCCAATGTGCGTGTATAAATCTATCACTATATCTATTATCTTATCACCAATCGATTTTGTATGTGTATCCAATCGATCCGAATGGCACAAGCACGTCGTTGTTTTGGTTAACAAAATAATTGTTCAACTTCTCCCAACGGCACTTACTACACTAACTTGACGAAGTTTTAAAACACGAACGACATTTTTTTCCTTGAACAATCACAATCACGCAGCTAATGCTGGGAAAACCTTAAAAATAATTACATATCCGATTGACAAAACCTTATTAAGAATTACTAGGCATCTTAAAGAATACACTTTTAGTCACAAAGTCACTAAAATATACAGGAATATCACTGTTAAATGTATTTGAAAGTAAATAAGCGATAATGTTTACGAACCGGCAAAATCATACTGAACTGTTGCGAGAAGCGGTGCGTCGTGAATTAAGGTTATATTAGCATTTGAAAGTATTCTTGTTTGCGTTCGCGTCGCGTGTTTAAATAATTACGTTCCCAACGTGTAAAGATGAATAATAGGGCTGACCTAGAAAAGTTATAGCCCAGACGTTTTCTCTTATTCAGCGACCTCATTTACCAGCCCTTTCTATAGAACTGATATTTTAGGGTTCTGTGGGTAATGGACGTCGATCTTTATTACCTCGTTGTGGATATATGCAGTTTAGTAAACCTAATAAATAATATCATTGAATGTGTTTCTTTTGCTTGTTCTAATGCATATTAATATACTAATTATTTAAATATGAAATAAGAACAATTCTACCCGCATATAATGTATGCGGTAATAGATGTTTCACATCAATGAATAAATAAAATATTTTTTTTGAGGACAAAATCTTCTTTTGTTAATCATATTACACATTGATAAGAGGACAGGAATATCAATTACCAGGCATTAACTTATAATTATAAATATGAATACTGATAAAGCAATTCACAATCGACCGGAAATCAAACTCTTAGATATCAAAAGTCGATCACTGCGCTGAGTTAAGTGGTTGTGTGATCCAGAAATATTTTGCATGTTATATCAGTGAAATATTTAAGAAAGTGATCATATTGCAATCCCTAAACCAAAACAATAATGAAAACCGGTCTAGTGTCCCTACTCAGGTAGAATCAGTTTTAGTAACAAAAACATACGTTGTATTTTTATTTCCCAAATGTGATCATTATTTTGCAAAATGTCGTACATATGGACCTTAAGACATGGCACAACTAGCCACATTTCAAGAGTAAACTTCTATACCCTAGGTCCTAGGATTTTCAAAGTACTCCAAGTTGTTGTTGTTTATGATCTAGAGGACTAGAGATATGTATTTTTTGCAGCAGTAAATTCCCAATAACACGTTGTCTAATATTGTGTCCGAAAAACAGTATAGGGCTCGCACCCTAACGCTTGGGTTTTAAAACACAATTAGCGAAATGTGGGTACAAAAATGCACCTCTCCTTCCCATTCATTGCGTAAGAACGAATGTATACCTAAACCTACGCCATATAAAGATCTTCTAATTTAAAACTCTTATAAGTATCTTATAACTAATCTTTAACTTCCTATATCGACCTGTGCGCAGAATAAAGTTATAATATGTGCTTTTGCAAAACTTCGCTTTCTCAGCGATTTAAACTTCATTGGGCCAAAAATATCAGTAACTTTTTTGTTCTTCAAACAATAACAAAATTTATGATTATTATTACTTCACTAGTGAAATATATAAACTAGTTTAACTCTATTATAGACATGAAAAGTACTTTGGTGTTATAGTCATAAGTAACCTCATTCTATGCATAGGCCGATAGGTATATGTTTTTTTTTTATACAAATATTCTAACAAATTGCTATTTCTTGGGTCTACATACTTAATTTAACTAACATGATCTTAACAAAAAGTACTATAAAGTTTGTACATATCCCAGTTACTTAACACTCCTGTAACTAAGCCAAATTCACACAATGGTTAAAAAAATATTAAGGCTGCGAATCTAGCTCGCGCGCTTTTTAATATTTGGCTTCCGAGATTAAAACTCCGAAATGTTGGGATTAAAACGAGAATGAAAATAAAAAAAGCGTTGTAAGCAAGCGATACCGGCGGAGTATCATCAAATAATTTGTAAGGGTTTTTACAAAATAGCGAATGATTATAACAAGCTGTGAAGGAAGCAAAATTATACGAAACTATGAATAAATTTAATTAAGGCTTTCTCTTGTTCATCCTTCAACTCTGCGTTCTGTTTTAATTTTGATCATTTTAATACTTTGAATTTCAAGTTTCTGCGAAAGCCAGATTCTGAACTAAAGTTACTTGCAGGAAAAAGGTACATTTATAGAAATTGTGTTAAAAATTATAATATAATCAAGCTCCTTGAACATTATTTTGTTCAGTATACATTAGCCGTAACCATAACTCACTTCTTCGTACTCTGTATTTTTAAAGTAAGAAAGTAAACTTGGTCTGTTCTCTATATGTTATTTAAAACGTAAAATATTGATAAAGTGGTACATACAAATCGAATTGATCGAGTATGAAAGGCCCGGTCCGACCGGGTTGAGATCACTTTCTCACAGGAAGCCGACGTGCAACAACATTGTTGCATTTCGTTCGGTAAGTGAGTTAGCTCTTACTTTGTTGGCGACAAGGCCTTACATACGGTGTAAAACCCAATCGTAACCCAAGCAAGAATGACGCGATCTAGGATCAGTTTTTATGTCAGGCTAAATGGCTACTTTAATTGGCAGTATCTTTAGTAGGTACTGTGAAGTTCCATTGCCTCTTCATAGTATCAATATAAGAACGCAATTAATCTTCAGAGTCAAGTGGTGAGAGTCTTCACTTACTTCACTGTTTATTATTTATCAATGAAAGGAAGTTTCTGATATGATAATATATATGAGAGATTGCAAATTTAGTCATTTATATGGCATAGGAGAATTGTTATAATACTATAGTATGCAACTTGATGCAAGGTTCCATTGTATGAAACAAGGGCTCCTGTACTGGCATATTTACAGCACCGCGCGTTGAACAGAAGCGCATCGCAATTCCTACATACTAAGCGGTATCCGACGCGTATCTGCTGTAAGTTGGATGAAGCTTTGTAATAAAAAAGTTTTGTATATTTTTTTAACTTTTTCCATTAGAGCGGATTCCCCGGAGTGAGGCGGCGGTTCGCGTGAGAATGAGCAATTTCCTCCCGACCGCCGCGATTTCGATCTGACTTCCTGTCTGGGCGGCGATTTTAAAATTTATAGAATCGCTTTACATGAAATTGAAAATAAGAACAAAGCATGTGTGCGTCCAACCGTTAAATATTTTAATGCTCATGAATTTTTAATTACGACAATGAACGTGTTTCAGATCTCGACAAATTTTATGACATTTCAAAACATAAAAAAAACGTGTTTTACTGTTTCATTGATTACATGCTTGCGAAACACATTTTTCTCGCAATTTACGAGTTAGTGTAACGTACAAAATTGATTGACCTTGCAGGTGGGATAGTCTATAAAATCCCGAGATAAACTCGAAAATGAAGCTTGTAAAAGATCCCGAAGGATTTCAACAGTCATGTGGTACATCAGTCTCTTTCTCAAGTCTATAAATCAGTGAGACGCCGAAGTCTGTATTGGCCGAACAATGCCGTCGGAATAACGAACTCAATTGTGTTAAGTCACTTGCACCTGAGTTCCAGTTTCCGGCGGCGCTTCCCTTGCCAGCGACGGCAGTTTTTGTTTTGCTAAGTGCATTTCCAAGCCTTATGGACGTGCACGTCTGACTACAAATGAATAGACTTACTTTATCAGTTGTGAAATCAATAAAAACGTTAATAGTCAATCAATAGCTTAGTTGAAAAGGCAGCCGAAATACGACAATGATTTTGAGACTCTTCGTATAATAAAAAAATATGAAATCGACACTATACACAGCGAATAGAAACACTCGGAGCCAATATGATGCACTGCAAACGCATCTCTGTAATGAGACCAATGTTATAAAAAAAGTTTAGATAAACATTGTTAGCAATGCAATGTCAGCAATGCAAGTTTATGTTAAAGCGTACGGAACCACAGCTGAAGCAACACCTATTTTTAAACATCGGCTAGTGACGAACTGACTACTAGCTATCTTCACTTTGAATTTTTTGTGCGCTTATTTGCATTTTGTCGTTGGAAAGACTTTGTCGACGAACACTAAGCCGCCTGTCACGAGTTTTTTTTCCTATCGGAAGCAATTTACTCTGTTGGCAGACTACGTGGGAACACTATACAGTATTTCCTTTGGAACGGCGATGGTTCGTGCAAATATTATTCAGACCAATTGTCCGTTCGGCAACACCAATGAAAACTCGACTTTATTGGGTAAAAAAATAGTACAGACCAGTACATATCGGAAATTGGATTGATGGAGCTATTGTGTTGGGCGGAATGTTTATAGCGAGAAGTCAACGCTTTCGACAAACTGACTTTTAAGAACGACTTATTAATAAGAAGGAGCAATCAAAAGTGAAGGGCTTGAACGAATCGTCTTGACCAAGTACATTATGATAGTATTAGGGAACAGTACTAGCCACGTAAGTACTTGTGGAAGGAAAGGCGTGTTTGATGCGCACTTTTTTGTGATTCACTAATATTTGTTTCGAATCTGGATGTTTGTGAGAGCGATAAGGTTATAGTTATAAAGTTACAAGAATAATATTGAGTATCGTCTCATTCATACTTACCTCATACAAATAAGCTGATACCGGTTTTATGCCTAATGGTAGTAGATGTAGGAACGGATACGAATCTCCTGCCGTCGCCATTTTGCGTAATATCCTATCGCTATGTACCAACATCGCATATTTTTATCGAATCTCTGCTAGAAAAAAAACAGATTGGCTTAAAAGACTTAATTTACATATGGAACAGTCCTTGAAATTAATATTATAATATTATAATTCTAACTCGAGACAATCCGAACGCTTATTACCACTAAACCTCTGACTTGTCACGGAGTTGAAATATTGAATTGAATAAAGTGTCAAAAATCGTTTTTTACCGTTTCACAGACCGGTCGTAAATATAAAAATCAGTTGGTGAAAAGTTTCAAAATTTCATCAAAGTCTTGAAATGGGGAAAACCTCTCCACGGGTCACAAGTTGGATTCGCATTGAAGTTGGAACTTGCAACGATCGAACAGTTCTTGATTGCACTCTCTCTTGAAAATTTCCCAACGCGGACTTTATGAAGGGAAAGTTCAAAAATCCCGGATGAGTTTTTAAATTAAATATATATCGATTTGCGAAACTTGACCGTTGGTCTCAATTATCACCAATTTTACGCAGGTGTGTGATTGAATGATTCACTATTGCAATCTTTTCACTATCTCTACCAATATCAATTTCCGCATATTTTTCCGTTGTTCAATACTATCATATTTGCTCACGTTCTTCATTAAAAAAAATAGTTTTTAAGGTACCAATAAAGAAAACTTTGACAAGGCTGGTTCAACCGTATAGCCATGGTAACTTCACAGAAACAAGTTTATTTACTTGTTTATGAATTTCGATCGCAGGGGGAATAGTAAAGTGTTTTCTTTGTTTCCACCAAACATCTGCAACATTTAATAAAAAATTGCTTGTCTTTACAAATGGATAGGTATAATGAAGTCAAAATATGATTGTCATATTTATCTCTTCATTCGAGGGCGCAAATAATTGAAGAAAAATACTTTGTCCGATCAAGGATGGAAACCCGGAAACTCTGGATTGCAGGGCACGTACTTAAGTCACACAACTATGAAGTATAGAGACACAGACTTTTAAACGTAAAATAACTGTTTATTTATCAATCTTTGCTCGATAACCTAATGTTATTAAACTTAACATTAACGTTAAAGAAAACATTACGAGGAAAGCGAAATATAATATTTAATTGGTAGTAGAGTCAAGTTTAATGAGGATAATACTTTGAAGGTTGTTGCTATTGTTCTCGTCTTTTTCCTCATTACTGGTTGCAGTTTAGTCATTTAGCAAGAAATGAATACGATTACCTCTCATTAGTCTATGTATGTACACTGTACAGTTAGAATGGCCTTGCACGTGTCACTATTGTTAGATTAACACGTTATGCTTGGACGTTGCTATCTAAACCAATATTATAGATAATAGGTATACAGTGTGTATTCAGACCGTGATCGGAGACTAAGGCAGGCATAAGCTACAGTGGTCAAAAACCTAGTGGCGTTAAAAAGACCGCAAAAAAGATGTTTTTCATACAAACAACATACTTTTGATACTGATGGTTATATTTAAAACGTCGATTTTTTTTGTCAGGAAATTTTCTTACGCCGATAGGTTTGGGATCAACGTAGTTAACACTTGCCATTTCGTTGTTTCCTATCACGATCCAGATCGTGAAGTTCCAGATGATAAGTTTCATATATCCAGATATATGAAACTTATAGCCAATACGGTAACAATTGTAACGTATAATACTCAATTAGATCAGCACAATAGATCCTTAATGCTCATGCAAAGTGCAAGTTAATAATTGAGTTGCAATTGACGTGTTCCAATATTTGGACGCACCGCTGATTCCTGGTAAATACGGGACCTAAACTTAGATCAGTTGCACATAGATTAAGCCAGCTTATGTATTCCCAGACGTCTGGAGCGTTTATCGCATGTCCTGAATTGTCACCGAAGTAAGTGGAACTCTAACCGTAATAACCCCCAAGCTGTTTAACACCACGTCTCTAATGCTAATACCTCTAAACTCAAACTTCATACCATCTGTTCGCAGTAGGTAAGTATTTGTCTTTGAATGGTAGCGCGAATATACTGCTTAAAGTTCCAACCGATATTTGCTGAAGGTACTTTGCTAGTCTGCAAAACTTGGATGCAATACCAAGTTTCAAACTACGGAGACACGGCAAGCGGTGCACGTCTAAATAAATACACTCCGTATAAATTATTAGTTAATATCAAATTTACGGATAAGTATTTTGTAATATATTGAAGTTTGTTTATGTTTACATGCGGAATTAAAAATTGTTTTTTTATGACACATACATAGAGGCTTTTTTATTATTTACAAATCCACACATACATACGTATCTACAACCTGGAGAATGCATTTTTGTACATACATTTCGGCAATTGTGTTTTTTACATATCTCATGTAATCAGAAGAGAAACTCGAACCTCTCTAATAAACATTTTTTTATTTATTTATGGGGCGGAATAGATAAGTAATAGAAGAAAGGAAGATTATTATGTATAAATTTATTGTTAATGAGCACGCAGTATTACACCTTTTTGCTTATCTGTATTGTCATGATATAATTAAAACAGATATATGGAAAAACGGTACCTGCTTATCGAAAAGCTATGAATTTGTTACTTATGCTTGTAATAAGTTAGTTTATTGGAAATTGTAATTTTATAAAAAAAACATGACTAAAGACTTTGTAGAGTATAAAGCAAATCGATCGGTAATCAGTCAGTCAAAGTCAGCATATATTTGGTTAAGTATGTTATATAAAAATTATATTTATGACTGCAATTATTAAACGAACGGCCGCAACAATGACGTCATGGTATGCGTGAAAACCATAGATATGTAATCAGTAATATCTATTATACCTACGTTCATATAATCACTTTAGTCATTATATTCTTGGAAAGATTAAATTCAAAACATGAATGATTGTATGCTGAAGTTTTCGATAAAAGATAATTATAGATTTTATCGAATAAAGGTATCATTTTACAATTTATATTTAAAATATTCTGGTGCGACTTTAGAATAGTTGTACTTGGATATTTTTGTTGTTTCTGTAACTGAAAAAGCTTACAAGAAAATAAAAAATAATCACCATTATTTTCATGGAACCTTTTGCTGTTTCCATATTGAATTCACTTTAAATCATCACTTTTACCTGCCATTATAAAATGACCTACATTATTAAGTATCAGGTCCAGGTGGTATTGTAGAATCGACCGAACAAGAGTTTTATAATTCTCGGCTCTTTTAATCTTTCTTCTCTCTTTAGTCCCTTCTCCTTGAACCACCTCCTTGTCTTCAGAAGGTCATCATAGATGGGCATGAGTCAATAACCGTTCTATCTTTTTACAACTTACCCAGAGAAAAACGTTTCAAATTTTTAAGAACCCAAACTTTTGGACAATTATTCCATACATCATCATATTCATTATCATATTTAATAATTAATACACACGAGACACTACAATGTTTCTCCGTGCGATCTGTTTGGAATCCGCTTAGTTCGCTCCGCCTTTGCCTTTCTCCCCTCCCCCCTACTTCCCCCGGCGCACCCCGTCCGGCTTCCGGCGGAAACAGTCCTTGGGCGCCGGCGACGGAAACGTCTGTTTAAGCTGCATCTGATAGCGTCGTCTCTCGTGAACTGTTCGCAATTATCAGCGAGGTCACTCTGATGCGTTTGTGAGGACTTACGGATGAGCGGCGTGAGAATTAATTTAAATATATCTATATGTATGAACGACTTTCATGTGGTTGCTATACATACATAAGTCGATGAAGATTATAATCAATTTTAAAGGGTTGGAGTATGTTAAAAGAAAAATATTTTCAAAAAGGTATCAGTCTCCATGTATAAATCTTTAAAAACGGTACATCAAGCCGTTTTAATCTCAGTCTAAAGAAATCTAGCACTTCATATTCTAGGTAGCCATATAAGAAAAAGGTTTTGAGGGAGTACCCATGTATGTAAGTCTTAAAACTATTCTGCAACTATCATTAAAACCAGTTAAGAGGATCATGCAATATGTGAAAATAGAATAGAGTTTTATATATAAAGCTAGAAGCGAGCACTCTGAATATACACGATAGCAAGGCTTTCTTGACAGAGAGTTGACAATAACTTCGCGCGGCGGTAGTCGAGCGCACGGTGTATCGACTTAAAACTAATTTTCCTAACTAATTTACTCAGTAACTAGTCATTATTTTCAACTCTTTTCATTAGGAAATGGTAAAACCATAAAGAAAAACGTTAGTAACAGGCAATCTTCACTACTTTGATAAACAATGAAACTGGATAAGCAATTGTTTGATAAGGCGACGGATGGCACTGGAGGATATTCGTATCTACCATATAGCAAATTGTAAAATAAGAAAGTCGTTATATTTCCTTTCAAATTTGCCAGTCTACCGTTGTTAAGATTACGTCAGGTGGAATGACCTTCATTTTCAGTCAGCTGTCACTCTATTTGAACACAATTCACAAATCATCAGAAGCTTTGTCACTTTGCCACGCCTGCTTAAATAAAAAACCGTTTCCATATCATTATCTGCCTCTGTGCCTTCGTACTTCCTTCGCACCGATATACTAAATTATGTCCTCATAAAGGCCATCAGGGACTTAAGCACATTATTTATAGGCTTTAGATAGGCAGTTCTTGCGAATATTTACTTGTTGCTTACCAATACCTCAAGCCATAATATGACTCAGCGGCCACAACTTGCGTTTTACGTACTATTACGTAAACCTACACGTTTATCTAATAGTACGTGGAACTGTTAAGTTTTAGGAAGTCATCGCCATTCAAAACGTTATTGCTATTTTCATCTAGAAGTTCTTAGTGGTATCGTTTGGAAAATTGACCAAAAGAGGCACTTAAAAGACAGCTTAAAAGACGATACATGGATCAGAAAATACCTGGACCTACTAATTTAGGAAAAACTTAATATAATTTAGTAAATACAAATACTATACAGAAAAATATAGGTAGTATTTTAACAATGCAGCGCTAATCGATACCATTTCACTAACATTCCAATGCAGTCATGTATAACATCGCAAAAATTTTCGGTGTATTTTTCTTCCCGCAAATATAATGCAGTACATATTTGCCGATAAACTGGAAGTAAACGATTGATGTGTTCCTCCCGTAAATATCGCAGTAGTCGTATGTGAGCCGCGCAAAGAAGAATTTATGCCGCCCGCCGTCCACATGCGTCCCGCCGCTAAAAGCAAGCCCTTTATGCTAGATTTATAGGAGACTATGGCGATATTTCATTTTTAAATGTACTCTGGCATTTTCCAGCCTATATTATCAATGATACCTACTTAGTTCAATGTTTTTTTTTTTCTTTTAAAATCAGCTTATCCGAACGTAAGCAGTATTTACAAATTCATTTGTGCTTTTATCAAGATTCTGAGAATTGGATCGTGTGTTGATCAGCGGTAATTTATCTCTAAACCCAATCCATTTAGCTTAAATTTTTTCCTCCTCACCTTTTTATATTAGACAAAAATGTATCAATAATACTTATTTTTTGCCTAATTTGAATTCGTCCCTTAAAAAAACTGCCTCTTTAGAAATTTATTTTAATTTGAAACGAAGTTAACGGACTGATAAACATATTATATATATTTAAGCCTTTCATATATGCAAAACCAACAACAGAAAATTAGAAAGAAAATATATGGCTTTCTGCAATAAATAAGACTAACAACGCCGCACCAACTCAAAGGACGATTCCGACCATAAGTAATGCACATTGAAATTTGACCGAGTCGTCCCGGTCAGCTATACACCAAGTTTTCCGAGCAAGTTTTAATAAATTCGTCACAAAACTTTGAAACCAGGGCCTTAATTAAGATAACGTCTTCGGTGGTGGCGACGAATTCACCATTACTAGTGGACTCAAGTTTAGCAGTTTCGTGTTTGTCTTAGGCAACTTGGACAGTGAAGTGACTAGTCAAACAAAGCAGGGCTGCTGTCGGACGAAGGCCGATTTAAACCCGGCTTACGACCAAATTAAATGCTGGAACACGTTTCGTTTCACGGTGAAATGTTTATGCCCGCAACGAGTTGCAGGTTTAAACTTGTGAAGGGGTTTTGAAGTATTGTGATAAAAAAATGTGGAAGCTATTCATTAGCCGGACGTACTATTCATTCCCGATGTTGCTTTCATCTTTAAAAATGTATTTCGGTCTGCAAGTATTGTGTAATTGTTTGAAGACGGAAAATGTCGCTGCGCAGGTATTTTATTACAAACATTTTTTTGCCCATATTCTGTTAAAATAAAACTTTTTATTCATAAAGGACCCTTTAAAAACTTTTGGAATTATTAACTGCCCTCTTTAGTGGGTACAAAAAACACTCTTGTATCCTCACATTTTTAAGTTTACTTTCAGGAACGATCTTAGTATTGACGACGATAACATGAATTTTCTTGAGGCACTTGATTTGAAAATACATGTAAGGGTGTAAGCAGCAAATAAAATATTTATTGAAATCCAAGTTTGAAATAAAAGTCTGTTTCACTTTAATAATAGACGGTAATTAACTGAAGCCTACACGTACGAGTATGTTGTAAATCCATAACTACATATACCAACCTACACATGGATGAGTATATATCAGAAGTGAAGTCATTCGGTCGGTAGAGGGAAACCTGGACGCACTTTTGTTCATGTCATAAAAAAACGGTAGCATAAAGAGTTTTCATAACCTCGTTTCTGTAATGTTATTTTTCTGTTTAATTAACTAAGCGTTTTGTCTACCTACTTTTTTTAAGTAATGCCTTCCAATAAGGTATAGTTTTTTGCAAAATTTTATTCATGAAGTTATTGCTCGTTGAAACTGTGTGGGTAGTGACCTTTTCACATCTTCTGTCAGACCGTTGGCGCGATGCTGGAAAAAATGTATTTTTTTTTATTGGATCTATTTGTTAAATATTAATATATTTGTTTTTATTCTTTGTGTACAACTAGAAGACAAATAACAAAACAAAAACACAGAGGGAATGCAACTACAATTAGCAATATTTACGATCAAGGCGATCATTTAGAGCCATTAAAAGGTGGATATAAAGTAGGAATAGATGAGCGGTTAGTCGAGGTAGATGGTAGTTAAAGTAATGATAAAAAATATATCAAAACAACATTGAGAATAAACGGCACTTAGTTTTGGTTTTATAACACTGTATTATAATTTATCTAATAACATAATAACAGTCTTAAAATTTATGTAGATGAAAAAACCTGCTTTGTGTAATTAGTAGAAGAATAAACTTAAACACCTATTGAAATTACAAAACCACTATTTTAAAAAGGACTCGAAACGGTTTGAACAATATTACAATGTAAACAAATGTATCGATTGGTTCCAATTTCGGTAACAAGTTTTGAACAAGCACTACACAGAAGCGTGCCAGATAACTCGAATTTCGAAAGGTAAATGCAAATTTACAAAGGAAAGTTACATACACTTTACATCTAAGAGTTTGTCAATGTTAAGCGCGTGCGTACAGTAGCGATCTAAGTTACACGGCTCTTTGGAAACTTTCGTATTAACTCTGAAACTTACACATCAAAGTAAGACCGTGTGACTTGCGGGGCGGCGCTTACTACCTGTCGACAATTTCAATAACTTTGTCAAGAAGTCTCAAACGAATGCTTCGTTTAATGCAGTCTGAATTTAATTTTTCTTAGGATTGATTCTTGGTTCTTCGATATCAGTATGTGTTAATTGATCAGATATCATTCCTAAGTATGACGATAGTGTTAACAGTGTTTTCAAACGCAACATGAATGTCTAGAGACTCGCGCTCAATCGTCGAAACGTAGGTGTAAAACTGTACCTTTTTCGTAACTTAATAGATAAGTATTACACAGTTTTGAGTAAAATTAATATTTGATATCTTGTCCTTTCATAGAAGACTATCTTAATTAAACAATTACACTAAATCTTAATCGGAATTATTTATAATACCTTTTGTTGCCAATATCGAAATAAAATATTAAATCGACACGTGAGTACTTTGCACTGTTGTTATCTAATCAATCAACAATCTTTAAAACATTTTATTATCAAATGTTTAATTTATTTATTTGCCCA
Organism: Cephonodes hylas; assembly: GCA_030295005.1. Lineage (NCBI taxonomy): Eukaryota > Metazoa > Arthropoda > Insecta > Lepidoptera > Sphingidae > Cephonodes > Cephonodes hylas. The sequence goes on along the minus strand of AP025372.1, from coordinate 8,002,460 downwards.
TGACTCACTTACTTGTACATTTGAGTTTTATCTTAACATTTTTTCGCGTCTGTCCTCGCGCTGAAATAATATTGTTTACCACTGTTTTTACAAAGGCATCACTTTAATAATACTAGCTGTTTCCAGCGTCCCATCCATCTCTGAACCGTCAAACTTACTCTTCCATTTATTGATTACAGGATTTTCTTTAACGTACTTCGATTAACAAATAATTTAAAAAAAATGTTAAGTGTTGAGAAAGTTGCGCTAGTTTACTATTTAATTTTAAAAACTTTTTTTTAAGGAGTAATTTAAAATAAATATTTCTCTCTTCAGAATATAACGCGCTGGATGATGTCCTAGGAAAATAATCTTGCAGTGGCAGTGGACGGTGATAGGCTCAGAAAAAAATATTTAACAAATATATGAATATTTTTACATGGGCGTTGTTATGAAGTGAATCTTATGTTCTTCCTTAAACATCTAGTGGTTGCCTATATTAATTGTTTGTGTTACTTTAAATGTGAGTTTAAGATATTCTTATATTTAATAATTGTGTAAGTTCTTAGTATTATATCGTGTAATAATTATAATCTGAATTAAACAACAGTTTAATAGTAGTGAATATAATACAAAATTGCAATCAAAAGCCAGAATAACTAAATGGACTGCCATTATGGCTAAAAAAGTTCCACGATTCTTCGACGAAATTATGTTAGTCATTTTAATGCTTTTTCATGCTTCAGCAAGAAGCACTTCAGCTAGAAAAATAACAACTCTTGTGGCACTCTTCACTGGCAATATTGGTTCGAAATATGAATACAAAAAACCTGTATAAAAATGGCGATGACTTAAAAGCAACTGCAACTCTAGGTTTTGTTACAGCGAAGTTCACAGAACATTATCGAATAAATGCCGAAGCATTTATGCAGTACAAAAACTTAAGCCAATAAATTTCTCCAAGTATTCAAAAACGGCAACAAATATGAAATTTTGGACGATAATAAAACCCATTTAATTACACAGCGTAAACCAATTAGAAAGTGAGTGAGACGCTTTCATCCTCTGGATTAAGTGTTTCACTAAGAGAAATAAGTAATGAACGTTCCAACCGATCTCTTTGTTGGGCATACGTTCATTAATTACTAAGCCTCAGGCGGTGTCTTTAAGCCAGCTCGTTCTCATGAAAAACGTATGAATAATCGCGAATAGATGCGAACTTAGGGACGCGGCGAATTAAGTACTTAGCTCGTATGAAATATATATTTGAGAGTAACTTATAGGTATGTGCATATGTGGATAAGAGTAATTGTAACTCTACTCACGACTGCTAGTGATGCTTAGAGGTTCTTGTTGAAGGAAGCGATCATTTAGACCTCACTCTCAGGCTCTACCTATACTGTTGAGAATAAGATAATATGTAAAATCTTATATACTCTTTGACGATCTTAGTATCACTTAGATTTTCCGCAACGTACTATGTAGAACAAAATGAACCTAGTATTCGCAACGATACTTTTGCCAGAGAAGACATGCAAAGTTTCTTCTGTAAAAATAAAATATAATTAATATGAAAACACCTCAATGACCGTACTTAAAAAAAAAACAAATTCTATAAAAGAAAATTGTATTAACATCCTTTGTGCCAATTACAAATGTATTTATATCATGCCCATATTTGGCGACCTGCAGTAACCAGATCGCTCGCAAGTTAAATTAATTGCCACTCCACATCATATCACCCTCGACAACAAAAGCGAAATATTAAATTCAAAATAAAATATTTGTGGTCATTTATATAACCGCAGAGCGTGGTTACCCGCACAATGGATTTCCAGCTATTTAATCCACGTAGGGAATTGCCTGCTAGCGTGAAAGGTTAGTAAACTATTGAAATATCTGTAATACTACTTTAGTACATCGTCCATACAAATAGACCGCAGGAATCTTTATGGAATGTACACGGTTAATATTGATAAAGCTTGCGCTAAATATAGACGATTAAGGGTCGAAGTTGGATGTACAAGATCGACTTAGAGTACAGTAATTTTTTTTATTGAAGTAGGATGTGAGGTTATTGTAAAGGAGCTTTAAACGCATTTAAAAAAATTAAAATTTCAAATACATTATTTGTGTTTTAATTTTAAAAGGTGTTTAAGCCTCTTCACCTACTTTAAAACCAATTAAACCAATCATTTACTCGTACATTATTTATAATCCATTAGTGATGATTGAATAGCTCTTTCATACCGTTATAAAATAAAATTATAATTAGGTACTTTAGAATTAAAATGGATTTAAATTCTAAGGATCTTTTTAAAAACATCGTACACACACACTTTTAATACTTAATTTAAATTTCCAAATGGTTGTAGGCTCAAATAACAACGAATAATAAGTTCTGAAATTTAAAAGTGGCGAATGTGGTAGTAACCGTATTCTTTTTTTAAAGGAAATGAAAGAAATGTAATGTGGGAGGGCAATAGCACTTTAATGTTGTAACAGGTTAAACGTAAGGCAAGTAGGTAAGCCATTCCCATGTCAGGCCTCACTCTTTAACAATAAATACATAGTGCTTGGAGGACGTAAATAACCATTAAAAATGAGCCATATTACATTCATGACAAAGTCATTACATTAAAAAAGCAATCAAAAAAGGACAATTGAAAATAAAGCGAAATAATATGAGACACAGCACGCAGCACCATTAAATGTAGGTGCAGATAATGTAAACGACAGCTATTGTGTATGTAAATTGTGGTGCTTTTGTAAAATACAGCATTTAATGCTCGATCGCTGATGTGGACAGATGCTGATAACATTGTTCGAGAATATTCATCAGGGCTCGAGGTTGCTTTGCGTATGTTAGTGTGAATAATATATCCATTACTATTCTTCGGAATGTCAGCGGTTTCCTCGCTCGTTTCGCATGAATATTTGTCGAGTGGCGTGATTTCGTGCCAAGATCATAAATACGGGAAAATGGATGTGTAAGTCTTGAGTAAATCTTGCGAATGTCTTGATTGCGGAGACCAACTGACGTCGTTTTTACTTGCTTTTATGAATGCAAAAGTGAGATTTCAAATCGGAAGCGACGCACACAGAACTTAAATTGATGAACTTAAGATTTCTCCTCCATTCTTTACTCAAGCCTCAGATGTGACTCTGATGTGAAACCTTTTCAGAAGACATATGTTCTTAGTGTGTACCTACATCATACCTCGTAACCTTATGGCATGGAAAATATAAGATAACAAACTCTAATTTAGTTAATGGTGGTTCTAACTTGGAAACAACTGCTCCAGTCAAATGAAACACAACTTACACAAATTGAACTGGCAAATTCAATATGTGGAATACATATACAATAAATTCATGTTTCATACGACAAAAGTCCCTCCACGTCCGTCCGAAGATTCAATTCTGATGGATATTCGATTTTTTCGTTTCCTCAGCAATATTCAAATGGGGGCCGCTCCGGAAATATTGCCCCGTAGCCTATATGCAAATTCTATTTGAAATGCGAAAGTTTCCACAAGAACGTTGAACCTTCAATCGTGAAGGCAAACAGTTTCTATAAGATTAGTCGCGAGATGCTCCTGGTAGTCAATATTGACTTGAGTCGGCCGGCGCAGACGAAAGACTGAACGGCCGAATGAGACCAGCTTGCCTCCGAGCGCACTCATTTCTAAAATGTGTACGTTTACGACGGCATTGTCTAGCGTCCAACTATTTGCCGTGGGGATATTGCATTCTTTTAATTTACTTTTAAGACATTAAAAGTTTCATTTGATTTTTTATGTGCCAGTACTAGTATTTACTCTCGGTCATTTTTAAAGGTAACTTTCATATAGAATAATTTTAATGTACGAAGATTCTTTACCCTAGAACTTTAATCGGCATATTTTGTATAAGATGTGATCAAAGGATGTAGAATTGGTTTCACATGTGGCTCTCTACATGTTACATCCTATTAAAACGTTTTATCAACATTAGTTTTTCTTTTATATCTATCAAGAGTTTTAGTTTCTTACTGGTTGGTTATTTCAAACTAAAATCCGAAAGTGGTAGGTTGATACAATAAGAATAAAGATAACTTAAAAACGAAGGCAATAGCGGAGATACAAAACATAAAGACAAACATAATATGCAAATATGGACTGAGCGTCAATATATCCCACCGCTAGGCAATGCCTCTTTCTCGTCTACTTCTCTCTCAATAGCCCGAATTCAAATTTTCCCGAGATTCCTGCTCGTGCCACTTCTTATCAAAAGCTATCTTTACTATCAACTAAAATTTGTCGGTAAAACTGTTCTGTCACGTTGATTTTTACGATACCGCTTGGTACGATTCATACTCCGATGCGTGCTGACTACTGCATAACTCTAGCAACTGCGTACATAGTTTCAATAGCAGTTACTGAAATCTCTCTAATTAATAATTAAAAATTTAGACATGTTTAGTATCTCCGCATTGTTTATTAACTATATTTAAGGTTCAAATTGAATTCAGACTAGGTAGAAAGTTTTTATAATGACACGAGTGCACAATTAGCGTCGTCCGCCGCCGCACTTGGATAACGAAGCGCGACTCCACTCTTCACATGCAACTTGACTCTCAGACTTTATTAAAAACCAACATTTACGTTTGTGGTGACTACAGTCACAAATCACCCTTGACCACCTCAAAATAGAGTGTCAATTCCTTTGCCACGGATCAGCTTTAAGGATGAATTTCCTTGATGCCGACTTCTGTGGATGTTGCATTCGCCTAGCTTCACGATGATGGGTATAGTTAAGAGCCCTTTACATTCAAGTAGGCATACATACTGCGGAATATTTTTGGAATATACCGGGATTTGGATTAATCGCGTGGCTTCAGCACGAGCAAGCAAATTTCAACATGTTTCCCGTATATTTTTGCAATTACTCAACCTACATAAAAAAAACCTGATAAATTTAAAACATGGTTAGAACCAGGAATCGTATTTAATTCCTAAGCTGTCTACGGACAGAAATTAATGAAGATAATTGCGTTATACCTAAACTATAATACTTTTCGAAGTTATGTGTGTATTTACATTGAATTATCACTAACTTTAATGGCGAAGGAAAACATCGTGATAAAACTTGCACATCTAAAAGTTGACATTGCACATCTAAAAGTTATCATGACCTAAACCCTCTCCATGGTAGAGGAGTAGAGCGTATATGGGTTGATGAAGAAACTATAAGCAGGTAGCAACTGTATGCTAATTGTCTTATGACCAATTACCTACTTAATCGATGTAGTGTAAAAGTATTTTAGAAAAATTTTTGTTCACAAACATAGGCTATGGAACGCAAGATTGTGTTGAGTGTAGATCTTACACATACGGGCATACATATACCTGACCCGAGTACTGTAGTAGTTCGCTGTTGCCGTTTACAATGTTCAAACCTCGTGCTTCTATCGAGAATTTTATAAAGGAGAATTCAAATAAAACTTTGTAATAATATAACTTAGTACGCATCGTAAAAGAGAATGAGATAGAAACAGAAGAAACCTAAATGAATATTTCGATATTCCATGCCTAAAATGTTTGATGGACCAGAACTTACACCACAAATTAGTCAATTTATTGTTTTATGGGGAAAAATAAAAAATCAATATAAGAATCATTATTCCTTAATAAATAAATTTCTTCATTTTAATGTTATTTAACGAATACTAACCACATTAATAGACATTCAAACGATGTTTCCTTCCTCGCACAACATATTTGTAGAATCAGCTTTCCTCATCGGTCTTTCCAAATGACTAGAGCCATACGAGAAAAGAGCCTATATTTTCCTCAAAGGCCGGTAACGCACCGATCATGTGGTTAGTTTACCGCCTTTCGCATTAAAAAAATAATTTAAAGACTTTAAACGAATTATTGTGCAGATATTATCAGTGCAAAGGATGCTCAATGAAATACTTGATCTAAAGTTATTATTTTTAGCGCTCATATACTTCTGTACCATGATTTATTTATTTATGCTTTTTATACAAAACATTGTATAAAGGCGGACTTAATGCCTAAGGCATTTTCTACCAGTCAACCTTAGGGTGGTGCAGAGATACTTGATAGGTGCATAAATATTATTTTTCGGCTAATATGCTTATATATAAATACTAACATAAACCCATAAATATTATACTATAATATAAATATATATAAATATACATAAATACCTACGAAAATAAATATACATACATATATATACTAAGATACTTCTGACAAACGATTGAGAAAAAGTTGTCTAACCCTTACTTTAAAAAATAAGCGGTTTGTCAACATCCTGATTTTTGAAGGGAGTGCGTGCCAAAGAAGGACAGATTGAATGAAGAAAGAACTATGTAGAAAGATATAGTATATCAGCGGATAAACCTACTGATTTCTTTAACTCTGTGTTCTTTTAAAAATAATTAAAAAATATATTTATAAATAAAATGGACATAAGACTTATCACAAACACAGCGCAAGCTAAACTTGCGTTTTACAGAGTACGATACGAACAAGCAGAATATTTACCTTTGAACCGTTTGAGTCAACGTTTGCTTCTCATTACGGACGACTATCTTCATATTTGTGCCTGCAAGAACCTCAATAATAACAAGGTAAACATTTAAATATTTTAACCAGACTCCAACATATATAAACGTATGTAGTTCATCAGCTATTTGCTGTGGCATTTTAATAAGGAAAAGCCGATAGTAACGGGTCGCGAAAGTATCACAACAAAATGATTAAATTGAAAACATCTTTATCATCTACGTAAAAAAGGCATTGTTTTCTTAAAATTTCTCTCTTAAAATCCTCAAAATTATATTTCCAATTACAAAATGTTTTTTAAAATTCATTTCGTTTTGTTCAAAAAACTTTGCTTCCGTAAAAGTTAACGTGCCATTGTTTTTCGAAACCCAAAAGAGGTTCTATTAGCCAAAAAGCTCCATTTTTTCACAGTTCCGTAGAAATAATGTTGTTCTGTATTATTGTATATTTTTTAGCTTTCTTTCCTTTTTACTATAGCATCTGTGATTATTTTAAAGTAATATACAGATAACAAATGTAGGGACATTTGTTTTCAGAACTTTTCAGTGAATCACTTTGACAAGCCAATACCTCCACTTGCAAATTAAGCCTGAAGAAGTCTAATCTTCCTATAAAGTATTACTGATAACCAAAATGGAAGACATCATAATTTCGTGACCCAATATCAACCTTGTATGAAATAAAATTCAAGTCTTGGTCGTGGGTATCAGAAATTATGAGAAGTTTCTCGGTTTAATACTCAGATCTTTGAAAATTGTGTATCACAAAAAAAATCTCAATGCGGTTATGAAACCTGAAGCCTTCTATTTCGTAAGCTGATGTCAAAACATAGAACTACGCTGAATTTAGATAGCAAAAAGCTAATTTTGTCGTAACTATGATTAGGTTGAAAGCCCTAAAATTTTTATCTATTTAAAACAACTTCCATCACCAAGAGATAGGTCTCTTCGAATATCATTTACTATTCAGTATATAATTTATACTCCCAAATAATAATAAACAGACATTACCAGACGGTAATGGTTGGAGATAGCCACCTAGATAGACATTAACAGCATCTAACACTGCAAACTTATTCAAACCCAATACATTCATTGATGGGTGTGGTACATAAAGGATGAAAAAGGGAATGGTATTCTTCATATAACCATTGACTCACTGACAACAAATTCTATATAATACTTGAATTTCAGCAAGCACTCGTGCGAATATTCAAATTACCTCTGCCAGTATCATCAAGTGAAAATTTTAACCTTTTTAAAATAAATTCGCCTTCTTCTCGAGCACGTAGAGTCTCATCACAAAGGCTCGGCTGCACCACTCCCCACGCATTCTAATGCAAATTTCATTGAAATGCCCTCCCATTGTTATCACTTCCAGTCGCCAAGGAAAACTCGGTATTCATACATACATCCGCGCTCTTTTATATGAAAATATTATTAAAAATATAATAGCATTTCACGATGTAAAATTTTACAATGACAACACTCTCAGCTTAAGACAACATTATTTGCATTCAACGAGATCGCGGTTGGTGAAATATTGAATAATTATTTTGCTCTTGAACAAAGATACCGAGAAACATGTTTTGTATGCATTACTTGAATTTTTTGTTTTTTTTTTTCAACTGAACTGTTTTAAATGTCTTTATTATATCCGCATGTTATTTAGGTATCAGTTTGAAAATTGGTTCGAAATCAAAAGGTATCTAATTACTTCAACGTTGGATGTTTTACTATTGGTATGCTCTTTAAGCACTTTAACTATCATTCTCATACTTCCAAGTGCTTCCAAAGTCAGAGTAAAATCCTTCACAGTTGCCAAGTGATCGTTAAAATACGACCTACCTATATAGGTCATCGAACCTCCTTGGATGAACTTCCAATTCTGCTCTTGCCCTTACCTACTTGGCTTCCTCTCGAGAATCTTTCCGTCACTTCGGCCATCGGTCCTACACTTGATGTAGCATGCCTGCCACTGCAATTTGCTAATATTCTAAGCTGTAATGGCATCAAGCATTATTGTCATAATAGAATATGTTGATAAGAAAAAATAGATTTGCGCTTTTTGAAATGAAATGATCTTAATTTGTTGGGCGGAAAAACTTGTAGACTTAATGCTTTTTATTTTAAGTTAAATTAGTTTATTATTTTAATTTAAGTAATTCTGAAAAAAAAAACATGTAAAACATCAAATTTAAGAGGTATAAATGGACGACCGGATTCTGACACGCACACGGATCATACCTGTGAAGATCAAATGAAGCGGGTTAATTAAGTGTGAATGAAAAAGTCCTGCGTCAAATAAATCTAGCCTCAACAAAGCTTACTAAATGATGCCCTTCCGTATTGCTACTAATCGATTTTGTGGAATTAAGTATCACCTCCAGTATAATAAACGTTCTTGCCTAAAATTTCTTTAGAATTTTAAAACTAAAATAGTCTTACCTTCCCTATTAGCGGCTTTTCCATACACAATGTATTAACAAAAGTAGTGTAAAATAAAAAAAGTGTCTAAATTAAGATATATCGTTTTGATAAGAACCTTTATAATTTTAATACCTTTAATTGTTTTTCATGATTGCTGTTTATTAGTAACACGCCTGTTTTTGTTTAAAGGTAGTTTCTTTATCGATATCTTCGCACTTTATTAGCACTGATGTAATAAACGAAATAGTTTACAATATATATTGAATATCATGAATATTTTTAGCAGGTTGTTTATAAATTATTGTTCAATAATAAACCCTATGAACATTTGATGCTATAGCAGATTGAATACAGCCAAGACTGGGGGGAACCTTTTTTATTTTTTCTTCTCCATGCTTTTTCGTGGGGCTTTGTGTCACTTTAAAGTTATCTGTAATGTCCCTATATCAAAAAGCAGGGGAAACTTTGCTAAGAGGGCTAAGTCAAGCTTCTATTGTCAGGCTATCCACGCTAGCACACTTAACCACTTTGAACAACCCGTTCAGGCCAAAAATTGTCTAGTTAAAATAGTAGTCACTTAGTACGTTAGTTCCTAGTTAGTAACAGGACCCCAGCATTATATAAAATAACGCTTGCGTTTTTATTACATTTTTAAGAATCATAGAAACTTTATATTCGGGATTACTCATATTCAAACAAAAAATTATGGAAGCGCCATCTAACGATCATATGTTAAAACTGATGTAAACTAGAGCTCAGCACGTAATGCAGAAATTGGAACCGTACTTCATGTTTTAGTTCCTTATCTTTGTACTAGATGGCGTTAAACGGTGACTATAATAAGTTTACAAAGTGAAATAGTATCAAATTGAAATGTTTTTTAATAGTGGTGTAATTTTAATTCTCAACACAGTACAAAGGTTAAAAATAAAACTCTTTACTGATCTTACTGACTCATTCACATACCGATTACTACAGGCGTAAAAACAATAAATAAAGATTCTTACAATACAATAGCGAGGGCTGAGGAGGTATAACATGAATTCCATCGTACTTATTTAATTAATTTATCGGAATACAATGTTGTCACATTATATTTTTTGGCTCATAAAAAAATGGTTAAAAGACTTTAATATTTAATATAAATATGTAGTTTGTTTAATATTATGTTGATCGTGGAAAACTGACCTCTGTACAGATAATGATATTCAAGTTTCAACAATAAAACGGTATTTTCTGGATCCAAAGTAAATTCGTTCGTCGCTGTAAACCGTTGTGTAAACTAATTAGAATGAGTCATGCTTTCTAATACCTACTTACTTACAATTAGTAATGACCGATCTACATTAAATTATTGTGTGACATCTCACACCACTTAGTGTGAGCAATTCATCATACTCTTTAAATTGTTCACAAATAAAAATACACGTGTAATATATAATTTAAAAATGGTTAAAAAAATAATTATATTAGATATTGATGATGTTCATAATCACCTCCAACAGCTATTGGTGAGAATGAAACTAGCAATCCCCGGCGCGAGATAAGTATTAGTGTCATAGACGTGTCTCTACCTTCTTCTTTCTTCTTCATCAACCCATATACGCCCACTGCTGAGCACGGGTCTCCTCTACCATTGAGAGGGTTTAGGCCATAGTCCACCACGCTGGCCTAGTGCGGGTTGGCGGACTACACACCTAAGAAATTCCTAGGAACTTCTAGGTGTGCAGGTTTTATCACGATGTTTTCCTTCACCGTTAAAGCAAGTGATAATTCAATTTGAATACACACATAACTTCGAAAAGTCATAGGTGTGTGCCTGGGGTTCGAACCCGCAACCGCCGAGATTCTCGACCGCGCGCCTGAACCTCGAGGCCATCACTGCTCTTACAGTGTCTCTACCACTTACACTTTTTATTACAAAAATAATATCTCTGAAGTCAGACATCAGTTAATCACGTAGATGTTAAGGCCAAGCTTGCGACATTCCAACGTTATCTTCTTAAAAAGTGTCACACATTCGAAGTGATTAGAGATTCTAGTTTTATTCAACTACACTGTGGTGCAGACATTAAGGATACTATGAATAAACAACTGATACTACAATCAATTACGATTCCTAACTTCGATAAACCCATGCAAAATACCGCTTTATCTCTACGGCTTCCCTAAAAAAAACTGCTTTCCAGTGATTGATCAAGCAAATGGGTAAGTGACTTACCACATTTATTTCATGATTATAATTGTCATTCATCTGTCTGCATCTGTGCCAAGCCCATTGTGCAAACTGGAGGATATCAAATCCTCTGATGAGAACCAATCAATCAGTCAGACCTCAATTTCAAAAAAAAAAGGATAAGTAAATTACATCAACTATTTCAGTCTGAATTAGAAGTCTGGCACTTGCGATTTGGATTGGTTTAATGATTTAACCCTTACCCAGTTAAATGCCGGATTTTACTTAAATCCCAAGGTCGCATTTCGGTAGGAAATTTTTAAAGTACTACTGGGAACATACAACTCAGTTGGTTGAAAATATAGATCTGAACGGTACTAAGAACGGTGGAGTATTAATAACATTGGACTTGTTCTTTTTTGTTTATAAAAATTATGTTAAATCGTATGATGTTAGATTACAAATTGTGACGAAAGCAGTGAGTCACGGTCCATGCCAAACGAAGCGGCGCATTATTGCCACTGACGTGTACTAAAGTAGTCGCCGTCATTCAAATAAAAATCAGCCGTTTCGATTCTGTCCAATATTCAACGTAGTTCATATATAAAACTTAGCTGATCTTTTTCTTGGAGAAGTAATGAACTGCAATTATAGTAAATAGTGAAATTTCAATATTTAAAAATATAAAATAGCACATTAAATTTTACTTGTCTAAAATTTAAGTAATTTATGTGTAAGCAACAAGAGACAGTTTCTAAATGCAGTGTCAAATAAAACAAGTCTTGATAGAAAGACAATCTTGAAATCACTATGACTATTTAGTAACTCCGTCAATTTTTTTCATTATAAGCCCATATGCACCACTGTTGGGCATGAGCCTTCACTATTCAAAGGGTTTAGGCCTTAGTCCAACACGCTGGCTCAGTTTAACCAGAATCCAGATACTTTAGTGATTTGCTAATATTTTATACGCTAGTAACATTTCATCTATTGCGTTAAAAGCGGTTCTCTCGAACGAACTTCAGTCACTTGCGGAGCGTCTGTTCCAACAAACGTGTTATTTGCTGTGTTTACTAAGTTTATATCAAAACAATGGCATCATGTAAGTAAATATTCATATATCAGTATTTAAGTGATGTTCGAAGAAGTTTTAACATTAAATTTAAAGAAATGAAAACATTTCTTTTTTGTTGCACCGACATTTTAACGGAAGATACCGAGTACCGGTTCAAAAACATTGCGTCGTGGCCTTGTGTTGTGTAAAGACTGTTGTGTTTATGTAGACGTATCGCAACTTTCTATACAATATTATGGTTTTCTACAAATATTTTCATATTGCCGGCAATTTTGCTTTACCGTCATTACACATACGACGCTTGATTAGACATAGACTTTCACCAAGGAAATAGCTACACTGTTTCTCAGCAAAACTCTTTTCAATCTAGTTTTATTTTCCGTATTAAATATAGCTACAGGAATGTCTAGACAGCGGTTTGCTATTCGATATTTTCGTATTTAGATACACAAACATTCATATTGCAGTCTAAACTATACATCGGCATCACTTTTTTTCTATATTGAAATCGTTGATCATGTTTTTCGATTCCATTAAAACATTGGCTTGAATCCAAAACTGATAGGAGAATACTGTTCCGAGACAAGTCTGAACTCCTAACATTTCGTAATGTTCTTATATATTTTTTTCAATATCCAATACAGTTTTGCCTTCACGATAACAATAATTTGAACCTGTATGAACACTGTATGTGTATTAATGATGTGCCAACTCGGAAAAAACAGAACTCGATTTAATTCGAGTTAAAATCCACATAACTCGGGTTGAACTCGAGTTAACTGACAAATGAATGTTCTTTCTATAATTTTTACCAGTTTATTTCCTCAGCTTCGCATTATTAGTTTAAAAAATTTGGAACAAATGACATTTTTATCTGTTTCAATTCTTTCAGTTTTTATATTATTTATTTATAATGAATTGACAGAGTTATACTAATTAAAGTAAGAAAGAAAATTATTGTTTGAAATCATTTATTTATGTATTTTTGGCTTAAATTTTATTTATAAACATATTTATATTTATTATCAATAAAACTATGAAAATATATAGCAGTCTTTTAAAATAAAATCAGACTAACATTATGATGCGGGTATGTACAATATACATAGTTATATTTACAGACTGATAATTGTTTTACAAACACAATATTTTCATGAAAATTAGGTAATTAGTATCACAAATTCTTTTCTTAGTTAAATTATATACTTATAATTTAGTCTTAAATACATAATATGTGACACTTGTTATGAATGAATTAACGAACATAGTCTCACACAAATGATCGGCAAACTACGCTCCATGTCGGTTGACGGTTCCATTCGAGTTACTAACTCAAGTCGACCATCACTAATGTGTATATATGTATATTTACGTCACACAAAACAAAGAATGTTAAATTAGAATAATTTTTAGCAAACTTGTTGCACTCAGCTAAAATATTTTAGCCTTTTTACGGTTCCTAAGATCTTTCTTATTGGACATTTTTTGTAATGACTTTCTCTTACACGGTCTGTCACTAAACAACACAAGACTCAAGCTATTAAGAAACAACATAGCAACTTATGAGTGCCATAAAATCCATTTATGTAAAACCTTTTATTATGTTTGAGAAAGTCGAATAATGTATGTCACGTTTCCTCAAACATTACAAGCCATTCGAAGACAAACAAAACAAAAGACTGTTTATACAACATTAACGTTATCATGTCTAAGTTATTTAAAAGTTTCGGTTTATTTAACTTCAATATAATAGCAATTTTGAAGGACATCTATTGTTAGAACGATCTGAGGACCGGTTTTCGTTCCCAAATTGACGGCTCACGTGCCAAACACGTGATTCTTATCCTCACGATGCGCGCAATATGAAATTGAATAACTTCAATGCAACTGCTTATTAGCTTCGTAATTCAAAAACATATTATTATAATTATAATGACTGAGCAACACCCATGAAAATATATGATATAAAATATGGATACACAGTATGATAACAAATGATATTTTTCTTGCACAATCCGCAGTATCCCCTAATGGCTCGTCGGTGAATATTTATTGTTAACCAAATCGCATTCATTAGGCACACTCTTTTATTGTCATAGCCAATTCATTATCATGCACATATGTGGAACTAATGCTACGCATGAATTAGCTCGAGTTTTTAATTCCAATATGGACCGATAATATGATAAAGCAATGACTGCAGAAAGTTTTCATTTGGATTCTAGTTAAAATTTTCGTTTTATTTTTACTTGCATTTGTTATGCTACTATGAGTTATTCGATAACCGTTTTTATAAACGTTTTGCAACATGTCTCTATCTCCCTCGGCGCTCAGGCGTCTTCCGGAAAAGATAGGCCGGGATTTTAAAATCTATATACATGGAAAAATCTAATGCCGCTTTTCGTACATATTTCCAGACCCCATACTTGGAATTCCATTTATATCTATTGGAATGTGATAAGTCTTTCAATGTTCCATCACGCTAGAAATTTCAAAACAATTTCGACTTCATAATTGTGACTTCTGGAACCAAAGTTTTTAAAGATACTGGTTCAGCCAATATATCCTGCCTTGTAACATTATTTTTAGTGAACTTATAAGTATAACCTTTCCTTTTTCGTTATTGCTGATCATTTCCAGGGTCCCACGGTATTTATCAGTTTCAAGCATCTGCTCCTACTGAATGTACTTTCCCTACATATGCTAAGATTCTCAATATCGCCGTTGCGGAGATCCACCTTACAATACCACCTCTCTATGAGACCAGTAAGATTTCAATCTTGTAAGCATCCTTGAATGATCATTTCTTAGAACTCGGCTCATGTTTGTCACTACAGCTGAGATTCTAAATGCCATCTATGTCATGTAGCTCATCAAATTATAAACTAGATTTACTCAAACTACCCAAACCTGCATGAAGGGTAGCTTTTAAGTTTTAGAGCCATTTATTACCTAGAGCTTCTCATTAAACCACATCCCATCAATAATAATTCAATTCGCCAAATACGGCCTGGATTAAAGCATGCAAATTCAAATGGCTGACTTACACTGGAATATCTCTTTCTTTTTTTTCCTTTGGTTCGTAAAGAGCCAAGCATCATTTGTCATGAATTCTCAGTCAATTCTCTCTTGATATGGTTACTTTCTGGAACATAAACATTGTCGGTGAACACACCGTTCAACACCAGCACCTAAAATCCACATGATGGCAGAGCAGAAATATTTTATAATTTGGTCTTTTTAAGCTCATTGAGTATTAGGTTTCTCAGATCCTCATAAATAGCGACCACAAAACTTGAGGTTTTAACCCCGCCATAGTGAAGGCACACATAATTCTCTGTCGTCCTCGAATGAGCCCGAGTAGGTATATCCCGTTATTTTTAGTATTCGAACCTCAAACCATTTAAAGTCCTCAGAAAAATCTAATCTTTCATTTCAGTCAACTACGGCAACAATCAAATGCCTGGGCAGCAGGGTCAGATTTACCCGCAGCTGTACAACCCGGCCAACGCGCCACCCCCGTCACAACTGAGCTATCCTCAAGGACAGCCGGTTCCCCAGCAATACTACCCGCCGATGTACGGGCAGCCAGCAGCTATGGGATATCCTAGTGCCCCACCACCGGCCCAGGCACCTCAACCTGGGTTCTACCCCGGTTACCCCACAGTCACACCCACTCCTGTCTTTGAACGTAAGTAACCCATATAAATTGGCCTTTTGACAAAAAGGTTCGGTAAAGAAGCTGCGCTCGCTTGCCAGGAAATCAAGATAAGATTACAAAAAACATGGACTAAGGCCTAAACTAAGTTAATAATGACATATAGGATGATAATAATGATAATGGTGATTACGATGATGTTGATGATTATAAAACTAAATTGTGATGTAGTTTACTAAGCTTTATTATACGGAGATCGCATAATAGACGGAAAAAAACTATATAATAAAAAGAAATGATGCTAGTCTCACATAAATACTATATTCACCCGCGCCATCATACTCGTAGTTGAATCGTCATAATGTGTAAACTGCACTGCACGTACTATTCTTTCCCATAGTAGTAGCCATAGTCCATACAATAACCAATAATTTTTAAAGACATATTTTTTTACTCTTTCAGCTGTTATCGAGTGGGTTCACACTACAAGTAGGGATGCTGCAGCGTTGACCAATCGCGCGGTTGTAGCTGGATACGAAGGCCATGATGGTAGCCCGTTGTGGGTGATTAGGTCTATGTATGAAGGTGATCTGATACCGGGCAAGCTTGCTGTGAAACATAACGCTGCCTACGTTCCCTGGGGAGGCAGGGAGAACAGCGTGCAAAATATTGAGGTAATTTGAATTTCATCCTTATAATATAGAATTCACATTGAATTTTGTAAGTGGTACTAATAAAATTGACTGTTTCTTAAAATTGCCTGTTAGTCGGTAGTGGGCTATTAGTATCGAATTCATAATACATTTTTAGTCATTGTAAAAACAGGAAAACATCCTATTTACCGGTTAGGAAATTTGATATTCGAATAGAAGTTTGAAATTCATGCTTTTATGTTCGTAATATTTAGGATTACCTTTGCGTTGTGAGCTGTATAAAATATTAATCGAAATTTTCTTATAATATATTTATTATAGCTCTGCCGCTTGGGGAAAATTCATTATTAATGATTTGTCCCACAAACTATAATTAACATTTAGCCTCATAAAACCAATAAGAATAATTTGTATCACTGGATTTCCCACGTATGACTTATTAATAAATAATAACGTCCCACATTTACACACGACTTCTGACTGTTATTTTACATTCATATACTTAATTCAGTTAAGAATATAACTAAATACAGAAACAAACCCAGCGATGTCTTTGGTTATTTTTTTGTTTATCAATTGACATTCTCTATTTCGTTATATCCTTATTTCTATTTAAAGTCAAATAAGTAATGAAAGTTGCTTGGTTTTTAGAAACCCTATAACGTAAGTTTAAATAGGATCTGATACATTTTCAAGGTAATTGGTCACTTTTCACCAGCAGATAGTAAACTCTATAGTAACCAGAGCGCATTTACCTTTTAACCACTTACAATCCAAAATTATCGAACTTAAATAAGCAATGCTCTATATTTATAACATTGATCATTATTATCTTCAGGTATGCTGTGCCCGGCCAGAGAAGGTTCGTTGGGTAGAGAGTAGAGATGGCAATGTGCCTCCTCAAGCTGTATGTGGCGGTAGGACGGCATCAGGAGAACCTCTTTACGTTGGCCGCGCGAGACAGCAGGGATCACTGACGCCTGGCAAAGTAAGACCATATTTTGTAATACTATATGCTCAATGCTTAACTAATACTTCATCACCGTCATCATTAGTTTATATAACATCTACTGCTGGACACGGGATTTCTCTAGAATTTGGAGGGTTTAAGCCTAAATCCAGCACGCAGGCCTAGTTTGACTTGACGAACTACACAGCTAAGAAAAGTCGTGCGTGTCTGGGGATTGAACCCGAGACCACCGAAATAGTCGACCTTAACATCGAAGCCATCACTACAAATAATACTTATCAAAATGATTTTCACTGTATTAAGTGAAATGCATTAATACTGCCGTGCACAGCATAAATAAATTCTCACAGATATGAACACATCGTGTTTTAAAATACATTAATGACATGTATCATTAGTTGCTGTCATATTTAGTCGCCTTATCTTAATGCCCATTAATCTAGAGCACTCATTTGACACTTCGTGGAAATACCAGTGATAGTCACAACTGGTTTTTAGTTACAGTGCCTATTGTAATGTTTGAATTAACTACTTTTTTGATAGGGTTAACTGTTGAAATGAATTTACACAACCATTAACCATTTTCATGTAAAATTTGACAAGATGACGGCTTGCGCTATCACAAATGTATTAGATATCATGCAGATCCAAGCTTCTGACTTTACCTTATTTCACAAATTCTATACTTTTGTCTTTTTCTAAGCCTTGAGCGTTTCGGTTAGTCGGTTCTTATGAACTTGTAAGTCCACCTTAGTCAGTGTGTGTTATGAATGGCTGCTGGTACCTACACGTAATATTCTAAAGAATTTAGATGGATTTGCAAGTCAAAGTGGGCAGGCCATAGATCAAATAGAACTGATGAGGGACAAAGGTTCCCTCATTATTTTATCTTTATAATCGCAAGTCTCCTTTACAACTGAGAGGATTTTTAAGGCTTCGGTTGATCACGTTTGTGTGCTGCTGGTAGTCGTGCTATAGATTAAGAAAAACCTTTCTGGAGATGCACATGTTTCGTCATAAATTTTTACTCGAAGGACTCGCAACATCAAAAAAATCAAAGTTATGACTGGATTTTAAGCCCGCGAACGCCGACATTTTTGGCTTTAACTATAGTAACTTTATTAACTATGACCTAAATACAAATTCTCTGTTTCAGATCCATCAGAGCCACAAAGTGATGTACATGTCATTTGCCGGAGAAGAGGTGCCTCATAAAGTGTATGAAGTTCTGTGTACCATTTAAGAATATGAAGTATGTTTTGTATTGTTATATATTCTCAAATTAGATGTTAGGATTTATAATAAGTGATGCCTATCTCGTTTTTTGAATCTGATGTTTTGTCTCGTATGGTTAAGGTGAAGACGTTGTTTAAGCTAGTTCATTAAGATATTTTATAGAGTTTTTATTGGAAGATGTATTATTAAAATAAAACTTATTTTGTAATACTTTCTCTTTATTAAAGAATTTGTACAATCTCCTCACATAATCACAGGGTTTAGTATTAACAAAGCATAAGTCACATAGAACCGTAATATGATATGACCGGTAGCTTTCTTTACCAGTTGAATTAATTATTGTCGAATTTAAAAATTATAGCGTAAAATGTTATGTCAAAGTAAAAATAAGTTCATCGAAAAAAAAATTGAGGCTAAATCGTTTGGTAACTTGGTAATGATGGTATTTTATATAACTTTGATTTACCTTTGCTTGGGCCTATTACAAATGTTAATGTACAGTGTAATAGAAATGAAAAAGTAAATATTAACTATATCGTTAGATTATACAATGTTATAAATACGTTTTCGCATATCTATTTATCGATATAAAGACAAATAACGGGATTCGGACATGTGTATTGAAATACAAACAGAGATTTTCCGAAATGTTCCCAAAACAGTAAAAACCTTTTTGATGAAAAGTAATTCATACAATTATAATAATAGATAGTTCATCTGTATTGTTTAGTCACTGATTTAATAACATGGCTGCTAAAAATCATATTGTTCATTGCCAGTCGATAAGTACACTCGAGTAATGTTGGCATCAAAAATACAGAATGCCATTGTTTATATTTGCAGTGGGTTTTTATCCATACATTTCAAACAATTACATTGTCTTCATTTAAGTTAAAATTAATAATAATTCTGTAGTAATTTGATGTTACCTGGCGCAATGTGGGTGCAGAAATGCATCTCTGCCTACCCCTTCGGGGATTATAGGCGTGAGGTATGTGTGTGTGTAATTTGATGTTATTTTATCATCATCATCTTCAGCCCTTTTACGTTCCACTCACTGCTGGGCAAAAGCCTCTTTTATAACGATTATGTGTTTTTCAAATATTCTATACCTATTGATTCTGTTTCTACAAAAAGCATTTGAGAAACTAGTTGAAATCTTTGTTTAGTATTATTTTCGGGAGTTTAGTTAATACATGTTTTAACAGATGTTAATTATGTTCTACCAAGGTTTAGTCAGTGATGGCCTCGAGGTTTGGGCGCGGTTGAGAATCTCTGCGGTCGCGGGTTCGAACCCAGGCACACACCTCTGACGTTTTGAAATTATGTGTGTATTCACATTGAATCATCACTTGCTTTAAAGGTGAAGGAAAACATCGTGATCAAACCTGCACACCTAAAAAGTTCTTAGGAACTTCTTAAATGAGTAGTCCGCCAACCCGTACTAGGGCAGCGTGATGGAGTATGGCCTAAACCCTCTCAATGGTGATCAGAGGAGATCCGTGCCCAGCAGTGGGACGTATATGGTTCGATGATGATGAAGGTTTAGTTTGTTCTAAAATTACTTTGTGAATTTCTGACATAAGTCGTTTTTGTCGCCAACATTACACATTGATGAAAACAAAATAAATGAAAACTTAAGTATAAATATATTCAATTATACTAAATACATTCGATCGAGATACCATCTATTAGGAAGTATCGAGATATTGTATAAAAAATAGGTGCTCCCATTGGGCCATCGTCATTATTTACAAAGCATTTATACAGTCTATTATGAAATCCCTGTTTTCCTATGTAATATTGTCATACATAGTTTACCCTGATCTTGAATAACTGCGAAACCAAATTTAATTTTGAAGCATATAAGATTTTTATTTTACGAATTTAATTCAAATTCGAATAGGTATGTTATGGAAAAAATTATTTTATGATAAAAATTTAAATAATATTCAAATTTCCATATGGAAATGTTTGACCTTGTTTCCAGAAAAAAAATTTAATATCATATAGATGGTGATTTATGCAAATACATTAATAGAAAAATCGATACGAAACTTAAAGACGCGAAAATCCTTTACAAATCAAAACACTTTTAGCAATAATTTGTAACAGTTCTGCGAATACAATAAATTATTAACGTTTCATTCCATTTAAAAAGTTGTTTATATATTTTTATTTTTATTTCAAGGAACTCTAATACTTTCACATCAAACCCAATTATATACAAATCAACAATAACTTATAGGTAAATAAATATATTATATCACATTGAGTTAGTCAATTTGTAAATTCAGCGTTATCTTCTGCCGCAATTCTTTATAATACTCCGAATAACCAATAAGTCACTGGTAGAAGACTGAATGCAGTATACAAAACAAATCCTTTAGAAGTATTTTGTCTACTAATGCTGCACTTTGCTGTTACAAAGCATGCTCTCCGTGATTCCCATTTCTATCTGGGATTGGCTCACGCAGTCTTGTACGGGATCCGAATGATGGTTGCTTTGTGGTTTTGTCTTGCCGTCATCTTCGGGAACGTAGGCTCGATTGTCCACTCCGGCTTTCTCGACCATTTCAGCTGCTTTACTTTCTAATTCCTTTTCATTCTTCTTGTTGTTCTCAGATTCCATATACTTCTTATTGGCTAGGTATAGCCATCTGGAATAACGATTACGGTTTAGAAATAAATCGACGTTAAGGATTATTTATTTATTTCTACCTTTACAGCTCATAATTTATATTTTATTTGTTCAGCACTTTAAGCATTAGTATACGCAAGTGAATAAGAATTAATTACTTAAACACGTAATATTTGTTCAGGTGAAATAGAAGGCAGAATTACTTCAGAATTACTCATAAACAGGGTAATGTTGATTACATTACATGATTCACTTCTAATAATTTACTTTTTTGAATGGAATAATGTAAATAGAATAGAACAGCAGTGATGGCCTCGAGGTTTGGGCGCGCGGTCGAGAATCTCAGCGGTCGCGGGTTCGAACCCCAGGCACACACCTCTGACTTTTCGAAGTTATGTGTGTATTGACATTGAATTATCACTTGCTTTAACGGTGAAGGAAAACATCGTGATGAAACCTGCACACCTAAAAGTTCTTAGGAATTTCTTAGGTGTGTAGTCCGCCAACCCGCATTAGGCCAGCGTGGTGGACTATGGCCTAAGCCCTCTCAATGGTAGAGGAGACCCGTGCTCAGCAGTGGGCGTATATGGGTTGATGAAGAAGAAGAAGAATGTAAATAGATTTGGAAACAAAGAGTTTTCTTATACTCGCGGAGGAATACAGAATTCATTAAAAATTAAGAAAAATTTAGATGCAAACTGATGATTTAAATACGATAAATGTACTTACAAAAATATAAGAACAGCGGGCATTGTAAGTCCCCCGCCGAGAAGGAAGAAAGCGCCAGGGAATGTCTTGATAGTTGCCGTATACACGGTGGTGTACATTGGTGCGTAAATAAGAGGCATCATTGCTTCAGCCAGGCCGAAGAACGAATTCACTTTACCTGAAATACAAGAGATAAATAGTCAGTCAGAGATTGAAATGCTTATGTCCAACAGTGGACGTCTTTTGGCTGATAATGATGATCATGTTGAAGAGATTGAAATCAAATCGCCATTGATATTGTGATCCTTAAATATGTATCGTCATCAACCGTTATAGACCTCCTTTCCAAGCCAGGACAAAAAAAAAATCAACCACTTGACTGATCTGGCGAATTACTGCATTGAAAGGTCAACATTTTTTTTTAATTTCGTTACATAAAAATTTGTTAGGCTATGAATTTACAATAAATGTTTAAACCAATTCAAAAATTATAGATGGCGCTAGTATCAACAGATTGGTTGACTTACCTAACTCATCCTTTTCCACTAATTTGGACACCATGGATCTCATCGCAATGAACGATGTCCCATTGAATATTTCTATCAAGGGTGCTGTGAAGAAAAGAAACTTTTTTTTAGTGTCATTTGTTGATGATTAATTCTTTGAAACTGTCTTGGATTTATTTGTTTGAAGCAAATGACATGATCATATAGAAGTCAATATTAAGATTGTGTATTAGCGGTTTCCTTTTATTAATATCTAGTAATAAATCTGCCTTAAAAAACAAGATTAAATTTTAAATACTACTGTCTAGGAAACGATCAATATGGATGAGTAGAAAGCCGTGAAAGAAACAAGATTTCGCGTCCAGCTAATTTCTATATTAGTATTGAATCTATTATTAACAAGTAGGTGATAAAAAGTTAGTTTTGGGTGCGCATACGATTCTAGGAAACACCTAATGTGTCATATAAATATATATTTTTTAAACATAACACGACCAAAGCAATGTGGCTACCGCGGGTTCAACACCTAGAAACACCTCTGACTTTTTGAAATTATGTATATACTAGCGACCCGCCCCGGCTTCGCACGGGTGCAATACTGATATTTAATGGATGTTATCATACATATAAACCTTCCTCTTCAATCACTCTATCTATTAAAAAAAACCGCATCAAAATCCGTTGCGTAGTTTCAAAGATTTAAGCATACAAAGGGACATAGGGACAGAGAAAGCGACTTTGTTTTATACTATGTAGTGATGATTAACAGAGAACTAACACGCACTTTAAAATTGAAATATCGAGTGGTGTGTACCCTAAAGTTTTTAGGTATTCCTTAGCATATACAGTCCGCCAACTGGCTCTAGGCTGCGTGGTGGACTAAGTTCTAAACACTCTTTGTTGTTGAGAAAACCCGTGCCTAGCAGTGGGACGTACATATGTAGGTTAAAATCGAATGAAAAGAATAAACGTAGGTACCTATATAAATCTGCCAGGTTTTGGTGGAAAACGCGTACATAAATCCAGATAATATTTTGCTCGTACACGATATAACTCCTATGATAGCGTCGTCGAACTTCAGTAAGTGGCTGAAAACTCCGACGGAGAATAACGTTCCTGAAATCAAAAGTGGAAAATCATTAGTAGTAAATTTTTGTAAAGCCTACATCTAAATTGCATGGAACAACAGATAATACGGAACATATTCCTAGATAGACACATAGCATATATGATTCTTTTAAATGCAGTATTTATTATCATTAATCGCGGGTTGAGTTATGACTCGCTTGCCTTCTCCGACATTAAAAAAACTTCTTTAATTTTTGTCGTCTGGTTTATTTTATCAGGAGAAAGCATGATTTTTCGAATGCTTTTTATCTATAAAAAGGTTTCATGTCTGATACTAAAACTTGTTTTCATTTTTTTCTCAGCACTTATTCTTATAGGCATCACATTAAATAAAAATCTCTTGGCATACAGACGAACATTGACTCGAATATAAAATTGTTTTCGCCTTGCCGCCATAATCACCATACATTTAGCTAAATCGCCAATCATTTTGAAATTAAGGATACATCTATTAACAACAATGCTTTATGTTTTATAATTATACTGCATTTGTACATTTTGTTATGGAGACACGTAAAAATATTTTAGGTACGACTGGATAAAAGTTACTGTGCGATCATTGTGTTTGGGGTATGTTCTTATCTGTTACCATACAAAAGCAGTTTGGCGTGTCATTAAAAAATCTTAAAAAATAAATAATTTTTTTTGTATCAAGAATTTTATTATTTGTTTAATTATTTTTTAAAAATAAATGATACATTACCTACTAATGAAGTACACATGGCGTAAGTGGAGAACATGCTGAAGTCGACTTCGTTCCAGTTGAAACGGAACCTCGTGAACAAGTACAACACAGACATTTCACCTGTAACAAATTAATTACTATAATTAAATGTATTCAACAGTAACCTTTTTATTTATATAAATACTAGTAGTAGTGCTAATAATAGCAAATTGAAAAAGAATACTACATTTTCCTTTTAGTTGTTGTATAAATAATAACTGTTATTAGGTTTAATTTTTATATGAAGCCGTATAAATGAATATTACATAGCTAAGCTAAGCTTTGCAGTTTAGCGCGAAACAAATAAAATGTGAACAACATTTTACAACTTATTTAATGTTTCCCAATATCTTCTATCGTGTTGGTAGTTAAAACTTAAAAGTTAAGTTAAATTTATCAGTGAATCACAAGAAATATAAAAGTTTATAAGTTAATGATACACGTTTGGAAAAATCTGCCTGTAAATCCAGTAGCCATTGTTTTATGTAGGTATATTGGGATTATTCATTTTTATGTGATTCTTAAGCATTTACGTCAGATTAAATGTTGGGGAACAAAGCGGATACGAAATAACCTCTGGCCGAAGCAGTAAAATGCGAAAGATTTATGTGTTTACGAAAAAAAAATATCTGCAATTCAAAGTTAAATGCTTTTTTTACTGTACTATACGTATGCTATTGTCCATTAATTGATAAATTGATTTTGAAATAGTAATTAAGCACCATTTTCTTAACAACTGATTGAAAATTGTAAGATCCCTTGTCAAGAAATTCTGTCACTTATTGTCTTATTCCTAGATAACTCTAGACACATTGTCACATTAATAATAATGAATTGACCTTGAATAAAAATACTGTTAATAAAATATGTAAATATTCGGTATTTTTTTTAATCCGTTTTTTTGTAGACATGTTAAAATTCAGAAAAACAAAGTTAAAATTTATATATCACTAACGGCTTCAAATAATTTAATATAGGTAATAATAATACTAACATTGCTAGAAGGATAATATGAATATTTTATTTTAATTATGCTGCAAAATTATTTATCTTTATTATTGTTCTTGCTTCGCTGTGCATATCCATAATTTAATCTTGTATGAAAATACATCATCAATGTTTTTATGTTAATATACCCTCACGTCTCTTATGTGATTCTTCAATTGAAGGACACTGCATTCAATTTATTTCTAGTTAAAACAAACAAATTATTCTAAATTATATAACATTTCATAACTTTATCTATTGCTTTAGATTGAATTTTTACGTAACACATTTAAAAAAAAAAACAAATAAAATGTATGAATTCCAGACACTAGTACTTAAGATAGTCCAGATCATACATCAAACGAGGCATAAACATGTCTTAGTGCATCAATTACAATCTTCGCATCATTCCTTCTCTTACATCATGAAGGAATTGTCATTCTGCCGTTCGTTTTCAAGAAAACGTTTGACGCAAGCACAACAATCAATTAATCGAACAAGCACGTTAATTCGCATCGCATTCAATTACACAATTGAGTTCTTGATATTCTCGAATAGCTTCTGCTAACGTTGCTGTGCGGATAAATGAAAATACTATTGCATAGCCTGAGAACTGGCCAGGTTTATTTTGTATTCTAGATGTGGAACTAGTGTTTGTAATTAGGTTAATTATGTAACCATCATTTTTTACTTAGCGTTGTTTCATTTGTCGAGAATCGCTTTTCTTAATAAATTTCGTGTTCTCTGGCCATATTAACTCGTTTTTTTGATTCTTTTGTGGTTAAATTAATGGCTTATATACTGTAAAAATTAATATTAATTAGAACCCACTTTTAATTTACAATGTCCTCAATGAATATTCATGTCTAGAAGCAACAATATCTAATTCTTTCTTGCTTACGATAATAGATGGCCCATCCTGTACGCGACCTAATTAAGCCGATTGTAGTTCTTGCCAATAAGGAATGGGTGCATACAGAACTACTTCTCCTTCCGTTAATACACCAACAGCGTAATAATGTAATGGGTGATTGTAATAAAGAATAAAATAATTAAAACCCTATTTGTCGTTTGTCAATTACCTACTCTTCACTACCCAAAGACGCTGGTTACAAAACAAGCGGATCATATTTTTGTCTTAACATTAATCAACTTATCATTATTATAACAATTAAAAACACAAACCTAAATATTTATTGCAATAAAATCCTAGCGAAAAAATGTTACGTAAAATATACAACACTGTTACCAAGTCCCAAAGCAACAGAGAAAGACCTAGACACGTAATAAGTTCCTACTTTCAAATAGGAACTAAAAACGCAAGTACGAAGTTCAAACAAACTAGTTATGCTAGTTAAATAGAAAGCGAAACTGGGGAAAGTGGTGGCGTAACTAATGCGTAACTGTAATCGAGTGGAAACGTCATCTCAATGCCAAGGGCAGCAAGTATTAACTTTCGCTAGTAAACCTTATCCGAGCGTTTTACGTCGAAATTAATTAAATGGAACGAATTACTCGGACAAAATGCGGTCGTAACGTGTACAACATGACAAAAACTTTAGTTAACTATTATAAGGTTATTGATTGGTGGAAGATGGTTGTCATTATTTAAACATCTGATGTTCTATTTGGGCCCCACTGTCCCATAAGATTTTGTGTTATTACATTCTCGTGCACGTTAAATAGACATGATTAACAGAACTGCTCGACTTATAATAAACATATTTAAACAATATCATTTCAAATTTACATAATTCCACATTTTCAGAGAGTTGCTTTTCGAAGTATAAAAAAATGACTTAGTAAATTAATAAAAAAGTTTATTAAGTGGTCATAGTCATTTATCAATTATGAATAGGTCTAATTTGTTTTGAGATCGTATTTTTTTCTGTCTAGATCAATAAATAACTTCAAATTAAATTACAAATTGGACCAGACAACATTTCAGTAATCACTTTATGATTAGTCAATCTTCATTATGTTGTATCGATATCCGCTGGAGGCTAACTGCACTCTATTAGGTTGAAATAACATCTATTACGAAAATATAGATCAGTCTTGAAATATTTTGGAATCTTTATTCAGTTCACTTGATTTACTATATTAATGGAACATACCACTAACATAAACCAATAAATACCGACTTATATAAAGGAGGACAAAAAAATCTGAGGAAAATACTCTTTAAATTTAAAAGTTTTGTAAACTTTAGGAATTTACGTAAAAATATTTGTTAAGCATCTTGGCTAAGTTTGACGTGCTTTGCAAACAAAATAACAGTACAGGTTCTTTTATTCGGTTTACGAGGACAAGGGTGTTACTTTGACTGTAAATTTAATGAATAAATCCTGTTTTTAACCTAAGACGCAATCTGGTAACAACATTAATTCATGTAGTTAAGAACATGTTGTAATCGTTGTTTTGCAACGTTTTCAGTTCAAACATCCTTGTTTTAAGTCCCTGCGTTTACTAACATCAAGTTATGTATTTCTGTAACCTTTAATATGTTGTGTTTTAGAATTAGATTACAAACCTAACAACATCCAACCCATATTTTTATTAGTAACTTTTGTATTTCGTACAACATATACACTGATGTCGGCATGTCTAAAGTGATAGGCAGAGATACATTTCGGAACCCACTTTACCTCAATAAGATCTTGTCTCATGTAACAGAGGATGAATTTAGCTTATAGCCGATTTTGGACACATTTACACACTCCTTGTTGCTGTGCTTTGAAATCAAATCCGGTGTCTACAGACTGCACGGTACAATCTAATAATGAGTCATTCATGATATAAAGAAAGGAAGAAAATATCTCGTAGCACTTACCGTAAATAGGCCCAATAATAACACACAGAACCACGACAAGCATGATGACCCTCAACCGCCTGTTGTTAGGTCCTGGTTTGAAAGCCACCATCAAAGTCTCCTTCACATACCGCGTATCGAAGAAGTTCCTCAACCATTCGCAACAATTTTTCGTCGGCTCCTGTAAATACAATTTGCATATCACTAAAGATTTTTTGCTGAAAATCCATTATTTTTTTGCTGTTAATGCTGACGTCACGAACTAAAAATACAGGTGTAGCAACTACGCATTATTTTTTAAAACGTGTGGATAAGAGAGAACGGATTCATTAGCGTCATAAGAACATGCTGTATCTAGTAGTCAGTAATGATTATTGCTTTTTTTATGTCATGAGAGGCAATTTAGAACAAGCTGGCCAATAAAGTCATATCGATGTGGCGGACAAAATAAAGCGGTGTTTTGTGTTCCTTCCCTTTCAGCATACAAAGTTATCGTAAAATCACTACTGTTTAGCGATCATTTTTAATAGATGCTTCGAAAATAAACATCATTTAATGATGAAGTAATACCCTCACTGCTGGCCTAGTGCGGGTATGCGGACTACACACCTGAGGAATTCCTAAGAACTTTTTTACTAGGTGCGCAGGTTTTCTCACGACATTTTGTTATGCCGTTAAAGTACCTACGTGATATATTATTATCGAATTCGCGCTCTAAAAACTATAACTTAAATAGGCCAACATAATCCCAACAAGGAAAAATATTATGACGTCTTTTCTCTTGCTCTTTAAAGCATAAATTATAAGATTTACAAAGCTTATAAAACTGGTAATAAACATACATAGGCTTTATAAGTGGCGAATGGAGATTATCTTTTTTATTTGTAATATCTACTGGATCTACTAAAAATCCACTGGAGCTACTGACCTAGAAATGATTTAGTATCACTCTATTACAAAGGAAAAAGCCGTATTATCTTATCATTGTAATGAAATTTAATACTGAATGTTGCATTACCGCATTGATAAGAAATTACCACAAATCCAACTATTGTAAACAAATATTATCAATCTTATCAGTCATCAGAAGTTTTTTAATAAACACCCTTTCTTGCAACTGTTTGCGGCAATTTAGGTCAAGGAGACACACTTTTTGTATTGTTACGCATGAATAATCTATTTTAGTCATTGAACTTGCAACCTGTTATATAATCATAATCGACGGTCGCGCTGACCATCTCTTGTTTTAAATCAATTTTTTGTTCGTAAATAAATAATAGGCATGAAAATATACTTCCGTACTTAATATTTAATTTAAGCAGTGATGGCCTTGAGGTTTAGGCGCGCGGTCGAGAATCTCGGCGGTTGCGGGTTCGAACCCTAGGCACACACCTCTGACTTTTCGAAGTTATGTGTGTATTCAAAATTGAATTATCACTTGTTTTAACGGTGAAGGAAAACATCGTGATGAAACCTGCACACTTAAAAGTTCTTAGGAATTTCTTAGGTGTGTAGTCCGCCAACCCGCACTAGGCCAGCGTGGTGGACTATGGCCTAAACCCTCTCAATGGTAGAGGAGACCCGTGCTCAGCAGTGGGCGTATATGGGTTGATGAAGAAGACTTAATATTCAGCTAAAGGCCTGCATTTTCTATGACTGATATCTTTGAGAATTTTTGTTAATTTTTTTGCTTAAGCACTCGACTGTACCCAATACATCGACCTTGGCGAGATCTCATCAATTTAATGCTCATGTGGCGAGGTACAATCATCGACAGCCAGTCACTTGTAAACTATTATGCAACGCTTCAATGACACAAAACGTATTATGTGTATGATCTGATAATACATTTAGAAAGGTCTAATGCTATGCTGCGAGGTCAAAATTTTCTATTAAAAAGGGCCGTAGAAGATAAACAAGATGAAAGTGCAGACAAGTAATTGTAAGCAATCTGCGAATTTTTATATTTTTAGCTGAATTCACTTAATAATCACTGAATGTAAAATATTAAAATTGCTTTATAATCGTAATGATTCATTATGAATGAACTGTAAACAAACATTATTCGCCATTTCAAGTGTCGCATATTACTTGACGTGAGACCAATCGATTATGCTATCCTATCAAAATTAATTAAACAAATACTAACAAAGATGCATTGAATCATAAACAATGCAGTGTTTTACATAATGTCTCGTTCATTTAACTGTGGATATTTCAATAATTATTCAAATTAATCCCTCACTTATATTCTATAATTAGACGGTGATGTTAATTGGACCGTAAACACTGTCTTATCGATTCAATAGTTATGATAAATACACGGAGACCGTTGTTTCGTTCAGTGAACCGTTTAATATTGAAGACTTGAGCCTTCATCAAGGTGTCACATTAAGATCAACATCTGTAAAATGTCATGAGCATCACGTCTATGCGTGTCTCTTTGTCATTACAATTACGTACTGTACTTGAATATTAATTTAGAGGGATAATGTCCTTTACGCTTCCTCTATCTGAGGTAATTTGACTAGAATTCGTTTAACTAGATAACGAAGACTTTTGCCGCTTTATTTCTGTACAAATAGGCCTTGTCATAAAGTGTTTAGTTTGATATTTTTTATAAAAAATTAGGAAGAATCTACTCACCACAGCAGGGTTGACTTTCTTCACTTCCTTTATCCTGAAGTAGCCGTACATAAAACTGAGGATATACAACGTAGCACTCACAGAAAATACACCGTATAAACCAATTTTTCTCACTAATATCCCACTGAGGGCCGCACCCACTGGCACTCCCACTGAATGGAACAAATTCACAACTCCTATTCTTAACGTCCTCTGTTCCTCTGTGGTCACGTCTGCTATGTAACTAAACACTCCCATGAACATTGTGAACCATCCTCCAGTCAGCGCTGGGAATATTGCTTCTGTCACTGCTGCCACCTCAACGGGCAGTTCGTAAAAGAAGTAAGTATTAAGAATAAGGCCTATACTCGTGAGAAATTCACCGATGATTGGCAGGAGCATGCAGAACTTTCTCTGTCCCACTCTGTCGCTGTATGCACCGAGAAATATTAAGATTCCACAAGGTAAGAATGACTGTAGAACTGTTTTCCAGCCCGCAACGGAGGCTACTAGTGTTTGCACTGCTTCCTCCTCCATTGTGTAATTTGCTGTTTCTCTCCTCGTCAATGCGTCACATATGTGGTGATCAAACTTGAGGTTCACCCGACAAGCTTTCTCCAAATAAAGATTTTGTGTCGCCAACGCAGACAATACCGAAGGCATTACATAACACGCTAAAATCGGTTCTACTGTGATCATAGAAATCATTCGTCTTGCTTTCTGGAAGAAGTTTAATCCTTCCCACGAATCGCCTGCATCTTTCTCAGTCCTGTTATCTTCTTTACTCTTAATATTTTTAAAGCTGTTTCTAATTACATTAGTTCCATTTAAGTCACCGCCATTAAAGTTAAGAGTTTTATCGACAACTTTGTTATTCTCCGCATTTTTAGTGTCGACAGCCATGACTGTCACGGGTATCTGAAAAGAAAACTTTAATTATTTTCTTGTTGATACATTCTATTGTACTCGCTTATAGAGTACTATACCGTTTATATTTTAAATTTATGTGTTCAGGCCAAAATGTTAAGCTATACTATAATTTTGTATTTATGCGTTGGGCTCTTGTACCTCTGATTGGTAAATGAACTAACACCGGACGTTGTAATTATGACATGATTGTCGCTGTATTTAACGTAATCGTCTCTGTTAGACGGAATTAACTTTACCCAGACACAATGGTTTATCATAAAAGAGGATCGTCGTTTCTGACTTATTCAAGGAAACTGTAGATCTTTTATTACGAATATCCTGGCTTTATTGTGTTCAGGTTATCAGTGCACACGTGACATTTACCATCGAATGCGACACGGACTTCTAATGACGTCCGTTGATTGATAGCTGACAATGAGTTTTAATTTAACGGTTCAGTACCACTAGGTCGCGGAAATAAGTTTTCCGCCTACCCAATTTTAGAACATTCGGACACTACAACAAAGCACTGCATACTATATGTATGTGAGCCAGTCAAATATGTTTATTATCAGTGTTTACTTATGCGTAACGGTGGAACCATCAGCACTAGCACAACTGAACAAATTTGGTTTAGTTTACGTGTTTAAATTATTTATAATTGTTTTTTTATATACATACTTTAAGTTTGAATAATTAGCTGAATTATAACGCGCAAAATAAAATTTGGTTATTAAGTCTGTTTTAAGAAAAAATACGCAAAATCCACATTAAATTTTGTGCAATTAGTTTTTTTAGCATGTATTTAAATTTTTATAATATTAAGTTCGAAATTTATTATGCATGACAGATTATTGTAATTTCATTTTTATTTAATTTAACCTGTCTTTATTTCATGTAGGTATATTTAATGGTTTGTTTTTAACAATATTCTGTCCGTAAATTATTTCTATTTAGTTCAGAAACACCACATTTTGTCGCAATTTGAAAACAAAGTTTCATATTTATGTCTAAAAAATTGCCTATGGTTCAGGTTAAAGTTCACCACCCAATATCGGCCTTTAACCACTAAAGGATAATACCGAGCAATATAAACAAAACAAAACGTACAAGAAGGTGTTATAAATTTGAGGCCTTTTAGGGTATAGGGCAGTATTAGCGCGTACCTTACCTGCCAACACATTTTCTTCTATGTATCATTATTACTGTTTGATAAAGTAATGGCTTCGAGGTTTAGGCCCGCGGTCGAGAATCTCAGCGGTCGCGGGCTTAAACCCCAGCAGAGACTTCGAAGTTATATTTGAACTCAATTAATTATCACGTTCTTTAACAGTGAAGGGAAACATCGCGAGGATCTTGCACACTTAAAAGTTCTTAGGAATTTACTCGGTATGTATTCCACCACACAGAACTAGGCCAACGTAGTAGACTAAAGTGTCATCATAATTTTAGAGAAGGCCAGGCCTTGCCCAGCAGTAGCATGGATGTATGTGCTGATAATAATTTACTGTTTGGATTTTATATAAGGGTTTATTTGCTTCCTTACTTCTACTTGGTTAATGTTTGTGTCATATCTAGAGACCCTGTGTCAATCCGATCTGTCTGTTTTCGACCCACCTTACGGCTTAATAGAAGATCGTTCACTTTATTATAAATACAGTTATATAATTATGTACCCTTATATTATTATCATCATGAAAATCCCAAATATTGTTACTAAAATAACAATGCACAAAATCTGGTATTTTGATATTCAAATTATAATGAAATTGTGCTTAGAAAACCACAAGGTATGAAAATTAATGTGGTATCTTTCCTTTGTTGTAGCGATCTTTTTTATTTGGCTTGCATTAGTCCTTAATGTTATTTACTTTATACCAAAGTTTTTATTAAATGATATGAAAAAAGACATAATGTCAAATACTTAAAAGAAAAAAAATACTGTCAAGAAAACTCGGCCTCAAAAACTGAACGAAACATTTTATACACAGATTATTCTACAGCGTACCCCAAAGTTTAGGTACTTGGCTTAATAACTTATCAGTTTTTCTCGGAAATACACAAGAGAAGTTATTAAATAACAAAAATGGAACACTTACAACACACATAGCTCAGAAATCCTCCGTTTTATCTCTTCTTACTTGTAAAGAGGGTGTTAAATTTTTTTGGTCACAAACTAAACCACAACCGATAGAGAACGAAATTTATGTGACCACAGCTAAACGTTCACCGCAAATAGTGAATTCACTTCATTTAAATCGAAATACGTCTCAAATGAATAATATCCTCTCATTCTTTTGCGTATGAATTAACATGCTTAAAAATTTAAACCAGTTTTCACATATGAAATAGGTTTCCATAATAGTACAGTATATTTATCCACAAAATGACAGAAAACAACAAAGCCGCGGCATCGACCTTGTTGCGATGCCTACGATCAAGGTTTACTTATGGAGTATACCTCTTCTCACATTGTTACATGAGATGTAATCGTAATCTCTTACACCTACTAGTCGCATCTTTTACCTAATCGTTCAGTCCAACGCAAATTGAATAATTAATGTTGGGAAATTCTACAATGGATTCTAAGTTCTAATTTTACTTAAAAAATGTATTATTGAATTTATACGTCGCTAAAGGTATTATTATTAGGTCAGGAGCTTCAAGTTCAGATTCGTTTGTCAATATTTATTATGTTCATATTTGATAAAATTATTTTATTAGGAATGACCAACACCTTTTTCGTGAGGTTTTGTAATAGTGAGATACCATCAGATCCGTTTCGCGACTGAGAATTCCATAGCCACACAACATGTATATTTGTAGCTCTCTCAGTTTTTCTATCTATTTGACAATGCACGCATAATTTAAATAATTTTTCGCCTTGTCTCGTCCCTCTATTTTTAGTGTATAATATTCAACTATTCTTATATAAGTTTTGTTCGTATATACGACTTGTTATTTTCTTCAAAAGTCTATAACTTTGTTTATTCATTTAAAGATTACCTAAAGGCAATCCATTTGTTTTTATTACGTCAAATCGTTGTATTCGCTAGCTTCTAACAATGATACTTGATAAAGAAGCTCATCATAAAAAACTGTTTACCGAATTACTAAAAAAAGTTGGAAACTCCTTTAAGCGGAAAAATCGAAAGTCATTTTCTATAAAAAGGTGTTACAGGAAAAATCTTTTGGTTAAGAGAAAAAACGCATCAATTTTCCATGTAAAGAGTTTTTTGTTTAGTTCATCTAGCGCGCACACAATTTTTAAAGACGAACGCCGAATCTTTTTGCACATTTTTTTTTTGTAAGAACTATTTATTAAATACTTATGTATTTGAAGTTAGTAAAGGTATTCAAAGACATTATAAACATAGTCAAATATTTGAAAAAAAAAGTCATGCCGACTTCGTTACTTACTATTTCTTAAAAAGTCAATTCAAACGCCTTGTATATATTCGCATAAGTACAAGTGAAATCTAAAGAAAAGTACTTAATAAAACGTTGAATGTAGTCGTGATTATGTAACTGCATAAATGAACACTGACTTTTGACCTGAAGCACTAAACCATGTTTCACTTCACTACGTGCCTACTTTTATTTTTATGTTAACAGGACTTTAAATGGAGAAACACTAACAGTAATGAATTTCTAATGTTTCATTCTATTCAGTAAAAAATGATTTATCAGTAGAATTCAATTGATGTCGCCGTCTTTATGTAAAAAAGTATCTAAAACTCCACCATGTTAAAATTTATGGCACACTTAAAATAAATATAGCCAATTGAACAACAAAAATATTTAACTGATTTAGTTCACGTAATAGAAAAGAAGGAATATTTTACAACAGCACGTTTGTAGTTATCGGAAATAATATA
Organism: Cephonodes hylas; assembly: GCA_030295005.1. Lineage (NCBI taxonomy): Eukaryota > Metazoa > Arthropoda > Insecta > Lepidoptera > Sphingidae > Cephonodes > Cephonodes hylas. The sequence goes on along the minus strand of AP025372.1, from coordinate 7,966,788 downwards.
CGAGACTTAATTGACGTCCTTTTTTCACAATATTTTTTTTCACTGTAACATAACGTCCAATACAAATGTTTTGCCTCGTGGGCTTAATGTTTTTAGTAACCACACTAACTTAGGTTGATTTAAATATGGCTAATACATTCAAATACGCAGAAAAACCCTGTATGACAGATGATTGCTTGAAAATACAGAACAAAAGATGAATGAAAACCTCCTGAATGTTTTGATTTCATTTAACAATATACAAATGTTAATATACGCTTTCTTTGTACAATCATAAAATTAACTTGCCTTCAATCTACCTCGTGACTGTCCACGCGGCATTGGTTTTGTTATCATGAAAATTCTGCTGCCAAATAAAACTAATTCAGCCGAATATAGCTGCAAGAAGTGAATGCATTAACCCATTCACTCACCACCGAGACCAATCAAAACACACGCCGACCTTGTTCTGAACGTTGTAAAATAATTTAACATTTATTGTTAGGTCTTGTAATAAAATAAAAAAAATCGTAAACCTCATAATTAACGCGAATGTTTTATACAATCAGCGTTGTAATAACAGCGCGCTGCTTCATCTAAAATAGTCATTGATTTAATTAAATAACACCGCAGGTCAATATCCTGAAGTAAACACCGATTATTTCATTTCATTACTTTCAATGATAAAAATATTTTAATAATATTAAATTACGATTTCATTAAGTGATAACGTAATCGTTGAAGGCGATCGTAAAATACTTTCTTTAGTAAGAGCTGGTTTTGTAATACAAGTTATTGTACACAATCTGCACCTTACGTTCTTGGGTCTGTAAATTTATCGATTTATACCAAATATTCTTCATTTAAAAAGGGTTTAAAAAACCTCGAGGTTGGTCGAAAAGAGTTGTCGGGGATGTTGTCTAGCCTTCCAACTCAGTGCACAGAAATCTTGTTCGCTTGACTAAGTTTCGTCTCTGACCAAAACCTATGTTGGTATATCGACTAAAACACAGATGCTAATATGTACAATTGCTTTAATGAATATATCAAACAGTCACAAACATAGTTATGACCCCACACTAGGATATATGTCCTGGGTCGTGGGTCTAACAAACTACGAGAGATTTTTTGGTCTCACAATGTTTGTGAATCACACAAACATTTGTCTCATTTGAACCCACGGCCTCCGATATCGCAAGCTAGAATCTAGCCAATTGAACCACGAAGCTGACAATACATTAAGCACTTCTTAAGTCCTTACTTATCAACCAGTAAATAGCTAGGATCAATTTATAAGATACAAAGTCATCTGTATTAGCAAAAAACTAGCATAGAAACTTCTATAGGAAGTATACAAAGATGGTAAACATTAAAAACCCCGGATTATTATTAGTTTGTCGCAAATTTTATACGGTAAGTGCTAAACATAATGTAATCATAGCCAATCTGGCAAATTAGCTAATCTCGACTTTATTATCGCTTCTGCAAACCTAGTCAACACGAGTATTTAAGGTAATTTACCGTCGTATATATTGTGTTTGCAACTAATATATTTGATTTCTTATTAGAACCTCCGCGCCGGTTGAAATCAATTTTCCTTAATGTGCAATATATCACAAGTCATTTATGTCTGTGACCCTCTGAAAGGTTAAAGAAAGGTGTATTTCTATACCTACGTTTCACTAGTGTAATTGATATTTTCTACAGCTGTGTTTTAGTCCCACGATTCTAGACTCCAAACCACTACTGAGAATTTCCTAAACTTGATTACAATTTTCTTCACGACATGGGTTCTATTATGGGGTGGGTTTGTGAAGCGTTTTTAAAAAAATACTTTTAAACAACCTTTAAAGAAAAGTTTATTTAGATATAGTAAATAGTACAAAATAATACTAGTGCCCACAACGAAGTCTAGAACCGGTCTAAACTACAAGCCAATAATTTTGTATGAAAATGAAATATGATGCGACTAATATTCAATTTATCGGAAAAGTACCGAACAAACGTAAGCGTTTTAATTATTATATGCAACGAGGCAATTGGTATTATAACAACCCCCTCCTTAAGATTGATCATTCCAGATTAAGGGATGATCAATGTTAGAACAATAAAATATTAAACTTTGTTGTGAGCTTACAAACCTAATATTAAGAATATATTAATTATTGAATATGAAAAATTTAATATAATATAGAAGAGTACTTAACTAAAATACAATAGTAGAATATTAGAAGATTTATGATACAATATTTCTTCTTAGATTTGGTAATGAACTAGTAGCTAATGTATATTTATTGTCTGTTTGTTCATCAGCTGATGATTCGGATGTAAAATCCACTGAAGTTATGTTCTGTAGCTGAGGAGCTGCTTGTTTGTGGTTAGTGTAATTTTTATTATAAATTTTTATGCAGCATCCAGATCTCTTAGGGCAAACAAATCTTCTGGCTTTGTACAAAAAGTATAATAAGGTGGCAATAGAAATAAAATAAGTGAGCGACAAGTAATGAGTTGAATATCTTTCTAAGTGTGATGGCTCTGAGATTTTTTGATTTCTTTCTCAAAGTCATCTAAATGGATGCTGGCTTTTAAGAGTGAGTCAAGATTATTTAGTTCATTTAATTTGACAAACGGTATATGGGATTTATTGAAACTTTGATAGTCACAGCAATCATTTATAATATTAAAATTGGAAATAGACTTTGAAATGTTAGATGAAATAGAGTCACTTGGAGTAAAAGTTAAGGTTTTATAGTATGCTATACAAGTTTTTGGTATGTGTAATATCCCAGAGCCAAATAAAATTTCATCGGAATTAATGATATCACCCTTGCATATTATGTGACATTTAGCTGGATCGGATTGTACAAATATCCAGCGATTATTTGAGATTTTCTGGAAAACATCGATAGTTCCCCGTAGAATTCGCGTTTCACATGTTTTTGGTAGTTTAAGAGCAACCTCCGTTAATAACGTAGTTTCACACGTAGGGTTGGCAATGGTTGAATACACATTTGCCAAAGGACACACAAAACACTTATTTTTTATTTCCTTGCACTCACTGACACTCGCGAGTTGTGAGTAAAATAATCTGTCTAAGGTTATTGCCAGATATTTGTAATTGGGTGCTAAAAGTACATAAGTATCAGGGCTATTAATATCTAAAGGAATAGGAAATGGGATGTTCTGATAAAGTGTGTAGATTTGTGGGAGGACTAATGGAATTTTTAATACAACAATTAATTTATTATCGTGAAAATAGCATATAATGTCACTTATGGTTATAATTTCATTAACATTATCCAATGACAATGACGTAGGTAGCTCGGAATGCTTAGGTAGATAATTCGTATGTAACTCGAGCTCCTTATACAACTGCGTTGGACTGAGTACAGTCGGGTGCAGAATGTTCATTTTGCTGAATAATATTGCATTATTTATGTCGTCTATATCAAAGGATAATGTCAAAACTATACTCTCTATGGAGTTTAACAAAATAGATAACTGGGACTTTAATTCTAATTTATCATTACTTTGACTTAATTTTTCAAAAGCATTTTGAATGAGCTCAAGGTTGGTGTTCAAACGATGTTCATTTTGTTTCACTTTAGACATAGTATTATTAAATGTAGAAATCGTTGATTTAATGACGTGAATGTTATCGCGCATAAGTAATGTTAGTTCTTTTTCGTCTGACTGTACTCTGTTTATAGCGTCGGTAAACATATTAGCATCATTGACATCAAGGGTTCCGAAGAATGTTTTTAATAAAGAGCCGCCGGCATCAATCAGACCGCGTTTAGAGCGTTTGTTTTCTTTAATTTGTGTCAAATATGAAATGGAGGAATATTTTTTTATATTATTATTATGTTGTGCTCTAAGGGAGCTTAAGGAGTTAAAGCATTCGTTTTTGATTTTATGAGACTGAGTTGAATTACAATATTTATTAACACGTTCGAATAAAATTTCGACCTCGCTTAGATGTGGTTCTATATGACTTAAATCTATCGAAGTAACTATATTCCAATTATCATTTGTAAACTTTAAATCTAGTAACTTATCAAAATATATGCCAGGATTTCCGATTAATTTAGAGATGAACTCGTAACCGGAGACAGTTGTCAGGAACCTGAGGACAAAATGAATACGAGATGTACTTAACTTACAGCGAGTTTGATTTCATCATAGTGATGTCGAACGTATTTCTTTCCTATTTGAATTGTGACAGTGTGGTTTCCGTTGATTTTAATTATTTTATACGGACCTTTCCACACTGGTGATAGCGCCTTATTTTGTTTGTGATGACAGCGGATATAAACGAAATCGCCGATATTATAAGTTATACGCCGAGTATGCGCGTCATAATATTTTTTAGAGTGTTCTTTAGAGTTATTTATGTTTTGTATAGCCTTTTGACGACTATAATATAATCGGTGATTTAAGGCTCGTACGTAGTCCGTATAGGTATTGTTTTCAAGATTATCGATGGACTTTGGAATATATGGTTTATGACCAAACATCAGTTCAAGAGGAGGAAAACCCGTGGTTGTATGAGTAGCCGAGTTATAAGCTAACATTGCAGTATTGAGATATAAGTCCCAAGTATGTGTGTTATCATCTATGTATGAGCGTAAATATTCCTTTAAGGTGGAATGACTTCTCTCTAATGCTCCGCAGGTCTGTGGATGATATGGAGAGGCATATATGTGTTTAATGCCGAATAATCTCTCTAACTGTTTAAAGACATCCGAGCAAAAATTTGTACCTTGGTCCGTGACAATGTTTCGCGGTATGCCGATATGTGAAATAAAATGCACAAGGCGTTGTGCTGTTTCTTGAGCGGAACAAGTTTGCATAGGATATGCTTGGCTATATTTTGTTAAGTCGTCTTGAAGTGTTAGAATGAACTTATAATTATTTATTCTAGTTTCCGGCAATGGACCTACAATATCAAGATAAAGTTTTGCGTTTGGTCGTGTTGCTGTTGAAGTAATTATCATCGGAGCTTTATTAGTGTGACGCAGAGGTTTGTTGATTTGGCAAGACTTACAGCTCTTAACGTAATTTTCGATGTCTGTGCGCATATTTTTCCACCAATATTGGGATTTTAACCGATCGTACATTCGTGAAATGCCTGGGTGTCCAGCAGAAGGCGAATCATGATTGTCTTTTAGTATTCGGGGAATTTCTGCTGGGGTTGGAAATAGTATGTTATTATGGTATATATGGATTTTTATTCCCGTCTTATGGAAAAGAAAACTCAATATATTGTAAATTTTTGTAAATGAAATTTTAGTAAATGGATCTTGGAAATCGGAAATTGCAAATTCTTTTTCTTCTGAATACCAAGTAGTAATCATGTCCCGATAGTCTCTTAACATGTTGAATATATCTTTATACGTCATTTCGTCGTAATGATGAACACGTAAAAATAAATGTGTGAATATATGTTTTTCATTTGAGGTACTTTGAAATGTATATAACTCACGTTCTACATTTCGTATGTCGGGTAAGTTTTCATCAAATTTGGACATTTCTAAGATTTCTGAGCAGTAAGGGATTGAGTCATCTAAATCGATAGCAGAAGGGTAAGTAATCATTTTAATTTTTGTTTTTAATAAGGATTCATTATGTTCTTCAATTGAGGTATCGTAGGATATTTGTTGTTGACTAATTTGTAAATATTTTTCGTATGTTTCAGAACTGGAAGGAGCATCGGGATCGACGGTGAGGATCGGGTTACGGGATAAGGCGTCAGCGTTGCAGTTTGTTTTACCCTTTTTATATACGATTTCATAATCGAATTCTTCGAGTTTAAGACGCCAACGAACTAATTTAGAACTAGGGTCTTTACAGTTGAATAACCACTGTAAGGGTTTGTGGTCGGTAACTATTTGAAATTTCCGGCCATACAAATATGGTCGAAAAACTTTTGTGCCGAATATTATTGCTAGACATTCTTTTTCAGTAGTCGAGTAATTTCCTTCGGCTTTATTTAGTGTTCGCGACGCATAGGCGATAGGAAGATCTTTATTGATTTCGCCTTGGGAAAGTATAGCTGAAATGGCATAATTAGAGGCATCAGTCGTGAGTATAAATGGTTTCGTGAAATCAGGGTATTGGAGGATTGGTGCCGTCGTAATTTTATGTTTTAAGGTTTGAAACGCTGTTTCCTGTTCAGTAAGCCATTTAAAATTGGTATCCTTTTTTAAGAGACTAGTTAATGGTTTAGTTATGTGAGAAAAATTGTCAATAAAGCTGCGATAATAACCCACTAGTCCTAGAAAGGACTTTATATCGCGAGGGCTTTTTGGAACTGGAAATTTTTGAACACTCTCAACCTTTTTTGGATCGGGTTTGACACCTTTATCGGATATCACATGACCAAGATATTGTACTTCCTTGCGTAGGAATTCACTTTTGTCTGGCTGTAGTTTTAAATTATGTTCCCGCAATTTTTCAAAGATTAATTTTAATTTTGACATATGAGACTGTAAATCATGGCCAAAACAAACAATATCGTCCAGATACGTAAAACAATGAATACCTTGTAATCCAGAAAGTACAATATTCATGAGTCTCTGGAAGGTAGAGGGTGCGTTTTTAAGGCCAAATGGCATACGATTGAATTGGTAATGTCCGGGTTGTCCAGAAACACCTGGCACACTGAATGCCGTCTTTTCAGCGTCGGACTCTTTGGTTTCGACTTGGTGGAAAGAAGAGGCTAAATCTAAGGTCGAGAAATATTTACTGTGTCCTAGTTGATCTAGTATATCCGTAATATTCGGTATAGGATAAGCGTCGCCAATAGTCACCTCGTTGAGTTTCCTGTAATCAATGACTATACGCCACTTAGGTTTACCCGAAGCGTCTTGTTTTTTTGGTACGACCCATATAGGTGCTGACCACGGAGAGACAGAAGGACTGATTATGCCTTGATCTAACATATTTTTAATTTGTCGATTAACCTCATCTTTATGGCATTCTGGGAAACGGTAGCTTTTGACATGGATAGGTTTCTCAGAGGTTGTTCGGATTTCGTGTTGGATAGTTTTAGTGGCCGTTAAAACATCTCCTTCTAAATAAAATATATCGTTGAACTCTGAACATAGTTGACGGAGGCTAGATTCCTCCTCGTTGTTTAAATGTTCGCATCTTAGCGCACTTTGTACACGTTTTTCGTGGTCCATATCTGACATTTTAGTATAGAAGCAAGGAAATGTTTCGACTGAAGGGTCGGGAGGCATAGATACATTTTGGGAATTTGGTTCTAAAACATAGGAAACTGGTTCAAGGGTCAATTTTACATGATGTAGGATAACTTTGTCTTCGGAAGTATTTAAAACTGATATATTAATTTTACTATTTGATTTTACGCGAGTGAGACATTTTGAAAAATAAAGATTTGGATATTCTTTTAGTTTAGTTGTTAATATTAAGCCTTCTTTTATCTCGGGATTTGTAACTGCACACTCAATCATCATCTCATTACGGCCTGGTATAACATAAATTGGTTCAGTGTTTAAATCAAAACAAATGGTTGAAGTGTTTGACAACTGTAACTGAGACTTTGTGTATGATATAGAGGCGTTATGATTTACTAGGAAGTTATTACCAATAATGCCGTCAAAGTCGAGATTGACTTTGTCTACAGCATGAAAATGGAAGGGTAAATCGACGTTTTCATGAATGATAGACAACGTAAACTTGCCCTTCGTTTCAGCGTATGAATTTAGATCATTAATACCCTTGAATTTTATAATAACCGAAGTATCTAATGTAGGAATTTCTGACAGACTGGAAATTTTTATAAGGGATATAGAACTGCCTGTGTCTATAAGAAATTTTAAAGGATTTTTGGAGTGAGACGTCTTAACTGTAATAAACGGCAACGGAATTTTATTATTCTGCGATATATCGTAAATCATGGGACAATCTTCGGAATTTTGGCTAAATTGACTGATTAAATTTTTTTTATGGGTATTAGTGGAGTTAGTAGATTTAGCATTTTTTTTGTGTTCATTTAGAGTTTGGTTACTTTCGTCGCTAATGGGATATTTGTCCGATATGGAAGACGATGAAAGCTCATTTGCGTTGCCAGTGGGCTTAAATGCCGAATTAGAAGACAACGACTTAGATTCAGTGGATTTAGTACATTTAGATGTAATAGATATAGGAATTTTAGATTTAGTAGAATTAATAGAATTAGTAGAATTAGTAGAATTAGTAGAATTAGTATTTTTAATCATATTTTTAGTGCCTTGACAATGGGTCTCAAGTGGGCACTTACAAGTGAGCCCAGAATTTAGTTTAAATGATTATTAAATTCTATTTCCTGTACGTAAGGCGGTGTCGATGTTTCGGGTGTCGCTTCAATGCAATGTTGTTGTTGATATGGTGGTTGTGGATTTATTTGGTTGCGCCGAAAGTTGTTAAACTGTCGCTTACGGCATTCCGAAATATCGTGACCAATGTTTTTACAGTATCTACAAATAACTGCGTTTGGGTCAGGTTTCGATGGCGGCGTGTAGCGTTGCAAACGCGGCTGTTCGCGCGGTCGAATATCATTACGCCTTTTATTAAAACATTCCGACTCCGAATGCCCCGATTTATTACAAAGTTTACAGTGTTTCATTTTAATTTGAGGTAGTGAATTTTTTTGCATATTTAAAATTTTTTCTTCTTCTATTGCGATATTAATCGCAGCATTCAGAGTTTTCGGATCCCGACATCTCACAACATTGCTAATATTTGTTTGGAGCCCTAACATAAACGTGTATAAGGCTAGGTCCTCTGTCATTGCAATACGACCCGGTAATTCTTTTTTTAAAGTGTCGGAGTTATGAATTTCGGCTTGAAGAGATGTGAGGCATGTCTCCAATCGCAAAACGAATTGAGCGACACTTTCATGAGGTTGTTGTTTGCTCGACTGTAATTCTAAAAGCAAATGGTTGTAATGTTTCCTCTCACCGAAATTTTGTTTGAGAAAGTCTTTAAGTTCGTCAAAGCTTTCGAACACTCTGTTTGAACATGCAATCTGAGCCTTTCCGCTCAATTTTGATATGATGAATTTTAGTAATAATTCTTTTTGGGAGTGTGACGCAAGATTTAATGCGTTTTTGCAGTTAGTGAGAAAAGCGGGTAGTATATCACGTTCCCCACTGTAGTTACCAATAAAATCGCATAAGATTTTGATTGGGTATTGTTCGGAGAGGAGAGGAGAGGTTTTGTCTTCACCTTTGGACATGTTGGTAACAGGAAGGATAATCTATTAAGTTAAGATATAAGTATTAATAAAAAAAAAGGTATTAGTTATATTATCTAACGTAAGATAGAAAAATGGCAATAACTGAAAACAGATTAGGTTACTCACAGTATCAACACGTGTTGGAACAGCATGCCGTGGAGCGGTGACTTTGATGACACGAAGCTGGGAAGATGGACGAGGTCTCGTAACCTCGTTCGTATGACCGTGATGTTGATGAGGATGGCTGTCCCTTTTGGGTCTGATGCAGGGCGGAGCGTCGGAGCGGCGGATCAGCGGTAGACAGAGTTTGATGTCTAGTCGTAGAGCTCGATGCGACAACAGGGTATAGGACGATGATATGGCAACAGGATACAGAGTTCGTGAAACTAATTCACTGCACTTCAGTTTTTTAGTCTTTGACGATTTTTAGTGAATATCACAATTTGGCAAACAAAGAGACGCGGCGTGTGGGCACTTTAAATTATACGTAATTCTGCCAAATTTCCTTGTGATATCCCACTTCTGACACCACTATTATGGGGTGGGTTTGTGAAGCGTTTTTAAAAAAATACTTTTAAACAACCTTTAAAGAAAAGTTTATTTAGATATAGTAAATAGTACAAAATAATACTAGTGCCCACAACGAAGTCTAGAACCGGTCTAAACTACAAGCCAATAATTTTGTATGAAAATGAAATATGATGCGACTAATATTCAATTTATCGGAAAAGTACCGAACAAACGTAAGCGTTTTAATTATTATATGCAACGAGGCAATTGGTATTATAACAGTTCCTAATAGTTTTTTCCTTCCAATGGAGTAAGAATTATTTAGGTAGCAATTTAGTTTATTATTTACAGAAAGCACTGAATTGACCACAGCATAAGCAGTGATGGTCTCGAGGTTTAGACACGCGGTCTAGAATCTCGGCAATCGCAGGTTCAAACCTAGGCACACACCTCTGACATTTCGAAGTTATATGTGTATTCAAAATAAATTATCACTTGCTTTTACGGTGAATGAAAACATCGTGAGAAAAACCTGCATAGTGCACACCTAAAAGTTCTTAGGAACTTCTTAGGTGTGTAGTCAACCAATCCGCGTAAGGCCAGCACGATAGACTATGGCCTTAACCCTCTCAATGGTAGAGGAGTTCCATGCCCAGCAATGGGACGTATATGGGCTGATGATGGACAACATACCACAACCAAATAATCTACAGCGAACAGCTAGTATTTAGTAGTACCTATATGTAGGTACCTATTATTCCAGCTCTCTCTATGGGCAACAATCAACCATAAACCATACTCATAAATATATATTGTCATAAACTGTCTCATTACCTACGTCATAAGGTTTTGAATTTGTAAAATCATGCGTCACTTTGCATTGGTGATTTATACAATCTTTATGCCGTCTATAGCCGTATTTATGATAGCATTGTAAAGTAAAACAACTAAATCAATAAATAAATACACCCAAGAGTCACATACATAGTTCTGACCACACTAGGTTACAAGTCCTGTGTCGTGGGTATCAGTCACTTTTTTGGTTTCACAAACACCCAGACCCAAAACAAATATTTGTGAATCACACAAACATTTGTCTCGGTGGGGGGATTAAACCCACGGCCTCTCGTTATGCAAGTTGGTGTCAAACTAGATGGTGTAAGGTTGTGCTGTCAAATTAATCATCAATGATTACCTCATCAAAACAAGTGTCTTTAAATAGCCTTTAAGTTTATTTTTTGAAGCCACACATACAAAGTTATAAATAGCTGACAAATGTACTTAAATTATATTTGCGTTTTCTATAAATAAAATATTATATGATAATAAAAAAAGAAAACAAAAATATCCCTGTAATATACGTCGTTGAAGCGGTTTAATATTTTTTAAAGTAGTTCAAAGTTGACGAAGGCATTCTTTGAACCGAAGTTGATATTTGTTCGAGTAGAAATCACAACTCGTAAATTCGTACAAATAAATTGCTTTTTTTATGGCACGGTAGTAAAACTGCGCGCTTCCGTGAGCGATTTTTATTCACTGCTGTAAAATTATTCTACTTTTAAGCTTGAATCTGAATAAATGTTCTTCTTTGCCATTATGAAATGAACTGACATTACTTTGAAGCTATTCATTTTGTGTCTAAACGTGTCATTATGGTGTTTCTTGCGCTATTTCTTCTGCGTTACAAAACCTTCTGAGGTGACGATAGAATTAATTTAAAATTTCAAAAGACTCAATGTGTACAGCTATTTTGGTGTTATTTTGTTAATATTAATTTCAAACCTATGCTTTTGCTTACCTAAGTAAAGAATAATTATTGGTTTTAATCTATTTAAAATAAACAATCTTTCGTCTGACGTTGTTGAGTGATCTATGTATTTCCACGGTTGAGGACATAAAACAACACATATTTTTACTATAACAAACTTTCTAAATATGAAGCAGTTAGGTTAAATGTTGAACTATATGAAATAATTATATTTCAAGAGTAATAATGCTTCTCCACGAATTTGACCGATGTATTGTGCATGCCTTTCATCAAAGCAAACACAAATGTTTTATAACACCTTTGTGATCGGAGTGTTATTAAAACACGTTCTATTGACTACTGTTACCTGAAACATCCTCAACCAAAACAACATTGGTTGACACTCCAGACTTGGCAGCGTCTAAAATGTTACGACGATAGTTTTAAGAATGAGTGATACACTCAAGTTTTTTTACAGATTCTTGAAGGTTTTTTAAAAAGTATGTTTAAGCAAATACATCCATGATAACAGCTTCATCATCAGTCCATCTAATTGAGACGGTTGAAATCGTCGCGGCTTCGAGGTTTAGGCGCGAGGTCGAAAATTATGACAGCGTAAATGTAAAACATCTCAAACATTAACGGGTATTAATATTTCGAACATTTAAGTTATGTATTTGAACTGTGCTATATATGTTACTGATGCACTAAGAATTTTGCCTTATAAAGTAATATATGCTAGTTACGGCAAAAAATATACAAAATATAATTTTCACGCTATTTTTCCGCGTAGCATAGTTATAAATAGTTGCAATACGATGATTTAGTCGGGCTTGGTGGTATTGGTAGTACATACGAGATGAATCAAAGAGGTGATAAATTACGAGAACACTTGAATAGAATTGGGAAATAGCAATGCATCCTGACAAAACTGGGACGTACAGATTCTGCGTACGTAATACCACCTATTTCACAAGAGCGACGTAAAATTAAAACAACTTTCTACGAAGAACGATTAAATCTGTTAATATTAATTTCTCACGTATAATATTTCGTAAATTGTGTTTTTGATTGTAAGCATAAGTTTCTTTATGAGAAAACGGCAGGTATTTATTTAAATTATTTATGAAACCTTTACGTAATGTAATAGCATTTCGAATAGAGTAAGAACGCCATAATAGTTGCACAATCCATAGAAAAAACACGGAACATTTTATTGTTACCTTTGCAGCTTTATAAAATTTACGTAACAGCATAATAATAAAATACCCGAATTTGCGCGAAGATAAGATATAAGAATATGATGCAACAACTGTATTAAGTCGTCTGTATTAAGCGATTGACCTCGAGCTCGTGATCCTCACACTAAATTACTCTAATAAAAAATAAATAATAATAAATACAGCGGCACGTCGCTGGCTGCAGGAGGCTTCCGACCGATCCCGGTGGAAGTCATTGGGGGAGGCCTATGTCCAGCAGTGGACCACGATTGGCTGATGATGATGATGATGATTATAATTAAATACAACCAACAGCCACACACATAGTTCTGACAATACATAGTTCGCGCATTAAGTTAGTCTTCAATCGTGGGTAATCGAATCTACGACAAACTTTCCGGTCTCACAAACAGCCAGACCCGAAACAAATATTTATGGATTATAAAAACATTTGTTTCGGTGCGGGGTTCGAACCCGCAGCCGCTTGTTTTGCAAGCTGGTGTCTATCCAATTGCGCTACGGAGCTATTATGACTTTTTCCAGTTTACAAAAGTACGCTATTATTTATCCGCTAAAACGAACTAATACCGGAATGTGACCAACTAGCACATACTTCCAGCATAGTCAGTACTTTTGTACTTTGGTAATTGGTAGCTATATAAGCGAATACGCCAATCATAATTCCGAAAATTCTTTGTACTGAGCAAAAAATAACTAACATGTTCACGTTGGTTTTCTATTGGACTGGAGAACCATATTGTTTGTGCATATGTAGTCAGAACTGACTTTATTGGTTCATCGTTGTCATTATCTCATATACGTTTCACGAGAGTGAGAGTTTAGGCTTTATTCCACCATGCTAGCCTACTGCGGGTTCGTAATTAAAATAGAATTTATCTTGTCTACGTCACTTGTTAGTAACCTTTTTATATTAATAGGTATCATGTGACAAGGCCCCTGACTGAATGATTTGATTTTGCCCAGTCTTTAGTCAAATAACCAATTAGACAGTCTTTATGTCTATGTAAAGGTAGTTAGAGTAAAATAACAATTCATGTCCCAGAATTTTCATGCCACTCATATGATTACTGACGCGCAACGATTACTCTCATTGTTCAGTTCAATTCTCTGGGAAACACGTAATGCTAACCAACCTTCAGATAAATTTATTACCTGCGAAGGGCAGTTAGTATTAACTGGATACGAGACACTGAAATAAGTTTAAGTATTTACTACTGACGTCAAATACTATTTGAAATATTTTGGACACAATAAATCGCCCTAAAATATTATACATTTATTATTATTTTGTCATCTGACTTTACATCTTGATGAAAGGGATGTCTTTAGGCATCAATTTATATCGCTGGTCTTTAACAGGCGTTGAATATATCATATATTTTTTTTGCCCCGAATTCTTATGAACATTAGTCTTCTAACAACATTTTTTCTTATCACGTGTAAAACATAATATCAAGTATAATTAGAAAAGTCAAAGATTAAGCCTTCACCTTTTTCTATTTGTGTATATTTCCTTGACTTTAAGCGAGTAGTCAGTATTTTAAAGCAAGCAAATTATATACAATTTGTGTTGCTGTGTAGTCTGTTACCTTTAAATAACACGATTATACATTGCAATTATAGCACTGTATAGTCCCTAATCTTTGGCATCACTATAAAGTCACTATGACGCAGCTGTTTTATTACTTGAGCTGTAAATAGCAACAAAAAACTAGTTAGACACTTCAATAGAAGTTAATAAAAACTAAATATAAGTTTAGCGGTTTGTTATGTCAGAATAAACCCACGTTTTTTTGCTTGGTATGCAAGTTTGTTTATAAAATTATTAGGAATTAAATTAGTTGTAGGAATGACTAGTTCAAAGAATAATTATAAACCAAAGTTACTATTATAATTTTGGATCAGATAGTCTGTATTTTCAGAAGTACAAATTTATCAGTCAAAAATTGCGAATATAGAGGCATTGGCACAATCACTTATATGACTTGACCTGGGAAGAGGAATTGAATAGCCCCGTACCCGATTTCCCAGTCAAGAATGTGTTTTAGAGATTTTCTAACACAGAATTTTCAAAAGCAGTACGGCGTAGGTATGTAGGTAATGCAAAAATGTATTTCCTCCCAACCAATCGAAATTACAAGTGTATTTATTTTTGTCGTATTTTAGCCCTACAGTTTTTAATTATACTAAAAACTGATGAATAAACCTTTCCTAGCAGGTGAATTGTGCAATAACGGCCCCCTGATGATATCTTCTATAACAAACTGGCAGCCTTGGATAACGTGTCATTCTATTGTTGCCTAACTTAACATACCATCAAGTAATTACACTTTTGTTGTTGTATGTACATAAATTTAAAAAAGAATTACACGGTACAATCATTGTACAATTGGTCTAATGGCGTTGTTAATTAAATTCTATGCGACTTTATGTAAGCTCTGTGAGTAAGTATCAGGTTTGTTTAACTTTAGTCCTGATTCCCTTGATTGCCCACTAGACCCCCGTATATTTGAATGGAGATAGGCTTTTGCCGTCCTAGTTTCATCATTATCATCATCATCATCATCCTTTCAAGTCCACTGCCAGTAGTGGACTTGAAAGTGGACTGGAGTGGACTCGACATAGACCTCTCTAAGCACGCCTCGATTTTCGGCCCTCTTCATCCAACTTAGTTTGGGATCGAAGATTTCACTGTAATAATTTCTTAAAAACAGCAAAGTTAATTAGGTTTTACATTGATTTATTATCAAAACATTACTAACTTTGTTTAGTCTGAAGTTTCACACTTCAGCATTATAAAAACTTCTAATAGCAGTGTTACAAAACTAGGAAATCATGCTGTCTGAATGGATTGGACAGATCATGTTTTTTCCCTGTTTTTACCAAGCGTTAATGTAATCGTTCATCGAGAGTTAGAATGAATGAAAATGATTTTAAAGACAAAAAGACTATTTAGGTGTCACATATTTATGACCATATTTAAGACCATGTATTGTTGCCTAAACTATCTCAAAGGTAGGGGAGTCCCGTGTCCAGCTGTGGGACGTATATGGGCTGACGATGATGATGATATTCTTTTATATGACAGCCCCGTGGCACAGTTGGCTAGACACCAGCTTGCGAAACGAGCGGCCGCGGGTTAGATCCCCGCACCGAGACAAATGTTTGTGTGATCCACAAATATTTGTTTCGGGTCTGGGTGTTTGTGAGACCGAAAAGTCTCTCGTAGTTTCTGATACCCACGACAAAAGACTCGTATCTTATGTGTGTGTGGGGTCAGGACTATGTATGTGACTGTTGGGTGTATTTATTTATTTATTTATAGTGTATTGATAAAGTGACCAAACACTTAATGGTAAAAGCAGTGCTCTCGAAATGGAGTGGTAACTAGAGAGAGGCTGGGATTATCTCTATACTAGTTAACACCAGTAATGGTACTTTAATATCTGTAAATAAACATGCTGATTACGGAACGCAACGCGCTAAAGCAGTGGGTTCCAGACCTCATACGGTAGTAGATATGCGAGAGATACAAAAATTGTGTTACAACAAAAAAAACAGGAATTTAATTGCTAAATTGCACCTATTGAGAGAATAAACAATAGCGATAGAACCACTGAACAGCGGAATGGGATAAGAAAAGAAATAGACAGTATAGAAATAGGATAGCATTTTTTATGGGGACGAGAGTCACCGCTTATCTGTTACCCATTAATTCCACTAAGATCACACGATAATAAGAATTTCGAACAAAAGTAAAGGGCTACTATTTGCTGTCATACCTTAACAAAAGTCTTCATATTACACGAAACCTGAATAATTAAGAAGCGGCCGTTTGGACTACATGATGATAATCTTTCTAGTCGTCGGTTCAGCACGCTCGGCATGCTGACATTTCCTTTTTAGTTTTATTTAACTGTTCTATGGATAGAACTTCATATATTATGTACCAAATGTACCAACTTATGTAAAATGCACATAGCCTTTATAAAATATGTTTGTTTTATGACATTTGTATTTTCTCGAAAAAACTTTGTGGAAAATTTTAATACAGTAATACCTAAAACCAGAAGTCATTATCGAAGTAATAAAATAATGTAAAAACTTATCTTTGCAATGGTGAATGTCAAGGGTACTGACATCTTCTTTGTTCAAACAAAGTAAAAAAATATGTTTGGTTTGCCAAATTGACATGAGAACACGAAAATTCTGCTTGTTTTCAAGTACAAATCGAGACGAGAAAAAACCTATTGTTTACACACATTCTGGTATTTCTAAAAAGATTTTAAGAAAATGCTAATTATTGCTCCGTTACTGTATTACGGATGAATCGTAAGTTACTTTGGATTGTAACAGCGAAAACTATATTAACAAACTTAACTGACTTAACTTAACTAGAAATAACAAAACTTTTAGGAGGAGCCCAAACCTCAACGTCCGACATAGATTTTTCGTGAAAATTTGTGTGATGCTTTTGCGACTAAAATGTAAAACAAATCTACAAACTGTTTTACTGTTTAATTTATATCGAACTTACTTTAGATGATCACATATCTTGCCATAAACAGAAATGTATTTCTCAACTACTATACTCTAAGGCCAGTAAGAACTTAGCACCGGTCAAGGGAACCTCGTTTATAAAAACGGCATCGCATATTTTTATAATCACAGGTTTATGCTTTTTGATAAATTTATTTTCACATATTTATGAGCTTAGAAAGTGATAATAGTTATTTTTATGACACACATTAGTTGTTATAGCAATGTAGAATTTCCTTCTATTTTTTAATTTCCAATCGGTCGCATATCACCTGGTGCTTTTATCTCCAATAAATTCGTCTCAGTGTCCTATTAACCCTAAAAACGTCTCCTCACTCAGTTAGTGTAAACACTTTCACTTAAAACAGTTCTCATCGTATTTCTTCTGCTTACTTTAACGGTGACGGAAAACTTCGTGACATGTATACACAAAAGTTCTTAGAAATTTTTAAGATGTAATCTGTCAACCCGCACTAGACCAGCTTGGTATTCACCAAGACTCAAACCCTATAAATGATAGAGGAGGACCGTGCCTAGCAGTGCAACGTATATGGGCTGACAATGATGATTTTATTTTGACATTGACATATCGCACGCTTAATAATATAGTGACCTAATTCAAAAAGCCGAGTCTAAGGTAAGTAAATGGGAAAAAATGTTACTTCGTTAAATACATTTTATAGAAAATATAAAAAACATCATCATGTTTAAAAAATATGTGTACTAAATAGTTACATTACATACATTACAATTTTATTATTTAATCCGAATATATTTAATCACAAAGTGAATAAAGGTGAAAATACAACATTTTGAATTAGGTCACTACATTTTTAAGCGTGCGATATGTAGGTATATTCTTTTTCAATACCATATTCTAGTACTTCGACTTAAAAATTAATTTGGTTGGGATTTTTTATTTACTTCTTATACATACCAAATGAGTAAGCAATTTTAATTTGTACATTTTTACAATTCTTACACTTCAGAGCGTAACAATAACCAAAAAATGGTATTTTCCCATGGCGTATGTTTGCATTGTTTTCAAGCGAATACCAAAATGGGAGAATATTTTTAACACCCACATGATTTTCCATCATGTTGCCGGTAAATTGAGAAATGAACAAAGGTATTATTTTTTATTATTGAAGACTAAGATTGCAAAAGTGTATGCCGTGCGTTCTAAAATTCTCAGTAGCAGCACGGAGTCTGTAAATGTGCCCCAATAACAGTAACAGGCTCGCCCCATATTACTAGGACAAAAAGCAATTGGCGAAACTTAGGTGCAGTTTATTTGTCTTCTCACCTTAATATTTTTGCATCATCATAATCAACCCATATACGGCCCCCTGCTGGGCACGGGTCTCCTCTACCATTGAGAGGGTTTAGGCCATAGTCCACCACGCTGGCCTAGTGCGGATTGTTTTTTGCATAAAATTTCATAAGTATATTATCATTTTGCAATATACTGTAATTTTTCATTTGTAACAATATTACCTTTCCTCGTTTCGGTAATAAAAAATAAGTGAATAGCTGCTTGTAACCACGTAATTTATTTTAATTACAAGTAATTAATAATGCATTGTTTATGGAACACAGAATGATCTTATGAACACTTCATCACTATGCATTGTCGTTATAGATCACTATTCCAGAACATTTTTGTATCCTTACTCGGTCGTTTTAAAGTAATACATGAATTTTACATAACAAGTTTCTTAAGTTTACATTAGATTTAATTATTTTAAAAATTTTAATGAACTGCATTTTTACATAAATTTATAAATACTTATAAGCGGGAAGCCGCTAGATGCAGACCGCTTCTGATAGTACACTTTGGAAGTCGCTGGGGGAGGCCTATGTCCAGCAGTGGACGTATCTTGGCTTGATGATGATGATGATATAAATACTTACTTACCTCTGCAGTCCCGAAAGTTTAGCAGAGGTGCATTTCTGCACCTAAATTTCACCGATTGTGTTTTTATACTATGCGATGGCTGGCGAGCATATTGTCTTTATTCGCGATATTAGTTTTAAAAATTCGCGTCACTTTATTCTACATTTTAATTTGAGCACATAACACTAAGATACTTGGATAAAGATTCAAGTAGAGATACACATTAAGATGTCTGAAAGCTGTTTGTTTATCTTATCACATAGCAGTAAATTAAATATTTTGTAGAATTATTAGCAATGACTAAGGTTGATAAGAGAATTTTAACGATTAATTTATAAGGTCAACATGAGATCGCTGTATAGAAATATTACAAATCCTAAATCTGAATATTTCATTATGTATGCATGTATATTTGACTGCACTCTACCGAGTTCCCGAGCTTACGCCGTGCGTTTCACAGATCCCTGGTTAAATTATTATCAGGCTAAGAAATGTGTTCATTGACACAATTCTCAGTACTCAGTTTAATCACATAACTAGCATAACCTACTTGCAAAAGTACGCTTATTAAAAAATAAAAGGTTTTAGCATATACACTACTACTAAGTATTGTCAACAGAGACTAAAAATAATTTAGGAATATATACATAAGTATATATATAAGCATACGACTATTCGTATGTAAAACAATAACATTACCTTCTTAGAAAATGGTTCTTAATTAATTACGAACCCTAAGAAGGAAAACCTAAGATTATCTCCTTACCAGGAATGATTTACTATTGGCTAGTGCAGATAACTTCCTACTCTTTAGTACAGCGAAATCATCAGCAATAAGAAACTCGTAGAGTCCTATATTTATTGGTTTATTGGCAGCTATGACTAGTACAATGTCGTTCTATGTAACTCATATTGATACCTACAAGTGCGGCACTTAAAATACATATAAAAGTGATCCTTTTTTTATTGAGGCGTTCTAAATGGACTCTTCAACCATATCAGCCCGTTTAATTCTAAACTGGACCTCTTTTGAGAAGGATTAAACATTATTTCACTATTATTGTAACTAGTTTACAAAAATATAGAGCGAATACTATTGTTCACCGATGTTGTTATTCACAACGTTCATCACTAAAATATGTAGAAAAAAAAGGTAGAGTATTAGTTTCAAAAGAGCAACATCTTCCGGAAAAATATATCCGTGGAGCAATTGTCTGAATTCACTATACCTATATTTTTTGTTTTATTATTTGAGTAGTTAGAATAGTATAAACTAATTTAGTATGGGTTGCGTTATACCCAGGGGTTAACACTTGTGTGGTTCAACAATAATCGACATAACTCATACGTAATGAATAGCCTTTTGGGTTACGTCTACCGATACAATATGCTTGGCAACCAATACAAGGGTATTCTAAAACATAAGCTAACAAACGGCACAGTAGCCTACTTATATGTATCGATTTAAATATTTAGCTTGAGTAAATATTACCCATAATAATGGACCATCTAATAAAATATTGCCTCGTAGTTTCGTGATACGGATATTTATGTGCCGTGTAATCTAAAGGTTTCGGGTTGCGCAAAATATTTTCATGTTATCAATTAGGAAATTCTCCGTAGCAGCAAGGAGACTGGAATTGTGCCCTTAGAAAAGACAAGACCAAAACATAAGTGGTTAAATGTGGGTGCAGGAATACACCTCTGGTGCATCTTCGGGGAGTACAGGTGTTAATGTAATATATGTATGAATTTCAAGACATACGTAACTTAGGAAGCAACCATAAGTAGAAATTTGTTGATCCCATAAACATTTGTCTAAGCAAAAAAATTTTGGGCCAGTATTTCTCAACTCGAGCTTGTCATTGTGTTTTGCAATTTTTGCTTCATTATAATATTTTTTTTGTAAATATTCAATTAACACGGTTTCAATAATGTCTATTTACAATACAAACAGAAAACACACCGAAACAAAACGACCCATTATAATTCGTCATAGCCATTGTCAAGCTTATAGCTGCTTAATTTTCAAGCTACAACTATGCGCCTTGCGATCTAGAACGCTCGGGTTCGATTCTTGGGTCAGGCAGTGTTAATGGATGTTTCCATCGGCGATTGTCAGTGGGTAGATAAAGGTAAATGAGGTTGCCTTGGTCGACGTCACACCCCATTCTAATAAAAAACTATCATTTGAAAAAATCTATGTGGTCTCTCGTATGGTAATAAGGACCAACATTTTAAATATTTTGTTTTACGGTAAGACTGCTCTGTACCTATATAACATAAAACCAAATTATTTTCTAACTTTGATTTCTAAAATACGAATTGCTCCAGTCATCTTTGAAAAAATCAATTTTTGCAACAATAACATCAGTAAGTACTAGTCAACTATTCATTTGATTACTTCACAGTAAGTTATTAAGTATACAGGTAGTCAGTAGATACGACTCCTATACGCAACCATGGGGACACGACCAGTTATTACTTTTACGATTTATGATCCTTTCTCCCTAAATAAGCATCCGTTACTTATATTAATACAATGTTCAAACTCGTTTTTGCATCAGTTTTATGATAAGGAGTTTTATCCTGCTCCTTTAATAAATATAATAGCATTTTTATGCACGTCGACTACCTCCTAATATCGCGGATCAACTTCAATTCCCAGGTCGGGAAAAGGTTTTTTTTTTATATTTATTTGGTAAAAAAAAACTGAATTTGTAATTAATCATAGAAAATTATAAAATATCAGCTTCGAGTATAAAAAGCACTCCGAGTTTTTCTCCTAATTTCTATCCATCTCCTTATCAGAGAACAAAATAATGTGTGATAATTAGGGTCAGGTGCAAATAGCTCAAGACTGAGAAAAATGGCGAGCCTTGCGGGAGGCCTATGCTCACCTGTGTGTACGTGTAGACTGAGAAAAAGTGATTATGATAATGATAATGATACCGAGAAAATATAAAGAAATATGACGTAAATTTATTTTCCAAAATGTTATCAATACTCAAGAATTTTGGAAACGCGTTTTAAAAATATAAGTCATTCTTAACGTAGATACCTACATTCACTACCTCTTACATCAAAATGATAATTCATCATCATCATCAACCCATATACGCCCAATGCTGAGCACGGGTCTCCTCTACCATTGAAAGGGTTTAGGCCATAGTCCACCACGCTGGCCTAGTGCGGGTTGGCGGACTACACACCTAAGAAATTTCTAAGAACTCTTAAATGTGCAGGTTTTATCACGATGTTTTCCTTCACCGTTAAAGCATGTGATAATTCAATGTGAATACACACATAACTTCGAAAAGTCAGAGGTGTGTGCCTGGGGTTCGAACTCGCGACCGTCGAGATTCTCGACCGTGCGCCCAAACCTCAAGGCCAAAGATGATAATATTTTTAGGCAAATTTCAATTCCGATGTCATGTGTTTATGGAATAATATTAATATTTTTTTTTCATTAAAATATAATTCTTTTGTTAAATTGTATTATACTAGATAAAATTTATTACCTTTAAATAACGCGTGAACAATAAAATAAACCTACTATAAACATTGTAGTATTGTGTAGGCAAACCTGTTATATACAAATAAAAGTGTTTGTTAAAAAAAATATCTACAACTAAACAAGAAAGACTTTTCCAATCATGTTGAATTGATGTACATTCCAATTGAATTTAATTGACTTCCGATGCTATTTACATTATTTAAATGCGAAACATGAATTGCTATGGAGGCAATTCCTATCACTCCTAAATCGCAATTTTTTATATAAACTGTCTAGTTCAATTAATTATATCAAAAAGCTTCGTATACTTTATAACTAAATTTTGGGTAGAGAAGAATACTCAGGACCTAAATTTATTAAACAGATAATGGATTTATAGATATGTACTAAATTATTTACTATAGTCAATATCCTTTCTAAGATTAAAATAGAACTTTTTTATAGTGATTACCAACTAACGGTATCCTTTTACTTTTGTTACCGTTCCAAATAATAACCGTTACCTATCGTATGAAAAGTTCAATCGCTCATAATTTATTTTCCAACCGGTTTAAAAATAAATGTATCAGGCAGAACATATTTTTATTTTATATTCCGTTGTTTAATTATCATTGCTAAAACTTACCTTTTATCCTTTTAAAATATTTATTAATTTAATCACAACCAAGTGTCATCACTTCACTTCGGCTTCATTTGTTTTTGTTTCCTTTGCTTTTTATTTTTCTTTTAATTTAAATAAGTTTAAGTATTATTGACAGTCTATGGGGTTGGATTCTAAATTCAAATTTTGTTTATGTGATTGAATATGCAAATCCAGCGCGGTCTCCTGCGCCGACGCGGTCCTAGGCGCGCGCGTTCGTCACAAGCGGTAACAGTTAGGTGATTGCAGTTTGTTCGCACTGGCTTACATTCTTAACCATTTCGACAAGCGGATGTCACAGAGTGCCGCGAACATCGCTGACCATGTCACAGTAGCTATTCGTTGGCTATGAACTCGTAACTATCGATTGTTTAATTCGCAATTGTCCGAGTTTTGTTACGATTCTGCGGCTTCCAGTGTGTACGAAACAATAACTATACAAAAAGATATAGTATGTATTTTGATAACATCAAAACAGACTTGACCTCCATACATCTCTCTAGCTTTAAGAACGTTTTAATCGATGCTCTCATGAAGTAAGTGTTTGGTGTAATCGCCTCTTCGCATGAAGTAGATGATTGATTGTATAAGAAGTTCCATTGGTGTTACAATAATTAACCAATTGGTACAAATAGTTAAATTATACATAGGTCTCAATACGTTTTACATCAGCAAACATTTGAGAAGTTGTTCCTTTTATCGCTGCATGATTGAATAAGTCGTAAAGTCGAGTTTGATTGCAACAACAGTAGAACTTATAGTAGAGGGAACTCTAGTTTAAGGTCATCACTATATTTAGGCCTTTATGTTTGTAAACATAGTTTTATGTTTGTAAACATTTTTGTAGCAGCATGCACGCAATTTGGAAACCTGTTAGATACAAAAATAATCTTGAACCGTAACATTTACTGAGTTTATGTTATCCTTGCCTTACTCATTATTGCGATCAACATAATTTTAATCAAAGGTAGACGTTAAAGTATATATAAGTAACAAGTACCTAAGTATTCTTTCATTTTTACATTATAGCGAAGAAAATTTCATTCTCTGCATTCAATTTACGTAACATTAATATCAACAATTTGATTCGTGGAAAACGTAAACTCCCACCTACAATGGTCAAAAAGCATTTACTCGTAGCTCGTAGTTTCGTGGTAAAAGTGTGGATATACGTTAATGTGATATAGAGGACCCATTTTCGATAGTGTTATTGGGTTATCCAGAACTTAACAAACAATTGACGAGTATTTGATTTAGAAATGATCTTCTGCATATCAATTAATCATATCATTCAATTAGTCATTCCTTGTAAACTAAAGCCATTACTTATGTTTACACGAGTAATTGGTTAACAAGTTTTTAACTTTTCAATTTTAATTAGATTTTACCGTATTTTTGTTTTTATGGTTAAGTCGATAAGAGATTGATTCAATTTCATTCAACACAAGTTCGTTTTGTATATAAATAGATACGTATGTAGTTTCAAATGAATTCCAGAATATGTCTTGGAATACGGCAATTGTCATTCCTTTACTGGTTCGCCTCTGTATAAAACCTATTGTTTTTATGTAGGATTGCTATTTTTATTAGAAATGTCGTGTATGTGTAACATAAGAAATCAAGTTTTACCTTGGAAATAAAATGTGCACATTTATTGCATACCACATGTCAGTTATCAACTTGTAATTTATAGACCGATAGAAAAAAGGTAATAGAAGCTTGAAGGATAAATGTTAATATGAAGCCACTACTCGTCCATCCATACATCCTGTAGTACGATGGTCCGAAGACTTGAGAAAGGTAGCGGGTAACAGATGGATGAGCGCTGCTCAATATCGGGGTGGTTGGGCTTTCTTGGGGAGGCCTACGTTCAGCAGTGGACGGCAGTAGGCTGAGTATATGTCTAGCACGTAACTAGATTCCTTAATAAATTATTAATTGAATTAGTAGCCCTATAATTGAACCGGGACTAATTAACTAAACCTGTGCTAATTTTTATTGTTAACTTATTGTTCAAAATATAACAATATTTGTACATAATATGTATATGCAGTGGCTTATGTAATCACATTTTTCATGATTTAATTCAACCCCAGTTTGACGATATCAATAATTATATTGAAAAAAAAAAAGAAGTTTATGTGTTGTGTATGTAACAATATTTAATATATTATAACAAGAAAACCTCACAACCAGTTTCTCGTCTTTGCAGACATACACCATATGTAACTACACTCAGTACTGCTGCTGAAATGTTACTAATAAAATAACCACATCGCCCGACCCAAGAATCAAACCCTGGATCTCCGTATCGTATGGTAAATACTTGTACTTGTTTAAATATCCCCTTTAAAATAATTCATCTTGAGTTGTAGGCAAAATAAAATACTTCAACCATTATTATGCAAAATCTTTAACTTCCCGCTTCGGTATTATTAATGATAATGTATTACTTAAAATCATAGCCAAAACTCAAACTTTAATCCTTCTCTATTAACTGTTTTTAAATATTCCTTAATACTTTAACGGTGACACAGTTACTCATTCGCAAATAAAATATAGCGTCAAATAAACGGTATCAAATAAGACTACGTAAATATGGTCGAGTTTTATTGTCGTAATCTTCGCACTTACCAAACAAAATTTATATAAATCTGAGTCATCCCCTTATATATTGGACTGATGATAAGATCAGTGAAGTCTGAGAATGTACCATTAACTTATGAGACATTATTAAATAAACGAGGACACGGAGATGTCACTTGGTATAATGTTCTACGTGAGACGACAGGAACTGAACGGGTAATGAGCTAGTGCGCTGTTCCCGTAAATTTAAATTGTTGAAACGATGGGGCTAATAATACATTTACAAAAATACCACTTTTACATACGATTTTGACCCAAAATCGAAATAGTAATAGTGATTTTTCATATTCCTTAAACGATCACGAAAATATTGGGAATAAACCTGTAGATTCGACATAACAAATCAATCATATTTTTTAATCATTTATGGATGGTTTGGTTGAATAGAAATGTAAAACCTTCAATACAATCTCTATTACAACTTAACAATTTATGTGTGTTGATAAAGAGTTTTTTACGCCACTATCTCACATTCCGAAGCGGTAAACGAAAAATTATAGGATCCTGTGAAGTCGAAATATTCAAACTTTTTTCCGTTTGTTAGCTCTGTATAAAACACCTGAAGATGTTTACAAGCCATGGACATAGATATAGTTGATACAAATAGATAAAATTAATAGAACTGCCAGTACCAATAATCTTAGATCTAAACACATGTGAAGGACTTGAAAGTACAACTGCAATATGTACCAAAGCAGTAATAGGATATGAATGCTACCAGCTAGTGGACCGTGACATTAACAGCATGTACTTTAAAATTGGATCTAATTAAATGTACACTATTTTTTCTGGGCACAGGTAAGTAATTTTTCAGCTATGTAGCAAAAACATAGCTGAGTTGTGTAAGTGTAGATGTTGGTAGCAATTTAGATAATAAGGATTGAAATACAATATCTAAATTGTTGCATACAATTATGCTCCTTGCCATTTTGTTTTTTACTCGTGCAAATTGTCCTAACAATCTAAATCTGATTACACTACTAGCTTTAGAACATATTGACGATCTAAGTGTCCCTTCTTCTTACAACCTTGAGTTCTTTATTGAATCACGCAGAATCTAGCCATACTCGCGGCATTCGGTAAAAGTCGTCTAAATTTAGTAAAACTGTATCTACCATATAGTAAGGAATCCTAGATAAGAACTTTGGTCCAATTCTAATCATATGTTGGTTGATAATACACCTATATTTACATTGTCTCAAGACCTTACATCTCTTCTTTCATGATTAATTGACATTGTAAAGGCCGTCTCAGTCAAAGGTCAAAGCTACTATTGATACAAATAAACTTAAATATATTGAAGGTACCAGAGCTGTCGCAAGGTAAATAAACATAATGAAATAACTGTTGCGTGTTTAATTTTATACATTTGTAAGGTGAAAGTACATAAAACTAAGTCTAATATGTAATAAGTTTTACGACTTACTAAATTTGCAATAGATAATTTTATGGATTGTTAAGAATTTCCGTTACCGTTTATTTCAAGACGACACTAATTTTACCCTCAGATACAGTGATGTCATTCTGATATGCCAGTATAGAAACAAATTATACGTAACTGTAAAAAGAACAACATATTATGACGTTTTTCAAAGGATAATAAAAATTACTGTAAGAAGTACTTAGCAACGAGCGAACAAATAAACATTATTGCTTGTTGATTAATATCTACACATAGGGGAAACCTTCTTTATAAAAGATTGGTGAAACATTCTTGCCTACATCCACGAAGATTTAGACACAGCTGCGTTTTTGAACTTACAATCCACATAGAAAGGTTTGAGCTTATTATTATTTTCGACCTGTATTTACCTTGCTTTCTAATAATATGTGATTGAAGAAAACTTTAATATTCCTGATTAGGTCTTATTTTTTTTCTCGGGCTTACCATGAATAAGTTATAAGGATTCTACTCGAAGAGAACATTAACCATGTTTGAATCTGAAATGCTCAAGGTAAAACGTGAGTGACCTGCATCAATTAGAACGTCTTGTATTGGCTATATAGCTTTGAAGTTTTTTGTACGACACGTGATCGTGGTCGCCTGATGAAGGGCAGAATAGTATAAAAAGTTAAAATGTACGACTATTCTAGAGTGCAGGCTAGAATAAGAGGTATCAAGTACTCTTGCACACAGTCAAATAAGTGCGGAAACCGTAATTTTATCGAGAGTTTGTAAAATTTCAAAATCTCTCATACATCGCTCTACATAATGTACCATCAAGTCTATTGATTTAACTATTAGATATATATAGCATACCAGGCCATGGTCCGCCTAATTCATTCATTTCTACAACTGTCTCGAATTAGGCCGATGGGTTTATTATTACTGGTTTAAGAAAAACAAGTTTATATAACTGCTTATTTGTTAATTTGTTATTCAAGTCAGTTTCCATCACAGCCTCAGCTGACCTCTCTTTTACTATTAATTTGGTAACCTTTACGCTTGCTTCATTAAATAGCAGCAAACTTTTTGCATTCACTAGGAAGTAAAGGTACTTGTCTCATTGCATTACCATGATTTGGTGCGTGAATAATTTCAGTTTTCTGTTAAAAAATATATCGCTGTATTATCAATGCTTTTATGTGTCTATAATATATATTTTTGTTATATTTAAATGACTAGTAAAAAAATTACTTGTACATACAAAACTTCAGAAGTCAACCCATATGTGTGTCTAATAACTAAAGGCGAGAATCTCTTTGGCCTTTTTGTTCTACAAAGCACAACGTATTAGCCATCAGATGCGGTGCAGTAATCTTTAGTCACACATTTTCACTTTCCACTATGGTTTCCTACGCCAAAATATGTGCTTACAACACAGTCTGTTTGAAATTTGAACCATCTCTAACCCACCATCACGCGTTCGTTTATGTAAACTGTAAATATTCCATGTCCATCGCAAGCTAACTAGTTACAATCACTTTGTCGGTAGGCCCTTAGTGAATGTTCGACAACCATTATTGCACGGACGATGCAAGTAATGCGGTCGCACGATTCCCTCGACCCTAACTTTGCGTTAATAGACAACGTAGCGGTCCAATAACAACTTGCGAATGATGTTCTAAATCTGTTTCAAATAAAACAGTGCCACAAAATGGTATTCGTGATACATAGTAAGTTGTCTAGATAATGAATGCAGGTTAGGTATATGTACCTACGTACCTATCTACGTATGTCTACGTACGTATGGATACGTCTGTATCTCAGAAGAGACGTAGACGTAGTTGCCGATTTTCGAATAATAAATATTTATGCAACAGGCTAAATAGGAATTCAGTGCTGAGAAATTAGGTCGGTTCGTATTTTTCAATTTTTTTTTGTTATCATACACCTCCATATTCATTACTGTATGTCCAGTTGCAGTCACTATCATACTACCTTGAGAGTGAATACTTATGTCCGAAAGGAGGAATAATGGAGATATTATAAGATTTTAACACTCTTAAGACCAGTTGATTGTTGATCAACCTTTTACAAAAACATTCGTTATAGTTTGATAAGCCTACAATCCACTTTTTACATTCAATGGACCATAAATACACAGTATTGCATAACTCTGCACAGGATATAAATAAATAAAGCGCCATAAAAGGATTTCCTATAAGCGTGACACCATAAATCACTATTTTACATTGTAAAGAGTCAAGTAAAGTCACGCGAAAAAGACGATTACGTGGGCCAATTAAAATAACCAAGACCATGGAGTTAATAAAATCAGTGAAGGGTCAAAGGTCATCAATGATATACACGACGACAAAGGTATAACCAAAATTATAAAAATGCAAAAGTGAAAGGACAAAACACAATTAATAATCGAATTCAATCAGTACATGTTTAATTTAAAAATAACAACAACAACATTCACACTTACGTAAAATTAAATCAAACATTTCATTCAATAATTGTCA
The DNA here is from genome assembly GCA_030295005.1 of Cephonodes hylas. Classification (NCBI taxonomy): domain Eukaryota; kingdom Metazoa; phylum Arthropoda; class Insecta; order Lepidoptera; family Sphingidae; genus Cephonodes; species Cephonodes hylas. The sequence goes on along the minus strand of AP025372.1, from coordinate 7,936,916 downwards.
TTTTATCTATATCTTATCTTAAATCGCCAATCGAAAAGTCTACTTAACATGGGTCATGTATAATTGACTAATTGGTTATGAAATATAATTGTCAATCACAACTGTAAAGTAGTTAATTTCGTATCTTAAACTTTATCCTCACTAATACCTTCTATTTCGATTGTTTTCATTTGTGGCACTTCGTTTGTCACTATATCTAAAGAACCGTTCTTGGTCAGTCCACAAGCAGAGCATAGTTTAGTTCCAAGGTCATATTTTTTGGCACAATAAAGGATTATTATCAATAACGTTAGTACAACAACTATAGCTCCCACCACGATTGGTGCACTTTTATCCATATCATCTTCAGTAATAAGAGCAAGTCTAGCGTTTTCCTTTTTAAGAAACTCTGTAAGTGGTGAGAAATATTGTAATATGCCGTCGGTAGATAGCTCCCTTTCTCCAGTTATTGCTTCAAGGACCGTTCGCCAATCTTCACTAGCACCCAGCGCCATGCCGTCGCTGTAATTTGGCAATACGAGATGCTTACAAAATTTATTACGCCATTACCAAATATCCTTCGTTTCTTAATCCTATGAAGCTACGGGCTTTATCTTAAATTTAATTAAAGAGTTGTTCAAACCATATACGTCCAACTGTTGGGCACAGGCCTTCATTGCATCTGAATGGGTTATAGTCCGGTCTATTTAAGCCTAAAATCAGGAGGAAGGTTACATAAATTCCCATAAAGCTGAATATTGGCATAGTTGTTCAAAACATCATTATAAAGAAAATCTCAAAAGTCCTCATCGTTCCGAGGTGTGCTAAAAATTTGGCACGGGGTCAAAGGTAAAAAAAATGAGTTTTTTGCGATTTTTAGCGAAACGGTGAGTTTTTTCGCAAAATTACCCCAGTACAAAATTGTAGATCACGAAATTCTCTACAAAAAATATATTAATAATTTTTTTCCTAAAAGCCACCATTTTGGAGATATAACGTTCCGAAAAGTTGGATCAGTCGTAATCCCTCTATTTTGCACACGTACGCCACATATGAAAGTCACTAAAGGTGTAATAGAACTAAAATAACTAAAATAAGTTCAAGTGTGGCTTGGTAATCAGCTGGACCCTAAAGACTGGGGTTGGAAGTTGATCGACAATACACTAGAGCCAGTTCAAACTTTACTTCCACCAGCACCTGAGAAACTTCTCAACACAATATTTTGCAACTGCAAGAAAGGGTGTAGTGCAAAATGTGGTTGCAGAAAAGTTGGACTGTTTTGTTCCCTGGCATGCACACACTGTCAAGGCCGATCATGCTCGAATGTTGAGTCACCAACTCTTGAAGATTCGTTTGATACCGATCAGGAATCGCTATTGGGGCAGTTTACGTGTGAAATAGAACAAGAAGAAGAAGAAGAACAAGAGGATGAACAGGAAGAAGAAGGAGAAGAAGATCAAGAAGAAGAAGAAACAGAAATCTTGGACAGTTATGAATCAGACGACTAACTTTTTATTTTAAGTATTTTATTTTATTACACCGCCGTTGTTTTTGCCCACTATAATATATAATATTATTTTGCAATAGTTTTAAAACATATAAAATCTCAGCAGACCCGTGGAATAGGCCTACTGGGGAAACCACGTTAAAAAAAACGCGCTTTGTACACTACCTCATAGGTGGCTTGGAAACGTGTGCAAAATAGAGGGATTACGACTGATCCAACTTTTCGGAACGTTATATCTCCAAAATGGCGGCTTTTAGGAAAAAAATTATTGATATATTTTTTGTAGAGAATTTTGTGATCTACAATTTTGTACTGGGGTAATTTTGCGAAAAAACTCACCGTTTCGCTAAAAATCGCAAAAAACTCATTTTTTTGACCTTTGACCCCGTGCCAAATTTTTAGCACACCTCGGAACGATGAGGACTTTTGAGATTTTCTTTATAATGATGTTTTGAACAACTATGCCAATATTCAGCTTTATGGGAATTTATGTAAACTTGAATGTGTAAATAGACCGGACTATTAAGGTATTAGGCCACTACTAATTGGCGGACTACACGCTAAGAAATTTCTAAGGACTTTCAGGTTTGCAGGGTTCCTCACGATTTTTTTCTTTGCATATAATGAATTCGATATAAGAACATGTTTTAAATTAACAAAAATAAACCAATATGGCTGTTACGAAAATAAAACAAGATGTTGTAATCATAAAACGAGCCTTTTTCAACCGTTTTTTTATAGATAACAATAAAAAATCAGCATATTTTAAGTGCGTTATTATAAATACATAATTGTGTGAATCTCGCAGCATCGTTTAAAGACTTCCTGTTTCATTGACAATGAGTATTTTTGTCCTTATGACTTACCTGAGCAATTTTCCTGCTTCCTTCACGTCGTATATGGAACATTCGTGTAGTGGACCTGTCTGATTAGCTCTCTTGCACAGAGACAACAGTATTTGAAATTCCAGAACGTGAGAGACGAGATACCTGAAGAATAAATTATACAAACAAACCAATACATTAGCGAGTAAACGAAGGTTAAATTGTCATAACCCTTCCTTGACTTTGAGATGTCACTTTACAACCTATTCAATATGTAATTCATATATAATACATTAAAAATAATGTAGACTGCAGAAAACGATAGGTTTGTGCAAATATTAGTATTAAAAACATTACTAATGCGGCTAAACATTTATTTAATTGTAATTCTGAACATAAATCAGTAATGTACGAGTATGCGTGCGATGTCACTTGTATGACTTCTCCTAAACTGGTGGGCTACGAAACTGAGGTGTGTTAGAACCTCAGAGAAGAGGTGTATCCAGAGAGAGAGGAGATATTAATCTCCGTTCACGATGAAACTGTACATGATAAGCTTAAATGGTATTTCATAGTGTCAAAAGCTAGAATTTATTCCATTCCATTCCATCCATTATTTTTCATTCATCCATGATTTGTAACAATTCCTATACATATAAGAACTTACGTGATGTACTGTACGTGGGATACGACATGATATTTCGCTGCTGGGTCCAGATCGCTTTCATTCCTTGGTACTGGTGGAGATATTCCTGTTTCCTTTATCCTGTAATAAAGAGTTCGGCTCTTAAATTGAACTATAAGATTTAAATGGTAACAATTGGAAGTAGACAGTCATTTATTTAAATATACGGTACCGTTCTTTTTTTAAATTATATAAATACGATAACAAATTTACCACAAAGCTTACAGGTATTTAAGTCAATTATATGTATTACTTCGTAACTAAATGAAAAATACGAACTTTCAATTAATACAAGGGCGTCTTGTAAATTCCCCAAAAAGAATTTCTGCTATTTCTAACCAAATATCAATACAATAATCATTATTTCCCTTATACAAGTCTAATGGTGCGATAGTTACAAAACACACAAGATTTAAGACGTATTAGTACGTCATCATAATATGACAAAAAAGAATCGGTCCAACATAGTGTACATTGTCCTTAAAATATCGCGAGGTAGCGAATTAATAATGGTTTCGCACATAGGAAGATCTCCAACATACATGGATTCATTAATGAGATCAGTCATAAATAATAATCGTGGGCTGAATTTATTATCTTTGTACATTGAGATCGGCGCGGAAATGTTGTGCAGTTCCTTGATTCTACTTCTTTCATGCGTGAAACGTGACCTGTGGGTCATTGCTGATTGTCGGAGCTTCACTAAATAACTCATTGAGCCTTTACCATTGAATCTTAATTATGAAGCTGGCGTGTTTTTGCCTTCGTATATGTTTAAAATCATAGACAATCCGTAAAGAATTAAAGGTTAAATTGTAAAGATTGAAACAATATTGCGATTATTCTCATAAGGATGTGGCTATACGAAGTCTCCTAATCAAAGGTCTTCCATATCATATTTAAAATTTAGATTACCAAAATAAAATATTACTATAACATAAATAACAAACTACAAAAACAATCACGATCACATAACGCATTAATATTGTAATATATTCAAAATAAATATTGAAAATCTACCATCGAGAGACATCGTCTGTTCATACAGTAGGAAATACAACAATTACACGCAAATTTTAAGCTGTGACAATATTTGAAAATTTGCTTGTACTCTACATACCGTTTTAGATTTTAACAGTTACTTTTCTATTTTGTTTATTATAATGACTACAGAGGTCGACAACTTGGAAATAACAATAAATCATAGACAATGCATGAAATAGTAAAACAACACTATGGTCTATGACTCATTTTGAAAAAAAAATTCAACACTTGAATCTGGTGGCATAACTATTTAAAAAGAAACATACATAATATATGATGGAACAGGCTTACTATCGCTTTTATTTTGGCAATCCAGTATTATTTTAATGGCTAGTCATCAAATGTGAAGAAGATTTTCATCTGATATCTGTTGTCACTCGATGACTCTTATTCGGACAAAATTATGCTTACCATCATATACGGCGCTGTTACTTTGTCAAGCCTGATATTAAATGCATATTGCTTACCACAACTAGTTTAACGAATTAGTCGTCTGAGCTCGCGACAATGAGTCACTATGAACTTTCTAGCCAGACAAGCGCCTATCATAAAGCTCACGTACCTATAAAACCAGTTATCAATTGCAAGTGAAAACTGTATAGATATTTTGATAGAGCATATAATGTTTTAAGATACATTAAAAATTTGCACGAATACTAAATGCTAGATTTCACAAATTCACGAGAACTTGTATTATATTGTTAAGAATAATGTCAATCGTCAATAATATTTTCCACTACAGAGATCTTGAGGTTCTCTCACCTATTCTATTCTAACTACGTTATGACTCTACCTTTACCACTTTGAGGGATTTTACACTACCTACATCATATGACAGCTCATCGTTATCATCTCTTTTTCTTTTAAGGTATCGTATTTCAACGTATTGTGTAAGTATATATTTACCTTAAATCCCACCACCTCTCGTTCCAGTTATCAGTGGTGCTGTTAGCAAAGACATCCCATCTCCACTTATCAAGGACATAAGCGTATGCCATAAGCGGGAACTTCTCAAGCGCGATCCAAAGCAAGTGGTTCATGGTGACCTCCGGCCCAGTGTCGACCTTCACCAGGTTCAAGGTCTTAAGGTGTTCAGGTGAGGTCAGCTGGACTGCCACGATGTCGGAGATCGCATCGTGAAACGCTGTTGTATGCAAATCAAAAAGTATCTGAATACAATGCGTGACGGTTAATTGTTGCTAGGTATTATCAATTTATCAAGATTGCAATTATGTTTAATGTTCTTGGACACGGAGAGTTGAGAATATTTTTTTAGCTGCTTATGTCTTCAATAAATTGATCAGTATTTATGCCATGAAGTATGCGATTCCAATCTCAGGTAAATATAAAAATCTTTTACTTGGAATAATACAAGTATTAGATATTTGAATAGAAAACATTACGGTAAACTTTATCCAATACTTTATCTTTCATAATTTATTCAAGTTGGTTTTCCTAGGGCGGGGACATTTACAAACATTCACATTTCGTTCTTTATCAGATCGCTACATTAGATCATATCTTCATCAGCCTTTATTTCGTCCACTGCTGGACATAGGCCTTTCCTATGGCACGCCACTGAGCTCAATCTTCGGCCCTCCTCATCCAACCACTGCCAGCCACCTTATAATAATAACGTTATTTTTGTGTCAATATGTTGCCGACATAAAAGGGGATTAATTCTACCATGATAACCATTCATGACCATTATGAAAAGTAAATTCTTGAGAACATTTGGGTTCTACGGGGAAAACGACTGAATGCAATATCGGATGGGTTGTAAAAAGCGTGGCCTTTTTAACTTGGCCATCGTACTTCAAAGTATCATTATGAACGCGCAAGTAAACACCAAAACAACGGTGCAACCAAAAAGCTTTTGACTATGGAAAAATAAATAAACTCTGAAGCCACTGGTTAATGCCTTCCAAATACTTTTAACTACTTACCTACTACTTTTACTCATTTTTGATAACTTTTTACCAAATGAACATTGATAAAGAAATATTACCTTCTTATCACATTTTTGTTACACCTAGTCTTTGCTAGTCATTGGTTTTTATTATTGCCATATTTTACTTCTTGTAATCATTTGACATGACTTTCGCATACTTATAAATAAAATAAAAAGACATGTGATTGTATCTTACAGACGTGCAAAAAACATGTGAAGGACTTGCATTATTTATTTGCCTAATATGGTCCTTTTAAAAGTATTCAAATAATAATTATAATATATTTATTTTATGCATTACAGTTGGCAATAAGGAAAAAGATAAAGAAGAAATTCCTTATTCTCTATCGTATTAATGTGAAATTACTAAGATGTGCGGAATCGATAAATTCGCGAAGGGTCTAGTTATCGACATCTTAACTTTAAAGTCTTCAGTGTTTCTATATCTGCCCCTATGTGGGAACATATGAATTTTATATACTTTTAATCCCTCTAATGTTTTATTTTTTAAATGGGAGATTAATAGCTCTACTCATGTGATTTTAATTTACTACTATTTCCTTTCAGCAGTAATGGCCTCGAGGCTTGGGCGCGCGGACGAGAATCTCGGCGGTCGCGGGTTCGAACCCCAGGCACACACCTCTGACTGTTCGAAGTCATGTGTGTATTCACATTGAATTATCACTAGCTTAAACGGTGAAGGAAAACATCGTGATGAAACCTGCACACCTAAGAGTTCTTAGGAATTTCTTAGGTGTGTAGTCCACCTACCCGCACTAGGCCAGCGTGGTGGACTATTGCGTAAACCCTCTTAATGGTAGAGGAGACCCGTGCTCAGCAGTGGGCGTATATGGGTCGATGAAGACTATTTCCTAGAGTTATGATGAATTGCAAATTTACAGTTCATTTTCACGCATTCTTTTGCGTCAGTTTACGAGGTTACGACGTGCAATTGAGATTTCCCATATCGGTCAAAGTGTATGTACTTAAATGCTTACTTTATAATACCTACTATAGCACAATAAAATCTGAACATAGGTATATCTGAAAAACGATAATGAGCTTTACCTATTGGCTATTTCCTACTTGTAACCACAAGCGGTGCGTGAAATAAACTTCTGCTATTTCGTCTTAAATGAATAATTGAATGTGAGTTTTATGAGTCTTCGAATGCTTTTGAATTTAAAAAAAGAACGATAAAATGTATGAGATGATACCTGGATTAGGGCCGTCTCTATAAAGCGGGGTTAGGTTCCTGTAGTGTTTGAAGTACTGAACGTGGCCTAATAACCTCGCTGCTCTCGACAGGCCCACCACTGCATCTGTTATAGTTTCTCCACACCATTTTATCCTGTAAAAATAATGGAGTTATATTTACTTATTTTAGAAAAAAAGACCTGCATTCTTCTATCGTAGTTAAATTAACGTAAAAACTACTTATGGATTTGAATCATTTTTGGATAAGCTCTACCCATCTCAAGTGTAGCTCCGCGCCCAGCACTGAGACATGATTGGGTTAATTTACGTGCTATGATTTTAAATACTTTTAGAGATATCTAGTGTGACGTTAGAAAAACAGATACAACTCAATGTGAACAGTAATGTCTAAAGACTTAAATAAAATTATTATAAATGAGGCCCTTCCAATCTTAATCATACTTACTTATAATTAACTCCATCACACATATCATGACTTGAAGGCAGACAGTTTGCTGTCGTCATAGTCTCTTGAATATCCTCGTAAGAGTCCTTTGCTGACTCAAAGCCAAGGGATTGATGGAACTGATCAACGGCATCGAAAAGATCTTTGGAACGCAATACTTGGGTATCTTGTAACTTTGGTCTCATGTATCTCGGATACGCTGCCACTTTCGGGTATATAGCTTGCCATTCTTGTGCCCATAAATTTCCTGAAATAAATAAAAATAAAAGATGTTTTAATTTACTTATGTGCCTGATAGTAATGTTTACATGAAATGGTTACTACGTTTAGTGTCTTTTATGACACTTTGCTAGTGACGGAATGTCAGGCACTAGTGTTTTAGAAGAATGCTATAAAAATCTGTCTAATGTGTTATGATTTCTTCTGAAATCGAATTCTTTATTTAAAAATTTGATATTAGTTTTTAAAAACAAAAACCATCAAAAGAATATTTCATCCTGTTTTAAGACTAAAAATAATAATACTTACTTTTATTTAATAGTCATTATAATTTTCGTAAAAAGTTTGAAAATTACCAATAATTTCTGGCTAGTAACCCTAAAGTAAAATATGTGTAACAATATGACAATTCCAAAACTATTACCTAGAAGATGAGCGGGTATAGCACTATCGCTGCCTTTCAATTCATCTTTATAATACGTTCTCAATTTCGCCCTTACATAATCATGTAGTAAATCATAGACAGGCTTAATTTCTCGCCATATTCTATCAACTGTGTCCACAAAATTGTCATCTTCGAAGGCGTATCTCCACATGTCACCAGCATCAGTGAAATTTTCCGACTCAGCCACTCTGTTCATCCTTTCAACGTAATCCTTGAAGATAGGTCGTATTTTCTTTCCAGTCGTGTCTCGGTATACTTTCCAATAGTACGCTAGTTCTTTGGTGTCGTTACTCGTTTTGAATATTGATATGATATCTAGAACAAAAGTCTTGGCGTATTGATTTCTAATTTAGTAAAGAATAAAATTTAATAAATGTTTTATTTTAATAAAAAGTCAGTCAATCAGAATCATCTCATGATACAAAGATACAAAGACATATGCGTCTTTCCTTTGAATGGGTGTAGAATGTTTTTCTACACCCATTTTTAGACCAGGCACATTTCCAAACTCCTCGTTTTTACTACGGAAAATGCGTCTATTCATTTCGCCTGAGCGAATCCACGATTTAACCGTTGTATGTGCAAATCAATTTAGCGGTATCAACGATTTAGCAAATAACTAGTTTTATCAAAATAATAACTTTAGATGTACTACACAAAATAACACATAATTAGATTTATGTATACAAAACATAGCTGTTAATTATGATTATTTTTAGTCATACAATACCATTCATGGTGCGAACAGAATTTTCATTTGTACAAGTGGTTGAGTTATATGCACACACTGTGACTCGACTCCAAATACGCTGCATTGTGTCGATTTCTTCTCTTTGCTGAAAACATGTTCAATAAATAAGCTAGTACAATATGCTCTTCTACTGAAACTAGCTGTGTTCTTTTGTTACCCTTCCCCTAAGGTTCTAAAAGTTGAGCTCGAGGTACTATCCTCTCTTTAAAAATGTGTCAGTCACGACGCTGGTCTTCTGCGACATGACAAATCTAAGTACTTTCTTTACTTGCTGCTGACATCTTCGAGCACGAGCTATTTTATTATGATTTTCTGTGTCATGCTTTCGAAAAGCCGATACCACAGCATATCGCGAGCATTATCTTCTAGACAGTAAATATATGTTACAAATTATAATTTAGTAACAAAGAGCCAGCCAACCCGCACTTGAGTACAGAGTTGTGGACTATGGTTTAAACCCTCTCAATGGTAGAGGAGGCCCGTGGCCAAGAGTGGGACGTACATATGTGGGCTGATGATACTCGTATACAGCACAATAATACGATAATATGCTTGTAAACTATTAAGAAAAAAATATAAGTCACACTACTGTATGAACATTAAGACGAAGTAATGATCTAAATCTTAATTATACCATCTTTAACATAGGATGGTAATACGCCTATGCACATCTTCTTATAATTAGGTACACAGTCACACATACCTAACCTGGTGACCTAATTGTGACGTTTCTGTAACAAGGGGACTAATTTATGCACCTTGCCTACCTTGCTTTGTGGCATCTGGACATTTGTTCCCCTTTCCTTTATTATACGAATCTTCCTTTTAATTTTTGGATCATCCATACGTGTAATACTATTCAAATACTTTTTCTTAAAGAGGTTCCAGTATTGCTTCTTTATTTCATCTTCCTCAGCGGCAATTCTCACCTGAAAACGTAATTAACATTGTTCGGCGAAAGAAACCATAAATTACAGCACTGTACTAATTACTTGGTTAAAAATCGAGGTTGCGATGTCGAAAGTCATAAATCATGTTTCAAAGCTATGTTGATCTTACCATTTTGTTCTTTTTAGCATCATTACTTATGTCCGTTACGTATGCCCATAGAGCTTCTTGCGACGTTTTGCATACTTCTAAACTTAATTTATCCATTTCATCCATAAACATATCTAAGCTTGTATTGACTTTATTCAATTCTTCTAACTGATGTTTAAAATTTTCAACTGCATCATTATTTTTAGTTATACTTGTATTAGGATCTAATACGGCTCTCATTGCATCATCTAGTAACTTTTTGTCTTTTATCTCGTCTACATCAGTTTCAATTTCATGTCCACTTTCATCGGATACGTCTATAGTTTTGTTACCTTTCGAGTTTCTGTCATCAGCAGACATTTCTGATGTCGGGTTCGTTTGGAATTGCACAGCCGTTGCAATTGAAATTAAGACTACAATACATGTTAATTGCTGCAAAATACAAAGATATCTTTAGTGTAATCTAGCTGTAGATGATATCATGTCTGAATAACAAGGTCTCTTGTGGCTGACGAATGCGTTAAAAACGATATGTTTAGAAACACTGACTTTATTATATTGTCGTCCCTGTTGGGATGGATAAAGGACAAAGCAGCAGTTTTATACACCAAGCGACTCCTGAGAACAATTTAACAATAGTCCTGCCACTATAGTTACTAGATCAGTAATGAATACATCCTCTGTCTAGTTACCTATCGCACGCTGGTGCAGTACCTTTGACACTTCTATATTCATATCAATATGTTATATTTAGATTATTTCAAATAGTATTGGCTATAAGTTTTTGTATTTGTGAGTGAAGTACATAATCATAAAAAATATGTTGTGCAGTAACTTAAATAATATAATAGACGCAAATCTGTAGATGAATTCTAACCCACCATAACGACTAATAGTGTAAAAGTAGTAGATAGCACTTTCATATTTTTTTATATTAATTAAAAAATAATTAACGCGGTGTGACTCATATTCTTAAGATGACATGCAATACGATCTCACAATAATAATGTCACGACCTATGTTACCTGCAAACAACGTCATATCTTATAACAATAGAAACGAGAATGCCTACGTTTTAGAAAAGTAACATTGTATTTCTAAGGTTCTTGCACTAGTTATCAAAGTAATTAAAAACGTAAAGTTTATAGCGGAAACATAAATTGAAAAAGGAAACTAGATTACATAGGTGGTGCGATCGATGAGGTGTAGAAAATTTCAGAAAATTATAGTAATGTTAAAAAATACCAACAGCGAAGATCATGATGAGGCACAACGATTCACAACTGTATCAATATTCGAACACACATTAACTGCACTGCATCCAACACATTTTTCAATATAACAATTCGCCGTGAAATATCAATCGTGTTTCCCGTGGCGAGTGTAAGACGCGACAAGGCGACAACTATCCGCGCCGTTTCATTCTTCGCTCGTTGTTTGTGAATACTGCTATGTGTTTGATCGTTTTGTGGTGGATTTTTCAAATTGGAACAATCGGCCCGGTGTTTTGTTTTGAAAACGCTGTACGGTTACGCGCCGCGCGACCCGTCCGCCTGCGTATGCTCATTGTTATGGCACATAGAAATGCCCACCTCAATTCAATAACTTGTGCGTTCTCGTGCGACCGGACGCAACACGGACCTACCTAGCATCTCTTTATCGTATTTGTTATCGGCTAATAATTTCAATAATCGCACGTAAAATTGAATAAGGTTTGATTCAGTTTACACTATAAGAAAACAATTTAGTCACACGTACGTGCTCTTTCAAAACATTTTCTCCACGCACAGAAGTGATGACACATTTATATGGTTATTTCCATTATTATTGTTATGTTTTGTCATTACTGTGAATACAATGAAATATAGGTATTATACAAGAAATAGAATGGAGCATTACAATAAATGTAACACAATAAATTGAATAATACACTTTGATATTAATAACGATTTATTGCAAATATCTATTGTTTATTGGTGCTGTGAACAATGTTATTAGAATGTTTAGTGCTCTCTGTTCAAGAAGTCTGCTAGCATTTGAGCGCCTGTTTCATCAATCTCCTCGTAGCCGTAAGGTTCTAGCTCCTTCTTTATCCTCTCGAACCATTTCGTTACATTTTCGTGCGCACTGAAGTCGAAGCCGAAGGCCTGCAGAAATAAAAATTTATTCAATAAAATAAGTCGCCGTGATGTTATAAATCTCAAGGCACTGTGATGCTACCAAGGACTTTCTAATTTCTCATAATGTCGAAAGAAAAGCTAGAACATTCAGATCGCACAGCTCACACTTGTATCGCGAATACACACTTTAAAAACAAAAATGATGGATAATGAATCCTTTATGAGCAATGTTTCAATCCTAATATAACTTGATCTAGTAATAAGCATTTTTACATATATTCATCTACTCATGTCTATTTATACTATTCATATGTAATTTCTGTTATAATGAGTGACCTTGCGCTCATCGTACATTTAATTAAAAAAGTAACGTAAAAAAAGTTTATTACAATAAGGAATTAAGATTTTCCGCTGACTACTCTTTGTTTTAGCCATTACCACACTTGCTTGAGCCGAGAGGGACGTAAATTCTCATCTTTGCAGAACTAACCAATTTGCAAGTCCACTTGGCTTCATGCTCTTATCCTAGGACAGAAGAAAGTCTCCTAGCTTCTCCTACCTTTACAGCGACCAGAGATCAGTTTCTCTCCGAGGGTTTGATAGATATTAATTAAAAGTTCCATAAACATAAATTAATGATTGATGGTGCCTTGTAGTTTTCAATATCCCAACAACCATAGATACTTAGGGACGAACAAAACTATCCTATACTTGATTATTTTTAAAATTAACTCTATGTTAGTCGTTAAAATGATTTAATTACTCAAATTTACGTCCAACCGTGACTTGAAAATTGTTTTAAATTGCATGTAATATACTTTTTAATAATATGTGTTCCATAAAAACGATTTAATTATTTCCTTGAATAGTAAATATTACGAGCTCCTTGTGTTCATCCTCTCTTTATATTACAGTTTATACGTATGAGTTACAAGCAGGCAAGGTCAGGGACACCTTTCGGAAGAAGGGGGCGGGGATTGTTGCCGAGGACTTAATACGACTAATTTAATCTGGAAGAGAAAACTAGTTCTATTTCAGCCTACGCTTATCAGACTAATACCTTATAACATAGAAAAGAGCAACTATTAGGCGTGAAGTGTCTAATGACAATATCACTTCCTTACCTCTCCATCCAATATAACAATCATTATCATCATCACTAACATCATCAGCCTTTATGCGCACCAATGCTGGGCGCGAGCCTTTTCTACAACTGAGAGGGTTATCAAAATCAAAGTTCAATGATATAGTACTCAGGTGTTGGGCTAAGGAGCAGCGGAATGTACCTACTATTAGCTGATCCACATATTCCTTTTCGGATATGAATTAAAAATTTATCGTATTGTCAAAATAAACATTTAGTTTAAGAATTTTTTTTCCGATTGAAACAACATGAATCCCAATTCACTATGTTGAGATTTTTCATCGAAGCAATTTTTCAAAGAAGAAACTCTAAGCTTCACCTACTTGGTTCGTTTTTTTTGCATGGCTTTGCCCATTCTGGTGTACTGTCATCGCATCAAGTTTGTGTGGTGGTTTAGACTATCAAAAGGATTACTCACGTTCAAGTTAGTTATAACGACTATCATTGATATGTCAGCGATGGTGAGATTTTCCCCAGCTACGAACGCACTTCGCTCCAGAAAGATGTTCAACCATCCAAGGGCTTCGTGCAGCTTATCAGCATTTTCTTGGTTAAATTCTTCACCACGGAACAGCATTGGTACCTGAGTAACATATGTATGAAGTAAAAAAAGCAGTGATGGCCTCGAGGTTTGGGCGCGCGGTCGACAATCTCGACGGTCGCGGGTTCGAACCCCAGGCACACACCTCTGACTTTTCGAAGTTATGTGTATATTCACATTGAATTATCACTTGCTTTAACGGTGAAGGAAAACATCGTGATAAAACCTGCACACCTAAGAGTTCTTAGGAATTTCTTAAGTGTGTAGTCCGCCAACCCGCACTAGGCCAGCGTGGTGGACTATGGCCTAAACCCTCTCAATGGTAGAGGAGACCCGTGCTCAGCAGTGGGCGTATATGGGTTGATGAAGAAGAAGAAGTATTAGATATTACCAACCCGTCTTTTGTTTCGGTTCAAACATACACACGATTAGGGCTATACTAACTGTATCTAGCGCAGTGTTTAAAACCTTTTTGGAAACATCTCTTTCCCCCTCGTCAAGTTAATAAACAAATAAATAAAGAATTAATATTTTAATAAAAAATATCTAAAATTAGGTAGATTATTATTAGGAGAAAAGCTGGTAAAAAGACTTTTTCGTGATGGTGACTGTGGTTTTAGCGCCTAAATAATGCAATAGCAAAACTGTTGTTGAATCTTTAATTCTTTTTAATACTTTTAAAGCTTAAAATTGTAAATCTCAAATTTGACAGAACCAAAATACGTCTACTACCTACAGTACAAACGCCTACAAGTACAAAACGCCTGTTATAGCTTTCTGAGCAATATTTTTCGTAAATGCATTTTATAACATTTTGGGTCCTACTATACCCAGGTCTGATGTTTTTAAGGTATATTTTTATGCCTATGTGACAAAAGAATCCGTCAAAACTGAAACCTTTAAAATTATTTATCAACAATATAAAACATTAAAAACAATTGAAGAGTTTCTTAACATAAAGTATGAAGTGTTTAGAACACTCTATAAATGAATGAAATTTTAGAAAGAATGTGTGTGATACTATTAACTTACTAACTATAATAATGAAGATGCAAACTCTAAATACATACGTAAAGGTTTTGAAATCTGGAGTAGAGCGTGCCAATATCGAAATTGAGCCTTTGATCAACAACAGCACGTAAACGAGGATTCTTTGGGTACAATGAGTCATCTTTACCGTACGCATTCGCAAGATAAGCCAAAATCGCCCGGCTGAAACAAAAGACGATGTTCGTTTGTTAAACATCCCCGGGATTAAAGATAACATTCCCATAGTATTATCAGTTGTAAAACGAGATAAAAGTTGTCTTTATTTGTAAAGAATTTGCAAAATTGTAATAAAACTGCATCTAACGGTTAAATTGATAAAAGAAATCGTTATCTCTAACTGCAAGTCTATAAAAAAATAGCAACGAGTCTTGTATGAGTGATGTTATCAGACATTAACTTTTTACCTATTTCTACAGTTTATCTACAGTAAAAGAATCGATCCTACGGTTACTAATTTCGGCAGTAAAAATATAAAACATTAGCTCGTCTGTATTTTACCTCTCCCATAAAATAAATCCATTGTCATCGATTGTAGGAATGGTGTGTTGAGGATTCATCTGTAATCAGAAAATTTGAATCATAAAGATGCTTTTGTAGCATTGCATGAACTTCAAACAGCAAACGATATTTTTTATCACCCATGACTAACACAAAATTTTGTTTCTCTCACTTCAATCACATGAATCAGTAGCTTCCTGTTTATTCATCCTGCTCCACATTCCCTGCTATTGCGGGACATATTCATAATATGTTACTGTCAAAACAGCCACTGACATAAGAATTTAAGGTCTTTTAGGATTTCGTTGCATTAAGCCTTTTAATTTTGGTTATTTGGAGTTGAAGGTTAGAGTCACATTAATCAGGCTGATATGATTAGCTACGTAAGAATAAATGGATTAGAAAAAAATTTAACAAGGGAATGAAGGTAAAAAAATAATTCATTCGAGGAAAAAACTACTCATCCCCAAGATATTGTAGCCATATAATTTAAATCCAAAAGATCAAGAGCACACTTAACGGACAAAAATACATGAAAAGCTATCCGAAATTTACCTAGTACGTGACAACTTGCGATCTTATTACTTACTTTCATATACTCAGGAGTCTTATGGTCGCCGTTCATGATGTTGGTAGGTATCAGATCCAACTCCAATCCCAAAACTCTAGCAGTCATCATGACCGAGCGGCATGGCGGTGATGGAGGCAAGTAGTAAATCTTGATTGGCTCACTCGGCATCCTTTTACTTTTAGATCGTGCTGCAGCGGTTCTGTAAAATTTATTGATGGTATTAAAATTCCAGCATCAGCTAAATGCTTCACCCCAACATCTAGAGAAATAACCACGAAATCCCAATATTTAATTTACTATGTATTTAAAAAATTAAGGAGGAAAATAGACCTTTATCCCATTGACGAGTGCGAACCTCCTTTACAAAAAAAAAAAAGAGTTTTGCATCAGCCTACCCCATTGCTCTAGTGCAAGATGATGAACTATACAAAACTAGGTAATTCGATTTGGTGAAATATTACTTTACGATATGTTCCTTCACCGTTAAGGTGCGTGTTTATTTATTGTAAATACTTTAACACGTCATACGTGTCCTAAGAATTTGGTTCCACGACCGCCGAAATTTGAATACCAAGATCGGACATCCTATCCTCGAAGACATGATGCATTCAAATAAATCGCTGCCCACTTTAAAGAAACAGTGAAAACACACGATGGAGAGCTTTTCATCCCCGAAAGATCTATACAAAAATTCTTGCGCACATCTATAAGCCTTTCGAAGGTTGGCTTTGTTGATTAAGTCTTAGTCCTCTCATAAGTAAAAAAAGGATAAATGCATGGACATTCGAGATAGGAAGTGATACTGTATGGTTAAAAAGATATAATTACGATCACAAACCGCAGAATCACTGGGATCATACATTGCCTGTCAACTAACTACGCTTTATAACACAATGATCGTTAAGATGATTTAAAAAAAAATGTCGTGCACATGAACTTGTACGTTCCTAAAAACTTACATTAACTATTATCAACAACATTTATCGTCATCTTCTTCTTCATCTTCATCAACCCATATACGCCCACTGCTGAGCACGGGTCTCCTCTACCATTGAGAGGGTTTAGGCCATAGTCCGCCACGCTGGCCTAGTGCGGGTTGGCGGACTACACACCTCAGAAATTCCTAAGAACTCTTAGGTGTGCAGGTTTTATCACGATGTTTTCCTTCACCGTTAAAGCAAGTGATAATTCAATGTGAATACACACATAACTTCGAAAAGTCAGAGGTGTGTGCCTGGGGTTCGAACCCGCGACCGCCGAGATTCTCGACCGCGCGCCCAAACCTCGAGGCCATCACTGCTATTTATCGTCATACTTGCCCGAATTATTTTACCCAACGACCATAATATGTTAATATCAATAATAAAGTTGAACCCTTTTTTTAACCGACTTCATATTCTAAAAGTCATTTAAACATTCAAAACTTACCAAAAGACTAATAAATAGGAACATTATTAAATGAAATGTCTAAAACTCAAATTGTACTTCGTATAATTTAAAAGCCCATGAAATCGCGAAAACAGTTCAATACAAAAGCCATGAAAGTTAAAACAGTATATGTGACTCAACTCAGGATAAAGCAAACATTACATTCCTCGAACTGGTTAATTCCAATAACGTAAACCACATGGTGTTTGTCAAACTAGTCAAAATAATAGAGCTCGTAATGCAAAACAAATAAGTGTTATTAATAGTGATTGAGAGACCATGCAATGTGTATACACTAATAACAACCAAGTCCCTGAATGTACATTAGGCTAATATCACAATTCATTATTTTAGTTCAATCTACACAAATTTCAATTATTTTCCAAAAATGCCACTTAGAAAACATCAAGTGAGTATATCACTACATACTTTCTTTATTACAAAAAAAAATACTGATAGAATATGATTTTTCAATTTAGGTATGATGTGCTACCCATTCATAAAACCAAACCTCAATTCGAGTGCTCACAAAACAACCGTCACCCTTTAGAAACATGTTGACTTACCCAATTACATTTATTACCAGTAATATAGAAATTGAATACGCAAGAAATTTCATTCTGAATATCAATAAGATGAGAATTTAAGTTGAATGTTGTTTCAGAATATTTGTAAATATAACAATAAGTCGTCTAGTCGTAACTCTAAAAATATTAAATAAAAATAAATACACTATCTAAAGTTTATAAAGCTAAATAAAATTGCTAAAACAATTTTAAAATTTAACGTCTTTTATGACCCTAGAACTCACTTTTCTTTCAAAATATATTGTGTAACAGTTTTGTCCATACATTGACCCAGCTTGATATTTGCTTGGGCTTTACACCTTCACTAAATAAGCAAAATCTAAACAATTGAAACGTAAACCTTGTCGGAGATAAAAGGATTTTTAATTCAAATTTTACAGAAAAAAGTCTTGTAAATTCCGCGGATGATTCCGCTGGTTGCAGTGAAGGCAACGACTGATGAAACCAAACAACTGAGCTATGATTTTAAATATAATTTGTTATGACAGTGAGCGCTATGGTAACCGTGGGTGGTACCATGGCTAACATGCTAACTCACTGTGACAATCAAATCGCATGTATTCCATGACAAATGGTTTTATG
Organism: Cephonodes hylas; assembly: GCA_030295005.1. Taxonomy (NCBI): domain Eukaryota; kingdom Metazoa; phylum Arthropoda; class Insecta; order Lepidoptera; family Sphingidae; genus Cephonodes; species Cephonodes hylas. The sequence continues at coordinate 7,918,289 of AP025372.1, read as the reverse complement.
TGGAAGTAAGGTCGTAGATGCTATTTCACATATACTAGAACGTTCACGTTTTACGTAAACAGTTGACATGAGTGGACGCTGATTACGTTGATATGATATCTACAAAATTAATTATACTCTCCCTAATTGGTTCAATTGATATGGTGAGTAGGATACTTCTCATTTTGTCAATTGGTTTTGCTGATTGTCGTGATTTGTAATACCTAGTAGAATTGTTCTTTAAATTAAGTATCATTGTAGCCGGTATTCCTAAATTTACATAAATAATAGTGATGATCAGGATATCAGTGAACCTGAAACTGAAAAGTCTTGGGAAAAAAATCCAGAACCCAGAAAAATATTGTTTGCCAGTCAATAACTTGTGATCGACAGCTGTCTAACTAGGATCTCTTTTGACTACGAGACATTTAAGTTCAGGACCATTTAAGACCAGGACCAAAATCTTAATTAAATAATATTATTTATTTATAATCAGCTTAATGAAAACATAGAGAATTGTTCTAAAACTGTAAACTCACTTGATAACGTCAAAACAAATTTGATTGCTAAAGAGCAATTAATAGCAGGTGACTTTCGAGATAAAAATAAAGCATTTATAAACAAAAGATGCGAGTGCCCTCTGTAAAACATAAAGATAAAACATAAGCCGTCGATAGTAGTAGGTATTGTTGTTAAATGATAAAAAAAGTATGTACGAGTATAATAATTTTGAGAGCTATTAATTTGCTCAATCGTTTTGTCACTGGCGTCCAAGATGTCGACCTGCTTGATGATGCGGTGATGCAAGTCATCAATTGTTTTAAATTTTATTTTAGTTTTATTTGTTATATATAATTTTTGTTTGTGTTATTATTAATCTATTTGTGTATTGTTAATTGTTATATTTATCAATGTAAGCGTTTTGGTGCATACTGTTAGCTTATATTAAAATTTAATGTTAATAAATAAATAAATAAAAGCGGATTCATATAACTCCTCCTTAGCAATGGCATTGAGTTTTTCTATTAGGACAGTCCTTTGTAGCAGCTCGTAGTCTGGAAGTATGCTTGGTGCCTGTGACAAGAGCTTCAGCTGCTGAATTCTGGATATAGAACATACCTCTAGTCTCATCTTCAGGATTAATGAACTTGAATATATTCCCGTATTCATAACATGGCTTGTAAATGTTGCGAAATGTTTTTCTTAATAGTTTGGTGTTTTACCTACGTTTGACAATTGGTTGTCGTTCCTTTTAATTACCTGCATATATAGTGCGTCATCATAATTCCATCCCCTGCGATTAAAAATCCTAGAAACATAGAACTGTAAAGTGATCAAATTTTCAGTTCTCACAATTAATAAAAGGTTCGTGGGCAACTTGGAACTACTAATAATAAATAGATGTCAATTAATTCAATATGAATATATTTAGTTAATCTCTTAATGTTTTTTTTTAGCACAAATTATTATGTCAATCATAAAACTAAACCAAAATATATTATTTGATTAAATACATTACTATATTGTTTGATTAGTCTTATTTCTATGTTAGCAGTATCAACGGTATATTTAACTTTACATTGTTTATATAATATAGACCGCTTTGAGGAAATTGCCATTTACAATAACATGTTATTAGAGGAATTTCTCATTTTGTGCTAAAATCGTCTATATTGATATTTAATGTGACATCACCATTTCATGATACATAGTACCTACTGCTTTTCATAATCACACTTTAATAATAAATACTCAACATAGAATAGAATTTTTTAATCAGTAGTACCATAACATTTTTTTTTTCAAACAATAACATTCAAAAGCTAATGTACCGATTTGTAGACCCATATGGAACCTCAGGAGGGGACATAGTTACGTGTCTTATAAATTTGCGCTTATCCGAACCTCGGCTCAACTGTCATTAGGTACTTAATATTGTATAATATATAGAAATAATACAAAAGCAAATCACACGTAAATGAACCGAGTGTCTTGCGTGCTATCTAGAGGTCCTGGGCTCGATTCCCGGGCCGAGCAAAGTGTTTTTTTAGTAATCAAATTCTCAATAGCAGAAAGGAATATAGATTTCGACCCATGCTACATGGAAAGATATAAAAATGAGCGAAATATTGGTGCAGAAATGCATCTTTGCCTACCTCTTTAGGGAATAGAGGGGCAAGTGTTTGGAAGCACGTAATACCTTTTTGTTTTAAGATTGCATTTTTCACCACAGTCATGCATGCATTTTTCACAATCAAATACATAATTGATCAGTCTTTTATAGTTAGAATTTTACTGTAACTGTTACGATTATGGTATGAACATGACTTATCAAAAAGACAAATCAAAATAAAAATTGTTTAAGCTTGCAATTGGCTTAGTTATTAAAGTCTAGTAATATATACCTAATTCCCTTGTTATGGCTGCACTTGTCAACAAAATAATACCAACCCATAACGTGTAATTTCGTAAATTATAGTTGACTTCGCATAAGGTATGTAGTAAAACACCAGTAAGTGGTGTTTATTGGGTAATGTGCAATTATTTTTAGCATTATCAGTCGTCATACTATTTTCAAGATATTAAATGGTAAATAAATTGTGCACTTCTTTTGTATTCCTTATCACGTATTGTTCAACGCGCGGTCGCTAAAAATATCGGAAATATAATAACAACAATATTAAAATATCATTTTTTTTATACAAAATTAAATCTTTCAATGTTAGACAAAGCGTACGTGGTTACATTGCAAATATATGCATCAAGGAAACTAAAGTTGATTGTTGTTGGAATATATTAATAACCAGTTTTATAAACCAGCTTAAAATTGTTGACATTTTATAACTGCATAGTGAATTTCCTATTTGACCACCCATTTCTCAAAATATAAAAACAAGTTTTAACTTACAAAAAAGGTTTATTGTTTGTACACATTTTTAAGAGTTTACAAAAGAATTAGAGCTAGGTTAAGGTTAATTAGCACTGGTTCACTTATCGTCCAACACTTCAACAGTCGACGCACTGCTGGCATTGTCATGATCTTTGTCTCTACTCTCCATATCGTTTCCAGCCTCTTCTTCCTTCACATTCTTAAGTATATTGGCATCAGATATATCCGATTTTAAAGCGTTTATCCTTTCATTATTTTTTTCTTCACCATTCTGTGTTTCACTTTGACTAATTTTCACTTTTTTGCTCTTTATGTTGCCCATATTGATTCACGAACACTGCATGTATGACTGTTTGTTAAATAAAATATTCGCTGATACGTTCGCAACGAAACTCACGATAATGTCTGTGATAAGACCACTCCCAAACAAAGTGAAAGCGAAACTGCACTTGGCATTGCCGGCACAAAAGATACTCCTGCAGTCAAAACATAAATATAGCCGCTTATAATTGTAAGATAACGCGTCAATGACACATCGCACGCACAAATACATTGACCGGATGTCTGGATGTCATCCATATGCGCATGTACGTGTGGCTTAGCGAGATCCTTTGTTATCACCAACCAACAGCAATTATTTTCTAGTACACTTTGACTAACACAGTTTAAACAATGTGTAAATTTAAATGATGGTTGTTTTTATATACGTCATTGAACGCTCAGTAAATGAGTCACGATTCGGTTTATTATTTCATCGCTATTCTTGTGCATTACTCGCTTCATATGGCTTGTTAAGGAGAATTGCAAAAACAGAACCATGATACATACACTTCGGTTTGAGATGTTTTAATTACTTAGTCTGGAATTTGGACAGTATGCAAAAATAGTAAAAAATATATATCCATTACTTATTTTCAGTTTATTCATCAAACCATTCAGAAGTGGTCCTGGTGAAAATGTAGAAAATTCACTTAAAATATTAAACATATTTGACAAGGAAGGTCAAAATACATTTTTAACATGTTACAGCATTGACGACGCCGATTTAACAAAACACTACACTCCTTTTTGGAATACAATAGTATTGGTATTCAAGGCAACCGTATTGTGAATTCTTTTCCTTATCGACATTTAAAATGGACTCGCTTTAAATGCATGCAAAAACGGCATGCAGTTGACTTTGGCTCATTTCCGAACCTATACAAGCTATTCTTGAGCAGTTTGAAATAAAGTTTTTTTTTTTAATAATTGCTTCAAAATGTATTTCATTGCGTCATTCTTAATTGTTTTACCAAATCTAGTAGTTTGACGATTAAAAACATCGACTTCCACTATTATTAATGTAACAGAAATCGATGGCATGTATGTTAAAAATTTTACGAAATTTATTTATCTGGGAAGATCTACATTATATTTTATATCTGATTTTTGTAGATTGCCGTTTCTACTAAAACTGGCATTATTTATTACCATTACACGATTATCTAGAATATTTCTGAGAATATTCTTATCTCGAAAAGTAGCATGCTTAACTGCATACCTCTTTAATTCTTAGAAATGATAAACCAATTACAGTGATAGCAATCTTACAAGTTTTGAATGGTTCAAAATTACAAAATGTGAACATTTATATATTTTTTTGAACTAATGATCGAATTGTTTAAAAGTGAGGTTTACCGAGATTTTCTCTCCGTAGCTATTATTTGATATTTTATTTTATTTCTATAGATAGTGTCAGTTTTTAAAACTGTGTTGATAATAAAAACCATGGCTTACTGTGGCTAAGAGTATCCTAATCCATGCTTGGAAGTGAATTTACTAGAAGATCACCACAAATAAATCAACTAATGTCACTGGCAATTCTTTATGGGTTAGAGCTTAACATTTCTTAAGGGTTTTTAAAGAAATAACTACAGGAACATCGCACAGGCATGTTTACGAGTATATTCCTCATGACAACGTGTCATAATATCCTAGCGATAGTATAACACCATATGAAATGGTGTTGCTACCCTGTGGCTAGGGGGATTAGAATCCGAACAGGGTATCTTCTAACTGCCGTAGAAGACAATTAAAAGTGGCCCTTGAAGTCAGTGGGCGCGTTACGAGGGCAACATTTAATCTCAGAGGCGCACCAGACGGCTGCGGAATAACGGTAGGCGCTTCTCGCCCTGAAGGTTTTGGCCGGTATGCCGGCATAGGAACTTTATTAGACATTCGGCTCAGCATTAACACCTGCGAGAGCCATAATCAAGTTTCCCCTCGAAAACAAAAAAGTGGTGTTGAAGTGGAAGAAAACATTAACATGAAAGGCAACAATGCTTATGTATATTTTGCTGAAGATTACAAAATTATGTTGTTTCAGACGTTATTAAATAACTGAAAGGTCAATAAGAAAGTGAACATAATTTTAAATCTTTATTGAAAACAATAGGAAGTGCCAATTCATTCCAGTTGCTCCTGCATACTCGAATACTTCTTGATGCCTTCTTGAACGAAGTCTACAAACGATGCTAGCCTTTCTGGTGTTGTCAAGTACCTGAGCGCTGGGTTAAGTTGTCTGAACGGGGTCACTTTTTTCATAGCATCGCATACATTTGTAAAATAACATACAGCCAGTGTTATTGCTGACATCAGTAAAACTACGCTACTATTTTTCAATGTGAAGATCAGGAGATCGTTTGCCATGTTTTTGCCCATCTGGAAAAATAATTAAACTTTATATTATGCTGGATACATACTGTTAATGCGGTTGGTTACTACGTTATTACATGAGTCTGTTTGGCTAAAGTATTACTTGATATATACTTAACTGATTGATTTGGACAAGGGGCTTTAATGTGCTTATTGATTTTGTGCCTTGACCCTGTGCCATTAAAATAAACATGACCTTTCGGTATGTAAGGAATTTCTTATACGTGAAATAAAAGCGGGAAATAGGTAGTGAAAATATAGAAATTTTTAATGATAATCATCATCATTCTCATCATAAACCCATATAACTCCTATGGGTGGGCACGGGGCTCCTCTACAACTGAGAGGGTTTAGGTCTTAGTCCACCATGCTGGTATAGCGCGGGACAACGGACTACACATTTTAAGGACTATTAGGTGTGCAGGTTTCGTCAAGACCTTTTTCTAAACTAACTTAACTCTCCAAAAGTCAGAGGTGTGTGCCTGAGGTTTCAACCCGCGACCGCGGAGGTTCTCGACAGCGCACCTGTGCCCCGAGGCCATCACTATATTTTTAGGGGCAATGTGTTACAGCAATAGCCATTTCACTTTGTCTATTAAATTGATATCAAATTGAATCGTAATTTTCAATCTCTCTCTCTACATGTAACGATAAAAAGGAAATTATTTTAATGAAACCCAAGAACAGACCTTGCAGCCTTTCAGAATAACCAAGTATTCAGGAGTAACGTGCGTCATACATGTTGTCTAAATTAAAAGTTAAAAAAGAAAACAGAAGCTTAGTACTAGTTAGTACTCGTAATATCCTCAAAATGACACACAATTGTAAACAGATAAGAAGTTTTACAACGTCAATGTTTGGCATTCCATACAATAAAGATTGATTAGATAATATAGAAAGTTGACGTTCCCAGAGATTAAGAAAATTGAAGAGATTGCACTAAATTTCTTAAACATTTGTAAGGTGAATATTCGCTATTATTTCTAATTATTATTACTTACCTACCTACGGACCTGAATCCTATAAAAATAATTTTTATATACTTTTTTAAAAAACTTTAGCTTTCACATACACCCTAAAAACCCTACATCTTTACTCGTTTTTCATGCTTCATTTTCTTACAAAAGACTATAGAATTTGACCTTTTGAATATTAAGAAGCAATACAATTTTTTGAGTATTTGAGTTTTTCGAGTTTTCATAAAATATCGTTGTCTAAACTGCGACAATCTACTATCGAGTCCTCAATCTCAGCATTATAAATTAACACTTAAATTTCGTTGAGTTCATTTCGAGATATTCTTAAGGTTGGTAGATATAGCCATATTCATAGGGTAGATAGGTCGCCTCGAGGTTTAGGCCCGGCGTCGCGGGTTCGAACCCCAGGCGCACACCATTGACTTTTCAAAGTTAACTAAGAATTATCACTTGCTTTAACAGCGAAGGAAAATATCGTGATGAAACATGCACACCTAAAAGCTCTTAGGAATTTCTTAGGTGTGTAGTCCGCCAAACCGCAATAGGCCAGCGTGGAGGAGTAAAACCTAAATCCTCTCAATGGTAGAGGAGGCCAATGCCCAGTAGTGGGACTGATATGAACTGATGATGCTGAGGTAGTTATATACTTGTTTTAAAATAAACAAATATTACTTACACTACTAAAGCTTGCCACTATTTCAGTCATCACAGGTATCGATGCAGCAGCACGGGATAAAATACTTTTTCTTAGGGCATATGGCAGAATTTCCTTCAAGAATGTAAATTGTATTGTATGAAATAAAAAACACATCAATTTTGCTGCACCAACTTTAAACTATGATTTAAAAGTGGACTGGTCGTTAGAAATAGTCATCATGAAGTACAGAGACTATTTAACTCAATAAGTCACTGAGTCTACGTTCATCTTCCACATAATATATACAATATACACACTATATCATCATCATCATCATCATCTTATTCAATCATCAATTATTATATTGTTACCAATTATTTTGCCATGTTTCGAAATATCTTACTTTCCATAGCAATTTACTTTGCGTGTTATCCTTGCGTTCTAAATGATAAAGGAATGTTAAAACAAAACAACATCTAATAGCAAACGAACATGCATAGAAAAAAAAATGCGACGTAAATTTTATGTTGTAAAATTGTAGAACTTAGCATAACACAAAGCAAATGTACTGTAAATCACATGATAAGAACTTATAGCATGATCACCTTATATACAATGCCATAAAATGTCATTGCAATGTTTAGTTTCGCTTCTATAGAAATATTAACCGATGCACCCAGTCCAGTAAATCCTTTGAGTGTCTAGAAACGTTCGTCCACCAAGAGATTTTATTTGACATAATTGGTTAAATAAGGATAATCTAGGGCTTGCGAATTACATATTAGTAAATATACTTTAAGTAATGTTAAAAATTATTACATTGCTCGATACATCGTCGTCGCCTGCACAGACGGAAAAAATACAGACGTATAAAAGGATCGTTACTTTCAGCATCTGCAAAAATAACACAAAAACTGTATAATGCTACAATATAAAATGTCATAACATAATTCAAAAAAATATAAGAACGTTCTAAATCACAGTAGACACTTGGCACAAAAATACCGTGAAGATAACATAGACAAAATTACATTCAAAATTTGGTGAGATAAAATGACAGATTTTCAAATTATTCTTACCTTTGAGGTAACTACACAATTCAAACAATAAATATAGCAGAAAATCATACTGCAACTGAGATTTATTATAAAATTAAAGCATATTTTATCAGTAACATTAACTAATAATTTGATTATACGCCCTCACTAATGGTATATCGTATTTTCTTTATTGTCCTACTAGCTTTTGTCCACGACTCCATCCGCGTAGCCTACAGGATTGGGTTCAAAAAGAAAATAAGTTGTAGTCTATTTTACTCCTCACAGTTCTATTTATGTCCCTGCCAAAAATCATACAAATCGGTCAAATTGTTAAAACGTCAAACCGTAACGCGCCAGTCGGCGTCTTGTGCATCATTACTGCGCGCTTGATTTTAGAACTACGACATCTTCTGAGATACTCATTGAAATCAAATGATGTAAAAGGCAAATTTCTTTTAAATTAAATACTGATAAAGAATACCGCATTTATTTGGATAAGAATATATATGCCACCGCCAACTAGCTTAACAATTAACAGCCTAGCTTCTTTATTAAGCGGCCCCGTTTAACCAACGGCCTGACTAATGTTCAGCCATTTCATCAAACAACTAGGCTAATAACTTGGAGTTACAACGTTTAACTATTTGCCTAGCCTATTCATTTAAATTTAGTTTCACTTCCTGCCACCTAGCGCCAAAACTCTTAAAACTGTCAATATGGCGTCGATAAACAACAAATTTAATGGTGTTTCTAAAATTTTAATTAAAATAATACAATGGAGGACTGTATGGTCAGGGGATGCCTTTTCCATTGATCTAGCCAGTCATGGAACGGGGCTACAAGTACGCGACCTCGGCCCCCCGAGCTGTTGCAGTCTCCTACTGCTTCCTTATCCGGGACTATAGCATCCTTACCATCAGGCTAAATATCCTTACCTACAATATCGTGTACCTAAACAGACGCTATCCCTACCCCATATATATACCCCATATACCCCATCCTAAAACAATGAAAGTCCCAAGGAGGGTTGGCGTCAGGCAGGCGGCCGGCCGTAAAACATCTGCCAAAACTCTTATGCAGCTTGTTTTGGCCCTTCTTCCTATGTGGAAGGACAAAATATGCTGCGCCGACCCCAAATAAAAAATTAGGAGCAGGGTAGGAGAATAATGATACTCTTTTATCCTATCGTTCGAATGACCAAAGCATTAGCCAGCCAGTTTCCTAATGTTTTAATAAGGGCTGAACATCATTCAGGCCGTTAGTTGGACGGCGCCGTTTAGTAAAGAGGCTAGGCTGTTAATTGAACGGCTAGTTGGCTGCGACCAATACATATATAATCTTTATAGAAACACCTTCACCAACAATGTTTTATTTTTGAACAAATTTGGTTAGCATAAAAGTGGTTAACCAATCCTAAAAGGTAGAAACATGCTGTCGCAGACTTTTTTTAGGTCTTTCAAAGAAGAACAATTATGTCACGCATTATTTCATAGAAACTGTAAACGTTTCAGCAGCGCACGTAACGAAAGCTTTCAAAAGGAAAAAAAATACCCGACCTTGAAACATTCTTTATAGCTGTTCCGCTCCTACTGGTCTTAGCATAATGATATAACCTATAGCCTTCCTTGGTAAATGTGCTATCTAACACTGAAAGAAGTTTTCAAATCAGTAGCTCCTGAGATTAGCAAACAAACAAACAAACTCATCAGTTTTATAATATTAGTATAGATTTGCTTGCTTATTACTTATTGAAACATTCGTTTTAAAAATAGTATGAAATCGTAACTTCACGCACGAATTAACGTAATTGGTATAGGGGAAACTGGGGCACTTGATCCCCCCTTTTGTTTTTCAACCCTCATTTTATTAATATTGATCGTATTTAAAATTTGTTGGTACTGAAACACGTGGAGTTTATTTGGCTATACTATGTGTGACCCAACGATTTCAGTGTATTAATTTATTTATAATTCCACTATAAGTACGAATAGGGAAATATATCTAGTGTCCCCTATATACATATGTACGACTTGATCGTCCACGTTTGAGACACTTGATCCTTGCGAATATCTCCCGAATTTGAGGTTAATATGATACTATTACATGGAATAAGTACTAAAAATATATTCAAGACTGCTGTTATCAAATTTATGGTCAATGCGGAAATATTCATACAACTCAAAGCGTTTATTTTTTATGGACATCTAAATATTTATACTCAATAACTCATTATTTTAATGTTGTTCTAGCAATTCCCAGCAAGGAGGGTTTTTTAATGTTAGTGTTCACGTGTTTAATTTTATGTCCACCAGTGGTCGTGAAAGATGATGATGATGATGATGAGTGTTCACATTGGTGTTGTGGTATAACTGTACGGCGTACTATAGCACACCTTTTTAAATGCTCATTAGGAAAAAGTCTGACCCATATCACGTATTGGGAGTTATATAGTATGGGCTGTATGGAATATTCCCATAGCTTTTTGAACTTCAAGCTTTTTTCGATTGTTATTTGTGCTTAATTAATTTAGACGATTCAACTGCGAGAAACCTTCTCACCTTATGACTAAACATCTACGTCTAGACCTCATGACTAACATAATTTGCCACAATGCATCAGCGTCGTGACGGTCATAATCTCATAAATAAACACAACTATGCCTTTGCACAGCATCTTCGAGATACCTTAGATAACAACGTCGCAGCGTCCCGACGCCACTTCATCCAAATCAAAGAACAACTGAATAAAGTTCGATAGGTATTACCATTATTTCGTATCAAGATGAGCGTCGCCGCGTTTCTGTTACATATTTAAACTATCACAATAATAATTTCAAATAAATATAAGAGAGAAATATAATAGAAGTACAATAACATATAACAATATAATATGTACCTATTATTAATCAGCTACTATTAGTTTCGCATATTTATAAAAGTCTTATCATTTTAACAGGTTAACTAAGTCATCCACCACGACTTAGAAATGTTACAGCTTGCAATATCCAATTGAAGATGCCGGTCAAATTATAAAAATGTATAAAACATTTATAAACAATTTAAATATATTTAATGGGTATGCGAAATAAGTTATACGGAGGTATTAAAAGTGTCTTTGGCGATATAAGGGTATGTCATCCAATTAAAGATGGGCGGTCCCGGATATAAACCCCAAGCACACGCCATTGACTTTTCCAAGTTTAATATACATGTATTCACAATGAATTTTCACTTGCTTTAAGGGTAAAGGAAAAAATCTTAGGATTTTCTAAGGTGTGTAGTCCACCAACCAACAACGGTTTGCACGCGTAGTACTCTACGGCATCGTAGTGGACTAAGCCCTAAACCGCCTCAATGGTAGAGGAGGCCTGTGCCCAGTCGAGGGACGTTTATGCGCTGATGGTGATGAACCTGACCTAAATAATAATTGTTGCTACCATTCAGTTATTTGCTCAATCGATTTTGGAACTCAATGGAACACTTTGGAAGTCTATGTCTAGCAGTTGTCTTCTTTTGGCCGTGATGATCGTGAAATAAATGAATGTACAAGAAAACAAAACTATTATTAACCTACTATAATATTAACCTACTATATACTTTGATTGTAGAGTCTCATTTTATTCTACCGGAATAAACAAACCGCCGCCAATTATAATCGTTTACTTCGCTCGAACGGTTGATTAATGCTGACTGACGCGCCCGCACTGTTATGTGAAGCTAACAGGCCTTCAGTGATATCTGAATTACTAAGCGACGTCAAAAAATTTCCGCGCGGAATTTCCCGCACAAATGCACGAATTCCGCAGTACTTATAAACATGCGGGATCCCGCGGGAATGCGGGAACGCGGAATGCGGGATTGGAAACCCTACTGCGGATTCATCTGGTTGATAATAATAAATTATTATTTCAATAAAACGGATGAGAATCCATTTTCGATTTTTTTTATTCGTATTTAAACACTTTTATAAATCTAATACCTTCTTTATCGTCACATGTACATACAATATTTGTGCAAATATTTTGTTGATACGAAATAGTAATACGATGTGCATTGCCGCACATACTTTTAAGTCGCGTGTATTGATCGTGCGTCTGCGCAGCAAAGTGTATTTACAATCATTTTCAAACACAAAATATGCAAGTTCCAACTATTTCACAAAACTAACGGACTAAAATCAAAAGTATCAGCAAATAATTTGAAAATAAAAACCGAAGTATTTTTCCAAAACTTTATTGCCAAATAAATTTTTGAATCTCAAATTATACATAATTTATTAAAGAAAAATTAAAATGAAAATATAATATAGCATGAATTAATCAAATTCAATAGAAAACATGTCTTCGATTTCTGGCAGGAACGTCGGTTACTTTTTGAATCTTCTGGTACTTGTCGATGGCATTCTTCACAAAATCAGCTGCAGTGCTTATTTTCTCCAGCCGTTCTGGAGTGATTAGAGATCTCATTTCTTCATGAATCGGCCCGACGCCATGGAAGGCAAATGTGCAGAGGTTGGTGTATGTGCAGACACCGATAGTGAGTATGGAGCCAAAGAAGATCATAAACATACTGCCAAATATCCAGGAAATGGTGCGACCCACATAGCTCACGATAGTCTAAAAAGGTGAAAATAAAAAAAAATCATAAATAAATTGATTATTGGCTAAACTGTAGAACATAAACATAAGGGAGAAATTGTCTGAATATCATATGCAATAGATAAGAAGTACTTCGGTTATAGAAAACTGTTGCAGCCACAAAAGAAAATTCTGCGTTATAGTAAATGTGCCTCTATGTGTCAATACGCCTAAAGAAATAGGAAAAGCAATGCAATATAATAAATACTACGAATTATAGTGACAATATTTGTTAAATACATACCCTTGCATCAGGAACTTGACTCCAAACAAGGCCATATGCAGAAGTATCAGGTTCCAACAGATAATCGTTTCTGTACAAATCGTAACTGAAAGTGAATAAAATAAGTTTATTTTTAACATCGAAGAGTCATTGAAAGCGGTGGAAAAACGAATCTAAAAGGTAACTTAAATAAATAGAAATAAGTAAAAATATACACCCAACTGCCACATATGAATGGTGAGAGCTATAAAACTATGACTAACGACAAAATCTACGAGATACTTTTCGGTTCCAAAAAATATTTGGGAATGACACAAAAAGTGTCGGTGTAGGATTGAACCCAAGGCCTCTCATTTTACAAGCTGGTTAGCCAACTCCACAACGGATGCTGTCAAAGAATATGTTATTTAAACAAATGTATAATTACTTGTTGGATGTCGCATACGCCGATTCGTAGCCGTAGCCTGGGGCATAAGGTATGTCAGGATAGGCAACCTCTGCTGGCTGATCTGCGCCATAGTTTGTTGGATTGTCCTAAAATCATAAAACATATTTTATATTATCTGAAAATAAAAAAAAGATGCTGGAAAGCAACACCTAACATAAAAAGACATTGCATTAAATATCTATATTAACTTCGCTTAACCGTGTTTTTTTTAGAACTGCTGATGAAATCGTATATGTCCTCATCAGCCCATATACGTCATACTAATGGACATTGGCCTCCTCTAAAACTAAGAGGGTTGATGCCTTAATTCATCACGCTGACGTGATTCGAGTTGTCGAGTTGGATCGTATAAATTTATGTTAAAATATAAATAGAAATATACTTACGATTCTGTTTATTTCTGTAGAACCCGCCGGTTGATCTGCTAACATGCGTTCATACTTCATCATAGAATCTGAAGGCCTAACAGGTTCAATTCTCGCTCTTCCTTCATGCTTATGTTCGTCTGGTTTGTACACTGGATGTTCCACTTCAGGTTTCGATTCAATCTTATAAACAGGATGAGTTTCTATTGCTTCAGGATTAATATCAGGCTTAAAGGGACGTTTCTCAAGAACGGAATACGACGACGGTATTTCTGCAGCAAAAGCTGAGATGGCTACAGCCAAGAAGATCACAGTAGTTTTCATCATCTATAAGACAAGAGATAGTAATAATAACATGGGTTATAATTTTTAATAAATTAATAAGAGAAAAAATATTGAACGATATTACTGATATTGCCAATAGTTATCGTTGCGACACTTGCCTTGTTACTTCTAATGATCTTCTCTTGACTTCGTCACAGGAGTAACTGATGCCAAAAATTGTGTCCTTGGTACATTTATACTTACCTTTCCCAATGACAACTCATCCTGTTTATCTTCCGGTATTGTTTCGCAATAATGATTTGAACTTCATAGAAACACGATAAGGATTCGTAAATGCTTTGGAATGTTTTAAGGGCGCAAAGACAATTACCGAAAAGGAATTGTTGCAATTTTTTCTTTGTTTTGTTTTATTTCATAAATATTTTAGATAGTCCCTCTAAAGTGTACCTAACAATGAATGGAATCTGAGCTATTTGTGTTAGAAGCGATAACGAACTATGTTAATACGCGTTTTTTAAATATAATTTGAAGTATATTTTTTTTAATAAAAGTATTCAATTGCTTTGGAAGTCGGGTCAGGGTTAGTGTGTCCAATATGCGAGGACAAGACGCCAATTTGCCTTCAATCAATACCAATCAAATATTAAAAGCCCTCGTAAGGACAGGGGAATACGTTACAAATAATTTATAAATGAAGGCCAGTGCAGTAACGTTTTTCTGTTCTTTTCTTTTAACAAACACACTTTATTTGCCCACTCGTTAAATTAAATGGAGCTTCTCATGCAATTGTAACATAGTTTATTATCCAAATACATTGAACTATAAGAATAGTTACAGCTTAGATAAATTTTACCACAAGATAAAGAATATTTTATTATTCAAAAACATAAAATAAATAGTTAAAGTACGTTCTTGAGTACCAGTACTAAAGGCCCTCATTTTAATCGTGTCATAAGGCAAACATATAGAGTAAGCAAATAAGAAACCTACACTTATAATCTTTATGTAGTGTATATTTATATGCCCATTCTAAACATGTGCATGTTAAATGACTTTTTTTGTTGAGAACCCAAAACTTAATCCAATCTAAAATATTATTAGAGGATTTATGCAAACGATTTATTATGAATTAGCTAATCTATGTAAAACTCAATATAAGCTTCAGATATGGATAATACTTAAAATATCAAAATTCATATAAGAATATTGAACATAACAAATTGTATGACTTTCAACAGCAGATACACATGTAAAACATAGTTGTAGACCTGCTAAACTTTACAATACATTTCATTTAAACTACATTGGAACGAATAAGCTCGATTGACCGAGAAAAAGCCACAGTTATAAAGAAAATCAATTTAAACTATTATAGCTATTTGGTAATCGTTTCGTTTCCGCGTTCAATTTTAACGTTTCTCCATGCTGCGTCTGAGAATTTCATATCGAAAATACATTATATATTATTTATTACAGGACCGCAGAATCGAAACCACGATCTCGGCCGGGAAGTAAAAGTCAGGTTTATATAAATATTTTTATTATTATTTTTTATTAATACTCTAAACACATGAGTAGTTCCGACTGCGCAATAAGACGCAAGTCGAAGACAAAAAGACGGTGGTATTATGCACATAATAAGAGCCCATTTACGATCCATTACTGGGTCCTGCCCAGTTGTATAGGATCCTAATCCTCCTCTACAGCGTTTAGGAGTAAAGATTTCCTCACGATGTTTTACTTTACCGTTAAAGTACACAATAATTCATTATGAATACATACACAACCAATGCCGTAACTAACATTTTATGCACCCGGTGCCTTGAAAACTGCGCCCCTGAAAAATGTTCTAACCTGGCTTAGCTACCATGTATGAGATAAAACTAGATACTAGTCTGGTCATTTCTGCGCCCCTCCAGGGTCTGCGCCCTATGCCTGGGCACTGCTGGCACCGCCCTAGTTACGGCACTGTACACAACAATAAAAATTAAGTTATCTTCAACACTCCAATTAAAAATGGGAATGATATATAGTATGAATTATGCGCGTCAGTGACGGAATCAAATTGAGGCCTCTTAAATCCTGACCATTATTATAGACGAAATGTGAATAACAAACAGATATTGACGCAAACGGCTGTAATTTGTCGTTTCCTCGTCATTACCATCCAAATAAGCAAACGTTGTGACATCAACACATTATTTTAAATTGCTGGATCATTCTCACTTCACAGCAATGGATGGTAATTGTATATAGCCCCTATATCATTAGGTTGTGTGATATCCTTCATTTTTATAGCGTGGTCGTATAAACAACCATTATGAGGGCGTACTTATATAAAAATACATACATAACCGCACGCCTATATTTCCCGAAGGGGTAGGCAGAGATGCATTTCTGCACCCACATTTCGCCAGGTGTGTATCAGTCCCATGTAATAGGGGGCGAGCCTATTGCCGTTTTTCGGGTACATAATATCCAGACTCCGTGCTGCTACTGAGAATTTCCTAATAGAAAAACCCAATAACACTTTGCCCGATTCGGGAAACGAACCCGGGACCTAGATCTAGATCGCACGGCACATACTTGTTCCGCGAGACCACGAAGCAGTAATATAAAAATAGTAAAGGAAATAGAAATATTTATACCTACACAAATATACCCATAAAAAACAAAGACATTTTTTCACATTACATGTACTCCTACAATTTACTATTACAGCGCTTATATCTTCGTTTAACACCATTAAGAACGTAAATAGAAATAAATGGTATTTTTATCACCGATTCGCAAAATGTTATACGATAACGTTTTTGAATGTAAAAAATGTTACGATGATCATTGATTTTCATTCGATTAGTTTTAAAAACACTCTCTAGGCATGATAGTTGAGTTCTATGATTAATTACGCGCGCAAAATACCTTTAGTTTCAAAAGTGTAACAATACCCTAAAACTATACCCAGTACTACATCCTTACTCTATTTTAACTGTTCTTAAATAATATTCCTTTATATAAGAGTCATAAAATGCCCCCTTTGTGTGGGTATATATTTTTCAATTTTTTTATATCTTTCTCAGCTAAAAATACATAAAGCAGAACAGATAGCAACGCTTGTAACATATTTTTAAGTCATCTTCGGTAAGTATTAGTAATTTTAATGTAATAAGCCTATATTATTTATTGCCAACAACCTTTAAACTGCTTCAAATGAGATCATGTAACTATTGTAATGTGTACTTGTAGAAAATTACATCCGCCGTAAACAGTAATTTAAAAGTGCCCATGATTAGTTGTAAAAAGAACTAATTGCTAAAATATTTACTCCCGAAGTTTATTGTTTCCAGAATTCCGCGGTGAACCCAATATCAACCTTTCAGCGTATACGGTGTATTCAAGAATTACACTAATGCTATACTCACCGCTTCACGTACTCCCAGAACATAATAATCTCCTGCTGCAAACAATCACTCATTTTGTCTAAAATACTAGCATCATTGATAAACATAGTCTGAAGAACCAAAACAACGGAATCGCAGTAAATGCTAATGTTCTTTTACTACTGAAATATTTTAATAAATTATTTATCGTGTATAAAACTATCTTTAAAAAACTCTGGCTGTAAACAACTAATGCCTTAGTCAGCCTTGAAACTTTTAAAAAAGTTTTACACGTGAGTTCTATTTTACACGGCCTACATACGAGGTTCATAAGCAACTGCTAACCGACCACTACTTCCAATAATATTCACTTGAAGCATGAAAGTTCAGGGCTAAATAGAAATCGATTTCCATACGTTACAATTACAACCAAACAAGCATTCCGATGGACAGTGTCAAAAATGATAAATGAGTTTCTCGTTATACATATTGCTATTAATTTTTTGCAGGAGTTTACATTGTTTTCCTTTTCAAAATGTGTCTGCAATTTTTATTTGCATGGAATATCCATAACTCAGTATATCTTGAATTATAAGATAGTTGTTTAAAAATTATAATAATTGAATGTATAAAATATAACATTATTATATTGTGTTCAACACATTTTTAGTGACCCTACGCTATATACCTAACCTCCTTTGTTATTTAAATTTACAATTTATATGGCAGGTAATAAATAATAAAAATAAATATTAACATGACAACAAAGCTTACACGTCAATGTCATTGTTTGTATTTTCTGGATAATACGAAGATGTAAAGAATATGATAAAACCATGTTTATAAAAAAGTTAGCTCATGATCAACAATCTTTATTAGTCGCGACATCATGTATTAACACTTATAAGAAAGCCGTGGAAGAATTGGTAAGTTATGAAAAATTTATTTTAATATTCCGTACAAAAGAAATCACATATGCGCGATGGCACGATATGGGTAGCTGCGATAAGTTCAAACTGAAACACCTGGAATACAGATGAATCTTCAGGATTACTTTGTATAACTTATTTTTGTAGGCAAATACCTCACTAGTTACTATAAGAGAATGACGTGCGTTCTTAAGATTTCATCATCATTGATCTACAGTCCGCGCTGGTTAACAACACTGAACTAATTTAGAGAATTTAGCAATGATATATTACACCTTATCGCAAAAGCTTTTGAAAAGCTAGTTTGAACTCGGCGATCTTGCAGTCTTTTTATACCAGATACCAGAATAATCATAGCAGTCCTTATGCCTATGCACCTACATATCCCTTCAAGTCATCCCTGTATTAACTAAATGACTGCTTAAACGATTTTTGTTTACCAGGTTTACAACTCTCTCGATGCTGAAGCGACTTCTATTGCTATAAGAATAAATATCGATCAGAATTCTATACAAGTCATTGACAATGGATGCGGTGTTACCGAAATAGATATGCATGTGATTGGTAAAAGGCACATGACAAGCAATTACACAGAAAATAACGTAAAATTAATAACAAATAAATATGGGTTTCGAGGACAGTCTCTAGCTAATATTGTCGAAGTTTCAAAAATTGTTAGGATTACATCAAGATACAAAAATTCAGATGAATCTTGGGAGAAATGTTTTCGTAAAGGTAAAACTTTGTATATAAAAGAAGTCGATAAAAGACCATCGAAAGGTACGACTGTGAGTTGAGTTATTTTTGAATTATGTTATCTAGAGGTAACAATTCTTCTTCATTTATAATTGTCTCCTCATACTTTTTCAGATCGAGGTTAAAGGATTCCTCTACAACAGAAATATACAAACAAAATTAATTATTCCATTAAACGAATTACGAATAATAAAAATATTTCTGGAGCAAATCTCATTGATTCGCCGGAATATATCTTTAAGTTTAAGAGATGATTCAAGGAACGAGATAATATTTCAGCTACACAAAAACAGAGATGTTTTCCAAACTCTATCTTCTCTTTATTCTATCTCTAAAACGGATATACAAGAGTTGAAAGTAGAAAAAAATGATTATTCAGTAATCGGTTTCATAGGTAAAAAATACACTAATATCGATAAAGATTGGATATACTTGAATAAAAAACTTGTTGACAACACCAGTAGGTTACATGGTTTTATAAATGATAATCTAAATAAGTGTTTAAAAGATCGTAATCATAGGAAGAAATCAAAGGTAAGATTATAATCTATCTGACTACTGGGCTTATGGATTTATTATTTGAAAATTTGTTTATCAGCTCGTATTTATTTTATCACAGATCCAGTTTATTGATGAAGAAATTAGTCTACTTAAGAATCAGCTACCGTTTTATTTGTTGTTTATTCAATGTCCGTATGAAGATTATGATGTAATTGACAATCTTGTAGAATTCAAAGACTGGAATCAAATAACCAAACTATTGGAAAAGTTGGTAAAATTTTATTTTAATGACATAAAAATCAAAGAAGTCCCCCTTATTAAAGATGACTTATCGGGGAAAAAAGTGCAAAATGAAAATACACGGGAAGAAGTAAAGAAAATTATTAATAAAATTTTAGCCGATGATCCAAAGGCACTAGGGATTTCACAGATGCGAAATGGGATTAAAGGTTATATTTGTTTCATTTGTAAAGCATCTCATTGTATTAGTTTGACATGTATCTGTTTTACTGTTACGTTGCAGGTAAAATATCTAAAAGAAAACGCGTTAAAAATAATTTTACGTCATTGAGTAAGAAGCCATCCAGCAAATTCATTTCTAAACATAACATTCAATCTATTAAAGAAATTAATTTTGGCAATAAAAATACTCCAAAGGCTTATTTGAACTGCTGTGATAATCAAGTCCAAAAGTTGGATAAAAAATCTTATAAATATGAGGACAACAAATCCAAAAGAAATAAACAAATAAATAAAATTAAATGTAACAATTCTAAAAACAAGTACATGCAAGCGAACTTCAAAGAACTTTTGACACCTCTAAATAGAAAAGAGAAACGCAAGAATGACTACTTCTTAAACAATACTATTATCAGAAAATTCCTTAATCCTACAGAAAGTGTGAAGAAAAGATGTGCAATTTTAGCTCACGAGGTTCAAAATATACTAAACAAACTCGACGAGAGAGATAGTGAATCGTATCGCCTGGACAAAAGTATACAGTGTAATTATTCAACAAAACATAACACAAGACAATACAAGACTCTTGTTACTAAACAGGTATGTCAATATAAAGTTGATGATATTCATATTAAGTCTACTAGTGATCTACTGAAAACTATTATAAATGCTGACGATAACAAAAATACAGCTATTGCAGAAGAACGGCCTGTTACTCATAACAAAAATGAAAAGCAATATCAAAATAAATTTGACTATCCTTCTAAGGTTTTACAAAATGGGCAAAAGCTTACCAAACTAACATACGAAAGTCACAACTATGAAATGATAACGTGCAGTAATTCAAATAAATGGACACAGAACAACTTAAAATTTATTTCTAAACAATCTATTCATAATTTTTCGATACAAGATAATATTAAAAGGCCAATGCGGCATAATATAATAAAACATACCTACGATAACGGTTTCAATGATATGCAACATACTTTGTGCAATAACATTTCTCATTTTGAAATTGATGAATCCTTGGTGTTTACTACATTACGGAGTGTACAATATTATCCACGAAACAAATTAGAGGAACCTAAGAGTACTCATATCAATACTCAAAACAAAACTTTGGGAGAAAATAATGACCTTGAACCATGTTTTAGTATTAGAAATTGTCAGGCCGAAAACCTATCACATTGCATTGAAGGTGCTAATGAGCGTATACTTGATGAAACATACACTTTGCCAAGAACTTATGAGACATGTATTAAATCACCTTCGAATCCACAAGAAATCGTACCAAATGATGTAACATCTCTTTGTCAATTACATGAGGAGAAATTGGATATTGAAAAAAATCTGAATGAATTGATAAACGGCTCAATCTTATTGAATGACAAAGAAGGGATTCAGGAACATCTTTTATGTAAATCAATTTCCCAAGACGCAAATCGCGAAGAAATACAAGAAAAGCAGTATGCACCCATGGATATATGTGAAGTAGTTTATCTCAGCGACGATGTATTTGAAAGAGAATTTGAATTTAGTTTTAATAAAAACAAACAAAGTAATCAAATGGGGGTAGATACCATAGGTAGATCTATGGAAATATTTCATGACACGCTTGACAATGATTTAACCCGCGTCGATTATGATACGGAGAACAAAGAAATTACGTGTTCTCGTCATTTTGGCCCCAACCGAAACAGATCGCATTTGTTGAGGCCTGATAACGATAAAGGTGGAAATAAAACAGCAAACTCAGTGGCTAATAAGCATCTTAGCAGTTCAATACCAGATAATCTTAATAACAATCAGTTTAAAGATAGAAATCAAATCATGAAATGCATGTCAGCTGATACCAATACTTTCAATATAAGAGACCGTATCAATTTTGTACCTAAAGGTGAAGAAATTCCTATTATATCTGCTAATTTACTTCTCTCAATTTTGAATTGCGTAAATTTTATTTTCCTAGTGATTGTAATGTTTGATTATAATAAAGTAACATGTTCTTAATGTTTACAGGAATGTCTCCAATTTTTGAGAACTGTAATACTAAACAAGTATGTGATTACGATCGCAATCTTGATTACTATGAAGACGTAAGTAGTAATAAGGAAATTTAAATTATTTAAGTATTCGTACACACATTCACACTGAGTATCATATCTTCGTAGGGGTAGTTGTAGGTATTTTAAGCCCCAGGTAATAGGGATCAACCCTTGTGATGTTATTCGGGAAAACTGTCTAATTATGAACTAGTACTAGGATTTCTTAGTAGAAAAACTCAATAAGCCTGCCCTGCCTGAAAACCAAACTTAAAAAGTCTAGACCGCAATAGTGCCGCTAAACCACAAGAAAATATAATATTAATTTAATATATAATACTAGTTTCTCATAATTTTGTATTTTTTTAAAAGTAGATTGTGTAGAATCAATTAAATACATTTAAATAATTTACAGAGCCTCTACCACAATTTTGCGTATGACGTACAAATAAATGCCGAAGTATATGAAGCGCAAGTAAATAATTTTAAAGAATTGGCGAAAGACACGCTTAAATGGAAGAATAAAACAGAGGATAACGATATTCCATTGGATTTTGACGCGAAATCTTTAGAAGATGCTATAGTGAGTGAATCATCAAATTAATGTTACTTAATTTTGAAAATTAATAAAATAATATTTATTAACTACTTGTGATTTTAACTTCTGTTATTCATCGATTTGTTAGGCTAGAGTAAGAAAATGTCATCTACAAACAAAAATAAAAGAAAATTAATAAATAACGTCAATGAGCTAATAAATTGTGACGTTTCTAAAAGATAGCATTTCTGCTATTCGTCTATCTCGCTTAATCAGTAATTAAATTTCGTTTTATCGCCAACGTAATTACTGCAGACTAAGAAAGTTACTAGTGACTATGGAAAATCCCTTTCGGAACCGGATATACTGGCAATGGAAAAAATAATTAAGATAAGCTATATTGCGAGTAATTTTAAATTTCTCCTCTTATTTATGACATAATATAACACTGTTTTTTCAGATTCTCAATCAAGTGGATAATAAGTTTATAGCAGCCATCATAAAGAATAATCAAAAGCAAAATGTCGAATCTTCAAAGTTTTTGGTACTTTTTGATCAACACGCAGTTCATGAAAGGATTCGACTTGAAAACAACATGTCTGGTAATAAGCACCACTCATTAAGTTATTCACAACGGTTTTGCCTCTAAGGCAGAGGATGTAATAATTTTTCGTTCATACAAAAGAATAATAATAATTCCACCACTCAAATCTAAAAGAGATGATGATGTACAAATGATGTTACAAATATGTTCGCACCAACACAAAAAAGAATCCACTTTTCTTTACGTTTTTTAGTTGATTTTTTTTTCTTCGTTTAGTTACCAATAACTATATCTTAAGCAATCAACTTTCACACGACAATAACATGTCGATAATTGTTTTATTTAATAATAATAATATTTACTATCCACCAGAATATTTGACCGATGGTCAATGGAAAAGTGTTGCAGTAGACAGTATGAAAATGCCACTACCTAAAGAGGATTTACTTTACTTACACAATTATAAGGATAAGTTCGTACAGTTCGGTTTGGAATGGACAGTGGCAAGCGACAATGAAATTTCTGTTAATACCATACCTGAAGCAATTCTTGGAAAACATCCCAGACAGGTAAATCACTATAACTTATAAGTTTATTCCATTAAAATAAATTGTGTGTCCAGGTAAAATTGTTTAAAATTGTTTCAACATGTGATTGTATCTTTAGAAATCTCCCTTTATCCTAAGTAGCTGCTAACTTGAACGAATGAATTCTATGAACAAGTAATTTCGGAAATGCGAGATTAAGTCATTATCATCGTTTAAGGAATATCAACTTCAGGCCTCTAATAAAAAGAAGAAAGAAAAAATTGCTTATTACGTGGACAATAAAAAATCATATCATAAGTGTATATTTTATTTTAAAGAAATATTATGTGTTTCTTACAGCCGGACAAAATAATAACTGCAGTAAAAAATATCCTTACAGAACAAATAAGTAACATCAAAACCCAAAAGGGTTGTATTACAATGTATCCAAAGTCGATCATGGATTTGATTTTTAGTGAGGTAAACATTTTGGGTGATTGAATTAAAAAGAAAAATATTTATAATACAATCACTATTATGCATTATAAAACCTTAACATTTTGTAACAGGCTTGCAGATATGCAATAATGTTCGGTGATAAGTTATCAAAAGACCATTGTGAGGAATTAATCAAAGCTTTGTCAAAATGTAAGAAGCCCTTTCAATGTGCCCACGGCCGACCTGTCATGGCAGTCGTTATGGATTTGAAAGACGTCAAGAGTGAATTTAAGGTATCAATATTTCTTTTGTCAAAATACATCACTTATTTTTTTAATTATCCAGATCAGTCTGATTTTCATCTTTAATATTGGGTATAGCTTTATTTTAAAATCAAGATTTATTTGGAATAAAAATAGGCGCTCTAAAATCTATCGCTCTACATTTCAGACAAATCTTACGAAGCTGAAGAGTTTCAAAAAATGAAGGAATATTTAAATTGTTACTATGTCAGTTCTCTTTCAACATAATGAAATAATAAACTGTTCTTACAAATATCATTTTTATTGATGTCCTATGCCACAGCATCATAAAAAAAATCTAAAAAATTGATAACGAAAAATACTTTAGAATTATACTAATATCATTTTATTTTATTTAACATCCTTACCTTTGAGTAATGTTTTTTTATAATTCAATCTTGATTCACAGTAACGTACTTTAATTATTTTTTTAATCCACCCAATGAAGGGAGATATTCTAGTGTGAACATCAGGGAACCCTACGGCACAAGGAATGCCCCATGATACAATACCAACTAATTCATCGCCTTTCGTTACTGGACTTCCAGAATCGCCCTAAAATGAAAAAAGTTTTCTTTATGAATTAACCTTCATAGCAGATGAACAATAACTCATATTTTGGGGATATTTCTTACATTATAATCAAAACAACATACAACATAAAAGATTTCTCGGCGTTAACCATTGATTAAATGTTTGACTAACTTATAAAAAGTAGATGAAATTGTACTGATTCCAAGTATCCCTTGAAATTTCTTGAATATAGTTTATTCAGCAAAAAGCCATGTAGTATAGTAATCAGTAAGCAATATTTTACTTACGTGACACGTTCCTTGTCCAAATTCGGTAAACGTGCAAAACATATTTTTTGTAACTTCTCGCGAATTTCGCATTGCATACTCGCAGGTATCTTGGCAAAATACCGTCACATTTATGGCCAGCAGTTCACGATTTGAGGCGCCATTTGGCTACAATACGAAAAATGTTAAATAATCCTTTAAATGAGCTGCTTACGGATTTTTCTGAAGATCTTAGTTGGTACTCCAAACTAGCAAATACCTAAAGTAATTTTGTACAGCTTTTATGACAATTTATGCGACGCACACACTTTATACAGATTTAATTTTAGCTCCATTTATAACATATACAATTAAGTAACATATACCTTGTTAGCTCCAAAACCGGTTATGACTACAGAGTCTCCCTTCACTGCGTCATTATCAGTCATTTTGATAACTCTAACTTTACTCATATCAAATTCTTCTTGGATAGTTACAACTGCAATATCATTCTGTCGTGTAGTTAAATTGTATTTGGCATATATATGTATTCCTTTAACATCGTATTGCTTCCCTCCATTGTCTAAATGAGTCGTTCCAACAACAACTTTTACATATTCGGGATTTGCTCTGAAAAAAAATTTAAAATCAGTACGTCAAACGGTTACATCCACAAGCGCATATGAACTTTTGATGCATACGTTTGTCAAAAGACTTACAGCAGCAACTTACAAAAAATGGTAGCAATGAAAAACATGTTCGTGCTATCGTAAATTTGTTTACCAGAGATTTCTATCTGTAATCTGTATCCAAATTAATCGATTACCATTAGATTAATCTAGCTTTAAGTAGCTAAATATGAATGTAACTACTTTGCCACGCTTTATTAGAAAGCGTTGCTACCTTTGGGTATTTTTTACACTATTCAACCTGTGGTTCAAATTGGTTAACATACCCAAGAACACAGTGCGCAGCGGTCACGACATGCCACCTAGATACAACAGCTCCTCCACAGACATGGTGTCCCGTAAGATTTTGAAGAGAAGCATGGAAGCGACCGAAACTTGGCGGTGCATGATGCCCTCCTACTATCCGCGGTACACTGCCTGAAACTAGTAACCAACAATAAGTCGAATGCGGGTGGTAGCTTTTTCATTCTAATAGAAATAAATGGACACTTACCTACATGATTTGGCTCTAAAATCAAAATCACACACGCAAAAACAAATGAAACATAATGCGAGAACTTTTCCATCGCAGTTCTTTCCAAATATTGAACGCACTACATCATTAGCAGAAAACAAAATGTACTTTATGACGATTGATTTTATATCTAAGAAATCAAACTATTTCACTCCTTAATGTGTATTGGTAATCAATTTGATTGAATCAGTGCTATTATCAGCCTGTTATTTGACAATCAGATATTGATATCAAGACAATACGTTTTATGTATTGGAGAATTTCTTTTATTGAGCCGCAAGAGTGCAATATCCACCAATAATATTAATTGATGACTAAGGTATTGCAACTGCGTATCTAGAAGTTACTCGTGCTTTCCAGGAAACAAAATCATTTCTTGAATGAAATTTGTGTCCTCAAAGTTTTCAGAATTCGAGGGTTACGTGTTCTTAAACGGAAGTTTATTAACTGATTAGATGTTTATTAACTGATGACTAAATAATTATAAAAAAAGATAAATTAAATATCAATGTGACGAGAATAGTTAACCTCATTCATGTATCGCATTCACGGGCCAACCGTAGCATAAATTTGCACATGTCATCAAAAGGTTCTGGGCGGAGTTGTTCTCAACAAAAGTTAAGTTAGCAAAAATTCTCAGAGTGCAGTGTATAGCAATACTACTGAGAATTTCCTAATGTAAAAACATAATAAAACTGCGTGAAGCAGAATATAGTCTAGAAATGTGCCCGTAAAACAGCAATAGGCTCGGCCCCTATTAGGTATGATTTAAATAACATTCGTTGAAACTTCGACACAGAAATGTTCTTCTACCTTCCTATTCAGGAATAGAAGTTCTCACAAAAACCTAAACCTAAAACAAATATTAGTGGATTATATAAATTACTATTATTTGTTTACTCATTTATTACACTGGACAACAGCATTTCTGATGATTGGGTTATGATATATGAAATTGGTCCAATTTTCAACGACAATTTCAAATCTGTAACTGAAATTTCTGTATGAGCTCTAGTTAAAAAAATATGACATATGGCTTGTTTCCATATTAAAACGTTATAAATTTTGGGGATAATCCTTCTTTATTCCAGTTGAAGTCGAAAATATCTTGTTTTTTTTTTACTTTCTTTCTAAAACTAAAGGCAGAGAGCTATTCTGAATGTCCAACAATAGCCAGCCATCATATATGTGTTCCAGGAGCCTTGACAACATTCCTTAATCGTACGAATGACCTGGTAAAGTCGCTCGCTCTGTTTTTCACTTACATTCCCAAAATTGACAGAAAAATAAGCTTAGATGGTTATGAAAATAGTGTACCTCGATGCTCATATTACTTCCGAGCCTTTAATAGTGGCATAATACTTTTTGGACGTCATAAGATAAGTCCAAACTTTTCTTATTTCTCAAAAAAATCTGTACCAACAAAACTAACTCATTCCATGCGTTTTTCTCACTATCTGTCACAGTCTTCATCAAATTGGCTTAGTGTATTAACGATTTTATCAGTGACCCGTCAAAAATACCCGATAAATAAATAAATACCCACTTTTATCTTCCCTGCACTCAGTTTTTGAAACTTTTTTAAATTAAAAGTGTCAGTTTTCGCCACAAAATCCATAGATATCTCCAGAGAAGGACCGGACTGAGGTTCAGGTTATATAGTAGGACTCAAAACACGTCTATAAGCGAACCGTTAGAATGAATTTTCCCATTTAGCTCGATTTTTACAGCTAATACTAGTTATGTTTACGTAGCAAAAATTACAGTTTTCGTGAGGGTTCACGGCTCCTTTCTACATCATAGCGGTTCAATCTATTTCTTTTCCTATTTGTCCTCTAAGGTAAAGGACTCAACACATGTTTTGCAATACTTTTGCCGTATCTAAGACTTGTTTTTTATTTCCAGGGAGTGTCGAAAGTAACTTTTGTAAGCCTCAATTATGAGCGTTGTCACATTCAAAGGGCATTATTTGTACATATATTCTCCGCAAATGAAAAAAAAAATGACTCGAATCATTCACACAAACTCGTCTTTACTATGCCATATAAAATTATATTTAAAAAAATAATAAGTTTGAATTAATGAGCAATTAAACACGGTAATACTTTGATTTTTTTGTGATAGCTATAACTCGTAAACTAGAGCTGATACAAAAAAACTGAGGTCATATCTAGAATCAGCGATGTCAAATTAGTAAACATCAAGTGATAAAAGTCAATCATCATAGAAAAGTGTCAATTATGTTGTCCAGTGTTATTATTTATCTCGATGCGAGGATTGAAACCGTGGCGTTTAAGTCGCTAGCCGGTATCTATCAAGCCAAGTACGCCACAGAGGTGTTAATGTAAGTATGATTGTGTAGATATTATAAACCTAAGATAATAGATCAATTATAATGTGCAGTCGAGCATAAAGCGACAAATAGAAGAAAAAACCATTATGACTTCAGCAGCCGAGATCTATATAATGCTAGCCTTTTTTCTGCTTCTGCCCACCCTGAAAAGTTTCAAAATGAAATTTAACATTATTTCTTGTTGCCGAATTTATTGAAACAGTGGTCCCGTCAAAGGGGAACCGGCTCTTTCAAACAAAGTTCAAAGTGTTCAATTATAACAACTATTTAGGATAATAATTAATAAAAACATGTTATCCTGTATTCAGACCATGATCGGAAACTAGCGCAGGTAATAAAAAAACGCATTGGCAATAGAAAAACAAAACGAGAAAAAATTAAAAAAATGACGCTTTTTTTAATGCCAGAGGAATTGTAATTACGTTAGCTATTGCCTGGTTTAGTTTTCGATCATGGTCTGAATACACCCTATACTATATTCTCTTGAAAAGTGGCCACCTGTAATTGTTGTCTGGCAGAGCAGTATAATTAAGGATACCTTAGCCAATAAAATTTTGGCAGTTGTCTAATTGACATATGTCATTTCTGAGTGTCAGTTTGCGTATGTTTTAATGATGTGCCAACTCGGAAAAAATAGAACTCGATTTAACTCGAGTTAAAATCCACATAACTCGGGTTGAACTCGAGTTAACTGACAAATGAATGTTCTTTCTATAATTTTTACCAGTTTATTTCCTCAGCTTCGCATTAATAGTTTAAAAAATTGGAACAAATGACATTTTTATCTGTTTCAATTCTTTCAGTTTTTATATTATTTATTTATAATGAATTGACAGAGTTATACTAATTAAAGTAAAATACACAATATTTTCAAGAAAATTAGATAATTAGGATCACAAATTCTTTTCTTAGTTAAATTATATACTTATAATTTAGTCTTAAATACATAATATGTGACACTTCTCATCTCATCTCATCAGCCTATCGCCGTCCACTGCTGAACGTAGGCCTCCCCTAGAAAGCGCCAACCATCCCGGTCTTCTGCAGCCCTCATCCATCCGTTACCCGCCACCTTTCACCTGTGACACTTGTTATGAATCAATTAACGAACATAGTCTCACACAAATGATCGGCAAACTACGCTCCATGTCGGTTGACGGTTCCATTCGATTTACGAACTCGAGTCAGAGAGAATTCAACTCGAGTGGGTTCGAGTTACGCCCAACTCGAGTTAGCTCGAGTTACTTACTCGAGTCGACCATCACTAGTATGTTTGTACTTTGTAGTTTTGATGCAAATTTTATGAGAAATGGATATATTAAAAGCAGAAATTGCTAGAAAACGAAAACTTCTAGAAGAAAAGAATATAATCGTGAGTATTTTCGAGTAGACTCTTGTTTTCGTTACACTTAAAATAGAGGAATTAGTGTTACACGAGTACTGTTTGTTTGTAGGACCCATCAAAAAATAAGAAATACTTTAAACGAGGGGATCTCTTGGCTAAAGAGGAAGAGGAATACTTCAAGAAATATGGTCCACGTGATCAAGAGGAAGAAAACACAAAACAAGAGAACAAAGCTCAAAAAGGTTAGAAATATAGTGGTTTTTAAGTTTAACATATAAAGAGCCTTGTAAAGCTTGTCACAACACATCATTTTAATCGCTTGTAAAATTTTGAAACAACTTTCCTTAAAAGTATTTGATTAAAATGATTTTACATGTAGTAATGTTTTTTTACATTATAGTGGAAACAAAGCAAGAAAACAAGGAAACAGAACATACAGAAACAGTTTCATTACCCAGAACAGAGGTCATTAAGAGGTTGAGAGAAAGAGGGCATCCAATACTACTGTTTGGTGAAAATGAATTGCAGTCATTCAAAAGGTTGAGAAGAATTGAAATTCAGGAGCCAGAAGCAAATAGGGTATTCCTTTATGTTATATTAACGAAACTTAAAAATCATCATTATCATCAGCCTATATACAACCCAGTGTGGAGCATGGGCCTCGTCTATAATTTTAGGCCTTAGGCCTTAGTCCACCTGACAAGCTAAGTGTGGTTTGGCAGACTTGCAATGTTCAGTTATATTGTGACAATATTCACCTGTAAGAGAGATTATTGTCCTTGTCCAGTGTAGCTAGCAATGCCACAATTAGTCAAAGTCAGTAGATTATTTTGTTTACATATATGAACAGTGTCTATTCATAGCATTTTTTGCATTGCAGGGTCTAAGAAATGACTTCCAAGAAGCTATGGAAAAAGTGGATGAAGCTTATCTCAATGAAATATTGGCTTTGGGAACACAGGTATGTGAATATTAATTGAAATACACTAGATTATTTTATATTAAATCAAAAGGAAATGTAATAAAACTTCTTATTTATAAATCAAAAGAAAGTTGCATACTACAAAATTACTATTCTTTATTTATGTTTGTTTTTCAGAGTGAAAGTGAAAATACCCTAAAAGAAGATGCTTTGGATGATTCTGTCACCTATGAATTTATACAAGAAATGGCCAAGACAATTGGACAAGGAGACAGGAATCATGACATGAATGTCATCATGACCTTATTACAGGTAAACTATGTCTAATATATTGAGTAAAATAATAATAAAAGCTTAACAAAACATACATAACAAAACTTGTAAAAATCTGAATTATTCTTAAATAAGACTTAAGACAACAATGCCCTTTATAAGCATGGTCTTGTCAAAACATACTTATAGTGGTTGTACAAAAAGTTCTTTAATTCTTTTTTCAGTTTCTGCTGAAGCTCTGGGGACAGCAGCTGAACTCTGCTACTGGTGCTGAAAAGACGGCTATTAAACATAAGATGACAAGAGCAACATTCACTCAAACACAAGTGTATTTAAAACCATTGATGAGGAAATTAAAGAAGAAAAATTTACCTGAGGACATCTGTGACAGTCTGACAGATATTACCAGACATTTGCTAGACAGAAATTACATAATGGTAGGTCTAGTTTCATATATGTAATGTGTTAAAGTTTATTTATAATGTTTAATTGTTGGCTATTGTTTATCATGGTTAGGGGCCGTTCAAGTATTACGTAAGCACTATAAGGGGGCGGGGGGGTTATTGCTTTGCTTATTTTGGATGACATGGGGGGCAGGGGAGTCTAGATGATGATTACGTCATCGGTAGTAATTTTTTTTTTACCGAATGGCAACCCTACATTGTCTTTGCTTGAAATCAAAACGCATTTTCGGGAATTCCCGCAAATAATGCATACGGCTAGGCACTCGCTTTAGAACCGAGTAGGGGAATTACCGCGCGCTATTCACTTGCCTAAATTTCCTCTATCAGTGTATTGTTTCGTTTGGATCCTATAGCGAGTAGACGTATTGTAAGCATAGCAAAACAAGTTAACATTTGTGTTACTGTTGATTCCATTAGCTAAAGTTTAATGTTTAAATAAGATGTCGTTTCAAATAGACAAATCCAAGTTATACCAAAAATTGTTTGAAAGTTTTAAGAAATCTCATACAAGTACGAAAGTACAAAATGTACAAAAATTAGTTAACGAAGTGTGGCGCAATTATAAATTACAAGCAAAGTCCGACAAGGAACTAGATATTATTGTATCTAAGAGAATTGAAGAAGAATTGCAAGCGGCGACTAGGAATAAATCCAATCTACTACATTTTTTTTCTAAGGTGAGTGACGAAATAATTTTACGTACCTTTGAGTACTAGAAATATTAAAAGTCGCCAAGAAGTTTCTTTTTACATTTTGTAACAATAATTTAGACGTTTTTATGATTACAAAATATTATGGCCTATCTCGAAGTATAGAGGTAATGTTCATTATATAGATTTACTAGCTTTTGCCCGCGACTCCGTCCGCGTAGACTCTAGGGTTAAGTGCAGAGAGATTTTCCCATTTATAACATGTTTATCCCACGGGAATACATTTTCCAGGATAATATTATTCCATGTTAATTCTGTGAGCCCTATCAACCTCTATACCAAAAATCATTCAATTCGCTTTGGTAGTTCACGAAATACCCATTCCCACGGGAATACTACATTTTCCGGGATAAAAAGTATCCTATGTCCTTTCCTGATGTATAAGCTATATTATTGTAAAGTTTCATTAAAATCCATTTAGTAGTTTTTACGTGAAAGCGTAACAGACAGACAGACAGACAGACAGAGTTACTTTCGCATTTATAATATTAGTATGGATTTTTTATGATTGATTCCGTCAATTGGTCACAAAATACAGGTGTTAATTTTCTGTATGTGATGGGTTCGATTCGATTAGATTAGATTATTTAAAGCCTTTAAATAATTATTATTTTTAGCCTTTAAATAATAAATTTAAGGTCTTTAAATAATATTTAAATGCTGTTTTTATTTCATACTTTGTATTTATGCAGCTTAATAAGAAAATAATTAATAGAAAGTTTTTATTTTTAGGCAACGACTACCTATAAACCTGCAGAAAAAACACAAATTATACAGCCAGCTTCAAATATTAAAAAACAGGAAGAAGATAAAATAAAACCCGGTAATGAATCACAACAGCAATGCGAAAATAATGAAAATGCAGATAAACAGAGAGCAAAACCTTCTCAGGAAGCTATGAAAAATAAGATTGCTCTACTCGAAAAAAATCTGAATGCTTTGTATTCTGCCAGAGATACTATGCCAAGCCGTGCTGAAGTTGATAAACAGATCATTAAGTTGCGCGACGAAATAAAAACAGCAAAACAGTCTTTAAACAGAAAGGTTCAAAACGCAGTTGCCCAGAAGAAACACAGGGATGGTATAAAAAGAAAGTTAGAAGATATTTGTCATGAAAATCCAGAAATAAAAAAAAGACTATCTCTGAGGGATTCAGTGGGACGTCCTAATCTTGAAAGCAATCAACCATTACTATTGAAAACAATTGCGGATATAGCTTTATTTGGGAGTGCAGCAGATGATAGAAGACGAACGGAATCTATTCGCAGCGTAAAAACTCTTGATGAACTCACACAAGAATTACGTAAAATAGGATTTGATATTAGTCGCAGTGGGACATATCTTCGTTTGATTCCCAGAAAATCTAATTCTGTAGAGGGACGAAGACATGTATCGACAGTCCCTGTTAAGCTCATCCGGGCTCAAACTGATCTTCACAAGAGCCACTTAGATAGCAAGTTCGCTGAAACATCAATTAATTATTTAGAGAACATAGCATCCATACTTGGACCAGATCAAGTATTTTTCATATCTCAAGATGATAAAGCTCGAGTCCCTATTGGCGTAACTGCGGCAAATAAGCAAGCACCTCTTCTAATGCACATGGAATATAGAGTCAAATTGCCTGATCACGATTGGGTAATCGCTGAGCGTCATAAATTAATACCATCTGTTTATGCTGGTATCAAAATCACTTCCAGTATGCTAGGACAACCGCAAGCCGTTGGATATTCTGGACCAACATATATCGCTATTCGAAGTGGAAAGCATAGTTCATCTACTGCTAATACTCATGCTCAGGATTTCGAGACGCTTCTCGAACTTGAAGAGTTTCGACCATTAGCTAAAACTGACAATGGACTAGTAAAACCAGTGGTAATCATGACGGTTGATGGAGGGTCAGATGAAAATCCGCGTTATCAAAAAGTCATAGGGTTTGCTATACAACACTTTAAGCGACATAATCTCGATGCATTGTTTTTAGCTACCAATGCTCCTGGAAGAAGTGCGTATAACAGAGTAGAGCGCAGAATGGCTCCTCTTAGTCGCGAACTGGCTGGTTTAATTTTGCCTCATGACCATTTTGGGTCTCATTTGGATGAACGTGGCGTTACAATTGATAAACATTTAGAAAGATCTAATTTCGAATTCGCAGGAACTGTATTAGCTGAAATATGGAGTTCAATGGTAATTGATGGCTATAATGTTACTGCAAAATATGTTGAGGCAGGTGATCAAGATCTTCCTGATTTTCCAGACATTAAATGGTATTCAGAACATGTACGTGAAAGCCAATACTTGCTTCAAATTGTAAAATGTAAAAATACAGAATGCTGTCGTCCAAGAAGTGGCCTATTTAGATTACTAGACAACAGGTTTCTTCCACCACCTGTAAAAGTAAAACAAACAGTTAATGACTTGGTTTTGGATGAAGGAGGACAATTTCTTAATCTTCCAGTCAATTTAGCTCTACGCTTAAGTGCTTCACTCAAAGATTTCCTGCAAATGCCCTACGATTATTTTTGTCCAACGGTAAAATTAAGGCTATCAAGTCGAACATGCAAAACGTGTGGTCTTTATCATGCTTCCGTCAAGTCACTAAATCGTCACATCGAGAAGATCCATAAAAAAGTAAACACGCACACTGATAGGAAAATTAGACCTGTAAGAGTCGCTGCTCGTCGTGTTAATGAACTGATGTGCATTATTCAAAATTTAGAGCACCATGATGTTGAATGGCTCGATGAGAACGACGTAGACATTCCAAAATCGGAAGAAAGTGAGCAGACTTACAACACTGAGCAGCAATCCAAGCAATCCAATGTCATCGAAAACTTAGAATCATGGATTCGGGTTTCATGGACTGAAGACTGTTAATTTGAATTTAATATGTGTACCAAAAATTTAAAACCAGTTTGTTATGTTTGTAAGATTATAATATTTTTGTTACTCTATGTTGAATACCATATCAGTAAAATCTCTCCATCCTAAATCTATTTTCTTATTTTTAAAATTATAATTATAACCTTATAATTACAATATTTAAAAAAACAATACATTAATTGAAAAATGTTTACGTAAGCATGGGGGTAGGGGGTAAGAGCTTTGCTTACTTTTGCTGACAAGGGGGATGGGGGGGTAAATAATTGTAATAAATCTGCTTACGTAATACTTGAACGGTCCCTTATATTATTTTCATACATTTTGTTTCAAAATTTCTAACACTCTTCAACCCGGAAATCAAACCTGGGACCTTGCATTTGACTGGTTACTTTTAATTTTTATAGAATATTTTGTAATTGAAAGATATTGTGCATAAATTGTCTTTTTTTTTATTTTAGGCGAGTGACGCATATCTTCAGATGGCTATTGGTAATGCTCCTTGGCCTATTGGTGTTACTATGGTTGGTATTCATGCTCGTACTGGAAGAGAGAAGATTTTCTCAAAAAATGTGGCTCATGTAATGAATGATGAAACTCAACGAAAATACATACAAGCATTAAAGAGATTGATGACTAAATGCCAAGAATACTTCCCAACAGATCCTTCAAGATGTGTAGAATATAGCACAATCAGATAATAAAAAAACGTTTTTGAATATATTTTGTTTAATTTTCTATACCTCTATGTCATCTTATTTAATGTTACACTTCAAAATTTCACATGCTGCAAACATTATTACCCAATGAACAAGAAAGGGTTAATGATACCCTTATTCATACTGAAACAACCTATGGAGTATCTATGTAGTCTATTTCATCGCCCATATAAATACCTACCTACTGATCTCTGCGGGGATCGAACCTGCAAGCAATGCAACTCTTTTCGATATAAAGAAACTACTTTCTAAATGATTGTATTTGAAAATTGCTAATTGGGCAAAGTAGGTACCTACTAAAAAAATTACTAAAGAAAACGTGAGCTTGGCCTAAAAATAAATTATAATGAGGATTACGAAGACTTGGCTTCAGCCTAAAGGCTTAAATGAAAAGGTTGTATAAGGCAAAATCTTTAGCTTCTCTATAAACAGAAAGGAAAGAAAAAAGTCTATGGAAGGTTTTATAAAGACTTGGCTTTGGCCTAAAAATATGAATAAATGACATAATTATACTATTACAAAGACTTGGCTTTAGCCTAAAAATACGAATAAATAACATAGTTATACTATTACACATATTTGGCTTTAGCCTAAAAATACGAAAAAATGACATAATTATATTACTACAAAGACTTGGCTTAAGCCTGTTCACATTGAACTAAATCATATTAAATATGACGAGGCTGTATGGGCAAGAACCCTTTGCCTTCCCGAAAAAAGGGAGAAGGAAAAAAAAAAAGTCTATGGTAGGCTAATGACAGATGTCACAAATATAACCGCAAAATATTTTGTTTGTAAACATAGGATATGTACATCATGGATAATGATTTTTTTAAATAATACATTATATACCTACTAGTTGAAAATGATATTAGATTATTTAATGAAGTTTCATTTTCAGGATTGTTTGAATATTCTATCTGAGATTGATAATCTTGGTTACTTCAGTATTAAAATTGAGTTAGTATAACTATTCAAAATCTATATAATATTATCTTAATGTTATTAATTGTGTGTATGTTATTGTATTTTCAGCTTTTTAAAGCTGTTTGAGACATATCCAGATGCTGGAGATAAAGTTTTGTGTAGCCCCATTGAAAGTTTACCTAAATGTGATAATGATATAATTAAAGTACAACAAAATATATTAGAGAACACTGAATATAAAGAGACTGTATCAAGATTAGCATATTGCCATTTAAAGAGGAATGTGCACGCCAGGTTTTTTGGTCTGCCTGTATGTCCTGAATTGCACAGAACAGTTTTTCCTAAGAATGTGGATTTGGGATGTTTTTTGAAAGTCACAGGTAGGTGTTATGGAACAGTTTATTTTCTTTATAAAGATTGTTTACGTGCACAAGATAACCCCATGAGCAGTCGGCTAGACATGAGGGTTTTTTTTATGGGATAGGACTTAGGAGGCAAGTGAGTTAGTGAGCCCCCTGATTGTGTAAATTGGTATGAGAGGTCTCAGATTTAACCCAAACAAGAAAAATGTTAGTGTGTCCACATTTTTTCTTAAAATGCCTATTAATTGTATATATTCTCTTGATATTAAAAGATTGTCTCAATTATTATGACTCCTTTTTTTTATATTGATCATTTAAAAAATATCTCACTAAATCTATGATCCCTATGGTGGATCTTAAGATGAGAATATTTATTTGAGCATCTTCCAACTTTTCTACATAGCCTTTGTAAAATGGGCATCACAAAAAATCATGATCATTCCTTGTAAAAACATTGTGTGAAATCTATTTCAGGTACTGTAGTAAGAGTAACTCAATCAAAGATGTTGGAGTACCAAAGGAAATATGTATGCATGAAATGCAAATATGAGAACTCTGTTGAAGCTGAGTTTGAAAATAGATACATATTGAAAGCTCCTACAAGATGTGGTAATATTGACCCTAAGTGTAGATGTTCAACATTCAGCCAAGTACACTTAGTATCAAGGGAATATTGTAAAGATTATCAGGAAATAAAAATACAGGTATTTCAATTTTTACATAGTATTTTTATACTATTTACTGATTTTTTTTGTCTTTTCATTGCATGCATCATAAAAGGAAAAATACAAGTATCTGGAAAAGGAATTCTACTTGTTTCATTTATGATAGTTTTATTTGTGTCATCCATTTTAATAATATATGACTTTCATTTCAGGAACAAGTAAATAAATTGAGCATTGGAACAATCCCTGGCTCAATGTGGGTAGTATTGGAAGATGATTTGGTAGATGTTTGCAAACCTGGTGATGATGTTATAATCTGGTAAGTATAAGTCATTGAAAGATATCTGGATGGTTATGATTAAATTAACATTATGATATTATGATTATTTTTCACATTTATATCATGTTCATTTAAAAGGAATATGCTTTATGTATGTTATTTTTAAATCAGGTCTTATACAAGTTATCAAAAAAATGCTGGTCTATGAGTAAGTTTTAGCACATTTTCATGTTTCAAAATCTTACAATCACCATTTTAGGATTATATAAACAGATAAATTTATTTACACCAAAATTCAAATTAATGCTTTTTTTATAATACTGATTACAGTGGCACAGTGCGCCGCCGTTGGAGACCGTCAGCACTGAACAAAAGGTCTGAAGTGGAATTAGTATTACAAGCAAATTACTTAGAAGTGTGCAATGCCCAGAGGTCGGAAGTTGTCTCTGCTGCTCCTGATGTGAAGGACTGCTTCAATGAGTTTTGGTCTAAATATAAAGCTTGCCCACTGAAAGGCAGAGATCAAATATTAAAATCAGTTT
The DNA here is from genome assembly GCA_030295005.1 of Cephonodes hylas. Classification (NCBI taxonomy): domain Eukaryota; kingdom Metazoa; phylum Arthropoda; class Insecta; order Lepidoptera; family Sphingidae; genus Cephonodes; species Cephonodes hylas. Next base: position 7,879,272 of record AP025372.1, on the reverse strand, counting down.
GCCTACAGGTATGTTTCAGAATGTATTAGTATGATTACAGAGTTTAGTAATTGTAGAGTTGTTTACCAGATAACTTTCAAAGCTCAATCACATTGTGCCACACCTGAAAATCAAATCCAGTATATTTTGTTTGTATACCATGCTCCTAGGAACATTTTCTAATACCTTTATATACTCAAGTTCTTTGTAACATATATTGATTGCCCGGCACTTTTTACATTTTTAATAAGTGTTACAAATATATCAAAATTATTATCTTCTATGTCTTCTACGGATTAGTTAACTCATCTACTTTATTAAAAATCCTATCTGTTTGTCCAGGTATATGGACTACATTTGGTAAAGTTGGCAGTTTTACTCACAGTTATCACTGGATCAAATCATGTTGAGGAAGATTCTAATAAAAAATCTGTACAAGAGGATCAACATTCAACAAGAGTTAGAGGACAATGCCATCTATTGTTAGTTGGTGACCCAGGTAAACCAAATAGACATGTATTCACAATGAATTATCACTTTATTTAACCATGACAAAAAAAAACATTGTGAGGAAAGGTTTCCTGCACACCCAAAAGTTATAAGCAGTTTCTTAGGTCCGACAACTCACACTAGGTCTGTGTTGAGGACTAAGGTCTAAACCCTAAGTTATAGAGGAGGCACGTGCCCAGCAGTTAAACATAGACTGGCTGACGATGATGTTGATGGTAATTTTACATTTCAGGCACTGGCAAATCCCAATTACTGCGTGCGGGGGCGGATTTGACTGCGCGATCAGTATTCACCTCGGGAGCTGGCAGCACTAGAGCGGGACTCACTTGTGCGGCTTTGAGGGTTTGGGATAAATATTTTAAAGTTTAAGATTGATTAATCATTCAATTACATTGAATTAAAATATAAATGTTTTGTTTATGTATGTGTTACGAAAATTATGAAAAAAATTTAATATTTAGTGAAAAGAGGTTGCGTTTCTAGTCATATATAAATATTTGTATGACGTTGTCTTATCCTCAATTTATAAATACACCCTACAGTCACACACATAGTCCTGACCCCACATTAAATTACGCGTCTTGTGTCGTGGGTATCCGAAACTACGAGAGCCTTTCGGTCTCACATACACCCAGACCCCAAAAAAATATTTGTGGATCACACAAACATTTGTCTCGGTGCGGGGATCGAACCTGCGGCCGCTCGTTTCGCAAGCTGGTGTCTAGCCAACTGCGCCACGGGGCTGTCATTATATTACTATTTATGTTTATTAGGAAGAAGGTGAATGGCAATTAGAAGCGGGCGCGTTAGTTTTATCGGACGGCGGCGTGTGTTGCATCGACGAGATATCTCAACTGCGGGAACACGACCGCACGGCTATTCACGAGGCCATGGAACAGCAGACTATTTCCATTGCTAAGGTGGTTACTTACGTCTTTTATACACGTAGCCCACAAACTCCTATTTATAGATGTCTAATTGTGTGATGATAAACTTATAAAGAGCCAAAGATCACTATTGTCTATAAGATAGGCAGTGCCTAGTCTGGAGAGATTTCGCAAACTGAAATTTGTAATAATTTTTGAGGTGTTTTTGTAAAGATAATTGACAATCTTTGCAAAATTAGGTACACAGTCACAGTAAAGTTTACAAAATGTATGACAAGTTTTGGTTGACAACTTTAATATTGAAGACAACCTAATATTTGATCGTGTAAATGTCGAGATTATGTCTAGACAGACCAAATCACAACAAATATAATGGTTTTCAAGCTACATGAATCATCGTAAGACCTAAAGCATGCATTATTTTGCAAACAGGCCGGCATTGTATGCAAACTGAACACACGTTGCGCCATAATCGCGGCTTGCAACCCCAAAGGGCATTACGATACGGATCAACCGCTTAGCATCAACGTGTCACTTGGGACTCCATTGTTGAGTAGGTGAGGTTCATATATTTTCTGTATTGTCTTGTCTAGGCTGTAAGGGTGTGTTTTCTACTCATGTATTGAAAGCTACTTCAAGTGCCACGTAATTGAGGGCGAATTGCCGTTTTTTCGGCACCCTTTCAGACTCTGTGCTGCTGCTCAGAATTTTCTTATAGGAAACACAATTATACCCAGGGCTGGGCAAAATACATGCTTAACTTTAATTGAAATACAAAATACAAAATATTTTATCACAAGTAATTAAAATACGAAATACAAAATACTTTTAAGTAAGGTATTTGAAATATAAAATACAAAATACAGTATTTTAGCTATTTGTAATTAAAATACCAAATACAAATTACAAAATACTTAATAAGTAATCTGCATGGTCTGGAAAGATGAGGAAAAAAAGATTCATCATCATCAGCTTATCGAAGTCCACTGCTGGACATAGGTCTCTCCCAATGACTTCCACCGGGATCGGTCGGAAGCCCCCTGCAGCTATCGACGTCCCCGAACCTTGACAAGGTCGTCCGACCACCTTGTCGGGGGACGTCCCACGCTGCGCTTTCCTGTACGTGGCCTCCACTGGAGAACTTTCTGGCCCCATCGGCCATCAGTTCTCCGCGCCATGTGGCCGGCCCATTTCCTCTTCAACGTGCTAATCCATTGGGCTATGTCAGTTACTTTAGTTCTCCTACGGATCTCCTCATTTCTGAGGCGATCTCGTAGGGAAACCCCGAGCATAGCCCTCTCCATAACTCGTTGAGTGACTCTGAGCCGTCCAATAACGCCTTTAATGAGATGCCACGTCTCAGTGCCGCACGTTATCACTGGTAACACACAACTATTGAAGACTTTCGTCTTCAGGCACTGAGGTATTTCGGACGAGAAGACGTCTCGCAACTTCCCGAACGCTGCGCAACCGAGTTGGATTCGACGATTTACCTCTGTCTCGAAGGTCGACATGCCTAACCGGACTTCTTCTTCTTCTTCTTAATCAACCCATATACGCCCACTGCTGAGCACGGGTCTCCTCCACCATTGAGAGGGTTTAGGCCATAGTCCACCACGCTGGCCTAGTGCGGGTTGGCGGACTACACACCTAAGAAATTCCTAAGAACTCTTAGGTGTGCAGGTTTCATCACGATGTTTTCCTTCACCGTTAAAGCAAGTGATAATTCAATTTGAATACACACATAACTTCGAAAAGTCAGAGGTGTGTGCCTGGGGTTCGAACCCGCGACCGCCGAGATTCTCGACCGCGCACCCAAACCTGTTGTCCTAAATAGACATATTCGTCAATAACTTCGAGAGTCGAGCCCCCAACTGCGATTGGGGTGGGGACAACATGAACATTCGACATGATTTTCGTCTTGTCCATGTTCATTTCAAACCCACCTATTGGAAGACTCGATTGAGGTTTTCGAGCGTAGTGTTAAGGTCTTCAGCGATTCTGCCATGACTACAATATCGTCGGCAAACCGAAGGTGTGTGATATACTCGCCGTTGATGTTGATGCCGAATCCTTTCCACTCCAAGAGCTTGAAGGCGTTTTCCAGCAAAGTAGTGAACAGTTTTGGAGATATGAGTATAACGTCTCCCTGTCTCACGCCTCTCTATAGTGAAATAGCCTTCGTGCTCTGATCTTGTTCTCGGACCGACAAGGAATCAACGGATTTTTCATAGTCTACAAACGCTAAACAAAGCGGCAAGTTATATTTCTCGGGTTTTTGTATAACTTGCTGAAGCGTATGGATGTGATCTAAGGTGCTAAAGCCTTTTCGGAAACCGATCGACGACGGACGATCGGAATCGACGTTCAGCCATGAGGTCAAGAGTATAAACGAGAATTTTTGTGGTCTTTCTCTACGGCGAGGTCTAAAATGCTTAGATTCCGCCGCGGATAGCTTCTACCAAACCGCTGTTTAACTCGTCCACTACACGGTTTTCAATTCTAGATACTCAAAGCGAATTTTCAGCTCGAGTTAAAAGCACGCGGGGTTTTGGATATGGGCGCGAGTAGGTCGAAGCGTAGACTTCATCAAGCGACGCCTTTCTAATTGGACGTTGATATTCAATGAGCCTCTAACCATTCGGTGATCACTGCCGGTTTCCACCCTGTTGATCACAAAGACGTCACTGAAGTCTATCTCATTTCTCGTAGAACCGTCAGGTCTCAGCCAGGTCCATTTCCTGTGAGGCGGCTTCTGGAAGAAAGAATTCATCGCAAAGAGTCCCTCTTTCTCCAGAAAATCGGTCTGTCTCTAACCCCTGGGGTTGCGTTGCCCATGTCCAAATTGCCCCACTTTCAACTGCGCATCGCTTCTCATGCCCAACTTTGCGTTGAAGTCTCCCATAACAACATTGAAGTACGTTTTGGAAGTATGTATGGCTCGACGTATGTTCTCATAGATCTCCTCTACTTCTTCATCTGGGTGTGTCGAGGTCGGCGCGTATACCTGTATGACCTTCAACGAATGTCTTTTGGATATTCTGAGTATGAGGTACACTGCCTTGTTCGACACACTTTTATTGGATACGATGTTGTTAATGAGAGACCTGTGGATGAGTAATCCGACTCCTCGGGACACCGGACTTCAGGGTTGTCATGTCCTCCCCGATTTTTCGGACTTCCGACAACCCCAGTATGTCCCAGTGCTATCCACTCAATTCAATTTCATCTTCTCGTTTGTCCTCAAAGTGCGTATGTTGTGTGTAACCATAGCCAGTCGTCGTTGAGTGTGGTAGCCGGGGCCAACCCGGGGATTCTTAGCACCCCCTGCCCCGCCCTTACCATGGCCGCTACCATAACCAGGAAAAGTGGGGCTGCCGGGGACTGGAGGCCTGGTCCTAGTTTCACTCATTGAGAGGATTATGCCGTTTCTCGCCACTTACCACTATTGAACTCATGGTGGTTAATTGTATTTTAATATTAATGTATTTTAAAGCTTCAAGTATTTAAAATACTAATTACAAAATACCTCGGCGTCAGGTATTTAAAATACGAATTACAAATTACATTTTAAGAAAGTAATTGAAATACAAATACAAAATACGTATTTGTATTTCAATTACCTATTTTAATTACAAGTAATTAATTTAACAAGTAATTACAAGTAATTAAAATACTGCCCAACCCTGATAATACCTTGCCTGCCCCGGAAATTAAACCCAATATCTCTAGATCACATTTAAAACATGTTATTTTGATATGAGAAAGGAGACAAACAAGCAAATGATCACATCAGAGTAACCACCGATGCGTTGCCGGTCTTTGAGGGAAATTATAGGCTCTTTTCATTCTCAAGTTGTATCCGCTTAATTTGTCTATAGATCAACAATTTCAAAATCAAATCATTTCCAAATTTTCAGATTCGATTTAATATTCATTCTTCTGGATTCGAAGAATAAAGCTTGGGATAAACTGGTATCGTCGTACATACTATTCGGGGAATCTAATCCCAAAGAATCGCAGAAAACGTGGAATCTTGAAAAATTACAGGTTGGTATCTGGTACAATATAATACACTAATACTATTATAGGGCTTAGTTTTGCCTATTCCAAAAGCCGAAAGCGTAATAAAAAAACTACCAGAAATACAAAACTAATCTATTTCTTACTGTATATCTATGTCAAATGTCAAAGTCATGGGTGTCCTTATATTTTGCAGATGTACATAAGCTTTGTAGGACCTAAGATCACAACAATGACTAAGTCGGCAAACATTATTCTACAGTCTTATTACATGATTCAGAGGAAATCACAACACAGGGATCCTTCACGAACTACCGTACGAATGTTGGACAGTCTTGTTAGGTGAGAGAATTTCAAACTTTGTAAGGCAATAACATGAAATTTAATTAAAAATAATAATAATTATAAGCAGTATCTGATTAAAAAAATAAATAACTTTTCAGATTATCTCAAGCGCATTGCAGGCTTATGTATCGCACCACAATATTACCTATGGATGCAATCGTAGCTGTCTCCCTTGTCGATTTATCAATGCAAGACTGCACTCTATCAGATACAGTAGATGCCTTACATTCCACATTTCACAAATACCCTGACTATGAGTACTTATGTATGGCCAAGAAACTTCTCACACAATTAAATTTAGACAAGATATGGCAAGAGGAATTATTGTATTATGGGCAGCTGTTAGAAGTGGATCATAAGACCCTAAAAAACGACATTGATAAGGGTATAAATCGGCAATTTGCAAAATATGAGGACGTCTCTGATGATAATATAGCTTTATCAGCTTCATTAGTGACTAGTTCTTATTTTCATAAAAAGGATAATCAAGGCACCAATGAGAATTTAAATCAAGACAAAGAGAAAAAATAAGATTTTCAAGAAGACGAAACTAGAAAATGTGTGAATGACAAATTAGCAACAACATTGAAAAAACATGCTTCTCTTAATAAAATAGAGAGAAATTTACCAACAGCTCAAAATAATAAGAAAAAACGAAAGCGAAAAGAAGTTACAATTAATACATCCAATATTAAACCAAAAGTTAATAAAAGATTAAAGAAGGTCAAAAATATAAATACTTCAGATATTATTCCAGATAGTGATGACGATTTTGATAATAGAACTTTACTAAAGGCAGTACCAAGTGTGAATGACATATTCACTGATTTAGGTATTGACTTTAATATGAAGGAAAGTTTAGATGATCAATCAATGAATACTGATGTAGTTAAGAATAAAGATACTGTTGTAAATATAAAAGAAAAAACAGATGATGTTGAAGAAGTTAAAAATGATGAAAATTCAATAAATAAAAGTAATGAGGACATAGAATCAAAGAGAAAAGACTTAGTCAGTATTGAATCAGCAAACTCTTCAAAAATCATGAATAAATTGAAACAATTCCAATTTGTAGAGAAGCATGATTTGAGCAAATATGAAGAGAAAAAAATCTCACCTGCAAAAAACACTCCAACAAATATTGTAAAACTAGAAAAAAGGTTTGACAGTGGCTCAAGCTCTACAACTAATCAGAGATCTACTCAAAGTTCACAAATATCTATTTTTGAAAGTTCTGATTGTAATATAGATCTTGATATTTGATGAAAAGTTGTTATTAGAAAATAAATCATGTTTTATAAATTGTAACAATTTTTATTTGACCTACTATTTACAAAGGACAGTTTTTAAGTGATGTTTAAGTTTCTGCATTGCCAGAAAACTTATAGCCTTAAATAAGGCAGTATTTATATTCCATAGAGTAAAATGGGAAATTAGCCTATAACTGAAACATATTAACTGTCTGAATATTTTAGTGTGACTTAAGAATTACATTAATTTGCTTTAAAATTACTGCATTATAATATGACTGTATAAAAACAGAATATTTTTTTAAGTTTTAATAATTTAATTATTTCAAATATCTGAGAAAATTATTTTTTTTTTCAGTGCCTCTATGGAAATAATTTGAATAGTACTATATATTTAGGATATAGGTCATATCAAATATGGTTGTACAAAGTACCAATTTATGTTTTCTATTATGCTTCTTCTTCAACTGCACCACCCTTATATGGATCATTTTCATAGTTTTCAATAAGTAAGTTCTTGAACCTTCTAGCTGTTATTGAAATACTTTCTTCTTTTGGTACTATATTTAAAACTTCAACTCTAGCAACATAAATATGGTCTGGATTTTTAGGGCTCACCATTTTTATAATATCTACTTCATCACCTTGCTTTACCTGCAAAATTAAGACACTTAAGTGGTTATGAGGTAATCATGTTTGTTTGTATCTTAGATAGTAATGATATACTTACCGCAGCACTCTTCTTTGCTAATTTCTTTCCATTTATCCTTATTTTACTTTCATAAAATAGGACTTCTATTTTGCTGGAAAAATTAATGATTCATTTTTAAAACACATATTATGACTCTTCTATGAAAGAATTAAAACTTTTTCTATAATTTTTAACTTAATAAAATATTTTGTGATTGGAATAATGCTGATACATACTTTCTTGCAATACCCAATGCTGACTTTAAGATGACATCTGCCCTCATTGATGTTGTGCTAAATTTCATTACTTTAGAATCTTTTGATAAGGATTTGTCGTCACTGACATCAAAATCATCATCTTCATCATCGGAATCATATTTTGCCTGTAAAGAAAGAAAAAAAACATAAATTAGTTTGACAACCAAATTCTTTGTGTAAATCACTTTCATTTTATTTTCTAGTAAACATTTGGTTTTTAAAAGACATGTTCTTAACAATTGTATTATAGATTACATAGATTGTCAGAGCCTCAATAATCATTATTTTATTTCCCTCATAATTTTCTTCATACTAGTGCCAGTAACTAATGAGCATCAGTAAGTTGCTGGTTAAAGTATAATTCTAAACTTTAAAGTATTTTTAAAAATTAAATATTGATGTTATTATACTCATATGAGTAAAAATCATATGATTTTTGTCTATTTGGCAAATAGAGTAAGGTAAATAAATTTAGAAATCCTTGTAAATGCTTCGCTAAAAACTGTCTGACGTGATTGAATATACTAAATTCTCTATTGGTGTAAAACAACACATACCTTTTTAGATTTAAAACGAATTGCATTGTATGAAACACTTGCTGGTTTGAAATTCACTATGGTAGAGGTTATGTTTACATTTTTATTAACTATATTACACACAGTTCTCGAAATAATTTCTTTTTGTAGAGTTCGAAGAGCTAACATAGGAACAGTTAAACGAGCGCATAAACTCATTTTGTTATAATATTATTTAATAAATGTCCGTCGATGCAACTCAATATTATGTTCCATTTATGTTATCTAACAACTGACAGAAAATAATTATCTCAACCTTTCTTAACTATAAGTGTAAAAGGGATAGCGCATTTAGTTTGTTGCTTGTAATACAATATTGGTTAACCTTTCAAAGTCAATGACAATGTCAAATTTATGAAATCCTTTTCACGCAGTGATTTATATTTTTTTATTTTTAGAATTACTAAAATAAAATTATTATATTCATCAACCCATATACGCCCACTGTTGAGCACGGGTCTCCTCTACCATTGAGAGGGTATAAAAGAAAATTATAAAAGAGACAAAAAGTCAGAATCAGAATATTTGAAACCGTATATCAGTATGTATACGGTCTGTTCAACGACTACATTGCGTTCCTAACGACAATAGGGTCCTAATAACAGGTGTATCGGGTTTTGTTCCCAGGACGTTCGTCTGTTAAGTACTAGATTTTTCCATTACGAAATGCTTCTTCTTTCTTCACTAGTCTTGCCCTCAAAGACGCAGCCATAAAACTCCGCCTGCCCCGCCTGGGACATAATTACTTATTAAAAATAAGAGCATCGATTTCTAAAATGTATGAATACAAGTTCTTATAACTTAACTTTTCTATAGCCCCACAGACTCCGATCATTGTCTGGGTATCGATAAAAAAATAAACAATGCGCCCCGTGCTACATCACTTTGGTCTAATAATAAATGCCGTGTGTGAATGACGATCACGTATGGTCCTATCGTAAATTCATAATCATAACCGTTTACAGATCACCAGACGGCCGGTGTGGGAGCAAACACCGCACTTCGGTTTGTTTACGACATTTGGTTCACATCAAACCCGAACGGGGTTTACGTTATACGCTCGTGGTCAAAATAAATGTCTACCCTTCAGACACCCTTCGATATTAAAACAAAATAATTTATAATAGGGCCAAGGATTACCGTACAAGTAAAGGATGTTTCCAGGGCAACGTCATGACGGATAAACTCCAGAATTATGACGATTTTGTAAAGTAAACCAAAGGAGTATTTTAGTACAGTAATTAAGTTTTATTAATTGAGATTACTATCTCAATAAACACAATACGCCCTTACTGTGGTGGATTGACATTTGACACGCGCGAAGGTAATATTTGGATTCGATTCCCGGTTACAACCGTTTGATATTTGCAATAGGTAATCCTCAGTAGCAGCAAAGAATCAGGAAAGGAGCGCATGACGAAGGTCCTTTGTAACTTACCAAACATTATCACTGCTAATCTATTCGCCTATATTAGCGTAACAAAACATGTATGAATGTGAACAGTATTTTCATTTCGGAAGAATTTTTATTGTCACATAAACCAAAATTAACAGAAATATTTGCTGATTTAATCTTTTAATATAGGTACCTATTTATTTCCAGTATATTTTATTACGATTGTAGTTAGGTAAGAAAGTAGAAATATCTGCGAGGTTACGACAGAAAACATATCATATTGACAATGATGTTCAAGAGTCGCTTTCCGAGGTCGTGGGAGCCCACTTCTCTCAAGTGCACAAGTTAGACTTTGGTGTTTGGGATCGGAATCGGATATATATACGGGGGTTCTTGAGACCTGTTTACACATACGGTTATTCAATATGGAATTTGAAAAGACTGACGAGCAAAATGATCCGCCAAGCTCTTCATGTGGAGTGTATGTTAGTAGAGTAGTAGAGACCAGGGATAAACAAGTACGTATTTATAATATTTAAAACTACTTTAAAAGCATAAAAATACAATTATGATTATTATTCATTGTCAATTTTTTTTACGTCCATTTTCTTTTACATCCTTAGAGTTATGACTAAGAAAAAATATAAAATTATAAAATGCTAAATTCCTTCATTGCGTTAAATTATTCATTATATTTTTAATTACAATACATAAAATATTAAGTCTAAGCCTTTTCTTAAAATAAATTTGTATACTATTGTCATTCATTTGCTCATTCGTCTTTGTTGATTTAGTGATTTTCTACAGTTGAGCTCATTGCCTACACGACCCATATGACCTCCAGTACTTCTCAAGCCGTCCCTGGGAACTTTATCTTTGACATGGCGTCGACGAGGCGCACCATAGTAAACACCTCACTGATATGACTAGACGTTTCCGATCCTTGAACTATTTTATCATACATTTTGCATGTCCGTTTCAACGAGAGGACAGAAAAATCTTTTTACAGCCATGTATCGATATATAGACGCTATAAATTTGCTGGACATAATATCCTTTTTTATTATTCCTTGTTTATCTGTCCAAGTTGTTTTTTCTAGCATATTTTTTCGTGGCACATTGCCATGAACAATATGATACATAAAATGCCTGTTCGGCAAAAAAACTTTTGGCCTCAATATACTAAAGACAAGTAATAAATATATTTGGGAAAAAACAACGAAATATCATCGCGTCCTTTGAGTCTGACATGAATAAATATTCCCTTACTCAAAGTCACGAAACGAATGAATTGAATAACACCTTTTTTGATGTCGGTGGTAAAAATAATTACAGACTATTAAGAACAACAATCACGACTGAATCGAATCCAAAACACACCCCATCTCAAACGTCAGCACTATGAGATGTAAAAATAAAACGCAACTTAGCTCCGAGGGCAATAATTAAAGCGGCCGTCAAACGGGCGGTGTAAGAGACCACACTTTATCACATTATACACGGTTTGTCTCTTAGTAACATGTGGACACATGTCCCGCATTCGTAACGAACTTTTTTATTTTAGTATTACGATTATGTTTACGGCGAGTTCAAAGGGGTTTTTAATTTGACACAGTTTATGGCTTTGTCTCCACTTTCCGACATCCGTAGATGGAAAAGATGTGTTGCCGCTGGACTATTAATTCAAAAACAAAGAGTCGCGGAGATGCTTTTAATGCTACTGGATAAACGTGAAGTGTTTGTCATAAAATAAAATTCTATTGTGGATACGTTAATGGCTTCCAGAATTTTTCATCATTGTAGGGACAATTTGAAACGTAAATAAAAAAAATATATTATTGCTATAGTTACGTTCTTCGGTTTATTTTCGTTTGATTTGTCATTTATGTAATTTATATATTAAAGTATTGTTTGCAAATCGTTTATAAATAGTTGTTTCTGTGCTGTTGAGGTAGGCAAAGGTTACAATGGAAACATGTTTTGGATTTATCCTCTAGTGTTCGTGTGCTATATTTTTATGGAAATTATTTTTTTGAACTGGTTGGTTTTTCCTGCATCGAGGTTGCGTCATGTAATCCAAAGGTCCAGTATTCAATCTAAGATTATGCAATGAGTTATTGGGTTATTTTCTAAATTTTTTTTTATTCGGAGCACAGAACCTGGAAAACTATGCAAATGGCAGCTATTAGCTCACTTCTTATTGTGATGTGAACCTATTTTAAACCTAGATGGCAAAAAATGGATTTGCAAATATAGTTACATTTGTCTATATTATGTACTTTCTTGGATATCGTATGATAGGTTATATATAGTAAACAATTCCTTTTTTATTGCGATACAGCTTCACGTATGCACTTTTTATAGCTCATTAATATCCAAGCAATACAATGGTCTTATAAAGATTTCTAAAACGATAGAATAGTAAGAAATATCACGTATAACTGATTTTATTGCTTTTTCAATCGTAAACAATCGGCATTCAACCAGCTCCTGCACTTTTAAATCGTTTGGTGCCAACTTAACGTATTTTACTTTTAATATGATTTCTTTAATAACCCCCAGAACAATAGGAGTTGTGTTTATGGTCCAATATCCACATATCGTTGGTAGGTACGTGTTCTTTAATACCGGTATCAAACTGTATGGTGCATTTTATAACTTCCTGTAATAGACCATTAAATTGACAGATTTTCATAGCTTTTACAAAAAGAGTTTTTAATTGGATAAACGGTGACATATCGATGTTTTGTTTGTGGCTTGAGCAATTGTTTGCTTTAGAATACGCAGAGATTAAGTTCAGAAACAAACCCGTTACTGGAAAAATTATGCCATTCTCAAGTAAACTGTTCAAAACTAAAAGCGATTACTATCTTATTAATTGCAGTGTTCCTAATTAGGTGATCGATTTACATAAAATCTAACACGATACCTTTTTTATACTCGTCCCTATGCTGGTATGTGGATTAGTAAAAATAAATGAATCCCAAAATACAGTATTGGTGTATCAGTGACGATATCCGCAAGTTGGCTGTCGGTGGTTGGATGAAAAAGGCTTAAAGCAATCAAGGCTTCTTTTTTTGCAAGGAATAAAGGTGTGAAAGTATCTGTCATAGAAAGCTTTCTTATTTAAAAAAAAAAACTAAGATCGAGATAGCTCCACCCACCGGGACTTAAAGCAACAAAATCTCATGTTCACACGCCACGAGCCAACGGGAGCGAGAAATTGAATTTCTTATTTGACGGCCGAACCGCGTCGTTCATCATAGGTGACATCCCATCACCCTACGACGTCCAGCATCCTTTGTGCATCTGTGGTAGTTTGACAGATGCACGCTTAGAATTTAATAGGATTTAGGAGTTAGGAAGCGGTCAATTTGTTAGTTATATTGATAAGATATTAGTTGCTAGAGTTTAAGTAGTACTTTTGATGACGTGACTTTAACTTTTATAGCATTACTTAAATATGTACAGTCCACTAATCCGCATGAGCATCAGCAGAGCAATGAGCTCAAAATAATACCTATAAGAATTAAACATCGTAAGTGCTATGGTAGTTTCGTCTTAAAAACTTGCATAGTCCATAAAAAATAACTACTACAATATTGATTCAGACAAACTATGATACTTGGTTGATGGAATGCGTAGATGGAAATATTTCATCATTGATGAATACATCGTTATTAAAACATTTAGAGATCAAAAGCACATTGTGAGAACAATTTTAAAAATTTGGTGGTTTCACCACGGTTTTGTGTCACGAATGTAGATGAGTTAGTGAATCGTCATTCTAAGTCTAATGTTGTAAATTGCTATCGTATCGTAACTAAAAATGTCAAAGTTAAATATAGCGATCGGAACATGTTAATTAAGTATTAAAATCTCCCGAGCGCAACAATAAATAATGCTATATGAATAAGTCGTAAACCATACACGCAGAATCAACAGATATAACTTAATGACAACATTGAACTGGTGCATTAATTATACCAATTCAGCGTTTTATAACTTCGGAAATAAGATGAGTGTCTTAATATTTTTCGTGTGGATTTACGAGTGGCCCACATGGTCCCCGGGGCTATATTAACTGCCTCACTAATGTAAGTTTTACGAGTAATTTCACGGTTATTCATTCTCTCCCGACGGGGGGCAGTCGGGTGCCTTCCATGTTTTGCACTGCAAGCTTAGCTTTGTTTTCACTTTCAATTTTTGTTCTTCTTATTCTTTTATAGGAGGAAGCTGCTTTGTTAATTATGCTCGTTATTCATGCTTATTGCGAGAATAAAGAAAAATGTTCCTAATTGTGACTGATGATATAATAAAGTTACAATGGTAAAAAGTATTTGCAGTCGAATTGATGGAATATTCCAATGCAAATAAATGTCGCTAATTTTAAAGAAGGTTGTGTACTTTTCACTTATAAGTTATTATTTAAATTTCTATCTTAAAAAGTAGTCTTTAATACAAAATAATTAAAAAGTTTTCCGTGTGTTTGAAGATTGGTATTGTGTATTTTTGGTTTGAAATAGTTTTATTTATTTTGTAAACCTGCACACCTAAAAGTTCTTAGGAATTTCTTAGGTGTGTAGTCCGCCAACTCGCACTAGGTCAGCGTGGTGGACTATGGCCTAAACCCTCTCAATTGTAAAGGAGACCCGTGCTCAGCAGTGGGCGTATATGGGTTGATGAAGAAGAAGAAGAATTTTGTTATAATATTTTGAATAACGAATATTTTGTAATAATGTACCGTTCTATATTCAAATAATTATTAATCCTTTAATAGTAACGTAGTAGCCAGTTATAATTTTTAAATCAAATTGAATAAAATTGTATTATTGCAATTCTACGTTATTATTGATTTAACTGCGTTCCGGTTTTATGAACACGGGCCAGTAGTTCATAAAATTAATTAATAAACACTATCATAATATATATTCAAGATACAAGTTGGAAATATTAACCAACAAGGATTAATGGGCGATCTCAGCCGGCGTCAACATACTCGCAGCACTCCCGGCCATTATAAGCTCATTTTGTCAGCTAACAGGTTGATGTGAATTTAATTAAAATCCCCAACCATCCATCATCGGTTATATTGATTTTGTGTCACGTGCATTTGGCGAGCTGCCTGTTAGTATGTTCGTCCGTTATCAATTAGCCATGATCGCTACGGGGACAGAGGTCAAATTCATTTTCGCTTTACTTTTTTTGGTATCATGTCCTGCTTGATGATGCTGATTGGGTACTTGAATGATGGTGTCCTTTGAGATCATTGACGCACAGACTGTCGTCTTTTGTTTTATTTTTCGATTTGGTTATGATTCATTTGGCTGAACATGTCCCAGTTTTAATTATTTCTTAATGATTAGACGCGATTCATAATCCAGTTACTCGATCAATTTAAAATTATTTAAGCTGAACGTAATAAATCTACAAAAAGTGTGTTGTATTTTTTTTGTTATATATTCTTATGTTTTGAACCTAGATATTTACGATCCAGTTCTTGATTTTAGTACATAGAATGTTTATGGAAGCAAGTACCCATTCATTTATATGTCTCAATTATGAAACACAAATAATTTATTTTTATAAACATATTTTAAGCGTATTTTAATATCAAATCTCCATATTCAGTGTTGTACATAACAAAACAAAAGCGGTCACGAAACTTTTCAATCACAATCGTTTATGTCTAAAAGGAAACACTTGACATGGATAAGTAGCCGGCATCGTCCATTTGTAAATTGAACGGTATATCAAAACACCCCACGTAACGTAAGATAATGTGGCTGGCCGTCTTAATACGATAAACGGCTTAAGACCAATAAAACTAAACAAGTTAAACGACCCAAAGCGAATAAACCACCCGCCCCAAGGAGATAGCCGCGCCAATATTGATATCTGACTTTCTTATTGTTGTATAGAACAAAACGCTCATAACGTGGATTGAGTAATGAGATGCCAGAATAAATTGACATAAGCGACGAATGAGCAATAAATTATTGTTAATATTGAACGAAGAAATGTAAAGTTGGACTAGTATCTTGATTGTCCGGAATATAAAGGTCGGCTCAGCGTGTGTGCTTTTAACATGCAGCGAGCAGTATGTAAGAACAAATATAACTTTATTGTACTTCGACTCGAAATACAATGAAGGATATTTGCTACGATTTTATGGTATTTGCTACTCCAGTAAGCATTGAATAGAGAATGTTCTGTAACATGTAAATGTTTTGTTTTTTTATAAATGACTATTAAGTTTTAATTGTTTTTGCAATTCTAATTTTAAAATTAAAGTGATATAGTTTAAGAAAATAGGTTTTATGGAATGAGGCTGACATATTTTTATATGTATGTCTTATGACAACAACCGCTATCAAGTGGTTAGCTTTCATGAGATGCGGCATAATTTTCCACACAATCTGGTTACTGGAGGAAGGCCAGGATATAACTGCTGCAATGCGGTCGGTTGTTATGAGCATTTATTTAGATTTGATGGCGGTTTTCTTATTCATCACATGTTTACGTTGTAGAAATAATTACAATTTTTTTGAGGATGGAATTAAATTGTTTCCATATTGTTTCTGTTTTACCTTAATTACATGAACCGAATAAGATAGCTTTAAGTTGTTTTTGAGCTTAAGGTTTATGGGACAAGTTTACTTGTGTAGATATATAAATTTTATTCCCATAAATTGGAGAAATTATATCAACAGTTTCGCCAAGGGTCGTGTTCTAAATTATCGGAAACGGCGAACAATAAAGTTCCTCGGAGATTCTTTACGCAAGGGCAGAGGTCGTCCGAGAATATCATGAGTGTTACATGGCGTGGGCGGTTTTTACTGCACATTTTAGTGGCAACAGTAAAATAAACTCGATCCGAATGTCCTGGGAGGACCGGCGTCATTGTTGCGCTATTCGGCCCATCGACTTCTTTACGGTCTATACAAGTAAACCGTTCAATGCTTAAATTTTATTAAGTGACTGCTGCTACACGTTTGCGTCAACAATAACTTTTAGAAATGCGATTGTGTTTGTGCGACCATTTTAGTTTTTTAGAGTAAAAAGTGAGCCTATTCTTCTGGCAACAATGTCTTTTATTTGACATTTGACAGATGGTGTTTTGTTGAGATATTTTCCTTTGAATGGAAGAGATAAACACTCCTATTATTGTATTGTGTAGTATAGACTTCATCAAAAACTACTAGTTGAGGTACTAGCCTAATGTTGAACTTCTCCATCGCACTTACTAATTAATGTCACTGACCATTTATATCCTAATGCCTGGCATAATACGAGAACTATGAAAAAAAACTTACCTATATAATACCAGCATTTTTGCATCAATATCGAGCGTATTATTATTTCGTAGTACGCCAATTGATATCGCTTCCAAGAACCCACCTCTATATTGTCACATTTCTAGTTAGGGGACGTTCTGCGGGTTCGGTGTCACGGCGAAAGATGTTTATCACAAACAATAATTTATTCCATTGGGATTTGTTAAGCACACCGCTGTACGATCGTGTTTCTTTTTTAATTTCATTGTGTCAAATTATGACAGGAATGTGAGTTTCGAAGGGTGCGTAGTGTCAATTGATTTTATTACAGTTTCACGAGACGTAAGGTTTTTATGCGGTTCTTTTATTTTAATTAAAAAGCTATTAAGATCTTAGTTGTTAGTCTATAGAATTGCTTAATATAAGGGTTTATTTTTACTCATTATTCTTTTTCCATATTAGAATTATTGTACCTATAATTCGCTAGTAAAATTATTGGTTGTAAAGCAAAAACATTCGGCAACCGAATGATTTTGGTTAATTTGAAACTATAACTTAAAACAATCTGTAACTTCTACTTTAAAACAATTAATTTTCAAAATAGTAGAGTCATTATCCCGCATATACAACTATGACAAAGACTTAACGCACCATCACTACTCAGAACCCCACAAGTACAGCATTAGTCTTTAAAAGGGAAGCCAATTTAATCCTCATCTTTCACATCGATATATGCAATTAAGTCATCTCGCATCACATTATAATACTTGAACGTGAAACAATAGTGGAGTGGGCGGTACGTTAATTACTGCGCCTGTGCCCGCATAGTGGTAATCCTCGGATGCATTGAGTGACATATCTCTTTATATTATATTTATCTATGTGGGCGACGGGAATCTACATAAATTCAATTTCTTTAATTGGTAATATGTTTTCATGGATTATTACATTCATTTTATGGTTACAGCTTAACCGATTAGGCTGTTAGGAGAGAAGTTGAAAATTATTGATCTGAGAATACATAATATACAGATTGGTAATTTTATTAGTTTTATTCGTCACTTTTTACAAATGTTAAATGAAAAAGAAATATTCTTTAGTAATCTAAGTAATATTACCTTACTTTATAATATTCTTTCGTTGACAGAAATAATTCAAAGAATTATAATTATAACATATCCCTTATACCAAATCCTATATTGAACAAAAATAATCTTTGTGCCTATTTTTGTGATTGAAAGATTTTTTACTTGATAAGAAATCTAATCTCTCCCGACCCCACAGCCAAGTCTATTAAAACAGCCCCTGGTTTTTGGCTAAATAATACACCGGTATAGTTAGTGGGGGCAAAACAAAAGACTCGCGAGTACCGGAACTAAACCGCAGTAGTGTACCTTGGGGGATAGGTGTGGTTGCTGTGTGGTAGGCAATTGGGCTAAATTTATTGCACATGATAGTAATATATTGAAATTGCTTGATTTTTAGTCACGTTACCTTTGTTTGTAATTATTAATATGAAACATGCCGCTTTTAATTACGTGAACATTGAGTATGATAACGAGCTTAGCATTAACTGTTTTTTGTAGTACTTTTTTCACCTATTCTAAAGGTGGCCTTATTGAAGTTTAAGTGCCGTGGATTTTGTAATCGTGACGATTAGGTTGGTATCTTATTTATTGGGAAATTCTCGTCAAATATTATATTCGTAATCTAAATCAAAATATGTATTTAATATTTAATTGGAGCTTAAATATATTTGTTTGTTTATGTGATGAAAAACGTAAGTATTGAAAGCAGGGATTGATATGAAGTAAATGTAATTATTTTACCTTGTCAAACATATTTCGTACATCACATTAATTGTATTTTATGGTATCATAACTCGTGTTTCTAACCCTCTAGAGATTAAAAGACAAATAAGGGTGGCACGTTTGTATTGTCTTAATATTATAAACATGTCTGTTTAATAACATTACACATAAATAAGACCTATTCAGCTTTATACAAATGTTTTGTGTTTAATTGATTAATTATTATAATTCAGGGAAATTATTATTAAAATATTTAGTACCTATTATTACACTGTAAAATAAAATTTTTTTGTAACATGAAAAGAAAATTATATGAGTGACATATTTATTTAAAAATCTCATTAAAAAGTATTTCAATATTTACCTATTAAAAAATAATGCAAAATATACTTCCTTCTTTTTTAAGCTTCACTTTATTTTATTTATCAGTAAATAATAAACAGCATCCTACCCCAACGCGTCCTGTTAGGCGTATCGCAGCAGATGTGCGGCCGACGGGTCCCTCTGGTGACTCACGACGACTCAATTACACATTCGATAGTTTTTGTCAGCCATACAGCCCGTGTCGATACGAAAACTATGCTTTACGAGGCCGTTGAACTATTTGTTTGTAATTAAACGCTCCAAGGGCTCATGCATAAAAACTAACGCAATAAAAACTTTAACTATCATTCATGTGAACGATATTCTGTTTTGGTAAGGACTTTGAATGTCAGAGATGTTCGTGATGGGATTTTTTCGGTTTTATTTCGGAGTGTTGATGGTTTTGTATCGCTGTTTCATTTAGCCTAACAAGATATCCTAGTTTCAGCTGTAATAAAGTAGATGATTTTTATGTCGATAAACATATTTCAACAAAGTTATTAGTTGTATTTATCTAAATGATGTGGAAATAAACAAAACAATTTGTCGTAAGTATGTTCCTTTTGCTAGGTAGATTTCCAATAAAATATAAACGGAAATTAATTTCCCGTTAATCTATTTCGAGGTTCTTTTTCAATTTATCTAATCATATCGTATCTAAATATAAATAAGTCGCGGAATGTAGGAAAAGTTTAAAAATAAAAATTATTGTAAAAGTTGTAGTAATTTCTGTCACAACCCGTAGTTCTGTAATCTTAATAATAGGTACTTTGAGATAATGTCTCGAACTGCTTATTTCGTACTATCGTAGCCCATCCAAATCAACTATCAAGACCATTCGTATATCACAAAACGTATATTTTCAAATTTAGAACATCCTGTTCTATCGTAACAGTGTGTCTCTACTTTGGAAACGAAATTATTACCATAATATCTTCTCAGTCGCTTGCTTGACAATACTTATCTACGAGTTACTTGTTTTGTTTGAAGCGTCGCTAAAAGGGAATACATGTATAAATAAATAAACTGAGCTTAAACTCTTGTCATTGTCAATCCGTGCGTTGATCCGAGCTCTTTTTATATCTCGAATGTGTTGCAAGGCGTGTTCTTGAAATTGACCCTTATCTTCGGTAATTTTTTTTCGTCACATATGTTTCGGATTAGCACTTCACGGAACGTTGTTTCGATTTGTTATACAGCCGTTTGAATTAGGCACGGAATACTTAAAGCATTTTGTACTCTCTATGTGACAGTTTAAAGTCTGTTTTTCATAGTCAAACTTTTCCTTTAAACCTCAATGTGAACTCGACGTGGAAGTTTGTACGACCTACCGCATAACAATATAATAACTTTCGGTCTAAACCCGTGTAATTCGTGAACGATTTTACGAGTTGCACATGATCCATAAAAATGTGTGCATTTAAAAATATTCTGAATCCTACGACTATTTGAGATGGATTGATATTGTTGTTCACACGCTGTTGGGGCGATCAATTAGTCAGTCATTTGTTAAGTAGATAGCCGCGATAAAAATAAAGATGCTTTTTGTCGCTTGGCTAATGGTTTCACTATTACAGCAATAAGTACTGTACATAAAGTGGGAATGTATACTCTATTATTTTGACTGCAGCTTTGTTTGTTCCTGTACCTCATAGAAAACCGCCATTAGGGGGGCTGCAGTCGCTTTTGGTCCAGACAATAAAGTAATCGGGGATCCAAAATCTACCCCTTTCATGTTACCGTTCTTTCATTTCCTATCATCAAAGGCTGATAGCACAACTACAAATTCTTTGGGGTGTAAAACCCCTGAGGTTATCAAAACCACTAGACATGTCGCTCGTCGGCTATTAAAATACAGACATTATTTCCTACTTAACTTTTGACAGTCACTGTAGTGCGTGTAGTTAAATTTTGGATATAATACCAGTCCGCTTTAATTGGAACAAGATAATTTTTTTTGCAAGTTCCCGAAATATTTGACTTGTTACTAATAATGAGTAGTTTATGTTAGTTAAAATCGAATATTATCGCAAATTTGATGACATTTCAGTTACTGTACAAAATAAATTTAAAGTGATATTGGATCTAACATAAGAACAACAACAAAACATGTTTGATCTTCTCGATACGGTTTGGAATACTAATCAAAATTTGCCTCAATTTACGTTTCAATGTTGCAGTTTGATGCGAAGTTGTAAATTGTAACAGATTCTTTGTATAGCTAAGCAGGTGCTTTAACAGCGAATCGGTTTTACGAACCATTGTTGACTGTCACCTGTTGGTATCGTAAACATTGTGGCGAGACTTTCAAACAAGCAATTTGAACAAACATGGCTTAAAGCTGGCAACCTTGAGAGTAACATAATGCTTATGAGCAAATATCGGACCTTTTTTATTTGTTCAACATCATATTTGACGGTTTAAATTATGTTTTGGTTGCTATGTGATTTATGAATACATAAACATGTAGAAATCTAGCAGCACTTCGAGTTGAATCGTAAATTATAATAATGAATTACTAGTATCGTTACCTTTTTTGTTTTATTATTTGATATGGCGGTTTTAGACATAAGGTTTAGGTTTGTTTCTTTGTATTAAAAATAAAACAATGTTGTTAAAGTATGTATATCAAAAGCATTCATATGAATTGTTTATTAAATCTGTCAACAGAATCATTGTTCTGTGTAATTCTGTTTATTTAAGACTGACGTCCTTAGATATATTCTATTAAGAAAACATTACATTTTGTTTACTAAATAGCAAGCCAGCAACAAAAAATACTAGCAAAGTAGTTTGTAAGAGTTCTACGGCTTCGTGACTATAATGTTTTCTTGGTAATGTCAAAGCACAGTGTCGGTTGACATTACGCTTCCCGACAACAGTGTCGCGACATTTACACCTCATGTCGTAATTGTTTAAACGTTTGTCGTTTGTTTTGTCTATTTAAACTGCCTTTTTATCTTGGCACAAAACGCGTTATCGTGGAAAATTCAAAGTTTTAAACACAACTGTGCCATTTGCTGTAACTTTATCACTACGAACGCTTTAACAGTTTGTACATTTTACTTTCTTTAAAAACAAAACCCTAAAGGAGTTATCTCAACGGCTGGATCTTTCGTTCCTTTTTTAAATGTGACTTTAAACTTTGATGTCCAGATCCATATTGCGAGTTCGACACACGATAATATTTATTCAGCATACAAAACAGTCTGTCCATATTATTTGAGCTATGTTAACAGTATAGGCTTGTTTGCACAATACTCTTGTATATTTCTTCTAGTTGGTGTGACGAGTTCCAGCTGGCTCCACGCAACAGCTGCTCGGCGGTTCTCGAGACTCCTTGAGTCAAGTGGCCGCGCCATTGAAGCAGTCTTGCCAACCTCAAGGGCGACGATTAAATGCCAAGAGAGAAATGTTTTTATCGCGATGTGATTTTAAATGTAAATTGAATTTAACAAAGGTGGTTAACTAAGAGCGCTTTGATTTTTTCTTTGGTTCGTGCTTATTTTCTTTCTTTTTTTTGTAATTCTTTGTCGTTCTTTTTTTTAATTATTTAGTTAGTTTGAATGAGGGTGTTGAAGTACTAATAATTGCCTAACCTCAGGTGAGCTTTTATTGTTATTGGTTGGTTTGTATTTTTTATGATTGCGTAGGACTGTGTTGGTAATATATTTGAAGTACTTGTTAAATTTAGATTGAAAACAGATTGTATAATCTGATAATACATGTTATTGAGTTTTATATTACAATTATGGTAATTACAATGTTTATTATTACTTGTATTTAAAAACATATATGTATAGAACCTATTCGCTATTTGTTAGGCCATGATCCCGTACTGTTTTTTTTTTATTTTTTTTTTATTTCAATCAAATAAAAATCAAATCCCTTTTTCTATAGAAAGAATTAACTACGAATAAAATAATATGTAATTCATGTGTTTTATTATTATTATTTACTACCTAAATAAAACTTTTTGAAATTGCCATTATAACCTTCAAAAACGTAGCAAAAATAATATTTACATCCAGCACTTACGATATCAATTTAATTCATTACATCACCTGTAATGCAGTTCCCAACATGAACTACGAGGCGTAACAAATGACCATATCAATAACAATTGGGCGCTGCATAGTGACGTAATTTATTTGGAAGTGTACATTTCATCCCTTGCCTCGGATCATGGAGTTTAACGAGCTAAGGTACTTTGGATATATGACGCCATAGCTTCACGGTGGGGTTTAGACGCCATGTTTTTGTCTGTGTGTTTGAATGTGGAATTTAAACTCGAATACAAAGAAGTATGAAGTATGTATATAACATTTTAAAAACAAGGATTAGCTGGAATATTTTAAATGCCACGTGATAGAGATGGTGCTATTGCTATTTTTGGGGCATTTCTTTTTTTGTAGGAATAGGAAAAATTGTAAAATACTAAAACCTAATAAAAATTTGCGTTACATAAAATATTATCCGGGATCTCTAGATAATATATGATTGTTTTATGGAAAGAATTTAAATTTAAAATGCATACGTTCTTATAATAGTGTCATGGGTTAATATGATATTATTCTTTACAGAAAAAAATATTTAGACGAACATGTAAAAATAAGCATCAGTACACAAATTTAAAAAATAAATTCTCTCGATTTTGCACAAAGGGGCATCAAAGAGACGCTCACGTCGGAATCAATTTACCTTGTTGAATATGACAAAGGCATACAGGTTTACAGCCAGTGTCATGTTGCGTATTTTTTATCGCTTTAAAACGGATTAAACAACCAGTTGTTCCGGGTGAAATTTTCAAAACAATCCCGGATGTGGACCGCAGAGGGGGTTGCCATGGCAACCGGCAAATTTTGACGTTAAGGTGCGCTACAAATTGCCGTGGCGGGTTTCGGTGTTGGTCAGTGAGCGCTGTGTCTAACGAAATAGGTTCTTGTATCGCCCATTCCCTGCCCGCATTGTAGGGTTATACTTTATGGCACGTAATGTATGCACGCACGGGTCACGAGGGTTAAAATGATGAGTGTCTGTTTTAAATATTCTCTCCCTCAAAATATATTTTACCGGCGGCTATTTACGTACAAAGATTAGCTCCGGCATCTAATTTAATCCGTTTCGGTATGATTAAGTGTAATTGGGTTTGGTGGTAATTTTATTGTTTGTAAATGTATAGGCACTTCGAAAAAACCGGGTTTTACTTTCTCTAAAAAGATAAAATCCTAGTAAAGTAAGTTTACATTTCTCAAGCATTTTAGGTGAGTTAATATTAATTTACATACAATGCAGAAAGATTTTGTTGTCCATGTTAAATTTGATTCATACTAAAATTAAACTCACACTAGTCGCTTCTAGGTTTTACTTCGTAGCATTAAAGCTAAGTACTTCATCAATTTTGGTCAAATATTAATTGAAATATCGGTTCCAAAATATCTGTGTTTTTTTATACCAGCCAGCTATTAGAGTCTGTCCCGTTTAAAGATAAGTAAAATTCTATTAAGTATCAGAGAGAACAATAAACTCATCATTTAGTATTTTAAACGTTTAAAAAAATAGAATTCAATAATAAGTACTTACACTGAAAAGGTTTGATCTCTTCTGTTCGGATCTTTATTATGCCATCTGTCCGTCTAGTAGGGGGTATTGCCATACCGCGGCTGATAAGCACAGATTAATAACTCTTATTTATCTCCGCCCACGTCGATCGGGATATGAAATATCGTGTGTGCAGAAAATTTATAAGCCTTTATTAAGTTAGATACGCTGTTGCAATGAGTTATATGGCTTTATGGCGGGTCGCAGTAGATCTGTCAGCGTAGAAGATTATACTAATTAGCATGTTAAATCATATTGCATAGGTACTTATTTAAACGGGCTCGGTAAATTGTACTTCTTGAAGGATGGTGCAAAATTTCTCGTAAGACCTTGGAAGATACTACATAAAGATGTACCGAAGTTCTAATTTACGAGGCGTGGATCTGTTTTCGCACTTATGGGCTTATGAATAAAAACAACAATGTATCAATGCTCGAACTGAAGTAAATCCTATCGAAGGTGTAACAAAATTTTATCATATCGAATGTATATTGATTGATCTTGAAACGACGTATTGCTTGTATCTATTGTCTTTACTGACTAATATTGTTTAAACGAAATTAAATTTATTGGTTTGCTACGCTACATATTCAATATATTTTATATGTTTGATTAAGTCGAGAACCAAAATAAAAACATCACTTTTCCAATGCAGTACTTAACGCCACGTCTGTCAACAGAGCAGATGTTCGATTGCGTCTGAAAAGGGCTGTGTTCATAAGCACTCACAGAATCAATCCATTTGTGTGTAAGAGCTGTGTATTTAAAACTGTATTGAATGTAGTTTTAAATTAACGTCAAAATATTTCTGAGGCTGTTTTGAAGGCGTTAAGTCTTATTCCGCCTTTATATTATGTAGTACAGGTTACTAGATTTTAGATGTAGTCCACTAAGTCACAAAGGTCGACATCACCTTTTGATTCAAAAACATTAACTGATGATTGGACTTATAGGACGATAGTTGGTACATAGATCCATCTTGGCCACGTGTCCAATTAATCTAACGCTAGGGTAACTTTAGATCCCTTAGTTCTTCTTTGAAATATTCACTTATGGGTTTTTACGTCGGGTTGTATTTACAAGTATATTAGAATATTTCAATTTATGCAACAATACCTCATTAAAATAATTTCTTTTAACGCCTTAGCCTGACGATTTACACTTCGTAAATTGTAACCACTTACAAAGCCATTGGCAGCGCTTAACACTCAAATATTCAGTGACTCATTGAACATTAATATTTGACGATAACTTTACACGTGACTTGTTTACATTAAAGTCTTCGAGAATTACATTTACTATTTGTCAAGTGAGAATTCGTAGAATGGCGTCTGTACAAGATTAACGGGACATATTCGCAAGAGCTCTTAAGGCGAGTCTATCCGTGCGTGCTTGTTCGAAGATTTTAAGTTTGTTGCGAGTTGGGATGTGAAAACCTTAAGCTGTATACATGTACACATGGGTTTAAATTTGCGTCGATTTGCAATGGAATAGCGAGTTAAGTGAAGTACCCATAACAAATGTAGTCTTAGAGTAGTAGTGAAAAAAGTTAATCAAATAACTTAGATTACAAGAAAGAGAATCTTCTAACACTAACATACAAAAATATTTGGCAGGGAAATAAAAAAAAATATCACGTCTGCTTGAAAACCAAATAGAAATAGAAACAATTCGAATCAATGAAATCAACGTCCAAGTATCGATTGATAGGACCGTGGCACAACATGTTTTTAATCACCAAATCATCACATGTGCAGCAGAACTAACATTACTATTCATGTGCGTCAAGCATGCTCGATGGAACTTGCTCCACAGCCCGTGTTTGCGTGGGGAGCCATCTTTAGAAATGCACGTTGGCATAATGTGTCCGATTTCCAATTCGTTCGACAGTTCTCAAGTGCAATCGTGTCGAGAGCTCCTCTCGTTTGTAATAGACCGTGCGCGACTAGCTGAGATTTTGAATTTGAAATGTCCGTTTGATATTTGCATATCTCAATCCGATCTGGAGTGTGTTTGAGAATCCGTGGCATCAATTTATTTTTATGAGACACTATGTTAATGATTTGCTTATATTTGTATATTAAACCTTAATAAATTTAGTCGCAAAAATTACAATAATTTTTTTACCGTTTAGTTATTTAACATTTATTAAACACATACCTAGTGAAATTAGTTTCTTTTAATTCTTAGAAGGTATTCGCTTGGTCTTATCGCAGCAGCATCTATAAAATATTGTAACGTATCATACGTTATTTTATCTGTAGGTACCTATTTATTTAAATTAACTTTCCGACAACTCTTAAAATACCCAAAGAGAATCAACAAACAACCGAAGTCAACCCATAAAGCTAATGAATTGCAACAAAGCACAACAATGTCTCCAATAAAAGGGAATCAATAGAACAAAAACAACTAATAGTGTTTTTATCGCTACAAGAAAACAACTCTTCGAGTACAAGCCACGGCCTGCTCTAAAATAAAACGAAAAAGTTTAAATAGAAAAAAGTGTGCAAGGAAAGATAGTGAAAAAAAAACGGCAATTTAAACTTTTACGCCCACCGGGGGATGTCTACATTTTATAAGTTGGTCTGAGGAAGAATTGCATGATACTAACTTCGGAGCTTCTTTAAGAATTTGAATAGCAATTTCGGGAGTTAATAGGAATGGAATAATCAACCTTTAAAGTTGGCTTCGACTAAATCTTTTTTAAGTGGATGGAATTTGGTAAGATTCTTAGCAAACTTCCCTTTATTAGGCAATGTTGTGTTTGAATTGGTAAGATATTTGTTAGTGAAACGCGAGGCCTGTGATTCGTTCATCAGTAGGACAAATGTGCGTGGGATCCATAAATCTGTTTTGGGTGTTTGTGAGACCGAAAATCAGTTCATAGTGTAAAGACAGAAATCTTAATTTCGTAAAACATAGTAAGCCATCCAATTTATATTCATTCTACATCCTGCTGAATTCAATAACAAATAAATTATTTTTATCGTCCTTTATGAAGCTAGGCACAATAGTTCCCTCTGTATCATAGCTTAGCGATGACAATTGTATCTCGGATTACTACACAGTATCGAGTGAACAATGCTCAATCACGTCTTCATATAACGCATGCCGAGGATTTCTCCTTACTCAGTTACATTATCTTGTGTTTACTAAAACAAAACCCCAATAAGCGTGGCGTACGGGCCCAGACAATACCGCATTTTAATTTTGTACTATGCTTCCTCAACAATGGATCGTAATAGGTCCGTAGATGAGACGGCAACCCAACGCTTTGTTCGAACGTTGGCAACATTAAACAATACCTGGACCCAAAATACCGGAGAGTACAGAATGTTCGACGTCCTTGCATACTTCGACCATTGTACGGTTCGCTATTATTGCGTGGATTCCTCGAATTTTTAATTATTGTGGGTTGATGTGTTTTAGTTGAAACCTCTATTTAAGATATTTTTTTGCAAGTTTCCAACGATCTTAAAAAGATTAATCTATTGCATTTATTCTGTAAACATAACAATTACTTTTAGCGAGTAATCATTATGTTCAATTTACACGCTCTTCTCTACAGATTAACTATTTTTGCTTCAAAATTATTGAAGCCAGAAATTTAATATTTAGCAATTTCACTATTTATATATAATCATTACAGACTCGAAAAAAACTTTCTAAAATTTTCTTTAACGTAGTTTTTTTCTTTCTCTTAATATTATAAATGTTATCCTAAGATGGTTTTACCTTCTCTACTCTCCTTTTGCGCCCTAGGCCGCCATGAACTTGCATTATCACAAACCTAATGGGTTTTGTCTGTTCGTCTAGCACTGGGGTCTAAAATGAAAAGCTGTGTACGTACACCGTGACAAATTTTTATGTTTTTTCCCACGATAAGTGAGGGTGCGATAGTGTGTCGTAATGGAGTTTGCCTGGTTAAGGGATGAAAATATTGCATGCATTAACTCATGTCTCGGCTTCGCGTGTGTACGGTACTTCGAAATTGTATAGAGCTAGAGATATATGATTTTTTGTTTTACAAATAATATTTATGATAGTATTTATATATTATATTGTATGTCCACAGAAACTCAGCTGCTGCTTAGAATTTCTAATCAAAAATACAATAACATTTTTGAATGATCTGGGAATCGAACTCTAGTCTTCTAAATAGCTATGTACATACTTATGTAGCGAGACCACAAAGCAATAATCAAATTAATGTGACTTAAAATAAAACGCAGACTACTTAAATAGGTTTCTCTATTTATTGAGTACATGCTAATAAGTCAAATGAAAATGCATGGTAGTGGCTTTTACATGACTATTAGCATAAATGGTAGGTTAGTATAAATCATATGAAGACTCTTGGATAAAGACTAGGATATATATCAGTCCATATTCGTATGTCCAATTCTTCTATGTAAATTAAAAAAAAAATCAAAGTCGTGTTCACTTTTTATGAATTTAAAGTTCTCTGCATTTGATTAAAACTTTTTACTATTTTCTAGACGAGTATGAAGTGGCAGTCAAAATTTTACAGTCGGTTGTAATTGTTTGCAATCCCTCGTAAACTTAACGATGGAGTAATTGTATTTTGATTAATTGTGTCCTAAAACTTCGTATAACTAATTACGTATGTTACCTTAGGCTTATCTATTCTAATATATAATATTAAGAGAATAGGTACCTATTCAGGAATGTATTTTGTGCTTTCTTAACGAATAAATTCTGAAATTACAAAACAGATTTAAATGAATTTTGGTATATTTGGCTATTTTTCGCCTCGGAAAAATCTAATATTTCCTTGAAATAAGTACATTCAAGCATGGCGCTGCTGTGAGTGTTCGTAAAAAACAATGCTACGAACAAGAAATAAGAGGCAGTATCCTTTCGCATTCTGGTGATATTCAATGAAATTATAGGTTTTTGTTTTCTAAATTTATGAGGATTTTATTCTCATGACGCTATTCATCGTTGCATTGAAAAGTCAGATGTTGTAACATTCTAGTGTATATGAGTAAGCTTTGGTGATAAATACGTAACCACTAGAGCTACCTACCTCGTTCTGGTTGCAGTTGTAGGATTGAGGATAAATACTATGCTCAAATATATCTTAATTTATTCCATTTATAAAAAGTATTTTATATATTACATTCGTTGGAATTTGATAATAGTGTTATTAATATTGTAAGAACTTCATTAGAAATGCAAGACAAGACATTTTCATTCATTCGTAATATTATCACATACACGAGTACACGCTGCTTCAAGTCTAACATAAACAAGAGAAAGCTGCAGTTAATCCACTAGACTGCCACAACTGTAAGTATATTATCACGAGACACGGAAAACTAGCTATCAGCACCACCTTTTAAGCAACACGGGTTATCAGCACTAAGTACCTATTAAGTCTCAACTTTCACACGTACTTAACGATTACGCAAACGTAAAACATTGCGTTTTCTGTCCCTTTTGTCTTTATATGGTGAAACGGTTAGTGACTCACGCAGAGACCGCCCACAGGATCGGCTTTCTTTGCCACAAAGGTGGTAATACACTGGGATGTTAAGTTGTGACTACACTTTAAATTACGGATTGAAAAGTATATTTGTCTTTCCATTGAGGCAAATTGCCACATTCACACTTTTAGCAATATCAAAGTGACAAGCAAAAATGTGTTGGTTATTCTCATCCGTGGGTATTTTATATGTATCTATGTTAGTGCCTTGCCATTATTACTTTACTTTATTTACTTATATTTACAGCAGTACATCGACGATAAATCTAATTATTTACAGATAGAATTCATAACTGGATAATCACCATTCATCATCATCACAATAATTCTAACGTGCTCCTCGGGGTTTTGGATGGTAGTCTTTCACAGCTTGATGCATTTTATCATTTTATTACGTAGTAATATTAACTCAATGTTTTATTATGGGTTCCTTAATGTTTCATACAGTGTAGTTGGTTATTCAATTGAATTTTCTGCTGTAGTTAAAATAAAATTAAAATCTGGAGCGAACTGAGAAATGGCGCAAGAACGGGTATTGTGTGTTGAATACTGAATAGTATATTTATTTTCTGGGCTTGGAGGTGTATTGCTCGCTAGCGTGAAGTAAAAAGTAAAATACTAGCCAACCTGAAGATTGTCTTGCATATTATAGCAGGTTGTGTTAAATTTTCAGCCCGTCTAGAAACGAGGCTTAGAGTACATCAAGGAGAATTTGTTGTGTGAATGTATTTCTATTTGCTTCTGTTTTATTCCGTACCTATTCTGTTGAAAATACGTTTGTTGTGAAATATTTTCGCTTGTATTTGATTATATAAAATTTTATAAAACTTGGTTGAGATTATGGAAAAATGTAAAGGGTATGTTTAAGAATAGTGTAATAATACAGTAGTTAAATAATTTATGGTTAATGAACACAACTGACAAATCTGGTTTCATGTATATTAGATATGTAGCACAACGCCTCATTGGGCCAACATGGAGCCGTCTGGAACCATCAGCAGTATGTCTTCGTTCTTCATCAATACTACACAGTCATTTGCTTTATATTATGACACCAATATTTATCATTCTTTCTTCGTATAAGTTAGACTGCTACTTATACAAGTCATCACAAAGTATTAATCAGGATTAAAGAAGATAGTCTAAATAATTAAAAAAAAAAATGTCATAAACATTTAGAAAAATCTTGGAGTAAATGTTCCGAAATAGACATTGAGACTCACATTCTTTTATCTGTATTCATAATCAGTCGTAGGAGATAAACTAATAATAGCATCTGCCCCAGTCCCCACCGGCTAAGCATCGTCAACCGCGTGCTCTTATTTTCAAAACCACTCTACATTTGCATGTTTGCCTAGGGAAATAGTTCGCAAATTGCCTGCTTCCATATCGTTCGATACATGACGTGTTTGCTGTTGCAACGGTAACAGAACATGCAATTCAAATATCTAAATTTTAAATGACGTGAAATGGAGGCTATGTGTACTTTGGCCTCAAAGCGAATAGTTAAGTAATGGTACGCTAGCGAAAATGGTAGCCTATGTAAATATCGTGTTGCGAAATATGACAACGCTTACATCAATCTTGTATTGCATTATTTCTTTGATGATGTGAGAGCGCGATAGAAGTCGATCAGGCGAGTTGTTTTGGTAATTTCACTGTTCCATTTCGGGCCTGCGTTTGAAACTTTTTAAATAACCGACGCTATGTGATGACGTCATGTTCTAAAAAGCAAAATAAGCCAACAACTCGTATCATATAGGCAGCAAAAGGACTTGACTAAAACTTTGCCTTTGTCTTCAAGACCAAACTACTGCCGACTGCTATTAGGTAGAGCAATTTCATAGCTAACTGTGCTTTGTCTGCAACGATAGGTTGTAAAATTATTGGCTTTTGGTAAAAGTATTACATATTAATAGTAGAAATTTGATGTGGACAATGCTTTTGAGAAGAATAAAAAAAGACACCTAAAACATTTTTTTAAGACATGCATAAAATACACCACAGACAAAACAGTAAAAATAACCGCATTGTTCAAATTCTGCAGTGAAGGATTCACCACATAAAGATTTATACATACCGTTTATTACCCCAAAAATACTCTCACTGTCAAGGATAAAGAAAAATATGCTAATCACGACATTTGTCGCGTATTCTCTTGCAGTGTTAATAATAACCGCCCTCCAAATGTTCTCGTCTCCATAAAGCTGTCTGTGTGTCATCGAGGGCGTGCCTGCGCAAGTTTTATGGCGACACTGACGTGCCAAGCTGCGTTTCGGCTGCATTTTAATTACACCAGACACATTGCTTTACATACTTATATTATATGTGCTTAAACATGACTAAGTGAATACAGTTTGTGATTTCCAAAAAGTGTTAGTATTGTTCAGATATGAACGTAAAATATAAGGAACGATGATGTTTTTTTAACGTTATATTCATTCAAGAAATAAAGAGAAAAGTTTAAGTCTGCAATGCGATATATTTAGACAAGCTTTTTATATTGGCACGAAGCTCGTTTATTCTCTTAGAGTCATGCATTTTATTTTATAGTATAGCTATTCTTTTAGCAAATGAAATGTACAAATCGAACTATAAACTTTAGGTTATTAATAAATTTAAGACACCGTAGTAAAAATTGAAGTTTATTTATATGACAAAGAAAGAATTCCAAGTGTACAAGCGGCGTCGTCGATCAATAATCCCGCGTAGTATCAATGTTTACAAAACATTTCAAAAAACAAACATATCTCCGAGCCGGTCCCTTAATCTAATTTATTTCTTTTTAATTTACTATGTAATATATCGTGTTGTAGTGTATCAAAATAAAGCTCTTCATTATTAAAGATAAAGGAACATTATAGTCACTAATTCATTCACTATCTTGGCTTTAATGGATTTCTAAAAGAAAAAATAGTTAGCCGGTTGATTTATTAGTGTTATCGGCAACCGGTGCCTTGTTTTTTTTAACGACGATAAGGGAAGTAATAGAGGAAGCAGTAGTGATTTATTGTTCGGCTCAGTTATTTTTTCCAATAAACCCTCGCTTATTGGACACGCGTGGATTAAATGAGTTGAATGAAGTATTTTTATCGTGCGGTGGTAATAATAATGATTCTTCGATCGACATTCCTTCTACATTTTTTTAGTCGGCAATTCATGTACTCAAAGTGTACCATGTATTTATATATTCGCGCCTGCTTATCTGTAGTGTCACATGAAATAGCGACGAGTCTATTGCTGTTTTTCGGAAACGTCTTTCAATTTCACCATTGAGAGTTGAGACGTTCTAATAACATTTTATCCAAACGGAATCGGACTGAAGACCTTCCAATCGTATGCTGCGCACTTAAATCTTGGGCCTAAATAGTCAATGCGATGTAATCTAAAACTAAACTGAGATCTTCGGCCGTATCTTTCAAAGCGTACGTTTTTTATTAATAAGTCGCAACCAATTATGTTGCTCATCCAAATTCAATCATCATTCGAAGAATTTTGTCTGACTAATTAATATAAAAAGCTACTGGCAGCAGCAGTCGTTGGCGCCGCCGGTCCGCAATCCGGATTCATATTTTAGTATTTATCTTATCAAATATTTTATATGCGACATGAAAACTCAATAACGTAATATTAATTAGAATTTATATTATGATAGCCAAGCAAATGTATAAATAAAAAATAAGATAAGTAACAGGTAACATAATATTATCTGGTAAGTTTTAAAATCAAACCAACACAAGTTACAAGTCTTGAGGACTTGAAGCTACGAAATAGTTTTATCTCACTTTGAGTTATAGTTCCTAATATTTGTTGAATATTTGACATTTATCTCAGTCCGGGGATCGAACCTGTGGCCTTTCATTTAATAGTGTTAACTCTAATCAACAGCAATGTCAGCTGTCGAAGTTACTAAGCTCTTAATGTAAGCTTCAAGTGACTTTATCTCGGATTACAAGTCTAGATCTTTTAATTGTTCGTTTAACTTTAATTACATATTAAATACCTTTGAAACTATGACGAAACTTGGAATTCCTTTGCCGAGAACGACATTATCTAATTATCATTGCAAATCCACTAAAATGTATATAAATAAGACGAAATAAATGCAATTATCCGACAAGTACAAGCCGAACACGCAATTTGGTCGCAATCGAGCTGTAATTAAGGCTTAGTGTACGTTCAAAGAATTCTCAGCGGACACAAAATGTTGTTTCAGTTGACTTGTGGCTAAATTGTATGATGAAATCCAATAGCAATTAACGAATGTAATTAAAATAATATATGCAATGCATTTTCAAAAAAGATTTTAAAATGATAAAGCTTCGCAAATCTGGAACCCATTGAGTGGTAATAAGGTAACCATGGTTCAGTTTTTTGTAGTGCGTAAATAATTCAACATAAACTTGGTTTTAAGTTTCATTCGAGCACGATGGCATAAAAACATTGTGCTCATTTTCTCCGGCGGAACACAATTAATATGAATCTTCTTATATAAAACACGTACAAATTTTAATTTCGCCTACGAGTATGTGTATCTCTTATGTGTCATCAATCTTTTTTTAACTATCCTCCAGTATTTTAAACATAGAAAGTAAAACGTCTAACACAGTTACCCATGTATACGTATACTAATTGAACTGGATTAATACTTATCAATACGGAATTAACACAGCTACTAATTACTTCGAATTAATGGTGCTTCTAGCTTATTTAAGCAGAAACCCCGTAAGTTTACTAATTTGGTGATAGGAGAGTAATAAAATAATATTAACATGGCATACAGATAAGGCGGGGCGCGGTTGCGTGACAACAATATCTATGAGCTTATCAACCTACAGGCAGTATATGATTGCGTATCTCGGAAATGGAGCAATAAAGGTTGATTCAGTACCCTTATTAACTTAGCAATGAAAAGGCTGGCATAATTACTTAGCTTTTAATATTTCTAGACTTGAAGAAAGGTAATTGAGGTGCCCTGTAGATAGCGAGACAATTTACGTTGAAGGTGTAAGCAGGATGACAAAATTTGCCGACTATTGCAAGCCAAATTGTTGGTTATTTTTTGTTATTCTAGACTTACAAGATTCACTGCATCAAGTCTTAATTTCGGCTCTATGAAATATTAAATTAAAAATCTATTAAATGTTGTATGGAATTTATAAGAAATCTGTATCCTAGCGTTAATTCCACGAAGTAAAATTTCTAGAAAGGAACAAACGGGAATGAAACATTAAAATCCGTGTTCCGAACTAGATTGAATTTTGTTAAGTAACACTGTACACAACACGTGACCGAAGTGTAATACAAACAGATCCTGCGTTCCTTGCGTGAGGTGCACTGGGGTGGGAGTAATTGGTTTTAGATTGGATCGAATTAGAAATTTTCCCTGTGGCTTTTGTTTCAGGAAAATTACTTTTTGATGCGATATCAAAATCGAGTTTGGAAGAAAGTAAGTATTCTTTTGTTTTAGGTAAAACTGTACTCTTGGGTGAATTATGTGGTAAAAGCAGCTAGATAACAAAAGTCACTTCGCAAATAAATGCTTCTGAATTATGACGAATCACCGCGAAGTTTGACTCGGGCATAAGGGTCACTTGAACAAAGCTTTTAAGCATAATTTTGTTGAATAATTATATCGTTATGCATAATGGACACTTAACTGTGTTTTATATTGTGATTTTATTCGTTAAGGGTTTTTTCCGAGTGCTGTTTTAAGTTGACTGTCTGGGTTTCTACAGAAAGCATTTAAACATGTTTTTAATTTTAATACTTACAGGTAGGCAACAATATTGAAATTAAAAGTTAATTTAGATACTATAACTTTGTTAGACAACGTAAGTATTGCGTTTGTGAAGATTATGTCTAGCTTTTACAAAGCTTTTTTCATATAGTTTAAAGCATAATCTTTCTATCAAGCGCATTCAGGGCTCTCACTTCTATTCTTACGCTGCTTCTTCATCAATATATGCTGCTATAACTATACAATTCCAATGAGTCACATTTCATATTTAGTCAAAGACGTCCGGATGTGATTAGAGATTTACTTTTTGGAAGTAACATCCGTCGAGAATTGTATAAAATTACAATATCCTCTACTTTTAGGTTGGTACTACAATTGCAATATCCGGTTAACATGATAATAACAAAAAATCTGTAAGAAAGAAAAAAAAAAGTAATTTTGGCTCTGTTTCTGAAATATGGACTCCTAAGTAAAATACTAGTTTAAAATTTTACGGTCTCTGTTGTATTTCTTTTTTCAGTATTTTCTTACCTGAATATTATTCAAAGACGATTGCATTTTTCTTCCTACATCTCTACCCTTGGTTGACTGTAAGAGATCGCCTAGAGCGATAAGACCGCCATTTGTAATAAATAATTATCTATTCCATAACTTTTATCTAACATGTACAGTAAATTTTTAAATAAACAAAATTTTATTCATCTGCATTCAGAATACAATTCAGATACAAGCATTAAACTACAGCGAAATCAAAGTGCATTTTACATTTCATTTTATTTACATTACCGGTATGGGGGAGTGTAGGAATATTTCATATTTCTCGTACCATGATATTCCTATTTGTGAGTTCCCGGTGCAATATTCGAGCGGTGAGCTTCCAGCAGAGTGCATTACCGTGGCCTGTCTATGTTTTATTTATTTGCTTTATTGTGCCGGCAATGGTTACCTACACCGCTACGTGCTGAATTTCGTCGGGAAATATCTAATGTTATGAGTGCTGGGTTGGGAAGTGTATTAACTTTCATAAAGCACGAAGTGTTTATATTTAAATAAATAATTTTGCATATTTTTTTATTTTTAAAGTAATACATTATGGCAGTGAAACAAGGTGAGGATTTCTTTGGACAGAACAGTTAATTTAGAATGTCGTGTGTCGATTTCAAAATCATTTAAATCTTTCACAGCTTTAATAGCATAACTTTTTGCAGCTATATATTTTATTATGTAAATACATATCTTTCAACTAGAGGTAATATGTAAGGTGAGGTAGCAGGTAAGCAGAACATAATTAACCAGAACAAGTCATCACCTGTTTTATGTTATGTATTTTAACTAAGATACCAAGATCTGCATAAAGTTTTATGTGTGTGGAATTGAAAAGGACGACATATATTTTTGCCATGTTAGCAATATATTTCGTGGCGCAGAGAAATAGGGAGTTTGTCCACCGTAATAAATCTCAGTTCGATGGAATAACATTTGCGTATATCCTCCCCTTAAAGTTTTCTGTCGGAAGTGGCTTGCATCCAGCAGCTTTCCACGATTTTCGGCAAATCTTCGATCCACCTTGTCCACAAAAAATTTGGAAGTCTTTAGGGGAAGGACTATATGTAGCAGTGGACGTCTTTAGAAATCTAGGCAGAAGACGACAATAGCTTTCGCTCCCTATTACGCAGGATTTAAAATAAAACAAGTGAAAAATGCCTAAATATTTTACTGTTATTTATTTTACTGTAATGTAAGTATAAAATATATTAGCATGTATGTACGTCATAGTCATATTTTCTAATAAAATGACTACGATTTATCAAATTCCCTGCAACTTATACAGTTATTAAAAGCCAGTCAAGTATTTAATTTATGATACGAATTAAAAACACAGTAAGTACTATAGTTCGCTCATTAATATGCCGATTCCCTGGCGCTATTGGAAACACGATTGGAAAATCCTGTTTGCTTATCGTTAAGTGTTTACTTCATTTAATTTATTTAACCAGATAAATGTAATGCGGCGAATTAATTAATATTGCATTAATGCAAAGGACTCAACTAGTGGACACCGAATTGAATTACAAATGTATTACCATAAAGTAGTAATAACTGCGTGCTTTTTGATCTCTGGATAAAACACGGGCAGTGGCGCCCCGCTGTATTCACGGTGGATATAAAGAACCGCCTAGATGGGTTAGTGGTTCACATTGGTTGTAACAAATTTATCGGGACGGCAATACTTGTTTATGTTCGTTTTAATACTTTTTTTCCTATGCGTTGTATTGATGTTGAGGCTATTGTTACTATAGTTTATTTAGTGAGAATAATTTTGCGAATAATTTCACAGATGTTGAAGGATTGTAATTGAAGATGGTGTGTTCGGATACGTCCGGTAGTGAACCTTTATTTGTTTAAATTTGTTTGTTAAAAATTTTATCTTTTATATTGGTACAAAATGTAGATTAGAATAAAAAATAGCAGTGTTCAAAAGTATTAAAATCAGTTTATCGACTAACGTGACAAATTGTAGCAAATAAACAAACTTAATATATTATACTCATTATTATTCAAAAAGATGAGGTCGTAAATCAATAACATCAATAATATGTATTCCGAAATAACCTAATTCTCGATACTAACAAACAGTAATAAATCAATGAAAGAGGTAAAACAGCGTGCTAAACTGTTTAGTATATTGAAGGTTGCTTTTAGCCAGTGACTTCATTAGTTTGAATTACAAATGTGCGTCTGATTTAGTGGACACTGGATTATGAAAGCAATACGAATGTCTCAGTTAAATGAATCATATACAATATATGGATAGCCCGCGGTCGTATTTTGTTTACCAATTTATTTAAATGGCAGACTGTTTTAACGCATTCCTCAAGCTTTTGGTCGTATTTAAACTGATTTCACTTAGGTGCTGTTTGCATAAAATATTTTATAATTTATGTGCCAGCGGTGGAGTTATTGTTTGTTTATATTATGTTATCGTAAATTTTCAAGACTCTTGACGGACAACTGTAAATTTTGATGTTCATTTTGTTCTTTAAATATTTCTCTATTGTGTCGATGTTTGTGATATTGATATTATTAACCCATACATGCAGATTCCACTCTTAAGCAATAGCCACGTATACCATTAAAACATTGTGCCTATACTAAAATATAAATATTACTTAAATAGCCAACATTTGCCTGACATAAATTTCAAATGAATAGTTAATTGTGCTTTCGGTGACTATTCACTTCATAACAATATCTATCTATAAGCAATTAGCAAATCTTATCAAAAATTCGAAGAATTCCAAAACGCTTGTCAGAAGCAGTCTGCATCCAACAAGTTCTCGTGGTTTCTAAGCGATCGTCAGTTTTTCCTCTCGTTCAACGCAACGATTTCCTCCATAATTCCATATCTATCCCAGGAGTAGTTTTAGTAAGCATATCCAGTATATCTAAGTCCGATCTGTCCATCTCCAGGGCGCCCCGGCCACAGGCTTAAACTAATTAGGCCCCCCGGTCTGTGTCAATGTTGGCGCAGCACGCGGCTCAGTTTAATGCGTGTGTCTCCATTAGCCGGCCACCCCTAGTTTAAACACCCTGTGTACTGACAATTCGCTAAAATTGATTTGTGTTCGTTTGATGTTGGGGGACGATGTCACTAAACAACATTTGCTTTTATATTTGAGTCTGGTCCTAACATGGTATGTAAAAAGCTGCGATATATTTATGATTCAAATGTTTCAAATTAAATAATTTTTTACATAAACACATTTAAAAAAAAGTTATCATATTTTTGTCAATGGTACCACCCATAACAAATTAATTTGCTTGCATCTTGCCGGAATGAAGGGCAAAACTAAAAATATTAAGTTGACATAGGAAACAACATTCATTAGAATGAGAACAATTCCATGTCTGATATAACCTGGGGAATCTGTGCCCAAAAATCCATACTAGGTTTCCCTCCGTTTTAGAAGACTCAATCAAATTTGTCGGCGATACGTGGATGGGAAATTGCATCTCGACCCCAAACAAATGCCAGTATTCACGTCTGTTCATCCACATCACTTTATCAAAATCTCGCTAGAAAGCAAAAAAAGTCATAAAAATTATAAGGTCACACAAGTCACCACTTTATTCACTACATAATTTACATCAGCTGTTACTACTAAATATGAGTATAAGGTAGTTGAGTCCCTCTCCGCGCTCGCTCTGCAAATGCAGGGTGACGTTGGTGGCGCCCACGCCTCCACTCTTCACCGTCACCACGCCATCTGTGCGTGACAGGTCGCGTGCTATTATACCCTGCGAAGAAGACTAGGTTGATTTATAGTCTTTAATTGAGCATAGACACATTAATTAAGCACTGGCTTTGAAGTTAAAGCGCACGGTCAAGAATCTTGACGGTCGCGGGTTCAAACCCCAGGCACACACCTCAGACTTTTTGAAGTTATTTGTGTATTCACAATTAATGCACTTGTTTTAACGGTGAAGGAAAACATTGTGAGGAAACCTGCACACCTAAAAGTTATAAAGAAATCGTTAGGTGAGTATGCCGCCAATCCGCACTAGGCCAGCGTGATGAACTATGGCCTAACCCCTCTTAATGGTAGAAGAGACCCGTGCCCAGCAGTGAGATGTATATAGGTTGCTGAGAAGTTGTGAAGATTGAAAGGATTGGATGAATGTATTGATAGAATACATATGTTTATAATCAATACCAATTTTGACTGGGATAGGGCAAAATTCGGCTTCAAACATTGAAATGTCAGTAAAAGTATATAAAGTATGTTAATACATAATAATATAACGAAATACAGTTTTGAATGAAATTTACATAACCAAAATTGAAAACATTGACAAATTTAAAGAAATATGTCACAAACGCGATGCCTAATATTGTTCAAAGCCTATATAATCAGTAGATTAATTAGTTGGTGAATTGGCGATATAACCCAATTTCATCGCGCCTGGACCATAGGCTCATGATTAACTACTTCTGGACGTAGGCCAAGCTTCCTGCGCACTTATTTAGAGTTCAAACTTGGCCCATGCAGTAATCGCTGTTGTTTGCTTCTCTCCATTATGCAAATACAAAACTCGATTAAATTAACTAATAATTAAACGAATTTACTGCTGTTTTTGAACAGAATCAAAATTAAATAATTAAAACTAGCGAAGTAAATTAAAGTTATAATGCAGTTGTGCAAACTAAAATAATTGGATACCATGAAGCTTACAGTTAGCTTTTTGGAATAGCCTGTACAATGAATTGCACAATATTTGTTATGGAAAATCTAGTGCAAACAGATGGTTTTAGATTTATCCTACAGTGATTCTTTTTTCCCCATATGAACTCCACAACATCAACAAAGGAGCCAAAAAGGTATGCGCTTCCTTTTAATAATTTTTTTTAATATGAATAGCCTTTTATCACTGGTGCGTTTACAAACATCAAAATTTCACAGACACCAGAACGCGTAATAATATTTTAGCTCATATTTGTTACCAAAATATTAAGACAGTCTATTACTATTATGGCAATAAAATCAAACAAATAAGAACAAAAAATGTTGGAAAACGTTGAGCTACATAATACATTTATTTGGCCCTTCGAGGAAACAGGCGTGTTAAGAAAATTAGACTACTATACAAGTCATTGACAAAACTTGTTATACGGGCAAATTACTAAGACACTAGCAACACTTTCGACGCTTATGTTTATATTCTTAACCAATTTACATACCTTAGAATAATAATAAATTAAAAACCACATTTATATTATAAACTGGCCACACAAACAAAACCGACAAAGAAGATAAAATATATTACCTTGATAACTCTTTGTTTGGGATCGTTGTAAACATAATCCTTATCTCTCTTGAATAACGGATAGCCTTTAACAATAACCTTTTCCGTTGACACCAACAGGTTGTTGGTTCTGGTACCAACAACCAAGTCCTTGGCACTAACGTAGACACAAGTCACAAATAATAAAACCAGTATTTCGGGCTTCATTATGATAACATCTTAGGTTATAGTACTGCACAGATGAGCGTCTTGAGGAAACTGTGTATCGCTTGACACCGTCTGACCTTGTTCAAGTGGCTTGACGTTTGAGTGCGTAATCTACGACTGCGTACAGATTAGTCACTCTTGTTTATTTCAATGATTATATACATACATAATGTATATAATACAACGGTATTTTAGTAGAGACAATGGCAAGTAGTACATCTCGGATATCTAGAAAGAGACGACCCTAATAATAAAGCATTAAAAATGTGACCAAAAAAATACATCTATATTTTTTTCGTAACTATTCTAGCTTAGATTATAAAAATTCATTACGTTACTATTTGCACGTGCCTCGGGTTAACGGAGCTCTTTACGTTCAAAAATTAATATGCATTTAACTAAAGCCTTTATACTTCATTGATGATAAATTAACCTTATTAATTCAAAACTTGAAAGATATGGTTCATTAGAAAAGTAAAATTGACGCTTAATTTAAAATTTTAATTAATTGGCCTCTGTTCCAGCTGTTTCAATATTCAATGTCCATTATTTGAAATAGGGTTTTTAAATTGAAAGTCGAGTAAATTTTTCGTTCATATATTGAAATTTAAGAAAAAGAAATTAATAGGTTGGAGTAAGAAATTAGGATCATATTATATTGTTTCAAAAAATGGCTTATATCAACAATTCGGTATATAATAAAAAAATTGTTGGGCAACTTCTTTTAAAAATTATTGACGTCATAAATGTTATTTTATATTTTTAGTTGAATGTCTTATTAGATAATTTGCAACACACATATTGTGAACAACATAACACAATCTCTCTCCAATATATATTCAAATCAACCTGAGAGAATGGTTGTTAGCCTCAATAATATTTTGGTTATCACTGCATTTTCACTAGAAAGCTTATAAATAAACATGCGTACAGGCCATTACTTACATGTCATTGTGTTAACCTGATTATGAATAATCCGCTTACAAACTCATTGTGAATTAATAAATCGTTTATTACAATTGCGAATAGACTTTCACCGACCGAAACCCGTAGCTTCCATATAAATGATGAAATTGCATTCACCGACAGACAGAAAGATTAACTGCCTACATGTTGATTTCCTTATGGTGCATTTAAGATAATTACTAGATGCGCACCTTTGGGAGGGCTCGTGTTTATTGGCGAAGCTCAGGACGTAAACACACTGTGCGGTAGTCACGGCTTTTAGATCCGAACTATTTTGTACAGTTCTAGAATGTTCTGTTTCGATAAGTGAATCAAATGTCATCGTATGGTTGGCGTGATTGTTATAGCTTGCTTAGTAGCATTGTCATAGTATTGTAGTAGCCACTAACTCATATTTAACTTTAATTTCAATTTTGTTGGTAACTTGGCTTTTATTATTGTATATTTTATTTGTTTTCAAAATAAAAAAAAAAACGAAATGAAAACTATTTGCTTTAGTTTTAATAGGAAAGACATTTATGTTTAAAAAATAAAAGAAGATTAAGCAAAATTTAGAGATATTTAACTTAGAGCTTACTTTATCGGCATGAGATTTTTTTTTAAATTTAGTGGCAAGTTTCAGCCATACAATCAAGCTATATCAGCACTAGTAGAGCAATAAGATCCAAGCAAGCAAAGATATTACATGTCATCACACATTTCTCGCAATAATCAAAATGTTGACACATGCAAATCACCTCCCTACCCTTACACTAATAACTCAAATCCAATAGCCAAGCGAAAATGAAAGAATATTCGCCTCACCACCGAGGGATCAAACGTTAAATCGCTTACAAAAAGACCGATTCGAGGTAGACTAGGGTCAGCACTAGCTCGGCAGGAGTTTGCTCCCCAGCATTAATAATTCAGGGCCTCTGGCGACTGATGGGCACGCCGCGTTACTGAGACTGCGGCTACCTGTGTTGCCAGTTGTAAATAGCACCCGGCCTACTCCTTTAATACCGTAAACATTTATTCTCTATGACAGTGACTTATGCAGTATTGTTTTGATCACGGATATACTGCGGGGCGGGTGGTTTATTCATTTACTTGTTCCTACAATTATCTGTTCGTGTATTTACAGATAGTGGTAAATTACATGTTTTTGATACGTTTTAGTATTTCTTGTGTTATGAAGTTAATGACTGCAATCGCATTTGATTAGCTTTTTCTTAATTCTCACCTAAAAAGGGAGTCTATTGTCGTTATTCCGGTATATATACCAACTGAAATTTTTCTAAAAGAAATACCCCAAAGAACTTTTTACGATCTGGATGTCGAACTCCGCATATCGCATATAATATTTTAAAGCAAACATCGTATAGCTAAACACAACGATGCAGACATTTACATCCGCAGGCCATACAAAATTGG
This sequence comes from Cephonodes hylas, assembly GCA_030295005.1. Taxonomy (NCBI): domain Eukaryota; kingdom Metazoa; phylum Arthropoda; class Insecta; order Lepidoptera; family Sphingidae; genus Cephonodes; species Cephonodes hylas. Next base: position 7,834,664 of record AP025372.1, on the reverse strand, counting down.
TCCGTACAGATATCCACTCCGTCGCCTTTTAAGCTTAGAAAGCTAATTTCGAAACCGTTAGGCTAATAACCTTTTTTATGTATGACTGTTTTTCTAAATACATATAAAGATATAAAAATAGTGGAGAAAACATAGCGTGATGAATACACAGAAATAAAAACGAAACCATTTATAATATTTTACATAAGATAATCTTCGCTTTATCAAATGTGAAACAAATATCATTATAAATTACAGTAGGTATTGTATTTCTTACACTTGTTTAAAAGTATTCATTATAATATTTTAAAAAATGTCAAATGATACCTGAATAATTTTATACTTGAATATCTTCAAGTTATTTCCCACAGCAAAAATCCTGATAATCAGATCTGATATACATACTTAATCACTGCCTTCAAAAATATCTTTTGAAATACGATATCATCAGCCGTACACTTTAACGCATGTTTCGTCAACGCTTTCATATGCAAAGTGCATTGAAATCTCACAAAGGATAATTATACTCTCTTTGTAAGGATTTGGAGCGTTGTACATCAAATTGCTGATGAAGTGCGAATCTCACAATCGTGCCCACGATTGTGTGCGGTGAGCGCTGGGTGTTATTTCAGACTCAAGCAGACACGTCATCGCTTTGATCTTTCCTGGACTTTTTGCCGAGCACTTGTTTAATGTGACGACAAATAACTCAAACAGGAACGCGGGAATTCTTTTTTGATTTTATCAAGTGTATACGAGATGTTTTAAATGCGAACTCTTCATTAGTGAGATCACCAGGCGGACTCGCCGTTTGTTGATCTTCGAGATTTGCATTTCTCTGTTTGCGGTTCGGAGTGATTACTTGGAAAATGCTTTCAAATATGCTAATGTGGGTGGCTCTTTGCTTTTTGCGTTTTAATTAAATATTTTAAGGAAGGAGAGCACGCAATTGATTTGCATAACGCACAAAGAAAATGACTTCAATATAACAGCAACAGAAAGGTTTAACGATGTGAAAGTGTGTCATTTCCTGGACCCGAAAAGTTGGACTGATGGACTTGCTTCTTTGTCTGTGTTAGCTTTTATATACGAGTGATTAATTTTAAGGCCCGTACTACAATACTTCATATTAAAAATTGTGTTTTTCGGTATGGTTACTTCGAGTTACCGACCCAATATAAACATTAAAAAAACATGATTTAAGACCTCCTTCCTAGATTATTTCAATTATGCAAAAATGTTGCAAAGTTTTCGTAAAAGATTTTTTTTATCTTTATTTCCTTCCCTGATATTGAAATGGCTTAACTTTCTTGCTTATAAACATTAATAATGTTGTTCATGGCGACGAAAAACTTTGCGAGAAAAATCCCATACAGGACGGCTGGCAAAGATAAGAGTGATCGTGGTAAAAATAGCAACAATAGCGGGGATAATTTAATTTTACCCATATTTAGCCGATTAAATAAATGAACCGCTTACCGTTCGCTCACATAAAACGTATTCAGCGCTAAATCTGCGCTTCCGATCTCCATTAGCTCATCAGTAGAACCGGAGTTCGGTGCAGATACTTTTATTTTAATTAAACGGCTAGCCAAACGGTGCTGCAATCCCAGACCGTTGCTATTTTCGATATCCATACTTCAATCAGCCGCCCGTGGAAGTAAAATCGAGTAAAATGCATGCGCCGGCCCGTCCATTTACCGTGATTGAACCGGTACACAATAGACCGACGGTCGTCACAGCCAGACGAGGTAGTTCGGATAAATTGGCGGATATATTTTCGGATATCCGACTATATCGTTCAAGTAAGTACGCTCATCTGAAATGAAAGTTGATGAGTTCAACCGTAGCGCATGAGTTTCCAAAATGATATCGGTTGGGAAGTACGCTTTAAAATTTTATGATCTTTATGAGTATCAGAAAATTATAGTTCTCTTTTTAAATATTTTATGGGGCTTCGTCATAAACTGAAGAATAGCTTGTTTGGAGAGTATAGATACTTGCGAAAAGTTTTAGTGTCTTAGATAAATAGCACAAGTAAATAACTTGTACATTATGTTTTAATTTTAATGTCTGACAGTCTTATGAGAAAAAATTAGCTAAGTATAGTTGTCAAATTGAAATAAAAAAAATAAGATTGAACCAAGCAAAAATAATTATGCAATATGTTTATTAGAATTCTTTTACATTTTATTTGTTGGCAGAAGCTTTTTTCTCGTTGATAAAATAATCCTCAAAATGGCTTTCGTAATTCAAGTCCACACTACCCACTATACTTTACATTTCAAGTGTTGTCCGGGTAGCACGTACAAACTCTATTTTATTAGGGCACCAGACAGATACAAAATAACACCCGTCCTCCCGCGTAACAATGTCGTACAACACAAACAATATTGTAGATTAATTCAACTGTTTTATGTTGCATAATACCTCGAACCAATTGACCGCCCCAATATTCGTATAATACGATAGTAATTGAGTGAACTGTCCGTTAAACCGAATGCATCAGCCTATCCCCCTTTGCCGAGGCGAATTGATATTTCCTCTTTCCAACGAATACATAGTTAATTGCGTTTCCGGACGTCACTCATTGTTTGAGTGGCGCACGTTGAATATTAATGTGTTATTAACTCGGCTTTTTGTTACTTTGTTAATGGCCTGTCTAAATAGTACACACGTGTGTGCAATGTGTAAGGGTTAGGGAACATCTATTATTGTTTCTGAGGAATAATTCACTTGAGCTGATTCTATTAACTGGAACTGGTGGATCGATCGGACCTTTCCGGCTTATTATTTATTCCTTTATAACAACACACGGTTTGTAATAGACAAGGGTAGTAAAATATAAAAAGTGGTCTTATGAATAACAAAATACGTAGTTGTTTACCATAATTATTGCTTATTTGAAGTGAAAATTATATACAACATTAGAACCATTTTTTAAATTTGCTACTTTAAAACTAGCAAAGGTCTTGTCAACTTCATTTTAAATAATTGTTAATCTATGTTTTATTAAAATACCTTTATACGTTTGTGATTAAACTTCAATCAAAAACCTAATCTACTAAAGTTGAATTTGCTATTCATGAGTTCCTTTCAACGCGATTTTCTAATTTACGTCTCACACATGCATGTATTAAAATTACAATTATTAGCGCAAGCTCAGTCTTCCTATAAACCTCAATCGGCTATCGCAACCAATATATTGTGAATTCAAAACATTGACAGGTAATTAGGAAGTCTATGGGCAGAACATCCATCAATACGGACAGGTCGGTTTAAGGAGGGTTCCGTTTCTAAATTACTGAATCGAAACTCATTTTATTTCGCCTTCGTGAAAACTTAGTCGCATGCGGAAGTAATTTTGCCATTTCGAATGGTGAACAGACGTTCGTGACGTTGAAATGCATAGAGTATAATTTTTCTAAATTATATGGTGCTTTTTGTAATTCACTTTTTTTCTTTTTTTTTTGTACAAGGCAGCGGTGTGCACGGACAAGAATTTGCTAAATTGCTACATTTGTAGTTAGTGTGATTAAGAAATTAGTGTTTGTCTCCAATTTATTTGTTTTTTTGGTCATCTATAGAATATGTATATTGTATAGTCAGACAACTAAACAAAGATTCGGGGGTGACCCTGGATAAATTGTACTTTTACACAGGTAACGTCTTCGTGTTGCTACTGATGATGGTAAAATCAATAACAATTTGTTCATAATGTGTGCCAACCGGGGAACTCTCAGTCCAACAAATTCGAGCTTACGTTGATTTCTGTTATTCAAATATTCACTATAATTATATATTACTATCTTTTTATGGTTTCCAGATAGAAGTGTTTGAAATATTATAATAATCATTTTTTATCAGTTGAGTAATTACGTATTCAAATTTTCATACTTCTGAGTTGCAACTCGAAATTTTTCATGAACAGGCAATAGATGGCGCTACACGCTTAGATAATAAAGATAACTAGGCACACGAAGTCATACTTATTAAGAAATATTTATTAAGGCGTTTTGCATTGTTTTTATTATTTTTATTTATTATTAGACATTATTAGACTAATACTAATCAGTAACCTAAATTAAATTTGCAAATAAAATATTTTTCAAAGACAATTAAATCTTAGCTATACATTTGGACATAGCAGAGATTAAGTGTCCACGACCAATAAGATTAGCTAAAATACATCCGTAATACAAGTCGACTTTTCTATAAACTCATTGAGTCACTGCAGCAAAATGTTCACCGTTTATAGCAATTGTGGGGCGTAATTAAGTGATTTTAATAATGCGACAATAAAGATTCGTATTTATTACGTTGCGTGGCGGACATTAATGTCGGAAAAATAATTTCATTTTAGTAAAGCAACGTGTACGCGATACGCGAGCGTTGTAAATTATACGTTAATTATATCGGAGCGCTAGTGTTTCACTTGAACAACACCAATAAATATGGCCGACAGTGTAAATCAATAATTCCCCATGAATATGCATGTGTGGCGATTGTTTCGGAAGATATGTAAGTGAATAGCGTAAAAGGTACTGGGTACGGCACAAACAACAATTATGGTTTGAAAAATTCTTCATTTGATCAAAACACTAAGTGTTGAAGAAGAAAGTTTGTTATCTAAAAAAACTAGAATGCATCCCAATACATTTGGGATAAACGTTTTATTTTGGTACGGAATGTACTGGTTTAAATAGTTTACAAATCTGGCGGTAGGGGTGATTACTTAACGAATGAAGATTTAGAACTTAACATATTATTGTACCTTAGTAAAGTCAACTCCGTTTAATGAAATACGTATCCCACAAGTCTACAACTTGTTCTCTTTTTTACCTATATTACTAAAAGTTTTTTTTAATGACATGGGCTAGTAAAAATCAAAATTAATCAAAAAAGGTAAGAAACTAAACCCTAAATAAATTCTATAGCTACAGGTCATTGGATAGTGGTGTGTCGCGCTAGAGCACTTGATTAATCGAAAGTATTGAATGCTCCTTAATTAATGGGCAGAAGCCTTAGGGGACTTGACTACCCTTCGCTGACACAGTTTGAAAGTTAATTTATTTTTCCTATAAACATGATCTTTCGAAGCAGCGTTTTCGCTAAATTGTTAGAAATGTTAAAAAATTTAAAAATGTATACGAAAGAGTTGCCGTCTACTCTTATATTCTTTCTGAAGACATATTGTGTTTATTTTTATTTAAATCATCATTGATCATTATTTAAAATTTTAAGAAATGTTAAACATTAAAATTTTTAAAAAATGTTAAGAAATTTTATGAGGTGAGGATTGATAAAGAATAGGAATAACAGAAACAGCCTTTGTTTGTTATGTTTAATGTTATACATTATGCTTTGACATATCAATGTAAAAACTTGTGCGACAGCACTCGATTGATGTAAAAATTACGGATAAGTTTGACAAGAACTTAATAACGTGTATATTGAAGTACTTTTTATTCAAATATGTTATGAAAAAGTTTTTTTATTTCATATGGGTGTAGCGAAGCGATCGTTATATAAATAAACTACATTATGATGTTAATTAAGTATCGGTAATATTATAGTAAAAATGTAATATACTCCTATGTACATAATAAATGCTTTATTAAAGAAGACGATGTAAAAAGTTTTCGAAACCGACGTGTCTGCATGAACATTGAACAGGTGTTGTAAATAAGCTCCTAAATAAGAAAGCGAAAAAATGTTTGTAGGTACCGCGTACTATTTGGTGCTTTATAGTCTCTAGGTATTGTTATGGGATCAAGGTTTAAGTATATACATATTATACTAATATCATCTTCATCATCATCTAAAATGGATTATTGATTAGCCCCCATGCATTTTTTTAGGCTGGGAATTGCAAAAAAATGTTTTGCTATTGAGATTTGAAAGACAAACAAACTAACTTTCGCATTCACAAAATAAGCATTATGAAATTATAAAATCGCGTCGATAGTGCCACTATTGTATTATAATGAAAGGTATATTTGCAAACCATAAAAGGAACAGATAAATTGTAAATATGACGCGCACGATTGTATGGAGCCCGTGTACAATCATAGAATTACAATACGGTGTGAATTTCAAAGGCGTTTATGTAAAAACGGATTACAAAACAGATACAAATCTCATTCTCGGCCCGTTCCACTGGAGATTTCCATCAGAAAGGCGATTATTATATAAGCGTCGCCATCAGCTTTGTTAAAATCATATTACAATAAAGCTACACGCGAAGTATAGGTATAATACTTTAAACACGATCGAGAGGTTGGTGTCGTATTGTTAGAGATAGATATTTTGTCTTTTATTTATTCGTTTAAAAAGGGTTGTTGTATTCAAAATTGGTAGGGTTCATTTTCGTTGTTAGTTGCTTAAGTATTCGCCTGAGTCTATTCAAACTGTTTATTTTCTCGCTGTGAATTACTTTGCAGAGATTGAAATAAATTGCAAAAAGGCTTACAAGATTCTAAATAGCCGATGTTGGTGTTCGTAAACTTTGAGTTTTTAGATAGGTTTTTGTCTTTGTCTATTTAAACTGTTCATTATCTACTGGCTCTGACTACTGTAACAGAATTTAAAATTCAACGTATATTATTCCGAATTTGTCTGAGAAATGAAAAAATCACGAGTCATAGAAACGAAGATCGGTCCAAAACGTCTTACAGTTTATATTGATTTAATTTATTTCTGGTAATTCCATAATATAAATCTCAATCGCTGCGTTTCAATTATTTCTGACAGAAAATGTTAAAATTTTATTTCCCGACCAGGGAACTTAACCAGAGTACTTTCAAATATGTGCCTTTGCTTACGGAAAAAAAGTGCAACATCAATGACATTAGCGACATTATTTATTTACGTTTATTTTTCCAACAAATTAAGTGAATACAAAAATTAATAGTAATTATATAAACAAATGTACTGGTGTGATCAGAAACATAGAGTGGGTGGTCACAGTTACTGTGAAACTTAAGGCTGTCTGTCTTTTACTAACTTAATAAAAGCTTTCAATAAATAATAGCTGGTATTACGACATGGCCCTACCATCGCGTGGTTATCAGCGGTCCCGACACGCGATCTACGAGAATTATATTTTTACTTGCTGAAAAGTATATGCGTAGAGGCAATAAAATATTTAATGGTTACACTACACGATGTCCCTGTTTTATTGTTCTCGAAATTGCCATGTCACTGAAATATTTTATTAAACTCAAAATTATTTTTATTTATGGCCTGGTAATTGATTTTTGTGACGAGTAATCGAGTTTTATGACAGTATTTCTAGGTACTTGAAGTAATCTAGTTATAGGATCCTTTGAATAAAAAAATTTTGCGCTGTGTATGTCGTATTCAGATTATTTGAAATTGAAACTAAAAAAAGAACTTTTGGAAAATGCATTTTCAATAAAAGTGGTCAAAATTAAAATATTTTTAATCTTTCTAATTTTGTTCTAAAACACTTGATGCATAGCCAATATTCGATGTCATGCCTTTTAGGAATATATTTTAGTTTTGATTCTCTAGTTTCATACAATGACTTTAAAAATCTCTTTTTAAGGGGGGAGACTCATGTAAATGCCTCGAAATCGGTCATTTTTTAATATTTTTTTTAGCAGTGATAAAATAATTTGATTGATTAGAACTTTTAACACAACTTTATTTAATATTTTAAGATTACAAAAAAAAATATTTTTTTGTTTTTTAATTTAAAATGGCGGCTCAGCATGAGTTCTTACAGGCTGCCTCCGACGCGAGGTCCAAAACTGCTCCATTTGTCACTCATCAACCGTTGATCTGAAACACAAAAACAAAAGTTATTTTTTCTCAGGACATATAAACGGAAAGGATAAACCTATAAAATTCGATAGAAAACGATAAAATCCAATATAAAATCAGCCTTAAAAAAAAAGTTACGATTTAGGGCTATTTTTTTTATCCTTTTGACCCCAAAAAAATAAGTAATCAACCTGAAATACCTAAAGTTTTAGGTTTATCCTTCCGGTCGTGATGTAGAGAAAGGCCTCACCAAATTTCAAATAAATCGGTCAATAATTTTTTGAGCTACAACACGAGCAGTTTTTCAAAAAGTAGTTTCGAGATAATCGCGTTTAAAGTTTCAGTACAGGAAAATGAGCAGTTTTACTGAATTATTAATTACTTACCGACTAATTTGCAATTCCAGGTCCATATAACAGTCCTTCTGCCTCCTCAAAAAGCAGATTTTCATCTATTTGATGTTGTCTGCGAGCTGAACGAGCATCTTTGGTCTCTGAAAGGCTTTTACGATTCTGTCGGGTTATTCGCGCCTCGTCTGTACTATCCGCAAATATCTTAGCATAAGTGCCAATACTCAGATTCAGAAGGTTAAAAGGACCTGAATTTATTGTTTTATTACCACATGGACATGTGACAACAATTTTAAAACCAAGACCTCTGGAACCACACTCACTGAATTTTATCTTCTGATTACAAACCGAGCACTTCACAATTTCAGACAAAGCTGTAAACACTGTAAAAAATTCAATTATCCTGTACCCGTGTAAAGGATTAGTTATGATATCTTCACTATCACGGGCATGCAGTTTTTTTTCCACTGGCACTGTCATTATGGCTTATACTGGCTTCGAATTTTTCACCTTCTTTATTGGCGAATTGATTGCCCTGATACTTTCGTTTCCGGGAGTTATTCCGTGCAATATTCTCACGTGTACCTTTTTTATAATTCGGCATTTTTACTTTTCAAAATCGACTGAACACGAAGAATTCTCCAGCTAAACTAAATATATTTCTTGACTAACGGTTATTCGTCTACTAATGTTACACGTGTGCAGGAACGTAAATATATATATATATATATATATTATATATATATTAAATATATATATAATACATCTACACAAAGGGATTTCCTGGGATTGAATGAAAGAAATATTTCCAGTTATTATAATAGAAAGGTCCTTTTCAAGCGCTCCGACTACCTGGCTCGTTACTTGACAATACTTACTCCGGCCCGCTCCATTGTATTAGCTATAACTTTGTAAATAATCGAGATTTTTTTTTTCCGGCTCGTCAGTACACGCTCAACATAGTATACTTTCAGAATATCGAAAAAAAAAAAAATCGATTTTTTGAAAATTTTACATGAGTCTCCCCCCTTAAAAGTTACTGTTGGGTTTTTTTATTAGATTTAAAAATGTACTTCTTCTATGACTTCATTTATTATACATCCAGTTTGAGGCCCCCAAATTAAAATTCCAAAAAATATCCTCAAGATTTAGCTTACTATAAAACTAATTTAATACTAGGGTAATTCCGGGGGAGATGGCCCTAGTAACTTGAAGGCTCAACTGTGAAGGAATTATGATGAATAAATACAAAAATCATAGAGAAAATTAAACTTTATTTATAATTATTATTGAAATTTAACGATAAAACACTTTAAATAATGAAAGAACACGTAATATAAAAGTTTTTAAAAAAATTAGGACTGGCCATCTCTCCCAAAGTGTCCGGGAGAGACAGCCATAGTGGCTGGGGAAAGATGGCCAGTGCTTTTTTTGCCCTTGAGATGTTTTGACGCCTTTTTTTCTTAGTACCACAGTAAGAACACATGTCCTCAAACTCGGTACAATTTTCATGTACCCAGAACATGCAAATATTGCATTGTATCATTAATTTTCTCTTCCCGTTGACCGGATGGCTTTTTGTTTTCATTTTTCGGTGCCAGATTGCGAAATACTTTCTGCTTGCGAAGAAGGCGATGTGGCTACGATACGGCTGTAAATAAAGTTTATAAAATTTCTATACACGGGTGTGTTTTATTAAATGCTGGTATTTAATGTGTTTTTTGATTTATGATTTATTTGATTCATGTCGCATAAAATGTATACTTAAGAGTCGAAAAACCTTCTTTTCTAAAGTCTTTTGAGTTTAGAAAATCGAGAATATAGTTCTTTCATCGGGACACCACGAAATCGGAGATATCTTTCAAAACCTTTTTGTAAGTACTTAATATGTAAAACCCTTACCTTAACTCGAATGTGTCTTAAAAAAATAAAGTCAAATTACTCACCTTTCAATTATTTTTTCGAACAAAAATTCACCGACACTTGTTGGCCGCGGTCACGTGAACCGAACCAAATCGTAAGTAGTGCTGCCTAGTAATTATTTCCTGAACTTTTATCGATTGGCCATCTCTCCCGTACGGCCATCTCCCCCGGAATTACCCTATATGTTCTTCTAGGGTATGTTTTACAATATTGCCCGGTCGAATGCAAAACGTCAGTTTCATTGAGGAGCTCCCATCATTGGCCACACCTCAGTGACCTCACTGTGGGGCGCGACTGGCGAATTAGCCAGTCACTGTTTTGTTTACATTTACACGTCAGCAATTTAACGAACCGCCTAGTACAGATTTATAATGAGCTTAAACGTTGCGTGGTCGGCTAGGGTAATTCGTGAGCAAATTTGCGAATAGATGACATTGTAAAAATGTGATTAGTTTTACACATTTATGAGGATGAGGTGTGCAGATGTGTAAAGTTTTTGATGGTGTCACGCACTACATAGATACAATACATAGAATAGAAGTAGAATGTTTTGTACACCATATAAAAATGTGCATAGGTTTAATAATAACTAAATAAGGTAGTGTCGCAAATGGCGGCTTTGTCCTCCTTCTTTTATTATTTAATGTGAACAAGATCCAAAATAAATATATAAATTCGTCATTATTTTAAAATTACCATCTGCGTGTTATTAATTATTTAATATGAAAACAACCGATTTTATTTTAAATATATGAGAAGTGACCTGGTAAAATCACTGTATAGCTTTCGAATCAGAAGCAAATGCGAATTAATCACGCCAGAATTTGTGCAGAAAGGGGCCACAGAGGTTAATCTAGGAGGGAGAAGCCAACGTCAAGCGAGAATCAAAATTAATCCGAAGATTAGCCGCTAGATTTGAAACTAACCTCATTGTCTCTAGGTATACTGGTTAATAAGGGTTTACGTAGAATATTACACATAAATATGTAACTATATTTGCGATCTTCTAATCGGTTATTTTTTTTATTTGGAATGGTATACTAAACATAAAAACGTTGGCATTCCATATGATGTTTATAATAACACATACTATAATTTACTGTATGCTACATATTTTTATTTATGACGAAGTTCTCAGAACAAATACCCTTAAATCTTAGTAAATCGCTGGCCTAAGACTTAGGCTAAAAAATCATATATATCATTTAAAATGACACTAGATATTCAAAAAGTTTTTTTACCCCATCTAACTTGAACAAAAATACAACCGTCGTATCTTAAGCTCTCACAGCGGAATCGCAACTTTTTATCCCATAAGAAGTGGGGAATATCGGGATCCTCTGTCAAAAGTGCCAATATGATATACCGACACCCTTATCGGCGCCTTCAAGTGTTGGTCTAAGGGTAGATAAGGACTTCACTCCCGTGTTTTGCCAAGGGCGCGTGAAATTTGCAGATACTATGGACGAGGGATCATGGGATAATAAACCGGGATGGATTTATTGAGTTTGTTTTTTATGACGTATTGAAAAATGAAACGAACCAACATGGTGGTTTTTCGAAAGAGGATACCGAGAATTATGTGCATATATGTTCCTAACTTTAAAATAGTAAAACTATAATTTATTTTCTGTCATAAGTATGTATTCGGGTATAAAATACTTGATCATGTTCATATTATAGTATGTACAATACATTCTGTTATGTCTGCAAAAGCGACAAAAATATTGATTTCTATGCTAAGTAAATAGCAATCAAATCTATGTGAATGCAATTCAAATATGTTTGTTTTCCTTAAAGTATCACATATAAATTAAAAGAGAGAAAAAAATGCTCATTTGTCATTTATTCTTTAAATAAATTTTAATCACTATAATCTCTCAAAAAAGCCAATACAAAAACTCCTCAAATCCTCTCGACAAACGAATTAATTATGAGCAAATAAAATGACATTGAAAAAGCCGTGTTTGTGTTACGAATCCCTCGAGACTTGCTGGGGTGTCGGGCCCCCGAAATGCACCAATTAGTGGTAAAAGTAAAAATGTGCAGCAGAGGAACCACGCATTATCCGACCCCCTGGGGCGGCTGTGGGTCCCACGTGGCCCTTAATACTGTTTCTTTGCTTAGAGGGTAGTTAGTTTCACTTTCATGTGGTGCCCTTGTTAAATCTATATTTCTGTATTAATTTTAGACAGGACTTTTTTCAAGTCGATGAGCTGTGCAACTATTGAATCGATTTGAATAATTCTGTTTTATTATTCTCTTTGTATCTTGTGTTCCTCGAAGTGAAACCAACCTGGGACAACTAGATCGCTCAGCGCTGTTTTGTGCCGCGGTACTGTCTTGTGACGAGTCAAGTCATCGTCATTATGTAGTAACATAATATAAGTTTACCCGAAACAAACCAAGGCTGCCCAGTTTGAAGGCATTACGAGAAAAAACATTATCAGCTGAAGTGTTTTACATATATACCGATTAAGTTAATTTTTATCTCTCAGTATCGTCTAATTTTTCATGTTCGCACGAGTAAACCATTAACTTTTCTGAGATAAAATTTAATGTGTTTGTGAGATTAATAGGTGCTGCGACATATTACGTTTCACGGTAAATGTACTTAAGTAAATAAATCCCGTACCTATCATTAATCTCTTGAATTTATTGGCTGGTAGTTGGAGGAGAATTTTTCTAGAACGTGCGAGGGCGGCGGACATATTTATTGCTTTAAAAAGGGAGAAAAAACTTAATTGTGGCGAGTTCTTTTACATTTTGTACAAGCTCTACAATAATTATGGGATTCCTTTTTTGTACGGTGTTGACATGGCTTTATCGAGAGATATGCCTGTAATCCTGTCAGCGAGAAGCGTATCTTTTTACACATAAAAATAATCGACCATCTATTAACTGGCATCTAATTCTTTTGAACAAATTGGAACGGGTGGGCGTGAGGAGATTGCCATCATTTGTGTTCCTTATTAGACGTTTTATTTCACAGCCGATGGAGGAAAACTTCGTGCTTCAATGAACGAGAAAGGGAGCGTTTTGTCGTAAAGTAAAAAGATCCACCCGGGTAATGAGAATATTTCGAAATGAGATCGTTTTCCTGGACATTTCTTTTCGGGATTATGAAAAAACGAATAATCTTGGTATTGGTATCGAGCGGTTCAGGTACGCTGCGACTTGCGAGTAACAGAATAAAGTAGGGAAGTTATTTGACTGTTGTGTTCGGAAATGTTTGCTGTGAGCAATTCGGAAGCGGCGAGACATCAAGCCCGGATCGAACTGCCGATGTCGCCTGACGGAGAGGTTTTTACTGTACTCGGGGGAAATTTGCCGATTCCCGCCGTAAAGCCGTGTTCACGTTCGTGAAAACATGAAACAACAATTGCTCGTTGTTTTGCACAGAGCCGTGATGTTGATTTTACTTATGTTCCTCGTCGAGTGAAGCCGACGCGCCGACTTCCACGTCGTAAAATGGACAACAAAACGCCTTTATACGTGTTGTCCGCATTGCTGAATGACTTTAACGCTCTATTTACTGTCCTGCTTTACTGATATTACGTTTCTGAATTTCAATTGGCAATTTTTGATGTTTGAATTTTTTAATGAGTGAACTTTGTTTATGTTTTGATTGCTTCGAATGCTTAAAGGATGCAGATGAGTTATAAATTTACTTTTTATAAAATTAATTACATATGTAAATCTTAGAACGACAATACAGCACTAAAGGAGCATTGGTGAAAAAAAATCATATCATTAATGTAATTAAATAATAAATTAAACACAAAAACCACATATCTTTATACATGCAGAAAGAGCATGCATTTTTTACATAAAAAGACAGGGCTCAATCATCATCAACCTACAACATCACTTTATCTAAAATACCGACGAGAAATAGAGTATCAATTGCTAAGAACCTAGTACTATTATTTTTAGTTGAATGATCTTGAAATCATAAGCATAATGATATAGCAATGTTAACGCTTACTGCAAAGATACCGTAATCGATACGCCAGTCGAAAGAATTTTAAATGTACCCTGGAGTCATGCGCGATTTGTAGATGTTTCAGATAAAATTGAAGCCTGCATACTTTGAATTCCCGTTTTAAAGGTTGAATCGTGAAGAGTTAAGATAATCTTAATTAGATCCTACGATAGTATTTATCGTGCTAATTTATGGTATGTCTCTGAGACTTGTGAATTAAACCTTTAAGGTTAATATATATATATTGTAATAGAGATGCTAAGTTTTTAATTTTCGTATAGTCAATTTAGAAGAATCAAATCAAAAGACGTGCAGTAGAAAAAAGTAGTCTGAATATTTTTGATGTGTTGAATAGGCAGTTCCTGTTTCTATTTCAAATTTAAGAAAAATTCTGTATTGCTTACTAGTTAACTTATATAATATAATAAATAATTTGTTGATTATTAAACTAGACATATTCTTCTTGAGCTCACAATTGTACTATTTCTGTGAAATAGGTAAATCATTTATGATGAGGCGTCATATTGGCCTTTGATTTTGAAGAACAAAAGAGTTTACTTTACCTCCTGCAAACTACATGTTATTTTTTTAATAACAAAGACCGCTCCACACGCACATCCCAAAATAAAATAGTCAAATGTGAATTATGTGTGTGTTAATAAAACATCGAATACATTTGTGTATCGATATTTTTTCAATGTTTGTATCTCGGCGGGAGTTTACACGAACATTTCCCGGTTCGATTCAATCCGGTGCGCTAGTGTGCGCTGCATGTGGTGTATTGGCTAACTGAATTATACGTCCCACGATGAAATAGGACGCGTGTCCGAATGTCCGTGTTTATGTTATTGCTGTAACTGTTATTACGTTTGAGTAAATTAAATAGGGCTTTGTGAACGAATTTGGGTGGTATAAATTGTTTTTTTTAGGCTAGGCAATGGATGGTCCATTGTAATGGAACTAGGTGGTAAAAATGGTTGGGACAGAATGTCAACGAGCTAAATTACTTTGATTATATTCCTTTACCAGTTAAAACAGTTATGCTGACCTAAGGCTAATCGGAAATACAGAGGCTAGTCTACGCATATCTTACATGTATTGTGTCCTAGGGATAACAAAAATGTGTCACATTTTACAATCTAAATAAACTGCGCCGTTGATGTTACTATCCCGGTACAGAATAGTCGCACTTAGGGAGATATTTTACAATGCGGGTCGTTATTAAATTAATGATTCAATTCCCTTGTGTAGTTATCAACTATTACGCACTTACTTAGATTATAATAACCTAGATAAGAGTCAATCAATTAAGAATTTTCTAGAGGAAGTTTCTTGGAAAGGTCTTGTGTCTGATGTGCTACCGACTGATGAGCGTGGCTTAGTAAAGCAAGATCTTTATAGATGAGCAGGCTTACTAACGTACGTACCAGCCGATTATCGACTAATGAATAAATAGTGTAAACATGCATATTTTTATTTATTTATTTAAAAACTTCATACACAAAACTGTATATAGGGGGACTTAATGCCGGTGGCATTCTCTACCAGTCTACCTTAGCGTGGTGGAGAGATGAAGTATAGTTGTTGTGAAATAAAAAAACAAAAAGAAGATACAAATATATATATATATATATATATATATATAAGCTTATTAAAAATATAGATATACATAATACATAGATATATACACATATATACATATAATAAAAATATATGCAAATTAATATAAGTAAATAAATACACTTCACCTCAACAAGAAGACTCTGCTAGTTTATTGAGAAATAGATCTCGGACTCTCATTTTGAACGAATGCCGTGTTGTGGACGTCCTTATTTCGACATTTATTCGTCCTTATATACATACATTGAATATTATAATATAATCCTCGCTATCATTTTCAAAACAGGAGAGGTCACAATACACAATGACCTCACTCTTAATTAAAATATTCTTATGGTAACTCCAGCATGTGTGTCAATTAAAAGCATTAATTATAGATTTTAATTAGCATATTTTGCAGTCATACGATATGCTTGTTAACGTACGTTTTCCCAACGTTTTTAAACAGATGTTCATTAAAGTTAATTCGCTACTGAAACTCTTCAACTGTAAACAGGCATTCTTTGTGGAGCTTGCGGTGACGGCTCGCTCATTCGTGAATCGCTTAATTCGCATAAATTGCTGTATTCAGCGCTTCAGCGATTTCAAGCTGTTCCAAAAGCAATTAAGCGATGCAGCAATTCTGCTGTCGTGTTTGTACAATGGAGCTTTGAGGAAGAAAATGACTAACCAGCAGTACGCCAGGGTAGTGAATCTCGTGTGCAATTTGCAGAATTTGTGTTTGGTTTAATCTGATTTGACTATTGTGATATCAGATTGTAGGAATACAAGGTACAGCTAGAAAGAAGATTGCAGTTAGCAGTTAATGTTATATGAGTATTGAATCGAAATCGCACTCTTAAATGGTAGAGTGCATGAGTGTAGTTAAAGATTGTTTGTGGAATGTAAAAAATGGTTTCCTGTATCTAATTAAAAATCTGCTTGATTAAAAAAATCACACAATGTTTCATTCTTTGGCATTTCTAAGTGAAGTGGTTTTATTAATGTTAATATTGAAATTTTCTTACAAAGTAGGTACTTTTACATCGACATTTGATTGAATGCTAAGTTCTAAAGCGAAAATACTTTTGTCAGAATAGTATAAAAATAATTCCCTTGGTTTTTGATACTGACGGCGTAATACGTGCAGATGACCACAATCTATTTTTTGCTTTAATGATAAGAACTTTGTTACAAAAACGAAGTCAGCACCAGTTCACTAAGTTTTCGTCACTATCATAGCTGCCTTCAAAAAGGAAATCTGCCGAATGCTCGGCGTTCTTTGACGCAGACACAAAAAGTCTTTACCCCGTCCCGCTTCACTAAAATTTTGCAGGAAACTGGCGTGTTATTAGGCAAGGTGCCGCCCGTCTCGAGCGTCGGATGTATTCAACTAGGAAGGCAATTTTCTCTTTATGACGTGCCGTAGAGAGCGTTTGTATTAAGCAAATACAGTGCCCATTATTCGGGATCGTTTTGTGAATTACGCCAAATTAGATACGAAATGTCGTGGAGAACGGATTTGGGTTTGTTTTGAGAGAGCAATGAAACTTCTTAGTGATAAGAATGTATGTACTTCGTGGAAAAACATAAAAAGCGTGGTGTTAATGTTTTCCAAATTTTAATAAGCATGGTTTCTGCACTAAGGAAAAAAAATGATTTATTTAAGTGGTAAATTATTTTGTTGTGGGGCTTAAAGGCTTTGTCGTAGATTTCATTTAACTTAACAGATGTCTTCATCTTCAACTATTTAAATGCTTTATTTTTTTGTGCACCACTATATATTTAATAGTGTAATAGGTACTAATTTTAAAACTGGCACGTAGGAAAGCCTATTATTAGCGACACACGTAAATTACTTATTTCGTTGCACCAAGTTTTATTATTAGACACTGCAGTCACGTTGTCGTAACATAAAAAAAATTCGAATTTGACGTCGTTAATTTCAAAATATGAACTGCTTAAGTCAGACCGTCCCAACCTTTTTATGGACACCGTAAGAAAACTGATTAAATTTTTCTTTATTCGTCTGGTGTTTTGCGATAAAGCGTCTTGTGGTTTTATAATATTTTAATACGGCGTGTACCTGTGTAAAACCTGATATTAAATACTCTAGAAGTAAGCGCTAAATTTTTACGTGCGCTCTCCTGAAAAAGTATTTAAAACTGCAAAAGCCGTATATATTTTTATACTGATTTTTTTTATGCTTGACGGCAAAAGTAAGCATTTTTCCATATTGATGCATCAATAGATGCAAGGTCATCTTTTATAATTTTGCGGCTTAAAAAGCGTAGATTCCGTACTATCTTTGTAATAACAGGTTCAAGGGAAAATGCAGTGCCATTAATATATTACTGACTGAGGGTGTGGATCAGGCTCATGTGGTGAAAAAGTGTTCATAAACTCAAAGTTATTTCAAGGAAGTATCAAATAACGTGGGGCGAAATGATATTTCCTACCTTCCACTTAAACCTAACCTTACACTTAAATGCTCACTCCGTACTAACAGCCTTTATAAATTACAAAACAAGCCCTTAAAACTTGCTCCCGACTCCTTTCAAAATGTAGCTAACCACAATTATTTGTGCAGCCGGAAAGCAGACGTCCTCTTTTCTTTTAAAAGCCATTCTGTTTCAATCTAATCCCGCCGGCGGAGTGAGAGGTACCGAGTAATAGTCCCGTTTGCTTTTCAGTTGGTGCTTCAATGCGATTCCGTAAATATAACCTCAAATGTGCGACTTAAAAGTGGATTTTGGATGGAAATTGAAAACGGCTATATGAATATTATCCCGGCGCGAGGGATGGTTGAATTTTATGGACTCTACTCAAAGTGAATGCGGATCGCGAACAGACTTAAACAGATTGTCTAGTCTGCAAATGTTGTGTTTATGTATTTAATGTTTTGGTCGCTTTTATTGAATTTGCGTTATATGCATTCCTTTATATGAATTATACTAGTAAACTGATGGTCAGATTTTTTCTTTTACTCTAAGTCAGTCCTACTTTACGATTCTCTTATTCTTGGTTTTTTTGTTTCTATTTTGGATCCATATTATCCATAATTTTGCCCATTTTAGATATAAGTTTCTTATGTATTTATACTATTAAGACCTATGTAAGTAGATAGCAAATTCTCAAATGTAAATACCTTACAGATCATTATAAAATTATAGAATTACCCTTCGTTTATTTCCGCACCAAGCAGGCTTTCTACAAGAGGTTTTTGGTAGATATTGTGTGCATAGCAAATTGTAGGGCGTCAATGCATTTATTAGTTCTAGTAAATATCAAAAGTGAGTCACACTTGGGCAACCGTTTGAGAAGTCTTTATGAATGGAAGGTGTGGAAGTATTTAGAACTTATTAGCAAGCGCATACTAATTGAGAAACGGACAGGAAACGAAAGCGGTGTTAAACGATAAAAGGAAGCCGTATTCCTCTGCAAATTTTAAAACATAACTTGCATTGGCTCGTTTCTATCATTGAGTAAATATTATGTAACACATAATCGACTGATACTGCCTCGTGCAATAATGAATTCGTGAAATGCATAGGCCTTAATCTATCACGTTAGCGTAGTAGGGGTTAGGGGAGTACAAATCTAAGGAATTTCTAAGAACTTTTTGGATGTGCTGGTTTACTCATTGTGATTACACACATAACTTCAAAAGAGGTTTGTGCTTGGTATTTGATCCCACGGCCACTGAGATTCTCGACCATGTGCCTAAATCTTATGTCCATTACCCCACTTTGAAAATATTTAGTAGGTACAACAAATTGTGGTGATATGACAACTTCTCTCTAAAACCGTAATATATGTATTTCAATGTACATAAGTTAAGTTCCTTCAAAATATAAACATAAGATGAAAATAGATGTGACTACAATTTTAATGTTGTTTTTAATGTACATCTATTCCTGTAGGGACAATATAATTATGGTCCATGACGAAGCTCTTTCGCAAGCAGTCAAATATTTACGCACTTCATATATACACGGTAAGCCCTTATAATTCTAGAAGGTTTATTACACCATAACCCATCCGAATTCATCCCAACCGCGACATAATAAAGGGAATTTAAATACCCACCTTTAATCCACCCTAAGTCGGAATTATTAAAAATATCATTTCATGTAACTGGAATCAGGACAGTAAAGCCGCAAAATTCGATGTTTTATTACATTTTTTAGAGGCCTCGTAAGACGTGTATACGAGGAATAAAGAAATTCATAACGACACGGTCACGTTTGGTGACAAACATAACATTAACTTTATTCTCCTTTGTGCAATCCCCTTTAATATTTAGCAGGTGTCGCAAGACATAATCCAGATGTGTATTCAAGGCTTTTTTACAGGCACGGTATGTGATGTCTCCGCATCTGAGGCACTTTCGATACTCTCGTGTGATATTTATAACTCGTTACTACCAACTTCCTTATTGGCCTGCTAGAGTTATTCTTCATGCTACGCTCATATGAAGCCTAGGGTAATACCTAGGCTGGTAGACTTGGAGATGCAAGATTTTTGTCGCTTAAGTCGAAATATGATGGGAATCTTTTGTCAACTTTGTATTGCCCTTTTGTTATTATAGTGGAATCAAAGTTCCTTTACATCATTTTTAAGATAAAAAACTAAGTTCTTATTGTTTACTGATACAAGCACAAATATTTAGCTATAGTGGAAGTCTAGACACACCATATTTAACAAAGCTTCTTACTGCACGGACCATACCGTCAACGACCACCCTCTAAATCCGCCCCTGGCCTGTCGTAGAGCCTCGCCTTTATTGCAAGACTTGTAATAATCCCTGCAAACGTATCTCTATGTTCAGCTCAGCTAATAACGCTTTCTATAAACAACGCAGTTTGTTCACATGATTTGTTTAAGGAACTAAGTGTTGGTGTTATTAAAAACATAACTTTTGCTTGTGCCTCGGCGCCTAATTAAAGGAGTGAGGATAACAAGTAATAAACGGGTAATTGTTCAGTCGATTTAAGCGTCTGGAACCGTTTTGAATCCGCCTCCATGCTAAACAACTCATTTATTTCTGTACCGTTGATGTGATGGAATTTTTAAGTCTGCCAGTTGATTGACTCAATGGATTGTTTTAATTTAGCTAGTTGATATGCTTTTATATGTCAGTAGAGATTTGAACAATATGAGCAACACGTTAATTTGGTGCGATCATTTTAAATTTGTCTTCTACCACTTGCCGTGGCTTTGTAAATCGAGTTTTCGGAACTCCTTGTTTAATAGTAACATAAAAGAAAAACAATGTTTAATATTTGCTTAGATGTTCGTGCCATTATTGCTAGAATTTTGGCGCAAAGTAAAATAAAATGACTGTCATGCAATGCAATAAAAACTAAAATTTCCAAATCAAAATGTAGAGATCACACAAATATTTGTCTTACGGGGATATTGAGCCACACACCACGGATGCTGCAAATTGACAATAAAGCATAATTTGTTACAAGAAATCCTAAGATATATCTTTAGTTTTAGGACGATATATAAGAGCAGAAACTTACCTACAACTTCCTTGAAAGGATTGATTGACCCAAATTTTTTGAAAGAAATGTTTCCCCTTTGTCAGAAAACTTTCGTGCGAGCGCCTAACGTAAGGTTTTTTCGCTAAGTCAGCTTGACAAATAGTGGACATATACGCTTTCCTTCGCAGGAAGGTTATATTACTTCATATTGCTGAGGACGGGGACAATAAGGTTGAGGAAAATGTGATAATGTTTCACCGTGGTGCTGATATTAATTAATCCGAGATGTTAGGTTCATATCTACGAAGGGACATTAATAATATTTTTTGTGTTTATTCTAAGGAATTCTTTAAATGTTGTCATAAAGAAATCGAATGAAGATATTAAATTATTTATAACACTAATTACTAATTCAGAAGTGTTGCAAATAATCGTTTAATGACTGATTTCTGAATTAATGAATTAGGAGGAATATAAAGGTACATAGATGTTCGTTAACGTTGTTGGAGATATCAGAAGTAGTTAGTCATTTTGCTAATATGTATAATGTATGTGTACTTATTACATCAGGGCTCAGGATTACGTTTGATTTATAATATCTTAGAACTGCATACACGTGAAAAATGTTTTTAAACAGTGTTTTAAAATAATTATTTATTTTTTATATAGAAAACATTAAAATACAATTTTGTATGTAAATTCATTACATATTTCAGTACAAACTAGACTTAAATTTCATCTGAATATTCACGCTGCTATTACTGTGCATTATTTCATCGCTGTTGCCAAAAGTGGCTCGCAGGCTGTACTCAGAAAACAATTAAAGCGTCGTTTAGTTTTGCAAATTAATTTTGTAAATATATCGCTTTGGAAAATTTGCAATCAACATAAATTCATACGTTTAACAAAAAATATATAAAGCTGTTGAACTAACAATGGTTCTTCCTTATTTTTCCTCCATTAGCTCGACATTCATAGATAGAGCCAAGAGTTCTTAGGAAAAAATCGGAATTAAAAAAAAGTTTGTCATCTTCATCAAAAACCAATCTACGAGTAGATATTTTAAGCATAAAAATTATGATTTTGATATCATGAAAATTACACACACACATTAAGTCTTCTTATGATTAAGAAAAATTTATTAAATAAATTAAACAAACTAAAAAAAATACAATGTATATAGATACAAGTCACTTCATAAAATTCCGATGTTACTAACGTAGAAATTAAGTGAATTTCCTTTGAACTTCGGATGCAGAATGGGCAGAGACCACTCCAACAAAATGGGGGGTGAAAGTGGTTGTTTTGTAAATGAGTTGGGATAATGTGCGGCCGTTTCTGAAGACACGATTATGTTTTATTATCATTAGACGCATTAACCGTTGAGGGGAGATGTGCGTTCGGAGTTCGCTTATAGTTTCGTTTCAGTTATTTGGGTAGTATTATAAATATAAATATTGTATCATTAATTTTGAGTCTGTTGTTGTATTGTAAGCTATATAAGCTGTCGTAATATATTTTTTTAATTTGGTGAAATTTTCGTATGTTCACTCTTCTTCTAGATTTCACTAGATTTTCCATTACTTTGAGTGCTGGTCTACGGTCTATGGTAAATTGAGTATCTGAGTTATGATAAAGGCAAATTGCATTAAAGGAGGTGCTTTTCTACACCCTCATTTCGTCAGCCATGTAACAGTCATACTTAATAAGGGACGACCCTATTAGATATGACATTTTTTTCAGGACCAATCCAGACTCCATATTGCTACAGGAAAAAAGCCAATAATACTTTGCCAAACTCGAATATCTAATCCAAGACAAAATACTAGCACGAAGCGCGATATATTCAGATCTGATTTTCGCACCATAGACCTGCGTTGTGCCAATTTTCACATATACAAACAAATATAATAGGATATTCTTCGAAGCGATTCAATAAACTAAACCAATATCCTTGTGTAGGCGTAGTATTTTCTGAGGTGCCATATAGACTGCTGCCAAACTTTCCAAAACAAAACACCAATAACATTCTCCATGCAAATGTGTCCTTTAGATGTTTACATGCAAAATATTTGGAAGGGGTTGCCGTACTTCATGTGTCACATCCTAAAAGCGTGGTTGAGATTGCGTCCTCGCAATTTTTTGTCTCCTCGACTTTTGCCTCGCCCTATTGCGTGAAAAATACGGAAGTTAGGTTTGATTTGTGACGGTAATACTGTTAGAAATAACATCACCGTATGGTATTTTTTTGGGAAAATAATAGTGTCATAACACAATATGTTATGTAATAGACAAAGATACCACATTCAGGTAGAGATTCAGACACAGATATTTTTTTTTAATGAAACCTTTTGAAAATTTAATATCCCGCAGAGTTTTACAACCGTATACCAAACAATTAATAGAAGTCTCTGTGTTGGCGTTGGGAATAAAATATTTTTTTTTGTCACTGAATTTATTTATTTACCCCGATTCTTATTAAAAGAGTCTGGTATTGTATCTGGTATGTACTGCAGTATTCTCATACGACATTTAGAAAGATTTCGGGTCAAAATGGTTGCTCGGTCTGATGATGTTTTTTTCCTATTCGCAAGTAATGGAAACTCGTAAAAGCATTTTACCGTCAGTGCCGCTAATTGATGGCCAAAATAAACCGGGATATCCTTTTATGGCTCGGGGAAAACCTCCTAACACTCCAAATTCATAGGAAATATAACGATAAAATTTATAACAGCCGGCGTACAAATAAAATTAGCAATAAATTGAGACGTTCCGCGGTTGTCCCACCTGCTCGCCGGTCACAAAGGGACGTCCAGCGCCATAACTCAACAGAATTGTGCCCGCCGGCCGGCGTAACGCAAACAATAATAAATACTAACCCTTGAGTCAAATAAAAGGTTATGTTCACACAATCGCGAATTGTCCGCCATTGTACGCGGCTAATTTAGTTACAGAGTTATTTTAGATAAAAGTGAATTGAAAAAGTTCTGATTGCATTCGAGTGTTATTGTGCCAATGTTTCGATGTATCCATTTTTTGACACACAATTTTCATGAAAAGGAACATCTGAAATCTTACCTTTTTTCTGCTTTATTTCTTCAGGAATTAAAGACAAGCTAGGATCTCACAGATGTCAGATACCCACTCGTATATTTCTTCTACGCATCCTAGTGTATCTGAAGTGTGTATATATTTTCTAAAACGGCAAATGTAAGTCCCTTCCTAATAGGGGTTCGTCTAGAAAAAAATGCTAATATCTGACTCTGTTATAAACGACCTAATAATTCAGAAACTTCTTTACTATGAGGGGCAGATGCCAAACCGACTTAGCAACAGCATCTGTAGCTTGAAATTAATAACAGATGAATATGCTGCTCTGGTGTAAATTACTTTGCTTAATTACTTTAGTTGGACGATATTTCATGTTCACAGAGGTAATTACCAGAAAACTTGTTTTATGTGGAATTACAGGAATTACATGTTGCTAATACTTCGAATTACCTTTATAGCCGTCATTATTAATCAACTAGATGACGACTGAAAACTATAGTTAGACGCACCATGAATTAATAATACATACGTTTCTTCATGTTTGCGTCTTTAAGGTTATTTTTTTTAGTATCTGTCATTTGCTTCATCGCTTCTAAACCATGCAATTAATTTTATACGTTATATAATATAACTTAACCTTTAAGTACACGCGTTGTTTATGGTAACGTTCCGTCACGCGTGGGGTCCGGAAGTATCCCCATAAGTATTTTGCATTTATGCTCCGTATTTTTGAAAATTTCATAAATATTAATTTAGATTAAAAGAAAAGACATATTAATACGTATAAAAAGTTTTTATTATTAGCAAAACAATCAGTCTTTACATAGTGAAAAAACATTTAACGAAATAACATCTTGTACATAGCAATTTTTAAGGCACTTAACTAATGTTCTTAAATTTCTTTTAATTATCAACTTTTGACTAATATATTCTTAATTTTTAATAAAATAGGAAACAAAGAAACGTAATCTAAGGAAAACTAAACAATAATCATACTAATACAAAAAATCACAACCCCTCAATATTACTGTCGGGCGCTTAAGTAAAAAAATATATTTTGGTTGGCATGGTAAACAATAAGTAATTGCTACTGAATGAGGCTTACAAATAGTTTTTTTTTTGCATGATCTACAAACAATAGTGCTCTTTTTATCCTTAGACCTTGGACAAATAGAGCACCTCCGCTTCATTTTTGGAGCACTAGGACCAGCCTCATCTGAACTAGGTAAAGGCTCTTCTTTTTCGATCAATTTGCATATTATAGCTCTAATATCTTTGGTCAAATTGGTGTTATTTTGCAATCTTTGGCGTCTTCTGATATTTGGTGACTCATTTTTGCAGTTTTCAACAGTAATTCTGAAAAAACAACAAATTGAAAAATTAGCAAAGTGAAAAAAGTTACTACGTATAATCACGTGTGGGGTCCACAGGTATCCCCGCACGAGTAAAAAAGGTACTTACCTTAGCGGCAACACCACGTACGTCCACCCGTCGAGAGCGTCGGCAGCGCATTGAGATTAGCCAAAATGGTACGATTGTAGCTTGTCAATTTGAAAAAATACAGTTAAAAAAGAGCGCGTGGGGTCTGCTTAGACCCCGCCCGTGACGTTAAAGGTTAAATTTGTATGAGAGTTGTTTGCAGACCATTATTAGACACAATACATGATTATTACAATTGTGAAGCTTAGACAAAGTAATATTTTACTGGTCAAAAGGATGAAATCGTAATAGTGCCTACTTTGTATAGAAATAACGTGACTACGTTTTTATTGTTACTAATAGTGATTACGCTTGTAACTTTGCCTACTGCCTCAATTAAAAGCGGTGCGAAACGCCACTTGCCATAAAAATCGAAAACTCGTTAGTGAGGAAAAATGTTTTCAAAACACTTGAATGTTCGTTTGTATAAAACTGTGTATTTCTGTCGTGTAGAAGAACAATAGATCAATATTGTGTATTGGAATTGAAAAGTTAACTGAAGCTCAGCGCTATTTTGAAAAAAAAAACATTGCACTCGTCTGTGTCCCAATTTTCATTTATTTCTCTTTGCTAGTCTATTTCAATCAAAAAAGTTTTTTTTATTTGTTGGGCGTCAAATAGTAATAAAGTAAGATAAATATTTCTTTAAAGCTTAATAGCAAAGTGAGTTGATAAATTGATTGTTTATTATTAAATTAAAATTTAGCATTTTATAGGTTTGTTCAGAGTTAAACGTATCTACATACACACGAGTATGTACATATATTTAGGTACTCGTTTACGCACACACCTGTATTATCAAAAAAGATGTATACATAGAAAGTATACACCTTGACTTATTTTTTCAAATTTAGATACGAGAAGTCGCGAGTAAAATGCAGTAAGTAGTAAAAAAAGTAAGATATTATGAGTGCGAGTAAAATGAAGTACTAGCTAACAAAGTTAACATAGATGAGAGCACAGGACTAAAATGACACATGAAACCTGTTTTGAATATTCAATGGTTCAGACATCAAGCGTATCGACATATGCCACCACGGCTCACGCATGATCCGTTTAAATAATCATAAAGCAGTTAGGCTAGGTATACATTCCATTATCACGGCAAACGATAAGTGACAAGCTCCGGGGCTACACTATTTCGCTATTAGCTGTACCAGACTGCGTTCCCAAGGGCGTGGGAGGCTGACAACATGGGGACGTCATGTGTACATATTGGAGTGGAAGTGTGTGTTGGAAATGCAACTTCTTTTATGAGGGTGTATCTAGGTAAAGTATATGACATATTTGTTTGTTCAGGAATCATGGTTATGGCTTTGAATTCGTGATATAGGATTACTCTTGCATAGTCTTATAGCTATTGAAGATTTGGATATGTGAAATCATTTTATTAGTCATAGGACGCAACAGATTAGATACAATTTAAGTGGGTTATAATTTTTTTGGTTTACAGAATTTTGTGCGTTATATCAAAAATAATGAAAACTGGTGCGATTCATATAATTTCAACTATAGCTCGTTTTTATTACCAAATATTTGTAAGTGGGTGTGCCATTCAATTCACGAATTAAATATTTTAAACAGCGATAAAACAACAATGATTTATCACAATCACGAAATTGTTATAAAATTATAATAATAAATTACAAAACGATAAAATTCAAATCGTAAAATATAGTAACGTTTATTCGTATTTAAATTATTACTTGAAATGTAATAAAATGGCAGTGAAATGGCACTTTCGACACCTCATGCTACCGGTGGGGGGTGATAGGCGATATTTACGAGCATAGATAAAGGACGAAAACTTGTTCATCGGTTCCCCATTATCCTTAATAAGTATGGATTAGTGAGGGTGGGGTATTGTGGACCGCACCATAAATTAGTTTGCGGAGGTCCTTATAATGGAAGTTTATGAGTTCGCTGCGCTTTACATGCGGCGTTACTTGAAATATATTGAAGGTAACGTCGCCCCGGTTTTATGGCTACGATTTTTTGTTTAAATCTGTGGTTTTTGAATTTTTTTATCGTGATGCGGGTGTTATTTTTATTGATATGTTTGAGGTGTCGTTTAAACGCAATGGTATTATAAAGACTAATATTCGTCGGCAAATTTATGCTGTAAAATTAAAAATATTTTTAATACATCTGTCCTTTCCGATGAAAGTTGCTCATAACAGAGATTTTTGAAATAACGCTTTTATGATTTCTTTTATGATTAATATTCGTTAATGTTTTCTATGCTCAATAAATATTATTTTTTTTGCAGTCACTAGTAGTTTCATGCTTACACTCTCTTGGGAATCGAATGCTTTCTTCCTCTTCTTCCGCATGCACAAATGCCAACAACGTATAACCTTCACCAAGTATAAGTCTTTATAAGTAGCAGTAATTATTTATCGAGATATATTAATATACCCAAAATTTCAATGGCAAATTCCAAACGGACGAACCACACACCTCGCGAGTGCGTAATAGTAAAAGCATAGAGTTTATGGTGCAAGTCCCTATGTGTACGTTGTGATAAGTGTGCTTTACGACCCATATATTATGGGCACCATAATTGGAGGCACCGAGACGTAAGTAAGTAGGGCGTATATAAAACGCGGGACTACCTTCAATTCATTACGCCCTTTGATTGCTTAGGTTAGGAAGTTTCGATTATCGTTTTATGACTGATATTAGATCTGATTGATTTTATTACTGTTGTGTCATCAAACCATATACGCCCACTGCTGAGCACGGGTCTCCTCTACCATTGAGAGGGCCATAGTCCACCACGCTGGCCTAGTGCGGTTTGGTGGACTACACACCTAAGAAAATCCTAAGAACTTTTAGGTGTGCAGGTTTCATCACGATGTTTTCCTTCACCGTTGAAGCAAGTGATAATTCAATGTGAATACACACATAACTTCGAAAAGTCAGAGGTGTGTGCCTGGGGTTCGAACCCGCGACCGCCGATTACTGTTGTAATCACACTCAATAGCTTTAATACATTTTTACTTTTAGGTCTCGTAGACTAGAACTTGAAAAGATGTTTTCATAGCACTTACATTGATACCCAAAGCCCTATAATCCCGAGAGGTTTGGTAAAGTATCTTTTGCGCGATCTGGAGGACCCGGTTTTGATTCCCAAGTTGGACACAGTGTAACAACACTACAGTTAGCAAGTACCTAGTCTGAAATTTTGCTAGAAACAAAGAAAAAAAGTTCGCCTTTTGTACATGGGATTGATACATACCTGGTGAAATGAAGATGCCATTATGCACATCTAACAACCCCTTCGGTGAATATGGACGTAAAGTTAAGGTACGTATGTATAATTGGTAGAACTTTATGTCTGTATTTAGGATTCGCCAGTGAAATGTTTAAGTGCCTCAGGTAAACTGTTTCTAGACTCCTCTTGTTATTGAGATAGCCAGGAATCAAATTTAAATTTTACTAAATTTGGGCGTTAATTTACCCTCGATTGACAAGGTTGTCAAAGTTTATGATGTGGCTTAAAATACTATAGAGAATCCAAAAACATAACCCATTAACGTCAATTTTATTTCATGGCTTTTATGTGTCAAAAATATGTTCTTCGATGTGTGGGTCCATCAAACCAAACTAGTAGGCTAAAATGGCTTAATGTACATAGGTACATAATTAAAACTTCAATTCTTTTTTACCTAATTTTGTTTTATATATGTATTTTAAACTATTCAATTTTGTAACAATAAAAGCGATCCGCAAACATATTAGTTTTTTAACTGAGGTTAAATATGTCAGGTTGCCGCTACAGTGATTAAAACACTCAGATACGTCCATTAAAGGTTATTGCATAATATTAACAAGTGGCCGGTGTCCCCATTCTGTTAATTGGAAGGCCATTCTACATTCTCATTAACTGTGTTTAGGCGATTTAGTTTTTTCTAATCGTTATCTATTTCTATTGCGATATATCAATAAATAAATTAGTTAATGCACATAACAACTTTCCCTTCCGTGACTGCAGTATCCACTCCTACAGACCATACTTTCCTCTCCCATAGCCTCCTTTCTCATTCACTATTCCCTTCCCCCCGCTTGATGACGGGCAGCAGCGTCATCAATGCGCTTCCCCTACTGCGCTCGCCAACCCGCCTGCCAAGCGTGGCGAGTATCGGCAATATCCCCCTCATGATCGAGACTAGGACCAGGCCCCCAGTCCCCGGCAGCCCCACTATTCCTGGCTACGGTAGCGGCCATGGTAACGGTGGGGCGGGGGGTGCTAAGAATCTCCGGGTTGGCCCCGGCTACCACCCCCGACGACGACTGGCCCTGGTAACACACAACATACGCACGTTGAGGACAGACGAGAAGATTGTCGAACTGGAAGAAGAATTGAGCGGGTTACACTGGGACATTCTGGGGTTGTCGGAAGTCCGCAGGATTGGGGAGGACACGATAACCCTCAAGTCCGGTAACCTGCTCTTCTACCGGGGGGACGACCAACAGTCCAGAGGAGGTGTCGGATTTCTCGTCCGCAGGTCTCTCATTAACAACATCGTATCCATCGAAAGTGTGTCGAGCAGGGTAGTGTACCTGATACTCAGAATATCCAAAAGATATTCGTTGAAGGTCATACAGGTATACGCGCCGACCTCGACACACCCAGATGAAGAAGTAGAGGAGATGTATGAGGACATAAGTCGGGCCATACATACTTCTAAAACCTACTTCAATGTTGTTATGGGAGACTTTAACGCAAAGTTGGGCATGAGAAGCGATGCGGAGTTGAAAGTGGGGCAATTTGGACATGGGCAACGGAACCCCAGGGGTCAGAGGCTGGCTGAATTCCTGGAGAAAGAGGGACTCTTTGCGATGAACTCTTTCTTCCAGAAGCCGCCTCACAGGAAATGGACCTGGCTGAGCCCTGATGGTTCCACGAGAAATGAGATAGATTTCATCTTGACGACGAAACGACGGATATTCAGTGATGTCTCTGTGATCAACAGGGTGAAAACCGGTAGCGATCACCGAATGGTTAGAGGCTCATTGAATATCAACGTCCAATTAGAAAGACGTCGCTTGATGAAGTCTACGCTACGACCTACTCGCGCCCATATCCAAAACCCCGAGAGCTTTCAACTCGAGCTGAAAAATCGCTTCGAGTGCCTGGAAGAAAACCTTGCCGTGGACGAGTTAAACAGCGGTTTGGTAGAAGCTGTCCATGCGGTGGGATCTAAGCATTTTAGACCTCGCCGTAGAGATAGACCACAAAAACTCTCGGTCCACACTCTTGACCTTATGGCCGAACGTCGATCTATGGCGCTGCAGTCTTCCGAGGATGCCGAAGCATATCGTCAGCTCAATAGACGGATCTGGAAGTCCTTGCGACACGATGTCCGTGCTCACAATACTGTGAGCATTAAAGAGACAATAGAGCGGAACGGAGGCTCCAAAGTGTTTGCAAGAGACTTGTCTATTGGGCAAAGACAGTTGTCTAGGCTGAAGACGGAGGGCGGCCGCGTAGTGTCGACGAGGGCAGAGGTTTTAAGGGAGATCGAGAGGTTCTACGGACAGCTTTACACCTCGGTTGCCAAGCCCGCTGTTCGCTCGGCCGAAGACCCGAGAGCCGAGTTGATCCGCCACTTCAGCGATGATATCCCGGACATCAGCCTGTGTGAGATTGAGATGGCCCTGAAACAACTTAAGAACAACAAGGCGCCGGGTGAGGACGGAATCACTTCAGAGCTTCTGAAAGCGGGCGGAACGCCGGTACTTAAAGTCCTTCAGAGGCTCTTCAATTCCGTTCTCCTCGAGGGCTCAACGCCAGAGGCATGGAGCAGGAGCGTGGTGGTACTGTTCTTCAAAAAAGGTGACAACACCTTGCTGAAGAATTACAGGCCCATCTCGCTCCTGAGCCATGTCTATAAGTTGTTTTCGAGGGTCATCACAAATCGTCTCGAACGCAGGTTTGATGACTTCCAGCCGCCCGAACAAGCTGGTTTCCGAAAAGGCTTTAGCACCATAGACCACATCCATACGCTTCGGCAAGTTATCCAGAAAACCGAGGAATACAACTTGCCGCTTTGTTTAGCGTTTGTGGACTATGAGAAAGCCTTTGATTCGATCGAGACGTGGGCGGTGCTAGAGTCTCTCCAGCGGTGCCACATTGACTGTCGGTACATCGAGGTGTTGAAAAGCATATACAGCAACGCCACCATGTCGGTCCGAGTACAAGATCAGAGCACGAAGGCTATTCCACTACAGAGAGGCGTGAGACAGGGAGATGTTATATCTCCGAAACTGTTCACTGCCGCGCTGGAAAACGCCTTCAAGCTCTTGGAGTGGAAAGGATTCGGCATCAACATCAACGGCGAGTATATCACACACCTTCGGTTTGCCGACGATATTGTAGTCATGGCAGAATCGCTGGAGGACCTTAGCACTATGCTCGAAGACCTCAATCGAGTCTCCCAACAGGTGGGTTTTAAAATGAACATGGACAAGACGAAAATCATGTCGAATGTCCATGTTGTGCCCACCCCAATCGCAGTTGGGGGCTCGACTCTCGAAGTTGTAGACGAATATGTCTATTTGGGACAAGTGGTCCGGTTAGGCAGGTCCAACTTCGAGAGAGAGGTCAATCGTCGAATCCAACTCGGTTGGGCAGCGTTCGGAAAGTTAGGAGACGTCTTCTCGTCCAAAATACCTCAGTGCCTGAAGACAAAAGTCTTCAATAGTTGTGTGTTACCAGTGATGACTTACGGCACTGAGACGTGGCCTCTCACTAAAGGCGTCATGGGACGGCTCAGGGTCACTCAACGAGCTATGGAGAGGGCTATGCTCGGGGTTTCCCTACGTGATCGAATCAGAAATGAGGAGATCCGTAGGAGAACTAAAGTAACCGACATAGCCCAACGGATTAGCTCGTTGAAGTGGCAATGGGCCGGCCACATGGCGCGGAGAACTGATGGCCGATGGGGCCAGAAAGTTCTCCAGTGGAGGCCACGTACTGGCAAGCGCAGCGTGGGACGTCCCCCGACAAGGTGGTCCGACGACCTTGTCAAGGTCGCGGGACGTCGCTGGCTGCAGGCGGCTTCCGACCGTTCCCGGTGGAAGTCATTGGGGGAGGCCTATGTCCAGCAGTGGACCACTAATGGCTGATATGATGATGATGATGAATGCACATAACTGACATGAATATTACATAGCTCTGTCCATATATTAAGATACCAACTTTGTTGCTGTGATCTGTTGGAAACCAAGGAATGAGATTTTTTAATTTTTTTAAGAATTGCTTGATAATCGGTCGGTCACTTGTATATGTACAGTGAAATTAAAATATAACTGATACTATATTTTTATAGAGCTCTATGTTGGATATCACGGTCAAATTATACCATATATTTATAAATTTCTCTTAGCTTGTGAGTTGTTCAGTTGTATCATAGGATGATAATTTCTTCAAAAACGTTTTTTTCAGAAATAACGAGTAAGAAATATGTATAAAATATAATAACCTAAGTAAATCCTAAAACATATATTTTATGAAAATACGAGCAGGATTCATAAGCCCCTTGTCAAGCAACGTAAGCTCAGAAAAGTTTTGTAAAAACGCAAAATCCCTTACAGCAAGAAATCCATTAGACCTCTCATAACATTTTCCGCTGTGGCCATTATTGCATGCTCTCCTTATTCCATTATTAGTCGATGTCATCCAAGATTGGATTTTCTGAGCAACGTGTGCGGAGAGCGGAAAATATCCAAGAAATTCCTAATTTGATCAGTACATAATCCAATTATTTACGCTTCGGGTCATACGGCTTGCAACCTCGTGGGCATATGTACAACCTTTCTGGGACGTGAGTAATCACTCCCCTACAATGATATTGACGACATATTTTACGTGAGTCGACTTTCGTTTGTTTTAGTCGGTTTACTTGGTTAAAATTACGTAGATTTCTTTTGTACAAAAATGTGTTTGTTTTCATTGCTTTGGGGATTTTTATAACTATATTAATTGAAGTTAATGTCATGCCTAGTGTCAGTGATTTATATTATTTAGTGCATACTAATGGCAGTTAAGTGAAACATAGTTCTGTTAATGGCCTTTAGTGCCATGGTTCTAGATGCACAGTTAATTTATGTTAGGTAATAATTATAAGACAGTTAAGGCGCGTAAACAGTTTAATGGAACGTAGTGGATACTTTTGTGATCTTAAGGTATCTTAGTGTTAACTTTTAATTCATGTAAAGATTCATTAGTTTTGCAAACTGTTATAATACATAGAAGTAACAAGTCTCAAATTTTTCCGGATAAAATCTCCTACATTTAAATTATTTCTACCTACTGGTACTTACCTGGTCCCATTGATCTTTGATATCGATATGTATTATAATTTATTTTTTGCAGCACCCATTTCATGAGGAAATCTGTAAGGTAAAAAAAATAAAAGTAACCTAGACATTTTTCTTTTTTATCACCACGTCTGATGTGAAGATACATACAAATAGAGAATTCTTATGTTACTCACTAGACTGTATGAACAAAATTGGCGCCTACGTAGAAAACATTCTTGGCATCGGCGCAAGACTTGTTTTCACGGATGAGGGCATGTTTCAGGGCCCTCGCAAGAGGAAAATCCTCCGTAGCTTAATTGCACCGGATCAATACGAGACGTGTACTTTGAACCGATTGTCAGTTTTCATTAAGCGTATAAAAGTAATGGATTCGAAGGTTGGAGACAGTCGCGAAGGGAAAGAAGGGAATTTCGCCTCCTTCCTCATTTTCCTAATTGGCTTATTAATGTTCGCGTTCCGAGCGAATGTTACTTCTGGG
This sequence comes from Cephonodes hylas, assembly GCA_030295005.1. NCBI lineage: Eukaryota > Metazoa > Arthropoda > Insecta > Lepidoptera > Sphingidae > Cephonodes > Cephonodes hylas. Next base: position 7,800,209 of record AP025372.1, on the reverse strand, counting down.
AAATTCGGCTACGTGATTTCATGTAATGGCAGCTGTATTCAAAATGAAATGGTTGGTTCGAGTGTTTTCCTGAAATTAAATGGAATTGTATGCCTTCGTCTTGTTTGGTAAAGAATTTGCGCTGCAAAATAAGTGTTTTGAGTAAATTATATTTAATTTTTATATTACACTGCCGTTAATAAGAAAGATAATATTTTGTAGGTGGGATGTTAGTGTTCGCCCGGTTGGAAAGGTTTGCACGAGGTGTAAAATCCACAATATGGCCTAAGAAATTGCATCACGTTCCACTATCCAATTGTGTACACGGGATTACGGAAAGGCCGGCGTAATTGTGTTAGTTGGTGCAAAATAATTGTTTCCGCCTTTATTTTATTTGCAGCTGCCTTTTATTATCAAAGGCAGATTAATATGTAGTAGCTTTGCCCCATTTAGAAATAAGTACATTAATTATCCAATATCAAAGGAATTTCAAATAATAATTATTCAAATTAGTAATATCAACAAAGTATCAAGAGAGTTTCTATTCCAAAATGGGAAATAATTCAAAGACACAATGTTCAATGCAGCTCCGATATAATTTATGAGGCCCGCATGTAACCCCAAACCGCTATCAAAGCAATATGTCAAACGCATCCGTTGGGAAACCACGCGTCACCTGTACATATTTGTCAAAACTCACCAAACACAACGTTGGTATGACATTTCCTAAACCACTGCCATGCGAATGTGATCTTTATAACCAACCAATAAGGATTGGAAAACATTGATATAGATATTTCTAGACGCATCAATCTGAAGCTTCACCAATATTGTATCAATATGTATTGTCTGTCACAACGCGGTCGATCCACAGACGTCGGAGCGTTAGATTTATGGACTAACTTAAATCGTATATTGTCTTAGCGTAAAGGATGCGAAAGTTGGCTGAAAAGTTGAACAAAATGTATTGTGTTAATCTTATTTGTGTGCAAAGTTTTCAGTGTAATACAGCCATATTTTGTTCCGAGCGTATGCAGCGAAATAAATTTGAGACATTTTTATCTCTCTGTTTAAAGGTAAACAAGCTTGCCAGTAGCAACTTGCAATATGTAGAATGAAAATATGTGATGCCAAGAATGCTTGGGGAAATTGCAAAAGCAGCACGGAAATAAAATACGACAACAGTTGAAAACATTGCTTGGGACCAAGATGATCGAATGTACTCTTTTGTCTTGATCTAGCAGTTTATCTACGCTGTGGTGGCTTTTGTGTTTGAACCAAATGGTTTCAACTTCCAACATGCTTTATCAAGAGTGACGTGCACTGGGAAAATATTGCGAATGCATTGATGGATGGGTTCATTTGAAAATGAATATCTAGATCTTTCTGCAATTGCTATATATTATTTGAGTACCTAATTTAAGTTCACTTAGACACTTTTTCCTGCAAAACTGCGAGTATTAATGTGATGATGGAAATCATGAGCAATTAAAATTTCACCTCTTCCACCCATTTCTACAAAAACTTCTTTATTGTAAGTGCATACAAAAATTTAAGCTTAAAATTTAAATATCTTCTTACATTTCAGTACCTCTTCACTTTAAAGTTTGTTTTGCTTAAATTTATCCCCAACTAGTCTCCTCCTTCGACTGGCAATTCACATAAAACGAATGCACCTTAAATCGCAATTGGATCACGTAGCCAGTTCATTTCCCGGAATCCTCATAGCGTTTCGAAGTACCGTCCCGGAAGGCACCTACCTGCACCGGAGGGTGTCAGCGTAATTTATGACCCTAGATAAGGAGGGCTCACAGCGGTCTTATCGAATTCCCCCGAGTTTTTTACTTCGTCCTCTCCAGTGCCTTTTTTCAATGGCAAATCGTCTTATCGACCGGTGCCGATCGCGAAATATTTGTCGTCTAGACTTGTAATAAAAATTTTAACATTCTGAAACGTGCAATGACAAAACGTATAGTTCACCTGGCTTAGCCGTGTTGGATTTTATGACTCCTTCAGTTTTAGTTTGAATTAGTTACCTGCTGCGCTTTTATGGTAGCTAAGTGTTGTTTGAGGATTTTAATTCGAATGTCACGATTGTCAATTTTTTGTTATAATTTCTATTAAAAAAAAACGATTTCAGAGTCTAAGGACACTGTCAGTTGAAAAGGAGGCCCGTGCCTTGTAGTTGAAAATATATGGGCTGATGATGATGATTTTTAACAGCGTGGATATTATGAAAAGAAATGACTCATAGATAACACCATCAGTTTTAATTATTTCACCTCGCTACATTTTAATGGCGCCGTTTCCATTCCCGCCACAACTCCACAAGTTTCTAAGATAAGTTATATCGTGTTCTGTTAAATAACATATACAAGGAGGATAAATGGTTTTGTTAGTAGTTGGCGGAAACTAAAGGCGCCAATCAGAGCCCGCTGCCGCCTGAAGAATGGCGTCCATTTCCTCCTCCATGGCCCGCTTCCGAGCGAACATTATCATAACTAGCTGTTATTATTTATGCCCACTTTAAAAATAACAGAAAATATGTTTAGCACTTTCTTGGTGCGAATGTTACAAACCATTTGTAAAGTATAGTGTGATTTATTCGTTCTCGTTTACATTTTTGGTTAAGAATAAGGTTTGGATTTTAATAAGTAGCTTTATTTCTTATGGTTTTCAGATTTTTTTAAGTTGTAGATTAATATTGTCAAAATCAATAAAAAGTTACATTAGGAGAAACAAAATGAATATACAACACATTACATCTCTAGGAACCTATCACCTATTGTGAAATGCCAGGACTTGTGTGCATAACCTACACAACAAAAAAACGTCTCCACCAAATTTCCACCCGCGTACAATCCTTTGTTTACAAAATTGCGGTTTCGAAATGAACCGCGTGTATTAAGCGCACCATGAATTAACACTTCATCGTATAATTTAAAACGAAAACATGCAATCACGATCCTTATATCAGAGAACGATAACAAGGCACTGACAATGTTATTGCTTTAATTTTTTAACCATATGTTTCAGGTTCCGAGTAAAGCCTTTTCAAATCAAATTTGATACGTAACGTATTATAACTGCGGGCCATGCCGGATTTAAGTATGCAGGATACGAAAACGAGAGCATTATTCAATCAGCTTCGGTGCGAGAACGGCTATTAAACATGTTTTATCCTTATTAAAAAATATCTCGTACATCGAGATGAGATATTTTGAAAGGCACAGAATAGGATTTACAGAAAGGTTATTTTTGACTTTATTTTCAAAAGCAAAAAGTAGTGCAACTAAGTTTCACAACACAAAATATAAAATTACTTAGGTACAAAGACATTAAATTTGTTCTAAAATCAGATGCGGCAGGTGTACTATTTCTGCTGATTATATCTTTTCATGATAGACTGTTTCATTTCACATTTTTGTACAGGCTAGTTCAATAATCTTATTTTGCAGCAAAACATCAAGATTTGAAATATGTACCTGTCGAGATAAACCTTCTGTATTTATTTCTTTTATACAGTGCCGCGGGGTCCAATTTAGAAGATTTTGCCATAAAACGGCAGCTGGCAGACGGCGGCTCATTATATTCCTGATCTTCAATACGATTACCACAAAGAGATTTTTGATAAACAACTTATTTATCAATTCGCCGGTGGCTGATCAACTTAAAATTAATATTATTATATTTTGTTCGACTATTTATTGCTTCTTAAATGGTGCGGCTTGTTACACTTTTAACAGCTATAATTTGGATTTTTAGATTAGATTAAATCGAAGTATATTTTACTCGCATAGCTTCAACAAGAACTTTGGATCATTGGTTGAAAGTAAAATTGTTTGAAAATATGTAATGGTAGAGAAAAACATTTGTTTAAACAAACATAGAAAATAGTAACTACGATTTTAATCAGTTACTCGTTTCGGTAATAGTTTCAGAGAGATTTTTTAGAAAAAGAACACTTGAAAGAGTTTCTGGTGGAGTTTCTTGGCGTTTCTTCTTCACAGCGATAACATGTTCTGAAGCGGCGGAAGCTTATTTAAACTAACTATTCAAAAGTACTTCTTAAAGTGTAGTTTTTTACTTTGACTTTATAAACTTCTAACTCTATAAAAATTGAGACACCTTGGATTCGGTGATGATTTTTATGCCACGGTGACTAAGTCAGTAGGTTAACAGATTCAATTCAATTCTTTCGTGTTAAAAACAACAGACACAATGTATATATTTGCAGTAGATATGATGAGATTATTGTTTATTCTACCGTAGGTGGGCAAGTTATTGCATCAGCTTTACACAACGCAGTAATTCAAAATCCAATTTGTGTTGAATTCGATTTCGGTGGGAATAAATCGGATATCCCATTTGTTACGTTGCGTTCCGTTTCTCTACGATTTATGTATGGTTTAGTATTGAATTTGGTTTCCAGATTTATACGCGTGGATGGTGCAGTCCATGAACGATTATTGTTTGTTTACATCGGTTTTGTATTTGGGTAAATAATATTTTAAATAGTGGTAATTATGCAGTTTATATTGTGGCGATTTCGGAATTTGTTTCAATGAAGCTGTCATCAAATCAATCTTTGGTTTATATTGCCATAATCGAGGTAATGCTATTATTATAATTAAAGTTGTTAAAGCTTAAAAGTTACTTGAAAGTTTTTGCATCTTACTTCTAGATTTTTATTATAGCATGATGTTAATTTTATTACACTTTTTCCATGATAGCTTATTGTCTTTGATAGTCTTTTTTTATAGCATCAACGGTATCGATTTTCGATACGATAACTTATAATAAAAAAAAACTCATTGCAATTTTTATGCGGTATAAATATACAAATTCACTTCTGTTACTGTTCGTCTTGCAAAATTTATAGGCTCAAGAGAAATGTTTAGAGAATAAATTAATTTTAAGTCAACTGCCAGCAGTTGTATGATCTCTGCTTTTTAAGTCTATGTCACAGTCAAGTACTTGTTTACTCATTGATGTTTACATGGCTACACAATTTTTCCGACCTTAACACACAACTACTTTTTGTAAATAAAATGCCAGCCAACATTAACAATTGTTCTGTATAAAATATGAGCAGTTGGTTTGCGTTAACAATTTTCTGTACTTAAAGCGCCATACGGTACAATTTTAGTCGTAACTTTCTGAAACCGGTACGGACGCGGACGGGTTATGTGGCTTAATTGAATTATTTTTAAAATATTACTCTGATATCGCACAATTTATGTAACAGACGGTTTGATTAATAAAAAAAATCGACGGAAACTTTCCGGAATTAGCACGGAAGCGGATCTCGCCTGAAGGATCGCCATTAATCATTCACGATTCGCGCGAAAACGCCTTTCATAAAAATGTATTAAAAGTTTCCCCCGCATACGCTCTCTTATATGTTAATTCTTCGTCGTAAAATATGAGCATTCGGCGTTTTATGTGACGGTCAATGGAATGCGCCCGTAAATTGAGTTTTTTTAGTGAAATTGAGCGGTCGGCTTAGATTAATTTGATCGAATTTGTCATGTAAACAGGTCTTTAACAGCCGGATCGGTTAATGTGGATTAGCATAAAAATTTATAGCGACTTGAAGCTCACGATCTTGTAATATAATCCAATTGAGTGATCAAGATACAATTTTATTTCTTCATCGGTGCATATATTAACATTTTTACATCGTTTTGTGGGTTTTATTGCAGGGGCTGGTAAAATATGTTCGAGTCTTATGTACTACGATGCGGTAAGATCCCATATGCCCGTTTCAACTGTTTTAAAATTTCTGTAAGTATTAGAACAGCCTTTAATATTGACTGCATGTTGAATTAATTAGTATATTACCAATTAAGTGTTTTTATTCATTAATAAAAATCTATGAGGCCCGTGCCCAGCAGTATGGGCTGATGCTATTTATTTTCATATTTAACTATGCAAATGGGCCAGCTTATTTTTAACAAATTATATAGAAAAATGAGCTGGTTTTAACAAAAACACCCAAACAGTAATGCACAATGACACACAACAAATAAACATCGTTTAGAAAACAGAACACGAATATTAGAATCCTCCGAGCGCCATAAATACGATTGGAAAGGCCCTGGGGATGATCGTGGTTCCGCTACTGCTATTGCTACCAGTAAATTGATATAACCCTGGGGATACGAGCGACCTATCAATTAAACATCGCTACATGTAGATCCCCTTGAGATCTAATCGACTTTATTGCAATGAGATAAGAGCTAAAATAGCGAGATACTTCTGTTGGGAATACGTAAGTATTGATTGCTGACGTCATATATTTAGTTACTAATAAGTAACCGTGTGTGTACACTAATTCATTAAGAAATAATGGAAAAGTCTTCGGGCGAAATAAATATCTTTAAGGGAATTTTAAGACAAGATGGTTTTATTTGTTGTGCCTGAAAATGACGTATGTATTTAATAATGTTAAAAAGTTTTAAACTTCAAATAAAATAAAAAAATCGCGCCATAAAGTCAACTAGCACTAAAATTAATCTGGATATAGTTCATGTAAAACTTAAAACACAAATGGTGAGACCTAGGTATACCACTTCAAGACTTACACGTAAACATTTAAAAATATCTTGCTTAGTACAGGATGTAAACAGATTGTGATGAAAAACTACCTACATACGTTTGAGGTCTTTTACTGTGTTTTCAGGTAGAGTCGGCACAAATTGCTTGTGAATAAGTTAGATGATCGTAACACAATATGGTCAAAGGAAATATGAGCTGTCCTAATAACAGTTTCCTAAATTACATTTTTGAGAATTCACGTTTACCGGATACACAGTTATGCTTTATGGTAATGCGATTGAAATTTTAATCACAGACGATACGTATGTGACACCTCTGTTACGGACTTGTTAATGTCTCCATTTTATTGAGCATAATTTTTATGTTGCTTGTTGAATTTTAATTAGACTGCTACGTTATATTTGTTCGTAACACCTTTCGTAGTCATGTTTTTGTAAGTGGCAATCACGATTGAAAATGATCAGGTCAGGGGATGCCTTTTCCATTGATCTAGCCAGTCATGGAACAGGGCTACGAGTACGCGAGCTCGGCCCCCCGAGCTGTTACAGTCTCCTAATACGTCCTTATCCGGGACTGTAGCATCCTTACCATCAGGCCAAATATCCTTTCCCTCAATATCCTTTACCCAAACTCACGCTATCCCCACACCATTCCCTTTAAAACATAGAAATTCCCAAGGAGGGTTGGCGTCAGGCAGGCGGCCGGCCGTAAAACATCTGCCAAAACTCTTATGCAGCATGTTTTGTCCTTCCACACAGGAAGGAAGGACAAAACATGCTGCGCCGACCCCAAACAAGAATTGGGATCAGGGCAGGAGAATGATGAATCACGATTGAAAATGAATACGAGTTTACCAGCTCACCTGCCACATAGAAAATCATCGTTACCCATCGTTCCAACCTTTACTGCTTTGATTCGCTCAATGATGAAGTTATAAAAAAATATTTAATTTAAGCTATAAATAGCGTCGTGGACCACGAGCATGCGCTATGGGATTAGTTATTTCAAAAACTTAAAATTTCTTGCAGACAATTTCCATACCTGTAAAGCTCATAATTATTTTGAGGAGGTGCGTGATATCTCTGCTGAAATTTAGTCATTAGTTCGTAATTTTCGCTGTGTACGACTACACTCAGAAATGAAATCATAATGCCATTGCTGCAAGCATAAATGTATAACACTGCTAAAATCGTCACTTAATTTAAAGAATAGCTTAATACATGTTTCATTTTTTGGACATAAATAGTGGTGGTTTAATAGATTAATCTAGCAACTAAGCAGACTATCGTAAACCATTAGTTTAGTATTTTATAAAAAGCACTATCCAGCCGGGAATAATGAACATCCGTTTTTCTAACCGACTTAGACGGCTAGCGCACTCAATCTAATCTTTCTTTTCTTCCAGTATATAAAATAATTGTTGGCCTGAAGAGCTAAATAGCCCACTTACCTGCACGATCGCAGTAATAGCTGTCTGAGGTTGTTCTATCGATCCAGAAAGCAGTTTCTTTTTATTTGAACAACAAAATGACTATATACTGACCAACGTACTGAGGTTTTAGAGGGTCGTAAAAATATTCTATAATGAAATACATGATAGAATGGAATAAGGTCTTAGTTTTATACTCCTAAGCTACTGCAGTATAAAATAACAGCAATTTTATATTTTGCTATTGCTTTTGTGGCCAACGGATTCTAGTTTGTAAGTAAGTGGTCACCGCGGGTAATAGATAATTTTTAATATAATTGAAAAAACCACAGATAACGTTCAGAAAATTCGAGGTAAAGATTTTACATCAATATAAAAATTTTTGGTAAAACTATATGAACATTTGGCTGCACTGAACATTTTTAAAACTTTGCACGGTTCAATTATATCTCATGTTCTATTATGTAGACGCAACGTAGATAGAATTCCGTATAAGGCTAATAGTAACGGGCAACTTGATTAAAGACTAGACGGTTACTATCTACCCCAAAAAATCCTAATCTCGTAGAGTAAGATTACGTTAAGCTTGATGGATCACTTAGATACTTTCGTCCAAGACTGAAGATGGAAACAAAGAATACGGCTTTAGGTATAAAAACGAAGTAATGGCTTCTTTTATCTCTACGAATATTATTTTGGTTGTTTTAAATTTTAGTAGATATTTTTGTTGATGAAAATATGCAGTTATGAGACTCAAGAATGAGTCAGAGTAGCGTAAACTGTGTCGAGTAAGAAATGATTTTAATTGGTTCTCTATTTTGGATGCAATTATAGTAGTGTATAATTAGTATCTTTAAATTTCGTGTAGTGTTATTTAAAGTTCACGCATTTAGGTTAGTTTAAGTTTTATTTTGCTTTTGATATGACAAAAAGATCGGATACTTGAGGAATAAGATGCTGGCTGATGATGACCAGCAATGTGAGCTAGACCTGTCAATTAAACAAAACACGGTGGTCAAGTTATTGAATGACGTCATTATTTACCGCTATGACCGATCCAGTTCTTACTATAGCCTTACCTGACCATAGTATAAATAAGACAAAGGCTTTAAAATATCTTCTAAAACTTGGTACGTTATCGCAAGTTTTCAAACAAAGTACAAAATTCATTTACGATCGTTAATCTTACACGGCGTACATCTCGTTCGTCAAAGTATAGGAGCAAAAGCTTTTGAGGAAAATCAACTCAGCTCACATATTCCGACGATTTTTCCCCGTCTCATTTATTACTTGTCCTAACTTTCGTAGTACGTGCGAGAAATTCTTATTTTCTTACTTAATAAAATTGGACAAGTAAGATTTTAGAAGATATCTTTGACTCCAAGAGATTTTTCTTGAGTTAAATGTTATTAGTTCAGTGCAAATGTTAGTATGTTTTAATATTATATTTTTATTCTTTTTAGCTTTAGTCACTATAATTTGGCCAGAGCCATTCTACCTCTGTATCAAACGTAATGAAAATCAGTTCTGAATTTAGGCGTAAATGAAAAAAAATCTAGTTAGTTTATCATTATGTCATAATTACCCGCCAAAATAAAAAAAAAAAAAACAAATTTGATGAGGAAGTTCCTGTAAACTTAGTCATCTACCTCATCTTAAAGTCATGCATTAATTTATTCCAGATAAAATTTAAGCCCCTCATCATAAAAATACGAGAGAGTCTGACTGCATTCTGTTTTATCACTGTTCTCCACGTTCACGGCTCATTTTCAGTCTGTGTTAATCGTGTCGCGTTATCGTTCGACCACTTCCCAAGGCCATTGAAGGGCCATCTCGGCCACTACGAGTTCCATCCCATTGTCCCATCGTCAGTTATTACCGATGCTATGTGATACGAATCCTTAACAATCGTCGGGAATCAATTCATTCGAAACAACAAAAGCTTATGGAATACGTCATTTTGATAAAGCATTGTTCGGAATAAATTGGTTTTGGAATAAAAAATATATTCGGCTTTTTGTTCGGATGGTTGAATATTTCGTGTTTATTGATTGTGGGTGTTGTGATTGTGAATGTAGGATCGTTTATGATTCATTGATTATCCTTGGCATGTATTGTGAGTTAGTAATATGAAGGCTATTTTAAGAGCTCGAAAGTCATGTTTATGTTAGACCTACTCCTTCGTCGTCAGAAATGGGAAGTGTAATTTTTATTACCCCAATAAAATCTTCGCAAACTTTCACAAAAACTGTTTGCGAACCCTTTCATCTCAGCAAACACGTTTTATCTTTTATTACAATCTCGTACCGTAAAACTGGAGCAGCCCTGACATTTTCCTCTTCTGAGTAACGAATCGAATATTTTTTCGACACTTAAAAAAGGTATTTTCTTAAGCTATAATCTTAACTTGAATCTATTTTATACTTTAAATGTTAAAGTATAATGTCACAAAATTCAATATATTAGCAAGTAGTGGTTTGCTAATGCTCATATTATATGGACTTGATTGTATCTCATAACGCCTTAAATAAATGAACTTTATTTATACCAGATAAAGAAAATGATTCCACGAAATGGGCAACAGGATTTTTTTTTGTATCATCTGACGAAATCTAAATCAACACAAACTTTTTGATATTTGAGAAGTAAGAATAACAGACCCATATACTTTGTGGGGTAGTTGCTGAGAATACGTCTGTCTGGCTTATCACTACGGAATGGAGACAAAGAAATACGACGGGCTAGACATTTTTAATCCCCTTGTTGCCGAAATAAAAAGTAGCATTAGTTCTTTAGCATTGTAGAGAAAATGTGCTAATATCTTTTTTTTGATAGTAGATGTTTTTAAAGGTTGAAAAAAAGCAACTTGTACCTAACTGCATTTATATTTTTTATTCCTGAATATGGTATTCCGTCTTGTAATTATTTGAATACAAATAAACGAAAGATCATGCAGAATCCGGCAATTTAATTTTCTTCGTCTCCTACATTGTATGCTTTAATTAATTTCGTAAGCGGAAGTCACGTATCACATCAAATTAAATTCACTTGTATAAGCTCTCCAGTATCCAAAAGACTTTTAATTAAAAAGAAAAGTGGGGAGAAAGAGGGAGTGAGTTGCAAATCCGGCTTAGCTTGGGATATTGCGGATGAGGAAACTTTACCTTACAAAAATCGTTTTTCATGCTGCTCGGGGGTACGAGGCGCTACTACGGGAATTGTTCTCATCTCGAACTTCTGCTGTAATACGAGTTTTAGACAAATATTTTTTTCCTATTTAGTATAAAATTAACACTATTATACAAGTTAAGCATAAATGCAAAACTAACTCGCTCTTCCTAACTGCTACGCTTTAATGGTAAAGTTGCCACGATTTGGATATTTGGGGTTGGCAGATAGATCGGACATTGGAAAAGGACTTTGATCTATTTAAAATGCGCCCTAATCTAGCTGGACCTCATTATGATTTATCCGAAAGTTAAGTATGAGAAATTAGGTATGTAATATAATGTTGCGTCCAAAAATAATAATTGTCGCTTGTTTATTTCTCCTGATAGAATATTTTTATTGTGATGTAACCCGATTTTGCCGATATAAAGGTATTATATTTATAAAGTTTACTTAACATCTAATCTCAGATGTAATGCTTTCAATTATCTTAAAATCAATCTCGAGAAATCCTTGAAATCTATCACAAAATAACATAAAAACGAAGAATTCAATTTACGTGCATAGTACCCATAGTACTAGATTACAGTGGCGAGTTGTAAAGCCGATATTAATTTTAGCGACCTGTGTAAGTCTTGGACTGTCTTACGTTACTTTGTGATTTACTATGAAGTTGATTACTTTTTACTGAAGTTTACATTGCAACGGCCTAATTCGATTTGAAGATGAATTATTGATCCAATAAATAAATTTGAAAGCAAATACTTGAGCAACTTAAACTTATTAATTCGAAATTGGCGTAGTCTCCTGAACAACCTAAATTGGAGATCCTTCGGCTTATGTAGATATGTATGTATGTAGAAATTAGTACTAATGTTAATTATATAAGTTTTGATATTACATTACAATAATAATATGTATTTATGCATTAAACCTTTTAATCCTATTTTTTTCATAAAAGTAAATTATTGTAACAATAAAACGTTGGCTGTCCACCTATCCCACCATTATATTAATGTGTAATGAATGTGTGAAAAATCTAAATCAATTTAAAGTGCTTTTGTTAGTGCGAAATATCAGACTAGTTTGGTATCCGTACTCCTTATTTAGAGCTAATAAATGGCTACTTAGGTCGCCCAGCGTCGTGTGAGGAACTCCATTGTTCCCTCAAACGGTACACAATGAGATGCACAAGTATATATATATATATATATATACGTACATATATATACGTACACTATTCCGGTGAGATAGCGAGCATGCACCACTCACTGCTTATTGCGTATCGTCTTCCGCATGAATGAATGAATATTACTAATATCTATTATTCGTACTAATGTAGTAATTGTATCAAAATGTTGGATTAATAGAATAGTGTGTTGCACTATTAGTGTAGTTTGCTTGCATCTTTGACATCTTTAAAAGTGCTTAACTTGTTGTGTTTGAATATGAATCACAACCACCAAAACTCGGACAATTACTTGTCTGTACTTGTGGCTTAAACCCTCTCAATGGTAGAGGAGACCCGTACCCTGCAGTGGGACGTATATGGGTTAATGATAATGATGATGATGTGTCTAGTCACTTACGTCAAAGATAATTTTGAAAAAATCTATTGACGCTTTCCTCGACCCGGTAAATGACCCGGACCTCGGGATCGCACGGCATAAACTACTAGTTCTAAGAGAATTTTACGGGCACATAAACTTGCTACTGAGTCTCGATAGCAATTCAATCAACGTCATATCGTAATAATCTGTGAGCTCTTCTAACTTTTCATAGCAGTAATTTTTACGCTACTTTACTAAAGAGGATGCTATTAACCCTATAAATACGAGTAAATTCATTAATCTACTCTATCTACCTAGCAATCTACTCCATAAAAGGTAGAATTCCTTCTTTCAACTTTGTTACATGGCATGAAATCTCAACCTGACGATCTTTGTATCCTGATTTTTAAAGTAAATTTATCGTCTATTAAATTTGTGAAAGGCAAACTATCTGTATTTAACAGCACCCATAACAAAAACAAAATTTGTCTCGCAGTCTTTCCGTTTACTTCCAGTTTTAAAACTGCTTTATAGATTCCGTTGAATAGTTGTGTAAAAGCATAATCTATGTATTTTTGAAGCGTGCATTTATAAAAACTTTGAACAACTCATAATTCGTGTCCCCGCCTTTCCATTGTCACGACAATGGTTTATTCATCAGGAAGGTAACTTGTTTCGTAACTCACTTTTGTAAATATTAGTGAAGTATCTGCATAATAAATTATTTATCTTATTGTGTATTTTTATTTGTTATTTTTTATGTGACAGTATTTTTAAGGTATACATAGGACAAGCCTAAAGTCAATTAATGAATAATATTTGAAACATCTATAGTCATAACCTCCCTTAAAAACTGTCTTTTTGTTGAATGGGTATTCAAAACTATGTCGGTTTTCGTTCTAGTAAAATAACCTTTTCCCAAAAGAGAGTCTTATTTCCATCATTTTACGTGGCATAGTTGGAGTGAGCCCAATTCATGAATATTCATCTAGACTAGAGATACGACTTTTCTCGAGAACTGAAAGCTTCTCTTTAGCAAAAAGAAATAATAAAGATAAAAACAGTCCTCAAAAGTACTTATAAACAGTTTTATGCTCCAGCATCAAGTTTGCATGTCAACAATAAGTTAAGTCACACATTAAAGAATGACGAGTTCATTCTTAAAGCATCACACTTTATTTCGTGCACGTGCGAAGTATTTTTTTTCGAGGAAACCCGCAGGCGGCGTGTGCAAGGAAAATTAAAATAAAGGTTTAAACTTGCGAACAAGTTTGAGTGCGTCTCTAGCACTTGAGCCCCATCAAAAGTACCGACGACTCGTCGTGTTTCCAGACGGGTTTATTCTTTGGCACACGAAAAAAGTGAAGGCGAAAACGGGGAGTGAGGCATCTTATTTTCTTTTCATTAGCTTTGGTCCATTTAAGAATATATCTGTGTCTGGCTACCAGACTTGCAAATCTGGATGTAGTGAGAAAGGTCTGCATTGCTAATTACTTTTTTAAGAGCTGAAGCGGAATGTTTTATGATAATTAAGTTCTTTTCTGAGCTTTAGCGTGGCTCGTGCAGGTATACACACCGCTAGTACTGTAATTTTGTATCAGCATTTTTTAAAATTAAAACATCAGTTGTATCAAGTAGCGAAATAAATTAAGACATTGTCATTTAACATTCCATACTCATTCCAGAATTCCAAAGCTCTACATATATTTACGAAACTTAAATATTAAAAAATGCATTTACTAAGTTCACTATAAAATTTTCATCATCAGCTCAAATACGTTCCACTGTAAAACTAAGACGGTTTAGGTTTTAGTCCACTTAGTTACTATATAATATTTATATTAAATTGGTTTGTGGTCAATTATATTCAGTACAACTGTGGCATAAACCTGGTTATATCCGCGTCTTCTCGTGGTAAAATTGAATGATTTATAGACCGAGAAAACATTGCATGTGTCTCATAAATTTCAAAAGTAAAAGTATAATGTCATGAATTTAAGATAGCAAAAGCCGGCATTAAGCTTTAGAACAACCTACGATCTTTCGTATTTGGCCCAAGGGAGAAGCACATTTTGAATGTTATTTAATATTAAATCATCAATTATATATTTCTATACAAGATTTATAGTAATATGAATGCATTGGAAACAGTAGAAAAATTCTAAAAAACGATTACCATATTTTTTATTCAATGAATCGATAAACTAGCCTAACAGAAATTACCAAGTGATACGATATAAAGAGAATAAATATTTGTAATGAAAATTTCGTTGAAGAAGGATGAAACGCTTTGTATACATTTTGATGTGTTAATTTTTTTGTCAACGAAATTTTCTAAAAAAAGCGTGAATGTTGACAGAAAATCGCTCAAGATTGTAACTTAAATCATCGATCATAAAGCTGTGGTTTCGAGATAGCTATTAGCAGGTTGCAAATTATGTTCGGGCCACATCGGCGTCTGCGCAAAGTAGGATGCGTAGGCGCAGGCGCCTAACGATATCAATCCGGTCGATATATATTATTGTTATAGTCCGCCTATTACTGACTGATGAAGTTTTTAATAGTGTCGCGGATAACTGCTAAGGAATTCTAATTTATTCCATCCTAATGTATTCATATTATGCAGATATGCAAGCGTGGAGAGATCAGAAGTTTGATTGTACTCTGCATTTGAAAACCAAATATTTTATCTAGGTAATACGGTGCTTAAATACATGGATGTATGCTTCGAAGCTCTGGTATTGGATTCATGCATTTTATATTCTTTTCGAAGATTTTTTTAAGTTCTTTATTTTAATAGGTTTACCAACAACATCTTTTGATATGGGTTTATAAAAAGAAAACTTACGCCAAATATAAAACAATACTTACAAACTTTGTTTTATACCGGTTTATCTCAAAAATCAGTAAACATTTAGAGTCAACATATTATGGTCATAAAGGGTCCTCATCCTAAGTTTTTGTGACACATGAAGAACCATCCTGTGGAAAGCTAGCAACATATTTGTTCCGTAGACTCATTTGACTGCAACATAGTTCGACCATCTAAAAGAGACTGTTAGAATTGCATAGAATGATAATTATGGTTTCTGGTAGTTGATATTATTTGCATCGCAATGTTATTGCCGACAATAAATAAACAAATACGACCTTTTGCACGCAACGAGTTCCAGTAAATAGAACGCATAAAGTATAAATATCGTAAAGCTTAAACCTTTTAGCGTTATTTACACTCCTAAAGAGCTGCACGGCTAATTTACCTGCTGATTCATTCGAATGCAAATATACTTCCTCCCTTGTTGAGTTCGCTTTAAAGCCACTGTTTCTTAGCTCAAGTGAAGCGCACATCCATCGAGTCACCTCCGCGGGTAATAGACACCCAGTGGCAGCCATTAATCAAGATGGCAGACGGGTTAAGCGGAGGAAATACCCGTAAATAGCCGAATGCAAAACACGGCAGTTGTCCGCTCATCAATCAACGTGTGTCGTTTGGGAAAATGTTGGCGTGGAGCAGCGTTTATGACGCGGCGTTGAAACGCTCTTTATGTACTTATTGCCGCGATTACCTATTTGAGATATGACGTATTTACTAGGAATTTGGAATTAATATTGTGACTTTCCCGTGATGGTCATATTTTATCTTAATATGCAGCCCATATATGACTCATTGTTGGGCAATGGCAATGCAATGTCTACTTGTGAAAAAACATCACTTTCAGCATTGGTCATTTCACCACACATTGTGTTAATTTTTAGGAAATTTTCGGAAGAGAACTCTAAGATATCTATTCTAAGAATAGAATAGCGCCTTGGATCATTTTTTAAAAGATAAATAATTATGAATAAAACTGACAAAAACAATATGCATCCTATTTATAACACGTACCCGACGGCGTTTGGAACGCAACATTGTGCAAGCGCAAGACGCCGAGATCCGAGACATTCGTGTACTTGTTTTAATACCAGTAGCGCTATAAGCATTGTTATTTATCGTATAATCCAATTCTTATTGACATTAACGACTTTTGCTCACAACAAAGTCATTCGGAACGTACTAAGATTTTGTTTTTGTTCTAACCGTCTTATTCAGCGAAACGTCCATTTATCTTTTTCAGCATCTGATCGGAGATTCCCGGTGATGGGTGTTGAAACGGTATAATTACTGTCCACACTGCATTCGATTAATGAGTGAAGTGAAGGCGGACTTGCTCCGGGCT
The DNA here is from genome assembly GCA_030295005.1 of Cephonodes hylas. NCBI lineage: Eukaryota > Metazoa > Arthropoda > Insecta > Lepidoptera > Sphingidae > Cephonodes > Cephonodes hylas. Next base: position 7,783,305 of record AP025372.1, on the reverse strand, counting down.
TTCTTGGAAGCGTAAATGAGTACTCGGAAGATTTTGCCTTCCAAAATATAATGCTGAAACAATGGATGCTAAAATGTTGACTCACATGACACGTTGGGTGGTAATGCAAATTTTTATATTGTAGATATGTTGTATTTTTAATTTGCTTGGACTCGTGGTCTTGCAGCATAAAATTTGTACTGAGGGGTCAAGAGAACCCGTTTTCGAATTCTGGGTACGCGCAGTGTTATTGGGTTTTTTCATTATGTGCTTCTCAGTAGCTCCGTGGTTTCAAATGTTGAATCCAAAAAACAAGCCTGCCTCACTATTGATACTGAACGATGTTAAACAATTGTCGAACCATGGGTATAAAAATGCACCTAGGAATACAATTCTAAGATCCAGGCGTAAATGATTGTTTTTATACCTTTCTGGGTTCCGATATTATTTATTCCAATTCACAAACCAGGTAACTCAGTAAACGGTTTCAATTAGAAATGTAATTATATCCAGCTGTCTACTACTTTGAGAGTAATATCCGGACGCCTTAAGTAATCTTAAATAGGAGGAGTCCTTACTTTCTCTTTCACTTTTCCCATCTATTTTGAAAGGTCGGCTATGTACTGACTATCATTACATGTGTAGTTTATTAACTAGAGATCGATAACTATCAGTTTCATATCATAAAGTTGGTTAGTTTTTAAGTAAGTATTAATAAAATAAATAAAATAAAAGCGAATGGAGGAATGTATTTCGCGAGTGACAGAAAAAGCGGTAAGTTCGCTCAGTCATAACCTTGATTCCTTTAAACAAATTATAAATGACTATTTAAAAAAAGCGTACTAGTAAACGAGCAACTTTTAGTATGTCAACATTATAATTGTATTTGTTTGAGATGGCTGGGAATTAATATAAAGTTTCATTCTACAAATAACTGACTCATCAACTGATAGCGTTTATAATTTCTTGTTCAACAAAGCAAATTATTTCTAATGAATATACAAATTATTTTCTTCTTTTACTTATTTACTAAAATCAGTAAAACAAATCTAATTGGATGCTTAAATTGGTAACGTCGTCAGCACAAACTTTTTTTTACAAACCAAAAAGAATATAGGTCGATGACAGCGTGACAAAACGACAATACTCGAATTTTACGAAACGTCAAAGATTAGGAAACTAGTTCTTTTGTAAAAGATACTTATCTAGAAAGGTCTCTGTGGCGGACAATAAAAATATTACGACCAGTGTAAACTGAACTCTGGGATCCAGCGCGTTTTCATAATCCACGAGAGATAAAGGGGAAGCTTTTGTTATTTGGAGAGTTCAGGCTTTAGTGAATATTTTCTACACATTGCCAGTACCGGCACGTATCACGTAGGCGACATCCGAGCAGCTTCTGTTTTTCTTCACAGATTACAAATTCACTCAATTTAGGTCTCGTTTCAATGTAGGACAAAATGTAAATTTTTATAACATTGTTGGCTTTGATTACATTATTCTGGCGTAGAAATGTACTTATGTTCTTCGCAACAATCTGCTTTCGCTAGGTAAATTGAGTTGCCGTTTTATGATAAAATTTAAAAGAAATCTTCTTTGATCAACTTCAGCTCATAAACGTACCACAACTTCACACGGGTCTCCTTTACAACTGAGAAGGGGCAGACCTTAGTCCACCATGCTGACACACGCAGGTTGGGGGACTATACAGTATATACTAAGTCCTAAAAATATTAAATTTCGGAAATAATTTTTGAGCCTCTTACCTTTTATTATAATTGTTAAATAAAACTATTTGAAGTAACAAATATAGGAACGTGTGTCATATTTTAAAACAGTTATATCTTCAGCTAAAACATCATGTAGTAAATATTCCATTTTACAATAAATCTTTGCGTTGGAAACCCGAGGCGTTAATGCATGTTTCCTTCGTACCGACTGCGGCGAATCCCACAATTCCTTATCGGTAACATACAATTTCCATAATATTCACATTGTCGACAATATGCAGATTACGCCGGCTAGTTCAATTAACTGATGTTATTTTAATTAAAACAGAAAACATTAATGCAGCCGTATGTGACTATGAATGCCCTTCGTGGTGTTAATTTTTTTTTTCATTCTCTATAAAACTAGCACGTTTTACTGGCCAGCATTTTTTCTTTTTTTTTGTTGGTATTGACTTCGTTTATATCAGAGAAAATGTTGGCAACTTATTTTGTATTAATTCGACACCGTATTTTGCGATGTTGAGTTGATTGTTGGCAGAATGGCGGTTTTCGGTAAACAGAATTTTCGTTGCTGATGAATTGAATTTAAAATTCATTGAATCTGTAATGTTTGTACGGAACATTGAATTAACGTGAAAAATTGATGTTTTATATGCATTGCTGTTAATGAATTTTAGTGAATATTAAATTTTAATAACATTTTCTTCGTGATGGTCTAGATAGAGTTCTTATTATAAAACATTATTCGTTAATATAACTTAAAATCAATAATAATAGTTTTAATATTTCACTAAGTATTCCTTTCTTAGTTAATGGTTGTTTGTTTTGTTGTTGACATTTTTTTGTATTAGTAAGACTGCTTTAATTCTATAAATTGACATACTTGAACACAAAGATGTCGTAGTATATTTTTTGTTTCCGTTTTTCGTGTAAAAAAATGTATGGATCCAACCAGTCGTCAAATGGCCTTTGGCAGTAATCAAAGTTTTAATAAAGCCCCATCTCTATGAAACTCTAAGTGCATTGAGTATGTGCGCCGAAGCATGTTCCGATATTAAAAAAGTACAAAAGGTGGCCCAAAGCGGGCTCAACTATTAGCAGCTCAATCGTATGGGTGGTATTGTGCGAACTGTGAATGACCTCTTCAGCATAATAATGGAGGGAGGGATGCGCAGGAGCGCGTGCGGAGGGGCGACCGGTTTCAAATTAGAACGTTTTTTATTTGAGAGTTCGAGATCGTATGCGTAATAGACGCGATGTAGAGTCGACACACGTTTGGTAGGTGCGCGGTGGTATGTGTTTGTGTCTGTATTGATGATTAAAGTTCTGTGTCTACTTTTTAATAAAGTTCATTTAATTATTATGTAGAGCTAAAATTAAGATGGAATTAAATGCAAACGCATTAAAAACGTGCTATTGTTTTTCTCTTTTCAATTCCTGCGTAATAAAACTAACTAAATTCATTAACATTAAAGTAATAACTTTTTCTAAACATTGTTCGCCTTCTACAATCTTAGTGACAAGTATACTTAAGGCTAGCACTCAATTACATTTTCTACTAACATTATGTACGTTTCACTCAACGGTTATTAACTATTAAACAAATTTTTACATGTCGAGAACACGTGTATGCTATCTAACACATTTCATAGTCTATGTCGACTCCTTTGTCGGCGCCCGCCCGGTGCGCATGCGCTAACTCGACAAATGCGTCAAATGAAATAAGCCGTATTTTATTTCCTCTCCTTTTTGTACCAACTTTTGATTTTTTTTAGGATAGAAGGGGATGTTTGGACAAAAACTTGAGACGGGATTTCTAGAGTTGTGTTTGCGTACACAATTTATTAACAAAGTTTAAGAAGTTTTTGTGTACCAAACCTATTCATTACGTTTCTTTGGCAGAGACATAAAAGGATGTTAGGAATGAAAAAGTAGTTGCGAATACAAATATCTAATTTGCGTCGCATGTTTGGATTAGTTTCACTTGGAATAAGTTTAATAGGTCGATACTTTCGGAAAAAAATATCAGCAATGTGAAATTAATAATGTAAAATTAATCAAAGCATGCACAATATTTTCGATGGGGCATCAAATACGTATAATACTGTCAAGCTTTTTAAACTTTCAATTGCATTTTTGTACTTATAATTTGGTAATGTCCAATAAGTTTGCTTGTAACTTGTTTTTACTTTGATGATACTTTTTTAAGTTCAGTTTGTACTTACAATTCTGTAATATGTATTTGTAAATTATATCTCATAAATAGTTTAAATTTAAAATAATATATTTTACACTTTCCAATTATTCTTTTAAATTTAAACTATTTAAATTGAAATCCATTTATTTACAATTATCCAATATTCACAGTCAATGACCTCACGGTAAATACTTTATCATTAAAACAGACACGGCGTTAAACATAAAGTTTGCGAAAACATAAAACACTTCTTGATAAGTAACGACACAACTGAATTGGGTCATAATGACTTATTATATCATAATAGATACATAAGCCGAGTTTGTTAAGGCGCCTCTATCCCCCCATTTGGGAAACAGTAAACAGAGATGAGGGAGGGAGCGATAGTACGACGCACGCCTCCAGCCCGACTGGTCGTGTCACTACGAGCTTCGCCGGAGCGGACCGATCGCGATGTTTACCGAACTTTTAAAATCCGAACTATAGAATGACTTTCGAATTGTAGTTTAAAAATTTGAATCCAAAATAAGACATTTTATAAATCGAATACCACAATGGCAAATCGAATGCAGATTAAAAAATTGTAGTGGATAGTGGATTTATAAAGTGAAATGGTAAACATGTAAATTATCGATGGTGTGAAAATTGTACGTAATTCTGTGGCAGTATGGTGGATGTTGGTGTTAATGAGTGCGATAACACCGTGAATGGAAGGAACCAATTCGTGTTACTTGTATTTGTGCATTTACTTCTTATTGGACTAAATGGAACTAATGGTAAATATAAAACTTTTTATAATCTGTTTAAATTATTATTTGTTGCGTCGCTATATTTTTTTAAGTTTTGTTTTATTTATGTTTAATTTTCTTTTCGTCCTTTACATTACTTTATTATTACTCAATATTAAGATATTAGATCAGCATAAGGAAGCGTTTAATATCCTTTATAGGATATATCCATTACTTATCATTTGTCATATCATAAGTACGGATAAGTAATATTTTATCAGATCGTTACCGTATTGGGTAATTAAAGTAGCGCCGAACCAATTAACAAAATGTAGTTCTACTGGCACCCGCGTTTACAAAACAATGGAACTTTTTTTACAAAAAAGGTTAATTAACGTTAACTGGGAGCGTTAAATTACTTAAAGCCAATCCGTTGCTTTCGAAACTTTTTTAAATTTAGTTTTTTTTTTAGATTTCGGTCTGTTAATGGCCAGTGGCTCTCATAGCGTCACCGGATGGGGTTTAATCAAGCGTTAAATTAGTATAAATGATTTTTCTGTGTCATTTTATTGTGTTTAATTTAATTTTAATGTTTTGCTATTAATCTCTTTAGTTACTTTTTTCCCTTAGTACCTATAGTGCTGTCGCTTAGTTTTACAATTAATAGATACAATATTTGTGTAATTTTAAATGTAGTAATTTTATGGACAAGATTTAGCAATTTTTAATTTGTCTTTAATTTTTATTGCAATTTTGAAACCTAACATTAATTCATTCTCATTGCGTTTTTTGAACGAATCAAATCTAATTAGATACTAATAGTTTTCTAGTTCAAGAAACGCAAAGCACCGAAACCTTGGGTCTGTTAATATCCGGCAATTCTCATATCTGCTTGGCAACACACATTCGAGTACAAATTTCGACTTATCATTGACTTACACACGGCGCTCAAGTGCTTAGGCCCGTCTTGCCTCGACTATCTATGTTAAATTCTAAGCTACATTAAATAACATTTGATTGTTATAGAACTTTATGCTGGACGGGATTTAGCTCCTTCATATATTCATTTATATCTTATTTTTGCAAATATGTATATAATAGGTAATGATTTAAGCCTAATTTAGGTACTATAAATCAATAAAAATGGGTGGTGTAATAGATAGTTCAACTCTGATTAGTTTCAAGAACTGTTGTAAACTAGGTTAATATAAATGAAACAAATATTTATTTTATAGTATGATTATAAATGGTAGTAATTACTTTACACGGGACTGTCGTCGCCGAGTAAAGTAAACGAATGAGGGGTCAATGTTGAATATCATCAATCTAATTATAGTAAAGAAAACCAATAGGTTTTAATTATAAGTAAATCTGTCGTTGATATGAGATTACGGTAAAAGTAATTTAGAACATTCAATGCCAAAGGATCATTTGATATGTTGTGAAAGTACTACCGTGTTTTGCATTTACGACTGCTTAAATTACTTTGTAGCAGCGACTCGCTGATAATTAGCAGTGTAAAGTATATACTTATAATATTGCCTTATAATATTATAAGGACTAAGAATGTTAGCAAGGAATGAATATAACTCAATAGTCTTAGACTTTCCTTTTTTCTTGCCTTTTAGGAGGTTTATCCCATAATATATAATGTTTAATGTATCTATCTAGTAAAAATCCCCTTCTTATCAACGGACAAGACATATGTGAATCCAATGACCTCAAGTACAGACACGTTTTTTATCTCGGGGCGTGGTGCACATTATCGGCTCGTACTCGATGTGGCGCTGAAAGCCAATGACTTAGTTATTAGTGCACATGTACCCATTGACGCCAGCTAAACTTGACTCAAATGCGTGGGAGGGCGGTGAATTTTTAGCGTAGAGCGAAGAAAGCTTAGATGTAGTGTTGAAGATTTGCATATGCAAAATGGGATTTTTCTTCCAATGTATCACTTGTTTAATGACAACCGCTTGTCTATAAACCAGCTTGCGAAACGAAAGACCGCGGGTTGGATCCACAAACTGGGTCTTTTGGGTCTTGATAGTTGTGGAACTAAAACTTTGCTCATAGTGTTTGATACCCACGAAACAAGATCCGGATTGATATGGGGTCCAGTCCATCTAGATATGTGAGTGTATTTATTATTATTTATTTATTTATTATGTATGCCACTGTTAATTATATTCAGTTATTTTTTTATTTCCGACTCTATCCTTTTTATCTTTATTTAGTAGTGTCAATTTTATACATTCGTAGAAATTATACAGTTTAAAATTCTCGGCAGCTGTCATGAGCACTTTGGGTTACGGCAACTGATGACGAGAGGCGTCCTGAATTGGTCTCCGCTGCCGCCTACGCACCGTCCAATTGTGGACTCCTCTTGTGGCTTGAAATGTCCTCCGCTAACGTTGTTTTTGATGCTAACTCATTGGATCTACGATGTTTATTCGTACTACGTCATATAATACTGATATATAAAACTTGGTTGACAAGGAAGGACATATGTATCGATAAAAATGTGTACTATATACAACGTGCTATAGAACGACATAAATGACGGATAACATTTTCACGGAACGACATAAAAACCTCTACTTATCTTTTTTAAAATACAAACGTTAAGAACTGTGCTTATGTATTCCCAGAGTCTCTTTTATATACAAATATAGAAGATACGTTCAGCATCTTTGGAATCATAACAACAAATCAAATGTGCGAAAGTCCGGGTCGTCTCAAGGGTCCGATTACCCGGCTAATGTACTAATCGGCATTACCTGTAGTCGTTAAGCTTAGTTATAGCTATATAACTGTTCAATTAGCGGCTTAATTTCCCGTCTCGTGTATAATTACGAAGTATGTAATAACAGATGTTTGCTATTATGTATCAAATATATTCGCACGCAAAAATAGTCCTTATTATCTATGTATGAAACGTCTATCTTGGAAAAGCATCTATGACTTTTCCATTATTAACACCTAGACTCATTGGACCTAAAATGGTCTGTTTTACGACACTTCAGAATTCTAATTGTGTAGGGATATTCAAATAAGGAATTCTTTTTACATATATAATGTAAAATATGTTATAGTAGTTCAGGGAAATTGCTTTCTAGGTTGCGTCCGTGTTTTTTGATTAGACAGAATATGGCATAGGCATCAAAATATAACAACAATGACATAAATTGAATATTTTCTGATTTTACCCTAACGCTCTTAAATTAATTAATTATTTAAAAGATATAATCAATATACCTTTGTTATTGAAAAATACAAGCAAACTTCACTTTATTACATTATTAGTTGAAAGATATAATAAGATTTATGTCATGGATTTTAACATCCCAAAATAGAATTTCGCACTTTCTTTTCTAATTTATTTACTTCTTAGAAGTACAAGCCACTATTTATTATTTCCCAAATCGTATCAGGCTTTCCGAGTGGATTAAGAATCCTGACCCATATCAGTCTGTACTGGTTTCTACTCTAATAAATCTTTGTGCTCCCAACCCGGTTGCTCTCCGAATATATAGCACTGTTTTGCAGAATGGATCTTCTTAATGCTCCTATTAATCTTTTTGTGGAAGCTTTAATTGTCTTTAGCCACTGCATAATTTTTCCGAGTGTTTTATTTTCCATTGATAGTTTACCGACTTTTAACATTTCATTTCATTTAATAGTTCGTTATTGTATTTGAATATTTTTGGAGACAAAAATTTTGTTTTTAAATAATAATACATACCTGCTTGATTATCAATGTTTACTCTTAAAAATGTAATAGACATGTATATTAATAGAGTCTTCGTCATTTTGTTCACACCAATTTACCCATTATAAAGCTTTTACAAAACCTGTCAGCTTCAAAAATTTTCGACACGTCCATAAAAACTAAAACAATAAAAACTCCATCAAAATTCGTGTACATTTTGCGATGTGCACAGAGTGACAGGAAAAACGAGAAAAATTGCTTTTAGAGTGCACTTTTTACGGCGCGGTGGTTCTGTTTTTAGAAAAAGTTATGTACGGGAACCACTGCTGTGAGTTTATAGTCCAGGGTCGATAATTTTTAAAACCAAAAAAAATCATAATAGGATAAAACCCATTAGAAAAGGAGGGAAATATGATAAAAATGAAAGGAAAAATAATTTACGGGCGATTTGAGGTTGGGAAGGGGATGGGGGTGAGGTTTTAAGGGTAAAAAACGGTTTTTCTCGATTTTCGGCAAAACTAAAAGTCCTATCGAAAAAAGTCAAATGGAAAAGTTGTAGATAATAAAAAGATCTAAAACTTTTGTATTTACACTTTTTTCACATAACCTCAAAATTTATGTGAAAAATTCAAAAAACTAAGTTTTTGGTTTTTTATTTTTATCTTTTACAAAAATTTTATTTTTTTAACGAAATTTTGTGAAAACTTACCTTTTTATGTCCCAAATACGCTGTAATTTATTTGATTAAAAATATTTATTTTTTCACCTTATTTTGAATTAATATCGAAAAAACACCCTAATTTCCAATCGAAAATTCACCCGTCAAAATATCAGCTTTTTTCAAAAAGTTGGTATGGTTTCTGTTCGTTGAAATCTCTACTTTCCGATGGTGAAAAAAAATATATATGTTACTTTGGTAAATCTTCTCAGAAAACGCAAAAATTAATTTCAATCTTTAGGTTATGTTAAGTTAAGCATACTATTTTTTAAAGAAAATATTACGATTTTTATGGTTGAGTTGATTGATACAGATAAAAATAGAGATAGTATTTACCTTCCTATGCAGATTCGAAAAGTTTAATTGTTTTTTTAAGTAAACTTGTCACAATTATCTTCAAGAAACTCAGCGTGCACGTGTATTTTTATAAACGATGTTGTATACTTTACTGTATTTCGAATACCGGTTAGGCTAGCGGTTGTAACAGCTGCTACGAAATATATAGTATATAATAGTAGGTATGTATGTAGTAAGACCCAGACCGGCGGGTCTTAAAACTTTTCGAATCTCCATAGGAAGGTAAATACTATCTTTATTTTTATCTGTATCAATCAACTCAACCATAAAAATCGTAATATTTTCTTTAAAAAATAGTATGCTTAACTTAACATAACCTAAAGATTGAAATTAATTTTTGCGTTTTCTGAGAAGATTTACCATAGTAACATATATATTTTTTTTCACCATCGGAAAGTAGACATTTCAACGAACAGAAACCATACCAACTTTTTGAAAAAAGCTGATATTTTGACGGGTGAATTTTCGATTGAAAATTAGGGTGTTTTTTTGATATTAATTCAAAATAAGGTGAAAAAATAAATATTTTTAATCAAATAAATTACAGCGTATTTGGGACATAAAAAGGTAAGTTTTCACAAAATTTCGTTAAAAAAAAATTTTTTTTGTAAAAGATAAAAATAAAAAACCAAAAACTTGGTTTTTTGAATTTTTCACATAAATTTTGAGGTTATGTGAAAAAAGTGTAAATACAAAAGTTTTAGATCTTTTTATTATCTACAACTTTTCCATTTGACTTTTTTCGATAGGACTTTTAGTTTTGCCGGAAATCGAGAAAAACCGTTTTTTACCCTTAAAACCTCACCCCCATCCCCTTCCCAACCTCAGATCGCCCGTAAATTATTTTTCCTTTCATTTTTATCATATTTCCCTCCTTTTCTAATGGGTTTCATTCTATTATAATTTTTTTTCACTTTTCATTATTTTTAAAGGCTTCTACCCTGGTCTATTAGTGCATTTGAAGCGAATGGTTGTCGGAAATACCTACCTACCTTGTATATGTATCACCTGGCTCGCAACTTTTGAATAAGTCACACCACAAAAAGGAATAATAGCAGACCTTAGTAGGTACTAAATTCATAAGTAGTTTTGACTTAAAAAAACCGAATACTTACGTCATAGTCAGTTAAACTTGCCTAGTATCATGTAATGAAACTTCCTTTTTCCATTCTTTATAATAAATTACACGCATTAATCTATGCACAGAGAAAGGGCGTTAAATCGAGACATCGTGAAAATGAACGAAACTCACACTTCCAAATACCCCACAATTTTAAAAAAATGTTTAATTTTAAATATATAGACGTAATCACAGGTATTATCTAGTTATAAATTATTATCAATTGTCGACTTACTTTTTAATCGTGATTTATCGACTCAAGAAAACAAGGCTTACAAGTATTTCCAACTTGTATAATGCTACTGTAATTTAATCTAGATTCTAGATTCTGAATCAATGTAATCGGTGATCTAATAGAATTATATCGAGACAAAATGTCAAAGTCTTGAATAATAGAATTGAAACATTATAAATGGCTGGTTACTGAGTCTGTGATTAAATGACTTGACAACGGCAAACACATAAGTTTAGTGCGTTGTGCATGACGCGTACTGGTTTATTAAGTAATTATGAATTATAACTATATAAAAGCCTAAAGGAGATTTGTGCAGTGACTAATAAATAAATAATAAATACACCCAACAGTCAGATACAAAGTTCTGACCCCATACTAAGATCAAGTTTACGTGTTGAGGGTGTGAAACTACAAGAGAATTTTTGGTCTCACAAACACCCAGATCCGAAAAAAATGAAAGTGATTGTTGAATGTTAACATACTTGAATAACCTGACGCTAGTATTCTCCAAGAGGTTAGACAAAGGTGCATTTCTGCCTCCTGATCTCGCCCGATATGTACTTGTTTCACGTAATAGTGTGTGAGCCCATTGCTGTTTTTCCAACAAGGTGTCCAGACTCCATGCTGCTCCTATGTTACTCAGATATCCCGACGTGCCGCGAGATCAAAAGGCATGTTCATGTTCATATTACGACAAAAGATGTAGACTTGAACACTGTTATAAAAAAATGTGTTGCTTCTCCTATACTCCTATATGTACATATATGCGAACGAAACAATGAACAAAAGATAATTTTTATTTAACTCGATAATTTTTCTTTTCTCAAAGAATTTTTTTTGCTGCTTTTAGGTTTAGGAACACTTTAAGTATGCAAACCCGGACGGAAAGAATCTAAAAAGTATACGCTACTATAACTTTTTGCAGCAGAGTAAGCAAACATTTTATTCGCTTTTGGGTATTTTTTTAAGGTCGTCTGAGCGACCGTATTGCACCTGATCACAGTGCTGTCCCGATAAGGTATCGATCGACCACAAACGACTATCTCTCGCCATTGGCTACCATTTTGCCGGCCCGCTCATTTTTTTTAAAAACATCTTTTAAGTTATATCTAGTATTTTACTACAACAACAACGAATGACAATTTTATGAAGAGGTAAATCTCATATTAGGAAAGGGAAGAGACAGTTGAACTGTGGTTTTGGCGCTCTATATCTTCAATATATCCCAAGCGAATAAAATATAAAAAGTATATAGACATACTGTCTATATTGTAATATTATTATTTTTAGCGTCGCATGACATGGCATGACAAACAAACAAACCAAATTTAAAAATAACTCTTATCCCATAAAGATCACTAAAGCGAGCCGAAACCTTTTCCAATATCTTATCCCTTTAGTCGAACGTAGGAAATATTATTATCGATTTGTTTACGCCCACAGCAAGCACACAAAAAGACAAGCACGTCAAGATAGTGCTTTATCAGCGGCTGTGACAAGTATAAAGGACAACTACCGAGCTTGACCGCTCAGTCCGCAAACAAAACTAAAAAATAAATCACAATTATAACAATACAGCGCGTGTCGGGTTATCGGTCTGTCTATCTCCGCGGCACGGCCAAACGGACAGACGGACAGCGGCTATTGAGAGATCCATACGCCTTTATATTAGAATTTTTTATTGAACCATGAATAAGACTTTGTGAGTAGGAGTATCAAAGGAGCGTTTGGTGTATCAAACTTATAAATATTAATCAATATACTGTAATGGAACAACTTGTTTCCTTTTCTTTGTGAGGTATGAAGTACGAGTTTGTACGGGTGTAATGGTTTGAGACAGCTCGGAAAAAAGGTTTTACTTATCTTTATCTGTAACTAGAATGACTTGATTGCGGCAATCGCTCCTCCTTTCGTAACTGGTATGGTTTTAATTATTGGCTGACGAGAGTTTTTTGTGAAATATAAAGGACGATATGGTTGCGAGTCTTGACTATAAATGTGAGAAGATTCAGTGCTCCAGTCTATAGCTGGTTGAAGTTGCGAGACATCATTGCCTTATTACTTTGTTTTATTTCCATGATCACATTAAGTATCGCCATTTTTTATTAAATGGATGGTAATAATTATGGTGATAATATGCAACGATATAGATATTTTTTGTACCCCTTTAAAAGAAAATTGTCGTTATATTATAACATACATACTTAAACGTGTTTATTTTAAAGCTTGCAACACTGAATAAAATATATACCACATTTGGTCGTGTGACGAACACATTTTTTAAAAAACTCTTATAAAGATTTGAAAAACGAACATAACATAAAAAATATATGTCACGTAAATTACAATAATAACCATATGTTATAGAAGCAATTATTTTTGCTACACAACGAGAGATAATGTATGAGCGTCGCGTGTGAATATGCATTTGACCGCGACAGCTTTATTTCATAGAAGTAATTGCATGTTGAGAACATTGAATTATATATGTTGCTATTAATATTTAAAATATATTTGTGGCTATTACCGTTGTCCTACTTTTTTATGTTGCCACGAAATAATGACAACACTGGCATCTAGAGACGAATGCAATTCGATTCAAAAAGTCTACTGAGGAAATATGATTATCATTAAACAAATAACGTCAGACAGTGTTTATAAAGATGTACTTATAAACATATAGTTAAAAACAATAAAATGTCCTTTTTTCATATATTTTATCACTCATTTGCATAAATCTTTACAGCCGCTGCATTTACTTATTACACTATTTGCGTAGAAAATATTTAGTAGCACGTGATAATAGCTTACAAATGAAGTCCGAATGGCCATGGAAATACCTGGATGAACCTTAGACTTAGAGTATAAACATTAGCCTGCTGAATAAAGTCAATTAAACCACGAGAACCACCGTGCTGTGATGGGCAGCACAGCAATCTAGCGTACCAAGGGTTAGAATTAAAACCGCCTTTAATTATAGTGTAAATTAGCACTCTGAGGTAAAACTTGTTATTAGTATTAAACTAAAACTAGCTCGTATTAACACGCAGTTATAACTTGTACTGATTACTTTGAAAATTTTCCTATGAAAGGTAACTACATGCATTAAGTAAGTGTAGCTTTATGGAGAAATGCGCCGTGTTTTCGAATCTTAAATCTATTTTTCTATGCACCGTGTTGCATATTATATAAAACAATTCGTAAAAAAAAACATACAACGTGCTTATTCAATGTGCAATAAAAGAGATATCATCATAACATTCCGATCAAATAATTATTTATTAGAGGGTATTAACTTGCACCGCGTCGAATCAAAAGAGACTTTTTCAATTCTACGTTTATTTCAGAGCATTTTTCACCTTCAAATATTAAGTAACTTTTTGCTTCTATCTACTTTTTTACCTTCTTATCGAATCGAAATGATAAAATGCAAAAGAGGAAATTGATTCGGCAGGCATCGGCCGGAATATCAGATAAACAAAGAAAAGCTTTATAAACAAACTTTTACTTACAAAACACGTAAAATAATACATTTAAAATTTTTAACCCAAATTGTGGCGTTTTTATAACAATCCTCTTTGATATTTTTAATATAAATATTTTATGGGCACTTCGCGTTTTCATTAAACACCCGTGAAAAACTTGTGAGTGTTGAAACATTTACGCCGAGGCAATTATTTCCGTGTTCTTTATTAATTTAACGCTTTATAACGAAATATCGATGCTTCTGGGTGAACATCAAAGAGTTTTTAATAGCTTTTAAGGAAAAGGGGACAGAAACATTTATGTGTAGTACTATAATTTTATAATTAGAACTTATGACGAGTCGATGGCCTTTGACGATCGTGTCCAATGCTAATGAAATTTATATGAATTATACGTGACAGGACTTTAAAGTGCCTTGAAGTACTGAAAGATTAAACAGTAATATACCCAACTTTTATCTTACTATTTATACGGGCATACTAGCGTGAGCGTATGAATCCAATTTAAACAAGAATTTTGTTCAATATTTTTTAGGCGCTGTATGTAATGCATATAAAAGGAAATTGTATTCCGCGAAGTATGCCTTCTTTATTCTTTTATCTCGACGTCCTTTTTCCCACAAGAGGAAAGAGGTTATCTCGTTCGCGCATGTTTTTATCAGCATTTGTTGGGATCACCCAAGTTGCAATGCAATTGGAATACTGAATTTACGATTTTGTTCGTACAATGAAATATAAACTTTAATTCCTTTAAATATAAAGTTTCGCGAGTCAAATGAAGACATGAGGCTAAAATGAATTGTGAATGAAAAATAATAAGAACGTTACATTATAGCCTAATTTATCGACCTGTAAAGCTAATCCTATACATAAGGCGCAATTTCAAAATAATAATATAATATCTTTTGAAATCTGTCACCTAAAATCTCCATCGTACATATTACGTCATCATCATTTTATTAAAGATACATAGGTACCTATTTCTTTTACAAAATTTCGTGCTACAATCGAAAAAAAAAAACA
This sequence comes from Cephonodes hylas, assembly GCA_030295005.1. Taxonomy (NCBI): domain Eukaryota; kingdom Metazoa; phylum Arthropoda; class Insecta; order Lepidoptera; family Sphingidae; genus Cephonodes; species Cephonodes hylas. Next base: position 7,768,024 of record AP025372.1, on the reverse strand, counting down.
TGTAGAAGCACGCACATTTTTTCATATCTCGTCAATAAAGATTTATGAATAAAGCGATGTGAAAAATTCGACGTGGACAATTTTGTGGCATGTAATTTATCATGGATCATTGCAACTCATACACATTTTCAAGGTTTATCGTTTAATTCGGTGTGAGGTTACATGCTTAAGAAACACATCTATTAAATGTCAAAATTACGATAACTTCAAAACGTAATGTTAACCGCAAAGGAAAACGTTATCAGCAAATATATTGACTTGTAGACATAGTTAATTTACCGGCAATCTCTCGAAGAAAAAAAATGGGTTTAAACTTGGTAAAAAAGTTTCCTTAACAGCCTGTAAGATCGTTTTGACTGTCTACAGATGTAAGTTTCCCATCACTTGTCGCTTTGGAAAGCACCATACCAGCTCCGATGTTTCAATTTTGTCGTGTCTCTATGTAATACATATAAAAACTTTCCGAAGAAACTCTTCTTCATCCTGCCTTGCTTCTTTTTTTAAATTTGGATGTAATTTTGATGTGTATGGATATTCTCCTTGTGTTTTAATTTGTAAATCTTTATAAAGACTTAAATACTTGCTGTTACATAAATTCATGGGATCGGAATATGAATTTAAAATATTCCCAAAGAGTAACATTAATCACTTAGTTCCGAAACTGAAAGGCAAAAAGTGTTGAACGTTTTAATTTCATTACACGACGATTGGTCACAAAGTGAGCGTTGTTGTGAATCTCTAACCCGGACGTGTACCCATGTAATTGATACAAAAACGCTTGTTATTTATCTGATACGAAATTGAACCATAAGCTGTGGTAATATAATTGATGTTCCCACTTTGGTGTAATCGAACCGTGACGTCATCGTTGTCATGCATACTTGACCGCATTGATAAGAATTTTTACAGCAAGTCTTTTTAAGTGTACCTTATCCAGAAGTAATTCTGTTGCTTTTTTGTATACAAAGGTGTCATTCAAGTGGCTTTGAAATCATAAATGAGCTGTGAGAAATTTTACTGGTTAAAGTTTTTTGATAAATCCTGCAGTAGTTTGTAGGACACGCGCCAGGAGACTTTGAAACAGTACGAGTACATATTTGACAAAAAAGATGAAAACAATCTGAATTAATATTTACACAGCATGCGGCCCCCATTCTTTAATATTAATAAAAACACTGTCCACGTGAATTTTTGCCAATTAAAAAGGACGGTGTGACAATAGTACATGAAAAAGGCGAATGTAACAATGACTCTAAATTCCTCAACTTTGTCCAGCCCAAAACCGAGCGCCACGCATCAAGGAACACCCGTCCAACACAGTGTCAGGGCGCAGCGAGCCGGCGACCTTGAGATGCGTGGTCGAAGGCCGTCCTAAGCCCATGGTACAATGGTTCAAAGACGGAACACCATTGCCACACGCTGAAGATGGCCACCGGGTTTTACTTGAAGACGGATTACTGTTTTTGAGGTATGTGATATTTGTTTATGATTTTAATCAATTTTGGTAATAGTCAATGTACACTGCATTTTTGCCTAGAAATAGGTAAATACATATGAAATTAATAAACTGAAGTTCAGACACATTCAACAACCTTTTTTTTAAGTTAACTAAACTCTATTTACTCAGAAAAATATAAAGCTGTTATTACTAACTTGTATGACGATTCAAAATTTTGCTAAAGAATTTTGCATAATTGACGCTATTTGGCATGACGAAAATGTTACTGTAAATGAAAAAGTCCTCAACAATGACTGAACAATTAAACAATCAGTCAGCGGGGCACCACTCCCAGCACATTTTCCAAATGCAATAGCACAATAAATCAACCGTATTGTTTTCACAATATTTGTATTTCTAATTTATACAGCAATTAATCTAAAAACAGATCCATCATTCGCAGTTAAGAAAGCCAAGATTTGTTTTGCAGAGTGAATAGGGGGAAGAAAGACAGCGACGAGGGGATTTATTGGTGCGTGGCACGCAACATAGCAGGCGAGGCCGTCAGCCAGAATGCTTCCCTTAACGTGGCTGGTAAGTTTACTACCAACATTCTTTTCATACACTTTATGTGGAAACTTTGAGTTAGTGGGTCACTGGAGATCGAGGACGCTGGCTTTTGTTTATGTGCTGTGTGCATGTTTCAAAGATATATAGTTTTCCTGTTGTATTTTTATTGAGACTTACTACAAGTCTATTTAGCAAAAAAAGAAATTTTATAATAGATCCATATACAAGGCGGCAAAGCTACTTTTCGGTCACATAAAATTATGGATTTAAAATACTATAACACATTCTAACTCGACAATCATGCTCTATACTTCTCGGTCGCAAGTCTCAAACTAACATCGCAGGTCTAACGAGGCTCTTAAATCATATTGTATTCTATTAACAATAATTCGAGGTAATAAATAACAATTATAATCGGTTTAAAAAAATAACGACGTATTGGTCCATAAATTGATAAACATAAAATGTTTTATAATATTTGCTACATAAGTACCATCTGGTAAACAGCTTGTTAGTATGTTTATCTAATTTATCTCCAAGTGTCTGATTACACTAATTTTATTGCTATTTTAATGGTGTTTAGTCATTAAAATCGATCGGACACTAACTAACTATGGAAGAAACATTACTTGCGCACAATTAACACGTGATTGCCGATTGATAAAAGACAATTTCCAGTTCTTAGGGACGAGTTCAGAGCTGAACCTAGAGATGTGCAAGTTTCTGCCGGCGAACCAGCTCTATTAGAATGTAATCCTCCTAAAGGGATTCCTGATCCATCCGTCCATTGGCTTAAAGACGGACAGAAGTATGACGTGGAAGTTAATGGAAGGTACTACTTTAACCTATAAAACTCTCCTTTATTTTAAAAATTGAGGAAACATCTCTAAAATCTTCAACTTTTTTAGGGTTACAATAACCGAAACAGGTAATTTAAAGATCTTGGAAACATTACCATCTGATAGCGGTTTGTTTAGATGCGTCGCGTGGAATATTGCCGGTGAAAGGCAATCAAGAGCGGCAGCATTAATAGTTTTAAGAAGACCACATTTCGTAGTAAAACCTAACAATGTAACAGCTTTATTGGGCCAAACGATAGAATTCAACTGCCAGGTAATTCACATCACTTTCTGATTGGGGTTTTTAACATTTTGTTTATTTAGATTAACGTCCATTAACTTTTTAGAGCTACGATACGAGTGTAAAAATAACATGGATCAAAGAGGACGGTACATTGCCTTCCCATGCCACTATAATTCGCGGGCTATTAAGGTTGGAACACGTGTCCGCGACCGATGCCGGTATCTATTCCTGCCGTGCAGATAGCCATGCGGGCACTAGTATCACCAGCGCAACGCTCACCGTATACTGTAAGCCGTGTCTCAATTCGGAACGATTTTATTGCATCAATAATTCTAACAACTGTCCGTTCTATTTTAACGTGGCCATCTGTTTCAGCTTTACCACACTTCACGCAGATACCGTCCAATTTAACCGCATGGGAAGGTGATGTTGTTTCCATTCCGTGCGACGCTAAAGGATTGCCTACGCCGACAACTTTCTGGATTTTAGAGGGCAACCAGGATTCCTTGCTTTTCCCAGAATGCACGAAAAGCAATACGAGTTTACTTTACTTGGACAGCGCGCGGGCGGAGCACAGTGGAAGGGTAATTTGTACGGCTGTCAACGCAGCTGGAAGTATCATGCAGGAGGCTTACCTTACAGTATTGAAGAAAGGGAATAATGAATTGAGAGAGCGTACAGCGAGTCACGAATTGAATATTGATTACGAAAGAGACGTTCATATGACTGAGTACGAACTTGTGCAAGCTAGAAAGTATTTACAACAAAACGTTTTAGTTTTGAAACGCATTGAAGCGATGTCGTCGTCATCCTTGAAAGTTGTTTGGGATGTTAGTATCTTTTATCTGTTTATTTTGATTTATGACTTTTTTTATTGTATATAACATTATATTGGATTATTTTAGGTGTTAACTGACTACAATGAGTATTTGGAAGGCGTCAAAATTTGGTACAATGGAACCACATTGAATTGGCGCAATGCAACAGATGAAGATACGACGATAATAAATTCATCGCATTCAGATTCTATTTTGTGCTCGAACGGATCTCTCATGAATGTTGACAATAGTGGATCGTCGAGTTACATTCTCACAGGTCTTATGGCTTACACACAGTATGATATATTCTTAATGCCATTTTATAAAATGTTGTTGGGGAAACCTTCGAATATGATGTCAGGATTTACTGAAGAAGACAGTAAGTATTCTTTATGGCTTATTATATCATTCATCTTATTTTTATTCCTTGTCTTATTTGTAATTCATTGTATTTTTTTTGTATTATAAGTAAAATATAGAGCTCATAATGTTAGTCATTACTACATGTGTATATACAAAATATATTTTGCGATATACGTACTTATTTACAAACCCAGCAAGACGTCATAATTTTCTAAAAATATCTTTTATATCCAACGATCAAGTCACATTAACCGCACAATCCGTCAGTTTCGAGATGCAAGCACATATTAACGCTATCAATAATTCTAGTACCTCTGGCGCCTCCCCAAAGCGTCACAGCGGGTGTGATAAACGCAACATCCGCGTGGATACGATGGGAACCGCCACCAGCCAATACCTGGAATGGAGAACTGACGGGATACTTGGTAATATATGAGTAATGCTTTGACTTTTAGTATGTAGAAATATTTTAGATGAAAAATTTTACGTGAAAATTTTTAAATACTCCTCAAATTCGGTTTTTGTGTGCATTGAGAGAATTGACTATATGGTACAAATCGACATCACAGAAACATGTGAATTTATATCTACCGCATCTATTTAAGATGTTGATATTGAAAATAAAGAGTTGTTTTTGTACAGATTCTTTTTCATTAGTCATGACTTTCGTACAACCTACTCGTTATATGAATCAACAGCTCAGCTGTCTTTCAGATCGAGATACGGGTAAGCGGTAGTACCGGGGGTCGTGTGGTGGGCCAGATGTCTTTGGGTCCTCGAACTCGAGCGGCTACAGCCAGCTCTCTCCGTACTGGGGGCCGGTACACTGCCCGGGCCGCCGCCGTCACCCGTCGAGGCCACGGGCCCTTCAGCGCACCAGCACAGATACATATGCTTCCTACGCAATCGCAGAGGCATTATGTTCAGTAAGTATAGTATCTGATAGGTACTATTGAATTTGCAGGAGCTTTTTTTTTCGTTTATTTTTATTTTTTTGCGTGAAGATTGTAATGACTATGTAAAGTGCAGGTATATAATCCAAATAATTATTTACATTCAATTAGCAATTTTTCCATAATTACTATACAGAAATAAAGAAAAAGATATTTAAATGTATATTTAATAATAGCTGAATTCTCTCTTTAATGGGCCCTTACAAAAGATTTCAATTGCATCTATTACAATCCGAAAGTAATACAATTTCTATTCAACAAGAATATTATTGCGCCTGCGGTTTCACCAAACCAACGATCTATTCTTATTACAATTTCTCTTTTAGAACTGAACCGCCGAAAGACTCCAGTATACCACATATACTGCAAGAGACTTGGCTGCTAGCACTCGGACTTACGTTGTTCCTAGTAATCGTCGTTGGGGTCTTTAGCATTTATTACATCAAACGTCGAAACAGCATTCAGAGAAAGAAGTCAACTGGTATGTCTTTATTTCAGTGTACTTTCGTAAACATAAATGTTTGTCAAATAAAATATTTAAGCGACATAAATTGAAGGAATGTCAATTTTAGGGGTTTTTAGCATTCATGTCATAGTTCGCATTATAGTTAAACGCTAATTTCCAGTGCATTAAGGTAGCCACAACTTTGTCGCTTGTGTTATTAAAACTTTATGTTTTAAGGTTTAATTTAGTATTTGTGTATAGTGATTTTTTTTTAGAATTACGATGCGTTCTACGTACTTTCCTGCTCATTTCTCATAACTTTGCCATGTTTTCTACGCAGATTATGGAAACCATAAGCGCATAGAATTAACACAGTCATTTTTTTGCTGTCTTATGTAATTTAAATTCACGCCCATAATGCATTACCTGAGACTCGCACTTTTATTTAATCTTCCTACAATTCCGATACGCGCAAATTCACCATTTTCAGCATAGAAAGCTTTATGGTCTCTAAATTCGATCAGATTCGGCCGTCCGATATTCATTTCATTCGATCCGCAAATAACCTCAATCACATTTACATTAACGACTGTACCTACACACATTTTTGTGAATGAAAGCGTAACAAATGTATAATTGAAACATTGATCCCAATATTGTAGGTCAATCGATTGTCACGGCGCAACAATGCCTGTTAAATAAAGATACGATTTGGTTGCGCGACCGGCCCGTGTTCGGCCCACCGAACGACGCCGGCTTGGAAGTCAATAGTTGCCACCAGAGTCTTTTACATGGTAAGTATGCATTTACTAATACGCTTATGCATATTTATTCATATATTTTTCGGAGTCTGAAAATGTGCCCGAGAAACAAGCAATAAGCACGCGCTCTATTACGTGGGACTGATATATACCTAGCGAAATGTGGGTGCAGAAATGCACCTCTGCCTATATGTTGTTCATATATTTCTCTAGGTATATCTTTCAAGGGTTTGATTAATATGGTTGTTGATGACAAGAACTACTTAGATGACTTAAGTATCCCAAAAACCAAGACTAGCTTTCAACTCAAATATTTAGATTAATACCTCCAGGTTGAAGTTTTAGTTAGATTTTTTTTCTGTAACCCTAAATATTTCTACCATATTTCTTAACTTTCCTGCTAATGGAAATGTTCCAACCAAATACCCGAATACCCGAATGTATCCGAAACTAGAATTGCATTCTAGCCTTTTTTAAAATTCGTTGCTTGATTAAGCTGTTCTAAAATAAGCTAGATCTTTTGGTCAGTCACTAAGCATCTATATTACTTGATTAATTTCAGTGATGACCATATGCAAAAGGCCCGTCGCCTAATGCAATATTATAATCGGGAAAACGTGGGTGCAGGAAGACACCTCTGCCTAAACGTGGGCATACAGGCTTTGAAACTAATATAAAGTAATAATTCAATATATTCTTCTTAAGATAAATAGTTTTTTGATTCCGCTTAAGTCTAAATTTTTTATACATATTTTTATATAGGTATCAGCCTTAAATAAGCTATCGATAGTTTAAGCGGGGTGAGGTATGGGAGGGGAGGGTAGCAGATATTTAGCTATACACGTCTCTGTAATTCTGTACACACCAATACGCTTATCTGGAATAATCTGTTCAGTGTCGTCACAGCGACATGATTCCCACGGTACTGTGCAATGTGATAGTTATACCGAGTTGTCAAAACAATCTGTTTAATGGATATTATAGTACTACATAAATTATGCATTAATGACGTAGTTATTTTAGTTAATAAACAAGATGAAGATGAATAGTGCTTAACACGTCTTCACGTGGTTCAATGAAATTCGTTTGAAATATAATATCCGTATAATTAATTTCTGTATAATCTGATCATTTCAGAAAATATGATTATTCATTCTAAATTTTTGATACTGAAATTTAGAGAATAGATGGCTGGTAGTGTTAATAGTTTAGAAGTGATTAATGTCTGATTCTTTTATGACCATGTTTTGTAAATGTCATTATTATAACACATGTGTGATAATAAAAAACAGATGCTCGACTGTTTGGTTCATTAGACATTCTCTACAAAGGCAACATTCTCATTTTTATTAGGTGGACAGTCGACGAGCGTAATGAGCGTAGAGCCGGAATACAGCCTACCGCAAAACTCGATACAAGCCCTAGACGCGTCGAGTGTGGACAGAATTCGACGCGGCCCACCTGAGCCGTACGCTTCCAGTGCAATTTACACAGAACTCAATTTCAAGGTACAGTCCGATAAGCAAACTCCTTTGTTGACATTAGATAAGATTACTCGAATTTGCATTCCACGTATCAAATATTCATTTGACACTTTCGATACAGGACAATAACGACATCGGAGACCTGAGGAATTGTCCGGAAAGACGATCTCATAACAACAGCATTGTTAGGTCGTGCAATGGAAGTATTCAATACTCGAACGGAGAATGTTCTACATGTTGTCATAGTACGTCGAGTCGATCTACTAAGGACTACCGAGAGCCGAGGCACGAGACCGCACATAATGAGATTAACGTGTTGGAGGACGACTGCGCGTCCTGTCACACTAACCGATCCGGATCGAGGAGCCGACAGGACAAAAGCAAAGTGTGCCCCGCCAGTGATTTAGAGTACGACTACCCACAGTGGCATTGGCTCGGGAGGGAGAACAGTTTCAAAATTCCCATTCAGACGAGTAGACATTCGAATGTAGCGAGGTCGGAGCAGGGCTGTCAAATAAATCTGTGTGATATACTGCCACCACCGCCGTATGAGGTAAATTGAACTTGTTTACTGTTCTACCCTCAGACAATCAGATTTTTTCAGCGCACCGTGTATTGCTGGGACATCGGTGTCTAATTGCTATCGTTTTTTCACAGAGTCCGGAAAACAAACAGGCTTACGGTTCAGATAAACCCTAGGAGCTACTAGGTAGAATGTATTCATCTAAGTTTTCAACGCAAAGCAATAATCAATACCTATCTTTTAAAATGTTAACTGTAAGTTATATAGATACAGGTAGGTTTGTAGTATCCGATGGAATGTCCACACGAGGAATACGAAAAGTAAATAGGAAATTGTTGTCAAACAATAACGTTAGATGTAGTTAAACGGTTTTAGGAACGTGTAGATAAAGAAATTTGATACTTGTTATTCGTAATTTATTCCTAATCTATATTCTAGTCACAGCTTATAGGACTAGTTTTACCATCGGTATTAACATTAGAGATTATACTGTATTCGTAACTTCTTACTCTTTTGTATGTAAAGTTTTGCAAATTTCAAGGTTGTTTGTAACACGACTGTAAAATCTAGATGTAATGGCCCTGCGTTTCACTGCCATATTCTTTTAGATTTATTAGAATGTTAGTTGTATAACCTTTGACTGTGATATTTATATTAAAAGTCATGTATTAGAAGTAAATGTAACCCTTAGAATAATTAATTATGCGAACTGAATCCTTTCCCACAATATGCTAATTTAGCCAGCCATGTAATTTCTATGTACGTATTCAAGAGTTGCCTGAGCAACATTTTTATCTACCATCGAAGTATTTTCAGAAGCCGTTGTGTTTATATCCGAAATAAAAATCTGAAATAAAGCAACTTTATCAAAAAAATCGTTTTATTGTTTCCCCTTTTATGCGTTTAGATTACAATGATATGCTGTGTTTATTGGCGTTTTATTGTTCATTACGAATTCTCAAGACGATCTAAGAGCTTGTTTTCTTGTCGCACTTGGTTCACTTTTCATGTAGCGCTAACTTTATTGTGGTATTAGCGATATAAAGCGAGTTAAAAGGCGACATAAATAATACACTACTTAGTAATGAAGTACGTCGTTACCTGTGGCTTACAAGTCTTTGCAAAGTCGTAAACTCTGCGAGTTGTTGTTAACCAATGGGACTTGCCTACACAGCGATTTATTTTATGCTTATTACTTAAATTCTACGCTCCTCTTATATTGTGTCATTAATAACAATGCGATAAACAATAACATTGTTCGATAAGAGAAATGGGAGTTTCTCGTTAAATTATTGTCGACGAAACAAGGGAAGGTAATTTTTTAAATCCCGCGGATTATTTTGATCGTGGAAGACGACGGGTTAAGAGCATTTGGCAATAAATCTTTGAGCCCAATTTATTCCCGGTTGGGTTGCGTATCGGCCGCGTTTATAGCCACCTTTTCGGGTCGAAATGAGCTTTCCTTTATCAGCGTCTTTTAGGCACCGCACAAAGGAGTATTCCATTCAAATTATACAATTGAAATGCTATTTAGAGTGAGCGGCGCCAAATATGCCGTTTATAATTTACTGCAATTGTTGTATAAATGGCGATTATAATTGTTTGTTTTAGTATTGTTTTCTTTCCGCTTAGCAGTGCTCTTTGCATTGTTTAGCAAATACTGATAAATAGGTAGATTGTACATTAAAGTATGTATATTTATTTACAGTCCCAAGACAATTTCTAAAAACATTTAAAACAACCATTCTGCTAAGATCGTGGCAAATGAAATTTCAGAATTAGGATTGTTATCGATGTTAATAAATTATAATTTATCACTCGTTTGTACAATTCCACGTTGTGAGTAATTTTGCCTGACTACAAAAAAAACTAAGTTCACGAACCACGGTGAACTTCAAATTGTCTCCAAAAAACTCAATGTTAATAATAAAAAACCCCATATCTAGAAATAGAAGGTATCTTTTAATGAAATAAATGAAGGATCCAATTAATCACCAAAATATTACTTAAATAGGCCACGAAGTAAACTGCACTTATTAATTGCGACACATAAAAAACCTCATTTATCCTAACACGTCGCTTTCGTAAACCATGCGTGACTGATTCAAACGCTATGTCCATTTTTAGTTTCGTATCCTCGTGGGATTCATCACGGTTCACATTAACAGAATAAAATATAGCACTTGGTTCACTATTATGGCCATACTGTTTTTATATGGTAAATAAAACTTTAATGGTCGTAAAATACAAGGACCTAAATGAACCGCATAAAAATAGAATTAATAACACGCCTATTTGGAACAAACTGCTCTATTATGTTGGGTCTAACGTGTTTTATTGTTGTTGCAATACTGCCATGTAGAATTCTGTTTGACATTATTAAAATTATTATGGCAGTCAGCTGGCGCCACTAAAACTGAGTTTTTATAGCTTACGACTAGTTAGTTTCTCACCCTTTTAAAAATGATCTCTGCTACTCAGATAAAACAAAGAAATAAAAGAAAATCGTGCTTATTCAATTATAGTGGCATTATATTCAGACTTAAATTATTATACTCATGTGCAAATGAAAACGGCAATAGGCTCGCCCCCTATTACGTGGGACTGATACATACGTGGCGAAATGTGGGTGCAGAAATGCATCTCTGCCTACCCCTTCGGGGATTATAGGCGTGAGGTATGTTTGTTTGTTTTTGTGCAAGTAAGTAGACATGGGCTATCTTAATCAAAACTACCACCTCTAGCGACTGACTTAATTTATAGGTACCTCACCATTTGAAAAAAAGTTAAAGCTTTTGTTATGTTCCCTTACATAATTCCGCCTTATATATTTTTTCCTTGTTAGAAAATTGCTTTGTAATTTTAATAAATGCTCAAATGATTCATTAATTACTCAATGGATTGAATAGCCAGACATTCACGTGACTCAATTGGAATAAACTGAGTTTATACTTCCGAAAAAATCATATTGTAGAAAATAAACAAGAATGAATTTACCGGTCTCTGCTTGTCAACTCCGATCAGCAGTAAAGTGGGATATGCTGACGCCGATGCAATATAGATAATAAGTAATGGGTGTAAGTGAGTTGAATATTCAATATTAATTGCCGATAGATACACATCGACTTATTTACGACGGAAAGAATCCGAGATAAGGATCATATTCGGTTGTTTTTACGAGAGCGACACGATTTTTGGTGTTGTTTTACGGTCTATACGTCAGTCTGAACACAATAAAGCGGTCATAATTTTTATGTTTCATTGAAATGTATGAGCGGAGTCAAAAATGCCGTATGAATAATATTGTGGACCATGTATTGTGCATAGGGTTATGGCTATTGGTGGGTGTTTTTATGGTTGAAGTTGGAGATAAATAACATAACATATTCAACAACCAACGCTACGACTTTGTGTAGCCGGGGCATAGGTTCACAAAACAGCTACATTCATGAAAGTGTTTTTCCCATTCTCTGTGAATAAAAATGTTTTGTTAGACGTATAAACATTTTTCATATTAAATTTAGAAGAAACGTTCTAATAAATAAATAAATTATGAAAATACGTATATATATTTTTAGGAAAATGGGCGAAATATTATAAAAGAAAGAAACAATGATTTACACAAATAAATTACTTTTATATTTTAACAATTTCAACAACAATTAAATAACTCATCTTGACGCTTATTTACATCAAAAAGCCAGTAATTAATTACAATGCACATAAACTTAAGCACAGTGAAGAGAAATTATGGAATTAACAAGACTTACATGCAAATCGCGCCGATTACCATAACCAACCTCACCTCACAAAGTCTATCGAGAAAAAGTGACCGCTCCACTTTGCAACAAGCCTTTTTATAGGGATTGGCAGGTAACGTCACGAAATGCAGGTAGATCTTATAAAATTATCCTAAGACGTCACGGAATGTAGGTAGATCTAATAAAATTATCCTAAGACGGCCTCTCCTGACGTGCTCCGTCCTCGGCAGCATCTTCTTCAGCAAGGCTGGCTGCATCACTTGAAGGAGCAGGGGCAGCCTGGGGCTTGCACTGGAGTGTACCGTCGTTTTCGTCATCATCAGAATCTGTTATAAACATAACAAAATACTTAGTAAAGTTATACTTCAAAAAGACATAGTTGCCTATGCATTCATCCATCACACATCCAAGGCCCTCTATCATGCGACTGGCGAACAAACTGTACATCTTCACTAATACTGAATAAACTGGCTTTCCTCTGTATCACACAATCATCAAACAAGCTTCATTCATCCTACTAATCACTTGTACGTACAAGTCCTATACACATTCAACTGACTATTTCAGGAGAATGTGTCTGCCAGGATAGCACCTGATACACGTTCATAGAACATGTCTGCCAAGCCAATGCTTGATACACATTAACAATGTGTCTGCCAGGACAACACCTGATACACGTTCATAGAACATATCTGCCAAGCCAATGCTTGATACACATTAACAATGTGTCTGCCAGGACAACACCTGCTACACAAGATCGACCTCGTTGGTCATCCCGTGTACTAGCCCACACGCGAACAGGTACCCCAAATTCAACTCGCGGTGGCTCCAGTCTGCAACATAAAGCAAAGTAAAGCAGCGCATGCATACGTACTTTCGAAAAATGCAGAACAACTCTCGGGACACCATTCTCCCTTCCAGGGCACCATATACTGTGCTGCTGCTTGTGTGGTCTTCCCTCGCGCACCACACAAAAGCTTCAACTCGTACCGGTCGCTGGGTAAGGCCTCGGTCACACGATACGGGCCTCTCATCCCAGCATCTAGCTTTCCAGTTGATTGGGAGTATTTGATGACAAACACCTGGTCATCAACCTGAAAGGTCCTTGGAGGGTGTCGTTGATGGTTAACACGAGAGTCCTGCTTCTTTTGATTATTCTTCAGCAAGAGCTTGGCTCGGCTTCTGCTCAATTCCCTCATTGCTTCACGATTGGGACTCGAGTTTTCTACTGCTACGTCTCGGATCAAGGCACGAATTACAGGAGTGGTCGCATTAGTACCAATCAATAAATGCAAAGGAGAATACTGCGTAGTTTTTTGCTTTGTTACATTGAGTACTAGTTGAATCTTACCCAAAACATCAGACCATTTATTGGGACCGTTTCTGCTCTCGATCCTTATCATGTTAAGGACTGATCGCACGTAGCGCTCCACTTGCCCGTTAGCCTGATGCATTTCGGGTGTTATGTGATGAATATCGCAGCCTAACCCCAAAATCCAGCTAGTAAAGTTGGAGGCTTCAAACATACGACCACGATCACATACAATTAATTTTGGGGCACCAAATAATGAAATCGCGTTATTAAACACGCGTTTCAACTCGTCAGTATCTTGTCGTCGCATCGGGTAAAGCAAACAATACTTGCTAAACGCGTCAACGAGAACAAGTACAAATTTATATCCGTTAGATTCGGGTAATGGTCCTAACTAGGGATGTTGCGGATTCAATTTTTTTCACATCCGCGGATGCGGATGCGGATGCGGATTTTAAGAGGCTCACATCCGCGGATGCGGATGCGGATGCGGATCTGTATAAAATTGATCGATTGGTTGATTTGTATAAAATGTTATTGCTTTCCTATTGGTCAATCAGCACGTGCGGTCAACCACTTGACACTCGAGACCGACACGCGCACCTCGCCGCCCCTCACCCCTTTCTTTCTTTTCGCGATCTGCTACACATCCGCAACCGCATCAGCTCCGCAGCGATTTAAGCGGATGCGGATGCGGATGCGGATGTCCAAATCGATGCGAATGTTCCGCATATGCGGATGCGGATGCGAATATTCGCAACATCCCTAGTCCTAACGCATCAACATGGATCGTATTGAAGGGAACTTGAGGCTTGTCCCATGATGAAATTGGTTGAAGAGGTGCTCGCGGAATTCGTTTTTTGGAAATACAAGTTAAGCAATGAGAAATATATTTTTGGACAAACGGCTTAAGGCCTGGAAACCAAAAATGTTTAAGAATTAGATCAAGTGTCTTGTCTCCTCCAATATGACCATGCTCGTCATGAAATATTCGCAGTAGGCTAAGGCGATGGCCCTTAGGGATATAGCACAACAACCGTGATTCTTCGCCTACTGGAGAGTACCGATAATATAAAACATCATTGGTGCACACGTAACGACGCGAATCTAGAACACCGTCACGTAGTTTTTGTTGTAAATCTTGCGTTTCGGTATCGGCCAATTGAGCCGCTTGGGCCCAACTAACGGGTTTAGTGATGTGGTTGATTTGCTTCGTTGGTGGATTCCTGCTGAGATAATCAGCGTGTCCCATCATTATGCCTTTTCTGTACTCTATAGTGAAATTAAAATCCTGCATGTAGATCCACCAACGAGCAACCCTAGGCAGAAGATCCTTCTTACGTTCAGTGGCCTTCAGAGCGTTGCAGTCAGTGACAACCTTAAACTGCACGCCTACCAAGTAATGCCTGAAGTGTTGCATCGCTCTGATGACCGCCAACGTTTCCAGCTCGTAGGAATGATATTTGTTTTCAGCGCCCTGGGTAACTTTGCTAAAATACGCTACTACGCGTTTACTACCGTCACCAGCCACCTGCATAAGGACAGCTCCATAGCCAGCGCTACTCGCGTCCGTATGCAGTTCAGTTGGTAGACTTGGATCGAAAATTGCGAGGATAGGTTCGTTCGTCAATTTGTGAATGATATCTTGTCGGACACTATCTTGTTCTGGTCCCCATTCAAATTTGACATCCTTTTTGGTTAGTTTTGAAATGCTCGTAGTTTTCGTTGCATAGTCCCGAATATAACGCCTGAAATACCCAGCTAAACCCAAAAATTGGCGGACCTGTTTAACATTGGTCGGAATGGGTGTATTAACTAGAGCTTCGATCTTTCTGGGGCTCGGCCTAACCTGACCGTGACTTATTACGCGTCCTAGGTACTCTACTTCACTAGTGAGAAAAGAACACTTTTGAAGATTGATCGAAAACCCGGCGTCAGTTAATGTTTTTAGTACTTCGCGCAGTAAAGCGATTCCTTCTTCGACCGTTTGACTCAGGATCAAAACGTCATCGATGTAAACCAGTGCGCTCCCGTTTTCGATAAACATACGAAGAGTATTATTGATTATTCGTTGATAAACAGTTGGAGAATTACATAAGCCGAAGGGCATTTTTAAAAACTCGAAATGCCCTTCTGGTGTTACGAACCCTGTTTTGTGAATGGAGCCCTCATCTATAGGTATTTGATAAAAACCTGACGCCATATCTAAACTTGTGAAGAATTTCGAGCCCCCAAGACGGTCTATGTGATCTTCGATCAAAGGCAGTGGATACCTATCCTTAATAGTGATGCGGTTGAGTGCTCGAAAGTCCACACACATCCTATCAGAACCATCCTTCTTTTTTACCAATATTATTGGGCTCGCATATTCGGAATCCGATTCCCGAATTATCTTTTTGTCCAAAAGATCTGCTATCATTTCACGAACTTTAAGCTTTTCCTGATGGGATAAGCGATAGGGGTGATACGCAACCGGAACGTCACTATTGAGATTGATGTGCATTTTGCCTGAACTAACAGTCGTATGTGCGGTACCGGATATCAAAAACGGGGCAAAGTCATCGATAACTTTCATTAGTTTTCCGAGTTCTTCATTTTGGAGCGAGGTATTTATCGTATTTGTATCTACCTTAACCGCGTTGACAGTTGAATGTGAGTGAGTTAGGTACTGTCCGTGTCTTGTCCGTACAAAAGTTACACCATCTCTATTAAGCACGTCCGTACCGATAATGACTGGCGTGTTCATGCAGGCAGCGGGCACAATAACGAAGTCTACATCAAGTGCTATATTTTGAAATTCGACTGTCAGGTTAATATATTCGCGAGCGACGATCTCAGAATCGCTTATACCCTTCAGAACGCAACGAGTACTCTTGCGCGATCCTTTAAAATAATTAACTATAGCTGAAGATATAAGGGATACATTGAGCGCACCGCTGTCTATCAAAACATCTACGGGTATCCCCTGTATTACCGCCGTGCTAATGTCACTATTTGTAATGTTTGATATTTCACTACATAAATTTACTTTTCTTTGTTGTGGGTTAGAGCGACCTTCAGACCTAGCTTTCGCAAAACAATCCTTTTCCATATGTCCAACTTTCTTACAGAAACTACAAACGACCCTAGTTCTGTTTTGAATTGAGTTGTTCCGCAGTTTGCAATTAATCCGTAAATGTCCAGTCTGACCACATGAATAACATTTTTCAGCAGGGCGATTTTTTTAATGTTCGCAGAGGTCCTTGATTAGCTAGCTTATTATAACCTGGTTTGACATATATAGCAAGAAACGAAACTAAGTTCTCAACTGTTAGGTTTGCATTCACTGCTGCGGCTCGAATTTGTGCGTCGTTTATACCACGGATAACAATTTCTACCATAAGGGCGTCACTTATTCCCTGAACAACTCGCAGTCGTAGCAATGAACGTCGTGCGTACTCCGCATATGTAGCGAACTTATCCGAGTTAGTGATTAACACATCGAATAAGATTTGAGCATTATCAATTTTTTGTGGACAGAGAGATTTAAATTCTTTAAGAAAATTAGACCAAGAACGATCGTTGGTAGTCCACTCGGTTAGCCATGTTTTAGCGTCACCTTTTAGGCAATGAGCTACACGCGATAAGCACTCAGAATCCTCCCATCGATTGGCTAATTTGGCACGCGCTACTTCGTCACACCACACCTCAAAATTGTTAACGGATGGGTCAAAATTAGAGACGTAATAACCCTGAGATTTATTCGTGGTAACAGTATTCAATGCATCAGCAAGCGATTTAGTTATGGATAAAACATCGTTACTATGTTGAGGTGTGTCGCTTCGATTGACAGGAAACGGTAGTGGTTGAGTTTGCGAACCACTTACAGCGCTACTTCTTTCAATAGCATCTAATCGTGAGACAATCGATCCTAGCGCGGCCTGGACCGAACTTTCATCATGGTGAGGCTTATACGAACGAGATCTACGTCTCCTATGTCGCGAATGCCTACGAGAGCGCGAGCGAGACCGCTGTTTATGAGTACGCGGGCGATACCTTCTATAGCGAAAACGTGGTTCACTACTGCTACTGCGGGTACTTTGAGAACGCAAGCGGTCCCTGCGATCACGAGAGCTAGATAGGCTATGACCACTATGAGAGCTAATGCGACACCGATCGCCCTTAGAACGCGAACGAGGTTCATGGTAATGTCGACGCGATCAGCTTCGAGAACGCTTGGCACTTCGCCGAAGCGACTCATCTGATTTTTCACGTAAACGCGATAATCGAGGCATATTAAACAGAAAAGTAAATAATTATCGGCTTTTTGTAACAAATGAGGATGGAATCAAAATTTTATCAAGAAAAGAAAAGATCAATAGAACAATGTGTGGGCATAGATTATATCCCACTTCTGATTTTAGGAAAATGGGCGAAATATTATAAAAGAAAGAAACAATGATTTACACAAATAAATTACTTTTATATTTTAACAATTTCAACAACAATTAAATAACTCATCTTGACGCTTATTTACATCAAAAAGCCAGTAATTAATTACAATGCACATAAACTTAAGCACAGTGAAGAGAAATTATGGAATTAACAAGACTTACATGCAAATCGCGCCGATTACCATAACCAACCTCACCTCACAAAGTCTATCGAGAAAAAGTGACCGCTCCACTTTGCAACAAGCCTTTTTATAGGGATTGGCAGGTAACGTCACGAAATGCAGGTAGATCTTATAAAATTATCCTAAGACGTCACGGAATGTAGGTAGATCTAATAAAATTATCCTAAGAATATATATAATATGTATAGATGTTGCATATTAAAAGTACCTAGCTATTATAGAAATTGAAATACTGTCTTTTTCAAGTTGTATGCAATAGTTCAGGAGCAGGGTAGCCTTCTAACAGCGAACCAACGTAAAAAACAACTACGTTGACATTTAGTTTGTTTCGTAATAATTATTAATATTTTGTATGAAATTAAACAAACTTCTCCCGTACTAAAAATACTGCAGCAGTAAGTAAGCCATCGAATTTAAAAACCATTTGGTTTAATCCGCCCTAACCTAAGTTCATAGAAGTCAATAACACTCGGACTAGCCTCCTTAATGCAAATCTTTTCATCTTTCAATTACAAAACCATTTGTCTTCATAAAGAAATGGAAGCTAATGAATGATGTACTAGTTTACAAATTAAGAGACATGTGACAGACCGTTGAGAGATTATGCCTCGTATGACAAGACAGTATTTATTTCCATGTTTACGAATCATAAATCTTGTTCGTATTATTTTAGTGAAGGAAATTCGGGAGGGAGATATGTAATGCTTGGTCGATGAACAAAGCCCGTTTTATCTCTACAATTTTCAATATAGATCAAATATAAACATGTTATTACATTATAAGCATTTAAGAAAGGGTTCAGGATTTGGGAAAAATAAAATAAAGATTAATAATAAGCTGTCGTATAAACTTTTCTGAAGTACTAAAAAGAAGTATATCACTTCAGGTTTGTGCGAGGTGTAAATGCTGTACTATAGTTGGATTGGTATAAATGTCACAATATTACGTTAGCATCATTATTAACAAATTAAATAACCCTTTTATACAATATAATCACAAATACTAATATCTCTAAAACCAACGAAAATAATGGAATTTGCAGTTTGTCACCTCTTCATGCCTAACGTGGAAACTTAGAGCTTAAAATCACTGCATCTTCGGAATCCGGGCAGAAAGTACTGCGCTTACGGGAGAGTGGACCTGTAATCCGTTTGAGTGATTAGATCCCTCTGACAAAGGTAGATTTAAAACATTGTATAAATAATGTTATAGACCTATTTATTTTTGCCGTCCTAAAATCGGTAAATGTTCGTCAAACAATTACTGAAACATAAATAAAAATGTAAACTAACCACGTTACAAAAAAAATTGAATCATAAATATTCAGAGACTAAAACAACTGATTTCAAAAACGTTTACTAAAGTTATTAGACGAAAACGTCCATTTAAAGTCCATTAAAAAATATTGATTGGTCGATACTAATTTTTATAAGATACATATCTGAAAAAAATTTAAAAAAATGAAAAACAAAAAAATCAAATTAAAAACAAAACAAAAATTCTTAAGTACTTAAACTATATTTTTTTATGTAAAAAGGAACCGCCTTCAAAAAACCAACTGAAAAGAAAAAAATATTTTTTATTATGAACACCTGTATTTCAATTTTGCATAAGCAAAATCATGTATATAATCAATCAATCAACAAATAAGAATATAAATTAATAATTAACGGTTATATGTAAGTATTACTTCTACTTTTTGAAATCGGTGCCAAACAAATTTTCATGACAAAGAACAACGCTGGTTTATTATTATTAATGGCTCCGCCCGGCCCCCCCCCCACCAGCATATGTCATACTTACCTATAAATATTTTTGTTTTGTTGGTTTGGCACCGACTTCAAAAAGTAGAAGTAATACTTACATATAACCGTTAATTATTAATTTATATTCTTATTTGTTGATTGATTGATTATATACATGATTTTGCTTATGCAAAATTGAAATACAGGTGTTCATAATAAAAATTATTTTTTTCTTTTCAGTTGGTTTTTTGAAGGCGGTTCCTTTTTACATAAAAAATATAGTTTAAGTACTTAAGAATTTTTGTTTTGTTTTTAATTTGATTTTTTTGTTGTTCATTTTTTTTAATTTGATTTTTTTGTATTTAATTTTTTATTTCATACTTTTTAGTGATTTAAGTTCTTTTAGTTGGAATAGGAATTTACTTTAAGTTTTTTTAGTGAATAGTGATATACTATGTAGTGATACACAATTTTTAGTAACCTTTCCTTGTTTTGATATTTAATGATATATTGTTTGTTTTATATTAATTATAATTAAACTAGCGACCCGCCCCGGCTTTGCACGGGTGCAATGCTGATATTTAATTAATGGATGTTATTATACATAGCTTTTGCCCGCAACTCCGTCTGCGTGGACTACAGGTTTGTGTTCAGATAGAACATACATAAGTTGTAGTATTTTACTCCACAGAGTCCCATTTACTTAAATATACAAAAATCATACAAATCGGTCAAATTGTTTAAACGTGAAACCGTAACACGCCGGTCGGCGCCTTGTGCATCATTATTGCGCGCTTGATAATTATTTTAAAACTGCGATATCTTCTAATATACTAATTGAAATCAAATGATGTAAAGGGCAAATTTCTTTTAAATCAAATACTTATAATGAATAACGCATTTATTTGGATAAGGATTAATATAATCTTTATAAAAACAACTTCATAAACAATGCTTTATTTTAGGACAAATTTGGTTAGCATAAAAGAGGTTACAGTGAACCAATCTTAAAAGATAGGCATATGCTGTCGCGGACTTCTTTTTAGAACACTTAAAGGAGAACAATTCTGTCATACATTATTTTAGCGTAACTTTAACCGTTTCGGCAGCGCACGCGGCGGAAGCTTTCAAAAGGAAAAAAATATCCCCGATTTTGAAACATTCTTTATTGCTGCTCCGCTCCTATTGGTCGTAGCGTGATGTTATATAGCCTATAACCTTCCTATTGAATCACTCTATCTATTAAAAAAAACCGCATCCAAATAGCTTTAGCCAAACGCGAGATAATCGCGGACAAACATACATACATACAAAACAATCGAACTGAGAACCTCCTTTTTTGAAGTCGGTTAAAAAAAGAAGTTCGCGAAAGAAGTTTGTTAAACAACAATCACAATGGAAAATCCATGCTAGTGCATCCAATTTATCCGCCACAAATCAATTTATAACTTCAATCTACGTCACCCATTCCATATTCAAAATTAAACTCAACCTGGCCATAACGAGATGAACAACGTGATGTTTAGTTCGCATGGTATGTCTAGTATACCTTCTGTCTTCATCAACCAATATACGCCCACTGCTGAGCACGGGTCTCCTCTACCATTGAGAGGGTTTAGGCCATAGTCCGCCACGCTGGCCTAGTGCGGGTTGGCGGACTACACACCTAAGAAATTCCTAAGAACTCTTAGATGTGCAGGTTTCATCACGATGTTTTCCTTCACCATTATAGCAAGTGATAATTCAATATGAATACACACATAACTTCGAAAAGTCAGAGGTGTGTGCCTGGGGTTCGAACCCGCGACCGCCGATATTCTCGACCGTGCGCCCAAACCTCGAGGCCATCACTGCTTTATACCTAGACAGTGTTAACTGTGTGTGTATGGGAGACAATGCAGGTGGCAGACTAAGTGCCTAATGGTTAGCAAATGTTTGAATGAATGCGAATAGTAAAGGCGACGGGCGTTCAAAGTGCCGACGGACATGCCACTTCAATGTTTATCCACTAAGATGGTTCTTAGTAACATTTGTAAACTGTTTCTCAGTTGCATATAGGTACAGCTGACCAAGACTATAGCAGTCCATTAACAAGCACAGCACTTGGAGTTAATATAGCATCTACAAAACTGTTTTTATGGTTCTTTCTCTAGGACTTAGGTGATAGTAATAGCCTTTCGCTCAATTATGATAATTGGTAATCGCAATCATCTCGTATTGGTTTTCATCTTAGATACTCGTAAGTTGTCTTAACAATTCTTTGTGAATCATCATCCCCCTGCCCTGGTCCCAATTTAATCCTTGGGGTCGGCGCAGTATGTTTTCTCCTTCCACACATCCCTGTCAGCCGTCATGTCTTCATTCACCCCTTTCTTTTTCATATCTTCAGCCACGCACTCCATCCATCTCTTCTTTGGCCTTCCTCGGCCCGCCCATCCATCCACTTTCATATTCATCACCTTTTTTCCTACATATGATTCATCCCTTCTCATAATGTGCCCATACCACGACAGACGGTTTCCTTTCATCTTTTCTATCACAGGAGCTACTTTCAGACTTCCCCTAACGTATTCATTCCTCACTCTGTCACACCGTGTTATACCACACATCCATCGCAACATTCGCATTTCTGCTGCATGCAGTCGTCTTTCATCCGTCTTCTTCGTTGCCCAACACTCTGATCCATACAGTACGACAGGTCTTATAATGGACTTATATATTCTGCCCTTCAATTTGAGGGGCATTCTGGGGTCACATATTGTGGATGAGACCTGCCGCCATTTCATCCAACCTGAGTTGATTCTCTGCCTTACGTCCTGGTCGATGTCTCCGTCGCTTTGCAAAAGTGACCCGAGGTAGCGAAATTCGGAACAGACTGGTACCGGTATTCCACCCAGTGTGACGGACACAGAACTTGAAAGACCGCCGTAGTCGCAAAACATATATTGTGTTTTGGTTTTGCTGACTTTAAGGCCAACATTTTCAAGTCTATGCCGCCACACCTCCAGTCTGTTCTGCACCTCGTGGCCACTTTCTGACACCAGCACGATGTCGTCAGCAAATAGCATGCACCAGGGTGCCTCTTCCTGTATACCTGCCGTAACGGCATCCATAATCAACAGGAAGAGGTAAGGGCTAAGAGCCGACCCTTGGTGCACACCAACAGCGACATCGAAACTGGCCGTAAGACCGACCGCAGTTCGGACTTGTGTACTGCATCTGCGGTACATGGCCCGAATCAACTGCAGGTACTTCTCAGGCACACATTTCTTCTTAAGGGCCCACCATACAACTTCACGCGGAACCCGATCGTAAGCCTTTTCGAGGTCAATGAATGCCATATGCAAGTTTTTGTGTGCTCTTCTGTATTTTTCGCACAGCTGGCGAATTGCAAAAATGGCATCCATTGTCCTACGGCCAGGCATAAAACCGAACTGGTTCCGTGAAACCTCACACTCCTCTCGCAGGCGTCGCTCAATTATTCTTTCCCATACTTTCATAGTGTGTGACATTAACTTTATCCCTCGATAATTGTTGCAATCTTGCACGTCCCCCTTATTTTTAAAAATAGGCACCAAATAGCTGGCGCACCACTCATCGGGTATCGTGCCGTCCTGCAACAACTTATTGAAGAACAAAGTCAGCCACTTCCACCCAACCACTTGTAAGACCTTCCATACTTCAACTGGTATTCCATCTGGTCCAACCGCCTTTCCATTCTTCATTCCATTCACAGCATTCTTAACTTCATCCATCTTAATTTCTCTCACTAATCCCATGTTTACCGGTATGTCCTCAAGCAAACCATTCCAATCATTCTCTTCATTCATTAGTCTCTCAAAATATGTTTTCCATCTGTTCTTGATTCTTTCATCTTCTGTCAATATTCCTCCCACTTCGTCTCTTATACACTTTATATGTGTAACGTCCTTCGCCTTTCGTTCCCTCGCTCTAGCCAGCCGGTAAATTTGTTTCTGTCCCTCAGGGCTCTCCAGTGACTCATATAGTATGTCCTGTGCCTTTGCCCTGGCGACAGCCACGGCTTTCTTA
Organism: Cephonodes hylas; assembly: GCA_030295005.1. Taxonomy (NCBI): domain Eukaryota; kingdom Metazoa; phylum Arthropoda; class Insecta; order Lepidoptera; family Sphingidae; genus Cephonodes; species Cephonodes hylas. Next base: position 7,744,103 of record AP025372.1, on the reverse strand, counting down.
GCTTTTTTCTTACACTCATCATACTCAATTTTCTTTCGCTCTTTCACACTAACATTTCCCACTTCTTCACGCTGCCATTCCTTAAATTTTTGTTTTTTCTCCTTAAGCACACTCTGTACATCAAATCTTAACAATTCTTTGTGAATGTTATGAAATAATTCATAAATAGAAGTGGCGGCCTTAGTAAAAATTAAGATATTTAATTCACACGTAGATCGTACCAATTGAAATTGCGCAGAATTTATTCGATGCGACATAAATATTCCTAGTTAAGAAAGGAAATTAATCTCTGAATGTAATTTATGGTAATATTGTGGCTGCTGGTTCATTTCCGAGAGGCGACCATTTATCATGAGATGGCGATCGAAAATAAACTTAGTTTGCAAATTGTTTGCTCTGCTCTCCGGATCTCTTACCTGCATCTTATTTATATTCAACTTGAATAATTTTATAAGGAAAAATATTCAGTGCATTTGCTTTGTTGAAACGATTCTGAGTAAAGATTAAATACTAAGTAGAGCACTCGTGAAATATTCACGAAGTTTTAAAACGAGTTTCATTTGTTTCGCTTGGAAATTACGTCTTTTTGCTACCATTTTTATAGCGTGGGTCAGGTAAGTGAATACGTTACTAATTTGACAGATTAAGAGAGATAAGATAGTTATCTTGCACATTGAATGACAGCAAAGCAAACTTTTTATTCAAGGTACCATTTCATATTCCGATATAGACGATTTATTCAAAATTTTGACAAACAAAAGCACTTATCTCGGTTTCAAACCCGCGGCGTCACGTTTCGCAACGCAAGCTGGTGTCTAGCCAACTGCGCCACTAAAATCAAAATCAAATCATATTGAACTATTATACAAAAACACACGACAATTACTAAGCAGACATAAAGCGAAATACAGAAATGACATAGCTAAGAAATGAAATTCTTTCACATCTATTACTTCATTTCCCCTCTGACTGAACTAATCCATTACCGTTACATGAAAAGTTAATATAAAAGCCGATAAAAACAGTCGGACAGGTGCTCTGTAGCACTCTCCCTGCCCTAGGGTGCTTCTCTATACATTTATGAAGCACTCACGACTAGCATATTATACCCTAAGGTACAGAATGTGTCTGAACGCGAATAAAAAGCTTTTGATATAATAGATACGGAATATTATCCCTTTTTTAGTCTTATGAATATTTCAAAAACACTTAGTTATGAACATGTTTTCTTTTTAAAATTAATGATGTTCACGAGTGTCAATTTGGTCTTTAAAAACCTGTATAGGTTTATTACAATTATATCTCACGTACATTAGTCAGCATATTAATTCTATCGACATACTTGGTAACGAACGAAGAAACAATAATAGAAAATCATAATAATAGATTACTTCGCATTGTTGTTGAAGACACTGCGTATTTATAACTTAAACAAAGAAAAAAGAACAGCCACTACTTTAAAACTCCATTTCCCGAAGTTTGTATGCAGCTTTGTGACTTAACAGAGTTAATTTATACAGAAACGGAATCGCGGACTAAATTTAATTGTTCTTGACGCTAAGACATAAATCTCGGTGAAATCCTGGCGGAAGCAATTTACATAAACGCCGCTACGGATGCTTCTGTTCGTTCATCTACGCCTATTTATACTAGGTTATCTTTACTACATCTCGTATACATCGTTTGACATTTAATTAGATGCTACAAATTATTCGCTCCGATGTATCTCCGTGATATTACTCTTAAGATTCTCTTGCAATACGAGTATCGTGCTGTTCATTTAATCAGTAATTGAATAATTAGCATGCCTTTAAATAAATAAGGGATTAAAATGAAAGGAAACATAATATATAGTTCAGTTATGAAAAGTTTATCACTGCTTACAATATAAGATATTAAGAATAAAAGAATGATACATCCATTTTATATTTGGGGGACAATAAGGCGTGACGCATGATAAAATTTAACTAAATTACAGAATCGCAATCTCAACGAATTGAAAATATATTTCAAAGAAAACAATATAAACATTTAGTCCTTAATAAAAAGTAATATCCTCACAGTTAAGTTACATTATGTACAATTCTCTCGTCCTATAAATTTTAATTTGCGGACGAAGCGAGTCTTTTTGGAGTAATTAAACAGTCCCTTCTTCGAAGTAACTATGTACGGCGGGCTTTCCCTCAAAACACTGTATTCTAAACAGTGTAGACGGCTAAAGCGGCTTGGGGTGTAACGGAGTGTGAACCGAGACTTGGTCGAAGGTCACAATTAGACGAGGCGTTTAATTACAAAATTCACGGTAACGGGCTTCGTGTCCCCTAGTCTTTCAGGGGATTCTTCGCGCGGACACTGTTTACATTTGTCAAGAACAGCGGAAAATTTAGAGTCTGAATTGGGCCTAACTTGGTATTGTGCTTTGCTCTTGAGATGATTGATGATTTTAGTGGAATTGTAAATAATTATTAATATTGTGATTTAGGTACATTGAGAATTAATGTAGTGTTGTTAGATGTCTAATATCGTATGTGCAATTAAAGATTATTATCTGATCTATCTTGACCTCGTCAAAGGACACTTCTGAATGTAAATGAAAGGTAAGCCGATGCCAAAAAGTCATTTTAGAAATTTGAGAATAAATTTCTGGATTTCATTCTAATAAGTATTATTTGGACGATGGTATATGCAATATTTTATAGAACTAAAATGAATAAACGTAAGAAACATTTGCATATAAAATCCGATTCACAAATTTGAAAATTTACAAAGGATGTCATCGGTGCAAATGCGAGTATTGATACGTTTTTCCTCAATCCATTTAACAGATTTCAATAAAATTTCTCGAATACAGATCGTTGAACAAGTTTGCTACGTTTCAAAGCGCACCCGCCGCGAAGAATGGCTCGTAAACCAGATCATACGAGCAGCCGGCTATTGAATATGTTTCCCGAAACTATAGGTTGCTGGGTATATGCCGTAAGTTATGTTACCTATAGAGTTGTATTGCACATGTACGTATCCCTTAGGTAGGCTGAGGCTATCAATTAACATTATGTTATGAATGTTGAGGTAATTTTTGAATTAGAAGCTATTTATTTTGATACAATTAAATTAGCCATAGACGGATTTCTTAATTATAATTTGTTCCTAATGTTTACAATTATTACATTTTTTCTTTATACTCTCAAAACATACAAACCATTGAATTTTTTTAGATATGGATTTGTATTGAATAATATTTGAACTTATAGAGAAATTTTTTATACCAAAATCATAAGTAATTTTACTGTGGATGAAACTTAGACCCGACAAAAAATTCAAAAACGCTTCCGCTTATGTAAAGTGTCTCTAGTTGAAACCCAGCTAGGGTTGCCTGTAACGGGATAGTGTTGCTATCATTAAACTAAATTGTTACGTGGACTTGCTAGTGTACACTTAACACAGGTTAAGATCAATAAAAAGGGTTGTGCAAGAATGTTGTACTGAAATTTTATACTTCACCAACGTATGTTCTCTTATGTACATGCCCTAAGTGTTACTCCTTAAGTGCCATTACGGTAGTTTCTAGAAAGTAAATGTCTGTCATTATGTTTATAAATAGGCGGTTATAGTTTTCTATTTATTTTACTGATTATCACTAAATACACTTAATGCTGCTGAGGAATACTTAATTCCGTCAATGGCTTCGCTTATAATACAGAAAATATGGTGCAATAATTTTGAAGTTAAATATCAAAAAGTAAAATCTGTTCACAACAATGTCCATGAATTAAATTAAATAAATGAGTCTTAAACAATACTAATGTTACATCCGCATTGAATATGAAATAAATACTATGTTACTATTCAAGTTTCCTTATGCTTATAATAATTATCTTCAAATACCAACACGTTATCAATCCTAAACATCTATATTATATAGAAGAGGCAGCATTAAAATTGCCGTACATGATATCCAACATTAAAATATTAGGAAAGCTGATATTCTGGTACGCAAACCGCAGATACAAAATGGAAATGTATAATGCTATAGAGAATTTAATTACAGCAATTTATTTATTGAGTACCGCAATTACTCCGATGTCGATAGATAGAGTAATTTGATAGATTATATTCTATAAAATAAAACGTATTAATTAAGACTTCGTTACTTAGGAACTTATTGCGAACACGACAATTATTTTGTTTGATTTACGTTGATCGAAATTTATCATGTCAAACGTCTCTTTGATCTGTGAAATGTGGTGGTATACCGGGAGCTAAATGTCTAGATTTAGTTTCTAATGATCAGTATGACTCAGAGCTGTGGTAGGCTAGTTTACTTCGAAAATTTAAGTAAAGAGCTTTTTTGAATAATTTTTGAATAGTTAATAATAAATACAAAGTTCTCGATCCAGTAGCCTTGATCTTTGGCTAACCCTTGACACGTTTCTGCTTCTGCTTTTACTTTGCATCGCCCCGTTATCTATATTCCCCACCTTATTTACAAGCTATCTCTGACAATATGTTGGAAAGCAGTAAATTATTATTGTAATTTAGGCCCATAGATACTCCCTATAAAGTTTCATAGCCCGTCTAATCATATCTATATAACATACGTCGCTTACAACTTTACTATCTATTACTAATCTAAACATTACTTTGTTGAATTCATTTCCTGCATTTAAGTAATCTTATCTGTCTAAAAGTACTGCACTATTGCTAACATTTTTCTTAAGTTATTCTCTCTCGATATTTTTCTATGCTATAAAAACGTCATTCAATATTTATTTACTAAGTTTTCGAAACTTAAGTACATAAATATTTGATGTGGACGCGCCGGTCGGCTCTCATACGTGGGCGATTTCCGAATGTGCTTCATAAATAAGTGTGTTTGGGATACACCTATGTTTACTCTGTTGTAGGATGTTGATGTTTTGATTGAATTAAAATTACAAGGGAAGTTATAACATCGGTAAATAAAACACCACGTGGAGTTTATGAAGATGGAATATATTTTTATCGCTTTCTATAGTTTTATAGCTGTTTTATAACTCGTAGTATCACTTCTGTATTCAAAGAAATTGTAACTTTTATTTTGAATCAAATGCCATTTTTTTATAAAAACATCTAGTTTTAAGCTACGCGGCGTGTTTAATCGATTACTTAGAGGTTATCGTAATAGTTTGGATGTAGTTGAATTTACTAAGGAGTTACTAATGGCTCCTTTGCCAGCTCCTAAGGTAGAAAAATGTCTTAGTAAGTTATTTCTGCTCGGTTAATTCTTATAACCTATTATGTCCTCATCGCGTTTTTACGATCAAAAATTCTATTCCACGTCCCCCTATAAATCCTGTCACAATAACTTACCTAAATCTGTTATCCCATGGTGTATTTTTGTCACAGTATTATAGAAATCATATTTATTGGGTATTTTGGTGTACGGTATTATGCTCTTAAGCTAGATTTCCTTTTTATTGCCAAGTATATTTGATACAACTTTGTTGCTAACAGCCATGTGACAGGCAAGAAATAAATTAGTAGTTTTAGTGGCCACTCCACTCTCGAAAATTTTGATACGTCCCATAAAACGTGAAGTGTAGAATACAATAAATCATCGGCCTTTTAATTTGGCCAAAGACATTCATGGCCGTACATTTTAAAGCCGTGACAGAATTTCCTTTCCCTTTATTTCCATTTATACCCTTCCGACATAAAACATAGGCGGTGGCGCTGGCCGCATAGCTGTCACTGATGGCTCGCTTCAGATGATGGGTCGTTACGCATGTGTCTTCGTTTTTGAAGTCCTGTTCGTTTTGTTTTGGCGTCCTATTAAACCGTAGGTGTAGTTTGCACGTTTACGAGTTGGAAATTATAACTGGCCGCAATAAAACACAAGTGAGCGGCTTGATTTTATTTGTCAGATAAGGTCGTGCGGAGTCGTGACAACAATATCGGTCTCCGTGGCACCGCAAGATATAGAGTATTTAAAGCCACAACCGCCTTGAACTTTCCACCACAATCACACTCGAGTTTTTATTCCCCTTATCAAATGTTAGTCAGAGTAAGAACGCTAACAAATTACCGCTTTAAGAGATATCGTCCCGACCGTCTGTTATCTAGTACGCGACGCCCACATGGGACCGAGTTTTACGGCATTTCTATTATCAGTTACCGCATTGGCTTTGCTGAAAATAAACCGCCTTGCAAACGGCGGTCTTAGACACATTTTGGACTTTTTGCCGACATTCGAAGCCCGTATTTGCCGGCCAACAATCTAAATTACGTCCATAATTGCGTTCGGAATCCATTTTGACAATGCCAAAAATATTCGTATAAATAAAATGAGCAACGAATCGCTAGTCGTTAGACATCTTTCTCGAAAGCATTCGGCGCGCTATCCTGACTGAAATGTGGTTTGCAAAAAGAGAATTCGACATCAAAGCGTCGAGGCGATCCGGTCGGCGGGTGCGACGTGACGTGCGTTAGAAATAACCGCGGTAGTAGTGCCAGTCGAAGACAACCGTGTACTCGCCCACGGCCCCACCGACAATGTCCGTGTCCAATCCGCTGTGAATTATTTCAGAGGGACTTGTTACGTTTCATTTCAGTAAGCGTTTTGCCCTGTCTGCGCTTTTGTGCCGATAATAAATTCGCCTGATCGCGCAGTTGTGCACATAAATTGTTTCATTAGACCGCATTCGCTTTCATAAACGTCACACGTGTGTTTTTATTTTTGTTCATTACTGGAACAGTGCATAAAGGGGAATTTTTGAGGGCATGCACAAGTTATTACGCATTAATGACGAAGTGAAGGTAGACTTGAATAAAAGTGTTGCGGTTGTTATTGACGCCTTCTGAAATAATTACACGTTATCCGAGTTCCGAAAATTACATGAATCCCCTCGTACCGCTGCGGCGCGGAGCGGTAATGGCTCGTTAAAGTTGATGAGAGCTCACGCCTTGCCGCTTCGCCTCAGTGCGTTGCGGCCTCGCGAACGCTCGCTGACACGCCGCCTTCCGCCGAACCACATAAAACAACTCCTTTTGGTAAACGATTCATGAAACCAACTTCTCAAATTTCCCTTCAAAACGTTTGACATTTCGAACAAAAGACGACTGCATTGTGAGTCATATTGCATGAAGATGGTATTTTATTGTTGAAGTCTATTTGTTCTGAGCGAGGAATGACAAAAACACATTTTATTGCTGGATCGAGAACTCATGGTACCGTCAGTGACATAATAAATGTCAACGAGATCAAAATACTGTTGGCGGCGAGAGAAATGCAAAGCAAGGCTTCACCGATGCCTCTAATTATATCTAACGGACTCAGTGCCGTACACTGAGACATTAAAATTAACTGCTGAGTGCGTTTGATCTTTCCATTAGAGCATCACTATAAATAAAGTTCTAACAAAAAGTATACAAAGTAATGAGTCAATCGTGGCATATGAAACAATGTCGACAGTTAATACAGGAAACCAGAAATGTAGCGTTTAAATTTTTCTTTATTCGTATCCACATATTTGTGTTTAACCCGTGTGAACTTTGGCGAAATCTCGACAAAGGGACTGAGGAGGGAGGCAAAAAAGTTGACACGAATCTTTGTTTGTTTGTGGGCAGATAAAAGTCGCACTCATTGCATTGTTCTACAAATGGTGGTTGAAAAACAAAGGGCGTTCCGTGCATCTCGGTCGACAATTAATTGTGGCTCTTCGCAGAAATGTGAACATAAACAAACATCGGCTAGTGAAGCCGTTTTATCACATGCCGCGTATCCATAAATACGTTTTATTATTAATAACATTGTATCTCGGGTCATTGTAATTATGCTCTGCAATTAGTTCTTGCATGTTATGTATCCTTTACACATATTATGAAGTATCATATTGCGCTTGCTCGTTAGATTTGCTGTAGGTGTAATTGTGTATACTAGTATGATGTATAAATTAGCGATATTTTTAATCATCAGATCTTCCACCAAACGAATTGCTAACCTCAAAAATATGACAAATTAAATAATTCTTAGTAGGCACTACCGTCACATACCTGTAATAGTAAAGGTATAGGGATAAGTGTCGATCGATACTATTTTCACCACATATTTTTAAATTTATTAGAGATAGGCTCAATGTCAATTACTGGAGTCATTTTAGAGCAATACTTCGTAATTTTATAAAAGTCAGCACATTGTCCAATCCAGGAATCCAACCCGAAACAATATCACACCACATCACTCCATAACCATATAGTATAATCAATGAGGCAGTCACGTAAGCTTCATATATTAATTTCATCGCAAAAGATTTGTCACGTAACCTAATAAAAGAAAGAAATGCTTATTTGTATTCAAAATCATTCCGCACGTGACTTTCATAACGCATATTTCCCTACTTTTCCTTCGAACTCACTCCAGCCTTTTTACCATTTGACCTAATTTTGCGAAAATGTCACCGCGACATCATAAAAACCACGTATCATTTCTAACTATTAATCATTTTCACAATGCACGTCATGAGGTGACGTGGAAGGAAGGCTTGTGCCATTATGCCAGCGAATATCCGACTTTACGACATTTTTTAAATGGTCTTTAGGCAACGGATGTGGTGACTCAAAGATATTTATGTTGGGATTCAGACAGTGATCAAAGGCATATTTAAAGCTGAACGTTGCTCGGTATTGCTGTTATTTTGTTCACACTCTTTTAGATTGTCGCTTGAATGGGATTATTCTGGTCTTAACTAATGTCCTAATATTAGAAATGCGAAAGTGTGTTTTGTTTTTTATTACAATTTCACGCCAAAGTAACTGTATAGATTTCAAAGAATTTTGAACTCAGAGTATTATCATAACCAACTCTTTGTAATGGTCAGCGAATATGAAAGCAAAAAATTTATATATTCCTTACTTCTTCGCCATATTTTTTATTGGCTCCCAATTTAAAATTCCCAGAAGGTTTAACTGCAATTTTCATGTATAATCCCTTTCTATTTAGTGAACTTTTCTGAATCTATTTCACTAAAATGAATCTATTACATAGTGTCATTGTTGTCAACCGGTAGAAAATAAGATAAGAGAAAACTTCTCAGTTGCATAGGGGACTCGTGCCTAAATATAACACATGATATATAGATAAGCAAGAGATTCTTGTTTTATTTCCTATTCCTAATATTTATTCGTACATCAGGCGCTGTGCTACTTTGCCATGACAATATCAACAATACAAGAAGCAGAAAAAATTGGGAGTGAAAATAGAAGTTGATTTACATTAGAAAAATTATCTGTCAGTATGTATGAAGTTTTTAAATGCCCCGCAGCTAATACAGCTTCTGACGCAGCTTAACGACTTACCGTTTGACAAGCATGAAGATCGATGGTTAACGTATGCTCTCAGATTTATAATAATTTGTATTTAACTTGTTAAAGACCGTACATGACCTCACAAATTTCTGTGACGGCATAGTATCACGTTTGGTAAAAAAGAGATTTAAATTTTTGCTGTGGTTTTAGGGGTAAGCCTCACACGATTTGTTGTAGATTAACTATTCATATGTAGTAAAGAAGGAATTGATTTGTTAAAGAATCCTTAGAGTTAAGTTATATTATTTCTGATTAGTAAATAAAATACAACCTTTATTTCTATGAAAGACATTTGGAAGGGCTACTGGATTGTGGTGGTGTTAGAATATAATTAATAGCTGTTGTCTGCAACAAAATGCTAAAATCTTAATAAGTTAGTCTAAATAAAAAGAGAAATGTATTAGTGACAAAAAGTAAGGCATAAAACATAGATGTAACGTAAACTAATGGTTATAGATATGTATTACATTTTGTAACGATTTCATCAATCATTGTATTTTCTTATACAGGGTACCGATGAGATCTTAATTCATAAAATGACCTGAATGTTATAAACTGCTTTATAATATTAATAACCGTAATAAGTTTAAAGGGTTTTATATACCTACTCTTAAGTGGTACAGTTGCAACGTCAAATTAAAATTTCAAAATTGGAGCAAAATATTTTCCGTCATCTAATTATTCATTTATTCTCCACAATTTCCCGTGAGTGAATCTCCTCAGTCCTCCCATAAAGCCCTATGGTCGCATCACATTCTGTCGTCGACTACGCAACAACTCAATTATGCGCGCACCTAAAATAACACGAGCCCTTTGCTGTGGGTGGTCTCCTACCCGGAATAGACAAGTGCGGGGCGCAATGAGTGCCTCGTCACTTTTACTTTTCACGGCGGATATGTCATGTCGGGACTCATTGATCGGTGGGAATTATTTTATTGGGCGTAGGAAACAGGCTGAATGAACGTTGACATTTGTGTGAAAAAAGGTTAAAAATCTGATAAATATAAAGTTGGAATCCGCATTTTAGTAAGAGGTTTAAAATTCATTTTTGATTTGTAGTTTTAAATATGTTTCAAAAAGATAATATTTTAGTAATAAACATAGTAAACATTCTTGTTTACACTTTTTTTGTTAACTTTTGAATAACGTCTAGGCAGTTAGGAAAATTTAATAAGATTTATATAAGAAAAAATTACAGAAATGTTTCTTGGGTCGTCCATCGTTACATAGGTAGAATTTTTGTTATTGCATCAGTCATTTCGTCAGTGTGTCATGCCATGACCTCAGCTGTCCTCAAACGGTTATTTATTTTCTGAGGTTCCGAAATGTTTGTTTAGTACAAAAATGTTTGGATAGGAACGCAAATGTACGCAAGTCACCATGAATAGGCATTCTTGCCCTTATTTTTAAAGTAAATATTCTTGTACTTTCGCTTTCTTTTGTGTTCCCCATATCTGTTCGCATCAATTCATCGATATATGTATCGTAACTTTTAGTTTAAAGCAGACTAAATATTCCTGCCTTTAAATTTACGACTACTTATAACGCAATTGCACTCCTTCGCGGTATAGCTATAAACGTATCTCCTTCAATTTTAGAATTGAATTATTTATATCGACCGCGTCTTAAATCAACGGGACAATAAAAGATGACGTTTATTATAAAATAATTTAACTAAACAAATCGACAGTTTCTCCCACAGTGTTAGCAATAAAATAAAATCAGGCTGCGATTGCAAGAGTCTGTGCACTGCGCTGTCCCACCAACGATTTATACGCCACTGATTCATTCCACCGCTGACAGTTATAGTCCCACTCTGATATTGCACTTTTGTACCACATTCCTACTATTGAATAATGGCTCATAATAACCGAAGACGGCTTCCATATTGAAACGAAACTCTCTCTTGGCGCGCATCTAATATTATTCATAAAATTTGCAAATTCATCTTCTAACTCTCTATATTCGACAGCATCAGCAAGTCTTGCTTTAATGTTGCAATAGAATCCATTAACGGTAAATATCCGTGAAAGATCTACTTAGCCACAAACCTCTAACCGGTTTCCACAAAAACAATAAAGATAATTTACAACCGAGCGCTGTTTTTATATTTATTTATACAAAGTTTAGTTCCATGCGAGTCTCATAAAAGTTCCGTAAATTTCTATCGGTTCGGACAGTTCTAGCGCTGATCGCTCATCCCGTCCATATTTATAGCCCTTTGATTTATTTTGTTATCTCTTTATTGCTCAGCTAACGACATGCATTCTCCTTCAAAGATTAATTACTCACGTCAACGTGATTTAGCAGAGCAACCGATATTTAATGTGCGCTATTCAGATAGAATACGATCCACTGTTTATATTTAAACGATGCACTAAGCTGTTAAATGTTCAATCCTCGCTTTAATAATTCATTACAACAGACTATAAAATGTGGGTTGAAAGAATAATTAGATATTGTATTGCGAAGGTATGCAATTACGAATTACGGGGCTGTAAGCGTCGCTCGTAAACATACGTGGAAGGTATCGTGTTAGTGTAAACTTAATACTCGCAGCCGTCTACTTGTTAAAACCGCTCGGGTGAATAGCCCACAGCCTACACAGCGCCGTGCAAATATTATGGGAAACTTTTAGTGGCAGAGTGAACCGGCGGGCGGTATAAATATAATTTCAGAAGCGATTACGCTCGGCATCAAGGATCATATTACATGGTATTAGTATCTCGTACGTGTTGATAGCCGCTTGTAGTAAAATTAAAAGGCTATTAAGCTTCGTCCCACGCAAGCCGACAGGTTGAGGGTCTGCACTCTGTTCCCAGGCGCTGCAAACGCTATAGATACGAGTTTACAAGCGATAGGTACGGTAATAGGGCTTGCAATAGTGGGCCGAGTCGAGACTTGACGTGGGCGGTGGCGCCACGGTCGCCTTCGATACCGCAAACTTAACATTAGCGTTTCCAGCTATCAGCCTCGAACTGTGATTAGTTGCTTGGATGTTGCAAATTTCAATAATTGCTCCAACTGTATCAGTGTTTTCTGCAATCCCAATATTTTCTAGTCCAGTATTGTAATTAAGTGTCTAAATTTAGTTCGTAACTTTGTATCAGTTTGTGTTGGCAATAAATAGAACTGGACATATTTCTGTTAGTACAACAGTACTTAAAATGCAAATCTAGTGCAATCGGGATTTCATGTTAATCACTTGTTATGGATTACAGAATTAATTAACTAAACGCTTGCACAGGTTAGACTATAACAAGTGCTTAGTGAGTGTATTTGAGGAATTAATGCCGAGTTATGACTGCCATAATATATTGAATGGTACGAGTGGTGTCAGTGGAACATCGGGGTCGTAAAGTCGGAAACAACACACGTAGCTTTATGTCCGTGTTCCATTAAGTATGAAATATGAAAATAAGTTAATAAAGGTATCCAATGAGCGTCACAAATCATTGGAACGTCCGTCGACAGCAACATTTCACGCGGCATTTACCTTTTATTCCGTTTTGTTTATTAAAATGAATATTTAATTTCCTTGTCACGTTATGGCAATATGAAAGCGTTAATATGATGGGTATTTGAAATGTCTGGTTTAATTTGAATTCCTGTGAGCACGGTGTCCATAAATAACGGGAGGAAGTACCGGTTCAAATTGTCTTTTATAAAAGTTTAATTATCTTTTTTATAGTAACGATGTAAAGTGAAAATATCATCAAGTAACGTATATGGAACAAATTATGATTCAAAAGGTGATCAAAATAACATGAGAGCATCTTAAAAAAATACTTATGTACCTAATAGAATTCAGTACTAGTGAAATTTTGTTTAGTCTTTATCGGCTCTATTTTATGTTACACTTATTGAAAAGATCGTTCATAGGCTTTATTGAAACTAATGTTGTAATTTATTAATACATCATATATTATAACATATTTAATACCTCCTTTATACTATGTATTTACTCATCCTATTACTTTCAGGTGCTAATATCACGTAAAGAAAAGATTTGCATATTTGTTTTTATAGTAGGTACTGAATGATTTTAGTCTGAAAATCATTAATTATCACCGTTATCAGCCCAAAGACATCCCACTGGCAGGGTTAAAGCCCTATTGCCCCACCCTGGCCTAGTGCGGGTTAGCGGACAACATACCCTAGAAAATCTTAAGAAGTTTAGGTGTGCAGATTTCCTCAAGCTTCTTCTGTCACCGTTAAAGTGAATAAACCTTGAGGTCATCAGAAAACCTAAAATTGAAAATGCCCGTGCATACCACTACTTTCCTAGACAACTCATTCACAATTAAAGCAGTGCGTTTGTGGAATGCTCTTCCTGTTGAGGTACGCCGGGCCAAGAATCTTATTCAATTTAAAAGACTCGTCAAAAATTACTATCTCTCCTGTAATTAATGTTATATATATATATATATATATATATATATATATATATATATATATATATATATATATTGTATACATGTATTTATATATATTATTGTATGTATATTGTATATATGTATGTATTTTTTTGTATTAGTATTTTTTTTTCTCTCATTCGTGTTATATTTTTTGTTCTGTTGTACACGCTACCCTCCATTTAATTCTTTCAACATATCCATCTTATGGTTGCCTTGAAAAGATCACCTTGAGTGATAAGGCCGCCAGTTGTACCTTTCCTCTTCTTTTTTGTGTATATTCTGTTTGTTAAAATGTGTACAATAAAGAGTTTAAATAAATAAATAAATAATTCATTGTGAATACACACATTACTTCAAAGAAGTGTGCCTGGAGTTTAAACCCGCGACTGCCGAGATTCGAGGCCATCATTGCTTCCTGCACCATCTTAATACTATTTACTTTTTACGTGCAGGTCCTAACATTTTAATGAGAAAAGTTTTGTATTTTTGTTTTAACAGTACCTACCAATTTTTTTCAGTGTTGAAACACGGCCCTGTTTTTACAGTCAAGATTACATTTTTTTACACAATCGCGCTCAGACGAAGCGGAACCCAACCGCCAGTCACTAATGCATTCAAAATCCGACAACAACGAGTATGTAAATGCCATTCAACACAAATCAGCATCAACTGCGGCATCGGTGACTCCAGTCGTACCTCACTGCGACGGTTCTAGCGCGCCTGGCTCGATGTACTGCCCGCCCCGTTGCCACTATTTGCATAATAATTTTCACTTATGAATAGGTATTAAGGCGTTATTGCACTTATAAATATTTACGGCTAATCCCGACTGATCTTGTGGGAGGCGCTTGACGATATTCCTGTCATGTTGACAGAACTCCGCTGGGAACTAGATGAATGGCCTTTGTAATTTGTATTCTAATGATCGGTTTAGCTTTAATGATTCTATTATGATATTTTGAGCGTCGAAGGTGCGGGAACCTTTTGTTGCGCGGAAATATAAGAAGAGTTTCTTTAGGTAGGTAATACTAAGGTTACGGTAGGTTTCGGCGCCTCAATGCAGTTCTGCGCCGAAAGCATTAGATATTTAAAATGATTTGTTATGGTTAAAAATATATTAAAATATATTACAATATATTGCCATTTACGTGCTATTTAATTTAGATTACAGGATGTACTGCCCTGAATTATTTTTTATTACTTTAATCAAATAAAACCTAGAATTAAAAATCGTCATTAGCTTTGCGTCTGTTCCTGACATCTTCCGTATTTCAAAGGTGTTACTTCTACGTGAAAAAGACATTCAAAGTAAAGGGAACGTGCACTTTGATTCCGTATTAGCGAGCTATCCTCAGTGATAAAGTTATAAAATCGCTTTTCTTCCTGCGTGACCGAACTGCCTAATGCGGTTTTATCTCTCGGGGTGTTTTATTGAAAAAGTTCATGTCGTGAGTCGACTCCGTGAGGGCGAGTGCCAGTGAAATATGAATAATAATCGACCTCTCTAGTACCTTTACCTGTTCCAATTTCAGGGAGGATATTTGTAGGGGCCAGCGGGTTTTCTTTATGAACGATCGTAAATTTCTCTGGACGGATGCTACGGTATGCAGTGCATATCAAAATCTCCCCCGGCCTTTAATGGCACGGGGAAATTTATGGTATTTTTATAAAAGTATCGAATATGAATTTGAAATGAAAGCGTACAACTGCACGTAAAATATAGATGTTCTCGTTTTATATGAATCGTTTGGAACTGTGATGTGTATTATGTTTTTTAAAGTTAGGATCTTATTTCCTATGCAATATGAAAAGTTAATCTACCTAATGCTATGTGTAGTATTATTTATAGTGACCTGAGATTGCAAGTATACTTCTCACTTTTATAAGTTATGTTACTTTAAATAAATTATCACGACCCCAAATGGTGAGGGAAATCATTGTGAGAAAATATATTTAGGACTCTTTCAGAGTTGTGTTAATAGGCATATATATATAGCGTGTTTTTTGTACGTAAAAAAAAATGTCCAGTCAAAATATGAAATACTTCACTATCTAAGAAAAAATAATTAACCTCGAACTGTGCAAAAAATCCACAATTTTTCACCCAAACTTTAAAAATCAGTTACCACGGATTAAACCTAGTATGGTAACACCCATCACGATAGCTCGTATAATTGCCATGATACACGACGTTGTTGAGTTTTACAGCACAAAAAGCTGCAATTTGAACATGAGTGACGTGTATTACACGTACAGAGGGCCCATTAATCTCTGTATTCATAACCTGCGTCAATCAAGCCGCGACATCCGCAAACGCAGCGGTTTACCCGCCTCACTTCGTTTACATACTGCTTGCGGCTATGAGACTCGTGGATACGCTTCCATTTTATGAGGTCCTGGTACCTACTGACATTTCATTAGTAAAAGGCGTAATTTCTTGATAGCTGCGAATGAATAGGGAAAAGGAATTTAAATTAGAAAATAACATTGTAAGAAATCGATAAAATAAGTTTTGCAGTGGAATTAAATTAAAGCATGTATGTGCAACTATGTAATTATTAGCCTGATTGATGCTTACAGCTGCTTAAAGCTTTAAGATGCTTTAAGCTGTCGCTAAAATTAGTATAGTTTCAAAATGATTTGAGAATATCTTAAATGATTTGTATCACTCTTAAGAATAATTTAGGTAGTACTTTCGTATCAGTACACTCTAAAAACGTAACGATTCATCATCCGATGATCCCATGATCATCAGTGAACTGTAGGAGACATTTCAATATTCAGACACGCTAACCCAAGAAATAATAATCATCTACATTTAAAAATAAAAATTACGGTTTTCGACAAACTTCAACGCTTAGTTCGTGGCCAAACATATTCAAAACACAGATTGCTTTCCGCTACAAAAACAACGAGCAACAACATAGTTTACAAAACATTATCCTTTAATATCTAAACGCTTATGTTACTCTGTTTTGTTATTTTTTGAAGCTTTGATTACGGTATGACAAGGCGATTAAGTAGCAAAAAGCCGATAATATATTCAGTTTATGATATAAGACGAAAATTACAACCTGTATATTGCTTTAATTGTATGTATATTGCTCTTACTCAGTGTTGGGCAAATTTTAATTAAACTAACAATTAAAAATTAACTGCAGTGACAGCAATTAACAACTAATTAATTATTAATCATGGTTTTATACATAAAAAAATTAAAAGTTAACGATTAACAATTAATTTTTTTATCAAGTATTTTTACTAATACTTGAATATATCAAGGGTATATGTATCCGGTTGTAGAACCGGACCACCTTTCTGAACAAAATTTGCAAAAAAGTTAATTTTTAGTTTTAATTATTTCATCAATCAATTAAAACAATAATTGTAACACACAATTAAATGTTTAATTGCAATTGATTCAATTGCAATTAATTTTTTTGTCAATTGATTAGTTTAATTAAAAGTTAATTGATTAATGCCCAACACTGCTCTTACTTAGGTATTTAGCAGTGAAGGTAAAATATCACACGCTTGATAAAATTAACAAATTATGATCTTAAATGAATGAATCGCATATAAAAAGTCGAATGCTAATATTGGTTTGTAAATACTCAGCCTATCGCCGTCCACTGCTGAACGTAGGCCTCCCCAAGAAAGCGCCAACCATCCCGGTCTTGAGCAGCCCTCATCCATCTGTTACGGTACATACGCTTCGGTGCTCAATATTCCTAATAGCGTTATAATATTTCGTTCTACAACATGCTGTATAGGTACAATAACGGTATCATGCAAATAAATCGTCTATAATAACAAACATACCATCCAATTACGCTATTATTAAAATTAAGTTAATGGAACCGCCTATATAATAATTAAGTTTACGAACACAAATTAATATCGTGTATTTTACCGTAGGGAGATCCGCTATGGCTGTCGCTAAGGTAATAGTTTATACTTACCAAACTAAAGTTGCCTATTAAATAAACAGTCAGGAGTGGTCATCGACGTGGTAGTTTAGTGACGCCCTATTTGGGTTGTAAAACTAGAGGGTGTGTTACCTAGATCAAGTGACATAGGTTTTTTTCAGATGTTCGCTGCTAATAGAAAAATAAATAAAAAATAATTAACTCATACATAACTAAATAGCTGTTACAATTTCTGGGTAATCAACATAACATAAGCAACTAAAAACCCAGTAATAACAGTCGTAATCCTTAATTATAAATTATAATTATTGTCCCAATTCTAAATAAAATAAATTGAATTAAAACAACCCTTGTAAATAGAGCCGTTATATAAATTGTATGTATCGCTTATCAACAAATAAAAGTAAACAAAGCCACTGAAAGATTTCACGAATATTTCATTCGTATTGTTCGCGTGGAAAGTGGAAATAAAAAATATCTTAATTGTAAGGGACGGCGTGTTTTGTGATACAAACAATAATAAATTATTGCATAATTATATCGCTCCGACCGTGTTTACTATAATGATTCAGATAATGGCCACCGAGGTTTTTTTACCTTTCCTGACTGTTGAAAGAACTGTTGAAATATAATGGATATTTTATTTTTCATGTGAAAGAGTATAATCTATCGCTTTACCACATACACCTTCCTCCTTAGGTAATCTTACGCAGCAAATGAATCGCAGCTTTACGCCGGTTTGCTATAATAGTTCTTCGGTCTAGCTTGTACTATTGCAATATGACTATAGCGTAGTTCTTACACTGAATAGTTATAAAAAGTGGTGAGCTGTAAAAAAAAGGGAAAAGTAAGGAATAAATACTGGGGCTCATTCTTTACTTTATACTATTAGTTAAAACGTTTTGCTTAAAGATTTCTTATCTCGTATAAACTCCACATTTTTTAACTTTTCAGCACGTCTAACAAATGTTGCTATTATTTTAATTCTCAGAACCGCGGCTTTCATTCCAGTGCCTCTCTACATTGAAATCCAAGAATAAATAGTACCAAACAAAAAGTGTACAAATAATATGCCGTGATCCAGCGAAGTTAAAACGTTACGGAGTTTCTTTTAAAATAATTTGGAGTGCCGCCAAGTCGTGTGGTTCGCAACTGGTGGTAGATTTAACCCTTAATGCGCTGAGAATTAAAAGCTACGGATTTCTATTTACCGTTCAACTCTTTGCATGTTAAAAGGAAGTCGCCAAAACGGCCATTTTTATCCGAGCGAGATTTTGCTTAAAAGTTTCATCAAAGAATAATCTAGGTGGGTTTAGCCGTCCTTTACGGAAAGGCTTTTATTTTGGGAAGTAATTACTTGTGGGGAAGGTAGAGGCTGAATAGAATATTATGCAGATAGACCCGAGATAGTGAAGACTGCTTCCCTTAAATAGGTATATAAGTTGCCCTGTATAAAACTTTATTCAATACTATAGATCTAACTTTCGATTGTAAATTTGTAAGAATCAAGTCGTATGGCGTAAGACTAAGAGTTTGATATTAGATTAATTTTTTGTAAGTTATTATAATTTTCTTAAGTAAGATTTTTTTGCAAATAGGAGCTCAGTCCCAATCAGACCACACTAAAGTATATGTTAAGATATGATTTGATGTAACTGACTGGATGATATCTCATCGTCATCTATTGTTACATTGATGTAGAGACGTATATTTGCTTTTCCCTTCAGATATACAAGTGTGCGCTTATTCATGTCAGTTAAAACTTCAAAATATTCTGTCCTCGAAGACCTGACGACAAAATATGAGCCGATCACATAATTCGGTTTATTTACGTTCGAGGAAACTTTGTTTTATTGATATTCGCGTAATATTACGTGACACGAGACTACAGTTCGATAGTTAGTCTATAAAGTTGGCGTGAGAGTCGCCCTCAGTCTTTATTGTAGGTTCGTGGCCCCAACGTCACGATTTTATTGCCGATAAATTTTGCGCGAAACCATAAAGTTTTTTGGCTATACCAAAAGTTTCCATTATTCCGCTAACTCTTTCACAAAACGACAAAATCTGTAGTAACTAAACTTTGTATGGAAGGGAATTGATTTTATGAATACGGGTTGCGTGAGTTTCAGCTTTATGCTTATAAAGTCTCGTATCTTATTGGACCGATGAACTGGAACTAAACTTAAATCTGACCTCTGTATTTGACACTTAATTCGGCCATTTAGATTTGAGTAAACATTAGCTGAGTATTACGAGTACAATGAACGCCCCAATTAACAGTAAAATTAACAGATTTTTAGGTAACTGTTTTTTTTTAAATACACCAAACAGTCCCACACATAGTCCTGACCCCAGATTAAGATACGAGTTTTGTGTCATGGGTATCAGAAATTACGAGAGACTCTTCGGTCTCACAAACCCTCAGACCCGAAACAAAAATTTGTGGATCACACAAACAATTGTCTCTGTGCAAGGATCGAAATCGTAGCCGCTTGATTTGCAAGCTGGTGTTTAGCAAACTGCGTTAGCTGTGTTGTTATATTACACAGACTAGACTATTTGCAACTTCTCTGTCAATATTAGAACATCGCAGTTCTATTTAGAGCATAGTAGGTGTGTACGCACGGTTGCGGTTATACTAACTGTATCGGAGAAAACCATCATAAAATAAAAGTTTTGCCGTCAAAGGACTTTAACAACACACACGGGTACGGCAAAGTTAATGTAGTAGGTGCAGTGCGATATTAAGTCTGCTCACAATCAAGAAACGATTACAAGTATACAGGGTGTAAATAGACCGTGATCGATATCCAAATCAGGTAATATGAACTATTATTAAAACTAATTAACGATAAAACATACAGGGTGTATTTAGACCGTGATCGAAAACTGAGGCAGGTAATAGCGAGAGTGATTACAAACCCCCTGGCATTAAAGAAAATCCCGACAAAAAATAAAAATTTTGACGTTTTCCATACAACCATGGGTGTTAAAAGTATGTGGTTTGTATGGAAAACCTGAAAAATTTTATTGTTTGTCGGGATTTTTTTTAATGCCAGGGGGTTTGTAATCACTCTCGCTATTACCTGCCTCAGTTTTCGATCACGGTCTAAATACACCCTGTATAGTTTTTTAACCTGTCAGATTTCATCCAGTATAAAATTCAAAGAGTTGCAGCTATTTTCATAAAGGCAGTGTTTTAATCAGGTCATCAGATAAATTTGTTTTAATTTTGGCAGGGTTTTGATTAGGCCAGCTAGGAAAGGTAGTAGTTATAGTGACTAGGAAAACTTTACTTGAACTTCCTTCTTTTGGAATCTTTTCATCATAACTATTCGCGAAAAATGCATTTTTTTATAATGGCACATCGAAATAACACCTGGATTTTAGTTCTGATGACATCCAAATGGAGCTTCAAGTGTTTTGTTTACGCTAGCGTTGCTAAGCTGTACTGACATTTATGTGGACAAGTCATTGTCCTCCAATAGCAATAGGTGTGAATTCTAATCCAGTCGCATACTAATGGCCTTTTGACACTTAACCACGTATTTACATACAACGCACGCTCTGAGCGCAGAGTGAAACAACTGAGCATGCCCTAACGTGGAACTTCGAATAATTTGTGTCAAATACAGCTCTGGAAGCCCAGTTTCCTCCGGAATTAATGAACATGGATTTGTAATTAAACTCAACTGGTTGAAGGAAGTTATGGCGCACTTTTAGATAGTTTACCGCTATTGTTCTCTTGTTGATTGCAGTTTAATTTAGCTTAAACATGTCAACTTCATGACTAACCTCTCAACTTAATTCCCTTTATTTCACAACTATAGAGAGACACGGTTTGTCATTAATTACAGGAAAACAGCTTTTTTTTTTTACTTCTCTTGAGAAGTATCGGTATTGGTTATTCTTGAATAACCAACACTATTTCCATCCAATCAATTTTACATCCAATGTCCAACATAAATTGCGAATATAGAACATCAAATATTACAAGTCGGAAACCAATCAAAAAGCAATACATGTAGCGACTGGATATCTCTATAGAACGTATATCTAATCGGACGGACGACTGTTCTCATCTCGAAATATGACATGCAATAAAATATCGATACAGGAAATAAGGCAGCGATCGGTACGAACCGATCCCGGACAATCGTAGCGGGAAAACCAGCAAGAATCCAGAAGCAATCTCTATTGACATCCATATTCCATGCCATTATCATAATGTGGTATATGGAACATTTTTATCGATGCAATAAAATCGTATGCATGTTTTGTTTCTCTGTATTGCAAGTAAAGATGTATGTTACATTGCTGACTATAGTATTCATAAATGTAAATAGAACTGTTATTTATTTCAGATACTTTAGTATCGCTTAGATAGTAGATACACTCGAAGTAAATGTGAGTGATAAAGTTATGTTACTCTGAGTTATGAATAAGAATCAGTCGCATGACAGGGGTTATAGAGTCAGAAAATACGTGAAAGAATCTTGATAACTTTAACAAGCGAATGAGAATGCTCCTTTCTCCTCAATTTTTTTTAACACAATCATCCTTTTAAATATAACGTAAAATAAATTAACTTCAACAGCATTTCGAATTGCTACTGAAAGAACATACAGTAGGTCTTTGAATTATTTAGGCAGTTAACAGTTTCACAAAAGCATAAAACACCTAACAGGCTATAAACTTAGTAATTAATAATCCGAAAACGAGCAATAAATCCGACCGATCAACAGAATTGAGCACCATAATTCGAAAATTCAATTAATCCGTCATACCGTCCATTCATAATTCTAATACGATTTGTTGAAGACGTAATGTATTGTGTCAGTGAAGCGAGTACACAAAACGCCTGTACATTTGATCGGTTTATATCGAAGCAAACTGAAATCGACTCGCGATACGAATGAATGAGCTCAATCGTGAGTACGGGAATTGCACAAGTGGGTATTATGGGCGATTATGCTGAAAGTCGGGTGAGATGCGAACATGGAAATAACAGTATTGTAATATATGTTTTTAATATTAGAACGGGGAATGACAACCTGTTGTATATGTAACACTGTTTGAATCTCAATAAAAATGGTTGCGTGCCTGTAAATTATTATACACAGAAAAAACCTGTCATAAAATTTAAAAAATAATTAAATTTAATGTATATTAATAAATAATATCTTCAAAGGTAGCAGTAGCTTAGTAGGTAAGTAATCAGTTTTTCAGCTCAAGTTTTGTGTAGTACAAATTTTTGTACATCTCATGGTTTATATATAAAATTTAATAATCCTTTCAAAAAGGAAATTCCATTATTGAGGTTTATTTACATGCAAAAAATTATGCAAAGCGTCACGTCCTATAAATTTTAAACAAATGCGAACGGAAAATTTTGTTTTAGCCACACAAAAGCCACATAAAGAATTGACGTGGGCTTTGTAAAATAAAATCAACGTGTATTAAATATGCCAACACGGTGGAATTTTGGAGTTGCGGTGCGTGACGTGGTTTATCATAATTTGTTTGCTACAAAAACATTAAAATTCGTCCAGCGTTGTCGAGTGGTTTAATAATATTCGCACATCGTGAATAGGCAACTGGGGCTGAGTGAAATTGACAGATTTATTTGCGTTCGGATAAACGGGGATTGCTATCGCCTGCATTTTTTACTGCGGCCCATCCCTCGGCTGCATGGGCTGAAAATAAATTTATCGATATACCGAAAATGTTTTTTGGAACGCTCTCCATTATTTGTTGATCAATCTAGACTCGTTTAGAATAATAGAACAACAGTGATAAAATTGATTTGATTTGTATTTTGAATGGGTTTATAAATAATTTGTATCGGCGTTTTATGCTCTGTTAAAAAGGAAATGAATCGTGAATGTAGATCACAGGATAAAATCGAAATCCGCTCACAGTTGAAGAGATTTGACGAGTAAGATATAAAGTAAAATAAGTTATTACGGGATATTTATTATTAATGTACTATCATCAGGCCATATAACATACGCGACACTGTTCGGCTGGGGCTCGATTACGACTAAGGCCTTAATTTTGGTAAATTAAAGTCTAGGGTGGGTTGGCGCATTATACACCTAAGAACTTCGTTAGAACATTATTTAGGTTTCTTAGAACATCTTATATTTATGTGTAAACCAAATTTCTTTTAAAATAACATGCACTATGTGTATATGCTACGTATGCTAGTAAACTGTTTAGGCAGCTTTACACCTGACAAAATTATCTATTCTTACTTACGTTGACTAGTTTCAAGAGATATTTATTAACCCCACCAACATAAAACGAAATCCATCAACTCTTAAACACCACACTGATAAATTTCAATCAAACAGTAAAAGTATATGCAACCGCATATTTTGTCCAATAACTAACGTACGATTTTTGGGAACTGACAAAGTTCCAAAAAATCCTTTTAAACATAAAAATGCAAATAGCCCGACACGCGATAGATTTTTCGCTCCCGCTCTCGAACGCATAAAACGGGCACCTTTTACAGGATCTCATAAAGTTCGCCGCCAGTCCCACCACAATTTGCTTTTAACAACGCATGTAGCTGAACAACCGTTGTGCTTGTAGACCGATATCACAAACCTAGTTACCGCGCAGCCCCCGCCGCGGTAAGGAAGAGGGTAATTTCCCATGAGATGGGAAGTATCGACGTGGACTCGCCTGAAGTGTCACAGCCCTTATATCGACAACACACGGATGTGTCGTGTGATAAACGAAATCTAGGCCTGTTTAAGTAACTTCTTAGTAATCACAGTGTATTCTTTATTGTGGTAGTAGAGATATGGGAAAATTGTATGTAATGTAAACGATTGTTTGAAGTGATAAAGACATACGACATTCGAATTGAATTGTGTAAACTAGCTCGGCCACAGTCTTACCGAATCTGTTGTGGACATCTTATTTCACGTGGCGAATGAATTTGCTATAGGTCCTACTTATTTTGTACCTACTTGGTGCAGGATAGTCGTTTTCTTCAAAATCTGTGTTATTGAATGCAGTAGTGGTAGATTTTGGGGCCCTGATGTTTACTCTCGGATGAGATTTATTTATATTAGGTTTTATAGCGGCAGTGTGTCTCGCGCTCAATAATACGATACGTCTCAATGCAATTTGTCAGTAACCAACAATTAAAATGCCACGATTTACGATATTTTCTATAATAGCGATTTAAATTGAACGCAGTATGTGTAAGTTATATAAAAGCCTTTTGAATTCGAACACAATAGTACAAAATTTAATTTGAACGTACGTGTTGTAAAGGTTTACGATGCGATATATCACACAGTTGCTCTGGAAGGTATCATGAGATTATCGCTCTTTATTGACAATTATTACTAGTGCTCATCGAGAGTGTGATGTGACTTTTTCTTCACATTTGAATGGGCGCTAATTTAGGTAGGTAATCGTAAACAAAAAATCATTCAACACGAAAATTAGCAAGACTACGTTACAATTCTATGAAATCATTGCTTACAACACTCACGTTAAAGAGACGGAAATATGTGTCATAAAGTTTTTTTTACCTCTCGTAGCTTTGGTATTGAAATGTTTCGAAAACACGTCATGCGTACCCAGTTTAAAATTAATGTCTAAACCTAAAGGCATATTAGGCGCTCCATACACCTACAATAATATTGCACAATCTTTTTATTGTTCAATAATATTCCTTTGACGTCTGGAACGTTCAATAAATTCTGTCAATAAAATTGACTAACCAGTCTGATCAATATTTTCGTGCGAGCAACATGTCTGACGACGAAGTTTTGGCGGCAGCCACGCTGGTGATTTTGTTGAAAAGAAAAAAAAAGAAATATATTGCGCAATATTAACCCTACACAGCGCAATAAAAAAATACTGTTCAATAAAAATTAAGCTCCCTCAATCTTTTGTTCAATCACGGCGCAATGCTTCAATATTATCCCTACACGTTCAATAATATTGTACAATCAGAATATTTTGCAATGTTATTGAAGGTGTATGGCACCTTATAGTGCTGATATAAAAACAATGAAGAAAACATTATTTACAGTCCAAACCATAGGCTGGAAATAAAAATAATAAATCAAAGTTTCCAAGAAGTCTTGATATCGAGGCTACAATATAATTTACTGGATTAATTTTGTAACATTTTTTGCAGTGTATCGTGTTATACGAAGTCGCCACGTTGTGCAAAACGTTCGTTATTTACCTAGGTAAATTACACTATAATGGTTCACGAATTTCTTCATGGCTTAATGACTATGTTAATCTAATATAGTAATTTGAACTGCAATATATGAAAAGGTAAATTTTGAAAGGTAGAAAGTTTTAAAATATTAGATTAGGTAATTTGGTCCAAGCAATTCTTATTTGTTTTTTATGGCACCGTAAAGTGATAACAAAGAAGCAGTGACGGCCTCGAGGTTTGGGCGCGCGGTCGAGAATATCGGCGGTCGCGGGTTCGAACCCCAGGCACACACCTCTGACTTTTCGAAGTTATGTGTGTATTCAAATTGAATTATCACTTGCTTTGACGGTGAAGGAAAACATCGTGATGAAACCTGCACACCTAAGAGTTCTTAGGAATTTCTTAGGTGTGTAGTCCGCCAACCCGCACTAGGCCAGCGTGGTGGACTATGGCCTAAACCCTCTCAAGTGTAGAGGAGACCCGTGCTCAGCAGTAGGCGTACATGGGTTGATGAAGAAGAAGAAGAAAGTGATAACACAAGTTCTTGATGGTAACCACGGTGCTATACAAACAGAGAAGCTGGTAACCAAAGTTTCCTATCACGCACTCACCTTCTACCTTTATGACGGGCTAAATTTGTATAAATTCTGTTACCATCTCTAGTCAATGACGGTCGTCAACAGTCGATCTTATTATTATGTGGTTACGTCATTATTGATAACATTATGAAGTAATATGCCGTTGAAAGCAGTTTAATACGTTTGGCAATGACGCCATGTAATCTGTCCGCAAAATAATATTAGCGTGGAAAAATAGTAAAAGGATGACCGAATAGTCCAATATGTAAAATCACTGTGGATGTTCGGCAAGGAATCGTCCACGTTGCCAGAATATAGGATGAGCGATGTGCATGAAATTGAATAATTTACATGAAGGAATACTTACTTCGTGGGAAAATGATAAATCTGATCCAACTTTTAGCATTTTTAGAACAGGAGTGTGAATTTTATCTATTCCTATTATAATAAAATACCACGGCCAGTTCTTTGTAGTCTTGTTCTACTTGGTCATAGCAGATTGGATTAAATTTGTTTAGATTTTATTGTATCGTGGTCCTACGTCATAAGTGCATGCCCTGCAACGTAGAGGTCCCGGTTACGATTAAAATCCCCAGAGGCACGGGGGCCGAGCCACTAGAGCCTGGAAATGTACATGTTGGCAATAGGTTGGAAAACCCAATTACCAAAACGTATGTAGGTGCATAAATGCATGTCTGCCTACCAATTTGGCGATAGAGGTGTGAATGCGAGCCTGTAGATTTTCAGAGAGTATAGGCAAACCTACATTTAGATTTCACATATATATTTGTATTACAAATATAGCTACAAGTAAAATAAAAGAATGTTGAGATTCTTACGTTCATTCCTTTCATCCTCCCGATAATAATTTCCAATGTTAAAGCGCAACATCTTTGTACCGCATAAACAATAGTAATGCACAAATCCCTCGGCGGTGCGAGGCAAATTAATGAGGCCCAGGCAGAGCCACCCGTCGTTTCTCACGTGGGATTACTATATGCTCTTGGTGTAAACTTGGTTTATTAGCTCGCCGAGGCCGCTAATGCTATCTGATATTTCCGACCTGGTCGCTGCAATTGTGTTTTATAGCGAACTGTTTGTTGTGAAGCTGATGTGTTAATCTGTGCTGGATAGTATAATTGTGGACAGAGGGCGATTTGAAGTGTATTTTTTATGTGTTTATGTACGAGTATATGTGAGTATGAGAGAGTAATATGTAGGAAAAATTAGCAAGCTCAGGTTGCCCTCTAAACTTCCGAAGAATCTGACCCCAAACTAAACAATTATAAACTGGACATCATTAAGCTGTAACGCTTTTAAGATGCCATGTAAGTAGCACCAATTAAAAAAAAATACGGTTAACTCGGAAATAAACCTTGAATTTAAAGATTAGCATCCTCACAGCCCCCCCCTAAAACACAAAATATTATTTTTTATTATCTGTCAAAATATTATAATATAACCCACGATTTCCAAATCCCTCAAATCTGGTGGCCTTGCAGTTGTCATAAACACAAAAAAGGATTTTTCGCACAACTAACACGACCAACTTTTTGATATTACACTTCGCGAGATGAATGCAAGGGACCAACCAGCCACCAAACAACAGCCATGCGTTTCATATCCAACTTTGTTTATATTTACTTAGAAATCCACAACTTCTTGTGTGTAATAAACGCGGCCGTAGATTCAAAACGCTGCTCATACCACGAAATTTCACGAAGGCTTCACTGCTTATATTGCCACCTGCGATAAGGAGCTTGCATTAGGGGAATACGGCAATATACTTCAAAATAAACCTTAAATTAAGGGTCATACAACTGAAAATACTTTGTTAGAAGACAATTAATATAAAGCGTGTGTACGTATGAATTTGTGAGTGTTGCAGGAAGTGATGCGACGTTATTGGTATTGCATGTGATGATGGGGTACTTATGAATAGATGAACTTAAGTAAGGGGAATTTATGGATCTCAAGCTTCGTGAATCTCATCACCGGGAGTATTGAAGTCTGAACTGTTGGTGAGTAATGAAATCTACTTGAAATTGGAATGCAATTTGTGACAGCTTTGTCGATAATTTTGTTTAAGTCTCGCCCGCAAAGAGAGAGAGGTAAAAATTATTTGTGTGGGTGTTTGAACAACTTAATATTAGAGCATAATTTCTGATACTACGCAAAATTATTTGTGAATGAGTAAATATTAAGTATGTTCAGAAAAATAGTACTACACGAGTTAGGTATACAGTTCTTTATTTCTTATATTAATTTGAAATGATTATGTTAGTTATGATGAAAGCGGTGATTTAATAAATTATTATACGATTTATGATTTATAGTAAAAGCGTTACAGACATTTTATTGTGCCAGTATATTACAAATAACTATTAATGATATTAGAAAAACATTACACGCTTACACAAATTCTTTTACCAGCTGTGCTAACCCTAAATGTAAAGATTATATCTGAAAGGGGAAATACAGAATATCAAACCTTTACTTAAGCAGGTGTTTGAAACCTGCTCAATATTTGTGATTCAATATTCATTGTTGAACTTTTCAAAGTTTATTCAGGCTTAAGCGTGCGATGACCTACTTGGACGAGCGCGAGGTCTGTTAAGACACCATTGAACCCAAGCTCATAAAGAAATCATGTATTTAAACTTCAAACAAAAGATTAATTATTGTTAGTCTTGACTTGAAAAAAATATATTACCTACACTATATATACTTACACATAACAATTATAGCTTTATTGAAGTTCTCTTATCCTTAAAAATGAAGAATAGTTTGTCTAGGTCAAAAATCCGTACTGAGTTAAGTTTGTGGCCTAAAATTAGTTGTGTCGTGTTTAAGCCATTATAAATCGTAGTGACAGTCTATGTTTAAACCTAACATCAAAAGTCTAAATGTTCACGCTTTGATATCTCATTATCAAAGCAGTATTAAAGCCATAATTTTCTCTCGAAAACAGGCTGAAACTTTGACGTTAATCGGCTCACTTCGACGTGAAATGACGTCGCTCACCAAAACCTTGTCAATGGGGATGATAAAATTTGATGGCGCTCCGGTTCGCCAGCCTCAGTGGCTCTGGGGAGTGGCTTTTATTCTCGTTAATGTCCTCGCGTCCGACGCTGTTCCAACACTATAGTTTGACGTGATAAGATGTCAATGAAATTAATAGCTTAAAACCGTGGTGTATTTTTCCTGTGTAACAAAAATACACTGCCTGATAAGGAAATAGTAGGTACCTAAGAATACTTAGGTTTCTTATTTAATAACTTATAACATATTTGTAACTTTATTTATACTTAATATTATTAATATATGTATTGTGTAAGAATATTAAGACATACTTCTAGATCTATGTTATAATATTATTATAATTCTTAAGTCTTTCTACGTAGCTCTTATACGATAAAGTCCTTCACAAAGTTTTTGTCCTCATTACGTCCCCTTGAGGTGTTTATTTTTCATAGCGTACACTTGCACTATTATAAATTTAAATAAACCGAAATTAATCACATTCCAATCACTGACCAGCTTATAGATAAATTGCTCAGATAATCATGATTTATTTCTATAAATAGACACAGGAACCTCCCACACGTTTTAAATGGGTCACAAATAAGGGTTGAGTAATATAAGCAGAGCAAAAGTCGTCATTGTTGACTGGAGGGTCGCGCGTTGTTTGTTTAGGTAACTAAGTTCCCTCAGCCCAGTTCATTGACCAAGTATTTAACTTTAGACAATATCGGTCGACTGTATACATGTCTAATGAACCAAGTTTGGAAACCCGGTTAAATTAAATCACCTCTTTGTATTCATTACTTACAAAAAGGAAGACGAACTAGTTTGGGATGAGGGCTGAATAATGCGTCCGTTAATTAGAGACATGATCTTTCAAATTAATTATTTGATTAACGTAAGTGATGGAGGTAAGTAGATGTAAATGAAGTCGATGTGCTGATCTACGAATTAAGGATGTTTTAAATACTAATTTCCTTTTAATCAGTTGTTTTAATTTGTAATATACGAAGGTGAGTTGGTTTGTTGCTTTTGCAAACACCCGAACACAAATATATTAATTATTATTATAAATAAAAGCGTAATCGTTCTCTGAATTTAAACTAAGTCAGTTTCAAAATCCATTAATATCGGATCAGTTGTTAAAGCAAAAAAGCCCAAAAAATTCTGTAGTAAATTGGATCCTAACTCCATTGGCTATACAAACAAAATTCAAAAATAAGTAAATTGAGTAATTCCATTATTCAAAATAGTACTGAAATATTCAAATTGTCTACTCCAACCGAAATTCTAGGATTAAAGCTTACTGAGTTGGATTCGCTAGAGCAGCTCCCTGTAATACACATAGAATTAAGTAAAGTGCTCCTTTGCGTTTAAGATTAAGCAGAATCTTGCTCTAGCACACAAGGTTTGAGATAGAATGAAAAGATTATACTAGTTAGCTATCTCGGTTACCTGCGCTACCTACTCTACTCTTATTAGTTTGCTTTGATAGCAAATTTGTTTGGATAATATTTTTTTATTATTAACTGACACAACAAAAAAACAAAGATATTTTAATGTAAAAGTATAAGGCGAAGAAGGTAGGTATTTTTTGCACAACATACCCAATTAATTAATCAAAAGAATTTAAACGTCTAAGTGCTAAATTATACTATAGTTCTCTATATGAATTTATGTTCACAGCGGTCTTTTAACTCTTTCCTTTTTTATTATGTAGCCTCACTTGGTTCGATAGAAATCATCTTAATAGTCGCGTAAAAAACTTCCTTTTGAGTATTTTTTTTTTCTTCCATAAGGCTTTAAAAAATTACTTACATATATCAAGTTCCGAAATCACCTTTGATCTGTTAACAAAATGTTACTCATAAATCATGTCGATTTCAACCTACATTCCCTCAAATACATACTTACTCAGCACATAATGGGTTCGTGAAATGATTTGTCATACTTTGCATAACACCATTAACATTTGCAAGTCGTCTACACAAGATATACTCAGTAGACAAGTGTCTAAGTCGGGAATCAAACCTACGCACGTGATTTGCAACGTCTCAGTGGTAGTAGGTGTAACAACGAGTTGTCTCTATACTGCACTGGTTTATTCTGCAACATTATTTCTAACTAACTTGGCAGGAACTGCTACTAATGTGTAAAGTGATATTATCTTATTTAACAAGACGTTGATTTTAATTTTATGTCTTCTAGATCTATTTCTCTAGACTTGTTTCTTTCTAAACTTTTTTTAAGAAGTGGTACTTAAACATTTGTTTCGGTGCGGGGCTTAAATCCACGACTTCTCATTTTGAAAACTGATGGCTAAACTGAGCTATGGAGTCGTTGATAGCAAAGAACCAGAGCCCAGTAAAAAACAAATGAGGATTACTGTATTAGCGAACATATTTGAATGTTTAATATCACTTGTAGTAATACTTCGTGATGATGAATTTTTGTTTTTGTAATAACACGGCTAAATAAATACAGCAACTGTCAGTGCAGTGCGGTCGAAATATAGTGTCGATTGCTAAGAAACGACTATGAGTCACCAGTTAATACAACAAAAATCTCTTACTTATAATATACTTAAAATATAATTTATATTCTTCGGCTACAAAATCAGATGCTACAGAATACGCCACTAACGCTTGTTAGCGTAGGCAAGTCTACGTTGGTGAAATCATGATTTTCTATATTTCTTATTGTATATCTAATCTATGATATGAATACATTCATCAAGATATCAATGAAATATTTATTGCGTCTGGGTTCTGTTGTTATTACGACGAAATCAGGCTTCACGAATTCAATGTTGATGGATTTCGTCACTTAATCGAACTAGCTTTGACCGTATTCATTAGCATTTAGTTTAATAATATTACTATTCGTTATTGTAATACACCCAACAGTGACACATACACATATATACAGGGTGTATTCAGACCTTTTTCTTTCAAGCCAGAGAGTTTACAAAACCCTTCGCTATTACTAGTCTTAGTTTCCGATCACAGTCTGAATACACTCTGTAGATTACTATATACGAGTACATTATAATATGGCTAAAATTCTATCACCAATAAGGTATGAAAACATCCCAATGCTTAAGATGATGTGGTAGAAAAATACGGTAATTAGCGAAACATAAATTAAGTGATGATTAATACGGACATAAATGATCTGATAGTATTTGCAGTGACGTCATGTCTCAGGTCAGTCACATTCTCGATAAATTACATGAGTGACAGATGCGTCATACTCGTGAACAGAAGCTGCCTGTGTAGACAGGTCTAGTGCCTACTGCTAAGTGTCAACTTTACGCAACAGTTAACAGTGTTTGATCATCGCTTGATTTTATCTGTTATCTGTTGTATTTCTATTTTATTTGATAATAATTTTTAAATAATATTTAAAAATTAATATCGATTTTATGGTTGTCGTTTTGCAAGAATTATTGTAGGTTTTATTCGTGCGCATTATGCAATTCACGTAAAACATTTACAGGCGATAAAACCTGAAAAGAACATATAGAATATTTATTGACAAATACTACTTCATTGAAGCAACCTTTGGAAAAAAATCTGTTATACTATTAAAAAAAATATTTATTAATTCTATTTTTTTTTCACATACTCGTATCAATATTAGCTGTCATTGCATGTTGTATTTTGATAATGCCATATTTGAAATGGCATTACTTCACGCGAGCACAATACATGCATAATGGTAGTGTGTGCACTGTTCAAAGCTACAAACAAGCGAACGTAATTTATTGAAAACGTCCCCTGAAGTAATATGAAATTCTAGTTAAGCTCGCTCATACTAGATGCTATGCTGTGAATAACAGATGATGAATAACAGATCATTAAGAATATAATCATGTCTTTGTGAGGACACGGAAGGAGAAATAAAAAATGAAAAAATCATTGCTCAGCAAATGTTTGTGTACCCTACAAACAGGGTCTTAGTGTTAGTGTGACTGTAAAGACTTCCATAGGTTCTGATACCCACGGTGCTAGATGTGTATCTTTTATGTGAGACACTTATTAAGACTGAAATTGTTGCTACCTAAATAAAATTCAATGTAAAGTGTAGTTTCAAATTACACAATGCATCATCAACATTACCCTTAAATCAGCTATACTGTGTAATCGTAAAATTAATAGGTTATAATTAAATTATCTTTAACTTAGCGTTAGTTCCTTGTTACGTAAATAAATCGCTGATGTAAATAACGTTACTAATTTATATAAACAAATAAACTTCGAACAGCTCTATTATCATTTTCGCAACAACACAGCCTTTATACAGGGTGTAGTAATTTCCTAAGCGGGGTCGTAATTAAAACTAAGCGTGGGGTGTCTGCAGCGAGTGCGAAAGGGACAGAAAACGAGAGGTGTTTATGTTAACGAGGCTAAATTATATTTACTCCGTGTGTAGAATACATGTGACAATGGCGGTACAAGTTTGTACATACAAGTTTTGTAGAATGTTCTCATTTCTACGTTGCAAGACGAGCGGTATTTGAGTTTAACAAGTTCTAACAACAGTTTGTGTGGTGTGAGCAACTTTTGGGTACATATGTGGTTTATTTTTGAGTTTTTTTTAATATTTTTAAGCATGTGTTTGTTTTGCAATAGAAATCAACATTTACAAGTTGAAATCTTAATGTGTTTTAATAAAAACACTGTTTTAGTAAAAACGCAGAAATCAATAAAAAAATTAACGTCATCAAATAAAACCTAAAGGATTTTTTGATAATTCAGGTCATGACTCAGAGTCTACTAGTCTCGACCAGTAGTAGAGGTAGAATAAAAATCTTTCATTTCGCTAAAATGATTAAATAATTCATTGTTTTTTTAATACAAAATCAATTAGGTATGGCCAGAGAAGCTTAGATATAAAAGCCGATTTAACAACCATCTGAACATTATAGACTCGTATCGAGACAAATCGACGAAGACTTCGAACAAGACTTGGACGCAAAACAATTTGAAAGGAGCGTTGTAAATGAACTAGAGTGAGGACACTTGAAACAGAAGCGTTGCAAGCGAGCTTACTCCGTTTAAGTGGCTCTTCAATACCAGTGTCACAACGTCAACGTTGAATCGACATTTGGCGACAAATACAACAGAAGGGCGATAGTCATCCAGACGAGACAATATTAAGTACTTGCGGTAAAACAATACAGCACTCTTTGGGGGTGGGTTCGTTACAGGTATGACTGTATTTATATTTGCATATGTAGGGATCTAGTGTAGTCGTATTTCGTAGTGCAAGTGACAAGAATTTTAACTTGAGCTGGAGAAAATTTCTACCAAACGGGAGGCCGAGGGTTCGGTCCTTGCATGGAAATAAATATTTGTATGATCTACAAATATTTGTTTCGGGTCTGGATAAGAAACCGCAAAGACTTTCGTAGTTTCTGACACCGACGGCACAGGTCGATTAGTGTGGGGTCAGAACTAGGCTTGTGACTGATGGGTGTATGGGATATGGTATTTGTTTATTATTCATTTATAAGTGTCTTATATTTTCTGTTTGCCGTTATTACTTATATCCTCTTATAAGCTGCCTCATTGCGGAGCCAAGGCAATAATAAGGAACGAAATAGGGATTGCAATCCAGCGGCGTTTTCAATCCAGCGGAATTTTTGCTGGATTGACCTGAATCCAGCTGGATCCAGCGCGGATCCAGCAAAACGTGGAACGAAAATAAAAAGACGACATTTTTAAGACTTTTTTTTATTAATTTGTACTTCTTACGATAATCTTTGAAATCTTCCACTTATTTGGTGATATCTTATATTAATTTGCTTTGGTTTTTTGATAAGTTGAGATCAAAATAACATAAAATTAAATAACAAACATATAACATTTAAGATAATGTTTCTAAGTAAGCACTATCTTATTAATTACGCTTATGTTTAATGATAGGACGGTTAATCAGTAGCAATCAGTCTCACAAATTCTTTTAAAATTAACTTAATTAACATTCTTTTAAAAAAGGACCGTAACAATAATACTATTTTAATTTTCAATAGTATTTTTGTATCAAACAAAAAAAGCTTTGAAATAATCTTCTCTCCGCTCGTTAATCCTTAATAATTAAGCAGCTTAAAGTCTGACGATAAGAGACTACTTCTTTTTTTGAATTCTCTGAAAGTAAGACCTTAGAAAACAAATTTTATCTATAGTCTTATCTCCCAACCTGCTTCGCACAGAACTGCATATGTAGCCGGCTGCTGAGAATGCCCTTTCGGCCTCTACACTGGTCGGTTTTAAGGTCATTAAATACTCATAAACTATTGATAAATGTTCACTTCGCACTCCTTCGCTCTCATAAACGCTCATTTCTTTTTTCAGGATCTTTTCGTAATCTAATTGACCACTTGGCTTTTGTTTATTAAAGTTCTCCTTCTCTCTTTTAAGTTCTATCTCAAGCTCTAGCTCTAAAGTCATTTTAACGGGTTCTGCGTCATCATCTACACGATCTTCTTCTATCTCCATGGTATCTTTTTGCACCGGCTCTACAATATATTGTTTATTTACTCGTTTTAACAATGTTTTTATCTCCTGCCGCATCGCATTCTTTTTTGGCAATGTAAAATAGCCAGGCTATGGTGACAGAACGGCAAGTTGCCGCGCCGATTCGAAAACGGCGGCAACTCAAAAGTAAACAATAGAAATTGATACGTTTGCGGATCCGCATCGCTGGATCAAGATGTATGCTGGATCCAGCATGTTTAAAAAGGCGCTGGATCCAGCTGGATTGCTGTATGCTGGATCCAGTAATTGCAATCCCTAGAACGAAACAAGTAAAAATCAAAACAAAATTTTATTGATCATTTCTTCTCACCTCACCAGTGGATATTTCGAAAGACATCATAACAGTTAAATCGGCAGTAATAAATATAAAATTTCATAACGCACAGAGAAGTTTTAATGTTTATTGCAATACTTTCAACCAGTTCGAACAAAATATCTCTTTAAGAAACAAGCGTAAAACAAAATGGTCGCCATTTCATAATTGATACCAAGTGCCGATAGAAGTTAAAAGGTTTCATTGGCATAATTTAATTAATTCAACATCAATAGCTGTTCATTTAATATCGAGGAGATAAGTTATCGAAGGCTTTTAATGGTGACGTTCATTGTACTGGAAACCTACTCTGAATTATGAAAATATATGGAGGCTTTTCATATATTTCAATTATCATATTCGGCCGTCCCAGGGCTAAGACTTTAGTCCCCTTCGTTCATCTGTGTACGATGCCAGACTTCGCATACATTAGCAACTGTTTATACAGAACATTTGGGTATGTATGAAATATGAAAAAAATATGAATTTTGTTCCTGATAGACATAATTTAAGAGAACGAAGAATTTGGTTGAATGTACATCTCAGTGCTTACTACTGTTACAAGTTATCAAAGCCGAATATAATCATTTTTTACCGCCCTTACCAAAATTATTTTATAGATACGATTCGTTGCGAAATAAATGAAAGTTTAATTGTTATAAATAATATTAAAACTTAAATACAAATTAATTGATAAGCATGGCATCCTGGCAAAAAAAATTGATGGTATTCTTGAAAATAAATAAATATAAATACGTAAATAAAAATAAATATTTATGACTTTATTAAGGAAGTAACAAATGACTTCGCAAATGCCGAGAGCTTTTTGTGTTTAGAATATTATGCATACAACTAAGCAGATAAATAGTTAATTATGAGGCGATGAATTCCACTTGGTAGTGTGAAGATTAAGTGTATTTGTCTGCTTGCTTTAGCACATTAGTGCAATTAAATTAATGGTGACTTAAAGTCCTTGGTGAATGATGTGTCAAGCGATGAACGGTGAAATAAAAAAAACTAATACTTGAGATACCTCTATGTACTCATGTTTAGCTTTAAGTCTTATTAAAGATTAAGAGTCTCTTCATCCTTATTCTATCAGGTTTGCTTTAATATATGAGCATGGAAAAGAGGCGCAATAGCATGAGATGACCGCTTTGATACCCGAATCATGTAACGACTGATAAGGAATGTCTTAGATCGTGTACCTTTTAGGTAGAGATTAAGTAGCGTAAATACGTTGCAAAATCCTAAAGAGCGAAGTTCCCTTTATTACATGATATTTTTATTTATACAGCGAGTCTATGTACCTTTAGTTTTTGCGATCTTGACATTTATTTATTTTATTTCAATTTAAGATTTTTGTATTGTAATATTAATTTATGCATTATATAACCATTAAAAATCGCAATGTTGTACTTTTCTAAAACCAAAAAGTTTTGCAGGTGAAAAAAACCTTCAATTAAAGGTTTTAAGAACGTAAAAACGTAATCCCTTTCCTGTTCTGATAAGCCGAGGCGTAAACATAAAAATAAATTATTTTTTCGTGTTTTAGAGGCGGCTTAAAGCCGTTATCAGTTCTTTAAGGAGTAGGAGCCCGGTTTCCACGGTCGTTACGAAGGATTACAATTACGTAATGCCGCCACAATGGGGCCAAGCCATTTGGCTTTCAGGTGTTGTGCGAGTAATATGTTATGTTAATCTGTGTCGTGTTTATGATATCTGTCTAATAAATATTACGTTTTGTGCTCGATTAGTTAATGATGCGGAAATTATTTATTATGGTGCGTTTATTATTTTATGTCTGGTTTTTGTGATTAGTTATGACATGTTTCTGGTAAGAAGGTCGATTGTCCTTTTAGATATTCTCGTGAGTTGATATATCGAGCTATCTATTTTTATAACAAAACTATACCACCTATGTCCACGTTGTACTTATCAGTATGAAATATCTTTCTTCATCAACCCATATACGCCCACTGCTGAACACGGGTCTCCTCTACCATTGATAAATATACCTACAAAAAATATATTTTCAGATATCTGGTTGAAGTTAATGAAAATGGGCGCATAAATGCGGGGTTGATGTAACATAAAATGAATAAACGCAGATTATATCGCATTCGTCAAGCTAAGTAATCATACCTATCATACCCATATACGAACTTCATATAATTGTTTTGTGTCACAAATATAAATTGCCACATAAATAAATAAGAAAAAAGAACAAATTAAGGAAGATTAAGATATTTTTAAGTACTATTCTAATACTTGTATTAATAACAAAATATTATTAAAATTATGATAAAATTCTGTGAAGGCTCCACTGCAAGATATTTGGATGAGCCAGCGACAACATCGGCAGTCAGCGAGTTAGTTGACAAACTAATAATGTAACATTAAAGTTGAACCGCAAGTTAGCAGCAGCTAAGTTAGATAACTTGCCCCGGTATCGGGTGCTAAGTCAGGCGAACTCCTAAACTAAACGTTTTGTAGAAGTGGAACTTTGTCGGCGGGTTAATCCAGCGTTCGGGTATTCTGCGATGCGATGTCTGCTTTGAAATGGTCTTGTTAGTTTCAATATTATGGACTTAACGTTGTTCCGAGTCTTTCGATCGGGATTCTTTTGTTTTTGAGAATTGTTTGCGGAGTTTTGTCTAGTTGCTGCTTGGATGGAAGTTGGAATATGTGGACGGAGCATGATTGCGGTTAAACGGTTGCTAACTTTAAGGCTTGTTTATCAGTACGTTGTTGATACGATTGATTACGAGGGATATAGCTATCAGGTTGTTTTGAAAGGATTTAGGAAATAAAATTTACTGAGTATTTTTGATGTGATTTTCATGTTATAAATTTATCTTTGAAACCAATCCATAGAAGTAGTAAACCTATTTCGACTAAAGCCTAAATTGAAAACGTATGACGCATGGCGACTTTTGTTTTCATCAGTCTAACTATAAGTTGTATTATGACGACAATATATTTTACAGCAATGTAAAAATAAAACTCTATTTTAAATAATACCAATTCGTAAAAAGCTTGTATTTAACGTTGCCACAATTGAAATGGCGGTGGAGTAATTCGCACCTGGCCGTCACGTGGAAATTCATTTACGGAATGGTTTAAATTATGTAAAACTGCGTCCGGACGGACAATTACTAATTATAGAACGTTGCACACGTTGCATACATCCCGCGAGGATACACTGAAATGCAGCGAATTCATCTATATTTCATATTCTGTGCATTTTTGAATTTTAATTTTAGAATCATAATTGCAGGGCTGCTTTGTTACTGATTGGTATAATTCTTGAATCGGCCAGTGTTATGGGTGTTGTCTAATAGGAAATTCTAAGTAGCATGGAGACTGGACATTTGCCCCAAGTGGCTAGGCTCGCTTCTTCTAGCACGCTTCTTATTTGGGTACAGTATTCGAATAATCTAATCGCTTTATAGCCTATTAGTTAAAACTAAAAAAATATTTGACTGCCTCGTGGTCTCACAACACAAGTATTTATTTATTTATGTATTATTCTTTATTGTACACCACAATAATATAACATTGATACAAGTAATTCTAAATTACGTAGTGTCACAATTGGCGGCCTTATCGCCTTATTTACCGTTTGATCTAGAGGTTCTGGGTTTGATATTCGTGTCGTGCAAAGTATTATTGGGTTTGTGCATTAGGAAATTCTCAGTAGCAGCACGGAGTCTAAAATTTTGCCGGAATAACGGTTACAGGCTCGCCCCCTATTACGTGAGAACAACAGACCTGGCGAAATGCTGGTGCGGAAATGCACCTCTTCCAACCTCTTCGGAGAATACGGGCATGAAGTATTAATACTTATGTACTAAAAATATTCTCAGCAGTCTTCACGACAGCGGATTAATTTTGATTCAAAATACTCATAAATGTTAATAAACTCTCTAAGTAGTAAAAATTTAAGGCAATCTATTTCTGGTCCTGTAGTCGCGTCTGCAACGAGCAAGTTACGTGACAAGTTGTGAACTTGCGAGTAGAAAATAGAGATGATTTAATGTTCTTACATAGTGTACATTGTTAATGCCCCCACTAAGTTTTCTTCACGTGTTAGCCAAGTTATAAAGCGGAACACGCTTGTATGACAAACTGTGCTGAAGTTTGTAAATTATTTTGTACAATTTTAAGTTTTTAGCAAATGTCGCCCTTAGTGTATGATGCGTTAAGGGATTTTAAAAATGGAAAAGCAAACAGTAAGTAATTGTTTCTCGAAAAAGGATATCCTATTTACCACACTGTAAAGTGATTTTGCTGGGTAAAATAATATATGCCATTTCCACAGTATGGACCTGTGAGTGTACTGGTATTCTATTAAAAACATGCTATGTATATTTTCTATTACATTTACACCACATAAGAAATTCACATGAATTTATAACGTAAATTCGCACCAAGTCAGCGGTGTGGACGTAACCTTAATCCTACACCGTTGTAGAGAAGATACGGACTCAGCAAGACATAGTGCAAGCAGTTGTATCTATTGCAAATCATAAAAGCTCCCTTATTTATTACTCGTGCCATCTGTAAACAGGGAAGATATAGTTAATCTATGGCGAAACATTATATTCATAATCTCACTCTCTCCCATTATGGTAGGCAGAGATTATAAGGAAATCTTTTCCACTCAAGAAAAAAAAGATAGGGTGCTTATTTTTATGTTCCAGACACTTTTTTCCCATCCTCAACGGGCATTACTCACTTCATGCAAACACATCATTTGTGCCTGAACTAGTGTCTTTATTATTACAAGTAGGTATATCCAACTCAATTGCCTTTGCCTAATTCAAAAAACATTCCTAAAAGAAAAAAAAGAAATTATAAACATACCAATCGAAATGTCTATGTGAACAAGGGGAGAGGTGGCGTTAATGGAAACATCCGCATCATGAGTAGTTTTTAATATTTTCGGAATGTTGGCTGCACGACATAGACAAAATATTATTTGGGGCGAATGGTTTTGTGGCAAAAACACACCCTATGCTTTTTTTAGCAATCCTATTTTTGTTAATGAAGTGAAATATGCTTTCGTGCCCGCATAAAACGTGACAAATATGCAGTTAATAAAACATTTCCTTCTAAATTAGATTTTAAATATCTGTTGTTCCTTTTTTAAAAGTATGTTGGGAGTTAGCATTTAGTAGGCTGTCAAATCTACAAAGAGCACGGTTGTGGGTTTTTTAAAAGTTCTTTGGTTGCAGACCGCTCCGATCTGGGATTTCTAGCTTTTTCAAGGAGAAAACTTTATGCAGCGGGTAATTTATTTCGTTGATGATAATGACAGTAGTTAAAATAAAAAGTCGATATTGACAGCACAGCGAAATTCTAGACAAAGAAGAATGCCGAATGTGGTAACAGTAGAAAATAAGTATACGCCTCATGTAATGAACAATAATCGCTTTCATCAAGTAAACAAAGGCTTTCTGCATGCATTAATAATTCCGTGGTGCGTGAATGGTACTTGCCTTAATTAATTTATGAATCCCTAGTTCCTCCTCCCGAGTAAGTTTCAGCTCTAGATTGTTAAGTAATTTTAAACTACCGGCCAGACTGGTGTCCAAACTTCGGACTCCGCACGACTCCAACATGATTTAACATCTGTCGTCGCTTAAATATTGCGATTCGGTGAATATTAATTTATGTTGACAAGTATAGTCTTGGCGGATATTTATTATGTGGTGTTTAAGCTAGTATAAGTCAAGGTATTAGATCAGTCAATTATTAAGGTAGTATAATTAAATTATAATCAGAAGAACTAACGACTTTTAGAGGAGAAATAAAAAAAAACACTTTTTCATTAACATACGTCCGCCAACCTGCATCAGAGTAGCATACTTGACTAAGGCCTAAAGCCCCTCAGCTGTAAAGAAGACCCATGTACAGCAGTGGGACGAACACGAGCTGATGAGTGATGATGATGATATACTAAATGACAAATTAAAAAATAATTTTATGTCACAATCGTTCAAAAATTGTTACTACATATAATCAATTTATTTTTCTTTAATTCAATCATTGTTTACATAGAATTATTAATGTGTTAAGCTTTGTAACTAGACGTTCCTAAACGCAGACAATGCGCCGCTGGCGAGCAACTTTGAGCTGTAAATTTCAATAGCACGCAAAAGCCACAAATTTACCGGTAACCAGCTTAAAACGGCTAAAGTTAGTGCAACTTGCTATTTTAGCCTAGTGTGCCGTATAATATGTGTGCACTTTGTGGTAGTGTTGTAAAACAGGACTTCTTGATCTGAATATAATGTTTTTTAGTATTGTATAATCCTTAAATTCAATATTATTAACCGAGTTTGTTTTGCGGCATAAATATGCGGTATGCGGTATGCGGTATGTAATTAATTAATTTGTGCTTTCAGAAATAAATCTCGGTGTCAAAGGATAATTTTCAGCACTATGGCGTTAAAATGTAACCAAAAATCAACTGAAAGACAACTGACAGACCACAAAATTTACAAGATTGTTTTTTCTGTATGGTGTGGGATAGCAATTTTTTTTTCTTCCTCGTTCCCTCACATCTGAGGTTCGCATCTACACGGGATCATAGATAGGACATGCAAATAATAAAATCTCAGATTTTATATAATTGCGTCTTAATAATCAAATCTTTAAACATAGTCTAATGAAGATAAGTAGTTTACACTCAGCACACTTTCTTTAATTAGAGATTTCTCGCAAAGATTACTGCAGCGGGCTACTTGTTAATGAAATAAATATTGAGCTCAGCTGTACAAAGGAGTAAAGTTTAACATTCAGAAGTTTTTGCTTCTTGTACTGAAGAGACTCTTAGTCCGTGCAAGGAGTTCTACTTTGAACTATTTAAAAACAGTGCAAAGATTTGCATGAAGATTTCCTTGCTACTTCTTAGTTGTAAGCGCGAGTAATAATCTTTCTTGAATGATTTTTTTCTAAACAAAATTATGTAATCTTAAATATACTTCCGAAGGTGGAATATTATTACGTCGAATTAATTTCATATTTTCATTAATTTTTTTCAGCTGCGTTTGTGATTATTACAATTTTTGTAAGTTACTATCAAACAATCTTTTTTGGTATTTTCATTTGCTGTTAATTTATTTATAGTCTAGCCCAATTATTTGGATGTCCGATCGTATGATCCTCAAGTAATATTAGTATACTAGCTGTTGCCCGCGACTTCGTCCGCGTAGACTACAGGGTTGAGTTCAGAAAGAAAATAAGTTATAGTCTATTTTGCTCCTTAAAGTCCTATTTATGCCCCTACCAAAAATCATACAAATCGGTCAAATCCCGTGAAAGCGTAACGCGCCGGTCGGCGCCTTGTACATAATTATTGTGCACTTGATGATTATTTTGAAACTGCGATATCTTCTAAGATACTCATTGAAATCAAATGATGTAAAGGGCAAATTTCTTTTAAATTAAATACTTATACTAAATAACGCATTTATTTGGATAAGGATTAATATAATCTTTATAAAAATACCTTTACACATAATGCTTTATTTTGTAACAAATTTAGTTATCATAAAAGAGGTTATAGTGAAGCAACCCTAATAGTTAGACATATGCTACCGCTGACTTTTTTGTAGACATTATCAAGTTCTACAATTTTTCTCTAGGACTCAACTATATATCTCCCATGAGAAAGGCAGCGTTTGCAAAAAACGGTTTCGATCGCGCGTTTTTTCTCCGACTTACTGCCAGATCCAGCTACAACGAAGAAGTCTTATCATAAAAGGTAAAAGAATTTACAAAATCGGTTCGGTAGATCCCGAGTTTACTTTCTACAACGTCACAAACATACAAACATTCAAACATACAAACTCACAAACTTTACCTCTTTATAATAATAATATAGATGATAATCATAACGCAATACGTGCATATTTGTGTGGCTTGTCTATGACGTAGCTGTTAAATATGACAATTTATTAACAACTTACATTTAGAAATATTGTGCAGAATTTATCAACGAAAATATACCGCTGAAATTATTCAAGTCGGCCTTTCTCTACGAACTGATTCGAACGAGCGTGACTTTATAAATACCCTTTACATTGCACTACATGAAGACTGGGATACCAGTTGAATAATTTATAAGGCAAGTTAGCTAAACTGTGACTCATAAACTAGGACTTAAGCACTATTTTATCTGTAGCTCGAGTGCGGTTATCTGCAAATGGTGTGCCCCTTGTAATTGTTGCACGGTTTACAATCCTTTATTAACGTATTTTATGGTGCCTATTGTGTATTAAGGAAGGAATTTCTTTGGTATGTGTAGGCCGTCAAGCCGCACTAGGCCAGCGTGGTGGACAAAGGCATAACA
The DNA here is from genome assembly GCA_030295005.1 of Cephonodes hylas. Lineage (NCBI taxonomy): Eukaryota > Metazoa > Arthropoda > Insecta > Lepidoptera > Sphingidae > Cephonodes > Cephonodes hylas. The sequence goes on along the minus strand of AP025372.1, from coordinate 7,699,395 downwards.
CCTGTCTTTTGTAAAGGTGGACAGTGCCCAGGATATGGGCTGGTAGAGATATAGATACTGCCTATTGTGTTTGGATTTATATAGATGTATATACGTTTATTAGGTTAGGTTTTCTTATGGGTGCCATCATTAGTCTCCGTTTTATTTGACTTTGTTGGTATATACAGGGTGTATTTAGACCGTTATCGAAAACTGGGGCAGGTAATAGCGATAGCGATTACAAACCCCCTGGCATTAAAGAAAATCCCGACAAAAAATAAAATTTTTGAGGTTTTCCATACAAACCACATACTTTTAACACCGATGGTTGTATGGAAAACGTCAAAATTTTTATTGTTTGTCGGGGTTTTTAATATCGCCACTGGGTGTGTGATCACCCTCGCTATTACCTGCCTCAGTTTTCGATCACGGTCTAAATACACCCTGTATAAAGCGCGATATTTCTTTTATTCTTTGTACTGAGTCCAAAGGATACACAACCTTTTTGTGTTTTAAGCGAATACGAAATTAGTTATTGGACCCCACATGTAGATGAAGCCATCATTTAAGTTTGCAAACAATACGCAACATTGCAAAATAGACATTGCACAGTAGACGACTGTAAGTCGATCGCTAGATAATAAAAACTGTCACATTATTCATAACCTCGTAAAATGTTATTTATATCCAGCGTCTATCAGTTTAAATTCTACAGTAACAGAGTTATTTTAAACACAAACGCTAAACCTGTAAAGTTATAAGTGCTAATTCCACTACAATAAAACGACAAATGTATAAAGCCATCAGCCCAAATGATTCACATTGACGCTGATAAAGAAATGCGCGTTTCGAAACCCCGCAGCGGAATTAAGATACTGGTATCTCTCGAATACTTAAAATTGAAATTCATTTTATTATACTGCGCTTTTCATTACGGCTCCGAATGCATTAAAACGTTAGGTCACGATAATACAATTATGTTTTAATTTATATACGCCGTTCGGTTTATCACGCGACGGACCGTCGGCGCCGGTGACACGCACGCCCAAGTTATCGCGCTAACTTAGTGGCTTTAACTAATTATTAAGATAAATATTGGGTTAACTACACCTTGTTATTTGACGTGATTATTATAATTTGTAGACTGATTTAGGATGTGGTGCATGCGGATTGCATTGGTTGGATTTTGTTTATAGGGTTTAATGTTGGTTCAAAATATTCAAATAAACAAATCTTCATATTTTGAAGTAAGCCTATTTTGAATCAATGCGTGCAAGTGACTAGGTAAATTGCTAGAAAAATTAAAATAGGATCTCGACAGGTTAATGTTTGAGAATGAGCTCAGAGTTGTTTCAGTCGTAGCCCAAATGTCATATAGTCAAGAAGAAAATTGTAGGATGCCATACATAAACGCACATATTTTTTCTTGTGTTTTAATTTAAAATGTTTTTTTTTTATTACACCTTTAAATAATCTAGTAAATAAAAATGCGATAGTTTTATCAAAATAACGAAATTTCGCAAAGATCGTTTGCTACTTTTGTAAATTTCAAATATTAAAATAAATATATTTAAAATAGGAGTTCAGTGCCTTAGCAAAGTAAGCGCACGTAACACTTAAATACATATATTACTTCCTTTTTCCTTAGACTTTTTTATTTTTTGCATCAACGTAAATCATTGCGGGCATTTTCCCACATTTTTATCGATGTCCATAAAAACGTACCGTACTTTACCTGTCAGGATTGGTTTATGCATGAAGCGAAGAATTTCAAGTATAACATTATGGGAATAATAGCTAAATATCAAAACAAACAGAAAAAATACTGCATAAAATAAAACACGTACAAGTATGCGCCGTTCATTGTAATGGTCATGGATTCGACTTCTGAGTTAGGCAGTATTTATTATTGGGTTCCTTCATAAGAAAATTAGTAATAGCATGGCAATGTTGATCAATAAGAAAGTTTAACTGCCCGGATCTAAATGAGCAAACTTAATTACGATGACATTGAAATGTAACGTAATTTATTACCTATCAAATAGTCGAGGGCAGAGATCGTTTACGCAACAAACAGAACACTAAACATCCCCACGACCCATCGACCCTATGTATTGGGTCCGAACAACGAGGGGAATAAAATTATCTCCGCCTTGCTTTAAATGCAGAACCGTGCGCCGCAAGTCTTCTGTGGGGGGTCAAGTGATGAGAATATAACGTGTAAAATAGGTAGATTTTATTTTTTATACTAGCTATGGGCCTGATAACTGCAACTGTAAATAAATAGGTAACTGATGCAACGGGATACGATTTAATAACGTAAAATCAGTTGAAGTGTTTATGTTGGGCTCTCGGTTTCGCGCATATTTGTAGGATCTCGGCGTTAGCTCCTCAAGAATTTATTCCGTATTCTTCGAGCTTATTTCCTTAGTTGGTGTAGTTGAAGACAATGGGTCTTCAATAAAAAAATTGTTTTGTTCAGAACAGTGGAACTAACTCCCAGCAATAATATTATTAAAGTGATCCAGATAATATATCATCATCATCATCAGCCCATATATGTACGTCCCGGTGTTGACACGAGCTTCCTCTATAACTGGGAGGGTTTAGGGCTTAGTGTACAACGCTTTCCTAGTGCGGATTGACGGACTACACACCTAGGAACTATAAACAAAATAATGTTTATTAGCAACTAACAACAAAGCAATTCCATTTACACGCTAAGCTCTCGTAACTTAAGCCGCAATATGTGCAAGACTGTTAATGTTTTCTGAGCAATTAGAGCCCCATCCCTGATTTAAGGTTATGGTCGCGCGGCACGCTTGTTCTGGTCACGTGGCCTCTATCTCTTTATTTACTTTGACATGCAATAATATATGGCGTGCGAAATTACCACCTTTCCCACACATGGTACTTGCTTCCATCACTCTTTCTATTGTTTTGGCCTTAATGACCTTCATCTGTTTCAGTTGGTTCACTGTTTAGTTGTCTTATGTCATAGTTGGAATGCATCTTGTACGGTCGAATACACCTATTACAAATGGAAACCGCACTAAGATCAAGTTTTCACAGTCATCCAGACCTGATTGTGGATCACACAAACATTTTGTTTTGGAGTGGAATCGAACCTGTAGCTTCTAATTTCACAAGCTGTTGTCTAGCCACATTTGCCCCACAGGGCTGTCCGCGAATGTACGTAAAAATGCAGAAACAAGCAAAAAAATATATTATTAATACTGTAGCATACTATTCTAGAAGAGCAGAGAAGAGAAACAGAGAATAGAGTGCCAACTAAAAGTAAATAAGAAAGTGGAGACAGGTCGTGCATTTATGTCGTGTGTTATTTTAACAAAGCCCAGTATGAGTAACAAAAATATTTTACACCATTCTGCATAGCAACATGTCTAGTAAAACTTATGCATAATCTTGGTTATGGCATGAAAGTGTAATTAATGCTGTAAAAATGACGGTGAATAATGATTATAAAGATGATATATGATTATATATGTACTCTTTTCACTATCTTAACAACTACATAGTTGTTAAGATAGTGAAAACAGTTATGTTGCAGCAGAAATTATGAGTACTTGAAGAATAAAGACAGATTTTTGGGGCTTAGCTAACGTACCTACTGTTAAAATGATACTTCATTGATATAGTAAAAAAGTGGCATAGTCTTAAAAGCTTAAAATATTCATAATTACTAATTGGTCCTTAACCTTCCCAGCTGATAAATAAATGAATCTTAATGCCCATTGGATCCCACTAAAGCTATTAACTAATACGACCAAAATTATTAGCTAACCCTAAACGAACGCAGATTCACAACAGTGCGTAACTAACACTGCAAACACGCGTTGCTGTTTATCACGTGGGTCGATTAAGCCCGCTCTACCCTCGCATTAATGCTTTTGTGAAAGAAAGAGACAAAACCATACGATCCCCGTAAATTTATCTCTCTCGAAGGACACTTTAAGAAACAAAATCTTGTCGCAAACAAGCGGCGTGTGTTTGCCTTGTATCAGTTTACGGTACATTTAAGTGCGGTTGCGAAAGTAAAGCGCTGCATTGTCATGTCGGGACATAAAAGGAAAGCGCTGTAAAGCGTATTCTCCGCTTTATGTAATAATTATGCTTCAGGTAAAAGTGTGAGCTGGAGTTGAGTTTACATTAATATATTTATAAATTCTTTACTGTGCTCTGAAGGCACAAAATATGCTAAGAAGATGCTATAAAAACAAAAATGAGGGTCTTATCGCTCAAAGGGATATTTTATATACAGCATTGGGATAGATAAGAAAATATTGAGGCTAAGGTAAGGATGAATAATCAAAATCATAACTGAACTAGAACTTGTATCTCAAGAAATCTCTGAAAAGGTAATTCAATACAATTGCGAATGGCAATTTGGGAGGTATTTTGAATTGGACCTTATTGGCCGAACCTAATTGTTAGCATTGAAAATATAAATTTAAGCTAAATTATAAACTGATAAATCTTGCGAGCTCAAGAAGGGATCCAAAAGCACTTGTGGAAATGGACACGTAATAATAAAATCTTTAATGAAGATAACTCCAAAAGCACATCTAAGGAAACACCGTGAAATATCCACCATGCATACAATATCAATCATGGAAATCCCGCGATTGGGGATTATAATTTTGCGAAGGGTGACCGCCCATAGAAAGTCGGGGCTTTTATGTATCAATTATGGGATTATGGAATTATAGAGGAACCCCATAATAATCAATCTCTATTATGGGAACGCAGTGTTTGTTAATATTGCATAGTGTGACCTGGTAAAGGCAGCTTTAATAAACAAATGTAGAAATTTTTATATATGGGTATTGACGAATGATGTGTCTATAGCCATTTGGTGGTTTGATGGTTGATGATGAGTTGTACGCGGGGGGTGCCGGTTTAGAAAAGTCGTATATCCTTTGCTCCGTGTTTTATTTAAATTAATTGTAGTATAATTTAAATGTTTCGTATTTTGCTTAGTACCACTTTAAACTGCCCTGTGGCAAGGGGGCGTTAGAATCTCACCACGGTATCCCCTGCCTGTCGTAAGAGGCGACTCAAAGGGGCCCTTGGGGTCGCTGGGCGCGCTGCGGGGGCGGCGCGTCCTCACTGAAAGTGACCCCGAGCGGGGCGGCGGCACTGTGGCCCGTGTACGTCGCGGGCGCCCATTCACAACCAGGGCGCCCAAATCAAGATAGTGGGGGTGCAACTGCGCCCCCTTCAAATTCGTGAAGGCCGGGACGTTTACGTTCCGGAGGCGCACCGGGCGACTGCGGTATAACGGTGGGCGCTTCTCGCTCACGTTCCGTGGTCGCCCCACTCGGCGCGGTGATGACCACCGGGGGGTTTTGGTCGGTATGCCGGTTTAGGGATTTTGTTAGGGACCCAGCCCGGCACTTACACCTGCGCGGACCTGACGTCGCCGCGCGCCGGGCTGGAAGACCGGTGACCCCGACATACGCTTCCCGCCCCCCACCGCCCCCGGGCTGGCGGGAAGTAGAGCCATAAACAGCTTTCCCCTCGATAACAAAAAAAAAAAAAAAAAAAAAAAAAAAAAGTACCACTTTAAAGCTAATCAATCGATTTCAATAACAGTGAAAATATTGAATGCACTAACTTCGATGGTGAGTATAGTATGCGCTGTTTTTATTAAATAGAGAGAACATTTTGATTCTCTGTCATTAGTCGAAATATACGTGCCGATCTTTTCGTTTTTGGAAAATAGAAGGTAATTGTGATACGGTCATATCAGTCACGATGGCTTGCGGTTGTATAATAGTTGGTGCCTGAATAGATACGATAAAAATAGCAATAACAATACGTACATACCTCACGCCTGTGTTCCAAAAAGTGGTCATCAGTGAGGCATTTCTGCACCTGCATTTGCTTATTTTGCCTAATGTCGTTTTTTGGGCACAATTCCATACTCTGTGCTGCTTCTAAGAATTTCCTAATGCAAAAACTTTATTATAATATCGTCAATATTCTGTATAAAGTAATATAATATTTGATTTCAATCTATTTTGAATCCATTATGTATAATGTTTAATTGAACGTTAATTAACTTGGGTAACTGTTATGACCACGTTTCAAATTAGTGTGAATATTTGATGGCGCGGTCGGACTAGCGGTCTGCCTGATTAGTTGATACTTTGAAGCTTGATATTACATTTAGAATACATACAGTATTCTATAGTTAAGGGTTGTCGCATTCTAAATTACCGGATAATTTATCATTGGGAGTGTTTCCTGAAAAAATTCTCATCTACCTGCTAACCTTTTCCTATAATACCATGGCTTCTAACCCTTCAAAGACCTTGTTTAGTCAAAGGTTTTTGCCTTTGACTTGCTTCAAAATATTCTTTGTTCAAGATACATTTTACGAGTTTTAAACTAAAGTAAAAGCTCCTTAGAACCAAGAAGATAATATCTTGTATTTACCATTTACTTTTGTTCTGTTTGATGAATATGACTTAATAAAAGTTGGCATGCTTAATTATTTCAAATGGCGAAAAGGGGCTTTTTGTTGATTAATAACACTTAAGTCCATTAATCGTGTCTTCCTTTTTTAACTATAATTATTATAATTATTTAATTAATAAATATATAATTTTGTGCTGTTTGCCATAATACTATATTTTGGGTAGACTTTTAATTTCATTCCTACAACTATGCATTACGATAATTCTAAAAACACCATAATTCGTATTAATACCTCTTGTTAATACCAAATCATATCTTTACTGTTAATACCTTCAAATACATTCTAACTTTAGCGTGAAAACGTTATAATTTCAAAAACCAACTTGCTCAATCATAGTTAATACGTTGAATAATTTCCATATTATATAGGCAATTATTCGAGGCTTTTTTAATTATAGTTATTTATTTACATCATCACGTTCCCTCGTATTAATTTCCGGCTATTATAAAACTTGGAGTCGCGCGTTAATCGGTATATAATGTTGATTGATAGCCCTGTACGCTTGTTTTTACTGATTTTTCATGCAACGAATTTCTTTTATGGCTGCAACGTCGATAATGAAAATATGAACCCGTGGAGAATTATCTTATTATAATAATTATTAATGTATTATTATTTTCATGGTAATATAATTTCATTGAGGGGAACTTATTTTTAATTATTGACGTGTACAGTTTGGAAATTTTGGTGTGTTAAATAAGTATATTTTTACTCGTCAGAAAAACTTTTAACGTGAATTAAAGAGGTAATACGATGTGTATCATCATTTATGGTTCTATATTATTTGCACCTCTAACCATTGTCCTTAACTTTTAACATCTATTTTCTTGGTAATATACTTGTTAAGAGCATTTAGATTTAGGCACACACAGGCATAGGCATTTACCATAAATTAAACTGCTTGCATGTTTCTCCTCAATGCTATTAAGACACATAAAAATAGCATTTCTAAATATGCATAATTAGGTACATTTAAATCCAAACTACTCGCATTTTTTAAGGCATAATGGCTCAATACGTTTGCATAAAATAATGAAAAACGTTACGTAAGACGCATTTGTACGGTGCATGTAAGGTGCAATTTCACATGTAAATTTAATTCTGCTAGTTAAGGGAAAAATTGCTGAGTTTAAGAGAATTTTATGAAAGTTAAACGAGGCGTGAACTCGTTGCATTAAGTCGAGAGGGCTTCGGCAACACTTAATTAAGAATTCACCCCCTTTCACCCTGCGTGAGCCGTCACAACAAAAGATTCTATACTGATACCCTCTCGTGTTCATTAAATTTAATTCAATTTTTAATATCTTCGCAGGCGTGGCGCCGCGACCTTATAATTTGTCTTTTGTCGGAATTCATAGGCTTTTCTTCGGCTCTGAGATGGACTGTTAGAAATATCATGATTTATATTTTGTATACTATAACGTATTTAAGAAATGAACTTCAAATTCGGGAGTTCGTATTTTCTTGCTAAATACAAATATGTTATAATTGACAGAATAGCATAAATTTACAATAATACCTACATTACGTAAAAACAAATAAAAAAAATCCTAAAGGAAAATTGGGCATTTATTAAAAGTTTATTTTTAAATCGATGTCTGCCAACATGATTCAACTCTGCTGCCACTCAGCAGTGTATCGAAACTAAACAAAAAAAAAACATTTCACTCGCATGTTTGTTGCAAAGTTGTCAAATCAATGCACGCTTCGTTGAACGCGTATAAAAAATATTAAACGGGAAATATCCCGCAATTGTTTTACTCGTGTTCGTAAAATAGATCTCTCGAATAAAACAATTCTATCAGAAAATCCATCGGGATGTCCATTTGAATCCATTTGGAGTCAGTCATTCGCAAAAAGTATGACATCAAGCCAAATTATTATGCAGGGTCGTGATTGTTAGCGAGTGGATATTGCTTTGTCTACGTTCTGCCGATCAATAAGATGCCTCCATTTTGTGCATTTACCAGAGAGGATTTCTTCAATTAAACTTAAAAATATTCGTAACTTCTTCCTTTCTTTAAAAATAAAAATAGATTACTTAAAAACATTGTCTAACCAGTGTCTTAGATTTTTCGTTTATTTATTAGTAATGCCTACTAAGTTATGTATAAAAGCGAACTCATTAAAGTGCATTGTATATCTAAATGATGAATCCGAATGTATGAATCTGAAGTAGTTTATGCAAGAATTTTTAATGTACATAATTATATTTCCTCTAATGTTGACGTTTTATTAAAACTATTTTTGTATGCAGGTACATTCTTCATTTACTCTCGAGATAATTATTTAAGTAGTAATTAAAAAAGCCTGCAGGAGGTCTGCCAGTGGTGTGTTGGTTTTCAAATTAATTAAATAAGAAGTACATTAATTAACAAACACGCAGAGAATTAAAAACCTGCTTAATGAATGTTGGGAAAGGAAATAGTGGGGTTAATTATGCTTGAGTACAATTAGACGAAATAGTAAATTTTTTTTATGAATAAATCTCTCGGTAGAAATGTGATTTTCAACCCTGTCAATTGCAATACTCGGTACTTTCAGGAAAAGATCCAGCCATAAAAGGTTATAGTCAGTTATTCGAAAATTAATCTAGAGCGGTTTAGCATATAAAGTTGCAAAGTGCATTCCTACAAACGAGATGTTCATAAAATATATAATGAAGCTCTGACCTACTTAGTTTCGCGAGGAGAACGCTGTGGCGTGCCATAAGAGAGGCCCATGTTCAGTAGTGTATGAGAGAAACTTTATTGGAGATGATGATGTCATGAAAGCTGTGTGGAAATAGACCGGTCACCACACTTTTTTACTGAATATCAGATCGGCATCGGTTTATATCAGACCATTCCTTAGTATAAAATTAAAATATCGACTAGAGATCTAGATTAATTAATATTCCTCTCATTAGAGAACATTCAAGAGAGTCTATAGCAAATGTAAACGCTAATCACATTAAGTTATTATTTTATAATGAGTAAAGTCAATAGAATCATCTAGAAGCAGAAAGTCCATTTGTACCTCAAGTAGGGGCATTAAGAAAACATCATAATAAACTGAGTGCCGCTTAATTAAATAAAACTGTTTCTTAAATACTCTTAAGAGCTCGCTGCATCGGTAGTGCAGTCTAGACCGGTTCCATATCGGATAAAGTTATAATTGAGAATGAATTTAACTTTTCCATTTCGAAAAGTCCGCAATCGCGAAGAAATTTAAAAGAATCGGAATGAATTAAACTTGTTTATGTTAATGTTGCGGCAGTATTACCGTTCAGTAGATTCCTGAAACACCCAAATGAGTTGTATGCTTTATTTATTGACGAGTTGTACACGTTTTCAGAATCGCATTAAGAGATTAATGGAAAATTGACTGCTAACATCTGCTTTTTTGGATAAAATATTGAAGCTTACCTATATACATTTTTTATGATGAACCACGAAACTACAAATCTAAATAAAAAAATATTGATCGTTTTAGCGATGTCGGCCTGAAAAATATCACTGTATTGTATGTAGGTACTATTTGTGATTATACTGGAAAATATGCATATGCATGTGATACCATCGGAGGTCTTATAAAGCGGTCTAAATTATATTCAAGTCTTCTTTGACAAAATAGAGCGGGTTTACACAAACTGGTCGTTAGCAAAACGACTTAAATGGTGTCTGCGGTGTGACAGACATGACGTTTGCATCGCAGCAAGGTTTACAGTGGGTATTAAATTTATTTGTCAGCATCTTATGAGTAATATGATTTGTATTATTTGAGGATGGTATACGTTACCTGTTTTATTTAATTTGTATGTATATTGCGGAAATGGAAACTAAAAGCACAAATCTGAGACATACATTCACATTAGTACGACCATCATCAGTTCATATATTGTTGTATTGGCAAGGCCTCCTCTTCTATGACGAGGGTTTAGGCCTTTGTCCACGATTAAATGATGGTACTAGCTTGTAAAATGGAAGGCCACGCGTTCAATTTCCGCACCGAAAAATATGTTTATGTAATCCACAAAAAATTGCTTCCAGTCTGAATATTTATAGGACGGAAAAGTCTCTCGTAGTTTCTAATATCCTCCAAACAGGACTTATGTCTCATTATAGGGTCAAATCTATACGACTATTAAGCGTATTATGTGTATAGAAAAATCTGTTTGTTATACTGTTATTCTAAATTAAATATTAAATTGTTCCCTAAATGACTTAAATCTTACACCATATTAACCTCGCTAGCAAATAGAAAAAAGACAAAATGTGCTTTCAGATTTTATCGCCATCATATTTAAAGATCTTTTATTTTTTAACCTGTAAATCCAGCACTGTTATGCCATGAAAATTCGCTTAACCAATATCAGAACAGCTTAAAGAGCTCTCGTTATTTATACCCATGACATTTATTACAACAACCACTGTCACTTCCACAGAATAAAATATTTAACTGGCATTAATACTTAAGTTGTTATTAACACGAGCGCATTTAAAAAAGTAAAGCGACCGACAATTCTCATTTGAGTGCAATCAAGCGAAACAATAATTTGTTTATATCGTTCCAGTCGTTAACCTGAAAGTGTTAATTTAAAACCTGGAATAAAGTACGCTCGTTTATTTGTGAATGCAAGTAATAAATTCACCATTGATCGCATTAAACTGGCATTTGCAAGTTAAATGAATTCAGTTTTACTATTGTTGACAAGTATATTATTTTTGTATGGGTCCAATGGGTACAAAGTTACTTTTTAATGTATGATTGCGATATGAAACCACTTCTTATTAAAAGTAGTTAGGGACTCGATAAATATTCATACCGTTAAAAACCCTCGCAGAATCTAATTTCAACATCCAAGCCTAACGCAGACGAGATTACACGTAATAACTTCAGTGGACAATGCAAAACCCGAACGTAAATTGCGCTCAAGGAATTCATAAGGTGAGTTTCTTTGAAATACCTTTTTCGGGGAGCATCGTAAATCAGCATAACGAGCAAACCTTCCTGAGGTGCCCCTCATAACATTAAGCTACTGGTAATATTTTCTCACTTACGACAAAATTTCTTGTCGCGTTATTTACGTGTAGCCGGCTCAAAGTGTGCTCAAGTAATGCTCAAAGTTGAAGGAAATGCCGGGGAGGGATGCGGAATGCATCTTGCAGCTCGCTTTGAAAAGCATTTCTGTTCGTGGAGGTATTTATGTAAAATATTTTACAGCACCTATTTTAATATATTTACATATATGCGCTCTCACGCCGGTATCCCCTAAAGGTTGATAAAGGTGAGCCACTATATACAGGGCGCTTTTCTAGACTCTGCGCTGAAACAGAATTTCTGAACGGCTAACCTCAATAGTTCTTGATTAGCTAATATGTTTAAGTTTAAGAGGTTTACTTTGTTGGATAATATTGAGGCTGTAAAATAATTGTAGAAATAAGTTTAACCTATCACGTAGGCGTTTTATCTTATTTAAAGGTATTACCTTTTGGTCAACCATGCTTTTGTGCAACTTTGTAAGTTTCTATTTTAGAAATTCATAACGATTTATTTACTATAGACATTTAGAAAGAGGTCGCAAATAAAATATAATTCTGAGTTATTTATAATAAAATCCTTATAGATAAGAATTTAATGTTAATAAAAATTAGTTCAAAGATATTAATTAAATTTTAATTACTGTACTCGTAAAAACTCACCAAGATCATTGAGATCAGCCAGAAATAATTAAGAAACGAGATATCAACTTGTGTGTGAGCAGTAAGACTTCAAAACAGGGTAATTATAACCTGAACCCTGCGGATATTATGTGAGATTATATCCACCTTATTTATGCAGAAAGTTAATAGGCCTCCATATTTCGAAATTATTGTTCCATAAAAATGTCAGAGCATTTCCCTGGTATGTGGTCGTCGTCACTACAAAACGCATTAAAATTGTCGATGTCGTACCGGTCTTTACAGGCTGAGGTTGGAAGGTGAAATAGAATATTATAGAATCTATCTCCTTTCTGCGACTTTACTCGCTTTTATTTTTTAGTGAGTAAAGTTACAATAAACAATCTCTTAACACAGAAATACTTTTTCTTCGACATAAAGTAAAGTTTAATCGTATATCTATGTGCCAAACTTCGTCATATAAGACCAAAACACACATGGATGACGAAAACATATGTCGCTCAAATTCGTCACAGCAATCATAACTTTAAGTCCCGTCTAGACCATTTAATGTCCTGGCCCCGCAATACTCGGAGCATGAAATTCAACCCGACCACGCAAATGAGTCTGGGTAGTGCCGCGACCACGGAATGACTTAAATAAAAAGTTGGTTCATCTTTTATGCTGCGAAATTCGGCGGCTCTCCGGCCTTAATTAAAACCCCATTTCATTTCTGCTTGTTCCGCTAGTTACTGGAAACTTTATTTTTTGTTGTGCACTTTTCCACCACAATGTTTTATAGGCGAGTTCAAAGGGCCACTCCAACCGGTCTTTGTAAGGGGCTCATTTAAAATCAATCGCTGCTATTCTGTCCGAGGGTGGCGTACGAGACGAGATTTCGGAGAGAATTCTTAATTAAGCTGGCCGAAGATCCTCTTTGCTTAATGGAAGGCCGGAATCCTTAGAAGTGAAGTAAATGAAAGGCGGCGTCGCGCAGCCAAGTCAAAAAGAGCAAGATAAGATTATCGTGAAAGATAAAGTTTAATTTGCACATCTTAATTACGTAATTTATTGAAATTTGCGCCCTGGTTTCCCTATGGCAAGCAATTAATGCTTATAGAGTAAGAATTCTTGGACGATTAGCTTACATTACAAAAAATCTTACTTTATGACAGTTCCTTCTTTTTGAAATTTCTAATTTAAATGAGTTTTATTACGCTATAATTTTTTTACGCTGCTGTTAGCCTGATTAGATTTTCACATATGAAAAAGAACTAAACGCGAAATAACTAAAATACTCTATAAATGTATGTATGCTTAAATTTGGGCACTACTTTGCCTTGACTACTATTTAGGATGCAATGCTGTGATTTTTTTTATAGATTCATTAAATTAGAGCCAAGATGTATAGACATGATTCTCCTTCACTTACAAAAGCAAAAGTTCCCGTCTTTCTACATTAATGTTTAATATAACGATTAAGACCCCTAACAAAAAGATTCGAACACAAAGCAAATAGCGGTTGAATTCGTACGAACAGTGATTATACATCATGTATGAGCTCTTTGCCCTTTAAGGGCCCATTACACCAAATGGATGTCTGTAATTATCTTTTGTACAAACTATATTGCTTTTCTCTGTACTACAACTACGTTAAGCTTCAAATAAAAAGTAATAAAAGGGCTTCTGCGGTTAAATTCATGTCAGTGGAATGGAATGGACAAAATATTTGAAGTGTCTATTTCACCAGCAAGACTGTCTAAAATTTGAGGTTCAATTAATGAAGAATAAGAAAGTATAAGTACTAATAAGTACTGCATGACGTAGTAAACTATAGCTTAGTGAAACTGTCGTGGTTATAAATAGATATAAAATTAGCGCACTAAAATAATAATCAGGTACGTTGTGTTTATTTTGCTACACCAGTATAACAAAAGTTCGTACTCCTTTCGTTTGTATATCGTCTTAATTATATGAAGAGCTGATAACTTCTCTTCTTTCCATTTATATGTCGTCCATTATCACACACTCAAAGAGCCATCAACCAACTCATAATTTGGGTTCACTAATAAAATGGAACTTATAAAATTCGGACTTGTCTGCAAAGAATCTTTATATTTACAGTCCAGACACCTTATAAATCTATATTAACTAACATAAAAAACTCATTTCAATTTACTAGGGTTCATAAAAATATATGACGGTAGTTTGTTAAAATACTGATATTATCGCTCCGTGCGAATTGCAAATTGAAAAATCGTTTTGCGAATGCAAATGGCATTTATGATTGCAACAGTTGATAGTCGGAGTCGGTAAAGAATAAAGCTATGGAGGTAATCTATCATTGCAAGACCCCAGAATGACAATTTGTTGCTGCTATTTTATGCAAAAAGACTTCTGAGATAAATATTTTAAACTTAAACCCTTACTATAACACTTTTTTAAGAATGAAATTCAACTAAATTAAAAAATTATAAGCTATTGATATTTATATCGACTTATCTTACGGGCAGAAAAAAAATATATTAGACTCTATATTTTCGGCCTTTATTTTTCATTTCACTTTCGCGTTATAATGTACAATTGTTTCTACCGTAGGAAATGTTTAGATTAGTCTCTGGACGACTAAGAAATTTTAAAAAGCTGCTATAACATACAGCTGAAACAATATTTTGTAAGAGAGACATCAATAAATGTAGCTGTATTTTTTAAGGTTCTTTCTAACGTGGCTGTAACAATAGAACTGCAATCACGTACCATTGTCACTTTCTTACGTAAAAGGTTTTTATTGACTTCATTTTTCAATGGAATAAAAAAAAAATTCTCAACATTTTTTATCTTTTCTTCAAATGTGTGAACAGATGTGCTGTAGAAAAACGGTGACATAAGAACTACGAGAACGTTTTTGATTATGACAATAGTTCTGGCTGGAATAAAAAAGCTTGGACTAAACATAGAGTCAACAAGCGCTTGCCTTTGTCAGATGGCAAGTCAACAAGTCTTTTGTAAACGCTAGAGCGGGGACACGCGATACAAAGTGACAAACTACGATACACAATCTTGATTTCTAACCTGATAGAGGTAAACGTCCAAATAAGTGGATTCATTTATCACAATCTACTTCCCAGGCAGGTGTGCCGGATGGCTAGCACGTGCAACAATGTAAGTAGCTACAGTAAAGTAACTTATTAAAGCTTTATGAAATTCGGTATAAAATGTTAAATAATAACAATTATTATTACTGAAGATAAAATTTATCCAATAGTATGTCAGTAAAAGGTTCTTAAAAACTAAGTTCGTATAAAATTGGAGATTTTAATAATTCAGCTAAGTGCAAAACAAGCGGTCAATTTCCACTTTCAACGGCTGTTTTGCAAACCGACTAAATGTAAATTAATACAAACACAGCGTAATGACCGTATTGACACTTGGTAATGTAAATTTAACTTATGAGTCTCGTCTTTGATGTTCATCAGCCAATTATATAGAGTCGCTAAATATCCATTAAAACTTAGCTTTAATGTTGAACTTTCATTAAACTTGTTAGAACAACATTTAATACAAGATGACTGTAGTAAATGCGAGAAATTTTATGCCTAGCTGTCTACGTGACCAACCATGTTACCTTACTGTACATTTAGCGTACAATGGAGCCGCTTCGACAAAGCTACAACGGTTCCTTCCGCCGCCCAAATACAAAATGTCTTTTATTTAAAGTGAATGATTCTTTGGGAATTCTATAGTGTCTTGATTGATCACTGAATGTTTGAATTAGAGAATAAAAGTATGAAACAGAAATCATTAATCTTGCACTAAACAATGTGAAATTTATCTTCATAGACATTATAGTATTCGTTTTTTATTTGTAAGTACATGGGTGGTTCTTTTCTATTTTTATAAAACGACGACATAAAGTTTTTTGGTAGGACCAATGTAACTCGTCTACGGTTTTTGGTTAGCAAACGGCTCGCTAAAACTTTATAATGAGAAATATGTAATTTATTTGAGTATTCGAGACACAAAAGACCTGATATTGTAAAAATACGAAATAAATGGTTTTGATTCTGTTCTAAGTAATAAAGCCACGCCGTAATTTATTAGAGTACTCTTCTTTCTACCTGCCCAGGGGCCGTGGATTAAAATGCAACCTGTGTATAAAAATATTCTATGGCACTCCGCGTCATTCTAAAATTTATATGAGTAGATATTTTTTGCACATGATTTTGTTAATGTTTTAAATTACTATTGATGTTAAAATACTATTGATGTTATGATAATGAAGGCTGGAAATCTTACCAAATATGTAAAGCTACCTTATTTATATCCCGCAGTCCTTAAAGTTTTAAAAACTAAAACCATTGAAACTAGAAAATAAGATTTCTATAATATAAAATATGTGCGATACTTGTGCATCGTCAAGAGGAGAGCTGAAGCAAAAGTTGAATCAATACTTCTGATGTACATCCATACCTTTTACATTATCAATAAAATGAAATGGAGTGATAAGCGTTTCAACAACCTCTCCATTTGATTCCCCCACATCGTAATCCTTAAATAAATCGTTCAGCGGGAACGTAATAGTCGAATTATCTCCGAAGTTATTTATTCCAACTACTTGAGAATCAGTTGTGGACGTATCTCCGTCTGCGGATCAATCAAATAAACGAATATACATTTGTTAAAATGTGCTTCAAGCGGCTTAATTACTAAATTTTATGTTACAATTTGTTAAACAATCCGTTATCTCGCTAATGGATATTCCCAGGTTGGGGCCGATAGGTACAAATGCGCGGTTGACACTGTTAAATGGGCTTGGTATGCCTGAATAATGCCTCTCGTTGCCTAACTGTCTTAAACTATTGCGAACAAAACGCTGTGAACGCCGCAGATTTGTCAGTGGCCACGTCCCTGGATAGTTAAGCGAGACTGACAAACGACGACCCTCAACTATTTACATTAAAACTAGTTTTTGGCCTTTAATGTTGGCGATATTGCGCAGTATTGTTATTTGTGGAGCAAAGTTTTTGTTCGCTTTGCGTTGTGCTTTGTGTAAGCGATGCGTGTGGGACCATTGCGGTACAGATATATCAAAATGCAATTGAGATGAAGTATTGCAAAGTGTTATTCAGGGATTCAATATTATTAATATTAGTTCTAATTGTCTTGTAGTATTCGTATCTATTCGGACAGAGACTACAATACACATGATGAAATTATCAATATAATAAGTGTGACCCTCATACAGAGTGTGAGTCACAAGTCTGTTGCATCGACAGTATGTGTATATCCGTTTACAAATATGTCGGCAATACATTTTCAAATAGTGAGAGATAATCAAAGCCATGTCTGGTTGATTGGCCCACAAAATACCTGTAATAAGGTCCCAGTGCGACAGGTATAATTTGCTGTAAGCTCACTATAAATTATTTTTGCCATTATATTTTAATGGACACAAACATCGAACTACAGCAAACACAAAATTCAGTAAACACAATTATTTATTATGCATCAACGGGAATATATTACGCAGATTCTGAAATTATGTTTGGGAATACAATTCACCAATTGATATATCAACAAACAGTGACATTGTTTTCGAGCGTTTTATCAAAATTAATGATACGTGCACGTCATATATTAATTGAGTGATAAAAATAAATCTGCTCTCGAATAACAGCAATACGGGGGTTTAGTGTACCGTAAATATCAATTACTCGGCTTATATCGGCAAATTTGGGAGGCATTCGGTAATGGTTGCAAACGGCTGGGTTGATGCTACCCTGCTCGGGTTGCATTTTGGCGAATATTGCTAATTTACTTTTATTATGGGATTCGACGGGAAATGTTTCCCGGAATGGTCGTTTGAGCGTTACCTCGTAAAATTAGGCTGGTCATATTTTGTGTTCGGCTTACTCGTGCCCGGAGCATTTAACGCCGTCATTAACAGACTGGATCAAGAGACTTGAAGTACTTATTAGATGCTTTTCTATTGAAACAAACACTTCAAATCTAGTATAGAAATCAAAGCATTGAATATCGCTATAGTCTTAACGGTAAGGCAGCCATTGTAATCTCATCATTTTTAGGAGAAGCGTTTAAGTTAAGTCGGCTAGTAAGACTTATTCACTCAGGTTATAATTATAATCATCATAGAAATCAACTCCAATAAGGTAACCTATAAAAAATAATAAACACGTCGATATTTCTGACTATGTAGTTTTTTACGGAAATCATATTTTGATATATTCACGTTCTTTTAACTTTGTAGCGCCGTGTTTTATGGTAGGCTACGAAGCTAAAGATATTCCAGTCGATATGGGGTAGCATGAAAAAAATTCATTCAATTCCCCATCACACAGGATATTCGGCCCCTTATACCGCGCGTCTGGTTGACACGCATTGTACCAGTGATTAATGATTTACCTAGCGCCATTTTCTTTACGTTAAAACGTCGGGAGTGCGTAAAATACGTTGTGCTCTGGAGAACAATGTACTTGGAAATAGCTTTTAAAAATGTATAGTATTGATCTTTACTTTCATATAGAGCTGCTTCTATTTTTGGAAATAACTTACGTGAAATAATTTTTGTATGTATAACATAATTTAACGCTAAAGGAAGTAAAAAAAAAAATAATTCTCAATAAAAGGTTTAAAAAAAATTACCTATGTTAGCGCAAAGTTAATCAATCAATTTTACACCTGTTCTGTCAATAACTTTAAAATGGATTTCCTTTTTATTATTAAAATAAAAAAGAAACACCGGTTTACTTGACTAATAAGAATTACACAATCGTATCCACTAGTAACACGAACATTTGTATCAGTAAAAGCCATAAAAGCAAAAAGAAATCAAATAATGAGAAATAAAAATATTCAACACTCATACGCACATGTGTGTACCCGTTAGTTGGCAGCATCAAAGCTAAGATAATGGAGGCAAAACAATCTAATGCGCCATATTGGGTTCCAGTACAAACAGTCGCGACGCCGGAGCGCCCTAGTGTCATATTACTGAAACACACATGCTGCCAAAAGGTCATGAATAGATCGCATTTGTGTTTGTACAGCCAGCTGGTGATATGAAAACATTACACACTAAAGATGATAGTTTAAAAATAGATATAGCAGGAGAACTTACAACCAATTCGAATTTTAAAATGCTCTTCGAAATAAGTGTACGTAGTGATTCAAATGCTGGAAACGAATAACATTCAGATGCAGTTGCTACGATTGTTCACAAAGCACAAATACCGAGAGCGTAAAAGGAAAACGCAGCCAATCAGTTTAAAGGGAATTTCGCAGACAGTGCCCAATACAAACGTTCAATGCCGCGAATATTACGGGCAAACGAAAATTCTTTTGAAAATATCCTGACAAATGGTTTCGCAACGGCAGACTGAATGCAATGATAACTCTGCAATTCTGCACAAAAGCCTTGCATTTACATAATCGATGGCTTATTGGCATTCCCCTTTTACTTCTAAATTGCAAATTTTCCGCACGATTTCGCTTCACCGAATAAATTTTCGCCCCGCGATACGAAAACGCAACTATTTCTCGTATTTCTTATTTATACTTCTATAAATTTTGATGTTTTATTTACTTTTTGCTTTCCTAATATTTCTGAGCGGTTAATGGATTAGAGTATATATTATGAGTTTCGCAGTAACATTATTCAAAATTTTATATTTCATGCCAGGCTTATAAATAATGGATCCATCCTTTTCTGAATATTTCAATGGTAATGTTTATATTCAGGGGTATGATTTTATTTACATTCAAAGAAATATTTATTCCTCTTTTTGAAAATAATGAAAAACTACTAAAAATACTTTAACAATCATTGTTCTGTAAATTACTGCTACAGAAATGAAAGTCGAAACAAAAACACTTAAATAGTTTAATAATCATAACACAATTAAAATGATTCGTGTTCCACGACCGTTTATGTACGATTATGTTTTTCTATAATAAACAAAAGTAATTGCCTAATTATTTAAGGTCGGGACTTAGACTCGTTAATAAAATGTTGCTTTGCAAAGCTTCGGGAAAATTTATCGTTCCCTTGTTCTACGACATAAAATACTGAGGCTTTAGTTAAGTAAATAACGTTCCATTCAATTATGTTTCAGCGTTGTTTTTATTGTAAAAACGTTCGTATGCAAAGTTCCTACGATAGCATAATATAGCAGCGACTGCAGCGGACTTTTTGTTGTATGCAAATTACATGCTTTGTATAATCGAAATCTTTTCTGTTTTTCGTATTTTGTTTAACTTTGGAACATTGAGTTTAGATTAAATTTTGCGTAATTGAAAGTTGTAATTGCAGATATCGATTACATTGAAGAAACGCGCGTGACGGCTTCGAAATGAAATTTAGTATATTTTAAAGCCAAAGGGCAAAATTATGAAGAGAGAGATAGAATGAATGGTACTAGGTGAGGAGCCCAGTAAGCCAACATGCATTAAGGCCTAGTGCTTTTTATGTGCTGAGGAGGTGACATATTATATTATCTACATTTTATAGATTTCCTCACATTAAATATACCCTAGTGGCTTTATCCAAACACAGACAGACTTTTAAAGGTTGTAAGGTTTGTCAGTATAATTTCATCATTTTATGTTTCATTACCAGCTGTTATATTACGAAATTTATTTGTATCGATAAATTTTATTAATAAAACTGTATCGCCGCATAAATTTTATAGCTTTATTTGTTTTGTCAAATTTATACATACTAACAAACGATTACGTCACAACGAAACAAATAAAATAATTTAAAGTAAATCATAAAGTCGATTTTATTGCGACAACTAAAAATGGACATAAAATATAGCTGTAAATATTTACATCTCTTAACTTGGATGAGAAGTCACGTGCTGGAATTTTACTGCACACCGATTTATGAGCGCCTGTTCGAGCAACCATCTTGAATCTAGTCATGAGTTTTGATCGAAGTCGGGCCAATTAAGTGATCCCTTCCAGAACTCGAGGTTAAGTTTGTTAGTCCGCGCCGGGAGAGGTACTGACAGATAGTAATTGCGTTAGTTTGGTTAGTTCAGCGGCCACGGCCTGTGGACACGTTTGAGTAAGACTTCTGACCACACTTAAACTTGTCTGTGGGATATATACTGGGTGTATTTTCTTGACAAGTAAAATGAAATATGTCAAGGAAACTAATGTTTACAGCATTTTATAAAGTTAATTGAGGTAAAATAATAAATTGATATTCCATCTAATATTTCGTGTCTACCATAAGTATGGGACATTATCAGACACGATATTATCCCTCAAAGTATGAATCCACACAAAACTATTTGCACGTCCATATTCTTCAATTGACAACAGCCAACCGAGCATATATTAAGAATTTACAGCCATTATACCCTAACAGGCATATCGTCCGCAGACAAACCAAATTCAATGGTCATCGGCACTTCAGGACCGCATTTGAACGAGCATCGAACCAGTGGAGTACCCTCCTACCATTGACGCCTGTGCACGCTTTATATGCAAATTGAATGACCCCCAATTCGGCGGAGTGAGATGACATCTTCACATTGCACGCGTTAACGCTGTAATTGCGGCTCCTTGCTGGAATATTGGCATATCTCGCTTTTTCAAACGATTACCCCGGAGCCAAATTAGACCATTATGTTTTGCTTAGTGCCGCTTTGGTGGAGTAGTTCATTGTATTGTTGGCAATTGGAGGTTATATTTAACTGTTTTTATTGCTCGTGGTTACATTTTTCATATGTTGTGCACATCGAATGCCTTTTTTACAGGATATTTTATGTGGTATGTTTAGTGATATTACAAAATAATAAACAAATGTGATAGGAACCTACACGCAAATAAATGTGATATTGAAATTACCCGATAAAGTATAGTCTCATAATACTTTGAAACAAAATAAAAAAATATGAGTCAAACAAACATTGAATCAAACCCGCAACATTGGATATTTATATAAATAAATGTGGCTTCCGACAACATTCGTTAGTCTCTATATAGCAATAATAAAGTTATACTAACTCCAATCAATAACACAGGACAACAAAATCAAACTTTTTTTGTGTTGCATGAAGTTTTTCAACTGTTGTTTACTAATTTGGGTGCGCTGATTTCATATCTGGCCTCAGATTTTTTGTAGCAGCTCTAGTTAGTGAGATACAGGTACCGTCTTGAATTTACCTAAGAAGTCGATAGTTTCTATCAATAGCGGTGTAACTTAACTATTTCCTTTCTAAATTTCATTATGTCTTCCTCAATAAGGAAGTGGTTAAATAATCCTGGTTGTTTTTGGATTATTTGTGGAGAATATATGTTCAAAAATTTCGTTTAAATGTGTCGGACTTTGTAAAAAAGGCATATTTCGACGACTTTGGGATTCTATTGCTGTTAAACGTTAAATCTTGTATACCAAGTTTGGTATGTAAAAGTTGTGTTGAATCCTTGCGACTGTGGGCCAACAAAAAAAATACCCACTTTTAAATTCAAAGCTCCTATGATTTGGCGTGAACTATCCAACTATCATGACGACTGTTATTTCTGTGTAACGAAAATCATACGTTCAAACCATAAAAATTGCTCTAAGTGGATATATCCAACTTAAAATCTGCCATAAGACCAGTCTTGAGTGTTAGTGACAAATCATCACCACAGCAGTCACGTCCATCTTCGGAGAATCCAGACCAGTGAAGTGGACAAACCAAAAACGACGACGGTGGTAATGACAGTGATTTTATTTGCTACGGTAGTCCCGACCACTAAATGATGGTCTAAATGACTTAATCAGGAACCTTAGACTGTCCAAAACAGCAACAGAAATTTTAGCTTCCCGATCGAAGGAAAGAAACATTTTTGGCAATAGGATGTCTGACGGCTGCATTCAGCACGCTGAACAGTTGCTGATACCCTTCCAGCGGCTTGGATGGAACATGAGTATTAAGCTTCACTACCTTCACAGTCATCCAGACCATTTACCTGAAAATCTCGGTGACTTCTATGCGAGGAACAAGGAGAGCGCTTTTACCAGAATATTTACACTATAACGGAACGGTATTGGGGGTACTGTAATGAACATATCTCGGTTGACTATTGTTGGAGCATTTAAAATTGTACTCATAATACATCTGACTCTAGAAAATCCAAAAAAAGGAAATTTTATTCGGAATTAATATATTTAATAGATTTTTTAAACTTAAACTTTTTGCATTTTCAATGAAAAGCCATGTCACTTCATAACTCCAAAACTAGAGCTGCTACATAAAAACGGCATATATTTTTGAAATCAGCGTGGAAAAACTGTTCAAATTCATGTATAAAATCTCATGCAACAGATATGCTGTTTTCCAGTGTAATTGTAATAAAAAAGTAATATCTTCCTCTTTTCTATTTTACTATAAAAACTGCTAATATTTATAATTCTAATTAAATTAAAGTTATTAAAAAAATTCCAGATAGTTTGGACTATAATATAACATTGTTACGTTGAAGCATAGCTTTAAGTTATTCAAAGCTAAGACAAAGCGCTCCTCTTCAGCACCCACACATACGATGAAAAGTTTTGAATCTAGCTCAGTCTCAAAAGGATAGAAACTTCTCTAGCAGACAATGTCTCCATGCACAAAGGTAAGATCAATATTCAATTAAGAGAATTTGCATACAGGTGGCGCTTTAATGAAACATTTAGCTAAGCGCTCAAGTTGAACGCAAACTAATTTTGCAGCACATAAATTAATTACACTAATTACGTTTAATAACCCGAGAATGGTTATGTTGGATTTACGTTACTATATAGATTTATATATGTAATTATTTTTTTAACGCTGATAATAGTGCAGTTCGTTTTAAATAGCCACTAGTGGCAAAAAAATTACCAATAGTCCATTCATTCATAATTAATTATTCATCGTCAGCCGATATACGTCCCAATACTGGGCTCGGACCTCCTATACCATTCAGAGGGTTTAAGCCGTAGTCCACCACGCTCATAAAATCCAGGTTAACGAACACTAAGGAAATTCCCAAAAACTTTTCATCACGGTGTTTTCATTTACCGGTTATTGCTAATTTATCATGGATTCACTAATAACTTTGAAAAATCAGAGATAAACTGGCGATTTGAACTGGCGACTGCCGAGACTCACGACTGCGCGCCCAAAACCTCGAGGCCATGACTGCTCCAGTAGTACAAATTATTTAAATTCAATTATCTTATCCATCAAGCGAATAGTATTACTTCGAGTTAAATGTGATTTGATTATGTCAGGCCACACAGGAGGTGTGCGAATTTTAGGAAATACAATCAAATTCAAACTCCATGTAATTTACCTAAGTGGCTTACCTAAAACTGTTTGTCCAATCCTAATCTGATTACGTTCCGTTCTACGGAGTGAATTTTGTTTGCTAAGGTTTACCTTTTGTCCGTTATTAACAAACCTGGGCTAAATTAAAATTCATTACGGATATATCCAATTACAAAGAGCTACTGTACACAAACAAGATTAATTAAAATACAAGGAAGCTAAATAGATTACATTGATTCCAATACATGTAATGTTTCACAAGAAGCATCTTTTTGCGAATATAATGTAAGCCTAAATATTTTTGTACCTATAAATGTATTTCGTTATAAAAAAACCTTACAATAATATTGTATTTTTAAAATACCCACAATATTTAAAGTGTTTTTCTAATAAAATAATTGTGGTAATAGCAAAATTGTAAAATAATTTTTATTGCTTGTATGTTTAAAATTGTCAATAACTTTCTTCTTCTTCTTCATCAACCCATATACGCCCACTGCTGAGCACGGGTCTCCTCTACCATTGAGAGGGTTTAGGCCATGGTCCACCACGCTGGCCTAGTGCGGGTTGGCGGACTACACACCTAAGAAATTCCTAAGAACTCTTAGGTGTGCAGGTTTTATCACGATGTTTTCCTTCACCGTTAAAGCAAGTGATAATTCAATGTGAATACACACATAACTTCGAAAAGTCAGAGGTGTGTGCCTGGGGTTCGAACCCGCGACCGCCGAGATTCTCGACCGCGCGCCCAAACCTCGAGGCCATCACTGCTTTTCAATGACTTTAATTACGATAAAATGTTTATTAAAACAAATTAATTATTATACTTAAATTGGAGACCTACTTTATCAAGCGAGTGTTACCCTTTAATAGACATAAATGTAGGTTTATTGTTTTTTAAGACTATATTTCTTAATGAATATTTTCAAGTAGTGGCTATATGAAGCTTAGCTTTCACTTATCAATGCAGCACTGAGTTGTTAACTCCTATAACTCCCTTGGTCAGCATTTTACGTTCAGAATTTAAATTCACAATTGCGGGCTTATTAAAATTCTATTTCTTTTTTATGTGTTTGCTTATTGTTGGTGCTCACGATTTAAAACTATTTTCATTTAAAATCTTTGACAGCCTTTTTAGCGCTGTGCGTTAAGTCGACGTAAAATCACTTGCAGCTGATTTGATTCTCATCTCATATATTTGTTCTTTAGTATTTTCTAATATATACAAAAAAATATTACATCCTGCCGATATACCATTTTGGGCCAGCATGAAGGACACTTTTCCGTAAAAACAACCCTAACACTGTAAAATGTTGGTGCAAAAAGGCTATTCTTCAACAAAAACTGTTTCTAACGAACAAAATAACTTGCTTCGAGTATTACAGCCAGTTGTAGCCAATGAGAGCCTTTTTCTTTCCCGATTGCTTCGTAGAAATAATAAAAGAACGCCGGGGCTCGGTCAGCCGCGATTAGATTCTCGCAGTAAATTAAAAGTTAATTGTAGTACAAAACCAATGTTTGCGGTAATCGATTTAATAAACGAGACTTGAAAGGCGCGCCGTGTTGTTTTTTTTATTTTATCTTGGTTGTAGAGATTATTAAGAAGTCGGGTGGTTGGTGGTTGTGTAAGTCAGTTTTGGTTAATTTGTTTTTAATGATATGTTAGATAATATTGTAGTTTAATTTTGATTAAATAGTTTTTAATTCAAAATTTAAACGACGTACATTTTCGTCATTATATTTCCTGACTAAACTGATTCAAAACAACAACAGGATTTTATCGTTTTTTGAATTCGAAATTAATCATCTACCCTATATTTTATTGCATTGAATTACATAGAAGTAAATATTTTTTTAAGCAGTGATGGCCTCGAGGTTTGGGCGCACAGTCGAGAATATCGGCGGTCGCGGGTTCGAACCTCAGGCACACACCTCTAACTTTTCGAAGTTATGTGTGTATTCACATTGAATTATCACTTGCTTTAACGGTGAAGGAAAACATCGTGATGAAACCTGCACACCTAAGAGTTCTTAGGAATTTCTTAGGTATGTAGTCCGCCAACCCGCACTAGGCCAGCGTGGTGGACTATGGCCTAAACCCTCTCAATGGTAGAGGAGACCCGTGCTCAGCAGTGGGCGTATATGGGTTGATGAAGAAGAAGAAGAAGAAATATTTTTTTACATGTACAGTAGGGTGGGTCGAAATTTTTTTTTCGGAATTTCGTTTTGTAATAGTGATGAAAACGTGACCTGATTAGAGACTAACAAACTACTAATTTTATTTTTATTCTTATATAATATTAATTACCCGCGCATTACGTTTCAATTTGGAAAAAAAGAGCAAAAATCAGATTTCATCTATGAGTGTATTTTTGAAAAACTAAACGATATTTAATTATATTTATTGCTACAAAATAAACGAAATGATACATAATAATCGAATCAAGATTTGAGAATAAACTGGCGGGGAATGCGGGGATTGAAGTCATAAGATCACGAGCGTAATTGTTTTAGTCCGCCAAATTAGTTAATCCTGACCCTTCAATAACAACTGAATAAAGCGATGAAGAACAAACTTGGCCTCAACGTTTATCAAACCTAGACAAAAAAGAAGAAAATACCACCCCTCAAGAATCTGTCAACTGTTATGACATGCCGTTTCAAGCCACGTGAATAAACAACCTTTTAGACACTTATTTGCAAAACTTGATGGCACTACAACAGGACCTTCTACTTATTCAGGAGCAATTGTCAAATTACTGGATCATTGTTTGAAGCACTCTGTCATAATATTTAAAAGGATAGGAGTTATGTTACCAAATATTTTAAATATTAACGGTCTAAGGTCTAATCCAAGTTACCTTAAGAAATAACATTGGCTGTTATCATAGGCACAAGCCCTTCTGATTTCTCAAATCGTTTTTTATGAAAATTGTCGCATGCCAGGTGGGTTACAAAGGCAAATAAAACCTTGCGGTTATGTATCAACTGAATATCCTGCGAATGAGCTAAAGCAAATTGCAACTTTTGTGGTCAAAGCTTATTCTCACATCTGGTTCTAAATTAAAGTTCACTCTTCATGCAAAGATGGTGCAAGATGCTTCTGGACATTGGTATTTTATTTTATATATCTTCCTCAACAACTAAGGAGTTTTTTTGATCCTGTAAATAAGTGGAATGCCTTTTTTGTATACCTAGAGAATTTACTTTTGTCTATGCTGTCTTATGAAGAAAGATACGTGAGAGAACTCGCCGCTAGACGCATTTTAAAGGCAAGGACCATCTGATTCAAGTCAGCTTCAGATTTTAGAAGTGTTTAAAAATAATTTAAACATTAACGTCATTATATTGATTTGATTGGATAGCAGTAAACATATTCCCAACCACCATTATTGATATTTTTTCGGATGTTACTTTTTATTCTCTGCTAGTATCAAGTGGTGATGAAGAAGTATTTTTTTGCGGTTACCATGTGATACCCAAGCTATCGAGCGAGTTGTAAAGACAATAATAGAAGGTTTTGACGGCTTTATCACAATAAAATCGAGAGAAGCTATAACAAAGAACAAAATTCGTTCTCGAAAACAGATGCCTAATTTGAAGTAAGAAAGACTTTAACGTAAGGAAAATTATCTTTATGATTTTTCTCTGAATGTTTAGTTTCCTTTTGAATTATATATTTTTCCGTCTTACAACTGTGTATTCTTTTAAATTACCTTAATTATCTTTATTTAAAATCACGAAGATCGGGAGTCGAAATTATACTCAAAAACAAAATATTTTAATTTTTCAAAATTAATGCGCGGGTAGAAGGAATGTACTAAGAAAGTGCTTTTTTCGATATTTTATAACTAAAAGAGGTCGGTCATGTTTTTATTGCTATTACAAAACAAATAGGGGAAAAAAAAAATTTCTTCATACAACAGCGACCCACCCTAATGTACAGTGCTGTATATTTTATTATTTGTTTTCAGTTTACACACTAATATAAAAGTCTAGAGAAACCGTCGAGAGCCGATATCAATAATTTTCAATTTTTGCAAGTATACATAAAAATATTTTTACTACGAAAATGTTGCCCTTATTTCCAGAACGTTTCTGAACCAACAAATCATAAATCAAAATATGTTGGGTCAAATACACAAATTATCACTTTGATCACCTTGTAAAAAGCGTTTGTAAGAAATCGGGGCCAGTTATATTTAATTTTGCACTCAATCATTCACTTACTACACATAAACTTGCACGGCAAACCGTGTCAGTCAAACACAGGAAGTTGACTTAAAACGAGGTGGAACTGAAAAGGTCAACACAACTTTTTTACGTACGAAAATACTTGAAGTTTTCTATAAAGAACCGAAAAATGTATATTTAAATATTTTACGGCTTCTGAGGCTAGAAGAGACAAAGTACATAAAAATTTTTTGTTTAAAAACCTCATATATTTACTTCCGTAATATTTTCCTTTTTGTCAAAATTTTCTCAGGTCATCAAAACTTTGTTTAGTGCTCTTCGACGTGGGAAATAACAAAACATAAATTGAAAGATTAAATACTCATTTTAGTTGGTTAGTTTAGTTTTAATAGTTTCGAAATATTTGCGTTTACGGTCTTTAAAATAACACTGCGTTCCTTGTACTTGAATAAAATAAGATAAACATTACAAGTGAAACATTCTGCCACATTCACGATGTGAGATTACAAGCCAGTGAGTCGTTCGATACATCATAAACAAATTACAACCCATCAAAAGCGGATTGTACGATATTTTCGGATTTCCTTTACAGACGTGTTTATATTTTATCAATATTCATGACCTCGTGAAATCGCTGGTTTATGGTACAGGTTAAGTTCCACGTGGGTTCGTCAGAAAATCCAATGTTTATGCATTCAGCAGGAGTGGATGCGGTCGGCTTTCGATGGATTGAGCTGTGTATTTTTTATAACCTATTAATTTGGATCCGTTTATTTCAGTTTTTCGAACGTTTAAAACAAATGAAAAGCGGATAATACCACGGTAATATATAGTAGCTTAATAGTCAACTATGACATTATTCACATACTTAGATAGCTAAGTCTGCCTATGGAAATAGTAAATAAATATAAATTCTTACTTTCTTTATAATATAAAAAATACGTCTTATTCCTAATATTTTAACTATGTTTATGGAAATGACGTGTAATGTCCTGTGTAATATCATTAATTAACCTTAGTTAAAATGCAAGAAATAATAAGTGTAATAGTGTCCCATACAATGCTTACTACATAAAAATAAAATGAAATAAAGAGTTTGCCATTGATAAAAATAGCAGCAACTAAAACGTGATAATAAAGCATTGCTGAATAGTTAAACAGAGTGGTACAAAAACAAATATTCAAAAGAATGCAAACCAGCCGACGGAAGGAAGATGGTTGTAGACATTTTTCAACCGCTGTTAGTCGTGAGTCGTGACATATACTTATGAACTCGAGAATATGGTATGGCATACACAAGTGTCGGGAAATATGCTAAATATTGTCCTAATATCTTTCATTTAATTTTAAATTCCACTGAAGAAGTAATAAATTAATTCTGTATTTAAATGTACATATCCACGTGTTTTTTTGGGTTAAACGTTACCTATATCGGTAAACTTAAATATTTACTTTTAATATTATATACCTGTACGAAATGCAATAATAGCTAAAAAATTATCAAAATTGTATATATAATTCACGTTCAGTGTAAGATTTATAATATTGCCTATTTTATTGTTTTGGTATATCGCAAATGAACATCCTCAAGAAAAAAATGTTCTTACTTTTCAAGTTATTAAAACTCCATAAAATACTAGTGCAATGAAATTCAAAACTTCTAAGAATTTTTATTTATGCAACAGATTTTAAAGTTTGTGCAATTTAATGGAGCATACTTTAAATAAACTAGCTTCCCGGGGCGCAGACAGAAGGAAGATCGTTCGCGAACATTTTTATTTGCTGCTTTCATGACTATAGTCGATCGTTTATGCCTTGACGTGGAGTTTACGGCACGGCGGTTGTTATTGTCAAGGTCATACTTAACTTCAGTTATTTTGTTGTATTCACCATATTAAGCTACATTATGTAAGTTTCTGAAGTTAATAAACGATAGAGACGGATACATAGACAAATACAAATCGCGCTGATAAGCCTGGTAAGGTAAATAATGTATTAGTTTATAACCATATGTTTTGCCAGTTATGTACCAGTCCCACATAATAAAAGTGATTATATTGCCCATTGCCAGGAGCATTTGCTATGACTGGAATTTACTTTCGATCACAATGCCGATGAATTTAGCTGTATGAAAAATTCACATACGTGGAATACGTACCTACATAATTATTTTCACAAAATATGAGAGTTTTCAGTACCACTAAATCTATAATATAAGAGAAAGAAAAAAAATACTAATCCCTCAAAACTGATCTGAGTGCGAATATCGACCTCCATATTTCAAAAATACCAATCA
Source organism: Cephonodes hylas (assembly GCA_030295005.1). Taxonomy (NCBI): domain Eukaryota; kingdom Metazoa; phylum Arthropoda; class Insecta; order Lepidoptera; family Sphingidae; genus Cephonodes; species Cephonodes hylas. The sequence continues at coordinate 7,668,468 of AP025372.1, read as the reverse complement.
ATGGAACTGTATTACTTCAAAAATACAACATGCACAAATTATATTAACCAGAATTCGACCCAAATGCGCAGTACGCGGAATTTCTCCGCCCAACCTAACTTTATGACGTTTAAAATGCATTTCAGAGGAAATATTCAAACGCGCAGTAAAAATTTCACGTCCAAACGGCATACCGCGTCTGCAGTCAAAACCGACGGTGTGACAAGCATTGTCAGGAAGCGCCGAGCTCTGCCTTCGCTCACGCTGAGCGTAAATTCAAAACGTCGTAAAATATGAAAAATGCTGAGGAAACGCTCGCGGCAGTAAAACTAACACCGCAATGGACAATTTGAGGGAAAACTTCAAACTGCGTGCTCAAACGGCGGGTTTATGATGTACGTATGGGTGGCGTTGGTTATTGTGGTGAAGATGTAAAGAAAGACAATTCTTTCTTCGCTTTGCTTTACATTTTACTTTTGGTGAGCACTTGAAATCTTTATTATTAAGGTTTAAAACTAAATCATACACAAGTGAATTGGTGATTATCACATAAATACATTAGTATATTATTGAGCAAATATCTAAAATATCTTATAAACTTTTGCCTTTTTAATTGAAGTGTTAGCAGCTTTTTCTTGATAAGATTAATGTTTCCGTAGTTATGCTTAAATGTCTTTCAGCTGAAACGCTTATCAGAATTCATAGTCTAACATGTTGTAATTTGGTATTCAGTATTTATGTACTAACAACTTTGATCTTAGTATAAAGAAGGTAAGTTTCGATAGTTTATTAACTCAAACTCGTTCTCGCAGATGGATTTTATTGTTGCATCATTTGTATTGTAAAGAAAGAAATAAACGCATTATTCAAATGAATTTCCAACAGAATAAATTGAAACACATTCATATTTTAAAGAGCTCTTGATTAACAATCAGTGCATACGTAATTATTAACAAATGCCGAGTAATAGAGTCGTAAATACATCCAATAAATAAAACTGTATTGTGTAAAGGCGCAATTTATCAAACAATAAACAAGTTTTAACTAGAACGAGCGTAATACGAAAATAATTATATGGGCCGATGTTTTTAAAGAACAATATTCTCTCATCGCGTCCACGTTGTTAGTTATGATGGATGGACCGCATTAAAATAAACAAGTATTCATTTTTCAACTGGCCCTGATAGCCAATTACACCGCAGCGCTACAAATAGCCCACATTTTCCGAACCATTTCTCATAATATAATCGGATTTTGTCTATACAAAGCAAGGAAAAATGTTGCTTTATTTACAAGTCCTTATTTATTAAAAGTTTGTTTTGATACTTTTTTGTTCGTATTTTCGTAACAAAGACTTAAAGAGTGGACAGTTCTGAATTAATTACTAATTAAATATTGAATAAAAATATTATTGATTTATCGCAAATTGTTTTTTTTGATAACATCATTTGATTCTTATATAAGTTTTCTTAAGGATCAAATAATGTGATCCTCTTAATAAATTAGCTAACAAGAAACATGCAGTTTGGTATGATATATTATCGCTTTTACTGCGATTTACATCAAAAACGACTAGAGTACTGAGTAAGCAAAACCAATGAATGCTGATTAGAAGAGCTTGTCGCTGTTATGAAGAACAAATTCTGCATCATAAATTTAATAACAAATATTACTTGATAAGCTTATTTCATTTCGAAAATATGCCTAAAATATTTTTAAATCTTATATTTTATTCTCTCTTTGGCAAATCGAAATTTTAAATATTTTATCTTATCTATAACCAAAATCGACCCAACATGATAGTGTAAGGAGTCAGCTTCTTATATCTTAGGCATTGCGGCATTTTGGTTGTCGAACTAAAGGGAAGTAGTGTTTGCTTTACTGACTAGGATAATGTTTAGCTTAGGTTTCGTTGCGGGTATAATATTTGCGCTCCCCAAGTATTTGCCTTGAACTTGGCAGCTCTAATGCTAACTGCGTTCAAACTATGCATCTGGGAATCTATTAGTATAAGGCAGTCGCTTTCAAACAAAGGGTAATCATTTATTTATATGCTGGTTTTGTTATTGTTACCTGAAAGAGAAGCTATGTGAGAAACAGAGAATGGTTTACAAAGACTTTCTGAGATAAGATATTCGTAGCAAAGGTATTTGTGAGGTAGGAAGGCACTGAGCATTCGATGTTGAATTTAATTATTTTCTTCGTTTACTATTAAAATGAAAAAGAAGTATTGTATTTCTGAACGAGATACACATACCATACATTCAAAACAAAAGTAGCCAGAGATACTAATTCTATGGTACAAATTTTTTTCATGTTCACAACGCTCACAACCATCCCAATTAAAAAAAGTGTATTCGCTAATTGATTGACTACTAAAACATATAGTCTCGCTTCCACTAACGTGCCAAGTCATCAATAGAAAAAATCAAAGCATGTCTAGAAGTATCTAAAAGAAGTTTTATGAGTAAGACCGTTAGTTTCTCATTTTTCAGCCGTCAATCTGCGACCCGTTTCATTACCCGTGATGATACAGATACCACTCCATCATCCAGTAGTTTGAACTAACGCATAATCAAAGAGAATCAATCCGCCTCCCATCTCGGTAGTGATACGTTCGCAGGCCGCAAACATAAAATTTAGTTTCATAGACTAACTTATTCTTAGCTCATTCAGTGCAATTTCCTATGCAAATTTAATTGTACCCGCGGTCCACGTAAATCTCTTGCTCTCTCTGGCTGCAAAGTTAATTACGCGCCTGGTCTGCTCTATGCGATTAACGAGCCCGCTTGTTTTTATTGTGTCTGCATCGACAAAGGTAGTGGAAATATGGAAAATTATATTTGTGCAAGTATGTGCTGTAATTTCTTAATTTAGTGCGCGAGTGTGGGGCACTTGGATCGATTATGGAAATTGAACTTTGTCTATGATTTTTAATGGGTTGCTAGATTTGACAATTTAGTCATGGGTTATACAAGTAACATAATGAGGACATTATAAGAGTTCTTTTTATTCTTAAAACATCAATTTCCATGTGGTTATAAGATTCTCTTAATTTCTTTCTACGTCTTATTTATCGTACAGTTACGTGCTTTGTTGTGTAACAAAACATATTTTGTGTGAATTTGGGATTAAGAACACACACACCAGATTAAGCGCCATTTGGCCGTAGAATATACTGATGGATAAGGAATGCTTCCAATAGGTTCAAGTGAGAAATTTGGAGGAATGTAATGGTAATGAAACAAACAACAAATATATTTTTTACAGAAATAAAGGAAGTGACAAAGGAATATATTTAAATAAACTGGAATGTAAAACTTAAAGTACATAGTATCCTTGCAGAATAATTTAAAACTCGACCAAGAACTTAATTCAGTATTCATTCAATTGTAAAACAAAACACAAGAAGTTGAAACTGACTTAAGAAAATAAAACTAAACAAGTATTCAGTGATGGCGAGATAAAAAGCAGTCTACGGACGGAAATGTAAGAAAACTGACGATTGCGCTAAGGAACGTTTGTGGAGGAGGGAAAGCTTTTGTTCGGGAAAATTTATTTCACACTTACAAATGGCCACGATAAAAATATTGAAAGGATTTGTAATAATAAGAAAGCACTGCTGTTAGACTGTTAATTAGAGTGAGCGAGACTCGAGTTACTATTTTGCTTCATTTCGGTTGGAAAAATGTAGAAATAGGTCTACAAAATGTTTTTTAAATAACTTTTTAATAAAATATATCAACAATGGATTTTGGTACGTGTATTTCATTTAATTAATCAAATTTAAGAAACATAAGACTTTCACTCTAGAAAGTACTTTGTAGAATATATTTGCCAAAAATAATTTTTGAAAACCAATGTACCTATATGTGGGTACAGCAACGCACTTCTGTCTAACCCTTTTGGGAATCCAGGCATGAGGAAAATAACGTACGTGGTGTAAAACAACAAGACAACTCCAAGCTTAACGTTACCAAAATGCATAAAACATTATCGTTTCAGTCCACGAACCCTATTGCGACCACAAATCACATTACATAATGAAAGTACATAAAAAAGGTTAATGTATGGAAAACCCAATAGTCGCGGCTGGCTTCATAAATGAATATACCAAAAAAATTCCCGCAATGCGTCTTGCACGTTGGCGTAAATCCAAAGCTAGCGGTGACAGCATCAAGCTCCAAAACTTTGGTCATAACCTATGCTCAGTGGGATGTACTGGCGAGTACAGCCGCAGACAGATGTGAATTGATGAATGATAAAATACTTGTCTGACGTTGAATTGACATGGGCACGTTATTTATTTAGACTTGGTGGACAATGTGTCCTATACTGCTCGTATATTTGAAGCGACGTAAAATGATGTGCAACGGTAAGAGTTAAAATATTCAGGCTGTTTGCAAACTTAGTTGTTCCAAATGCATGGCTCGCAGGTGTGTTTTAAGTCCATGTATTAAGGGGTGAGTCTATCGCTGCTATCTGAGCAAATTTACTAAGCACCGAAGACTAGAAAATCTGTAATGGAGAAACACGTTAACATTTTACTCGTACTGCGCGCGGCTGAACCACGTGATCCATGCGACAGACGAATGGATAATCAGAAAATACGTACATGACCTAACAGTAATATTCCCTGAAGGATTAGGCAGAGGTAACTTTCTGCACTCACATTTCCTCAGGTGTGTCAGTCATCAGTCCCATGTAATAGTGGGCGAGGCTATTTGCTATTTCTCAGGAACAATTTCAGACTCCGCGCTGCTACAGAGAATTTTTATAATACTTTTCCGACCTGAGGTTTGACCGGGGATCTCTCGTTTACATAACTACCTCAAAACCGTGAGACAACCGAATGTAAAAGCGAAAGATTAAATCAAAAACAAAAAAATCTTTAATCATCCACCTCTGTACACGATTGTATCAATAAACAAATGAGTGAAATTTACGATATCGGTCCGTGTAGGGGCGCTCAATGAGGCTCTTCAACAAACCCGTCACACTCTCGCCGCACGAGCACATCAAGTAGCGAACGCACATAACTTGTGGCTGGTGTTAATGGAAATGGTGCGGAAAACGCGCTGTTCTGTTACGTCATAAAGCGCAGTCATACGGACTGCACTATGTAGGGTTAGGTTTATATGATTTTCAGAGTTTAAATTAAGTAGAACGTTGTTCTAGTTTTTGTTGGAAAATATTTTCTGCTCCTAGATCCCAACGCGTGAATAGGAATGCGTTTTTAAAGTCCGGGTTGGTTATGGATTTGACTGAGCTGGTTCAAGAGTATTGAGTGAGGAGAAATGAGAGTGTATTGCTACTTCACACTCTGTTTGGACAGCAACGTACTCAACATAAGGAATCGTTTTTAGTCATTTTAGTCACATACCAGAAAAACATCACAGACGCTGAACTGTGTTATCATTTTTCATTTAACTTGCCTCTCATCAACATGTTGGTATGGTTATGCATTAATAAACATCAATTTCAAATATTCAAACGCTCTTAAAATAAACAACCAAGAAGCCACCCAAATATTCACTCCTAAAAAGAGTCCTGTAAAGTTTAGCGATGAAACTAATCGCTAAGCCGTGTTTATCGTTCGAGGAATTAATTAAAGTTGGCTTTAATTTAAGAAGACGTTCGTTTACCTTCACTTGCAAAATTTACCTTCGTCAGAATTTTGAACGCCTGATTAAGCCGTCGTCGATACTAAATAATTTAAAGTCTCAAGTAATTTCCTTTAATAAAAGCTTTTCCGTCTATTTGAAAACGAAAAGCATTTAATGTCAAGGCTGTATTTGAAGAGTACGGGTTTACTAAATTTATCGAAAGTTCTCTGGTCCAATTCCTGCCAAAAATTATTAAAGTTTCTTAAAAAAAAAATTTGCACAGCAGGATTGAGGCCCGAGCATTGGCTACAATAAATTACAATTGATAAAAGTGATCATAGAACTTCATCACTGCGTATAATAATACTCTGATTTTTAAACAAACGGAGACACAGATGTAGGAAAAGGATTAAGACAAGCGTAAAAGTCTGGTCATACTCGAATGAAACAGTAAAACCATTATTTGATGTCAATCTTTCGTGAGACAGTGGCATCGCCGCGGTTGGACCAGCCCATTTTCATTACAGCCGTTACTACTTTGTTTAAAACCGGAGCAATAAACTGGCAACATGTCAATGTTATCCATCCGTTCAGTAATCTTTTGGCTCAGTGCCAACTAACGAACAATTTTTTTATATAAAATGTCGTTGGAGAGTAAAAAACAAATTGATACTAAAAACCTCGACCATCGTCTTTTATTGTTTGAAATATCATAAATGTACATCGTACGATACCGTAAGTTCATTTTGGGAGGATCCTAAAACCTAACAACTTAGATTTCTCGACTAGATGTCCAAACGAGTAGAATATTTACTTGTCGTCGGTTATTATTTTCGAAATAGTAATAGTACGGCCAACTCAATCCGTTCATAAGACACATTTCTAAGGAAAACCTTATGTCACTTTTGCTAAATGAGCTCGGCCTTCGGAACCGTTGAATCGTCATTCGCACACTTTTTCGCGGTAATGATGAAACAATTATATTCGTAGGGTATGCATACAGTTTTATAAAACCTATCTATAACAGTACCTCTTATTTATAAAAAGTTTTATGAAACAGATTAAAAACTTGAATCCCTAGCAGTGGAAGCTATAAGTAGTTAATACACAGACAAATTATATCAGACACATATATTACTATGCCAGCGGTTCCGTAACACTGTCACCGAGACTGACGATATTGTTGGACATAATAGTAAACTGCCAACAGCTTCGAAATCCGTACATCCTTTTATTAAACTCGTAAACAGTGTTTAAGGACATGCGACCGCCCACGGAGGAAGACTAGAGCATGCAATCTATCTCCCACGCTCGTGACAATGTTACTGTTTTGACAGCATTGTGGATTGCTACAGGTTTTTATCTCTGATCTCCTGGTAGAGTGACTTCAACATCATGCAATGGGGATTCACGCAATTGCTGAATGTAAGTTATAGTAATACTGTAAATACAAGTTTTCTGTTTGTTGGTTAAGAACAAATTCAAGAAACTATTTGGTTGAGAGGGGTGATTTTTGGTATAGACATAGGCCCCATCTATTTAGATTACTTTGTTCAATTATGTTTGGATAGAACCAGTGTAACCACTCTACAACTTATATTGATAATGTCAATACATGTAACGCTTTCACGCCGAATTCGTTAATGCGATTTTAATGAATTTTGACTCAGAGACTGATATAAAACTCGAATAAGATTCGACTGATGAAATAAGACTCGACCATATTCACAAAAATTCCCCATAACATACAGTAGACGTATCTCAAGATATAACTCCTTACGAACAAAATACAATCCAAGATGATCATAAACCAGCGTAATCTAGATTTCAAATGCTTATTACCGTAGAGGAGACCAGACAAGACGCACAACCACATCCAACAAAGAAATCTTGTTTATCCGTACAAAACAATTTTAAAAGATACTCGTTCTAACAACGTTAAAGAGCGTTTTGATCAAAGCGAGAATGCGCTTGTATAAAATAGCATTCCTTATTTGTTTCCAACACCTCGGAGATCTACTAAAGCAGAGGATCGAGATAGATTTATCTTTCGGAACGGCTATAAAAGTGTGTTGAGCGGTTATTCAAAGCGCTCGCCGCCAAAGTGACGCCCGACTCGCGAACTGTCGTGTTAGTGAGAGCAAAGAAACAAGTTCATTCTATTATCCAGATTGTTCTCGCCTTGGACGCCAAATATTACGGTAGCGGAGCAAACGGGAGGATAACTTATGATATTTTTATTAGAATTGTCCTATTTTCGTACAAAAGTTTTGCGTATTGCGTACTTTTGGATCAGATGAGCTGATAAACGTTGTGAGTCTGTAAGTACCTTTGTGCATGCAGTTATAGAAATATTAGGCGACTACTATTATCATTGCTAATTATTTAATAAACACAGAAATGTTTCTTTATATAAAATTTTGTGAGTTTAATTATTTAAAGGCATATGTGACATTATTTTTAGATTTGTGGAACATAAGTTGAATGAATCAGTCATCAAACCAGCAAAATTAAGGCCAACTTGGAAATAAATATTTACCATTATTTCCCAATTAGACATTCGCTCATTTCCTACAAAACTATAAGCAAATATTCTTACAATGACAACATACTGTTCCGTCCATTACGATAAAATGTGGGCACATTGTCGATGCCGACGACACGGTTGCTTGCCAACTAACTTTACGAGATGAGACCCGCAACAATACTGATATGTCTTCGCGGCATTTGATGCTAAGTTATGTCCGTTTGTCTAGTTTATGTTGTTGTACTTTTAATTATGTTTCATCAGGTCCATATCATACATTGTTACTTTTAAGAGGGCAGGTAATGTTTGATGATAAGGCTTGGAAGTTAACACACAATGTGTGTTTATATTATGTAAAAAAGGTAATATGTATGTAAGTATTCGAATTATTTATTGCATTTTACGCGATCGAGAGGTAAAAGTTCGATTTCTCGGGACGGTCAAAGTGTTATTCTTGGTAAGATGGGGTTCGAATTTGTAAACCTTTTACGGTTGGGTAGACTCTTCTACTCTTATGCAAGAATTAAAAATAAATGATAAAGGAAATTTTGAATACGGGAATATTCCCATGTGACCCATATAGGTATGAGCGTATTAGTATTTGAATTAATATTCCTAAATATTTCTAAAAGAATGTCAGGAATTCTTACGACAACCGCAAATTACACCATTATATTCTAGTATTAGTCACGCGGTGTCTGCTTTCCAGTCTTTGTGTACAATTTGCAATGTTTGTCCTTATATAAATATGTTTTACAAATAAGTTGGATGTTATAAGCACTTAGACGGTATGAGTAAAATTATGTTTTGTATTTTTAATAAATGTGGTTGATTTTCGGTTCGTGTTTGTTTAAGAGACATTCTTGAAAAAATCGGGTCCAATTTGAGGCAAAAATTTCTGTTTTTTTTAATGTATTAATTATTACTTACTTAACTATATAAAAAAAAATCTGACCCTAATTTGTATAGTTATTTTGAGATTTTTCGTCCTTTTTATCATTTAGTTTAAATGCTTAACTCCTCCAAACGGATTAACATTAACGTAATCATAAGATCGAAATTAAAGGCACATTTCTACATCAAAGTTAAAAATACCAACGGCACAGGCACAAAGACTAAACAGATTATCCATATAGATTAACACTCGAGGAAAACTACGTGAAATTGGTTTGCGCCAGGTCAAAAGTTAGCGTCGACACTAAAATTCTATTAGTCGCATAAAGGATCACGCGGACGAACTTCACGCTCTAATAAAATTTATTTTCTAATTAAGCACACCGTTAGTGGCTGTTAGTGCGAAGTTTCAGTCTGAGGCATTGTGTAAAAGGCCAAGTTAGAGAACACTATTCCAGAACTTTCTACGTGCGCCCATATTCACATGTCTTCCGTCGTTAATGGAATCATTTGTAACAATTCAACGTTCGAATTATAAATTTTAATTATAGAACTCTTAATAAGGGAAGCTACACACGACACGGTGCAGTTTCATCACAGCGATGATGGCGACTCTAATTGGTGCAGTAAATTTAAATAATACTGACACTTTACTGTCTGCGCTCGGCCTAATTGAGAGAGGGAATCGTAAAAATAATTTTACTCGCCTCATTTGTACTGAGCTTAGTTTTAATTTTATTTCTTTTACGGTTTGTAAGCTGATTGGACAGCCCACGTTTCTATCTATGGATGTGGGTTTTAATTTACGTACGGAACTAATTTTAATTCCTTTTTTCGAACGAGAAAACCATTAATGAATATATATAGGTGTTTTACTGAGATGTTCTCGGATTAAATTAGTGCTGGTTGCAGGATATTGTTTTTCAATTGCTATATTAAAGGCAATTAGAGAATAAAAGTGAGGACAGCTAAGCGGAGGCAATAGAAGTTATTAGATAGTCTCTATTCTCCTCAAATATCTTACACTACTTGCTTCAGTTTTTAATATATTTATTATTTTTCATAAGGCCATAAATTTACTTTGTTCTTAAAGGAATTTCAAAGTGAGGTGATTGTTATAGATTAATATTTTATTACGTTATTTGATGAAAATTGTTTACATTGACTGATGTAATCAATAAACAGTTGTAATAATTTTGAAGTGATGAATATCAATTGCTTGAAAAGCTAGTTTTCAAATTTAAAAAATCCTTATATTATAAACACTTTTCTATGAAAAGGTTCCATTACAAAATAAAAAAAAAATCTAAAAAGAAAATGTGCTGTAAATTTATTAACCGTTCTTGTCAAGTCATATCACAGCCCTAATCCTCCAAAGTTATAATACAAAAAATGTTTTATCACAATCAACACCCATCAGAAACTCAGCAAGCATTACAACATCCAACACATTTAAAACTGAATTAATCTTCGTCACGTCGCGAATTCCCCGTAAATAAGGAATGAGAGCGAATTTAATGTGACCACTAATGGCTAATTTCCCTCGGGTGCTTCATTTTCCGTATTATCCGCCTGACGCTGTCCAACACCAAACTTCGTTAAACTTCTGCGAGATAAGCTTGAAAAGAAATTACTGGAGGATGAAAATAGATCGGTTTTTTAAAAGTGCACGACATTTTTAGGACATGTAAGGCCTAGTTCCTTAAAAATGACTTTGACAATACAGATGAAAACAACATAAAATAATCAGGTCTTTAATTTCAATCTAATTATATATTACAGATATACATATATTTGTGTTATACACATATATTTTTCTGAATAAAAATATAAAACTAAAACTGGAAATTGATTTATGTTATCTCTTGATATTAAATACACATCGTCTTGTCGAAACTCACAATAGATCAAAGTTATAAGCAATGTTATCAAATCTACACGGTACAATGAGTGTAGTAGTAATCGAAGCATAACCAATATTTATAATAGGTTATCCAATTACAGCGAATAAACACTTCAATACAAAAACATTGAAAACTTTTAAAGCTAATTCAAAATTAATAATAAAGGCATATCGAGTTCACCCAATTAAATCTGTTATCCCAACGATTTAATCTTAAAAAACACTGCTTAAAGCGAGATTACTAAGAGCCACTCGTGAATTACCATGAAATACAAGATTGCCGTAATAAATTACAACAATTAGTTTAGCCCTAAGCTTTTTATCTTGTTTTCATTATTGATTCCGAGCCCCCGCTGCTGAGATGGCCTTACAAAAGCAAAAACGTTGCTCTGAAGCCGTTACACCTAAATTTATAACCGGTTTAACCACGAAACAAAACAGAAGAAAACAATAATGTGTTGTTTTGAAATACGAGCGGCGGGAAACTGCCTTCCCTTCTCACATAATGGGTCGATTTTTCACTGCTACGAAACCCGATGAAACGGTAAAGCTTTTTTCTATTATAAATTGAGCCCAGAATTAGATTGCTTTTCTTTCAAACGCCGATTTATTGGTTGGGGGTTTAGGAATATGTTGTGTAATATTCAATATATGGGATATATTTTATTGTGCATTCTTTTAAAAGAAAATATACGTTCAAGATCTTGTTAGGTTGGAGCTGATGCTATCGAAGACGCTGTTTAGGTTGGATTGGCAGTTGGGGCAAATATTTGCTCCAACACGGGAGTTTACTTTGCCTCTAGAACGCTGTGTGCCGTCCATGCCAATGACGCTATAACAAGGATTAGGCGAGTAGCTCAATGGATGAGGCTTTATAATTTGGTGGTTCGGAAACTCATCTTGCATAATAAGTAAAACAAACCCCTTGTAAGTGCCAGCACATTTCTAGTAACGTATCAAGTAGTGAGAAATATCTATAATTTTATCACACGAGTCTATACAATTAGCCCATTTCTTCATTCCGACTATGTGGTGTTATCATCCCAGTTAAGAAAACTTATTCATACCGCTGTATGAAAAGGCTGTGCCACGATCAAATATAGGTGTTTATGAAGTAATAAATATATAAGCCTTGCAAAACCAGGAGCCGCAGGTTCGGTTTGTGGACCGAGATAGATGTTTGTGTGTTTCGCAAATATTTGTTTCGGGTCTGGGTGTTTGAGAGACGGAAAAGTCTCTTGTAATTTCTGTTATTTACAACACAAGATTTCTATTTTATTTTTAAGTACGTCACTGTTAGGTACATTCATTTATTAATAAGCTTTACTTTTGACATAAATAACTGCATACGTCTATGAAAACATCCGTTAATGCTACGAACTAATTTGCGTACTATATTCATGCCATACTCAATTTGCTTCAAGAACGTCCTAAGTCCTGGCTGGATTTTGACCCTCGCTTTATCATATGCATTACAATTGCTTTCATTTCCGACAAGTACTGATTGATTGCGTCATATCAATTATGAAGTCTGCCTACAAATGGAATCTATTACGCATTTAGGATCGATAAAGACCAGCAAATAGTTAATTCGGTACTGGACTGTTTAATCAATTACTAATTTATTGGGATCCTTAACGTCATACATTCATTCAGTTATGTATAAATTATAATTTATTAACGGTACTAGATACAAATTTATTTACTTACAGAAACGTGACTTTTTTAAGTTAAAAACCGCCCTCATTAAAAAAATACTGGTGTCTTGAGGCAAATGATGGTAGCTTAATATTTAGTATAGATACTTGATAAAAAATCTTAGCTGACAGTCATCACCAACCCATCTCCCCTAAACCCAACCCTAAATATAACGGAGCATCTTCTGATGGTATGTGTCACAAGCCCGATGTGGTTGCACAATAAGGTTTTATTTGAATAAATATAACTCTTAGACAAGGGGAATTCCCATCATCAATATTCAACAGAAATACTTTAAACCCGGCCTATTTGCCCCAAGATGGACACAATGAAATCTCACAAACAAGTTATTGTTTGACCTTAAATTAATTACTTTGTTGTTTATCTATTCACCTCATTTCTCCGTGCATAAGTTAAACTGTCCAGTGATATTATGCTGTTGTATCAGTTGTTTTATTTATGAACAGGCTATGCCTTTTAGACTTTGGAATTCGTATTCTAATTTACATCTTCTCAAAAGCTTTACTATGAAATTGATAGATATATTTCGATTGTGCAAATATTAAAATTGATGTAAATTGCATGTTATTGATTTCATTTAAATCATACGCCATATTTCTTATTTTATCACGGTTCGGTAGATTGTTATTTAAGGTGGAAATATTTGAATATTGTCGTGACTTTATTTTTATATATTTTTACGAAAAGTAACAAACATTTCGGCAGTCTATATTTACATCCACATTAGACTTATGAGGTGATAATGAAATTGATACTATTGGAATAGCATTACTTAATGTCTATTAACATTACATTACAATATACGGTTAGTGGCGGATTATCGCAAAAAGCATTCTTATTTCTTTATTAAATTTGTATAAAATTCAAATAATAATAATAATGGAGCAAAAGTAAGATTCTATTAAATACACGTCTATTTACCATACCCAAGCTAGTTTACAGTCTATTACTCAAACTCCGATTCAAATTCCGATTAACGGTAAGTAAAAGTAATTGCAAGTAAATATTTGATTACATTCCGAATATGATTAAAGTACCAATGTGCTGTACGCGGCGATGGATCCACCTGTCTAGATATAACTCCTAACAAACCCAATCAAAATAGATTAACAGAAGGTACACTTATCTAACTAATTATTTTTAATTAACGGGCACAAACAAAATTTCCGCTATGAAGAGGGAAATTAACATCAGAAGTTTGTTACATTAATGCAAAATAACGAGCGGATCGGCCCAAGGGATTTGGGATACAACCCGGATACGTCCTTGCTGTAATGGAACTTGTAGGCAGTTTGTGCGTAACCCGATAAGAATAAGTTACAGAAGGTCGGGCACTGAGATTTAAAAATAAAGGAAAATAAATCATAACTCACATAAAAAAATTATTACGTAATTACTTAATCTCGATAAAAAATAGATTTCAATGTTAAATTTTTTGACTTCAATCATTAAATATTATCAATCATTTGTATCTAACAACTCTTTCAAAACCGTACATTACAATTAATGTTGAAAATTTAATATTTGCTACACATTACTACTATGATGATGATCATCATCAACCCGTATACGTCTCACTGCTGAGCCTCTACATCTGAGAAGGTTTAAGCCTTAGTCCACTTCGTGGTCGGATGGTTAGATGTTTTAGTGTATATAATAAATTTGGGTCATTGATCTAGTAGCAAAGATAATAGTCCATTTGTATGCAGTAAAGGCCTTGCACGCTTAGAACATAAAAGTTGATTTAAGTGAGTTTTTCTATTTGACCTAGATTACATGAGAAACAAGTTTTAATATATTTTATATTAAATTATGAGAAACATGCAGCTATATTAAGTTTGCTGTATTTACTAGTTATTAGATGGGCGTTGGTCTATGTATAATTTATTGGCTACAATGTAATTTGTATTGCAATTACCTCATATATTTTATTTATAGCTCCTCGTAAACAATCACAGTCGTTTAGAGTTTGTTAGATAAATATTTTCGATTTTTTAATCTTAAATTAATATCCGACTATCTTTTTAAACATTTTTCAAATTGTACCTTCTGTCTGAATTTTCTTGTGGCAGAAGACCACCGATTAGCATCACCGGCGTCACTACAGTTATAACGTTACTTACACTTTCGAACGACATTGATATTGGTATTGGGATTTCAGTACAAACAGATGGGATCTAGTTTGTGCAGAAAATATCGTTTCTTGTACAATTTGCAGCTGGTTCTAACATTTTCGGAACTGCGAGCTTTGAGCAATATGTTATCGTATAGTAGGTACTATGAATTATTAATTTAGTTTTATAGTTAAATGGAATTGAGATGAACTTCAAGTAAGTAGGTATTACATCAATATTTCATAAAAAACGGCCTGTCGACAGCTTGAACGTAGTATTACTTATATTTAAATTGCTTACTTAGGTATCGGATGTATCAAAGCTAACAGTACACAAACACTTAAATGGTAAGAAAAAATATTATATAAAGTAAAGTTACCTTGTGCCATGGAATATAAAGGTTCCGGATTCGATTTTCAGATCGGGGAAACTCCTATTGTAGCAGTAGCCGTGCTGCTACTACAAAAGGAGTTTTGAAATCTGTCCGGGTTACTGCAACAGACTCCCTACTCTTTAAGTCGGACTGTCACTGATATTGTCATAGATTAATCAAAAGTATGAAATTTAAATGTAACGCATAACTAGTCCCACAGGTAGTGAAAATATTTATTGAAAATGAGAATGATGGATAAAAACAAAAAACTGATTGATCTAAGTAAAATGCCATTATATCTCATTATTCAACGCGATGATGTTCTTATAAGAAACTAATTTGTCATCTGTGACCAACTTGTGTCATTTTACCTTGTTACTTTCTCAAGCTGTCGTTAAGCTAACAACTGATTTCTAATGGACACTTCTTGTAAGTACAGAGTGCCTCATACTAGTCCCGCGACATAACTGGGCTGAGTTGAACATTATGAAGTCCGAGGTTAATCTCCTGACAATAATTATTGTGCTGGTGACTGTTATTTCTGATAGCAGTAATAAGTCTTGAAATATGTACTCCTTTATTAAGTTGGACTTACACATGGGTCCAAAAATTCACCTCTGCTGAGAAATAAACGTGAGCGTGTGGGGATATAGAAACGTGAAAGAGTTAATCTGATCATGTAGGGAATCACTTACATTGCTAAATAGGCATGTTCGAAATATTATTATCACGAATTTCTCTTATTTTTTTATAAGTTTCTTAAGAAACATAAGGAATGATACCAAAAAACATATCCTTAACAGAAGTATTTTGATTACTATTTAAATACTACAACAATCTTTTAAAAACGAAGTCAAACATTCGAAAATCAAAGTGAATTTCCAACCGTCTTGACAAAGGACGTCAATAAAAATTCTTTGAAGCGTGCAATAAAAGCAAACTTCCCAAGTCTATAAGCTACTGACGACGAAAGTCCCCATTCGCTAAAATGGAGTGGAGACCTCTCCGATTCCTTTAAAACTCGACTCTTGGAGAAATCGCTTTTTCATCCCCGGTAATGGCCGTCCGTTCCGGGACGTTTTAATTAACTTCGATCGGAGTGCTTTTTTAGTTTCGCGATGAATTGTTGATAGACTTTAAATAGCTTGGATGAGGTCTCAGTTCTTTTTATTAAAAAGGCTTTGTTTTATTCACGGTGGGTATTTTTAGTCGATGAGCTGTGTGCTCAACGATTTTGGAATTAAATTTTCATTGTAAGGCTGAAATAGTTGAAAGAAAGGAAAATTTTATCTTTGGTAATTTTTATTCTTCTATTATACTTTTTGTGAGAGTCGAAAGAAAGTTGATTGTTTTTTCATTGTCACTAAAAGGAAAAGAAGAACGAAAAAGCAACATATATTTTACTGGTTATAAGTGTTCGTGGTTTCTATTCATAATTTATTATTATTCAACAAAACACATTATAACAACTTTGCTACTTTGCAACGATAACGATATATACTTAACGGAACAAAGGCAAACTTACCGCCATTTTATACTAAACAAGATGGCGAAAGTTATTATGTATTAGTTTGCTCATCTGCTAACATCGGTATTTACCATAATTTAGCGGTTGGCTTCCGGTTGGATCACTTAAGAGTACAAACGTCACAAATTCTGCTCCAAGAATATAAAAACATTACGGTGGAAATACTGCACAAAACTATAAACTGTGCAAGTGAAGCGAATAATAAGAACTAAAAGTGCAAATAAAGTGGAAAAAAGAACTTGTGGACTTTTTATATATTTTATGAAGCTAGTAATTCCATTCAACTACGATTTTCTTTGCTTTTATACTAAAAAAATAAAACAACGCTCGACGTTATACAATACATTCTCATTTCATTTATATGACGACATATTAGTGTAGGAATTCGCCAACGGGACTGAGAGGACATAAACAGCACTTAACGCCTCGTGCGGCATAGTTAAGGCGTCAACAACGCTTGTGTCACGGTCTTGTAAACGACATGTAGAACAAGCGAGACAACTTTTATCTCGGCAAAAATATCGCTGACCTAAATTCTTGTGGGGTTTTTAACACTAAAGTCTTGATGGTTAAGAGGGAGATTAGTAAAGATGTTGTTTTTTTTACATTTGTTGTTGCGCAGCCAAAGCTTGTTCTATCATGTTTGTTACGTTTTATTGAAGATCTACTGAATATTAAAGTGTCACCGTGACTGGTATGCAGCTTGGGTCGAGATTAGAAGTCAATACTTCCTGGTTCATTAGGACTTAGTAATATTTATTCAGAAACAGGTTACTGTTTTACCGTCTTCACACACCTCTGAAAATCTTTTTTTAAGTTATGCATTATAAAATTCTCTATTTATTGAAAGTTTGATTCCGCGATCAGCAGTAAGCTGATAGTTAAGTTTGAAAGATTTCCGTTAATACCTATATAAAACCTTCCTGGAGTTTCCTCATTCATTCCCAAACAGCCACAACGAATACTGCTGCTCGGCCTTATCTGTTTGACTCTAAATTCAAAGCTTTCACAAAACAATACTAAAGTCTACTGGAGTGTTAACTTGAGATTCGGTACACAAAACACGAGACGTATTGTAGACAAACGTAAAACTGGAGAGTCGTATCTACAATCCGTTGTTCTCCAAGTACTCTGTCTGTATGCTCCATTTATAAAACAAACTTTGGTACAGAATCTTAGAACGCTTAGCATAAGTCTTTTGTTGAATAAAATGTTCACGCTTCATTTAAATTGTTGGACGCAGCGGGGGTCCGCGGCAAGTACGTTTTTTATGAAGTCTTTAACCTTTAAACTGGCTTGAATTTTAATGAGTTAATACGTCAATATATCATGCGATGCCGATGGTTAAAGAGTTATCGGCTGGTGAGTTTTCGCTCGCGGCCGCAGCGGGGCGCCACTCTCTAAGGCCCCGGCAGACCCTCGGAGGAATCTGCCCCTCATTGTACATGACACGAAACACGCACATAATAACCGTATCGGAATAACCAATGATCTTTATAAATTTAATATGAACTGAACATGTAGGTTAACGCTTATAATTTGCATGTCATCGTGAGAGGATTTACCGTCGAGTGATTTTTACGATTGAATGACGCGATTCTTATAATGTAGTACCGCTAGACAAATACCCGTATTGCTCTTAACATTCTGGCGTACCGTAAAACAGTAAACACGATTCCCATGGGCCATTACACGTCGAGTATTTGTAAAATAATTCACGTACCCCACGAATATTTACAAGAAACACGTAAGTCCATGATTTATTTGATCTGATGCGGGATATCGTTTGATAACGCAGTCATGTGCCACTTCAAAGTTGACTTGCGCAAACAACGACCAACACTTAAAATCAGATGCTGTCATTATTGGTTGATAGGAATAACATTAAAACGTATTAAGTACATGTTTATGTGTCGGTGAGTGAATCTTTTTCAACTTCTTATGCGGTGGGAACCTCTTTTGATGATGGTTTGTGAAGATAGCTTTGAAGTTATTTTAATCGATTGGTGAAATGAGGAACTAATATGTAAGCGGTAATTTTTGGATAATGATTGAGCAATTTTAGATGCTTTATTCGAATGAAATAGATATAGATATTTCGACGAATGTTTTCATGGCGTATAAATAGGTTTTGCCAATCAAGAATCGGGTATAAGGGTGAAATCGAACCCACATTTGAACTTAAAAATTATTTTTATCGTAATATAATGAACTGGAAGTAAGATTAACTAAGAACTTATCTGACTGAAAGTAATAAATTGTGGCTCAAAAATGCATAATATTCAAAATCAAGAAAACATCAAATGAATCACACACATAAAGCTCGAAGCACTGACAAGTTGCTCCTCTTAACTGCAAACATAACACCGAGCACCGACACTTTATGAATCAAATTGCCGAAAATATCTTGAACAAAGAACAATCAATCAACAATCAATCAACAAGCAATTAACTGGCGAGATGTAAAGCAATTCCTCTAATAAATTCTGGATGCGGTTGTTTATTTTAAAATTTAGTATTATTATATAGTGTTTGTACATTCTGTTGGCGTTTGAAATGATAAAGACCACCCGGCTACGTATGAGAGTTGAGTGCACACATTCGGCGGATCCGTTTTATGCCAACAGCCAGTTGGTTCGCCTCAGTACAAACATTACAAGCCAAACAAACACTCGATCGGGGAAAGCGGTCACATTTGATTTTCTATTTATTTATTTTTAGCTATTGGAAAATATTGCAAGAGTTTCCTTTGTTTACTTCTTTTCGACGTAGCATAGTATATTACATTTTTTTTATTAATAGTGTCAATCTTTATGGGAATTGTCCTTTCATTACATTAAGGCATATATTTCGTTTTAAATTTATATGTACAATATTGCAAATAACAAAAAAGTGTGGGTATGTAACTTCTTTTTGGGCATTACATCCTGTAGCAAAGTAAATAAAAGAATTAAAGAGAAAGTGTGCATTAACTGATTGTTAGTAGACTGTGTTCCAATGATAAAAAAATCATCAGAAATGACTGAAGATTGTAAACGTATTAGAGAGAGAGAGGGATATACAGTGAACCCGGAACGCGATTTATTTTTTGCTCGTGTCAATGTATTTACACCTTTTATATTGGGAAGGTTATCCAAACATATTACAAATGTCCTACATACAGTAACTGAGACTTTAGAAATCTAATAGTAAGTACTATGAAATTACGCAATATCGTATATAAAATTCAAGTTTTCAAAGTAAAATACGTGTATGAATCTAAGAAATAAGTTATATATTATATATTTGTCCATCGAAAACTCATGTTGTATAACAGTTTTGGTTAAGAATTCCATATTATTTATTTTATTTATATTATATAGAATAATTATTTATTTACCTTACAATGGCAATATATAGCAAAAAATATATGCCGACATTTGAAGTCAAAATCTTAAACATCCGTTGACTGTTTTATTCTACAAAACCTTGAAACCTCCGCTAGAACATAATAGTAGTTTTATATTCTCGACGAATATCCAGGGCCATTACAAATACTAAAGTTCTCTTAGTACTCAAGTATGTAAGTGTAAACAGAGTACGCACATAAATATTCCACCTGTGAAATGTTAACTGCTCCACGTAACGAAGTGGAATTGTTGTTTTACTTTTACAGTGTACTTAAGCGGTATTTTACTGCTTTTTTTGCTCATAAATTATCTGGCCATAAATTAAATTTGCTATTTTCGCCTTAATGAAGGCATTTATTTTTTTACAATTAATACGGTTCTAGTCAAAGTCTTCGTTCAGTTCAAACATGTTCATTTTTGCGTAAAAGAGATCGTCTTAAATTTAACTTAGTTCTATACACAGGCTTAGAAGACCTAGGACTAAGAAGACCTGCACGCTAATATTGTAGCTTTGTAGAGCCAGACGGACAGATGTTTCTATGGACGATGCTGAAGTTTCCACGATTCGTTAGCGATTTTTTAAGTCCTAGAAAACTTGCTTTGACTTAAAAGTCCATGTCATATATAGAAGAATAAGGCTTTGATTAGTAAATAATATAAAATACGTAGAAGTAAAAGGAATCAACGGAACAAAACAGTGAATCCACGCTTCCAAAAAATAAATCAAGTGAAAGTATTACCAAACTTTATCTTTAATTTGCAAAGGGTTTGCTAACGACATTATCATTGTTAGTGGAGCGAGGGCCGTCAAGTTGGAAAGCCTGTAAATGTGTCGGGGAGACTAGACGAAAAAAATCATTTCCGACGTGGAGTCGTACATACAACGAGTAGTAGACGCCACAGACTAAATTAATGTTGGATTATTGTGTTCTACTATTTGCTTAGATTTAGGTATATATCTACAACCTCCGTTCGCTAAATTCATATTATGTTTTAACCCCCTTATAATAAAGGCAAACCTATTATCATTTTAGGACTAATAACCAGACCTCGTTCTGATAGTGATAATTTTCTACGGAAGACAGATTTGTTAATTGCATGCGGTATTCTACACACTTCTGTATTTTTTTAAGTTACGTGTGTACCAACTCACGATAAATTATACCACTTAAAAGCACACCCAAAAATTATTAGAATATTATTATAGAATAGGTGTGTAGTCCAACTAACCCTCACGAGGCCAGCGTAATCGACTAAGGCGTAAACCCTCTGACTTTTAGACCAAGGCCGTGCCCACCGGTTATATGGGCTGATGATGGGGATAATGCCTCTGATGTAACCACTACGGAAGAAAATCTAACGAAATTTATTCCAGTACAAAAACATTTAAACTGTGGCAAGCTTTCCAGTAGCATTAGTATGTAAGGGTGCCGAGTGTATTCGCGATCCCCCTGTCGCGATAGCACGCACGGCAACAACTGATGGCACCTTCGCCGCAGCCCTATACCTATTTGTAATTTACTTAAAAATATGGCCGTAGATAAGGCGGCGGGCTTGCGGCGGCTAATTCTATCGTTTTGTTACGTATCTGTTAAAGCGTTTGAAAATTGAAGGGAAATTGCGCAGGCTATCTGATAGTTTGTATTGTAAAGGTAACTTATCTTTCTGGAGTTTGTTAGAAAAACTTTTTAAGGCAGATTTTCTTTGCTTTTGGGCATGGGTTTTGCGCAAATTTTCAAATTTTGTAGTTATTGCATTATGCTACGTGTGATCGGCATATCGGGTTTTTGTTGAACAGTAAGAGTTTTTACATTTGAAAAATCTTAATAACAGTAGTGTTAAGACGTTAAAGGGTCGACATTTATTGCATTAATCGCGAAAAAATCTGATGAAATGTGAATATGGAAGTACAGTCCTGTATGCATATTGTAGGATACGAGCATGAATTTATACATGTGGGAATAATTATATACAAAAAATAAAATAAAAACCTGAATGGTAGTTTAAATTGAAGCAAACCGAATTGCAGCAATTGTCGTACGAGTCCAACCAAAATACAAATAGCCTTAAAACCTCATACTAGCTATCATGATTTAACAAAATGAAAAAACGCAAAGTCAACCGTCTTAATAAAAAGAACCCAAACCGAACCCCTCTTTTGATAGAGCGCTTACCCTAAGAAATTATGTAATCATTCTTTGTGAAAATATTATTATTATATTTTTAATATGAATATGCAAAAAATTGTTTCAGAACAAGGTCTTTGAATATTTATATTTTAATAATTTTATTATTTACTTTGTAACCTTTTTCAAGTTAATTGTTTCGTGGTAACAGAACATGGAGACTATTGTATGAAACAGGGCCGTATCAACATAAAATCTTTTATAAACAATACAAGAGTTTATCGTTGTATATTTATCAAATTAATTAAAAGTTTGTGAGATCCTTATCAAATTTAAGGTAATTGGCAATTTACGTGTCTAAGAAAAATATGAATAGTTTCAACATGCCCATTTTTAATTTAAATTAATAGCGTTGTATTAAAATATCCTTTCCCAACCCACGGGTTATAATGGGTCCAAACTTCAAATTAGTTCGCGCAAATCCTCAAAACTTTTGGGTTGCATCCGTTAAACCAGTGTTTCATTTTAATGGCGGATTATTTTAATGCCACTACTTATATAAATAATAATTTAAAGCCCCTCTACCCTTTATCAGCGCCTTTTGTGATAAATAAATGTGTTCATAGTTTTCATTTATTTATCACACAAAACCGCCAACCCGCATTAGGCCAGCGTGGTTGACTAAGGCCCTCTTAATGATAGAATAGACCCGTGCCCAGCAGAGGGATATATGTATGCAATGTGTTCTGTGGCAACACCAAAATAGGATAATCATAACACATTTCATATATACAGTATGAGATTTTTTAACGTTACTAAGGAGTGGTCTGAACTCTGATCATATTGTAGATATGTATCGATTTAATTAATATCTATAATTTTTCGTTTAGCAGACCTAATAAATTTTATAAAATGTATAAAATATAATTACACATTGGTACATGTATATTGAATACTCGTAAGTTTATAGAAACAGTTTGGTTTGCGTTAACGTAGGTTTTGTCAACCCTGTTATAAGGAGCCTAAGTGTTTTATAGCCGTCTATAATATTTCAAGGATTTAGGCCTAAAGCTTATTCTCCTTTGGCTGTAGCAAAGCGGATTCGAAAAAAAACATGCATCAAAATCTTTATTTACGGATCTTTATCGTCTTTATACAGTACAGGGTGTATTTAGACCGTGATCGAAAACTGAGGCAGGTAATAGCGAGGATGATCACAAACCCAGTGGCGATCTTAAAAATCCCGACAAAATTAAACATTTTGATGTTTTCCATACAACCATCAGTGTTAAAAGTATGTGGTTTGTATGGAAAACCTCAAAAATTTTATTTTTTGTCAGGATTAGCTTTAATGCCAGGGTGTTTGTAATCACTATCAATTAATCAATCATCAATGAATGATGAAGAAAATAATTAATTTAAGCGTTCACTTTCCCGTAATTGTATAAAAAAATAGTGATTTTGAGAGAAACCCCTTGCAGGAAGCAAACGTTAAAAATAATACCATTTAAATACCTCATGGTCGTCTTTCTTGCTAATAAAGCACATACCGGGCTAGAGAGACACGGTACTTAAGCAGATTATAATAATTTAAGTTTCTATTTGTCTACTGTTTCCTTCTTTTATATTATACTCATATAATCCAACAACCCGAAATCCCGTTACAGAATTTCAATTATACATAGCATACTTTTCAATTGTTTCAAAATTTATATACACTAAGCCGCTTGTAATCCAGGAATTAGTCACATTATGGTACATATAATAAATCACCAAAAACAACTACAGTTCGTCGCCGTTGCGTGTCAGGCACACCATGGTATATGCAGGGCCGAAACTAGAGTTCAATAGAAGCGTCCGACATTTTAACAGAAAGACACTGCTGTTCTTTTGGGAAACAACTTGCTTGCTCTAGGTGTTTGAGAGACCGAAAAGTCTTTCGTAGTTCCTGATATATACGAAACAGGACTTGTATCCTAATGTGGGCTATAATTATGCGTATAAAAAAATCAGGCACGGCGTTATCACTTTGACGCTTACATAAAAAAAAGTTGACTGGATTTTGGCTCATACTAAGATGAGTATTTGTCATTTATTTTGAATAGGCTTTTTACATTATGTTGCTTTAGGCTACCTGATTTAAAAAGTAAAGTATTCCTGTTCTATAGTAGGATATTGCCCCACGATGTCCTTCAATACGGCCCTGTGTGTATATACCCCCATCGACGTCATAATTTTGTAATCCCCCGCCCGTGACTAATGCTACGCCAGTCTTAATTATTGGTTACATATTAAAGTTTACTTCGATTTAAATTTTCTGGTCGCGCCACATATGGCGCTAATAGCTTTATTATCTCTATGGTTTAAGGGGAATGAGAGGTTATAATTTAATTAACTTACTTGAAAAAATCAATAGGGATGATTCTTAAAGTTAAAGTTATAATATACTTAATATTATAACTTTAGTAAATAAATATAATAGTGCAAAAAGACGAGATGTAATCGTAAGTAAAAAAAGAATTTCTGCTTACTATTACGCGTCAATTCATAACTTTTTTATACTTTTAACTAAATTATCAACTTTTGCAGAAAATGTACACAAAGATGCACTGCAAATAAAAATCTAGCAATTTATTACAAAATAAATTGTACAGATCCATCATTTATACAGACCTATGTTCATATTAAATATCTTTTAAAAAGAAATAAGCAACTCTTAATAAAAATATAAATTAATATCTTATCTTATATCTTAGTTCTTTTTACATGTGCTTATACAACTTACGACCAAAAGTACTCGTCTTAAATGCACTTCTAAAAGTACAACCATAAACAGGTCTTTACAACCGAATATAAACCAGGAAAAGTTTCAACTTTTACAAACATTCGTAACTTTACTGTACATGATATTATCACCTGACTTCCAATGTTTTTATGCGATCAATAACTCGCCAACGATTCACAGCCGCGCACCTGAAGTGCAGAGCTGGAAATTGGAACCCGTAACTCAACAAGTATTAGGGGAAGGAAAAGTTCGTAGCAGCGCCATCTGTAGGCCTTATCTGTAGCTATAAATATCATACGGAACCCCGGAACGAGTACGAATTATGGCTCCAGTGGTACCTTTAGTCCTCGCTTTGTAATGGATAATTCATGCACCCTCCGTCGCCGCTTGTTTCATAATTTTACGGGCATTTTTTGTAATTATTATCCGAAGTTCGTGACTTTGTTTCACCAAAATATAAGGCGGCTATAAACTTTGGCTGCCAAGGCAAGGGAAAATGATGGGTATGTTGAAAACACCGCTATTAACATTTTACTGTACTTAATTGTACCTTGTAAATAAAAGTGAAGGTAGAGTAGAAGTGAAATTTGAACATGAAATAGTTAAGTAAAAAAAGGATTTAGTAAATAACATAATATAGCATGAATCAACAGCCAATTACTTTTGCCGATATTTCTTTTTTTTCTGGCAGGGCAGTTACCACACTGATATCCGAAAGTAAATGTATTATCTGAATCGAGATAATCGATAACGACTGTTTCTCACCAGGACGCACCTGGCACGAAACTATTAGCTCTTCGTCACTAAGCACACACTTACCTGAGTCGTATTAGATTATTGTTATGAATAAAGTACTCAAGATGCATAAAAAAAATTGCAATTTCTGAAGTTATTGCCTCATTTGTATTGTTCGATTTAGTTCGGAATTGGTCCTGGATTTGGTTTCCATTTTGGACTAAACTGTTATTGGGTATTTCCATAGAGATTTTTTTTATAGCATCATTTAGTAATATAAATTATATTGTGGAAATTGGGCCTGATTCTACCTTTTAAAAATATGAGGAGGATTGTAGCATTATCATCATCAGTCCACAGACGTCCCACTGCTGGTCACGAGCCTCCACTACAGCTGATAGGGTTTAAGCCGTGTTGGCCTTGTGCGGGTTGGCGGACTACACACCAATTAAATTTCTAAGAACGCTATGTGGACGTTTCCTTCACCGTTAAATTACATGATAATGCAATGTGAATACATAACTTCTAAAAGTCAAAAGAGTGTGATTTGAACCTGCGAACGCCGAGATTTTCGACTGCCTATCTATACCTCGAGGCCATCTAGATTTTGGGGATCTGGGATTAAATAAAACGTTTTAATAAAATCGTTCAATCTTCTGCATAATTACTAACAAGGCCCATTATAGTCACATGTTTCCTCTCAAACCATACTTTATTACGTACACACATGTGCATGAGTATGTGTCGACGACACGGTTATATCATTAATATAGTTGTACCATTATTATTGTCTCATTATATTAATTTATCAATCCTGCAACAAGGACAGCGTGAACGACCGAAACAGCTGTGTCTCTGCGACATAAATAATACCTACTTACTTAGAATGCTAAACTATTTTGTTTTGTTAACGGAAACTGTAAATTCGTGTATTTCAACGCTTGCGTTTCATATCTATTTTATGTCATATGGGCCTGACTCAAAAAAGACAATCACGTTTGTCTTAACTTAGGTATGTTTGTATATTACTGGTGAATGGTGTGTGACAATAGTCGTGCCAAGTAGAATATTTCTTAATAATAAGTCGTAAGGGTTATATATAAGTATAATATCAAGTGGCTAACTTAGTGCACAGATTAAGAGAAGCTGCATGTTATTTGTATTTTTTTGTTGATTATTTTGTAAAATAAAGGACAAATTAGAAAATAATATAATATGTTCGGTTTACTGGCTTTGTCGGAATAACAGAAAATATTGGAGATTTAAAATGTGTGTTTATCATTAAGCAATCACTGAAATACACATTGTGTATTATAATCTTGGGACTACAGCCGATCCTGATAAAACCAACTGAACTACCCTGCACTAAAACGTCTAACTCGTTAGAAATCCTCGAAATTCGTCATAACAACCACGTCTACATCAAACACACGTGATGCGAGCACTCACTATTTTCCACAAAAGATGTCTGCTTTCATTTGTTTTTTTCGTGTCTCTCCAAGACGCCAACAACACAACCGCATACATTTCTCTCTCAATTTTTCTCTGTCACCGCGCCTCTTGACTCCGGGATACGACAGAGAGCTCTTTACTCCGAAAATTGTTCCGCGGGGTGGCTGATTAATAAAGAAAATAAAAATCCCAAAGCGTTTGCGCGAGGGAGATATGATTGAAAGAAGTCACGTACGATTTCGTTAATGGAATTGAATTTCTGATTCTTGGTTTAAGGCTGCATACATGTCTATAGAATGTTTTTGGTTTTATTATGACAGAATTACTAATAGTTTGTATTTGAAATTTAAAACATTGCTTATTTTGTTTGTTTAATTATCTACGAATCAATAAAATATGTTAAAATGTATTATTATTAACCGGGAAAAAATACTTTAAGACCAATTTTAAAATAATTTTAGGAACACAGCGTTCATAGAAATTGTATAATCTTTGCAATACATTACAAATAAAGTCCTTCTTTGTTTTATATCTTTCTAAATTTGAATTTTAACGAAGGATTTATTTTCAACAGCATTTATTTTTGTTTCACTTTGGAGGCTTTTATTTTATCTTTTTAATTCTCTAAATGGCAAATATCGATTTAAGATAAAATCATAACTCATCATTTAGCTCACATAACTGTTTTATTGGAGCAATTTGACAAGAGGCATCCGACACCTGGCGCGAAATGCAATCAAGCTTAATTATTACGGGTATTAATAACAAGGGTGCACTCGGGGTAGGTATGAAACCTGTTTCCATGGCAACGCCCCACGTTTCGTACACAGCCTGCAACCCACGCATTTCCACTCAAAATACGTGTTTAGTTATTTACGAGCTAAACTTATTACTTCTGCGACTGTCATTCCATTTTCAGTTGTTATTGTAATAGATTAATGTCGATATTATAAAGCGATCACGATAATCTAATTGTAAATCGATTTCGAATAAATGTAGCCTTAATATGAATAAAATTGTGCTTTTATGTACACTGCGTTGTTGGGTGGGTAATTCGTTTACTATATTCGGCTGGTAATGTTGACTTTAAGCCACCATGAATGACTGATGATGTACGATAGTTCTGTATAGGCGAAGTTTATACAAAAAATGATGTAGATGCTTATAAAAGAGTCGAGAAAGATTTGGACATATTTTCGTCTCTCTCACAAGTAATACCACGGTCAATCTAGTTATCAGTCATCCCAGGATTTCGTTTTAAAAAGTATATTAAAGAATTAGCTGCACCTCAAAAACAGTATTTGTTTTAAATAAAAATAAAACACAATTGAGCGAAATATAGGTGTTGAAATACCCCTCTACCTTTGGAAGAATGTCCAAAGATATTGGTATAATGGTACGTACTTGTGGTATAGTACAAACGCGTAAATACTTGAACACAAAGTAAATTATTAGGAAAATACCGACTGCCATATTATGTCTTTTAAATGTAGTAAGTAAATTAAAAATTGATGATAGTCCGCTGTACTTCTCTCCATGTTTCACTGCACTGATAAAGTGCTTAGTAAAGAGAAAAGTCTTAAACATAGGTAAAATAGAGAAATCAAAGGTTTATGTAGGTTTAACCTACGGCTACCATTTTACAAGTTGTTTTTCAATAAAACAGACACCACCATAAATAAAATACAGAAGCATTAGCGTAATATGAATGCACCTGTCGAAAATAAATTAACAAAGATTATAGCGCTAAATACGGCAAATCCTACCAATAAATAGTGTGTTTACGACATTGCAACATAAATAACACGAGTACTTAAGATGTTTAACGTCACAGACATAATAAATGATCGATCTTCCATATAGGTGGTCTTCGGTCAAGAATCTTTTGGTGTTATGGAAAGACAAGGGGATTAGCAGAATAAAGTGAAGGTTTAAGGAACGCTGCTGGTGAAACAAAGTGTCAGTCAAACAGACAATGTAATCCATACTCGTCACATAAGGGATAAAGGGTTTTTGATGGATAAAAAATTTGGAGAGAAAACAAATGATGAATATATATTGAATTTATTACAACATTGCAGAATCTCACTACATAGTATAAAACAAAGTCGCTTTCTCTGTCCCTATGTCCCTTTGTATGCTTAAATCTTTGAAATTACGAAACGGACTTTGATGCGGTTTTTTTAATAGATAGAGTGATTCGAGAAGAAGGTTTATATGTATAATAACATCCATTAAATATCAGCATTGCACCCGTGCGAAGCCGGGGCGGGTCGCTAGTTAGGGCATATTTTGTTAATTTTTTCAGTCATGATAGTCGTAACATTAAAATCGTAGCATTACGTTACAATAACGTATGAACATTAATTAAAACACGCTTACCAGCGAAGTCTTTACTTGGTATTTAGTACATAAATAGTCAAATGAAGGTAATACAACCAACAGACAATTTAACTGTTTCTCATTTTATTTTCTTCTGTTTACGTGTACAATAAAGTTTTAAATAAATAAATTAATTAATACAACCAAAAAGATATCGATCAAATCATCATTAACCATTCAGCGAACAACATTAACTCATTCCGCATCGACCACAATTATTATATTACTTTACAACACACCACATTTACTAAACTGTATCACCATAGAAATTATAAAAATTCTGAAAGTAACACTATGCCACGGAATTTACTCTCGGATTCTACAACGTAGACGAGACTCGATCGTCAATTGTCGGCGAGAAGGCAAACGACAACAAATTACACTACGCTAAGACAAAAACAAAAATATAATATTCTTTTACCATTATATTATAGATGTAGTGATAATCAATAAGTAAGCACCTGTCACTAACTCTTCATTCTATCTCTTAAATGTAAATTCTAAATTTAGATTATTTGTCTGTGACTTTGAAAACTTTTTTTCTCATAATATGTCGGGAACTAACGTAAATAAATCAGTATTTTTAGTGTGAGTCAACTGACTGATGAGTAGTATCAGTCACCTTACCCACTTATATAAGACACCATCATAATGATGATCATCAGAATTACCAATTGTTTTAATAAGACCTCCCACAGACACAATACAATGGCATCCTTCCACTACGATCTCTATAAGGTATTCAAGGGAAGTGTGTAGGTCCCTTGACGTACCATTTCATTTACGAAGTCTAGTCTTACATAGTAAGTTTATTTTATCCTAATACTTGACATAAATGCAAATGTATGCGAATTAAAAAAAAGATTAAGCATTGTATGTAGCTTTTACAAGCAAAACTTAATAACATTTATTTATAATATTGCGTACTTTTACGACAGAATAATAGAATATTACAATGTTATTATTTAAACTTCTTAATTTAAATAATAAGAATATTCCACAAACAAATTAGCCAAATCTTTAAATAAGAATTAATCAACCAGACTTTTTTGGTTCAAATGGAACCTCTTTCGCGCTCTACTGAAATTGAAGTGAGAAAATTGTTTGAAATTATATAAAAAAGACTATAGGAATGAATAAACTCCTTTCTCCGAACACTTTTTTTTCGTAATCCTCTTAATCTTGTTAACAATTAATGGGAATTAACAAACAATAGGAATTTATTGGCCGATAAAGTATTTTAATTGTACGGATATAGCTGTTCGTACTGCGCAATTAATCCTTTGTGCCGAGTCGTTCGGTCGCAATAAAATGCCTCGTAAACTTTGCAAATAATCCACCTGTTTTGTTACAATGTTTCTTTTCATACCGTGAATATACAAGATTGGGGATACAGGATTTGTTATCCCAGTATTTAATTTAATCGTTACTTTGTATTGACTACACTGCATACGAAGTTAAGCGTAGAATCCATATCTTCTAGAAACCAAACGCTATTAATAGCCCGAACAGAATTGAATATTATGTCAGCAGGAATAGTGTAGTAAAAATGTGAACTACCAAAAAAGCAATGTGAAAATTTGTAAATAGTAAAATATCTATTCTTTTAAGTGAAACCTTAATGGAGAAAGAATAAAAATAAAACAAGCATATAAAAATCTTTCAGTTTAATGCTTTGTTTACAAAATGCAATTGATTGTTAATTTTATATAGGAATTGTCGATCAGTACAAAAAGTTTCTGCAACAGTTGTGACTGCTTGTAACGTCAAAACAAAAAAGTTGGTTCTCCCCAATCCGCTACACGTAATAAATACAATGATAAAATTGTATAAGGATATCAAACATTTTAAAATATTTACAAAACGTAAATTCGAATACGAAAATTATACTATATCACAGTCACTAGAGAAAGATGAGAAACTAATGCCTACATTAAGTTACATGGCAGTCTATTTGTAAACACATTCACAAAAACTACAATCATAGCCGTCTATCACACCGTCACAACGCTCGCGGGTATACACAATGGCGCAGAAGAGTAATTTTTCACAGCAGGTGAATGCTATTTTAGATAACTCCTATGTCATACAATTTAAAAGTAAAGATCTGAGAAATGACAATGGCTTTTTGTTTTGTCTTGGTAATTTACTTTTAGTCATAAAAATATTGAACCTTCGTTTATCAAAATTTATTTTATTATATTGTATAATATGTAATTATGTATATACGACATCGATATTACGCCACTATCTATACTAAAATCATATAAAATAAATAAAGAGAAATATATTATTAAGGTAAGAACCGAAGTTAAATTATAGTCATGAAAAAAAATCAAAATCACCTAAAATGAGTATGTTTTACCACATTAGCCAAGTGAATATTTTACTTAAAATTTTCACTCAAAATACTAAAAGTGTGCCTCTATAGATCTATATAAATAGTTTTTAAATTTTGACTAGAAAACATTTGTTTGTTAGACACATTTAGTCGAATAAATTAGTCGTCAATACGAAAAGCAAAATTGGGAATTGTGTGACGGTGTGATAGTATCCATTCTCGAAGACGCGGAAACCATTTATATAATATTTACACTATGTTATTGCTTGATTTACGTACTAGTGATATCTGCTTAAAATCAAAATTAACTTCGGTACGTATGCCCTGAACAACCCGATGTTCCCGAGTGGTTTGTGAACGCATGCATCTCTCTGTACGGTGATTCTCTGCGGACAATGATTCATTTTAGTATTTTTTTTCTTCAAAAAAAATTTAAGTTAATTAAGAACGTAGCAAATTTATTTCAAGTAAGAAGGTTATATTTTTTAGGTTGTAAACTTGCAAGAGAACGTTAGAATTATACTAAATATTTTTGAATCAGTGACTAATCTGGTACTCGTATACATTAAATAAATATATTGAAATAATGATCTAATTGGGTTTTATAGAGACATCTAAATACCAGAATAAAAAACAAATTTCATTTTTTTGACTTATGCAAATATTACGACCGTGTCCAAATTTTTGGAAATATTTTTTATGCGTAACTTATTCGAAACTTACCTTTCATATGGTGGTGGAGGCAGTATGTCGCATAAATTCATCCTACAGTTCTGATCGCTCCTCCCCGCGCTGTTATACCTTTGTTCTTCACTAGTATGCCTAAAACTGTTCTCTCTCCCTAACCAATGCCACTGGGGATAGTCATATTCAACTTCAGCCATCGCCCATTCTTTATTGCCTTCATGATGACTTGAAGATCTAGAATTTTCTATCTTACAAGAAGGACAGTCTTCTATATCCATGTCTTGTTCTTCGTTACATTTGGTCATTTCGCTGTAGTCTTTTGTTAAAGTTGAACTACTACTTCGACAACACGTCGAGCATTCTTCATTGGAATACTGATTACTCTCCCCGTAGGACCTGACCATACTATTGTCGTATGAACCTGGACTTACTGCGCATTTCATACAAGAATCTTCGGCGTCCGTATGATCCTAAATAAATACAAAATAGGTATTGTTGAAAATATATAATGATGGAGATGGTTTTCATAAGGCAACCGAAAAGAACGCAAAAAATGATAAGAGTAATCGATCATCGATGGCAGTATATGCCATGTATGAATTTAAATGAGATAGAAATACATAGATAAAAACAGATGAGAATAATTCGTAATATTTCTCCCAAATGTCGTAGGCATATACGTAGGTGTGTGTGTTTATAAGTATGCGTGTGAATTATCAACTTGAAATTAAATAAATTTTATGATATTAAGGAGAAAAACCCATTAAATTTACTAACCTGAAAATTCAATTCAGTGTAAATGGCGCTCGATGCGTAAGGTTCCGGTTGTAACCTCCTATGATCTTCTTCAGATATGGGGTTAAGGACATTCGTATGCTGTGGAAGACTGTACTCGGCTTCGATAGCCATAGTTCCTATAGTGTGCCCACCTATAAAAAAAACTGTTTTCTAAATCCATTCAAGAGGAGATGAAACATCGCCAACAATTATTTACACTCACCGTGTAAAAGGCTTTGGTGGCAATTCAAAATTTCTATACTAGGTTCAGTTGTGCCTTCAAATACAGGTCTTTCTCTGAGCCAAACTGGCTCTTTGCCCAACAAACATTGCTGAGCGTTCGCTATTGCCGTTCCTGTAAAATATTTGGCGCTTGAAAATCAAACTTAATCAGCCATAAAATATCAAACACGAAATCTGCGCAATGTTACCAGTTGGATTTTGATTCTTTCTTTGTTTGGAATGACGTCTTCTTATGTAAACAATAACGCCGGCGCCGGCGAGTATTAACACTAACAATGTTAAGCTCAGTGCTAAAAGCCAGGTTTCTTGGAACATTGACATTATTGCTTTGTCGGTGGCGGGTTCCGTTCTGAAACAAAATATTTAGATTTCGAGTTGAAATCTTGCAGTAATGCGCTTCGTAATAACATGATGCAGCAATAACTTACTGTACGTAATGCCGCTGAGACTGAGTGGGTAGCATATGAATGTGGGTGGGAGGGCTGAAGGGTCCGTGACCACGACGGGTCACAGCGGCGGCGCGGGCGCTGTACCGGCCCCCGGTCCTTAACGAGCTCGCCTCAGCAGCACGAGTGCGGGGACCCAATGACATTTGACCCACAACACGACCACCTGTCGATCCGCCTACACGAACTTCAATCTACAAGAAAAAGTAATCTAAAGACATAGAAGAAAAATGATACAATTTTTGAAATAAAAATACTAACCAAATATCCCGAAAGTTCACCATTCCAAGCGTACACAGGGGGCGGGTCCCATCTAATCCAAGCCGACGTCGCATTTATCACTCCAGCCGTTACGCTCTGTGGAGGCTCGGTCGGAACTGTGTGCGATATAGATGCAAATGTAATCATTAGTACGTCCCATTTCCGAGGATGAAATGGTTTTAAAAATTCACTCACCGTCTTCCTGTGTGAATCCCGTTCTCAAATTGGAAGGTTTACCTAACAGTAATTTATAAAATGGCATCAAGAATATATCATACTGAGCATAAGGCAATAAACCCGTTAGGACGTGACTAGACGATCCACTATTATGCACAGTGGTCATTGTAAAATTTTCATATTTTCTAAATTCTATTAAACTATCCATGTTTGTTTCGTTGGAATGTTGTACGTTTTGTAAATCTAAATGTTTCTTATTTACTGAAGTTCCGTTAAACCATATCTTAACACCTTCTAAATATTCGTTGTAATCTGTCATGACCTAAAAAGAAGTAGCATGTTTAAATTTATTATCAATTTTATAATCTGTACTAATACGGATACTTTATTTACTCACGTCCCACACTATTTTGAGAGTGGTCGCCGATATTCCTTCTACTCTTTTTAACGATAAAACATCCTGTTGCAAATATCGACGAGCTTGTACCAATTCGTATTGCGTCATCGGCGGATAGTTTTGGGGTTTGCTTAGTTCTGGGTATTGCGATGACGTTTCTAGATCGCCTGTGAAAGCATTGGCTTCTCTTCTTAGAACCTGTAATGATGTGGGGATAAAAATGCGAAACAAAGGCAGTAAAGTGATGAGAGGGTTTATAAAAAGTGTACCTGCAAAGTAGCTGTGTGCAAAGCACTCCCCGCCGCACTCAAAGCGACACATGTCAACCTTCCCGCGTGCTGAGTCATAACTCGATTCAGATATAGAGAACTCGAACCGTGACTTGCTTTTGGAAACACTAGTTCCTGTGTGAAAAACAAATGCAATAAAACTTGCTTTGCACGAGCGTGCCGTGATAGCAGCACGTAATGTTATGAGTTATTGTAAAAGTTAAATAGGTATTCTAATGAGGTTTAGAAATGTAGTCGATACTATCCCTTTAGTTAAAGTGTATATTTTTATATTTCGTTTGTAGATTGTGTGCACATAATTTACAAGAAAATATTTCATATTAATAACATGACATAATTTAATTATTATAATCTTACTTGTGATCCCTCCATAGTCCAAAACACAATTGGCTTTGGTATGCCGTCGGCTTCGCATGGAAAGGAAACGGCTTCACCCTCCCATGCTGTTTGATCCGACGGCACGCGTATAAAATGAGGTAACGCTAAAAATGAATTCCACTATCAATAAATCTTTCTTTTATATGCCTCGAATCCACGTTTATAAAAAAAATCTGCACAAAGTTTAAATAAGACAATATCTTATCAACTTTACAAACGTCAAAAGAAATTTACTTATCAAAAGTGACAAAAAATGTCTTATTCGTGACAAATATTTTCAATAATGGCAAAATTAAACTCAAAATCCATGACAATGTAACTTACAGTGAATAGTAAGTATTGCACTAGCCGAACTCGTTCCCGCTTGACTTTCAGCTCTACAAGTATAGACTCCGGCATCGTTGGCCACCACCTTATCTATCCTAAGAGATCCCCGACGAATAATCGCCTTCGGTGACAAAACACCAGTATCACGAGACCACGTAACTGACACATCTGATTCCGGTGACGCCTATAAAAGAATGAAAGTTATTACCACTGTAAACAAACATGCAACATAATACAAGGAATCAGTATCTTACCTGGCAGTGAAACTCGATGTTCTGCCCTATTAAGGCCGTTATATTATTAGGTTTCACTAGAAAATGTGGTCTGCGTAAGACGAGAAGTGTCGCAGGACGTGATTGCCTTTCCCCTGCCACATTTGACGCCGTACATCGATATACTCCGCTGTCTGATGGAAGACTTTCCAGAAATTTCAAGTGACCTCCATCTACTATTGTTATCCTAAAAAGTAAAAATATATTCTTCATTTAATATACAGACCGTGATCGAAAACTAAGTCACGCTATAGCCACGGCGATTACTTAACAACGTGACATATTTTTTGTTTCTGTCACGGTGTTTGTAAGCCCTGAGACTATTGCTTGTCTTAGTTCTCGATCATGATTTTTATATACGCCGTATCAAGAACAAAGTATACGACTTTCTTTTAAAAAATTAAAAAAACATTAAAACCATTTTGAAAATATTCCCCATAAAAATATCGAGAAAATTTAATACATAATTTTTATCAACATTACGAGGAAATATTATACCTTCCATTTACTTCTATATCTAACGTATGTCCATCTTTAGTCCAATGGACCGACGGATCGGGCACGCCTTTAGGTGATGAGCATTCCAATAGCGCCGGTTCTCCGCTAGCAACTTTGATGTCACGAGGTTCCGTTCTGAATTCATCTCGCAGGACTGAAATAGAAACTTTGGATACTAAAATGCTCCGGGCTGCTGTTACATGCGTTAATTAAAATTTAAATATCCGCTGCATTATACATGCATATTCAAGTAATAGCTTTAATTAAGACACACATTTTTGTGGTTATTACTAATTTTGTTATCTTTTAGATAACGGTTTAATTTATTCCATAAAGGTTACCATGCTATGTATAAGTTACAACAATATAATGTGCTCATGCACATTGCACATACATTTTTACATATACGAGAGTTCTATTGCGTTATGGAAAATGACTATATGTAGAGTAAAAGAGTTTCTCATAAATTTTAATAATCATCTGAAATTATTATTGTAACAATAAGAATGTTGGAAATATACCAGTGCTCATACAAACAAAAGAGAATCTACTAGTTCAACGTACGGCTCGCTAATGGTCGCCATGACAACCGAAACATCAGACGCATGCAGTTAATCAAACGTAAAAACAAATTACCAACCGGCGATAGTGAGTGTGGCATTCTTGCTAACCGCTTCCCCAACTGAATTGCGAGCCACGCACCAGTAGACACCCTCGTCGTTCTCCTTCTTTCCACGCATAACCCTACAATTTGCCACAATTAATCTCGAAATGTACTAGAAATAAATCTAGCACTCGCAATGGCTATTACTGAAACATCCAATGAATTTCAAACGACGGTGGCGGGTGGCAGCCGGATATTATAACATTCTTTATGGCATCTAAACCATATTTATATGTTAAACATATTTATAGTTGGTACCATAAATATGAATATGTTTTCAAGTCGTGCTTATGACATAAGGATATTATTTATTCACGTATCATAGTAGAAGTCGTTAAGCGGTCAGGAATTCTGTCCGACGATGTGGAAGCATTTCTATTGTCCGTGTTTATAATATCGCCAAGTTACTAATATGTTTAACATATACACTTTTACATAAATATTGACATGAGATTATATAAAATATATTTTCAAAAGAGTTTTATCAAAGCTAAACTCTTATTAAAATAATTTATTTGGTGTTTTTAGTTAGATCCCTACGTACGGATAAACGCACATATACTACATTAATGCTTATTATTAAAAACACATGATTAAGTCATTATCATCATCACAGCAGGGCAGCATGAGGATATTAAGTTTTTAAGATGCATTAATTTCTTCCCAAATGATACTCCATATTTGTACTTATCATCAGGTACGGTATTGTCACTTTATATTCCCAGTTTAAATGTAAGTTGCATACTGCCGAAGATTTTCCTCCTCATCCGTAATTACAAAGGCGGATTATAAAAAATAATAATCTATTTAAAAATTACAACGATCCGATTTTAGAAAGGCCGGTAACTCATAAATTAGGTACGGTCAAAAGTACGCAAAATGTTTTTCTGAACTTTTTATATACAAATAGTGTAAATATAATAAAATTAAAAATATAAAACAAATAAAAATAAAACCATTTCGCTCGTCTCCAAAATATAGTTGACATTTCACTTATTGAAATCACTTATTTTAATCCGGCGGCAGATTAATGTTCAAATATAAATATGTACTCATTTATTTCCTAAATATTCCATTAATTAGTTTTAGACCTATTCAAATTTCAATACATGGGCCTTTAAATATTAAAATTTTAGTTATTCGTTTTATTATTTATATGTTTAGTTGATAATTACCTAAGGAATAAAAGTCCATCTTCAAGCAGCACTCTATGCGGGTGATCATTTGGTGCTAGCGGCACTCCATCTTTGTACCATTGGATTGTAGGCTTGGGCTTTCCTTCGGACACGCACCGTAGGGTCGCAGGTTCACTTCTTCCCACTACCGTGTCAGCAGGATGTTCTTTTATACGCGGCGCGCGACTTTGAGCTTTACAAAACGAATTTATTTTTAACAAGAATAAAATCTAATAAGATTGCACAAACAAAAACACGAAAATTAAATTGCGCTGCAGAAAAAATAAAGTTTTAAAACTAAAACATCAACAACAGTGAACTTCACACACACAATACTAAACCCTATAAATTATTGCTGGATTAAACAGCTCTATTCGAATGAAAACAAATTAAACAAAACACTGCCGCAGAACAGCGCAAAGCCGCGCTTTAAAAAATCTCAAGCGTCTTAACAAGCTCTTATCTCTGTCAATATTTTTTCCCACTTACCTTTTGTTACACAGGGCAACAACAAAAGATGCAAAAGCACCACACTCTTGAACTGGTTCCACTCACGTTTATCTGTTCTAATTGGCCCGGCGACCATGCTTGACACTACTGATAAACCCCACTGCACATGCACACCATCATACAATTGAAGCACTTGTGAAAACTTCTCATACTGAGGATAACATTCGTCGGATAGTTTACGTCGACATCGCGATGTGTTCGGAGCGCGAAGCGACACAACCTCCGCCTTCTGTGTCCTTGGGGTTACTGGTCCCCCCACTCTAGATGTCATTTCGCGCCGACTCAGTAACACTCGAGCTTTTGCATAGCTTGATGATAATGATTTTGGGCGGCTTTGATGCATTGTCTACGTTCTTTAATTACTGTCTCGCGTTTTTTTTTGTTTTTGTTAGTTTTATCTTGTTTGTTGTAATAAGGTTGTAATTATTTTTTGTTTATAATAATAATGATGCGCTTAATCGCTTTGTTTTTGTTTGTTTCGTAGTAAAATATTCTCTGTAACAGTGATTTTAAGTTTGTGTCTCTTAGGTAGAAAACAACTAAATTTTAAGAAAATTTTGTGTCTTAATAACATTAAAGAGATCAACCGCTGCGCTTCGTGTCTCGGTTATTTTTTAGAAATCCATCATCAGCCAATATATATTAGCCACGGGCTTTCTTAAGTGCTGAAAAGGGTCAGGTCTTAGTCCACAACGCTTGCCAAGAGCGGGTAGGCGGTTGGTGTGTTAAAATTATTTTTAATTTTTTTTTTCAGCTGACGCGGGAAAATGGCAACACCGCAACTGATGGGTGCAGTGCGGTCTAGATAGAGTAACCATATCGGTATATATTATTTACTACACAAAACTACTCTTTTTTTTTCTAGTTCACCTTAGCGGTTCTAGCAAACGAAGTTGTAGAAAGAAAAACCAAGCACAAAAATCATTGATAGCACCACACGTCTGTTTGCTTTGCTCATTCCATTCGCTGCAATTAGAAGGCCCCGAAATTAAATAAAACAGTGACAATACCACGTAAGGCCAGATTGGCGTTATCACGGCTTTAGGATTCAACACGCGCGCCTCCGAACGTGTCAATTGGGATGCTGGGAACATGCGAGTCACGTACTTTGTTAGCTAACTGTTCCGCGGCGGAACCACAGAGTCACTCTGATGAGGGCAACTAGATACGGATAATGTCGGCATATGTGACACTTTCCTTGGCTTTTTATGAATACGGTAGTTGTTTTGTTGTGTTTGAGAGTTGCACTGGATTTTATTGTATATGAATGTTGTTGTTCTTTCTTTTGCAGTTTAATCAGGCAGTTTAATTATTATGGGGTGGGTTTGTGAAGCGTTTTAAAAAAAATACTTTTAAACAACCTTTAAAGCAAAGTTTATTTAGATATAGTAAATAGTACAAAATAATACTAGTGCCCACAACGAAGTCTAGAACCGGTCTAAACTACAAGCCAATAATTTTGTATGAAAATGAAATATGATGCGACTAATATTCAATTTATCGGAAAAGTACCGAACAAACGTAAGCGTTTTAATTATTATATGCAACGGGGCAATTGGTATTATAACAACCCCCTCCTTAAGATTGATCATTCCAGATTAAGGGATGATCAATGTTAGAACAATAAAATATTAAACTTTGTTGTGAGCTTACAAAACTAATATTAAGAATATATTAATTATTGAATATGAAAAATTTAATATAATATAGAAGAGTACTTAACTAAAATACAATAGTAGAATATTAAAAGATTTACGATACAATATTTCTTCTTAGATTTGGTAATGAACTAGTAGCTAATGTATATTTATTGTCTGTTTGTTCATCAGCTGATGATTCGGATGTAAAATCCACTGAAGTTATGTTCTGTAGCTGAGGAGCTGCTTGTTTGTGGTTAGTGTAGTTTTTATTATAAATTTTTATGCAGCATCCAGATCTCTTAGGGCAAACAAATCTTCTGGCTTTGTACAAAAAGTATAATAAGGTGGCAATAGAAATAAAATAAGTGAGCGATAAGTAATGAGTTGAATATCTTTCTAAGTGTGATGGCTCTGAGATTTTTTTGATTTCTTTCTCAAAGTCATCTAAATGGATGCTGGCTTTTAAGAGTGAGTCAAGATTATTTAGTTCATTTAATTTGACAAACGGTATATGGGATTTATTGAAACTTTGATAGTCACAGCAATCATTTATAATATTAAAATTGGAAATAGACTTTGAAATGTTAGATGAAATAGAGTCACTTGGAGTAAAAGTTAAGGTTTTATAGTATGCTATACAAGTTTTTGGTATGTGTAATATCCCGGAGCCAAATAAAATTTCATCGGAATTAATGATATCACCCTTGCATATTATGTGACATTTTGCTGGATCGGATTGTACAAATATCCAGCGATTATTTGAGATTTTCTGGAAAACATCGATAGTTCCCCGTAGAATTCGCGTTTCACATGTTTTTGGTAGTTTAAGAGCAACCTCCGTTAATAACGTAGTTTCACACGTAGGGTTAGCAATGGTTGAATACACATTTGCCAAAGGACACACAAAACACTTATTTTTTATTTCCTTGCACTCACTGACACTC
The DNA here is from genome assembly GCA_030295005.1 of Cephonodes hylas. Lineage (NCBI taxonomy): Eukaryota > Metazoa > Arthropoda > Insecta > Lepidoptera > Sphingidae > Cephonodes > Cephonodes hylas. Next base: position 7,626,929 of record AP025372.1, on the reverse strand, counting down.
GCGAGTTGTGAGTAAAATAATCTGTCTAAGGTTATTGCCAGATATTTGTAATTGGGTGCTAAAAGTACATAAGTATCAGGGCTATTAATATCTAAAGGAATAGGAAATGGGATGTTCTGATAAAGTGTGTAGATTTGTGGAAGGACTAATGGAATTTTTAATACAACAATTAATTTATTATCGTGAAAATAGCATATAATGTCACTTATGGTTATAATTTCATTAACATTATCCAATGACAATGACGTAGGTAGCTCGGAATGCTTAGGTAGATAATTCATATGTAACTCGAGCTCCTTATACAACTGCGTTGGACTGAGTACAGTCGGGTGCAGAATGTTCATTTTGCTGAATAATATTGCATTATTTATGTCGTCTATATCAAAGGATAATGTCAAAACTATACTCTCTATGGAGTTTAACAAAATAGATAACTGGGATTTTAATTCTAATTTATCATTACTTTGACTTAATTTTTCAAAAGCATTTTGAATGAGCTCAAGGTTGGTGTTCAAACGATGTTCATTTTGTTTCACTTTAGACATAGTATTATTAAATGTAGAAATCGTTGATTTAATGACGTGAATGTTATCGCGCATAAGTAATGTTAGTTCTTTTTCGTCTGACTGTACTCTGTTTATAGCGTCGGTAAACATATTAGCATCATTGACATCAAGGGTTCCGAAGAATGTTTTTAATAAAGAGCCGCCGGCATCAATCAGACCGCGTTTAGAGCGTTTGTTTTCTTTAATTTGTGTCAAATATGAAATGGAGGAATATTTTTTTATATTATTATTATGTTGTGCTCTAAGAGAGCTTAAGGAGTTAAAGCATTCGTTTTTGATTTTATGAGACTGAGTTGAATTACAATATTTATTAACACGTTCGAATAAAATTTCGACCTCGCTTAGATGTGGTTCTATATGACTTAAATCTATCGAAGTAACTATATTCCAATTATCATTTGTAAACTTTAAATCTAGTAACTTATCAAAATATATGCCAGGATTTCCGATTAATTTAGAGATGAACTCGTAACCGGAGACAGTTGTCAGGAACCTGAGGACAAAATGAATACGAGATGTACTTAACTTACAGCGAGTTTGATTTCATCATAGTGATGTCGAACGTATTTCTTTCCTATTTGAATTGTGACAGTGTGGTTTCCGTTGATTTTAATTATTTTATACGGACCTTTCCACACTGGTGATAGCGCCTTATTTTGTTTGTGATGACAGCGGATATAAACGAAATCGCCGATATTATAAGTTATAGGCCGAGTATGCGCGTCATAATATTTTTTAGAGTGTTCTTTAGAGTTATTTATATTTTGTATAGCCTTTTGGCGACTATAATATAATCGGTGATTTAAGGCTCGTACGTAGTCCGTATAGGTATTGTTTTCAAGATTATCGATGGACTTTGGAATATATGGTTTATGACCAAACATCAGTTCAAGAGGAGGAAAACCCGTGGTTGTATGTGTAGCCGAGTTATAAGCTAACATTGCAGTATTGAGATATAAGTCCCAAGTATGTGTGTTATCATCTATGTATGAGCGTAAATATTCCTTTAAGGTGGAATGACTTCTCTCTAATGCTCCGCAGGTCTGTGGATGATATGGAGAGGCATATATGTGTTTAATGCCGAATAATCTCTCTAACTGTTTAAAGACATCCGAGCAAAAATTTGTACCTTGGTCCGTGACAATGTTTCGCGGTATGCCGATATGTGAAATAAAATGCACAAGGCGTTGTGCTGTTTCTTGAGCGGAACAAGTTTGCATAGGATATGCTTGGCTATATTTTGTTAAGTCGTCTTGAAGTGTTAGAATGAACTTATAATTATTTATTCTAGTTTCCGGCAATGGACCTACAATATCAAGATAAAGTTTTTCGTTTGGTCGTGTTGCTGTTGAAGTAATTATCATCGGAGCTTTATTAGTGTGACGCAGAGGTTTGTTGATTTGGCAAGACTTACAGCTCTTAACGTAGTTTTCGATGTCTGTGCGCATATTTTTCCACCAATATTGGGATTTTAACCGATCGTACATTCGTGAAATGCCTGGGTGTCCAGCAGAAGGCGAATCATGATTGTCTTTTAGTATTCGGGGAATTTCTGCTGGGGTTGGAAATAGTATGTTATTATGGTATATATGGATTTTTATTCCCGTCTTATGGAAAAGAAAACTCAATATATTGTAAATTTTTGTAAATGAAATTTTAGTAAATGGATCTTGGAAATCGGAAATTGCAAATTCTTTTTCTTCTGAATACCAAGTAGTAATCATGTCCCGATAGTCTCTTAACATGTTGAATATATCTTTATACGTCATTTCGTCGTAATGATGAACACGTAAAAATAAATGTGTGAATATATGTTTTTCATTTGAGGTACTTTGAAATGTATATAACTCACGTTCTACATTTCGTATGTCGGGTAAGTTTTCATCAAATTTGGACATTTCTAAGATTTCTGAGCAGTAAGGGATTGAGTCATCTAAATCGATAGCAGAAGGGTAAGTAATCATTTTAATTTTCGTTTTTAATAAGGATTCATTATGTTCTTCAATTGAGGTATCGTAGGATATTTGTTGTTGACTAATTTGTAAATATTTTTCGTATGTTTCAGAACTGGAAGGAGCATCGGGATCGACGGTGAGGATCGGGTTACGGGATAAGGCGTCAGCGTTGCAGTTTGTTTTACCCTTTTTATATACGATTTCATAATCGAATTCTTCAAGTTTAAGACGCCAGCGAACTAATTTAGAACTAGGGTCTTTACAGTTGAATAACCACTGTAAGGGTTTGTGGTCGGTAACTATTTGAAATTTCCGGCCATACAAATATGGTCGAAAAACTTTTGTGCCGAATATTATTGCTAGACATTCTTTTTCAGTAGTCGAGTAATTTCCTTCGGCTTTATTTAGTGTTCGCGATGCATAGGCGATAGGAAGATCTTTATTGATTTCGCCTTGGGAAAGTATAGCTGAAATGGCATAATTAGAGGCGTCAGTCGTGAGTATAAATGGTTTCGTGAAATCAGGGTATTGGAGAATTGGTGCCGTCGTAATTTTGTGTTTTAAGGTTTGAAACGCTGTTTCCTGTTCAGTAAGCCATTTAAAATTGGTATCCTTTTTTAAGAGACTAGTTAATGGTTTAGTTATGTGAGAAAAATTGTCAATAAAGCGGCGATAATAACCCACTAGTCCTAGGAAGGACTTTATATCGCGAGGGCTTTTTGGAACTGGAAATTTTTGAACACACTCAACCTTTTTTGGATCGGGTTTGACACCTTTATCGGATATCACATGACCAAGATATTGTACTTCTTTGCGTAGAAATTCACTTTTGTCTGGCTGTAATTTTAAATTATGTTCCCGCAATTTTTTAAAGATTAATTTTAATTTTGACATATGAGACTGTAAATCATGGCCAAAACAAACAATATCGTCCAGATACGTAAAACAATGAATACCTTGTAATCCAGAGAGTACAATATTCATGAGTCTCTGGAAGGTAGAGGGTGCGTTTTTAAGGCCAAATGGCATACGATTGAATTGATAGTGTCCGGGTTGTCCAGAAACACCTGGCACACTGAATGCTGTCTTTTCAGCGTCGGACTCTTTGGTTTCGACTTGGTGGAAAGAAGAGGCTAAATCTAAGGTCGAGAAATATTTACTGTGTCCTAGTTGATCTAGTATATCCGTAATATTCGGTATAGGATAAGCGTCGCCAATAGTCACCTCGTTGAGTTTCCTGTAATCAATGACTATACGCCACTTAGGTTTACCCGAAGCGTCTTGTTTTTTTGGTACGACCCATATAGGTGCTGACCACGGAGAGACAGAAGGACTGATTATGCCTTGATCTAACATATTTTTAATTTGTCGATTAACCTCATCTTTATGGCATTCTGGGAAACGGTAGCTTTTGACATGGATAGGTTTCTCAGAGGTTGTTCGGATTTCGTGTTGGATAGTTTTAGTGGCCGTTAAAACATCTCCTTCTAAATAAAATATATCGTTGAACTCTGAACATAGTTGACGGAGGCTAGATTCCTCCTCGTTGTTTAAATGTTCGCATCTTAGCGCACTTTGTACACGTTTTTCGTGGTCCATATCTGACATATTAGTATAGAGGCAAGGAAATGTTTCGACTGAAGGGTCGGGAGGCATAGATACATTTTGGGAATTTGATTCTAAAACATAGGAAACTGGTTCAAGGGTCAATTTTACATGATGTAGGATAACTTTGTCTTCGGAAGTATTTAAAACTGATATATTAATTTTACTATTTGATTTTACGCGAGTGAGACATTTTGAAAAATAAAGATTTGGATATTCTTTTAGTTTAGTTGTTAATATTAAGCCTTCTTTTATCTCGGGATTTGTAACTGCACACTCAATCATCATCTCATTACGGCCTGGTATAACATAAATTGGTTCAGTGTTTAAATCAAAACAAATGGTTGAAGTGTTTGACAACTGTAACTGAGACTTTGTGTATGATATAGAGGCGTTATGATTTACTAGGAAGTTATTACCAATAATGCCGTCAAAGTCGAGATTGACTTTGTCTACAGCATGAAAATGGAAGGGTAAATCGACGTTTTCATGAATGATAGACAACGTAAACTTGCCCTTCGTTTCAGCGTATGAATTTAGATCATTAATACCCTTGAATTTTATAATAACCGAAGTATCTAATGTAGGAATTTCTGACAGACTGGAAATTTTTATAAGGGATATAGAACTGCCTGTGTCTATAAGAAATTTTAAAGGATTTTTGGAGTGAGACGTCTTAACTGTAATAAACGGCAACGGAATTTTATTATTCTGCGATATATCATAAATCATGGGACAATCTTCGGAATTTTGGCTAAATTGACTGATTAAATTTTTTTTTTGGGTATTAGTGGAGTTAGTAGATTTAGCATTTTTTTTGTGTTCATTTAGAGTTTGGTTACTTTCGTCGCCAATGGGATATTTGTCCGATATGGAAGACGATGAAAGCTCATTTGCGTTGCCAGTGGGCTTAAATGCCGAATTAGAAGACAACGACTTAGATTCAGTGGATTTAGTACATTTAGATTTAATAGATATAGGAATTTTAGATTTAGTAGAATTAATAGAATTAGTAGAATTAGTAGAATTAGTAGAATTAGTAGAATTAGTAGAATTAGTAGAATTAGTAGAATTAGTATTTTTAATCATATTTTTAGTGCCTTGACAATGGGTCTCAAGTGGGCACTTACAAGTGAGCCCAGAATTTAGTTTAAATGATTATTAAATTCTATTTCCTGTACGTAAGGCGGTGTCGATGTTTCGGGTGTCGCTTCAATGCAATGTTGTTGTTGATATGGTGGTTGTGGATTTATTTGGTTGCGCCGAAAGTTGTTAAATTGTCGCTTACGGCATTCCGAAATATCGTGACCAATGTTTTTACAGTATCTACAAATAACTGCGTTTGGGTCAGGTTTCGATGGCGGCGTGTAGCGTTGCAAACGCGGCTGTTCGCGCGGTCGAATATCATTACGCCTTTTATTAAAACATTCCGACTCCGAATGCCCCGATTTATTACAAAGTTTACAGTGTTTCATTTTAATTTGAGGTAGTGAATTTTTTTGCATATTTAAAATTTTTTCTTCTTCTATTGCGATATTAATCGCAGCATTCAGAGTTTTCGGATCCCGACATCTCACAACATTGCTAATGTTTGTTTGGAGCCCCAACGTAAACGTGTATAAGGCTAGGTCCTCTGTCATTGCAATACGACCCGGTAATTCTTTTTTTAAAGTGTCGGAGTTATGAATTTCGGCTTGAAGAGATGTGAGGCATGTCTCCAATCGCAAAACGAATTGAGCGACACTTTCATGAGGTTGTTGTTTGCTCGACTGTAATTCTAAAAGCAAATGGTTGTAATGTTTCCTCTCACTGAAATTTTGTTTGAGAAAGTCTTTAAGTTCGTCAAAGCTTTCGAACACTCTGTTTGAACATGCAATCTGAGCCTTTCCGCTCAATTTTGATATGATGAATTTTAGTAATAATTCTTTTTGGGAGTGTGACGCAAGATTTAATGCGTTTTTGCAGTTAGTGAGGAAAGCGGGTAGTATATCACGTTCCCCACTGTAGTTACCAATAAAATCGCATAAGATTTTGATTGGGTATTGTTCGGAGAGGAGAGGAGAGGTTTTGTCTTCACCTTTGGACATATTGGTAACAGGAAGGATAATCTATTAAGTTAAGATATAAGTATTAATAAAAAAAAAGGTATTAGTTATATTATCTAACGTAAGATAGAAAAATGGCAATAACTGAAAACAGATTAGGTTACTCACAGTATCAACACGTGTTGGAACAGCATGCCGTGGAGCGGTGACTTTGATGACACGAAGCTGGGAAGATGGACGAGGTCTCGTGACCTCGTTCGTATGACCGTGATGTTGATGAGGATGGCTGTCCCTTTTGGGTCTGATGCAGGGCGGAGCGTCGGAGCGGCGGATCAGCGGTAGACAGAGTTTGATGTCTAGTCGTAGAGCTCGATGCGACAACAGCGTATAGGACGATGATATGGCAACAGAATATAGAGTTCGTGAAACTAATTCACTGCACTTCAGTTTTTTAGTCTTTGACGATTTTTAGTGAATATCACAATTTGGCAAACAAAGAGACGCGGCGTGTGGGCACTTTAAATTATACGTAATTCTGCCAAATTTCCTTGTGATATCCCACTTCTGACACCACTATTATGGGGTGGGTTTGTGAAGCGTTTTAAAAAAAATACTTTTAAACAACCTTTAAAGCAAAGTTTATTTAGATATAGTAAATAGTACAAAATAATACTAGTGCCCACAACGAAGTCTAGAACCGGTCTAAACTACAAGCCAATAATTTTGTATGAAAATGAAATATGATGCGACTAATATTCAATTTATCGGAAAAGTACCGAACAAACGTAAGCGTTTTAATTATTATATGCAACGGGGCAATTGGTATTATAACAGTACAACACCCCGATATTAAATTTTTGTTTAATAATCTATTGATACGCCGAGTTTTAGCTCATATGTAAATAAAAGTATTTCCCTTCACTATTTTTAAAGAATAGAAACGTTATGGAATGCCTTAGGGATAACGTCCACCTATACAAACTTTGTATAATGTGTAAGTAAATAAATTAAGGCGAGCAAAGCCAAAGTTAAAAGATTATTGTCGTCTTATTATAAATCCCAAATATTAGACAAATCTTGTGAAGATTAAAATTTAATATCGAATATACAATATGAAGCGGTGAGTTAAGTAACATCAGAGATAAACATTTTTACGTCTATTTAGAGTCCTTAAACATGTTGAAATTCATATCATCATACGACATCTCTTTTTGCTCCCACATAAATAGCATAACAAGTCAATATCATCATCACTGAATGTAATAAAACGAAAGGATACAAATATGTTGCATCCGTCCTTCTATTTATTGATGTTTGATCCGGGACCGTTCAATTTGTTTATACATCCGCATCGACCCTCGCTCACTACGTAATCAACCTATCGGTACAAAGGAGGCGCCCAACATTAACTCTATTCTGCTAAAATATTCATTAAGTGTAGTTCGGAGATTAGCTTAAGATAAACTTAAGATCCCTATTTTACGCCCTTAAGAGTCTGTCGAAAACTTCAATCTGTTGTTGTAAAATTAACAAGGCCTAAAGTAGACCCAATTTAGAGTAATTTGGTATTTCTAAGAGAATTTTCGCAAGTGCCTTAGTGAGGGCAGAATGAATTTTTAAACCATTTTATTGTATTTGTAAAGTAAATTTGAAAGCTTTAGATCTCGACTTAATACACGGTATAAAATTTTGCCTTCATTTTCAGGTAAGGTTTATCGCGCGAAAATTAGCCTCGTAGGATTAATGTGAGTCACTTTCAGAGTTTAAAAATAGTCTGTTAGAACAAAACTTTTTGAAATGTGATAAATTTTATTTTTAATGTGGTTGTTGCACAATTTTATCTTGCTTTTTCTCCTATAATATAAATTAAAATAATTAGCTTATTTGTTACTTTTAGATTAAACTGCCGATTCAAACTTTGGTGGATTTAATTTTACAGATATATTCCATGGTTAGGTTACTATGCGACGCATATATTTGTCAATATTTTTAACTTCTTTCATTGAGGTAGGTTTTTTATTTCTTAAAAAAATGTGGAAAAAAAATGTCATTAATCTAGGTCTAGGAATCGGCCTCAGGCCCGCCTCATACAACCTACGTACGATACATAATTCTTTCATTTAAAAATAATCGACTCCCCAATAAAAATAAAACTTCTTTCAGAAGTTACTGGCCAGCTGTATAAAGTACAGTACCACCCGCAACCGTCAGCTAATCGATAGTTCATGTATATCGTAAAATAAACCACTTCCTATTTATTCTCTCGCATTGGGCATCCAAGCGTTGAATGCCGCTCACGTACCGCGGACTCAAAGTCTTGTCAGGTGAGGCGATACAGATCATAGGCACGTGCCCACAGCTCGATCGAGATAAAGACATGGAGCATTGTGCAATTTACACTAGAACATTGAGAATGACGGCTTGTTGTTAATGCGTTTGTGGACTGCTTCTGCACGCGTGTCTGCTTGGGTAATAAGGGTTTATAGAAGTTATGAATGAATAGGAATGGAGTTGTAGTTTCTTCTTTATTAAATAACTGATTTTATAAAGTCACGTGAATATTTTCCAGTAGTGTAAGAAAATTTCAGGCTAAATGCTCTAGTAAGTAAGAAGCTCTCTGTTTTTTTTTTTTTAATTTTGATTTAAAGTTTATTTTAACATAAAGTTTATGTAGTTTATGTGATTGAGTTTATGTTTTATAGAAATATAGTTTATAAAATAGTTATTATATAGGACTCAATATTAATACATAAATCAATTTTATTATGTTTAGGTATCACCGCCATTTGCAATGCTCTGTACAATTTAATATCGCACATTTATTGCTGTCCATAAAAAAATGAGAGTTGATAAATATAATAAATCGCGTTTATAGTAGCAATTATAATAGTAACCCCTTAAGATCAATGGTGGTTTTATCTCAAGTGATTTTTTCCTAGTCCTTAATGAGGCTAAGATTGTGTGAGTAATTTTTACCTATTATTTTAACGACCGGTCGACTTTCTGACGTCAACCCTTCTAGGGAAACCCCGATATTAGACGGTCGATAACGGTCACGAGGTCATACGCCTCAACTACAAACAATGGGCCGGACCATCCCACTCTGAAGCCTGTAATAAAAAAAGTTTGAAAACAAACTTATTGATTTTTGTAATTAAGAGATATTTACAAGCTCGGACTTTCTTCTGAAATTGACTAAAATATAAGGAATGATAATGTTGCAATGAAAATAATTTAATACGTCATGCTTTTTAATTTTGGTTATAACTCCTGTTACCTACTTACTTCGGTCAGATTTATCTATGTCATTCCCTAAATACGTTAATAACGTTCTAAATATAAAACTACTAGCTTCATAAAGAATAAAGGGATGAAAAATAAAAAAGTTTAAAGCTGAATAAAAATGCATCCATATAAACTGGCGGCGCTTGGTATAAATCCTCATCGGTATGAAACAAGTCGGTATCGGACAAGCGCCTCAGGGGCCACTAATTCAATCAATTGGCCTACCATAAATAAAACGGCAGACATTTTGCGATACAGACGAGGTTCCACACGTAATTGAGAAGCAAGTATACAGACGGCTCCGAGCGACAAATCAATTAAGCCCGGTACTGATAAAAAGGATGCATTAATAATTTCACTTTCAAATTAATGTGAATCTTTACGAGAGTGCTACTTTTTAAATATTTATTAACGATTGCGATATTTATTGCTTTTTTATTTCGTGAAATATTTTACTTCAAAAAATGGTTATAAATTGTAGATATGATTTCAATAAAAAATGATGAGTTTTAAATACATCTATTATTATAAATGAAACTTGGTCTAAATTGGAAAATTTAATTCAAACATTTACGTTTTTTAATTTTATTAGGACTGGTGACGAGATATGAACGCCTGTCATAACTCGATGCTCGTAAGATTGCATTACTTTTCGTTTTGTGCAACTGTTTCAAAGAGCTGCAAAAAAAATAAACTCATAATTAAATCTGTTACTATCATCAAATTCCTTTAAGAATAAAAACATATTTTGACACAATGACACTCGGCTTTAACATGAACCATTCAAGTCAGCAAGCGAAGAGTGTGTAGCCAAACAAAAACAGCACGTTACGAAAACAAACAGGAAACAAGACACCAATGTCTAAAGGGAGCTTAGGAACTAATCCCTGTTTTTGTTGAGGGTGCCTGCCGACAAATGCCACTGACAGTACATATAGTTGGAAATTAATCGTGAAAAATCTCTTGAACCGAGAGACGGGATGAAGCGACGGCGTTAAATCGCGCCACGTGCCCTGTCTATCACCGGCCTCCAGCCCTGGGCGTGTGCCAAGGGATTAGCGCTGCACATTTTATTGTGTCTGCATGATGCAGTTTTGCTAGCGAAAGTGGGGGTCTTCTCATTAGTGTAACTTCAATTCTTGTGTTTGAGCAAAATTCGAAGCAGGACTTTCGAGGTAATATTGAAAAATTTTGGATTTAAGAAATGGCTAGAAAACACAAACAAAATATAATAATAAGCAAATTGCATCACACATGCAGAAATGGGTTGCAAAGTAATTATATTAATTTTATTTCTTAAGTAACTTTATGTTTTGTGAGTCCTGTGAAAGACAAAAACGTTTTTAATTTTGAATCGAAAAAAAACAAATCGAAATTTAAAGATACATTTTATTTTTATCTTGTATTTCGCATCTCCAATAACAGCTAAAATGTTGTTAAAATAAACCACATCCATGGAACACTTTGTCCAGGGAGTTGTTATCGGGACGCCACTGCGTTGTATTATCGCAATGAACAATGAGTAACAAATTAGAGTGGACTACCGCAGGAAGTTATCTCGCCGATGCGTCACACCGGTCCCTCACTCACTGCCCCCTTATCTCGATGTCTTGAGATGACGCCAGTTTTAAAGAAACGAATTGATATTGTATTTTATGCATCCAAGAGCTAAGACGAAATGTTATTACGAAGCTATTTCTTAGGCATCATGAGAAAGTGTAGACCAGTTGCCTTCTAAATAATTTTATACACCTAATTGTATAGAAGTCGATATTTAGATTCGATACTCGCACTCTAGGGGCATCATGTAAAGTATCTACTTTTAAGAAGAATTAACTTGGAATTAAATGTACCAAAATTAAATATTCGCCACTCCGCCCACATATTCTGTTTCCTAAACCATTCTTCCATTTTCGCACAATAAATCCTTTTTGCAAGGCTATGTATCTTTTTAATAAAACCAAGCCTCCGAAGCCCTAAAGCCTTTTGTATAATTTATATTCTGAATAACACGTACTTCTCTTGGCTCTAACAGCTTTGTAAAACGAGACCGCGTTGAGTGCTTACGGAGCTCTGGAGGCGAATGAAGTTAACTACCGGCACCCTGTAAAGGATTCTGAATGCCTTGGACTCTTGCCTAGGTATATTGAATAATATAGCTTCAAACTTTCGTGTAAATTTGCTGGCTATTTCTATTAGCAATATTCTTTAGAATGGTAGAATGTTGAAAGCAATAATGTAGAGTTACAATCCCGACAGTTACAGACAGAGTTACTGTTAGTGGTATGGTTGAAAAACAAAATTTTGACAGAAAGGGTACGAAGCTACTAATTTAGAGTATGTCTTTTGGATGTTTCGAATACATAAATTAATACATAGATGTTCTTGACAAACATCAATGGGAAATAAGATGTCACTCATTCCAATTTAAAAAATAAGATTGTTTCTTTTAAAGAGTTACTACAGTATTTATTTAAATTTCCATGTTTGTTAGTATATCCCGAGGTAATTTCACTTGAATCTGTAGTTTTTGGCATTTCATAAAACGGTAAAAAGTAAATAATTCATAAAATCCTTCTTTTCAGTTTTTAGTCACTAGAACTAGAACGTCAAAGCATCTTCACTGACCTGGTTTTAAGGTCTTAAGGTGGAGTGTTATTCAAAGGGGGAACAGTTTGTATCAGACTAAAGCATACATTATTTTCTAGTTCAAACGATGTAGACAACTACGTTGATCTCGTGTGAACTATTAACCTAGTGTGAATTACATAATAAACCCATAAAATAGCAGAAGAATTTCGTTTTTTTTAATACATCATATTGAAAAATTAAAAATCCTACATAGCCAGCCCGGTATTGTTATAAAAAACGACGTCTAGACATGAAAATTTCAACATATGCAAGTCTCAAATTTCGAACAAATACTTTTAAACTAAAACAATGACTTTAAGATCGAGGTAAAACACGATATAAAAGTACTCTGTATGGTCAAAAGATATGAGAAATGGTGTCATAATGTCAGAAGTGCAGTGGCGATACAGTGAATAACAAATACTACTGAAGATATTACATAAACATTGAACACGCTTATCTGTTGCCGTAACGTCGCGTTCGCTCCCGTTTCTCTTGCGTCGTGGGTGTATTCTGTATAGCAAGCATTTATTTTATGAATATAATATTCAAGATGGTAATTAAATTCAAGTTATTGCCATGGATATAAGCATGGCTTAGTATACATATAGATAAGCGTATTTAATTGAATAATTTGTATGCACTTTGATTTAATTATTTTTAATTCTAATAGCAACAGAAACGTCTTTAATTTTGAAACTATCCCCAATTTTTGTAGTCCAATAATTACATACGAAGAGTCACCGTGAGGTAAAGATGTGAAACAAAAGACCACAGATAGGATTGAGCTACAGCCGAAATAAATGTCTTTCGAGGATAAAAGTATTATGTAACCATTTTAAGTTATATAACTCGACAGTTATTTCAATAGATAACATATGGTGCGTTTTTTATTGTGATATTAATTATTTATTGATAGAGCATTAAGATCAAAATATGCTTGTTATATTTTCGTAATCTAAAAATACCTGACATATAGGTACGTAATAACCCCGCAGAATCCCTGTACGATAAGGGAGTCCCCTAAATACACACACTTGGGACATTTGTCTCGTGTGTTATCTGGGACAAACAGTTTTTTTTTTCACAAAAGCGACAGCAAAAAATTGGCTCATTTTAAAAGCACAAAGGAACTTGGACGTCGCAAGACATTTAAAGAATTATAAAAATCTTATTTTCAAGCTGCTTTCATCCATGTAATAATTTATTGACAAAAAAAAATTATTTCTTAATTTTTACAACACCATGCTCATGATTTAAAACAACTTAAAGTCTTAGATTATATAATACTAGCTTTTGCTCGCGACTCCGTCCGCGTAGACTACAGGGTTGAGTTCAGAAGGAAAATAAGTTGTAGTCTATTTTACTTCTCAGAGTCCTATTTATGTCCATACCAAAAATCATACAATTCGGTCAAATTGTTCAAACGTAAAACCGTAACGCGTCGATCGGCGTCTTGTGCATCATTATTGCGCGCTTGATCAATATTTTAAAACTGCAATATCTTTTAAGATGCTCAGTGAAATCAAATGATGTAAAGGGCAATTTTATTTAGAATTAAATACTTGTAATGAATAACGTATTTATTTGGATAAGGATTAATATCATATTTATAAAAACACCTTCACAAATAAAACTTTATTTTAAAATAAATTTGGTTAGGCTAAAAAACGTTATAGTGAGCCAACCTTAAAAAATAGACATATGCTGTCGCGGACTTTTTTTTAGAACTTTTAAAGAGGAACATTTATCTCAAACATTATTTTAGCGAAACTTTAACCGTTTTCGCAGCGCACGCAGCGGAAGCTCACAAAAAGGAAAAAATGTACCCGATTTTGAAACATTCTTTATTGCTGCTCCGCTTCTATTCGTCGTAGCGTAATGTTATATAGCCTATAACCTTCATCGATAAATGTGCTATCTAACAGTGAAAGAATTTTTCAAATCGAACCAGTAGTTCCTGAGATCCTAGCGTTCAAACAAACAAACAAACAAACTCTTCAGCTTTATAATATTAGTATAGACTAGCTTTTGCTCGCGACTCCGTCCGCGTAGACTACAGGGGTGAGTTCAGAAGAAAAATAAGTTGTAGTCTATTTTACTTCTCAGAGTCCTATTTATGTCCATACCAAAAATCATACAATTGAGTCTAATTGTTCAAACGTGAAACCGTAACGCGTCGATCGGCGCCTTGTGCATCATTACTGCGCGCTTGATCAATATTTTAAAACTGCAATATCTTCTAAGATACCCAGTGAAATCAAGTGATGTAAAGGGCAATTTTATTTAAAATTAAATACTTGTAATGAATAACGTATTTATTTGGATAAGGATTAATATCATATTTATAAAAACACCGTCACAAATAAAACTTTATTTTAAAATAAATTTGGTTAGGATAAAAAACGTTATAGTGAGCCAACCTTAAAAAATAGACATATGCTGTCGCGGACTTTTTTTTAGAACTTTTAAAGAGGAACATTTCTCTCAAACATTATTTTAGCGAAACTTCAACCGTTTTCGCAGCGCACGCAGCGGAAGCTCACAAAAAGGAAAAAATGTCCCCGATTTTGAAACATTCTTTATTGCTGCTCCGCTCCTATTCGTCGTAGCGTGATGTTATATAGCCTATAGCCTTCCTCGATAAATGTGCTATCTAACAGTGAAAGAATTTTTCAAAACGGATCAGTAGTTCCTGAGATCCTAGCGTTCAAACAAACAAACAAACAAACAAACAAACTCTTCAGCTTTATAATATTAGTATAGATTCGAAGCGCTAAAAAACGCATGGCTTTGTCATAGATATACGTTTTTCTAATGTACGGAATAAACTAAGATCCAATTGACAACAATGCAATATAGGCTATTTAATAATACGCCAATTTTTATATTACAAAAATACACGGCTTCACCATTACTGCCATAGAACAAATACCCTGAGGTTTCAGGAAGCCATGACCTAGTCGGATAGAATTTTGGTACGAATAGTTTGGTTTGGTTGCGGTGACTGTCTTACAACACGCTGATATATGTAATTATGTCATCAAAAATATGTATTTCACATAGCAAACACTATTAACAACTTATTACTGTACTACACTTGCCATAAAGTGCCAATGTGGTCTCAAAAAGATCACGTTACTCCCAACTAATTTTGGCTCTATTATTACGACTCTGTTTAACGTTGTATGACTATTCCTTTCATCCTCCCCTCCCAATTTAAGATACCCAAAATCTACGTATACATCAGGTGTTTCGCTTTCATTACACGCATGTATATAACCATCAACTCCAACACATCATCTAAACATCTTAAAAAGCTCGTCAGGAGTTTTATACGCAAGAAACCCTCAGTCCACCCCTTTATGTAAATGTACTTAGAGATAAAAACACCTCCATCATGTTTATCATTTTTGCCGCCGTGCTGTGCAAAGATATCATAAAATTTTATGATACGAAGTCTAAATAAATGAGGGCGTAAGAGTCCGGGATTACCGTGCGTGTTTACCCTTTACCCGGGCACTGGATGAGGAGCGACTCCCTTACATCAAACAGCTGCAATAAGATACACAAAATTTTGCCCAGGATATACAGATCTGAAGTTACGATAACTTACAAAGAATATCAATGTATTGGTGATTTGTTTAAAGAGCATTTTTGTTTTGGTTTAAAGTGTAGACTTTTGATTATTGCAGTCGAAATAAATTCAAACTTTATCAGTTGTAAGTATCATATTTAAATTAGGATGGTAAGTAGAATGTAGAATTCCAGCAGTTGACATCCAATTTTTATGCAAGCCAATAAATATTTTTCTGTTTATAGAAAAAAAACTGAATCAGGGACATCTTTATTTGACACCACACTAGATATTAGCAAATTTTACATGAATAAATTGTATACAGTATATTTCTTGCTGGAAGACATTTTATTATGATATTATTTGCCAGAAAGTATTGTGTAAAATAAAAATAATCGTATCATTTACTTTAGCAAAAAACCTTCTAGATAAAACATCCTCAGATTTATACCAGTACTTAATTCACTATCATGAGAACGTTCGAGAAAGAACACGAACCGCGGAGACAATAGTTACGAAGGAAGATAAAATTAATGTTACAAGACAGGATGTGATGAGTCGGCCATTACTCACAATTGCAGCTTTATTTTATGAACTAAGGAAAAGATTTGTTCCAATTGAGGAGATAAATGTAATAGTCATGTTCAGAGGTCAGCATTGTATACATTGCGACTTTATAAGGATAAGAGAGTGGTTATACTTCAAGAAAAAAATAGAGTTAAAAAATTTGTTAATGAAAAAGTTTACGGTACGAGGTACTTGAAAGTGATCAACGAAAATAAAAATAATAGGTATAAAGCATTTTAGGCTGTCTACACGTGCGGCGTGCGATCAAGAGATCTCGTATTTAATTCTGAGTCGAGGAGATATTTATAAAGTTTTGCATAATATAAGGTTTGGGGTGTCGGCAAGTGGTCTATAAAATTTCCAAAAAATGTCAAAAAGCCTGTTTCAAAGGGCTACCTATGCCTCTATAGCTTCTACAGCGCGTGTAAAAGGTACAGAAATACACTCTCTATTAGAAGTTCACTCGTGAATGTAGGTACATGTAGCACTATGAGATGTTATGGGAATGAAAGAGAATCAGAACTACAGTTAAATACTTAGTCATTAAATGAATTCAATTAATTTAATGCGAAATATGACAAACATTTTGATTCTCACTCTACTCACTTGCACATATAAGATTTTTGGCGTCACTAGCACTCAAACTTAAATCAATGATTTTTGATCCAAATAATGTATTGGTTCACTTTGCTCTGTTTATGTAATAAAATTTCAATATGGCATTAATAGCCATTATATCGTTATAATTTATATTTCATAAATCCTGAGATATTCTATAAACACAAGGAACTAAAGCAACATTTAATATCACCGTGAAAGGTAAAGATACCTGTTTATTTTCATGATACAAAACTCCATTGTTCGGCCAGATATTACTCGATCCACCTTATGCCAACGGCTTTCATAAAACGCGGAATAGAGGCCCAACATTCTACCGGAAGAGACAGAATGGATTCGGACTAATACGTATACTCTTCGCCTACCCTCGCATAAAATAGAAAATGCCTTCAGCCGACAATTTCCGACGTCGACCCATTGTCTGGCTCGGTGCGTGCAACCCTTCCCTTACTTCCCTTATATTAAACAGACCAACATTCAAAAAGGTGTGAATCATTCGTTTAAACTCGATTTATTTCGTAAACAATGTAACCGTTGCTTTAATGGTTTGTGTTACCGGTTTTAATTATACCTTTGTTGTTCTTAATGATTCATCAAGTTGTGCATCATCTTCTTGAAGATGATAATATAAATTATACTGGACGAAATTAATTATATTCATTTATGCTCATTTACTAGACGGCCAATGAAGATAAACAAAATTTTCAGAGTCATAGATGTATAACATACAAATCTGTAAATTATTTTTTTTTGTAATTTATGTGAATGGCAGTCTATTCAAGATGTGTTATTAATAAAAAAAAATACGACAACAAAACCTACAGTACAGCTAGATTGCTTTTCACTGAATAACCCATCGCGACCTTTGATACGAGATGAACAGATTACAACGCTCATTCATACAGTCGTGATTCACAGAGCGTTCAAGTCACATCTTTTTACATTTTTAATACATGCAATACATGCAACAATGAGGACTTCCGTAGTAGTTTTGTTGCTGGTCGTGATATCGATTTCAAAGTGTGAACATTTGTTCCTGGGTGATGTGAATGGACATCGGCAGTTGATTCATCACGCAATAGCGGCATACAACGCCATACCATGGATGAAGAGAGTTAAGAACTATTTTTACAATAACGAAAATCAGAGGATAATTAGTGTAAGTCTTCTTATTTTGATACACACATTTTTAGATGAAGTGGATAAGGATTGAGGTTTTGAACGTAACATTCTACAATATGCCGTTTATCCGAGATCATGAATTTAAGTAAGAGACACAACTACGCCAGTATAAAACGAAAAATTTTCACAAATTTAATTCGCTTAGCTTCTTTGTCCCCTCCTTATGAATTTCTCATGTCAGTATCCAAGTGCAAATCAAATTGTCTGGATAGGGCAGTGCGACGATCAAATATTCAGATTGTAACCGATTGTGCTGTCCTCCATGTAGAACCGAGTACGCCTCGAAATTATTCCTTCTCTTTACTTTGTCAAATGGGTCTTGTGAAATTTAACGCGTTTCTTTGTGTAAAAAATCGTTATTGACTTTTGACGATGTTAAATATTGATGAAATATATGGTTTTGTAAGGAATTGAAAATATTTTGAGAATTATTGCTACCAAATAATAATAATTAGTTAAATACAAACACTTTCATATGCAAGCTACTTTATATACGAAAGTAAATCAATATTATACGTAATTTAAAATTAATTGTTATTCAACGGAATCGTGCCTATTTGCTTAATTGGCTGAATTGAACTACTTAAATATATAAAGCTGAATCATATAAAATACAATGCAAGTATTGGCATACCTCGTTATGAAATTGTCATTTTACACCAAAACTTAGCAAACTTGTGCACTACATAGTCTTTGACAGCTATGAGGATATTTACAACATATTTGTTACCACGACTGTTACAATTTAGAATTTAATAACGAGCTATAAACATGTAAATTTAGAAATATTGTCTTGTTTCTGTCATATGATCTGAAATCTGGTGCAGCATTTGGACAGCTTCATAAATAACGCTAAACGAACGCGACAACATGTCCTAGCTTCTAAATATGGAAATTATCGAGTGTTTAGTAATGCTGTGACGTAATTGAGTTGAGTTTGTAACTCTATTCTTGGCTATTTACATAAGTGATATTTCACTCGACCAGGAGAAGGAAGTCTTAATAAATAACTCGGCACTCCAAACAGTTATACATAGTCCTGACCACATATTAAAATACATATGTACTTTGTGCTGTTGTTTACAAGACTAAAGATCTTGGGTTTTGACGAATTCTTCTAGAGTTTTTAGAGTAAAATCTCAGTAAGCAGCAGGGAGTCTGTTGATTAGAAATAACAGTCTGTTGATTTGGAATTTATTGAAGATTTGAAACGTGTGTTACGTTAAATCATCAATGCTTATTTGAAATATGTACATGCGTGAGATATTCTTTGATACCCATCCACGTGCATTTTACCATAAAAAAATATTACAAAGTACTTTTTGGTTCACTAAATCCACTCAGTAGTGGACTAAAGCCTAGAACCTCACAGTTGTAGAGGAGGCCCGTGCCTTGCAGTTGGACGTAAATGGGCTGATGAAGAAATACAGTTACGAAACACTCATTAATACCATCATTATTTTCTCTTTCCAGGCCATCATTGTCTACGACAACCTTCACAGCAATGCGTCGGCAACAGTCACTACAGGAGGAATTGGGTTCTCATACGTCAACTTTAGGCTCAAGAGTGAACGAGGCAAAGGCTTGGACTACGATATCGGGATTTACTCATAGCTCAGTTTTAATATTACAATTATAGTGTCTTAAGAAACTTATTTTAAATTAACATTTATAAAAATACAATATATAGAGTACTGCAAATCGTTATTTTATTTTATTAGCTCACAAGTAGACAGTAGATTAAGCAGAGATTGTAATAGTTTGTTGGGCTATATATATAAATGAGAGAAGAGGCGACAAATTTATAGGATCTTTGGTAATCTTGCTAATCGTAGATCGCAGTAGAGTTTTGATATAAAATCCGTCGTCCAGAGAAACGCCCAAAACAAACAAAATAAACTAGATATTGTATTTGTTACTTTTCTTTGTATAAAACAAATTAGCAAATAATAAACCATAATCAAATACAGTACTTAACACTTTGCTAAAGATAGCAATCTCACTTACTATTTCGAAAAGTCTAAGTACATTATACATTTCAAAGAATACATGAACATCCGGCGCGTCACGTCAAGTGGTTCCTTTCTAATATTTCATAGGTATAAGGGAAAATTGTATCACCGGAAGAGCAGAGTGGGATGTGACAGCGAATCCAAATTGAAGTCGACAACATGCTTTTAGCGCGTCGCGTCTCGGCCTCAGCTTGAGAATAGCGGTGGAATAGAATCACCGCTGTGCTGTGGCTCAAGTCATGCGTGACAAAGTCTAAAAAAATAACGCTTTTTTTATTTATTCAATGGTGGCCACAAGGTTTAGGCGCGCGGTCTAGAATCTCGACGGTCGCGGGTTCGAACCCAGGCACACACCTCTGACTTTTTGAAGTTATGAGTGAATTCACAATGAATTATCACTTGCTTCAACGGTGAAGGAAAATGTCGTGAAAAAAGCTGTGCAGCTTTTGATGATGATGACGATGTGCATCTAAAAACCCTAAGGAATTTCTCAGGTGTGTAGCCCGACAACCCGCACTAGGTCAGCGTGGTGGACTAAGGCCTAAACTCTCTCAATGGTAGAGGAAGCCTGTGCCCAGTAGTGGCAGTGGTATATGGGCTGATGCAATCGATACCTAAACAATTATTTTTAATTGTAAGATGTCCAAAGATAGACTTTATGTACATTAATTATGATAAAAATACATACTTATTATTATTATTCCATCTTTGTAGAAACCAAATGATTTGCGGCCGCAGAATGTAAGTACCTATATGGGTCTAAAGTAAAAATAATATGAAATACGCAAAGAATGAAAATCTCGTGTGTTGAACCACAACTGAACCGTCCCTTCGCTTGTAACTATTATAAGATCTTGTTTACGACAAGCTACTTACAAACTTTAAGTACCTAACGTTGTAGAGTACCCCACAATGTCATATCGAACCAAATAGGTGCCCCTTGTTTTGACTTCAGAATAAATTCTTGATAATGACTCAATTAAATGTCTCTTTGAAAATCATAATAAGTTTATTTATCGTTATTATCAAACTTCGTAATTAATATGTTGCTTTATGAAGCCAACTTGGAAATTAGTATAGAGCCATTAGTAGCTGTAAATTTATATTTTAATAGTAGCAGTGTTAAATATACACTCATTGAACATTGTAAAGTAGAAAGTAGGTTCAATTAATGTCCGTTTATTTACTATCGGCTAGTAATTAACAAAACATCTAATATCGGCTCATTATTGATCCGGTTTATAGCAGCTAAGGATGAAGCGAAATCGTAAATTGTAGTAATATCTTTATTTGCGAGTCACACAAATTTTATTTCTAATAAATGATTACAGTCTGGTTTTTCTTGATCAGCCTTTATATGACAGACAGAGTGTATTCAGGCCGAGAACAACTAGTGGTATAAAATGTATGCGATTGTTAGGAGAGAGAGTATAAGTACGTGAATCAAATAAGAAAATAATTGAAGGCCAATACAACACACTCTAGTCTACATCTAATATCCTTAAATAATGAACAATACACGTCACATATCTCGCCAATACCCTACGGGCCTACACAATTCATCAAGCACGAACAGCAAACGTATTAAGTAACGAACTGTAAGTAGCAGGCGATTTACCCAGTTAACCGCCAACTAATGTTATTCGCATTAAAATACAAGCTTAGCTAGATCAACTAGTATTACGGCTGTAAACCATAACCGAGCTCAGTAAATCTGTATGCTAATAAGGCTCAGCCGGTATCGCTTTAGTTGTGTTTACAAGCTCCATACATGGTAGACGCGAGCGCGATAGACTTGTAAAATTGCCTGTCTTTACCGCAATAAATACATTGCATAATCGAACGGCGCCTGAATAAAAGATATTATCTGAACGAGCCGCAATTTACGGTGCAGAGACGGTGGTATCTTGCGTCGTATTTGGTTAATGATTAATATGTAGAATGGTTTTGTGTTAATTAATTAAGCTATGGAAAAAAGGTTTGGTCACGCGATTTTGAGACACACAATATTAGATAGGGAATTTCTTTTGTGTTGACTGCTAACAGTGTTTTAATTAATAAAGAATAAGCTCTCTTTCAGTTCATTTCGTCCTAGAGTGTGACGAACCTATATTAAGTTAAGATGGACATGAGGTAATAATGTTTTGTTTATCGAGGTTATGGACATATTGCTACAACATTCAAAATCGAACTCGAGAAAAAACAGGGCAAATATGCAAAGTTTATTAAATTTGTAATGCAATACCCCTTAAGCCCTATTAGCCTTCTTAAATCTTTTTAATGTTAAATTTTGAAACGAGCAAGTGGCGTGCGCGTTCACTTTACAGAAAAGGGGTTTTATCCAAGTGAAATATTTAGGACAAAATATTATGTAAACAATGACAAAATATATTATACTGGATTACCACCCTTATACTCTAAGTAAGCAATTTTTAAAAATCCTTTTAGAAGCTAATCTAGTTACTCAGATTACATACAATGAATACATAAAATTAAATAAGCACGTATTATGCTCTAAGAGACATCAAAGGCCCTTTGTCATGCTAAGTCGATAAAATTGTACCTGATGCTCTTTGCATTTGCATGCACTGGGTGGACAAACAAGATTCTCTATGGTATTTCAAGAGGGATGACTTTAGTCTGCACTGACAAAAGCGTTATGTCTTGCTTGGAACAAACATATCTTGTCCAAGAAGGGAGATTCTACGCTAGAGCGTAGAGCGTTCAAAGCTCGAGCGTTCGAGCTTTGCATTAGGCGTACCACGAAGCTTTGGATTTTTTGAAACATTTCGGGACAATCATTTATTTTTTTTAATTATATTTTATAGTCATAATTATCATGTACTGGTCACAAGAAATTCTGTTTTCATATTATACAAATGCTCACATTGAACGACGGTAATAATGTTCGAAGACGAATTTGTTTCTTTCGACGAAATAAAATGAAACATAGATGATTTGCATAGCTATCGTTATCAGGAACTCTATTTTCGTGTCATAACGGTTACTCTGTCGTATATTCTGTCTCACGTTTATAGCTTGGCATAGCACCTTCGATTCTTTCAATAGTTTTCTTTTATTGAACAAACATTAGTCAGTTAGTTCCTGTTTAGCAGAGAAGTAATTAAGAAAATATGAGCAAAGTGTATCCTTAGAATGTTATAATGAATTTTGGCCATACTACTCATACACATGGACAAAAGAAAGTTCGCAAGCTTCTCATAACGCTTTCATTTCAGTTGTCTTTGTGAAAGAGCATTCTTGAAATGTTACTTTGTAAAAATCTCTTGTATTCGTTTTAGCAGGTGAACGTTGCCTGCAGCAAGATTAAAGATAAAATTTCTTGTGACACAGATTTTATGCTCTTTGGATTAATTGAGATGCGCTTTCGAAGAAAATCTTCTTTCAACATTTCTGCTGAAAGCAGGTTTTTCAGTATTTTTTTTTTTTGTATTTTTCGTTCTCAAACAGCTTGTCTTTTGACTTCAATATTTGACATTATAAGTATTTTTGTATCCAAGTCTGTACATAAAAATACCGTAAGTATAACAGTACGTACTTAGCTTTTAGATACAATTTAATATCAAACACAATCATCAGATTGAGCTAAAACTAAGTGCGAAATTATATCCTTGGTGGTATTTATGAAAAAAAGAACATTTACTAGGTTTAGGTTTTTATTTATAAATTAAAACATTATAAGTAATCATCAATATATTAAGCTAAAGCAGTGATCGCACATCGGACCGTGACGACTACGTTATGTTTAGCCATAAACTAAACAAGAAACGAAATTAAATAAAAATAACTTAACAATATCATGTCAATCAAGAATGCCTATAAGACACACGAACTCCAAAGCCAACAAATAGAATTTTCCTCGTCAATTCGTTCGCTAGCGCAAGAACAATCAACTGGCTTGTCACACGAGGACTTAGGGCTCGTTTGTCATCGTCACGTTGACACAAGTACGGGGGCAATTAGTACTCCACTCGTACATCGGTACATCCGCCAATCAATCTATTAAACGGATTATCTATTTACATATGTAGCAATTATGCATTGTAAACTATTTCTGTAATGGTGTTTGCTTGTTTGTTTGTTCTTAAGGAGTTTTTAGCTTGTTGTTCACTTTTAATTTTGCTAATATTTGCAAACTTTTTGTAATTGATTTTAGAATTTTCGAGATGGTATGATAAGTGCCGAGAAAACATCTTGACGTTGGCGGGAGTTTAGGTGAAAAACTCTGTTTCAAGCAATCACCAACTAATATGACCGCGCCACACTTTAACGTGATATTTGTATCAAAGTAATAATATTAATTGTCGATCGTTGATTATATTATTATTATATAAAACGACCTGCAATTTAAATTGTAAAACAAAGGCTAAACTAAAATTTATTTATATTATTTCGCTGGATTCCAGCATTAAGAACATTAACTCCATTGATGCTCAAATAATCCGATCCGGAGTAATCAATATAAATGCATACATACTGTGAACTTAAGCTGTGTGATGAAATCGCATCAAAATCAGTTTTAATTTAAATAAGCCCGATTTGGTAGCCGATGGCGCCGCCGCGACCCGCCTCCACGCCGCTGGTCCATATTAATATGTACTTTCGCCACCACGTTTGAAGTATCGACAAAGGCCGCTCTTTATTGAGAAAAATGAATCATAATTGCCGTATTGACAAATTGCAGGCTCAAAGTTTATGTATGTTGGCCTGTTATGTGTACAGTAATAAGTGATTCAGCTGCAAGAGTTATACAGTTATTTCTTTAAAGATATCGGTCCCTACAAAGAACCTTTATTAAACTAAGTATATGAAGGCCTTCGAGCCGTAGTTAGTATAATGCCAGACGAGAAAATCAACGTCAAGGAGTAGTTCTGAGATAAACCTAGACCGCGACATTTTTCAAGGTCTTATCTTTATCTTTAATTCAGTTATTGAAGACTTAAGACGAACGTAAATGCCCTGCGTCAAAAATATGATTCGTCTATTAGTTTTGACATATACATATGCCAATTAATATTCAGTACATCACAATCAGGCTATAAACTTGAATTAACAGTGCAACCCTAATCAACATCGTCACTGTCAACCCTCGTCCGAGGTTCATCCGTCATCGATTGAATAGACGGTAATCCGGCCTTCAGCGGTCCGAACCGGCCAATTAGTGCTTGCCCGGGCCCGGATATCCGTCCATCGATTTGCACGCGGCAATTATACTTGCGTTATACCCGGACGCACGGATACGTTTACTCAGCTAGGGCTGAGACCAATTATAGCCTGCTGTAATTGCGTATTTTGTTCGGGTAAATTAAGCGATTAGTAAAGGAAAGCAATGCTGAACTGCCATTGTTATTTTACAATAAGCTGTTAGCTACGCTGTATAATTGCAATAAAAGCAGTTAATATCTTTATACACGGTCGCATTTTTCTAGCCTCGAAAAGCAGTACTGTACAAATACCTATAGAGTACCTGCGATAAATAAAACAAGTATAGCGTATGTGCAGTTTGATTTGCCCAAAATAACCATTATTAACTAAAACTAGTGGAAATTTTGCTGGCTTCGTCAAAAGTAAGCTAAATTAATTTTTCATCTAATTGCGTTCGTGTTGAATGGGTATAACTCGATGACGTCCAAATAACTATTCCTATCTCTCCTATCAAGAGAGAGACGATTTATTTGCGACACACTAATGTTGGGACATTAGCAATACGTGATACGGAACGATTCCGATTCGCAACATATTTGTGTGGGTTTCAATGTACGGTAATTAGTGACCAATGGATACAAGTCTCCAGTTTCAGTGGAAAATTTCACAAAAAAAGAATACAACCTCACGCCTACACTCCCCGCAGAAATGTATTTCTGTACCCACGTTTCGCCAGGCATGTATCAGACCTGCGTAATAGGGGCGAGTCTATTGTCGTTTTTCGAGAACAATTCCTGATTGATGGTACTGACAATTTCCTATAGGAAATTCCTATAAAAGTTTCCCCGAACCGGGAATAGAACAAGACTTCGTAATCACAGAATAATGGAAGTACACTTTGATAAAAGTACGACGACTGTAATATATTTGTAATGATTGAATCTTATAAAAAAATTAATATTGTTAAAATTAATTTATTTTTGGAGTTACAAGTCACGACTGCAGGACATTTTTTTGTAAATTTAAACTTAAACCATCAAGGATCATAAGAATTGAAATAACATACGAAAACAACGAATTCATCCCCAAGGCGCTACTAAAATGTTTTCAAAGAAATAACAATAGCATAAACTCTCATAGACTCTTTGCCAACTAAATATTCACTAAAAGATATTGTACTATCCCTCTGTCTCATTACTGAATTTCCAAGCGACCCATATAGTCTCGGTTGGATGTCTCAGTAGTAATGCATGAACGGTCTCTAGATTCTTGCCACGAAGGGTCACCCATTCATAAGGCAGGAACGTTTAGTATTTGCTAACCACACTGCCTGGGTATGCCACAGCTTCGCCATGGTTAGATTAAATAGTTTTAAGACACCTTATTTTACTAGTAATGCTTTTGTTAGCTTAGTATTGTATGGTGAAATTAGTTTTCTTAAGTTTATTTTCAGCTTTGTTTAATTAAGTCACGTTGACGAGGATTACGTCCTGAAAATAATGCTCTAAAATTATGTCTTTCAAAAACAGTTACCTATCTGTATGGTCCGAGTACCACTTTAGTCGCGCTTAACATACCTACATACAGTTTAAAACTGCACCAAAGTTACCAAAATAACAGATTATGAGTTCTGAGAACATAGAACTAATCTCTTAATCTCACTATCACTTTTTTCTATTACCATATTACAGATCAGCAAATCGTTCTCCTGATGATATTTTCGACCTCACCCTCACACAAGAAGAATGAACGACATTAACACAATCTACGAGCAATACTTCTGATAATAATGGTCTTGTTTATAAGAACTCAAGCGCCTTCGAGTCGAGATACACTCAAGGAAAAAATACATTCTGTATTTTCGTCCATCCGGGCTCCACGCCGGGTGATATCGGATTTTCGCCTCGGAGCAAATTCCCGTATAATTCCATTTCGTTGGGATTAAAAAGGGTCTCGTTGAATAAATTGATCGCATTATCGTCCATTGTAATTCTTGATGGAGGACCTACTCAAATTATGTTTTTAAAATTGTGCATTAACTCGGTAATGTTTTATTAAATAGAAACTACCCGCACTTTTCCATCGTGATGGACTAAGGCCGAAAGGCAAGAAGAATACCACGAAGGCAAATATGCACACAAAATTAATACTAAGCTATCCATATATATTTTTTTTAAAGAAAGTAATATAATGATAAATTATTCTTTCTGATTTCAGTCAAATGGCGCACATCAAAAATCTAAAAAATAAATTAAATTTTCTTCAAAGCTGAACGCCGGTAGAAGCGCAGAGGGCTGCAGGGATATTTACGTTTGGCACAATGGTAATACAATTTAAAGTTTTCGAGCCCACATGAGCCTCCGTCTGGTTGCCATGGCAACGCCCTACGGCCCTCTCGCAAAATTTTGGTAAACGTGCCACGTGTACGGATAAGGGAACCGATTTTCCGTAGAGATGAATATCATTAGGTGATCTCACGATCGAACTGCCATCCTTTGTTGATAGATAAATAGACCAGAAGCGACGTTTATTTATTTAAAAAATGTGCAAAATTCTAGAAAATATGAGTAACTTGAGAAAAGAATGATTCATTTTAAAAAGGCGTTACTCTTGTCAAAATTGTTACAAAACGTGTCATTATTTATTTATTTAATTATGTATCATGCAGAAAGAATTTTATCAAAATTCAAAAAAAATGCGTACGTATGTCCCAAAGAGCGGTATTACCGGCATAAGCGATTTCTTCCAGACGACCCAGAAAGTGTATTTATTATATTCATAATCATATGTCTATAATGTACAGATCCAGATACAATCATCAACTATAACTTGGATTTTTACGACCAGTTATGATGATTATGTCTTATAATCCCATGTCAATCTCAAATTTCGGATTCTACTGCCTGTGAAACTAATTCCTAAATATCCATTTCATTCTCAGTTGATATCTTAATGTTTTCAAATTTCACATCATTATCCTTTAAGCCCACAATCGAACTCCCAGTCCTGAGTATTGAGACAAAGGGAAAATGCCTATTGAAAAAAGGTCGAGTCGTCACTCTTTATCTAGGTGACGTATATCATTGAACGTGCAATGAAAAAAGAGTCACAGTAGGTAGAAGTCACCCTCTTTATTTACAGCGCGGATTTCGTTGTTTTAGTTTGGATTTCGCGAAATGTATTGGTTTGCACAACACTGCTTTGGTACACTTGTTTTGTAGGGTGTTGAAGATTTATAATTAAAGCAAACTGAATTATTTAAATCATTGATAATTCCGATAATGCTAAGAAACCTTTAATCCAAAATATTGTATCTTAAATACATAATTATAAGTGGAAAGTTTTATGAGCCAATTTTGAAATTTTCAACTACTTAATTATACCGGCATCTATTGGAAGGAGCTTGAACTATCCTGATGATATTTAAAAAAAGAATGGAGATCTCAACAAAATAATATGAAATAGGCGAATAAGTGCAAAAATATATAAGAATAGTTCGAAATCTTTATAAAAGGCACAAAAAGCGGAGTTATATTGTCTATTGATAGAAACGGGAGCGAGGGCAAGAATCCCGGATAAATCCCGGCTTAGGAAATAGTCTGAAGCGATGTCTTTTAGACAAAGGAAGATCTTTGTTAGGGGACACATATTTTTTATACCCATTTCTAAATCTGAGATAGTCTCCTTTCAGTAGGTAAATGCAATTTTGTTTTCAACCTATTTACTTAAATTTTTTTTTTGTGCTCACAATATTTATTTATGTATTAGAATTAAGCATAAAAATACAAAACAGAAATTAAAAAAAAAAAAGGGCCTGTATCGGCACGTCCACATTGCGATAATTAATGTGGTTGCCAAGTGAGTTAAATGGCTTTCTATTCGTTTATGAAATTCGATACTCAGTATACGATTGCTGACGCAATATACGTACATACAGTCTGTTTGACAAGAGCGTGTACGGCAAAACTTTTTTTTAGGTACCGCTAGAAGCTTGGTTGTAAATTTGGCAGGTAGCTAGCCCCTTCCCCTCAGATGCTTTGTGTATAGAGTTTCAGTTGTCGTTCGATCTTTGTCAGAGGAGGACGCATTTCGTCATGAGTGCTACGTACGCATCACTTTATGAAGCAGTGTTCTTGTGTTTGCATCCAAAAGGACCCAAAATGTCATACGCAGCCGCTGCAAAATACATGAAAAAGTCAAAGACATTTGTTAGTAAGTGGGTGAAACGCTATTCTGAAGTAAAAAATGTCGACGATCTGCCTAATCGTGGCTCTACGCAAAAAACAACGAAAAAGGAGGACAAAATTATTTTACGGGTATTCGAGAAGAATTCTCGCCTATCGTTACGTGGTGGTCAAGCGGTTTTGCTTAAAAAAGGCCTTAATGTGTCATGTGATACTATAAGAAGACGTTTACTGGCTCATGATGTAAAATTTCGTAGCATAATAAAGAAACCGCTACTGTCGGAAAATCATGTTAAAAAGAGACTCACTTGGGCGCAGGAACATTTGGACCGGGATTGGGACAATGTAATTTTTTCGGACGAAGCTTCTTTTTGGGCACGTTCTTCTATCACTCATACCTGGTGTACCCACGCCAATAAATTCATCCAGCGGACCGTTAAACATCCGGTGAAGGTGCACGTTTGGGGTTGTTTTTCAAAACAGGGATTTGGTACCTTGCACATATTTACAGGTAATTTAAATGCAGCTAAAATGGTCAAAATATATCAAATGGCTTTATTACCATCTGCTCAAAAGTGGTTTAAAAGGAAAAACATATATTGGCTTTTGCAAGAAGACAATGACCCGAAACATCGGAGTCGTCTTTGTACAGCGTGGAAACAAGAGAATGACGTTGAAGTACTAGATTGGCCATCACAGTCGCCGGATGCAAATCCAATAGAAAATGTTTGGGCACTCATGAAGTTGAAGCTTCGAGGAAAGAAAATCTGGACTTTAAAACGATTAGTTCGTGAAATTAGACTTATTTGGAGGTCTTTGTCCCTGGATTATGCAATAAAATTAGTAGAAAGTATGCCTCGAAGACTCCAGTCAATTATTGATAATGGAGGCGACTGGACAAGTTATTAATAATAAAGCATCATTGTGTATATCATGTATAATGAGTGTATTTTTTTTCTATTTTTTATCCCAATTCATTCCCGAGTTTTGCCGTACACGCTCTTGTCAAACAGACTGTATATACACTATCAGCGAGATATTTCAAGCTTTAAAGATTTGGGAATAATGTCTTTCTGTTAATTTGCAGAACAAAATTGCTATGAAAACTCAATAATTCATCTAACTCTTCTTTTAATACCCATTTTATACCCTAACATTTTAAATAATCGACCATCGCACAGAATGATGAATGTGTATTTGTGCTAAGAACGAATTTCATCAGATGGTAAATGTTGAGGTTCGCTCGAAAGGTCTTCTAAAAAAACAAAAAACACACGCATTTTCTAACTTCATATAACCCAGCAATATATTTTAACCATTAGGCATTATAACGGCTCTCGGAAATACTCTCCATTATCAACAGCAGATAACACAAACACATTTAACACGAGATAAACAACGGGCTTTAAAAGATTTTCCGTGCGAGTTTATTATTTCACAAAAACCTTTTATATTGTAAAATTTGATTTATGGAAACAATGAACTTCCTGGTGTAGAATTACACGCCCACGTGGAAGGGCGAGCGGCCGATGAACAATTAATCTAAATTAAAGCGATTAACCCTTTTCCAGTTATTGCTCGAAATTCGTACATAAATCATTCAGCTTTCAACCTTGAGTTATGGTGTCTAATTTTAATAAAAAATTGTAAACTTGCGAAGCCGCGTGCGCTGCCCCTAGAGAATTAAGGCGATCGGGAAGTGAAAAATAAGAAATTGCAGATTGAAAACGAGTAAAATATGAGACATTTTGATAAAATGAAAAAAAGAATCGAGAGAAAAACGAATTCTTAATTTGAAGTGAAGTTAATCAAAATGTAAGACGTGTATGCATTATCATATTATAATTCGAAAAGGTATTTTTCAGTTAAACAACAAATGTCATTGAGATTTAAGATTAGTATAATCACTAGCCATCTTTGTTTGGCATTACTGCCACATCGTTAGTAATATGCATTATTATTGGACCCCAAGTTATTTTAACTACCTTACGAAGTTTATTTTACTTAATTTAGTAGCCCATTTTCGAGCCCTTTATAATGACAAGTCTTAAAACAACGCCTTCGCATAGCCTACCAGTCTCATCGGTAACAAGTAACTGACAGCCGTAATTATATCTCGAACGAGTTTCCATAAGTTATTTAAAGTTTAAGGAGTGAAAATGGCTATTAAAAGTTGTAAGTGTCGGACTGTTTCCAGTTTCTTTTCGCAATTCCTTTGCGCGTCACCGATGACTTTGACAATTGAGTGACGTGATGATTAATCACATTGTTTCAAGGAAAACACAAAAAATACGTGCATATTTTAACGTCAGTTGAAAAAGGGATTTTATTGCGACACGTTTCGCTTCAATAGCATAAACAGTGGCATAACGTAGTGAGGTCATTATTTCGGTTTGATTTTTTAAATTGATTAACGCGCTAATAATATATTTTACCAATAAGATTTTTTTCATAATAAGGGTTGATGCCCACAAGACGTCCAACGCAGACAGCCTATGCGCCACATTACGCAGTCTTTTAAAGGTTTGAGTAAATCAAGTTGTCTTTGAAATCTTTATCCTAAAGCTAACGTCATATGCCTGATGAGATAATTATTAGCTATAATAAATAAAATAATAAAAAAATAAATGTTTATAATATTTAAAATAAGATTATTTTAAATTTTAAAAACGGCATTTTTATCTTTTTCAAGTTAACATAAAAATTTTCTTTATGCTCTGTGGCATTGGGGAAAAATTAGGGAAAGAAAAAAAATCTTGCTAGAAACTACTGGAGACCTACTACTTAAACCAATATTTCTGAAGCCCACAAACATTTTTCTCGATATAGGGATCGAACCCGCAGCCTCTCGCCCAAGCCGGTGTCTAACCTACTGCGCCAAATATCTTCCAAATACACGCATCACCAAATAATGATAAACAAACACAAGACAAAACAATCGAATTGATCATCCATTGTCCCCTCCCGGGCGACGCGAAACATTTCAAATATTTATCTATACTAGAAAGTCAAACAAACATGGAGAATTTACAAATGGTCATCATTAATGTAGCTGTTGAATTAGCGGCTTGTAATCGCAACGTTGTGAAGTTGTTTTGGTCAAATTGGCTGGCCGTGTCGTCTTAGGTTATCGTTAGTCATTCGATGTGTACCAACGTCGCCGCCGGCTCGGACACTACGCTATGTGATATCATATAGAAATGCGTTTGGTGGCATTGTGGGTTCTATTTGTCATTGTGCTTGGTTTGTGCGAGTGTACAGACATGATTATCGGTGACACGGTGCACAGGAAGATGGTCTTCCACCAGAGAGTGAAAGATTTCGCGATACCCTTCAAAAAGAGGATAAAAAGTTTATCGTACTCCGACCCAGAGAAAAGAATGATAAAGGTATGTCATTTTCTTTTAACCTCTTTGTTTATAAATCTGCGAATAATTAATTTTTAAAAAATCCAATTTACACCCGTTAAAATGATATATTAAAAAATATTTTCTTTTAATTCATATTTTAAATATTTGTTATCGATTTCATACCTGACTTTTAAACAACTACAAGTATATATTATATACTTCAAGTACATATTTTTTGTGATTAATTAGTATGAAAAATATTTAATATTTTCCTTTCAAATATAAATTTGGTAGTTTCTATGAATTTGATTATAATTTACCGACAAAAATATTTAAGTTCATGTCATTATCATTTAATATATACCTAAATGCTTTAAGTCGTATCTTATTTACCTTTTATTATTTCATCCCCAAAGATTTTAAGCACGTATGACTAACTTAACTAAATTATTCATAACATGAAGATATCACATTTTCCTGTCATTGTTTATTTACATTCAAACGTCCACAGTTTAATAACAAAACAAACGTTTCTTGATATTGTAACAAGATATTAGCATTTGCCATCGAAACATCGAGACTTCCTCGTCATTGCAACAGAGAGGCAGCGG
Organism: Cephonodes hylas; assembly: GCA_030295005.1. NCBI lineage: Eukaryota > Metazoa > Arthropoda > Insecta > Lepidoptera > Sphingidae > Cephonodes > Cephonodes hylas. The sequence goes on along the minus strand of AP025372.1, from coordinate 7,593,575 downwards.
AGTCGTCAGACCGCATTTTTTATTTCATAATTGCATAGTTAACACATTTTTGTTGCGCAGTTTTGGTATGCCATATTAATATAATTTTGTTATGATATTGAAGCTTTAGAAAAATGCTCTGTTCTAACTATTTAACAAATAAATATGTACCTACTTCTGCGTCATAAATTTAAACATTAAAAGATTCATGGTTAATCAACTGCAAAATGGATTAAAATATCTGAATATTATCGAGGAAAAAAATGTTATGTAAATGAATGTATAATATGATACTTTAATATTTAACTTAATAAACTTAATTTCTGATTTTTAAAAACATTCTTTCTTATTTTTTTAGATTCAAACCATAGCCCTAATTATATGAAATCAGTATACAGTTAAGGGTTTTAGTATTCATTGTTCTGGTATTAATTAAACAGTTATTTAAAAGATTTCTCCAATATTGCATTGTTCCGGTAAGTGGTAGCAGCCAACAACTATTATTAAGTAGCAAGCAACCTTCTTTTTTATGAAATCGTTGATGCTAACCATGGTGGAAAATTTATCACTAAGACTTAGCCAATTACAAATTATTATTACAGCCGAAGCGGTACCTACTTATGTATCAATGCAAAGATGGCAAGGAACCGGATACATTTGACCATATTTATAAAGACGAATATAGTCTTAGAGTAAAAAAGAAACCCAGTAAATATTAGTACCTTTTTAGGCCTATTCATAAGAGTGTATGTATATAAATGTACTAAGTATAGATACTACTTGGCACTACCGTCACCGTAAGATACAGAACTTGGCGTCTGTTATAAATATAAAGATGTAAACAAAGTCGAGGTTGTTACTGAGAAATTATTATTATTTTTAGTAGTTATGTCATTCTACTCGTAGTATTGCGGTTTGGTAAGTTTTGATGTAGTTGAAAAACACAAAATTGTATTTCATAGAGAATTGACATTTTTTTAAGGATTTACGAGCGTTTTCGACCTAAATTTATTTTTTAAGGGATAACCTAAATTGCAGTTGTTTAATGCGAGGATTGGATCCGCAGCAAAAAAGCATAAAGCATTGTATTAGTATTGCAGAAAAAAATAATTGTAAAGAGTAATATTAACCATAACATTACCTAAAGTAATTTCTTATACCTATCTGTATCATACAGTTATAACACGCTTGGAAATGTTTTAATTACATTATTTCCGCAATTACCGGTATTTAATGGTTTGTTACGAAACTGTTTTTGTAATTATGATTATTCAAGTTAATATTCATTATACTATTATTTTCGTTTTAGAAATCTGGGAAATTTTAAGATTTCTTTTTTCTGGTGAGAACATGGTTGGAAAATGATAGTTCGCGTTCAGTTTCGGTATCAATACAAAATTTGGTCAGTTACTTTTATATAATAGATTAAGTATAAGTAGAATTTACTCCCAAAGTATGTAACTTGTGTAAAGATTAATTAGAAGAATATAAATTATTTCATAACCACGAGAACATCTGCTAAAGTTTTAGCTTTGGAGAACTTTCTTTCAAACATCTTTTCAGATGTTACTATAAAGTGCAGCATAACTTAAAAAGCAAGTAACACACACTGCCTTCTCACCAACTATGAACGTTGCGGTCCCATCTGTGGCCTACCGTTGCAACTGCTGACTTACATGTATAGTTTGTTAGAACATTCGCCAATAGTAGCCTCTTAGTAAACTCTGTAGTCCTGGTACCGGTATGCAACTTATTCATTCATTCATTGCTTTAGTTTTGTTTACTGTATTTTATAAAATGAAACTAGCTCGGTTTCAGTATGTAACTACTATTTCCAACACTTGAAAATAACATTTTATTTAATATCATTATTTTACAATAATGACGCCTCTTCTCACAAAAATCTTCAATACGCGTAATACAAAAAATATACTAGCAAACGATAATATATGACCTCATAGATGTATTTAATTTTTAAGGCAAAATTTAATTAAATTCATTTAACCTCCAATAACCTACTGTCCATTGTGTCGTCACAAAAGGCCCATGCTTCTCTCGTATTCCAACTATTGTTGTGATAGGAATTTAACAATGAACGACCAAACTAGGAGATAGTCGGGCCAGCAGCCATTTCAAGCCCTAATAGGGAACAAGTGAATTTGAAACAGTTGAGTCACACCAAGCTAAGTCAGTGTAGATATTCGTATAACAACAATTAAAATAATGCCCCGAAAATTCATATTGGTCCAGAATCTTAGATCTCATCTAACACTAGCAAAGGCTTAGATATATAATTGCAATATTTGTACTCACCACAGCTACTCGCATTATATTTTATGCAACAAACCTTTAATTAACAATTTTCTTTCAAACTTCGTTTTAAAGTATAAATTCTGCATTACAGCAAAATTCTAAGAAATTCTAAATCTATCGATGAATACTAGTTCCTTCTATCATTCGATTCATTCATTGATTTCGAATATAATTAAACATTTATTTTTTCTTCCAGGGAGTGGCAGCAATTGACAATGACTTCTCACACGCAAGTGCCAACATAACAGAAGGTGGAGTTGGATACTCCTACGTCACAGTAAGAATGAAGAGTCAAAGACATCACCCGTTGAACTTCGAAGTAGAAATATATGTCTAGTCACAAGACAATTTATCCAATGTTGTTGGGCAAAACTATCGTCCAAAGTAATTTAAGCGGTGATTGCTAAAATCAAAATTACATCGGAAGTAGAAGAATTTAAGCTGTAAATATACTTGTTTGTTGATTAATTGTAATATTTGTGTCTAGCAGGAATTTCTGTTGCAAAATATGACATGTAGTCACAGCAACGTTTCACAATATACCTAACCTCGGTCCTACTACATTAAAGTAATCACCTCGAGTCGAAATGGCGCTCCAAGCATGAATGTGTAACTCGAATTTGTGTCATTGCTTTAATGACAAGAAAGGCCTGGGTAACCTGAATGCCTGAAAGATCTACAAAAAAATCCTGGATTTTGTGCAAAACAATTTTTTAAAATTACTTGTAAATGATATATTTTTGTAGATTCACAGATATGTCTTAACATTCTCAAAAAAGCGACGTCGTTTTAGTGAAATTAGATGGTTATGAGTAATCCAAATATAATAATGTGCAATAATTTGTTAAGAACATGTATCATAGCTATTGGTTTTAATGTAATCGTTCAAAAATTCATTCTTGCAACTGCTAGTGTACCAAACTTGTAGTTCATATTTATTATAAGAAACGGTAGATATTTTTTTTGTTAATATGTATATGTTAGTACGTTCTTATTGTAATTTAAAACTAAAACTAATAGCTGCAAACCTATTTCATGATACGGATATTAGTAATTCGATTTACAACCGTAGTTAGTCATGCAAGACCACGTCTACATTTTTATTCATTTGTGTCATATTTGCTCACATGTTTCCGTCTGCTTTAATATTTGTGGTATAAAATTGGTGGGTTTTAATATTGTTAAATAAAATATCTTACAATGGAATATGACTGACGTCAGATATCGAGTCAACAGAAAATTGCTGCTACCAATTAGGAAGCTATTAATAACTATTGTTGATTTGAAAAACTGTATAAAATATTGTTAAATACTTAATATTCAAGTTTAACTCTATGTCATGGCACTTGTTCAAACTACGTGTTACGGCATCCACTAACTATGTACGAAATATAGCAAATGCCATGTGATAGTTTTTGCAAAAAGTGTAATCTAAGGTTTCAAGATTTTCGTTCTGCTGCCTAATCATGAGGCTTATGATCCACTATAAATATAAATGATAAACTACATAAATATTCTTATGGATTATATATACGTGGCCGCGTCGCAAAATGTTGTAGATATTATGGCATGATAAAGTAATTATTTGTGAAGTAATTTTTAAAACAATTTTTTTCTTCTATGAGAAAATAAGTGTTTGCCTAAAGTGAAAAATATGTTATAACTAGCAGCTACGTGGTTAAATTCGATGGCATGATAACATTCAAATTGGTATATAGTCAATGTAATGTAAAATTTCTTAGGCGTTTAGTCCGCCAACCCGCACTAGGCCAGCGTGGTGGACTACGGTCTAAACCCACTCAATGGTAGAGGAGACCCGTGCTGAGCAGTGGGACGTATATGGGTTGATGATGAATCAATGTAAAAATAATCGGCTCTGGCCAGTCGACGCCTTAACTGAAATAAACTGCATGATGTTTATTGCTTCGTCTGAAACCTTTTTCGGTAGTTAACCTATGTTATCTTCTTACACATATAAGAATTTTATTGTAATAGTGTTAATAAATAAGTGTTACAATACTGGGAACCAAATATTTATGAATTAATGTACTTCAAACTTGATGTTAAGAAAAATCTACACAAATAAACATGCTTTGTAAATGTTGTTCTGTGGTCTAATTTTATATGTATAACACCAAGAGACTTCTTTAGCCATCTTTTAAAGCCTTGTAAATAAAGAGATCCATAGTTAATTCAATGCTAAATACGTAAACATAAGACAAGTCAACATATAGTATGTTATGAATTGAAACAAAATATTTACATACCAATGGAATAACGACTAGTCCATAATTGCTGACTAAATTCTAATGATACTAACGAGTGTATCATTGTTTACCAAGAACATAGAGGAACTTGATAAACAACCACATCCAGTCACGTCTTCATAACAGGGAGAGTGGATAAACAAACTAGTTTCTCTTAGACGGAAGTGGACCAAATACATTAGTAACATTTGACATATATACAAGTTTAGATGTCCGCGTGCCGTATATCAGGGCTTAGCGAAAAGACGAGCATTAGTTGACGAAAAAACAATAACGTTTCAGCAAAATATTAGTTTTTTTTTTTATCTATGCCAAAAATAAAAACAATAAAAAAATTTGTAGTCGTAATGTTATTGGCAATAAGTTTAAGGGTTGTGTCATTAGCTTGCAAGACCTAATTTGTTCTGGTGTATTCAAATATTTTTTTTATTGGAATTTTAATTAACAAGACGTAAAATTAAATCACAGATATCAATGATGTCGACACGTTTTTATACGAAATACAACATTAATATGTGTGTCGCGGTATAAATTTACATTAATTACTTTGGCTTATTTGTTTGGTTTTTTTTTTGGATAAGTACTTGTAATGTCGCTAAGTTTTTCATTATAATTATAAAATCGTTAATTTATGGTCACTTGTAAAGGTGACAGTCGTAGAACGATAAAGTGTACAATAGCGTTCCGATTACCAGCTAAATCAATCTGTATGTTTTTCGGTCCAAAAATCTTGTAATCGTAAAGACAGTCATAATGATAATCTACAATCAACAAAACGTAAACCTACTCTGCCTATTTTAAGTTTTTAAATTAAATGTTATTGTTTATAGGCTATATTTAGATTTAATAATACCATAATTCTACTAGGCTAACAAATCGTTGAATAAACTACTGCAAAATATCCGCTTTTCAATTCTTTTCCGATGTTATTCAAAGGAATCGCGAAATAAGCCATTATTACGCTCTATCGTGGAAGCTCGAACGTTGTTCCTGATTAATAGATAAAGGAATGGTGCTCGATATTCCTAGAATATTCCAAGGTTTTCTATTTTTATCGCAGTGAACATTAGAGCGAAGACATTTATTGTTAAGTGGAATCGTGAATTCCTTTATGCAAAGGGTAGTATCAACGTCTACTTAATTTATACCGGTGCTTTTAGATGCTTTCAAGAAGCTGTAAATTACACGATGCCTATTCAGTTGTTTTAGGTGACGTTTAATGATTTCGGAAACTGAGTACATACTCACATATCTATGTAAAGACGATATACAAAAAAAACAAAAGGGTATGTTAAGCCTCCGTGACGCAAATAAAAATAAACTTTTTTAACACATTCACAACAATAACTGGACAAGACGTAGACATAAGAAAAATGTTATTCCCCCACATGTTTTCCATCCCAAACACACAAGTATCGCTGACGTATATCATAAATCCACAGCAAAAACCGACAAGAATAAAGTGTGGAAACACATTTGTACCATTCGGACAGGAAGCGCTTACGAAGCAGCGGTTTTTGTGGCGAAGGCCCACATAATAAATTGAGGTAACCTTTAGTAGGAAGAAACGTGCGGAGCGAACTATTATACATATACTATCCCGATCTAACAATGCACCCACATTCAACGCCTCCAAGAAATAAATGGCATTTTTTTTTCGTTCGTGAATTCAGAGCAGACTTTAAAGTGGATAAAATGAAGCTGAATTAAGTTTGCTAGCGAATTAGATTGTATTTATTTGGGTTTAGATTTCACATGCAGACTGGAAAGGTAAATAATTTGACATATAAGATATCATTATAAATAGAAATAGAGAATTCGACCTGCTTAACTCTGTCAGGCTAAAATTAGTAGCAGTCATTTAAATATATCATGAACACGTTTGGAGCAAAGTCCATCAGTACAATGGCTTTGTTGAGCGACTCATTACGCAACGCTGACGTGTTGGACATTACCGTCATTATCTATTTGGACATTAACCACGATACCTACAAGTATCTGCTTATTCACACTGCTGCATCTGAATGCAGTGTTGTTCTTTCTGTGATGTAAGCGAATTATACAAACTTTTAAAATGTTTATAGTTTCAATTTGACTGAATGTTCTTCTACTAACTCATCATCAACATAATTCTTGTAGGTTTTATATTTGCATCGGATATTTATTGACCATCAAAATGTAGGTTTGGCGAAACTTCAGTCTAATCCTTTATCTGCTCATTCCAGGAAATTTACACATGTAAAGTTATGAGTTAATATTAGAACATGTAAGGCTCATACTTGTAACATACGTCTTTCTTGATATTTCGAAGGAGTAATGACCAGCATGTTAAAAAAAAAAACATGAAGGGCTATTGTTTCAGTACACGGCCCAGACAAACAGCAGCCATCAAATATTTAAACTGCAAGCGTCCAGGTAACAAAAACTACGACAAAATGCACATGCTACGTGCCTATGGTAACTAGAATCTAAAATTTCACCGACAAAACCATACACACTGTCAAATATTTTCCGCCGACGTATAAAGCGCAGAAAAAGGCACCGCTCCACCCTCATGCATTTGTAAAAAGGTATCACGACGAGGATCAGTGGAATAAAAACTGCGGACAACACCGTCGGCTTGATATTTACCTTATGTATTTCATCACAGCGTGCGGCAACTTCCCGGGAATTAAGGAAAAGGCCACTGTTTTTGCCAGCCCTTTCGTTATTAATGTAATAACTGACACTTCGCTTTATGCGAGTTTGTACTTAGCTACAGTAGGCGTGGTTTATGGGTGCTCAGCCGCGATATCTCCAAAATCGAGTCAGTAAAAATATTTTTTCCTTATGAATTTTAAGTTGATCCCTCCTAAAGCCGTATCACACCTCATTTCTTCTTCGTTCTGAAATCTCGTATATTTTTTTGCAAATTCAAATTTAGAACCTTTTTCTTAAATTACTGAGATGTCTATTATTTTTTCTTCTTTATTAAATTTATGGCCAGTTAAAATGGAATATGTCAATATTTATTTCCTTCAAAGGAACGACACCATCAGATAACTGAAAGGCGGGCACGTCCGAGACAGGACTTTCCTCCAATCGCAGTCCAACTATCGTCTACGTTCAATATCAGTCGAACGTTTCGAACGTTTAGGAATTTCCAATAATACCTCCCTGCCAATTTTAGTTTGTAACTATCGAACAGCGATACTATTCTTAAGACTCCTTATTACCATGCACTAAGATTCAAATCTGAATGTGCCTTTTGAAAACGTGTGTAAAGTATAAGATTGTCAGGTCTTTCGCGTTGCTAAAGGTAAATTCGGAAGAGTTTTCAGTTTTCAAAGCTACACTGTAACTGGTATAGGTACTTTGCAACGTTACGGGAAGGTTAAGTCGAGGGCAGTAAAAGGAAATTGCTTCGGTAATGGAATTATTTTTCTTGTTTAGGGTTCTTGGAGGGAAAGTCAAATTGTGTGAAAATATTCGACTTTAAATTCCTTCATTATTTCACGAGGCTAATGTTTACATTTTTTGTAGCCTGCTTCGAAATACAGAGAGCCGTAGAAAACAAAATCTAATAATAAGCTTCTTCTCTATTTTATTTTACCTGCCTTAAAGCTACTCTATACCTACCAACTTAGTTAAAATTAATTAGTCTATGTATTAATAACATAAAAGTACATAAATAATACTACCAATAATACAATTATTATACCTAACATTGCAATCCAAAACTAGGAAAACCTCACGACAGGGCGCGAACATCTAAAACAAATTTTAACTTTTCAAATATAAAAGAACAAATATATATCACTTGTATACGTCGGATAGGTATTGTATGTTCACACAAAAATATGATATTTGTAAAGACTTTCATATGTAAAAGTATTACAAAGGCCAATGAAGGGCGTCTTGTATCGAAAGGGAGTCATTAACCTATTTCTTTGTGAGGATAAATTTAGCCATTCATTGCTTTGTTATTGTAACGGACCTATCAAAGTTCATTGAACTTCCATTTATAAATATATAATGTCTCGATTTATCGGAACTATTTCAGCCTATAAATAAAGAGCCGTTGGAGCGCCAAGCTCTGAACACGGGTTGGAGTTTATCGTTTATTCATAAACAGCTGATTAATACAAAGCAAATTAAGTCAACCGTTTATTACTTAGACTAAAGTAAGTCGTGATAGCCTCGATGTCTGAGCTTGTCGTCGAAAATCTCGACAGTTGCGGATTCAAACTTCAGACTTTTCGAAGTTATGTGTGTATTCACAATGATTTGTCACTTGCTTTAATGGCGAAGGAAACATTATATACATAAATCTTAGGCAGTCTGCCAACCCTTACTAGACAAGCATGGTAGGCTAAGGGCTACACCGTCTTAGTTGTAGAAGAGGAAGCAGATAATGATGACTATGTCTAAAAAATTGCTTGGTATTAATAAAGATACTGCTAGGGAAATGTGTACATATCATGAAACACCTTACCAATTTTGCTGTTTTATTTATCCATAAATTTTACACATCGTATCTATAATATTTTAAAATGTGTTTTGTACTACGTAAATAACAGATTTATAAACATGATAATGTTAAATAAATAACAGTTTTTAGCCATACATTAATAATTTTCTTTAAATTTACGCGGCAAAGATAACTGTTTCCTTAATTAAGCCTCTAATTTCTCTTAATGTACGTAAATGAATTCTTAATTGCTAACGTGTTTGTATTTATAAATATAAATGTTAATGTAATCTCTTTTGAAATGAACATTATGTTTGTGCGATTAAATTAATTAAAGAAACAGTTATGTCAAAAATACAAATTGTGATTTTTTAACAAATAAAATTATTTGTCTAAATAGATAGTAATGAATAGTGTTGTTATCTATAAAGTTTAAAATTTCTCTTATCTTACTTACCTCATCAAATCCCGTCCATTATAAATCCAAAACTCTCCAAAACACATTTACTTCGTTACCGTCCGCTTTCCAACACCATGTTGGTAAACCAATGACATACAATTAAAGAAATTTCTCCACCCGCATTATTAAATTAACAACCACTGCTGAATTTGTCGAAAGCAATTGGGATTAAAAGATTCAACGCACATTCAAATGCGATTGTGATCTTTCCATATTGTTAACGCGACGTTCGTTGAGAAGCTAATTGCACAACGGTTAGTCTGCGGGTATCCCATCCATCAATCAAGATCTGTCGGGGAGCGACCAGACTAATTTGCTCGTTTGTTTTGCCAGTAAGCCGTCGCAGGCCTCACAATGGGATTTACTGATAAATGTTTGATCACACACTGGCTTTGTGTGCTTAAATATTTTTAGCTGATCCTGCTGTTGGATTAGTTTTTGCTGCAGCTCCAACAGTTGTTCTTATTTCATTTGTTATCCTATATTTATTTGCAATGCTAGTATTTCTATTCCAGTAACGTCGTAGGGATTAAGTCCTCAAACTTAAGCAGCCTATATGTGTATGATCAATGTCCATTTGAATTTTTTTATCGCTGGACCAATTTTTTGCTTAATATGCATAATATATCTGTTTCTACTAAATATTGGTTACAGATTATAGGAAAATTATGGACCATGCGACATATTTGGTCGCCTAAATATTTGATACAATTAATTTTGTATCTTTAATGTTTTTAATTACCAATTATTACAATTTAAATAACTTTACATTTCAATTCAGTCTTCCTCCCTGTGAAATTAAGTTACTGATTTCACTGTAAATTAATTATACACACGTATAACACCAAAATAAAAAAGTTGTTTTTCTATTGTCACGACAATCTGACAACATTGTATGTGATGGTAAGCACGATGCTGTCCAAATAAAACGTTAGTTGGTAAGAGACCCATCACTCAGCACTCGAGTACTAGATCTTAGCATTAACATGCTTCTTTACTCTATATCTATGTTCGATTTTCTTATTGCAATACCGCAGGGGTTGTCTACAAACATTATTCCTGTCAATGTATCACCATATCAATTACTACTTTGAATGGTTAGAACATTTACATTGTTGCAACCGCAATTATAATTAGAACATTTGTCATAGAATGATTAACTGTGACTATGTTCTGTATAACAGCAATAATTGAATAGAAAGTGTAGTGCCCAGTTAGTTTGTCTAATATTTCAAAGCCTTTATTTCTAGTCTATACCCAGAACAGCGTTTTTGAGAATTTTTGGAGTAGATGAATGTCTAAATGTGGAGTTAATTTAACTTAAACAAACATGATCTAGTTATGCAACCCCAAAGAAACTGCTGTTTAAGAAAACTCTAACATCACTCAAAAATCGTGCCAAAGTTTACGGTCAAACAGATTTTGTTCAAAACACCATCCATCGTTATTTGCTCAATACGTTTCCTTGATCAAAATCTGCAAATAAAACACGAAATGTAAAGAGAATGTTATAGAACTCACCGGGAAACCCACAGCTGCTCTATCTCAAATACATTTGAAACAAAGCTCAAAACTTTATAACTGGCAGCATTCCCCGCGGCCGTGGAATGAAACTCGTAAAATAGTTACAGCCGATGAGGGTAGATACGGAGTTTGTTGCTTCAAACGTATTTACTTTGACGAGGTGTTTCTATTCTTTTGACAACGGTAGTTCACTGTTTGATTAAACAAAACTCGTTGGAGCTCTGTATCGCACAATTTCGTTTGCAACTTTACTTTGTGGTTTTGGTGTGAGAAAAGTTGTAACAGAGCGTTGCAAAGGAGTTTTTGTAACTACATTTATCAAGGTTTTATCTGTATTGGTGTCTTTATATTGTATTATAAATGTTACGAGGTGTAATGATACCATTCCTTGCTAAATTCTAAGGTTTAAAAAATATATTTAGGTTCTACTTTTTAAGCTATTACTTAAAATATGGAGTAATTTAAAGCCAAAACAGTGTGAGTAACATCATAATTCTAATATACAAATAATTAAAATATACAAAGTTTCATAATAAATACTAGTTGATTGTGAAACTGTTTCCACGTCATTTACAAATGGGCGGGAAGCAAACAGCATTCCTAAACCATTGGCACTTACACTTAATTAATCATCAATTTGCTCGAATTAATGTTTAAAATTATCACCCAGTACCGAATTTCAAACAGTGTAAAGTGTAAAGAGCTAGATAGGAATGCTTTATTACTTAGCAATTCAAATTTATAGTACCCTAAGCAACAATTGTCTATTTTGTATGTTTATTTTAACGAGATGTGGTCTATGAGGTACAAAAATACATAAGAACATAATCATCATTTCATATCATTTTCATATCAACGCTTTTCCTTCTTTTTCCCTGATATTGAAAAGACCAGCCAGAGGGATGCTTGCAATTTATAAAGCGAAAAATACTGAACGGAATTTAATGTATTATTTTAAACGAAAGACGGAAACTACGAATACTTTATTAGATCCAGTTTTATTTAGAAACGTAGATATTAGCTTTCTTAATATTAGTTATTAAATTACGGCGTCTAATAAAACTAATAACATTTTATAATTAAAACGAAGGAATCAGAAACCACAGCTCCTTCCTTAAAACACAAAGCAAAAGACAACATGTATTATCTAGTAAAGCTATTAAGGTCGGCTGATCTGGTTTGCCTTAGAGGAGTTTTATAGCTCGTTATGGCTGTGAGCGAGGATCAAATATTATATGGACGAGAATTACGGTACATGTTATTTTACAACTTAAGGTTAGACATTGTATTGCATATTTTATAGAATAATTATAACATTAAATTGATAAAATTAATATAAGTCTAGACTGCGCCTCACACTATTTTCTGAATACTTCATCAAGAAGTACTCCAGCCCAGCAAGTATAACTCAATATAATATTCATAAATCTACGGAATGTAATTCTTACAATTCTGATACGAAAAAAATAGATAGAACAATTCTACTATTACGGCCTATAAGAGCTGTAGATGCTTCAAATAAAATGACATAGAAAGAATATTTATACGAACATATATACGTAAATAATTTCACGTCTATATTACCTAAAGAAGAAGGTAGAGGATCCAGAAGAGGTAGATCCAGTCGTTTATTTCTCTCATCTTCTATGTACGAGTATTGCAAACTATATGCCTTTGGCATAAAAAAAATACAATAAAACAGTTTTCAATGGAAACCTAGTTTCATTTGTACTTCCTTCATAACCACACCTATCTTTATCTAGATCCATCATAATTAGTTTCAATCCATACTTCCTGATCAATAGAGCTACGAGTAACAACTAACAATATATTTTTAGGTTGGACAAAAACATCAGATGTAATCCTGTTAAAACAAAATGTTGGTAAACCGCAATTTTTAAATAAACTTTGAGAAGCAGCCATATGGTAGTTATTATCTGTTCATATTGGAACATGAATAAAGAAAATTATTATTTCATTTACAAAAAAATCATACCACTGAGTACATGAATCACTACGTTATTTAAGTTTTACACTGCTTATAACTACTGCTGCTTATAATAAGTGAATGTAAGCCAAATAGAAAAAAACTTTTTCTTGGTTCTTGATTTTGTTTTTAACCTTAGTTGGTTTACTATCTCTAGATAAGTTCAAGTAAGGACTTCAAATATGGCTTTTCGCAAGCCTTAGACATGAAGAAACACTTCTAATCAAATAACTTAGTATTATAAAAAAACAGGCTTCTAAAGTCCGAGCCCTTATACAGAATACATGCATTAATGAAAAGGAAGTCGATAGAACACAAGGAAATGATACCAGGAAATATAGCCGACTCGATATAACTTCCACTCATTCGTAACACAATCACGAAGCACTTTGAGAAACTTGACGAAGGCTTTTTGGCAAGGGAAAGTTTCCTAGAAATGGAACACTCTCGTACATACAAACGACTGTAAATGGGGTTGCGAATGTGAGGGAGAATTATAACTTAACCGGTTGAACTGAAAAAATATCCGCCACTGGCCAGTGAGATTTCGCTCCTCATAAGCATTTGTGTATTTATTTCCACGTTAATCCGGTTTGGGGATTTGTCTGGCTTTATTTTATTTCTGTTTTGAAGAGCGCTGCTATATAACTTGTCACAACAAGGACAAAAACATTTTACGATACTGAGAAACACGTATAACAGTTTTATATATAGCAGCCACATCTGTGCTTATTCTGATGGATGAGCGTACTCATATTTTATTAGCACGTTCTAGAACTATAACTTATGTCATCGAGCCCACAGCGGGAAGTACGGTTGAAATATCAACATAAAATCACCAATCAAAGGTGCTTTATGATTGATATATGAATTTGCACGTGTTATATTTTTCACGACTCGAAGCGACCAAATCGATTGAAGATGATTTTAAAGAAAATGTAGGCGGAACAAAATAAAATTTGTAAAGTTTCACCGAATTGAAAACTTCTTTCATTAAATATGTAAAAGAAAAACATCTGCGCGAGCATTTCATAAGTCGTTTTATGAATCAATTTATGTAAGAAAACGATTTAGTACTATAGTAATATATGCAGTTCAATAAAATATTACAGTAAATAAGTACGAGTAAAGTAAGTAATCATTATTATTGCTTAAAAAAATAAATTAATAAATACACCCAACAGTCATACAATAAATACATTGAAGCAGAAAGAAACCAGGCCGTGACACTAGTACGATTATAATTAGCTTCACAACACTTACGAAACCGGCACTAACTAAACATAAACCAATTTCACTCGTTAATAATAAACATCTAACTCTACTAAGTATATTTAGTCTAGACGAAATGTCCTGTCGTGCAACTTTTATCGTCCCTAAAAATTACGGCCAGGGTGTAAAGTGAAACACCACAGACATATTGGGAAAGTAATGGGCAATATTCTTATGGCTCTATAGTACATAGACTGTTGCCGAAACGCGTTTGTAAAACATCTTTTTATAAGGTGCTCCATAAATCATTGTAACGAGCAGTCCTTTCCCTGAAGCGTTTTCACACGTTTTCTTTATGCTACAGCCTAAGTTTCGCCTTTCTTTGTATGCCCATACTTGAATTTAAGCAGCAAGAAAGGCCACTTAAATGCATTTTCGTTTCCTTATAGTTTTTTGTTAAAGAATCTCCTTTTAAGTGTGATTATTGCTTCATAATTTTTTGGAGTAATTAAGCGCGCATCGTCGCCGCTGTAATGCCGGGACTGGTTTCAAATTTTTAAAACCTTTTTCCTTTTGACTCTCCGTTAGCATTTGAAGAATTGGGAGGAGTATTACGAAATGTACGCTAAGAATGGAATTTTTAAATGGGGCATACAAAAGCGTATATTCTGAGAAACCATAAAAATAATTATGTGTTTTATAAAAACTGAAATGCTCGCCCTTAGAATGATGAGTGACGGCTCCAAGTTAAATCTAAATAGCACGTAATTAAAAGTGACACATTTATAATTGCCCCAATGGGGATACCAGAGCGTCTGGAGGTGAGAATAACAACCATTAAAATATATTTTAATGTCTTTCCACGACGGACGACGGAAAAAAAGAAATAATACGCCATCTTGAAAGCGACTCACAAACGTCAGAATCTGTTAAATTTATGTTCACAATTATTATGAGAATACGGAAACCTAGTGGATTTCTATTCTACATTGGCAGTATTAATATCGCCCACGGTGTTTCGACATCTTGTGTCGCGCAGAGCATTAAGTACCGTTATGTATTTTTAGTCTCTGATATATTTTAATTTTAAATATATGCGTTTGTTTCGTCATCTGAGCAGTGTGATATTAATATTAATAAGGAAGCAGTTTCGTGCTTTCGAAAAAAAAAACTCAAAAATTATCTACTTTATAATTAAACCCTTAGCGGGAATGACACATATTACGAACCATTTGATTAATGAAATCTAATCCGAATAAGTCCCCTGCATCGTTAAGTTTATACAAAAGATAACGTTGCACATAAAAACTCAATTGATGGCTTCATATAAAATTATCTTATCACCTTATCAATTGAACACATACTGCCTTTTTAGTGAGAAATTAAACGGAGTGCCATTAAATACAAATCTCCGCTAATTACATCGAAACATAGTAATTAAGCCGCGGCATCTCCATAATGATCTGTTCTTTACTCAGTTGGAACAAGTTTGAGCCAAAGAAGGCAATATTATGAACGCGCACCGTCCACTTCATTAACCGACCAGCAATATGAAAAACGATAATTCAAACCGTGTAATTACCTTGTTTATAAAGGCCGGTGATTATTTAGTTTTATAACAGAACACCGCTAACATTCATATTACTAGCGGTGTCTCATTAACTATATATCATTTGAGAATTTTATGTGAATGTCTACACTTTTCTAGTTAATTTAGATTAACAAGCTCGAGTATAGATTGCGTTGTGAAAGGCAAATGCGAAACCCGTAGGAGGTTCAGTACAATATCTGTTGTCGAGATAAATTTATAGTGAAGTTTGAACATTATCACGTAATAAATGTTGTGCATCAAGACACTAGTAATAAGGTGGGTGCACCATGAAAGGCCACACTAACGAATAAACAGTTTTTACTACGTCATTTACCGGATAAATAAAATAAACCAATCATTAATTAAGACTTTGTTTTATTGTGTATCATCTAAAATACTTTTTTTTATTCCACATGTAATCACTATTTCTTAAATTTAACACTAAACCTACCGACATTCCATGTATACCTATTTCTACCATGCGCGGTCAAATGACCGTTTCACAAATAAATTAAAAAAAATAAATTTTAGCCAATGGGATAGTAAACAACATATTTTTCTTGTGCTCTAATATATGTTTTCTTTATCTTTAAGCATTTTTATCATATTTTTACCTATTACAGTATTTCGTATTGAAATTTTTCCACATACACAGCTTTTACACTATACAAACTTTGTTAGTCTTATTGACTTTACAATATGTCATTTGACAAGATATCCGTCTAAGAGAATCTGTTGCCGTATTTGTTATTGTTTTTGATGAACATTCTTTGCTTCGCTATTTCTCCTTCTGATATTCGGTCTCAAGCTCTTCTAGCAATTGAAATAAAAGCTCTTGCCTAGATATTTTTTCAGAAAAATTGGCACAATAACTTGATATTTCTCAATGTCTTGACGTTTTTGAGGATGAATATACAAATAATAAAGAAAAAACTGTAATGTAAATCAAACGAGGTCGTATTTTTGACTTTGCTGCCTTTGTCGAAACCTCACATTTATACCGTTGTATAAGTGATCGTGGTCTCTTCAGTCCATGTAATAATTTCAATTATTCACTTTGAAATTATTCAAATGATTGTCTGCTTCGGTACAAGCATGTAAAGTGCGATCTAGAGGTCCTGGGTTCGATTCCCGGGTCGGGCAAAGTTTTATAAGGTTTTTCCATGAGAAAAATCTCAGTAGCAGCACGGAATCTGGAAATGTGTCCAAAAACACCAATAGGCTCGCTCCCTATTACATCCAACAGTCCATACCTGGCGAAATGTGGATGCAAAAATGCACCTCTACCTACCCCCTTCGGGGTATACAGGCGTGAGGGTATATACGTACATATGCAAATTCTGATGCTCTATATGAGGTACGAACGATATGCATAGACTCTAATTGCACTTCTTTTGACATTATATATCCACAATTACATTCTAGAATCAAAAAGAATAACACTTTCTAAAGAATATAGTTGTTAGCAACACGACTTCATCAAGCGGTCAAATGACCGCGCGTGGTAGACTAGACACCCTTTAAAATTTTTTCGAAAACTAAACAATAAAGAAAGTCGTAAATATGAAAAAATGGGTTGTATGTATATTATAGGAAAAGTCAAAAAGCGACATTGGGACACAGTAACATTTTGCACGAGATTTTTTAAGCCAAACTTCAAAAACGGTCATTTGACCGCCCATGGTAGGTTTAGTGTTAACTTTTGTAAAGCTCTTCTAAACGGCCTTCTAAGGAACAAAGCTCCATACAAGGCCAATATTATAAATCAGTGTTTCAACTTAAAACTAGAATTGTAATAATCAAAATATCAGCTTTTTCTAAAACCACTGAAATAGCTCTTTCATTTAAATGAAAAATTAAATGCCTAACACATTATAATCTTCAATAAAAAACTCAACGAACATTTCTTGAACACCATCGTAAAACTAAGGATATATTAATGGAAATTATATAGAAAGTATAGCAATGAGTATTATATCGATAACAAATAAGTTTCCTCTACGTTTTACAATGATATCATAAATATTTTTTTTTTACTTATAATGGCCTTCTTAGGGGTCCGTTCTTTGTAAGGCCAAAATGTTCCTAAGAAGGCCAAACTAACAATTAAGTTACATTGCCTCATATCTACGATTCTACATTCGCCACATGCGTGACAATACCATTACCTTTCTTCACCTTCTACGCTTTTCTTCTTCTTTTTCTTCTCCATTTTCAATTATTTTGCTTCATTTTTCAGTAGTTTTATGGATATTTTTTTGTGTTTTTCTTAAGCCATAAATAAACATAAACTATAGCTTCAATTTTACTGTACGTATTTATAACAAAAAACAAAATTTTCATGTTTCCTTAAATTTTAAATGTTCCTAGCAAGGCCAACCGTCAAATTTTTGATAGGCCTTATAAGGAACCACTGGCCTTCATAGGAACAATGCCGAAATTTTAACTAAAATTAAAGCAAACTTATTATTTCTTTCTTAAGTACCATAACAAATCCTTACATGACAATTTACAGCAAAAAACAATAAAGAAATAATAGGTTATTTACGTGAAAACTTACCTTTTGTTGTGAGCGCATATTATAATATTGACATCGACGACCGAAGTCTACGAAACGAGGAGTCCCACAAACAGAATATCATCGCGAGGAACTCGCCGCCGCGTCTGTGCCCTTCTGTTTGATTGAGCTTTGTGTGAGTGGAAGGAATTTGTCGTAACGTGACAATAACTACGACTTTTTCATAGTTGGCCTTCAAAGGAGCGTGGCCTTCCATGGTCCACCCACCTTATTATTAATTATAATAGCACTGATTTTACTTAGGTATAATCTTAAATTAAATAATATTTGTAAATCTATATAAACATCAGTTTTATCGTGTAGTAATGATAATTTTGTTTTCATTGAAAGAATAATAAATGGTGTAATAAATGACTCAGCTTAAATAGATACTTTTAACCATCTCTTGAAAATATATAACTTACTCTACAAACTTCAATTTTTTAACAAAATCAAGTCTAGAGATTTGAATAATACAGTATTAAATAGGGCTAAGAATAATGATTGTTACATTGAGTATTGACTAATAATATTGTAAACTATAATAACTATGTGATAAAAATTATATGCATAGATAGGTTATGACGAACTTCAAACATACAGTGGCAGTGTTTTAAATTTTTACATCAATTTTTAAACTTACAAGTCTGTGTTTGTTATTTACGTCCCACTGCTGGGCACGGACCTCCTCTTCAACTTAGAGGTTGGGTCAATGTTATCTGAGTAACACAATATCAATTCTTATTTTTAATTAAAATCTTATTACCTCGTAATCTACAAAAGAAGAATACTCAAAAGTCAAAAATATCACTTCACCGGCTTCCAACAAAAAGGTTTAATAAAGAGACAAAAAGGAGCTAATTTGACAAAATAAACATTGTCCAAGTGGTCATATTCTCCTGAAGAAATTGCGACATTAACGAACCGCCTCGGGGCAAATTTTTCATTCATATCGCAGTAGGCAGAAACTTGGAACATTAATCAAGGAAAGATGAAAGAAAAAAATAGGCGCTGCATAATAATGCCAACGCGTCAACTTGCGCTTTCATCAGTATTTGATTGAATTAATTATTCGTTTTATATTTAAAATAATGTGATGATATTCTTATAGTAATGCAGATAATAGATCTCATAAGCCTAGGAGTAATAACGTATGGAGATAGGACACGCATTTCATGATAAAGAGTCGTATAGGTCGCTTCTAAATTGATGTCTTCTAGGCTACTTCCGCAATTGAGGGTTAGTTTTATAGGTGATATCTTAGATACTTAATGATCTCTTGGATCTCAAGACATACGCCTACAACTATTGTTCGTCTACATTGATAATAATTTCTCGTGCTGTGAGCATAAACTAAATGTCTTTAGATAATTAATACAGCTGTGTGTCGCGTCAGCCTTATTTTTGTTTTGTGCCAGCCTATTGAAGAACACTTACCAAGTAAAGTATACTGGACTACAACATTATTTTTCCATTATTATTGACCAACAACACTAAATTATTCCAGCGTGGTGGACTGAGACCTAAACTGTCCCAGTTATAAAGGAGGCCCGTGCTGAGCAGTGGGACGTAATATTTACTATATATGCGCTGATGATGAATACCGTACAAGATATATCACCGTTTAAAACATGATTTGGCTACGGTAAGATGTCCATAGAAACAAAATGTAGAACCCAGATACTAAAGCTAAAGCTCGAAAAGGGGGTCTTAAAGCATATGATTTGACGCAGACTGTGAAAATTTTCTGCTATGGTACAAACCAGCAAACGTGTGTACTTTTCAATGTCAGTCTTTGTAACAGTGTACACAACATAAGACACGTATGAAAACGTGAATAATGTCGCGCGGTGTAACCTTCCCGTGTTAGGGGAAGTAGTTTTATGACCCCGGCACCCTAGACCCTCGTAAGTCCGGGTTGATTTCTTGTCGACACAGTATATATCAAAATTGAAGATCAAAAATTTTTGGACACGGTAAAGGCCTGTATTCTCTCCAGTTGTAGAGAAACATTGGGACGTAAATTTATGGGCTGATGATGATGAAAGAGCTAGATAAATTAACACATTAAAAAATGTTTTGCATCCTGTGAAGACGATACTGTTTTCCAGTCGGAAAAAGCCTAAACTAAAAATAAAATATAATTGTCTATCTAGAAACACGCAGCGTCTCGTTTCACACTTAAGTTTTGAATAACTGCGCCCCCAATACTCCTTAATCAGAAATTTCAGAAATTTTAGCAATTGCAAATTTTAGATGTAAGAATTCTAAAAAAACAATAATCTTCTATATTAAGAGAGAGGAGGCCTTCATTCAGCAGATGACGATTGTCTGGGTGCAACTATAAGGAGAATATGCAAGCTTCGCATATACTAGTTAATATAAGAATGCACGGGCGTCTTGAGACGTCTCCCCCAGTCGGTTGCAATTTTACGAGCCACTGCCCTACCCGAGCACCCTAGTGCACACGCACCGCAATCTTTGTATGGAAACAAACAAAATTATTTAGCAACCTCACTCAGTTATTCCACGCTGAATCTGCAGATGGTTTCATTAAATCTTGGAGATCTACGTCTGTAGAAATGTATTCTTGTCGTTAGGAAGTCTTATGTGAAGCTAAATGATTTAATTTTTAATCTCAAACGAAAATGGTATTGGTTAATTTAGGGAATGAATTTAGTGCAAAGAAAAAAAGGCTTAAGTATTTACAAATCTACGATAATCGTAAGGTTTTGACTCACTTATAACTACGCCGAATTCGCAATGCTCTACTAAACAAGGAAGATTAATATTATGAACTGTTATCAATTCTCAAAAATTTATTGGTAGCCTTTAGTAGCAATAAGGAAATGTTTGGGGAATCGGTTAAATATAACACATAAATATTTTCAAGATGAATTTAACAGAGCCAGAACTAAAACTGAAATAGGTAATCAAGAAAAGGAAACTTTAGTTTTAACTTTAGTATTAAAAATTTTACTGCACAATCCAAGATGGATTGACAATGACACATAAATCCTCCGTAAATATATTTTTTTAAGTTTAAAATAATGATATTACATATAATTTCCGCTATAAATATCGCTGAAATAGAAACCGGAATATTTTAAATTATAATGTAGCCAATACGGCCGGCGTACAGCGTTGATGAATAAACCACATTAATAACGTACGAAATCAAAGGGGAACGAAGCGCACCAAATTGAAAGAGTAAAAATATGCATAATAGTCTATTTAGTATAAACGTTTTAGTCCAATTATCACGGCGTAGGAACATTTTTATCACATCCCATCTTGACTATGATTTATGATTACCAACAGTTTATAGGGATATAAATAAAAACTGTTCCAATTATGCATCATTTATAAGAACTCATGCATATAAATCAATATAATCACGGTGCTATCTTTAATAACAGGGCTCCAGCCGACGCTATTTCAAGTTTCACTGTTTTATGTGTAAACTATTAAAGCATACGGGAGTTTTAATGAAGGAGATATCAGCGTAAACGTATTCAGGTAAGTTAATTATAAGTCTACCGTAGAACAATCAGGCTCCCTATGGTTACCGTATAGTGTGTGCCGTATAAAGTTTTAAATAGTGGATGTAGATTCTTGTAGAGTATTTGCTGGGTCGTTACTCAAAGAATAACTATTCTTCCTTACCTTATGAAAGATCTTATCAAATGGAAAACTAATTGTGGCTCTACCTTGGCCTTGTGCTCTACTAGGGCTGGCGCCTCGGAGCATGGGGGTAGGAAGGATATGTCGGCGTTGTCAGCCTTCTAACCCAGCACACGGCAATGTCTTGACCGCATAGGTGTTGGTGCTGAGCTGGGTTTTTTAAAGCCGCCATCTTGGCGCCAAGCCAAGCCAAGCCAAGCCAGGGTGTGGGCGAGAAGCACACATCATGACCTAATGATAGCCCAACAGCCTTTTTTTCAAGATTTTTTACCTAGTAATCTCACTAAAACCTATTCTATATCTTCCTAAATCTATTCTTTAACAGTAAAAAGTAGTTTTTTAGTAGTTTTTGAAAGTATAAATATAAGTAGATACTTATTCAAACATATAGCTATTGTTTATACCTAAAACAATACGCGCATACATGCAACAAAGGCCAAATTTAGGTAGGTAAGAATCTATAAAAACAAACCCTTCATGTTGTCGACATTCTAGTCGTCCTTTTTGGAGTCCCAAATCCTCAGTAGCAGTTTGCAGCTTATCTGTGCGGACAACGCCAGTTCCGACGCAAAAACGCGAAACCATGAAAGAGGAGTGCACACGACGGCCTGCTAGTTCCCACGTGCCACGGTAATGGACACGCGACTACAAATTTAAAATTCCATTTCAAGCCATTGCGAAAAGTTCAAATTGCTTCCAGTTAAACACAACAGCGCGTGTATTGAAATATACTAGAGTGGCTTTTACCATTTTTATGTTTCATTCGGTTTTATGCTAAATATTGACGGTATATTGGATTAATATTTTCATAGCAGTTGAATAGTTCGCATGTTGTTCGTACCACCGAAGTAATAAAATGGTATGAGCGTTTTCTCTGTTTTATATAAAACGAATACTAGGGAGTATTTAGATAATTAAATGCCTTCAAAAAGGCCAATGTTATTAAGAATTCTTCAACTTAATCCTCTCCAATCTTCCATGGTAAATCCACGCGCACTGGCGTATAAAGTTGAAGAAACGTGATTCAGCCCTGACGTGTGGTTTCGCCAATTTGTACCTATTATATACATGTTAAATTTTTACATCTGAAGTGCAGTGCCTTAATGTAGTTTACCAGGCTACATGCTTTACTTGTATTCCTTAAAACATGGCATTCAAATTATTGCTTTAAACTTTAAATCTGTAGCCCTTTTTAAAAAAGGCACACACACATCTGACTTTTCGGATTATGTGTGTATAAAAAATGAATTATTAGTTGCTTTAAAGGTAAAGGAAACATCGTGATGAAACCTGCACACCTAAAAACTTGTTAGGATTTTCTAAGTGTGTAGTCCGCCAACCCACATTAGGCGAGCCTGGTGGATTAGAACTTAAACCCTCTCAATGGTAGAGGAGGCCCGTGCCTAGCAGTGGGATGTATATATTAGTTTAGAACTACTTCTCTGCAATCTGCATATCTTTAGGTGGACGTAGGCTATAAGAAAGTATTCATCACGGTAATCAAACAAAAGAGTGATGTTTTATCATATTTGTTCCAAAGCAGAAATAAATATTTTAATACAGCGTCCTCTATCCAAATATATTGGATCTAAAATGTGAAATTCTACAGTAATGAATACGAGGATCAGCGGGTTTAACATTGTGTTCCAATGTTGCTTACTAGATGGTGCTATATCTCAATTTTTAACCTACAGCTTATTCATTTTAAATACTGTATGTAAATTCTTTAAGTATAATATTTAAATAAAAATAGTGCCCTAGTTATTTGAAATATTTTATTTTTTATTCATGTATTTTGCCTACTAACCTTTTAGGAAATGTAACAACTCTTTTTTATTTTGTAGAAATTTCAAGCAAACTTTCAATTACATGCAGAAGATAACATGTCGTATTTTTCTATTTAGATATTATTTTTTGTAAGAAAATATCTATGGTACAAGTTAGTTAAAAAAAGATTTGGAAATGAACTCGTTCGGAGTTATATATTTTCTTAATTACTTTACAAGTTCTTGCATATTCATCGATATGAGACCACAGTGTGAAAAAAACTAAAACTTTTGGATTATGCAATAGGCATGATTTAGTCTGTATCCACCAGTGTTTCGGTGCAATGGAGCTGATATTTAAGTAGAGATTAAGGGTGGTCCAACAGTATGAGTGAGATAAAAGTAGGAATTAAATGACATGAAAAAAAAAAACACACAATACATTTTCATATTATTTACTAATACCAAATCATCTTAGACACACATCAAAACAAACATAGTTTGCACATTCTCGCGTAACTAAATTAATAAAAAAAAGTATTCACTATTTGTTTTTGGAAAACAATTATGTTTCTTTTCTCATTTTCCCATAATTAATACTTTAATGAAAGAATAAATATGTACAAAGTTTATTTAAGGCACTCGTATAGTATTGCCGTACGTTTTAAAATAAGTACAAATTAATTATAAAAAAAAAAAACAAATGAAGCCCGTCTGCAGATGGCACTAAGCATGTTTCAAGACACAAATAGGTTTGTTATCACTATGAAACACGGCACAATATATTTATATGCAGACATTAATAATAATTTGTACGTTGATATTTCTATTTCATCACAATCCGTTTTTAGAACTGCAAGGATATGTTATATGTAGGATTTTCCTCGTTACCGTTTCTATGGCTTTTATTTAATATAAATGCTTGTATGTATATTTGTACAAAATGTGAAAGAATCTGCTGCTTCAACTAATTATAAACATCGGGTCTCCAGCCGACAGTTCATTACATTAAAAACTGACAGATTTACAGTATTGTACTGTTATCAATCACAAATAGAATTTTCAATCGATTCCAAATAAATCAGTTTTAGGTTGAATTGATTACACTTGATTTTAATGAAATGACTGAGAAAAGTGGCAGACCAACAAAATTAAGTACTTACTTTATGAAATATCATGGACGGAGAATTAACAACTTCTATGACGTTATATTGATGTGAACAAAATCATTTTACTGTAACATATCAAACAAACTCAATTGATCTTGACCCATGTTTTGATTGTTCCTCGATTTCATATAAGCACCTAAACATTTCTCGCCCTAAAAATTTCAACGCTTCAACTTTACTAATTTATTATCTTTTACACTAAATTTATATTTTTAGAGAAAATATATTTCATTTATTCACGAATTAACGAAAGTGATATTTGTTTCATTTTAACAAAATTAATCTCAATATCAGATCTCTATTAAAACTTGTAAAAATATTCGCTCAACTCGATTTCACGTTGAGATATAATAAAATTTAATTAGAAAATAACATTTCTATTGCACTAAACTTTAAATGTTACATGATATAATATTGCTTTTATAAACATTAAGCTTTATACAAAACAATTACTTTAAACATATTGCCTCTGTTACATGTGTAACGGCGCGTCCAAATATTACGTAAGCGATATCTCCATTATATCAGACCCCACGATTCCTTTATAAGAAAAAAGATAAAGGCAGATAAAGATTCCAAAGTCTAAGGCACAGATAGGAAGGAGTTTTATAGTAGAAAAGTCTTTATATCTAAGATAAATGAAACGGAATCCCCTACAAATACGACTTTACTAGCTCACGCATTAGTCGAACGCAACCCTATGATTAATATGAGATTAACATTATTCAAGTTGGTTTCGCTACCAGATCTCTGATATTTTAGGTAAGAACGATCGTTAGCCGAGATTCCTAAGAGATTTGTATAGACACGATCAATATACTTTCCCGTATTATCTAATAAAAAAATGTTTTCGAAAACATTTTACATTACTATGCCTAACCTATATCCTTACTAATAAACCGTAAATCATTAACATTTAGCAAAGTTAACAAATAATTTAATCTCGATATAACTTACATATAAAAAAGCAATTAACAATTTTGTTGAAGCACGTGTGTGCTACAGAGTAAATTATTAAGGCACTTGAATGCACAATTATTTCTTTAGTTATATATAAATATTAAGCACTAAAATATAGAAATACAATGCTATAAATATAATCTTTTTGTATGCCACTCATGCACTCACTGACCAATCGTTTTCATGGGAAGACGTTAATGATTTCAATTTTATAATGTAAAATATAGCTCTCGAAAATCTATAACGAAGTCTTTGGTTCCACAGTTTATTGCCAAAGGATTGTCGGATCAATGGGCACATGAACTTAGCGTATTTAGAATTATCTTCAGATATCAGTCGAATGGGAAAATATAAGCAATTTTTATGTTTCATGTATGATACTTACTTGACCAATGTTACTTGCGTCTACCGCCATCTTGTTTTTACTTTCTGACGCCATATTGGTACTTTCGGCGCAGAAATCCATCAGTTGGATCGTTATTTTAAACATAGCTATGTATAAAAAGATCTATCGCATCACTTAATCTTTACAGCAACCAAGAGCGTTAATGGTTCGAAAACAAAATAAGTAAAAATCACAAAGTTACTGCTGTTTGGATTAGGTGAAAAATTTAGTTCTGTACTAAAATTTATATCGTCAATATGTGCTCAGCGCTAAACGTACAGTAAATATAACATTTGGAAAGGGTTGTCCAATAGGAAATAAAAACGATAAGCTTAAAAATAAGCTACTATGAGTACGTTTAGCGCTGTAAGTGTGGGTAACCTAACAACACTCGTGCTTCGACAACGACACGATCAAGCGACAACAGAAGTACAATAAGTTACAATATAGTAAATATAGTCGATGGCGTGTGCCATTTCATATAAAAAAATAAAATTGTTAATAAAGTTTCATCATGTTATAAACATAACAGGCAAATAAATGTTAATAGTTAGACTATTATAATACATAGTATATTATGTTAACGTGAAAGGCCCAACAGCTATAGCTACATGGAGGTCGATGTTCCGATGAATATGTTACGGCGACGGCCGGCGGGGCGCCGCGACTGCTGTTAGTTCCTCGGCGCCGTTAGCACTCACCTAGCCGGGTTAACGAGAAGAGAGAAAAACAGAATGTTAGTATTGATCCAAATGTCATGGTCCGACTACACGAGTCCCCCCAATCGCGAGTTCTCGGACGCTTCATGGCTCATTCATATTTGTCAACTACGTCATGCGGGAAGCACTACGGGGACTCGATTTTGCATCGAATTACACTACCGAATAGTGAAGCGAACAACTCATTAAAATCGATTCAGAAAACAATCGAATACTTCCCGCATTCGTTTATGGACGAATGTAAATGAGGCATTTCGCTGCTGCCGGAGCCGGCCGTGTCTCGAAACAGGGACCCGTTGTTAGGCAATACTGCGATAAGGGAATTTTGCGAATTTTTACACAAGGATAATCGAATACATAAACGATTTACACTTGGGGACCGGCACGACATGCAGCTATTCAACAAAGCGATAAACCGCGAGCTCGGATTGATTTGACTGGTGTACGGAATTTCATAATAATATTGAAATTTGAATAAAAAAATTAGGGGGAGGCTATCAGGCATTCGCGCCGCGACATTGTTCTGTTTGTGGCCCAGTTAATAAAAAAATAATATGAATACTTCATTAGTTTACGCAGTTAATGGTTGAAAAATGTTAAGTCAATTTAGTATGATAATGATAATCTACAAATATAGGATTAAATGCCCAATAGTTCCCAAACGAGCAATGCTTGAAACATAATGGTGTATACGCGCGATGCGTCGAGCATTACTCAAACAAACAAGCATAATAAACTTAATCACTTATTTATAACCATAGCACCCAGATGCAAGT
Source organism: Cephonodes hylas (assembly GCA_030295005.1). Lineage (NCBI taxonomy): Eukaryota > Metazoa > Arthropoda > Insecta > Lepidoptera > Sphingidae > Cephonodes > Cephonodes hylas. The sequence goes on along the minus strand of AP025372.1, from coordinate 7,565,776 downwards.
ATGTAAGTTATACAACACATCGCATTTTACTTCTCATAATATCTTATATGGCGGCATTCGAATAAAAAGTTGTTAATTGGTCTGTGATATCGTATCATGTCATTACATATTTGCATGTTAGTGACTCATATAATATAAATACATAGTAACAGATAATCTGCAAGTTGTGACAATAGCTGTTATGATGTGCACTTAATTATATTATTATGTAAACAAACGGGAACTTGGCCTTGTGGAGTTGCAATGTTAGTCGTGTGAGGCTACAACTGTCCAAATGACTGCACGTCATCAACTTTATCGACTTATCGCTTTCTATATCAACCACCGGCAGTAACTCACTACCAGTCACTGCCGGTCACTACCGCGCACCTAACGTTCGAAGAAAGAAAACGCTACATTTAAATTTCAGACAATTTATTGTGTGTATATTTTCTGAAAATGCATTTATTTACAATCAACAACTGAAACAATATTTCACAAAACATATCATAGATCATTTTTATAAAATTGCGAATAGCATTTTGTTTAAAGAATAATTTTATAATAAAAAGAAGCGTGTAAATACGTAACGGCATTCTTATGCCTACTTAAATCCACAAGGACACAAGTGCAAATCATCTTAATAATAACTCCTTTCAAATAAGAAAGTAAATATAATAATACCTAAGGCAAAATAAAAAACAACTAGCTTAAAATTTCATATAAAAATCTTATATTGACTAAGAGAAAGTTGTGATGATTATGAAAAATATCAAGTCAAAGGAGGGCATCGTGTTTAATACTGGACTGATGGCACAAATTCTGAGAATGCTCTTTCCTTTGACTAATACTGGGCGAGATTCAGGAAAGAAGGATTTCACAACCCCGCAATAGCACCTCCGTGGAGCCTATTGGCAGTATCAACTAATACACAAAGTGTGACTGGACGCGAGAATAATTCTTAGGGCGAACTGGTATCGGAAATTAATCCTTCTTCCCTCAAGTGTATACGTAACGATACCCGAGAATATTACGATTGTTCGAAGACACATGTTGTGATTACATTTGCAACAACAGCATCGAAAACAAAAACAAACAAATCATTATAATTTGGTAACGCTGATATACGAAATTGTTTCATTAAAATACAAAGCGTACTCTGTTTCTATAATAATGCCTCGCATCACAACATGTAACAGATCTAATATATCTATAAAAAAAGAAATATAAAAATCACAGTTTTCAAATTATGCAGTGTCACTTCAGATCCGGCATGAAGAGTGATAGAGCATCTCATCCTCATACATGTTCACGTAACTAAATAAGTACACCATAAAATAAATAAACAAAATAGTGACACAGAGAGACAGTAAAGCAAAGGCACCCACGCATACTCGGACGGGTATGATTGCCGGGGGATATAACGGAAAATACTTTTTCGAACGTGGAACTTTTTCAAAACATCGTTTACAATAAAAAACAACATTAGAAATTGCATTTAGAGCAATAAAACTGTCATGAAGTTTATTTACGAATTCGAATAATTCAAAAATAGAAGCGTGAAAATGAAATTATAAAAGTTCCACATTCAAAAAGTATGTGCAACACAATACGCGTGTGGGATGCAAGCAAACATACCGGCCGACATGCGTGCGCGCGCTCCTCACCTTGTAAACAAAATGGCGGCGTGAGAGCGTAATGGCGTTATGGCGGGAGTTAAGGCGCCGGTAAGGCGGTGCGCTGGTAGGGGTGCTCCCTGACCGCCACGCGGCTCGCCCGTCTCACCACACCTAGCGGCACACGCACATTTAACATCTGTGTCTCACTATTAAAAGCTTCCTCCGACACTGGTGCACCCAGCCCTTCTACAAGAGAGAAATTCACTTGTCATCATTGTTGCCAAGCGCCCCGCTCGAGGGACTGCACACCAATATGATCAATTACAAATCAACATAACCTCGATGTTACATTTAAACAAACACCATTGAAGTTGTTATAATATTTCGTATCGTTTCACATAAAGTCAACTACTGTAACCTATATGCTGTAACTACATTATTATGCGCTAATATGTTTTTGTACGTCCAACCTGGCAACGAACTAGTGATTGTGGTGAATCACGACGTATACAGAATGAACACGCCCGCGTTTCTGGGTGCCCGATACATAAATGCTGAAAGAAAGTTTAATCTCATTCGTGAAGATAAATAGATAAGTTCTCGATTTCTACCTCTAAACGATCGCATGTGCCTAGTCGTCACTGCCAAATACTCGTAAATTTCGAGTGAATAATACTAATATATAATTTGTTTTTGGCAGTAACACTAACTCTATTATTATGCTTAGGCCTATAGAAAATCTATTATCTATTATATTGCTTTGGAAAAATAACAAAATAAAATATTTAAAAATTTGGGCGACTCACGCCCATCAAAGGTACAGTTGATGGCTGGCTTTATAATTTCATTTTAAATAAAATTTGACTCTACAGTGTTAACTGTTTCATAATAAATCTACGCGATAATATACGGCTGTATAATATTTTCATAAAGCTCACTCTTTTCTAACCTAACTAAAAATCTTTATAAGATAATAATAATAATACTTAACCTATGGTATGTTTATAAATATAATATGGCTAATAAACTAATAGGTTACGACAATCATCTTAGCAGTTACATTTCGTACGGTGTTGCGCATCGAAATGTGACTGTAAGAACGCGTAAACTTTTAACCGCCAAGAATGTTTCATAGTTTATTTCGTTACGAATTTTATAAAAAAATATTACATTTGTCAGTTATGTTAAATAAGTTAAACGATGTGAGTGAATTCGTTTTTCGTATTTCAATTTGTATTTGGTCCCTTTTGCTTGTAATCGCTGAATCGATGCAATTCAATGCGTTATTGAGAATAATCTACTGTTAATATAAAAATCTGAGTTGTTATTCACAAGTGCTCAACTGAAAATAAAATTTAAAGAAAGACAAAAACTTCATGCACGAACGTATTCATTGCATCATATTTTGACTTGTAAGAAAACGACATTCATATTTGAAACTACATTAACAAAATGTTAATACATTAGTTATGTTACAAGCAAGGGTTATCACAAGAACTACAGATGATGGGATATTTTGTTTCAGTAAACATTTGAGTGAACAGTGAGAAACGAGGCAGCTTCATAATTATGCAAATCTCTACGTCTTTGTATACGAAACTTCGGTAACTTATTCGAGTTCTATCGGCAGTTTCTGTTACAATTTACTAACTATAAATCTTAAAACAATCACGATATAACTGCCATCAACCCTAACACAAGACAACGGTAATATAGAATATAGATTTCTCAATAAATATTCGACAATTATATTACTTTGTATAAATATTAAAATTATCTGCGTAAAATAAATAATATATCTTTGACTGTACGAAAACAACATATACTTTGTGTGAAACTGTACAAAACAGTCGTAGATGAAAACAATGTTCGAAATATTAAGACAATAACTTCGTAGGTACAAAGAGAATATATGACGCTTAGCTAACCTTAACTAAAACATAAATCTTATGCTACGTATTGATAATGGCTTTAATTATGACTGTAAAAAGGACGTCCTGTGAAATATATCGGAAGCGCATAAAGAAATACAGATCAAAGACGGTAATAATGATGTGAAGGCTGATACGATGCGTGTTGGCGTCTGTCGTATCTTAGTGTGGGCTGATGCGTTTGCGGCCAATGTCAAAAGCCAGCTAGCAGATATCTGGACGCTGCAAACCCCATTAAAATATATCACACACAGTTCAACATAAGCTCGACACCATGTGTTAACTACTCGGCTACATTAGTGTGTTAGCGCTATACATCACGAGCCTGCATCATCGGGTTTAGTTTTGATTACTTAGAATACGTGTGGATCTAGCAGCACTAACGATTCAATTAATTTTGCAACTTAAAACAATAATAATTCTGCTAATTTGTCATTTATTACGCTAATCGATCTGTATTATGGGGTAAATAGGATAATCGGGGCAAAAGTATTAAATTACCAGACTGAATTGCATGCTGTCAGTAAAAATCTGAAGAACGTTTAGGCTCATTTAGACATGCGGTTAATCTTTAAAATTAATAACTGATAGATACATTTTATCTTATATTCAGAATTATATCTATTTTGTTCAATTATTATGTCTACGTGACTTTCATTTCATTACACGTTCTATGACGATCATGGGTAAAACCCAATACCGCGTGTAGTGTTAGTACGATTTAGCAACGATGTTTGATTTGTGTGAAAAATCAGACTTAATAATTTCACTTTGTAACAATAATAATTTATGAATAATAATAATAAAAAACTTAAATAAACCATCAAACATCGTCAGATGAGATATGGCATAGAACAAGACTCGATTGTTAAACTATACGTCAGTTTGACTTGAACGCGTATGTCCTAAAAATGTCTTAGTTTAATAATACATTTGAAGTTAAGCAAACATGCTACATAAAGTAGGCTCTCAGCGTCATAATTGCTTGACAAACAAAATACATTAACAACTGATTCCTTGCTATGCCCACCTCAAAATTAACGCAGTAACTACAGCTTCAACTATACAGAGTATTTGGTGTATCATCTCCTTGAGGATTGACGTCGCCCAACCAAACACGCTGTATCTCATTTCAAACTTTTACATTATAAAATATGCTACAAAAAATTGCTTTACATAGCGTAGTTACTGTGTCTGTGATATATGTATTAATCTGCGTAGAGTTCAACGGGCGAACAACCCACCCGTATGGTCGGCGGCGGCATACTCGGTTGTGAGTAGCGGATTGGCTGCCGCGGTGAGCGCTGCGTAGTTGGCGTAGTCGTATGGGGAAGCGTAGATGAGCTGATGTGCTGGCTCCCCTGGAGACAGTAGTCCTGTGGCAGCGCCGGCGCCCGTGCCGTTCAGCAGCCCAGCCTGAGCCCCTGGCGCCGACATACGTGGCGACAGTATGAGTGGCGCTCCCAATGGCGCTGGTGTACGTAAAGCTACCCCGCCTACGGTGGTCACACCGCCTCCCGGTGCTAGAAGCCGTTGTGTCTCCGCTGCCGCAGCTGCGACGCGACGCCATTCTTCATCAGCTGCGAAATCAACTACTTCGTTTTTATCCCCGCTCTTTAAATCATTTGGTAGATTATTAGTAATAAAATGTTTAGGTTCCATCTGGTGTAGATCATAACTATTGTTACTGAGATACAAGAAATGAGTAAATTCGTTCAAAATTACTCCCAATGAATTTAAACAAGTTAATTGAATTTTTTTACGTGCCACCTTCATATATCTCGTTCGCTGTTTGTGAAATCTTAGACACGCCATATTTTTTATCACTACATCTTGAAACATGAGCCAAATACGCAGACTTATAAATGACTTTATTTTACAATAATTTATCTTTAGTATTCATATCAACTGTTATTAATCTCGAAGACATTAATATCCAGTTCATTTGCACAATTGTGATTCAGACTGTTGATCACGTTTTCCATTAGAAAAAGTTTATGATTACAATAAATGTGCAAGCAATAGAAGGCAAGAGTTGGAAACTTTCCAACATCATGATAAATATCAATGTGTAAATTACTTCACTGTGCCAGGATTGTAAAAGAACTCAACGAAAACTATAAACATGGATATAATTAATCTCTCAGTCATGAAATAATTAAACTTGAAAACAAATGCTGAGTCGTAATGTCTCTGTCCTATTTAAAAAAAAACCATATACAATAAGAAACTTCCTGATCTCATATCCAAATGTTGGAATAGAATCTTATATCTCATTCACGATAAGTTGATTCTTTTGGCATATCGACTAATGATGGGAAACAGAAAATATCGAGTAGTTCAAAAATATTGCGTTTTAAAAAACTGCATTATGTGTGAAATTCTTTATTACTTTCGACATGAAAAACATTATGCTGATAAGCGATGGTGGGTCAAAATTCATAATAAGTACCTATTTAATATAACAGGGCTATTTTTAGACCTCCCGCCAAATTTAAATAGGTGTTTTAGACCACGAAAGTAAACAACTTCCCCAAAGAAACACGGGTCGAAAAGTGAAAAAAAATTCAGACCCTCTACACGAAATCGACCACGTGAGCAGTTTTCTATGGGAGGTTCGAATTATTTACCACGTTTCGACTCATGTTTCTTTAGAAAAGTTGTTTAGTTTCATGGTCTAAACAGCCATGATCATCGTAGTGTTCAGTAAAATTATCGACGTGGACTTCGATATGAACGATGTTACGTCCCTTTCCGTCCGACCGATGTAACATTGTACAAGCGTCTATTATTTTCAGTGTTCCTATTTTAATTTTATTTTGAAGCAATAAAGTCTCAAAATTTTCGGATAACGCTTATATCTTCAGGGACTTTTGTGTTGTATGTATTTTTTTATATTTATTATATCATTAAAATAATAAAATGATACGTTTTTTATTTCAAAGTCATGTCTCAGAAAAATTGACATCTGCCAAAAGAATCAACTTATCGTGAGTGAGGTATAAATACTGGTAAAATATTTGAATATTATGTCAAAATCTAGAGAACCATTACACCAGGAATGTTAGTCAAAATTAAAACAAATAATATCATATCAACAATGAAATTATCCACGTCGTTAGCAAAATTGCAACAAATTTATACATCATTATTATCCCAACTCCACACATACAAAATGTCCATAGTTTAGAGACATGTCATGGTAGCTCTTACAGTATTTCTTTAGAAATTCTCACTTTTATGAGATGTGGTCTCAATGAAATCACTCATGTTAATAGTTAACCATAACATGCCACAAATCAATTAAGTTAGTCATCTTTGCAGTCGCCGCGGTGACTCACATCCGCAAACTAATTATGCAATTTACGATGTCCATTGTAACATTAGGAATTCGATAAAAAATCAATTGTACCGTATAAGTCTCAAAGGATTACGATGGTTCTTGATACATGCTATCAATCTTACATAATCAATCACCTTATTTAATGCTTAAAACTTTGTAGGTTTAAGGTATACCAAAGTACTCGTAGGGTTACCCCAACAGACAAGCATCCTTCAGATCTGATACCTCGTTTAGACGAAGCGATCAGGATTAAAGGCTTAAAAAGTAATCCAATGCTTAACATAGGTACATATCTGAATAAGGTATAGAATTAGAATAACTTATTATTAATATTAGTGACAAAACATGAATGCGACCATACTTATTAAGCACTGACCGTTGACAGGCACGGAGACCTTTGAACTGGAATCGCGGTATGTTCCATTGATGATAGCAAGTTCCATCAATTGACGTTTTTTGAGTTCGTCTTCACCATCTGCTTGCTGTGAACAAAATTATATTGTGTCTCAATTTATATGGTAAAAACGAAACTAGTCCTAGCCTCTTCCTCGATCTCTTTGTTTCCACACAGGAATTGATCAAAAAAGGTTCTACTCTCTTTAAAAGTAATGAGCACACTGAGTTATACATTCAAATAAAAAATCTTAAACATGTAAACTGTGAATAATAAAAACATCAAAAACTAAACCTAGGGACTTTGTATCTCGTCATAGTAGCTTTCCTGAATCCTGATAATAGCTCGACTAAGCTTTGATGTAATAATGTAAAAAATAATGTAGTTAAGTGAGCAAAGTAAATGGTCTTTTGAGAATTTATACTTGGTAAAATTTCGGACATATTTAATTCTAAATTATATTTCTGCTATTGTATATATAAGTAGGTCGCTTGTTTAACACGTTATCTACAAATGTAAAACTCGATCAAACTTAATAGGCACAATACAAAAATGACGTCACCTCATTAAACATGGTCAGCATCGAACATAATCATGTAAATTAGGCAGATTGTGACATTGTAACCTAATTAACATTACGATTAGCAACCTAATTTCATAAAACAGAAGGTTTAAAATCTATTTTTCGTTACATTTGTTATGGCAGAGTTCCTGGAATTTTACTGACGTCATGTGAAGGGATTTCCCTTTGCTTCTTTTGGTAGGACCAGCTGTAAGTCACGTAGCATATACAACTAGATGATCGACGCTATAGAATGAAGAAAGATAATAAAAAATTGAAAACTAACCGGTATTAATTCAATATCAGTAAATATTAATAAACGTCAGAGTAGTTATACTAATACTAACTTTGAACATACATCAACCATTTCGAAGTACAATGAATAGTTGTAATCAAATTCTACTTACGGGTACAAGCAGACGTTTAACTTCATCAACAGCTCTGGCAAGCTTTATCTTCGCCCTGTTCTCAGTGTCTTCCACTGTGAGCAGAACGTGGAGGTCGTCTGCTAGGTGCTCCCAATTTGGTTTACCCCTGTTGGCGTCTTCCTGTAATGCGTCATGAAAAACATTTGTTTAACAATCACATTCAAACGAAATTAGTAAATGCTTTTACATACGCAATTAATCACAACGCTTCATGTTAACAACAGCATGTTTTATTCATCAACAACATGTCTGTAAAGTGTAACATAAACAATGACGCTGTGCAAGTGTGAGTAGATGCAAATGCGAGAAATTTTGGCTTGCTAGCATGCACGTGAGAAAAATTTACTGGAGCCTAATATATTTGCTTGCATTCATGTGTAAATTGTAAGACAAAGTCTGTACGGTAAATATGTGTTACGCTCTAACGGTAGAGTTAAACACGGTGAGGGAATCCGCTAGTCATAGGAATTGATGGTCGAATTATTTTTGGCATATTTATAAGTTTCACGATCATAATTATCACACTAACAATACTATTTTAGATTCAAGTACGCATTATCACTACGCATTATCTTATATGATTGGAATATGAACTAATGTTTGGAAATAGCTTCGCAAAGTTCTTCTTCTTCTTCAACAACCCATATACGCCCACTGCTGAGCACGGATCTCCTCTACCATTGAGAGGGTCGCAAAGTTAGAGACGATAAAAATAAATCTAGCCGCTAATTGGTTTCTGAGTATATGCAAAAGTATTCTTACCTTTGTAAACCTAATCGAGGAATGTAAAACAAGAGATAATAAAGCAAATTATGTCGGTTATCAAGTTAAAACGATTTCCTTCAACCATACAATGACATGATAATTGCATCAATAGATTAACCTCCATTAATGTCGTTGTAACTGATAAATAACATGAACGCGTGCAGATCGAATGATCACATAAGGTAATTTATAATTAGAACTACAAATTAATTGATTCTATAAGAAATGAAGTAGCTACATGGCTAAACACCAATCGAAATGCTCAAAAAGCAAAAGCAGACGCAGTCAATACTTAAATATAAATGATAATCTTACATCAGATTCCTTGAAGCTGCGTGGTAACAAAGGAAAACAACAATATATTTGCCTAAAGTTTGTGAAGTTCCATCAATACTATGATACATTAGCACACACACACAAAATCTAATCATATTACCAAGAAATACATTGTAAATATGTTAATCAATATTACCGCCAAGATGTTTATTTTAGTTGCTTGAAAATCAATTGTTACATGGTTAACATTCATTGATTTAAGAGTGGCGACGTTTTACCTTTTTCTTGTCCCGCATTGATCCCTTGCCTCTGACCATGATTTTGCATCCTGTTTCTTGTTCCAGCTGTTTTGCTGTCATACCTCTGGGTCCGAGGATCCTTCCAACGAAGTTGAACTGTAAAAATATAAAAAAAATATAATAAATAATGGTTTTAATAAATTTCAACAGAGTAGATATTATAACTTGGCAACAATTATTGATGAGTCACATCTCTCAGATATGTTAAATGTTATCGCCATAATCATCCAATTAAAATTATATTAACGGATTTCCTAAACAAATTAATCTTCTAGTACAGAATATCAACTTGTTTAATATAAACCTAAATATCTTAAAACGTCAAGATCTAATTCTACCAGCCGGCGGATTAATTACTTGCTTCGTTACACATAAAACATATTTCCTGTGTATAGTACGTACAGTGTACACATTTAACCTCGATTCGTAAGCTTCAAAGCATCGGTCAGCTAAACGTACATGAACTGTGAACCAGTATCATTCTGCCATCCGCCAGCAAAGCTGAGAAATGGACCAATTGGCGCCGAGCCAAGCTACAACAGTTTCACACTGCCACTTTTTTTCTAAAGGGATAATTCCGGGAACCAAGCGCTTGTATAATACATGAATGTAGTAAATAAAAATTGAGGTTAGAAATTCGTCACATGTCTCATGCTAAATTGTTTAGCGTGACAGCGTGTAAATTGCTTGAAGATCTTATTAGTTATGACTGGAACCTTCAAAATTTGAACCATAGTCAATAACAAATTACGTTTCAACGAAAGAATTTGTAGGCTTACTGCTACACGCAAACTCATAAATTATGGTAGATTATTTAGTGATCCTTCGACGGCGGCAATAGATTGGTCATATAGATTGTGACAATGTATTTCAATAAGAAATATGAGACGCGGAAGTAGGCGCCCCGAACAAGACGGGACGGCATTCGTTACCCGTCGCGGTCCAGCGACGGTGACGGTGATAGACGACAAATTGTAAATCACTCAAAGAACAGACGGACCGGAGCGTACATGCGATTCATATCTTTATTGATTGAACAAATCCCACAAAACGAGCCGGCTCTTAGACGGTTGAACTACGTACCGGCACATTGTAACTGGACGAACTTGATTTCAGATTTGCTTTTAGGTCATATCTTTCAATATCTACTGATATAGCTTCTCAAGTATCAGTGCGTTTGAAAGCTCTGGATTTAGAATTATTTACGAGACTAATATTTTTATATAAAGTATGCAATATAGTTTTCTGTTTTTGCAATAGTGGTCTCAATGTTGCGTTAAATCTAGCAAGAATAAGGATCTTATTTCTTAAGGGGCTGAGCAGTCCCACCGCTGTTTAGTGGTTGGCCACAAACGACTCGCCTGAGAAGACTTCCTTAACATGACTATCATTATTTTCATGACAATAGGAGACAGTAAAATGATCATAAATAGCGTCGCATCGCGGTAGGTAATATTTTATTACTCAAGATATAAAATGTAGAATTTAGTGTTAATAATGATATATTCCTAGAAAAATTCCCAAAAATAACCAGCATTGAGTACGTGGGATCGTTTTTTAGGATGACGTAATAGTGCGAGTACATACAGATTATATGCAGTTGAATTTAATGTGTACCTACTTTTCGTTAGCGTTGGACATTGAAAACACGATGTAAGCTTTACATAATAAAATATTAAAATACATATTTATTTATGCCGTATTAAAACCGTACATAATATGGCATTAAAAATTAAAGCTCTTCTAAAGGCGAAATAATTTTGTAGGAAAAGCATTCATACTTTAATGAAATAATTATGTGTCGAGGGGAGTTCAGTTTAGTATTTCGAACTGTGGCTAATTTCTACGCTAAAAATCGCGTGGAGGAAAAACCATTTGGTGGCGAGAAACAAATCTCAATTGGAAACCGAACGCCGGTCGGCGGCCGTCGTCAGCCAACGTGGAAATAACGCGGCGCGGCTCGCCACTTGGCCGCGCGCCCGTATTTACTTTATTGCATTTTTTCTCTGTAAGTAATATTTTTATGAGAGAAGTAATTATTTCACTTTGAAAATAACACAATCTCCACATCTCTGGCCGGAGTTGCTGTATCATTCGGAGCGATACAATTTATTTTAAACTCGGAGCGTAATGAGTATCTAGACGTGACTTACACGTGCTGACTAAATTACGTATACCTATAATGCCGGGAGTACGAAACATATATTCTACGCAAGTATGTAAACACATTGTTACTTATGAAAATCGTTTTCTATATTTGTTTGTTATATAAAGTATGATATTAGTATTAAGAAAACAAATAGGAGTCATTCGAAAATGACAATAATGAAGGAAACAGCAGTACTTTGCTTAAACGGTTGATCAATCTAACCTAATGGTGGCTAGAAATAAATAGCTAAAATAAGATAAGGAAATCGTTTAATACAATCGTGTAAACAATAGTTTCTCTGGGAATAGGCCGCCGGCGCATCTAATCGGTAAACATGGACCAATAGCTTTCGAGCCTGGAGCGCGCACAACGCCCTCTACCGCACAGATCCAATGATAGCCAATATTACAACAATTGCAATCTACGATATTACCTGTTTATAAACGTGATTACCAACAATAAATGCAAATATTTAGTTTATTTATAAAGGCTATAAATCAATCGCTATTAAGATTATTTGAATCGTATAAAGCGGTACGGCGCCTAATTATTGGATATGTGTGCAAATGAAGTGTCAGCTTTTGAATGATTTATGAATTAATGTGGCTTGCATTAGATTGAATGGTACGAGCCTGGCCGATCGTTGTTTAAAATTTTCATAGTAAATATCGAATTAATTAGTTGCTATGATACATGATTTTATGCCTATATCCTTTTGGTCCATGTACTCGTACTATTAACGATGTTCTGTGCTAAAGCTATAGTTTTGTAGTTATTATTATACCTGCTGGATTGAATTGGTAAATTGAGTTTAGGTTCCTTATCCGATGTAAAGGTTATCAAGAATTTTTAGCTAAAATCTCGAGTAGCTTCAACTAACAGATTAGAAAGGATAATTCTACATGCATTTGATTTTGCCATGTCGTCTAACAAGAAACCACACAGCCTGAACGAGAATGCATTTTTATCTTTTTTTATAATCATTTACAAACCAGCTCCGATTAATAATGCACTTTATAAGTACAGTAGATAAAAAATTGTAAGTTACTACAATTAAATTCCCACTTTATTTGTAGTTAGATTTCTCTAAGACAAGATAGGTGGCAAGGAGATGATGTATATAGTACATGTTACACACAATATTGAGACGTGGCTGTATGTTTCTTAATAAGATTCCTTGGAACTTGAATGCTTGATAGCACGTTCTCTAATCTCATAACTGAATTCATTCATCATTATATCAAAGATAAATGTATTTCAATTCATTAGAACTGCCTAAACAAGCCTCCAGAAAATGGAAAGTGTTATCAATATTGTTACAACCGGTAATACCAAAGTAGGGACACAAATTCCAATATGGCGAGTTATTTTATTGAGTACTGGTACAAAGCCAGCGGCACCGGTTTAAGTAATTCTAATTCATTTGCCGTATTCAGAGTGCGTTGGTACTGTTCAAATAATTGATGCGTTCGTACAATTGTGACGCACCAAAACCCGGATATATCGGTTAAATTAACGTGACATTGCCCTCTAATACAAACACAATGGTATTGATGTGTAGAAATGTGCAGTTTTGTGCAACGTAATTGCCAGTGGTTTTGTGTCTTAATGATAGCGCGACGACAGACCCGCAACCACGTGCACTGTGCAACCACAAAAATGTTAGGGCTTGACTGAGTGTCAGCGATTTACAGAATATTTATTTTACTATTTGTTAGTACAAAAACTAAGTCGATACGAATGATCTCAAAATAAAATTCATGTCTTTTTTATTAAGTTGTATAAATACATGGAATAAACACTACTATTTTGTTGTAGAACATATGACAATTCTAAATAAAAAGCTCCAATCCACGTCTTTGCATCACAATTTCGATTAATGATCTAATTTTAACTGCAACACTGCAATGTTTAAAACATTCATGGAATTCTAATTATCGGAATTAAAAATCTATTCCAGTAAATAATGCAGTCCTTTCATATGCATACAGAAGACAAATTGCAAAAATTAATAATTCAATAACAATCAACATATCTTAAATAGATATCTTAATAGTTCCTCTGGTCTCTTGCTCGTATTAAAATATTCTTTTGCGATGAGATCACGTTCTACTGGCAGTTAGATCTACGAGTAGCAGTTTATCAGTAATTAAATTTTCCGCGATTATTCCACTTAATGCTGTTTTTTTTAATTAATACATTTTATATTATACCTATACCAAGAACTATATACCAGAGACATTCAAAGTATAATAAATGTATGATAATAAAGAACGCTTTCGCTTCCACTCCGATACCCGCTTGGAGCGTCGCCACACCCGTCAATAACAAGCTATCATTTTATCTTTGCGTTTAAGTATTTATTGTAATCATTTATTTTATTATCCGGTTCACTGGTTCGGTACATCGCAATTGTCTGAAGACACCGTTTCGAATGCTCTATTAGTTTTATCGAGTTCCTTTGTATGTCACTTCCTTTTCCCCACAAAATGGCGGTGAAACGGTAGCTTTAGTTATATACTTTGTTGCTAGTTGATATATGCCTTTGGGTTTTCATTAATATTAATGTTGAGATGTATACTGGCATTAGATAAACAGTGGAGCCAAGAAATAAATCAGTCACGGAGCTTCGGTCTTCGATCAACGCGTCAGCTGCCCGTCGTGGCTATTAGGACTTAACTGCCATGCCCTGCATACTAGCGCGGTAAGGAATGTGATCAACTACGACCTTACTAATAAAGATAGATGACTGCTATAATTTAAAAAAGAATAAATAGTAATTCAGTAGGCTATGAATTTATTTTGCCAAGCGGATTTTGGTGATTATGTAAGGGTTGTCAATCCAGATAAACTTATTGTAATAACAATGCAAATACATGTTAAATGAAAATCAACATTATAAACTTTTTATAGAAGAATAATTTTGTATTTATGGAAGATTCTAATTTAATGAACAGTACGGTACGAATATTCAAAAAATCACGCGGTTCCAATGTACTCATACATATGATATTTGAAGTCGGACTTTGCTATTACTACAATTAGTATATAACGACCAGACTTCTAGCTCAAAATCAGGTCCTTACGCTGGACGAACAAGCGCAGTACTAGAAATTACCTTTGATTTAAAGTAATGAAATGATTAACTTGAACTATTGACATTAGGAGCAGTTGCCGGATGAATGCCGGCTAACGCAGTTCCCACATACCGTCTGATTGATGGTTTAATTTGAAGATAATTATTGTCGTACTAAGATTGGTCACGACGTGTAGTGCAAGCAGAACGCAATTCTGCCTCGAGGCCCACTCCTGGTGCGATGATGGAAACCGAGATTGCACTTAGTCTTTAGAAGTGTGTTATTATTTATTGTTGAGACTCCATTACATGCCTCTATTGCAGGTTTAATTGAATGTGTTTCTGCAATAATGCAATTTGTAACTAATTGAAATGCTTTTGTAAAATTACAAAGGTTGATATCACCATAATTTACATGATCGAGTAATCACCTCTGTCCATAATCCATTATTCTTAATTAGATTGTTGTAACTCTTTCAATTCACGTGCATTCGAGTGCAAGGAAGAAGAGAGAAATATGCGAAGAAGTCAGAATAGGGTAGGAATTATCACGACTCTGGGAATCTCCAAACTGGACTGAAAATGGCTAAACATCGATGTTACATAGAAGTTGTTGTTGAATGTGTGTTACATTTTTTTCCATGAAGAAAATATGTGGAATAATTTAGAATTATACATACCTACTGATACTACACACAAATTAATGCATAGCCAAATGTTTCTTACAAATTATGTTATATAGGTTAATAATTAGGAAAATATTTTAATTAAGATATGTGAAGCATAATCTTGTGTTACAAGAATGCGGATTAAGTAAGAACAGGAAGATGTTTAAAATATTTCCTGCCATTGTTTATTTAAAAGTAAAAGCTAAGACACCCGTGAATGATCCACATTCACATAAAATATTTGCACATTTTTTTGTACGTATATGAATTTTTGTGAATGTATCATTGTTATTTTACATTAAAATAGTTACAAACTTATTCATCCATTTTTATTTTTTTCAATTATTAATTTAATTATATTTACCTACAGAAAAAGAAAACATCGTGAGGTAATCTGTAAACCTTACATTTCTAATACCTACATATGATAAGTGTTCCCCAATCCAAATTCTAAGATTAAGCTTCTGTGTTGAGCATGTATAAAAACACACGAAACAATACATAGGTATGTAATTGAACCAAGAAATAATTCAATAAAGGCTTATTACTGATCCACCAAGTTTGTTATCGAATAAAACAACTGACGCTTGCAGTACAACCATCCTGTAACACATTTATTTTACTTAACATGAAATACGCGATGTAAACAATAAGTCACCATGGTTTACTACGAAAAACACCGTAAATCATTATACACTTTAATAACTTAACAAGCTTTACTCGATAAATTAGTCACGATCATTGTTATATTTGAAGGCGCATGGTATTAATTTATTTGATTTTCCTAAACGGTATTAAGACGTAAGGAACAATCCTTGAGTCCAGCTGTGCCTTTGCATCGTCTATTTATAGGTGTGTAGAAACCTCGGATACATAAATGAAAGCTAAAATAATCAGCATACAGATGAAACTCCATTCGAAACTAAAATTGAACTGAATGTTAGGCAGGAGTTTGAGTTCTTTCCCATAAAGGTTGCATGAGTTTTATAAAAGCAAAATGTTTTATTATTATAATTCGTATTGAGATATTAAAGGGCGTGAGATAGTAAAGAACTGAGAATTTTGCGATAGAAAATTAAGACGTCATTAAAGCACACCAAAAACTTAAACGAGACTATCGAAGTAGTGAACTTGTTAAAGTATTCAATAAAAATATTGGCACATGTTCTCAATATCCGACGTTACCGTAAATTTGCTTTGGTAATTTATAACGTTATCTATCTTTCGCTAACTCCACATTATTAATAGCTTGGATATTTCGATACGTTTAACATTATATTTCCCGTGTAATTCCTGTCCGTTATAAATTAATAGCAATGTTAAAAATGTTGAAACTCATGTTCGATTCGCATTTAGGTGAAATAAATCGTCGCAATTTATCAGAATAGACAAAATGTGAATTTATAGGACATGTGTATTTTTATTTCATTGTCATAATGCCTTACCTATGTGAACTATAAATAGGTGGATATATAAAATATAAAGAATAGAACATTGTAAGTCAATATATAAGCCGAGACCAAGTTTAGAACTGGCGACCCGTGACCCGGCGACCGGCGGACCACGACCAATCCGATCAGCCTCATTACCGCTCTCGGTCCAAATGCACTGTACTGCAGCTAGGAATTCAATGGATTTTAATGGAACGAATATAATGGACGCAACAAACCTTCTTAGAACACAACATCAACCATTGAGGAAATTAAACATGTTAAACGAAATATCAATAATGTAACAGCTACCGACAAATTTAGAAACTATCACGGAATGAACATTAAAACAAATCGGAAATGAGATCTTAAACTACAGAATCTGCGTCACGATTTTTTATTTCTAGATGTTTCTAATTGTAAGCATTTAATAGCGATAGATCCGTTTATAAATACAACTAACACACTTACAAGAAAATGAATCGAGTCACGTGAATTGCAAGCTGACATTCGACCACGGCTAACCTAATAGATTCAGTAGACGCTTATGCGTTCAATATTGCTTTATGTAACAACGTACTATACAAACATCCTACACATCGATGTTATTTATTAGAAAGCACAATGACTATTGAATGCTCATAAAAATACTAAATGTTCAAAAGCAGCCTTAAACGAAACGAATATAACTTTAATGTGATCGAAATAGAGAATGCGGAGAGTTCATTGAATCCATTCTTCATTTGTCCAGATTTACACGGTGTACGAGATAAATGGAACGGAAATTAGCGGCGCACCCACGTACTGCAAGTTATAGCTTAATACACAAACCATAAGAAGTATATAAAATATACATAGCATCGAATCAGTGAAAAACACGGGGAAGAACGCCCACGCTCAGTCACAAATATAGAAAACCAAATATGAATATGTAGTATACACAAACGCATTGCGAATCGAGGCAAAGCAAACCGGTCGGACTTTATTTACGTTTACAAATTTTATTAAAATATTTGTTAATGGAAATTCAAACGGCGAGTTAAAGCTTGTTTATGATTTCTGCGCCAGTACGTACGTTCGTAGCACGGGAGTTCGATAAGTTCGTCGATAATAATTGTGAGTAGTATATTACAGTCAACTGAGGAACGCAAGGCCACTGAAATCGCGTGAGTTTCGTATTAATTCGAGTTTAATTTAACATCAGCTGTCGCGCTCTTTGATGCTTTCGCCAAAGTATGACAACATAATTTCTACTCGACTTCGGAATCCTCAGGGGCTGTATTTAATCTGCAAACCTTTCTTTTATTCAAATTTATGAATGGAAATAAAAAACAACAGAATCTTTAATTATAACTAAATATTTGATTGAAAATTCACATGCTCAAATGCAAACGTCTTTGCCGGCCGGTGCACTAGCAAGAATTGTTTAATCTTTTCGAAACACATTCGCCAGCTTTTACTGGTGTTTGCACTTGCGAATGATAAAGCACACGCTGCTTGTGCCAGACATGTTTCCACTAAAACAATCCACCCGTCCGGGCCGTCCGTTTGCAAAATATAATTCTGTTTTACGTTCTTTCCTATAATAGACAGCATTACGAATGTCTAGTCTTATAGAAGCTGCAAACGTATACTGGATTTATTTATGGAGAATGTTGTTCGTTCTTGTAAGGTCGAATATTACATGTCTCATAAATTCTTTAGCATTTTAAGCCGTCGGCAACTGCAGTTAAAGTGTAGTGCACTTTAAGATTGATTCATAATTTAGGATCAGTATATTTGATGAAACATTTTTAGAATTAATTCGACTATTAAAAATCGTAACTTTTAGTACCTCTATTTCAACACTTTATGTCACAACATTAGAAACAACATAGGATACTCTACGTTGACTGGTTAGATAGTCTGTATTCAACCCACAACCTCGACACTGAGATCAATATCAAATTTCATCCGGTGAAAAACGATACACGTATAAAAAATATCTTTGTGTTCCTTTCGTCACGCGCCTTTTGTAGGACAGTTGCTAATTAATATTTATATTGTGTGTTATCCAGCCTAGATTTTTAATCGTGATTTCTTTTAATACATTTTAAGTTACTTCTTAAACCATATGGCCGTAGATGCAATATTTTTATTATCCTATTTGCTTCTTAGTTTATTAATTATAAATAACATTTAGGTCATAAATAAGTATTCTTTCTTGCTCTACATATGATTAGTTAAAGTAACACAGATGCGCATCATAGCGTTCACAAACAATACACATTCATCATTCATGTAAAGCGACACTCCATATTTAGCTGCCACATAACATTAAAAGAAAACTTAGTTATGACACCGCTTTAATGGAAGTATGATGTGATACGCAAGCAAAGTTGATGAATGGTCGCATTTGTGTTGATACATGTTCTGGGCTCACGCAATATGAAATACAGTTTTTGCTTGGTTACTTATACAAAATTTGTAGATTCTACAACGTTGATTCGTAAGTGCGATCAAGAGGTTCGATAGCAGAAACAGTCGGTGTGTTACTGAGTTTTAAATAGGAAATTAAATAAGCATATGTGGCAAAAAGCCTAAAAATATGGCCGATAAGTTTACTAATATACCATGGTCTGCGAACCAGGTCTTTTTTGATTGATTACTATTTGCTTATCGTCCATGCAGTTTGTCATCTTGATTGGATAAATATTAGTTAACTCCAACTAATTACAAGCAAATCCTTTCATAAATTGAGAACAAACAATTCAGCATCACAAAAAATGGATTTATGTCTATCGGTTAAGGCGCCCGTTTCAAGTCTAGAAACAGTGTTCCATTTACTGGAGTTCATTGACTCGCACTTTGATATGCACTCATCAGATCAGGTTCTATAAGTCTAACAGTGAGATAATGAGCTTGATGTCTCCCACTAAAGTATGTGTCAAGCGGTGCCTCGTGATGTGAAGCAAAAAGTTAAAGTAACGGTCCCGGGCCGATATGGCAGGATTTAATAACGCTTCCTTCCTTAAATGGGCAGCACGCAGAATCCGACGAACGGACTACGGTCTGTATCGATGTCGATGGCTTCACCATAATACTGATTAAAAGTATATTTGAGTTTGGGAATAGCATTCTTTTTAAATAATGGCTTATAGAGAATTTGATATTTACTGAAATAAATAAAACATACTCACTGATGAGCATGGTCTTTTGCACAACTGAGAGAGATATGGGATTGCCAAACACGCTAGCCTACTTCAACTTGGAGGACCGAACTCCTAAAAAAATATTGTATAGCATTATAGGTTTATAGATTTAGTCGCGTACCCGATATATTTATTAATTTATCATCGCATTTGCGATTGTTGTTGACTGAACAGTTGATAATGGTACGTAAGTTTACAAAAATATTGTTCTATTCTACAAATGTGGGCGTCGTGGATGGAAGAGGAAAACGTATTGTTTGTTTGCGCGAGGTGTTAGCAAAATCATAATCGCTATATTAAATTAAGTAAAACAATAAATCAAAATTTATATTGACAGCTGTTTGTGAACGTTATTACTTTGTCAATTAGAAGTTACAATACAATGTTTGTAGAAAAAGTGAAAAAGAATGTAAAGTATACAGAAGTTAAAGTTAATATACGAGTAACTAGCGTACATCTTTGCTCTACTCTATGGGGATATATCTTTAAGTTTTTTTTTTTTATATAAGGCCAGTTACAGGTGCTGGCTTTACCGACGGCACCCCATCTCTGGGCCCGAGTGTCAGTCAAGTGCGAGACCCGTCCATAAGTCATGGTAACACACCTCTCCATCAGGCCAGCTATGATCGACGTGATTGTCGGCACGAGTAGCATATGCAGCAACACTATGCGTTCGGAATATCGTATGTCGTATCAGTAATGCGGAATCGTACTCCGTGTTCGGCATGCATTTTTACTTTTAAGGAGTAGGAAAACATACTGTCATTATTTACTTATACGTATTGGTATTTGATATACATTGATTGTGTACGCTTCTGTCGGGAATTAATAGCACGAGGCATGTTTATAAAACAATATATCTGAGTTGGTGTTGGTAATGCGTGTTTATAACTCATCAATATGGAGCCATTGTAAACTACATTAGATTCTTCTGCAATAATAGTGACAGGCGTGAGTGTGTATGTATACAGGTCTATATTTCAAAAGTAAAGCTGTAGTTACATTTAACAACCTATGTTTTGCTAATCGTTTCTTAATTTTAAAGCTATGGCCGATTTTTGGGAAAATTTCTAGACTCTACGCGGCTACTGAAAATTATTTAATTAAAAACCCAATAGTAACTTTTCCAAACGAGGAAATAAACCAAGAGCCTGTTTTGAGAGATCACGTTTACGTGACGGTAGTATGGCATTTCCTAATAACTACTTTATTTATTTTAATGGTATACGACGAAAACTGCCTAACAAAGGCGTGTCTTACAATGAATTTGGAACAAAAATGTAATTACATTTACATTTAAACCGAGTGAATATAAAGCAACGTCCATAACTAAATAACATGTTAAAATACGCCCTAATAACTGTGTGTTACTCCGAATACAATGGAATATCAAAGCATTACGCGGTACCATTTTGTTAAAGCTATAAAGAAGAACGTTAAAGTTCCAAAAGTAAAACATTTTAAGATATTAGTCACACGGCGAGCAACGTTCCGAAACTATTGTTTCGACAATATGTTCAACATACGAATCGCACGCTGCTTCGTCTATTTCTGGAATAGTTATCGTTTACTTTACTGCTCAGTTTTTGCGAGCGAATAAAACACCAATGGCATGATTGCCAACTATTGTTCATACCGATATTTCACAACTGATTTATAAGATCTTAGTGCAGTACTATGTCTAGAAACCTTATTTTATAGTTCTTAGAAGTAAATCCAATGACGCCCACATCGTTAAAGGTTTCAATCATTATTTCACTGCACATGAGCGGTGTCGCGGCGCTTTTGATCGACAATCAATATCACTCAGCATTCAATTTATCTTAAGATTTACGGCCACATTGTTCGTCGCAATTATATGGATGATCTGTACTTCTCTATTAATTATGAATATTCATGTGGATAACACGCGACAATCACGTATCATGGCACAAGTATAAAGGACGACAGCTCGTTACTGGTACATAGTGGACGTTGTGCTTCATAAGAACCTGTAGCATTAGTTTATCATTTATGACATACTTCTCATTATGTTTTTTCTTATAGATTCTTATAAGACCTTTTATATATAGAATGCTAATTATTACGTATTACTCTCATACTAAAGAGACGAAACTAAAAAAAGAATTTAATATCCAACGTTCTAAAAGCGATTTGATTTTTTAATATATACAAAAAATGTTTTCTAGTACTTTTAAAATAGTTTCGTTCCTTCGTTATGTTTCATAAGTAAGTAAATAAAATAAAAATATAACCTATCCCGAAGTGCGGAGTATTTCAGATGCAAATGCAACATTCAAAATCCATTTCTAGGACACATACAAAACACACATAACATAGAAACTAACATTATATAGTAATAATCGCATTATCTTTTTACTTCGAGTCTGACTAACCTACAGTAGCTATTGATGATAATTTAATTTGCTTACAAATATGTTAAAGGTTAGAATTCTATACTCAGACACTCGCAGTAAATCCTTCGATGAAGGTAAAAAAGCTACTATGAAGTTCTTACGGAATGTCAATGGAAACAATTCAGAACATCTAATATGCATATTAATTACGTTGTATTCCCATTATTCAAAGTGCTTGTATCTTTGTCGCTGAGAATTTAACGTTCTTACACTCAGGTTGGAGAAAGTAAATCAGCGAAAAATATTTTATCAGTTTCCTACTAGACTTATGGTTTGTATAAATTACGTAAAAAAAGAAAGTTTCTAACCAGATTAGAAACCGCCTAAACGAATTAATGTACGGAAGTGTATCTTTTACTTTAATTTCGATTTTAGATGTTTTTCTGTGAAAACATCGTAGGATATCGCTTTAGTGGACCGATACTTTAAAGAAAATTGAACATAAACATAAAGTAGCTATATCTCATTAGCAATCGCCATAAATGGCAGCCGAGCGGAGTCACGGTTGGCGCCACCACTCGCTCGCACCTAGCCTGAGCCACATCTGACTAATGTTAATTAGCTACTAAGCGATCATGTAAGGGAATATACATGCCATACACAGCCCTCGCAGATATAGAAGAAATATGAGATAATTATACTGGAAGGTTAAATGGGAAACATTCTAGTGCCAATAATGAAGACATTTGGAATACTATTTACTATAATAGACTCTGGAATGCATATTTTTACATTTAAAACAACAGATCGAATACAGCCAAATATTGGGTCAACGACTTGCAATTCAAACGGAGCATAAATTAAAAACGGATCGGTTTTTATCGAAATAACACATCAAAATAGATTTATGAAGGAATTCTAAATACATTTAATACAATTTGCAAACAGTATTTTGAGTATGAAGATTCGCCACACGGTATGGAAGTATGTCGATAAATATACATAAATGAATCATGGAGTTCAATGAACCAGATGCCGTACATGGCACTGTATTAGAACGTGTTAGTTCGCAAATTAGTTTGAATGCATTCGTTAGATTCAATGGGCGATATGATTAAGGGTCGTGCAGACATCAGCAGGCCGTACGCGTCTGACTGGCCACGAGCTCACCGTGACATAAGTCACCAAATGTAGCAAGCTGACAACCTTGTCTTTCTATTTGTATGACTATGTTCGCTCTGCGTTCCCTGTTGTAATAAAACGAGCGTACAATTATCTTGATCGACAATGGGATAAAGTAAAAATCGTCCAGTTTGAACATGAATTTTAAAGATAGCTTTATTTGTAATTCGGCGTCTCTGTTGCAAAATATCTACTTGAATTGGGCAATAACATTAAAGACGTTTTCAGGACAAGGGTCATGCATTACGACTTGCCCGCATCCTTTCATACTTTGTGTTAAACATTTAACAAGTTCTTTAATGATTTAACGATTTTCTTATAAGGGGCTACTGACCCGGTCTCTCGCGATATTCAGAAAATAAAAACTTATTTAAAAGTATACATTTCTTTAATTTACCGTTATTAAACCCGCTGTCGAATATTGAAGTATGCTGTAGCTGTTTTCGCAAAGCTTTTACGCTCGACATTTCTTTTATAGACTGCTTTGATGTATTTTCAAATGTAAATTAGGCGGCATGCTCTTAAAGAAATGCCAGCACTTTTGATTTTGTACCAGGGATTTTATCTATTTTTTCCTATACTTGTTGACAAACGTAACCCTTTTCATGATTCGTGCCAAAGCTCAATTCGTTTTGAAATATGTTTATGTCATTTTATATATTTCTCAATTATTTGCAAATATTTTCTGTTACAAAATGCGTAATGACTTATTAATAGCTATAATCGCTCCAGTACACTTTCTAAATAATGCGCTTACAAGCCACAAGGGTGTCAAAGCCAGTATGTTTACACTTTGTCATTCATTACGAACTGTGTTCAGAAGACTGTGTAACTCTCGACAGATAAATAATTAATGAGCAGACAATTATTTCGCCGCCCGCGTACAGAAAGTATCTACTCACACATTTTGACAAATGGCTTAAGAAACATAATTTGATTTAATACGAATGTAATCAATGGACCGACGGACATTAAGGCTAACGCGAGAGCTTTATATCAAGACAATACTAATGATGTTGTATTGAAGATTTACGAATTGTCAAATACGATAGGAGATGAGAAAGCGATAAGAAGTATGCCGAAAGGATATAGATTTTTGGAACACAAGTTTCAACGTAAGAGCTATCAATGTTAGCTTCGCAAGAATGAGGATTTTGTTTCTTATATGACAGTTGAGCCTCATTTGAAGTTTTCTAATAAATTTTAATTGAACTCCCACGAATCCGTAAGTGATAGAGAAGATTGATTCTTAACACGCGGTCTAAATTGGTGACCTAATTTCCGTGCGTAAAACAGTGTATTTTAAGAGATATTTTTTTAGAAAGCGTTTCATGCAAACAAAGGCGATTTGTGTGTTTTGAAACATCAATAGCCGACTATCGTTGCTCTTCTCAACACGTTCATGAATGTTACATATATTCACGACATTCACAAACCATATGTCGACGCGTGAAAAACAATGAATAATAAACGTAAATACTCACATCTGGATGTTCTTTTACTGGGACGTATACTTTTTCTGTGAGTGTGGTGACTATCCCTTCTGGCTCTGGTAGTACGAGGGGCTCTTTCTTTACGCCATTTATTTGAAATAAACTCGCTCGTACTTTTGCTATTTCTGAAACAAAATAAAAGTTGAGAGGAATTAGTAACGCGTGGATACGACATCTGCTATAATAAATTTTAAACACGAAATGTGTCATATCGCTACGATAATTATAGAAGACCGTTTAGAACTTTTACTAGGAAAGATAAAATTTTATGTTTCGGAGTCAACTTTATGACTTAATGTTTCGTGTTATTAGAAGAGCAACATTTTTTTTGAAATTACTTCACTCTCTAAAGATTAACTTTAGTTGTTTGATATCCAAGCTGACAGGTTTTAACAGTTAGTGGCTATTATTTTTTAATTACATTTCAGCAATGTGTAATAAGCATGACCAACAATAGTCATGACTGTTATGACATCATTGTGCGGGCAGATTATTGATAGATCACAAGCTGCACCTCTCATAAAATGACGCTGTCAACTCGAGGCGTCCGTGAACGCGCTGATGCAATACTTCAAAACATTATAATGAAGCCTTCTTGATAGTGTGACAAGAGAAGAGGCATTTTTAATAATAATTAACTTCATGTCAAACATGTGGTTGTTAAAATACATCCAATGACCCCGATACTCGTGGCAAAAAATCTACACAAGATTTCCCCTCCATAAATGAATAGTCGTTATGCAAACGCTGGGTCTCGTTTTATCTTCCTTATCCAGATAAAGAGGCGATGCCGATGAGTCATGCGCCGGCTAATTTCCGGACCGCGAAATCAGACAACCATCTGTTTTTGCAATATGAATAAAAAATGTGTCAAGTTTTGATGCAGTGCAACCGATTCCGACTTTAGTGTCTTGCAACAGAGCAACTTAAGCGACAGTACTGTTCAACTAAATGTTGAATGACGGGATATGTCTAAGGTCTTTTATCGATGCTTTATTCTATTTTTTGGTCATATAGAAAAGTTTGATTGTGATAGTGATGGTTCAAGAATAAATGAACCAAGGCGTGAATCTCACGTGGTGTCACACGGAGCACGCGTGTCCCCACGTATCCGGCTGCTTGCGTCGTCGTGTCCATCGGGGTCTGGCGACAATGCCGAGAAGCTTTCACACCTTATAAGGGAGCGAATGAGTAAACAAGCCATTAACCCGGCACGGGACGCGTGTGATAGCCGATGGATTATGCATTTAATTGTCGCCCACCACTGAATATCGATGGCAAGTGACATTTTAGAACAAGAAATTAAGTTGTAACCCACTTGCAAGCAGGCCCCTGAGAGAGTAGACATTTTAATTAAACCGCAACATGAGTAGCATTAAATACAAAATCTATCGCGATTTAATGAAGACCACAAATGATAATTACGTTAAAAGGTTATAATTTTAAAGTGATAATTGATATCGAACCGGTCATAATAATTAACTATTGTCTGACATCGGATTAATTTATATTAAAAGAATGCGACGTTAATTTAGTTTTCTATTGACAAATTAATTAACTATGACGAAATATCCAATCGTAATATATGGTTTGAAAAATGATTACATGGCTTTTTGTTTTTTTTTTAACGTCTAAGGATTAACCACATGGAAACATAACAAACCGCCTCTATAGAACAAAAAATGAGTATTCAAAGTTTGACATGACTGCGTTACATTTTTTACCATAATTCTACTGTGTTGTCAACCAGATCTATCAAAGTCATCATCATTGACAACATTAATCAAACTGACAAACGGTGTCGTCTGAATGGTCAACAACACAAGGCCATATCAAGAGCTGAATCGCTTAAAAATGCTTTTGTAAGTTGTCACAGCAGACGTTGACGGGTGTCGTAACATCGGACATCGGAACTCGGTACAATACTTTATGCTTTGTGCTGGCAAGTAAGACGTTTGAACAAAAACAAAGAAGGCACGTAATGGAGACAGGTGATCGTGGAAGCTGTGTTGCCGACGCCTCGCATTCATATTGATTTATGTATCAGTATGACATGAACCAATAGCCCGCGCGGAGGTCTTGAGCTTGCGTAAGACGTATCTCAAGTGATCCATCACGGACGCGCTATTTATAACATTCATTAAGAGATGCCATTGTGAATTATGAATGTTAATTAATTAATTACAAACACAATGAGTTTCGATAGCTAATTCATATATAAATGGTTGATTAGGAAAATTCTTGCATGACACACCGATAGAACAGGTTACAAAGCCACATTATGCAGTGTATTAAGGAGATTTAATTCTACCATTTACTCGGATTACGCCAACCGCAATCGAGATCATTCCGTGCGTGTATTTTTAGCATCCCCGATACCCCCTTTTGTGTTGCAACGCGCTCGCTGTGTCTCACTTGAGAATACAATTCAAATTACCCATTGATCGTTTCTAACTGAGCGTAGGCAGCACGTTCACTATGATGGGGGGGCAACCAACTTGTTTGCCACTATGTGACAAATGTCAATTGTCATTTAAGCTGCAAGACCACCTACGTGACTGAAACTGGTAGCGTATGGCAATGACGAAAGACACAGAAATGCATTAATTTTTTTTTCAACATCTAAACTACTTCTACCCACGTAGTACATTTATTAAGCGAATCATTACGCATGGACCTATATAATAGAGAGGTTAGAATAAAGTTCAGTTTACTGGTCTAATGCCTGGATTCAAATATTTTCTTCACTATGTTCTGTAAATATAGTAAGCGATAACTATTTTATAAATTATATGCAACTTTTGAGCGGCCATTTTTATTAGCATCTTTTTGGTATGAATGTATACAATGAAATTGAATATTTTTCACCATTTACCAATAAAGTCACGATGACTAGCAGTTTTTCACATCACACGGTACATTTTGTTCATTCCATGAGAGTGGGTATAATTTCATTGCCATAGTACTATTGGATATAATTTTCTTCACAGGATCTTAGGTTTCATCACGATAACGTGCAGCTATTTGCGGGAGTTATTAAGTTCATTCGAATGATAATTTACTCAGGATTGCATTTGCACTCGATATGATAATAAGTTAAGATCATTACGTCATGGTTGAAAATATCACTTGCGAGGGGTGTGGGCATGTGTTCTCTCTCTTTCTAGTTATTTAAGAGGAAAGGTGAGACTGTATACAGTATGTTGGTCTGTTAAATTCTTTACGGTTGTTTCAACGCGTGTAGAATTTCGGACTGACTGTGCGGAAGATTAATAGTGAAGGTAAAATGTAAATGTTGAGTACGTGTTTCCTTTGGGTTTTTAACAGGCAGAAAGAGGTAAATAATACTCGAAAGGCGAAAAGTATTCATCGTGGAAAATGGAATGGAAGAGTTTAAACAGGAGAACGCATTAGATTATAATAATCTACTTCTAAAAGAAATCCTAAGCGAAAAGACATGCATGGTAAGATGATAGTACACATCATTAGCTGGGGCACTGCGTAGTCTTAGCAAACCCTGATAGTATAACGTAGGAATGTGTATGCAAGATCTTATTCGAAACAGTATGCCGTCGATTCATATAAACACACGCAGTTTATATTAAACAATCCACTCTCGAAATAAACAAGTGAATATTTGTAACCGTGTCCTCGATGTTCTTATCGAGTCGAGCGTTATGGCAACATATATCGTGATATTAAATTCTCTTCACACCTCAACATATGCAGCGCAGTACACGCTTGGTTTTAGTTAATGCGATTCAATCTAACTTCCATTGTGAGTCGCCACAATGGCGCGGCTTGTGGATACGCTGCATTGAATCCGTATTACCTCTCACACATTCTATTCTAGCACGCATTTAATAAAGTAACTTAAGGTACGTGATAAAATCACCACGCGGAATAAGACGCCTCTGTACGTGACACGGTTATGAGCTCGCTCCGTTTGCCGCCCACTGTCATTTGTTTGTTTATTTTTTATAGACTGACCACCTGACTGTAAATGTATGATCCAAAATACGTGATTCGGATGCGCCTTGATTATGTGTATCTTGAGTTGGAAATTAAATACAGTCCTTGAATAAATATTTGAAGTTCAATTGCTAATATAACGCGTATGGCACAAACGTGCTAGAAGAACTATCTATGAAGACCAATTTTTGCAACGCATACTCGATAATATATCTCAAATCATTCAGTATTATTCTCGATCAATATTTACTCTGTGTATGTTCGAAAACAAAACTCTTCTACATACACACGACAAATGCTTATTCGGAGAATAATATGTGTACTTTAAGTCCAGCTTAATCTTGATATATACTGCATAATCCAGAAGATATACGTGCCAAAATTTGCTAGCATTAATTTTCTTGAAAATATAAAGAGATTTATAAACAACTTTAATTAAGTATATTAATGCAAGTATTACTAATTATTCCTACCATAAAATCTTTGAATTAAGAAATAATTTACGAGTCAAGATATATATCATTCAACTCAGTCGCATAAAATTGGGTGAA
The DNA here is from genome assembly GCA_030295005.1 of Cephonodes hylas. Classification (NCBI taxonomy): domain Eukaryota; kingdom Metazoa; phylum Arthropoda; class Insecta; order Lepidoptera; family Sphingidae; genus Cephonodes; species Cephonodes hylas. Next base: position 7,536,111 of record AP025372.1, on the reverse strand, counting down.
TTTACAAATCTTTGGCAGTTTTCTTGTGCAGCTGTGGCCATTTATGCTTCAAAGCTAAAGTAATTAATGCTTGTGCCAAAAATATGTCTATATTGAGGGTTAAATGCTCGGCAAATGAAAATCTCTGTCTTCTTAGAGATAAACATAAATATAGCAAGCACTTCTGTCGCAGTATTGTTAATGCTGGTTTATCCTGGCACTAGATTTAAGTACGATTCAAAGTACATACACACAACATACAAAATATTAATTTACACATTAAGATCTGTCTATTAGAGGCCAGATATCTTCGCATCCCACATTCCAAACCAGCACACGGGCCAGATAAACTCAGGCTGATCCTAGAATGCTTTCCACTCGATTAAGTAAATAACGGACAATTTTCTTGATCGACATTTCCATATATATGATTATATTACTGACAGAAACAGAATGGCATACGTACAAGTATAATCGTATCCTCGAACGATTTCAAACAATAACCTCAAAATTAAGCAGTAAATCAAAGTAGGTATCCGTTGCTAACACGACATTACGCGTGGATTTTGCTTAAATGTCATGTGCAGAACACGATTTTTTCTGCCAAAGTGAGAGCAGAATGTGTCGAGTCTTCAAAACCATTCTTGCTATTCAATATTCCGGAATGTATGCAGTCTTTTGTCATAATTATGATTAGCTACAGCATCTCCTAAAAAAGATGCTAACTTTATACTAGGAATTTATCGATGATATACAATATTTTTAATGTGCTTCATAGCGTTAACAATTTGAGAATGGTCTCCCAACGCTGTATCTTGCGTCTACAAGTTATCTAGCGCTTCATTAGCATAACACAATGAACATTTATCACGATAAATAAATGATTTGAATTCTTCAACGTTCTAGGAAACACGGAGCGGAAAAATCTTGGTTTGCGTTGGCTTTATGTTTTTTAAAACAAACAAACAATAGCAGTGCAATATTTTGAAATGTAACGACGACATAATGCAACAGCTATCATAATAATAATCTTGGTAGACGGACGTGCAGCGCCTAGACAATGAAACTACAAGGTGGTTGGTGCATTAATTAAACTTGACGGCAACAATTGGAGCATGGAAAAAGATTCACTTGAAGTCGTAAATTTACAATTGCAATTTACATTACTAATGGTACAACCAATTAATTTCCACAAACAATTTTCGCGCAGTACAACTATTTAAATAAAATAACTAATAGCATCCGATGTTAGTCCTTGACACATATATATCTAGATTATTTTAGCATACGCATTACCATTTCATTAATGCAAATTCTAATCATTCAAACATATAGACTTGTAGAACGGGTTTCTTTTTTGTTTTCCCACTTGGTATTTGGAATTAAATTAATATGCGTTCTGCCTGAACCGAACGAGGGCATAGGAACAATGTGGAGTCAACTGGAATTTTCTCACGGCAGGCGGCGATGCGTAAACGCACGCTACGGTCAGATTGTAACGCTCCTACGCCGGTCAAGCGCGGAATCTTAGATCACGCAAATTATCAGCTGTTATTATAATGCGTTTGCTAATTAATTCGCATCCAACATGACAATACAGCGCTTATAAAAACATAAAGATTTATCTCAATGAAACTTAAACCATTAAAATAGATGACTTTTGTCACGGAAGCTTAGATTAAGTGGTATTAAAGAAAAGTAGCTTGAAAAACCCAATTGCGTACACGTAATCAACGTATCTATGTATCGTAGAAATTTAGATACCTTAACGCAAGAATATGAAAATTGATTTATAAACACCAACATGCTAACTGGTAGTCTTGCAACAACACGCTTTGTTTGAATTTAGTTAACAAAATTAAGCACGACCTATGCAACCCAAATGAAGTAAATGCGATACAGAACCGAGATAACATCCGTTGTATTGTCGAAATTATGTAGCATTGTGTCTCTAAACGGCTGCTGTTAATCATGCACCACTAAACAAATTAAATTATTATACCATTATCCGATATCGACTAATGAAAGAAGACAATCATAATTCAAACTTAATAGATTGCCATCAAGATAACCGCTTTGAAAGAAGCTAATAAATAGTAAGTACACTTAGAGCAATATCTCTTACGAAGCAATAAATTGTTAAGTAGAAAGCAATCACTTGAGACGTACAAGAGAATCAAAACGCAGTAGTAATTCAAGTTATCGAAGTAGTACTCCTAGACAACATGCAATGTTCGACAGATGCCGCGCCACTTCCTACTAGCACTACTGGCCTGGTAGATAAACTTATATTGTATTGGCAAAATCGTAATATATATAAATCAATGAATGAGTAAGTAACTTGTTTGTAACGCTTTGACGCCTTAACTATCGGATGGATTTTTATTGTTTTTGATACGGATACAGTTATTTGGGAAAGGACAAAATATACTTTACTCAATAAGTATACTTCGGTCAAAACTGGGATGGGGCTCTGACATGTGTAAAAAATGTATGGAATTAACAGAATAAATCGCAAACGATCGTTAATATCATTGTAGTAAATTTATCTTGTTTCTATTAGAGATTTCGCTTGTAGAACTATTTTACCTAAGCTCTTAGGTTTCTCCACCATTTCTATGAAATATGCAAGACCCATAAGGAAATATGAAATCTATAATGTTATCTTCGGTAGTGACAGATAAAAGAGACAATGCAAACTCAAAAAATAAACAAACTGAGGTTATCAATGATAACAAAACATTTGCGCATACCGTAGAAACGTTGTCGTGTTTAACAAATAACTATGCAGCGGTTAAAACATTTTCACACACTTAACCAATAGCTAAGTTTATTTAACAGAACGGTGACTATCCATCAATAATATTCGACTTCCTGCATACGATGTCAAGTGCCACGAGTTGACTTGTCATGCGCATGAATTATGCAAGGGTTCAGAAACTGCTAAACCAATCGATTGTACCTGTCATTTACTACATAGACACCAATAGGATGTAAAACTTGAAGTGATACGGTCTCTGTGGTTGAACATTAATCAGCTCTACGTATTTCATCAACGGCTTCCATTGCGTAAATCTTAAGGGCAAGAAACCGATACTCGATATTTTAACGATGTGTCTTTTGAAGTTTATGTTCGGTGTTGCATATTTTTTCAAAAGGGTTAACGGCAGGCAAGCGACCGGTCGTAAAATTATGACTTAAATATTTCTTAAACGTGCATAAAAATCCTGTTGCTTCAACCCCACGTGGGTGTGGGGCAATGAGTGGTCGACAGAACATGGTTGCACCATAATTGTATTAATATGGGATAATTTGACATTCATTGTAAAATATAAGAACAAATCTGGAAAGTAGCTAATCGAAATTGGTCATGTCATTGGTCATTTTAAATGCAAATGATTGAATTATCCGTGAATGGATTTCTCCTTATCATGATTTAAATCAAGCAGACAGACAATTTTTTTCCACTACTATAATTAAATCTGAAAAAGGAAAAATTGCTTGTCCGTTTTCGTTCTTGTCTCGTTCCTGATAAATAAGAATAACATAGTTTTTCTATACAATTCCCCATAACCCTAATAAATGGTCTACCGATCAGGTTAGTCATAGTGACGGATTGTGGGATGAATGACAATAAATAATTCTCGGTAGAAGTGACGAAATATGACCATGACTCAATTCAGAATAACTCCAAGCGCCATTGCTTACATTTTAAGGTAAACAATGTAAATAATACACTATTGTGCCGTACTGTATGGTTGTAGTACTATAGTAAGGTAAACAATTTATTTAAATAATTCTTTTAACGCATTTAATCCGTGTTCCAAAGGCTAGGCTTCAGTTATACCAACGTATAGACAATTCTACAAGTTTGTTTTTAATTACGCTTTCAAAAAACTAGGTGAAGAGAACCCATCTTTTTCATAGAGCAAGCCGATCCCTGCAGTAGTGCTGTGTAGACAAAATGCGTCATTGATAACAATATTTTTTCATTATATTTACTCACTAGCCTGCATGTAAAGAGCGATGCAAATAAACATGCGCTCAAACAAAATGTACATAAATAACAACACAAAAAAAAAAACCGTATTTATGAATGACAACGTCTTTCCTCACTGAGTGCGAATGGAAAGATTAATTTTAACTTACACGAATTGGCAATCGTGAGAAACATTTTTGAAACGCTTTCAGGGAAACATAAATATGTATTCACGGAGATTTTTAAAGCTATATTATACGATTGAAGTAATATTGCCTATTTATAAACTGTTAAGTTACATTTATATATTACGTTTAGAACAAAAGTATATACGTATTCGAAGAACCGCCAATATGTTTGTTTGTGTGTTTACGCATTATTTTAGAGGAATTTACCAAATCCTTCGTTCAGTCGATTCAGGAATACCAAATAAGATTAAACTTCCACGTTTTTTAACAATAATAATCTGTAACACCAGTCATCAGTTAAGTCGTCATAAATAAATTAAAATTACATCGGCTGTGTAAATATTGGATTTATTTAACGACATGTGAACATTTCATTATTTTTCTTCATATTCCGTACACACGCAATATAAACAAGCTCACCAGTTAGAAACATGACAATTTTAATGCTGAACCAATGGGTGTTCCGCGGTTTAGTTTCCAAAATGCCAGCCACGTCTATAATATTTATTCTTCGAACACTGTCGGTTGACGGTTCTTTTATTACACCTATAAAAGCAGTGGAGTAAACCAGAGATTTTCACTGATTTATCGTTCAATATTTATTTTCCACGGTTTACTTACGAAGCCAATTTTTAAATATAGGACGGGTTTACTGCGGCGAAACTGGAGTCTCGCGAACGTGACGACGAAAGGGGGACGCCGGTCGACATTACAACATCGACTTATAATAAACAACAAAATGGATATTTCAATGTATCTCGGCGCAGTTTCCGTCGTTAATGCTTCATTATGGCCGTTCAATAGAAAGTTTATTGCCTCCGGTTCAGTACAGTTTTATAAAGCTGTCTGCGCAAAAATCAATGTCAGAGGAAGACATAAAACGTTAGTATAGTTTAGAAATTATATAAAAAGTTTAAAACAATACAATATACAGTTTATTATTTGTTATTTTGCAGGTGTCAATAGAGTGACAGTTATGTTTGCGGCCTAATCTGTGTCAACTGTCGACACATGTCATGCTGGGTCGGCTTCAGTATTCTATAGGCCTGTGGGCGTTGCTTATAAGCATTCAATAAGCAGTAGACAGTCGTACTGATGACAAACTATCTATTGTGTACTCCTCTGTAATAATATCATTTAAAAAAAACTCATCACCGCCGCATGAGTCATCTTAAAAGAACGGAGTTAAGATAAAATATACGCGTAGCCTACGCAAATACAAGATACCAATTTGTTACTATTTCTTAGACTTTTCAACGTTTAAATAAAAATAAATGACGACATTTACCTATTTTAAAACCTTGACCGCCAGCGTAACTAACAAGTCGCGCAGCAGAATCAAAATTATGAACGACCTAAATTTACGTCGCATATTTCCTACTAGTGTTTCGCGACGCGCCATCGTGAGTCATCAATCGAGTTCCAATGGAGACTGGAAAGCTAATAAGTCATTCATAACAATTTCAATATAGTAAGCCGCAACGCCTATCCAGGCGACACGCCTTGAATTCGCTTTTGACTTGAGCATTGTAATGTACTGTCTTATTTAATAGTATGCAAAGACAATTCTGATGTTTACCATTTACAAGCCGCCCACGCGACATGCATCAAGGTACTTAACACGTCAGTTGCATTAATGGACCACAAAACGTGATTTTTATCGCTGAACTTTATGAATTGTCTTCGCGATTGATGAAGTTCATCACTCAAGGTTTTCGTAATAATTGTTGATGCATTAATGGTTAACGCAAATCGAATATGTAGGATTGATGTAATAATAACCGTAGGTGTAATCAAATAACGAATAGAAGGCAAGCGCGCGAGCAAGTTGTCATTGCAAAGCGGATTTTAGAAACACATTCAACGGGCCTAATATGGAATAAATTGGAATATAGTTACATGGTGTTAGCCACGAATGTATTACCGACCGCGAAGGGAATGGACGCTGATTGAATTGTTAATTTGGGGCGCATGTCACGATCCAGAAAACAGATATGCTATTGAATAGACAAATATGAAACTAAAACGGAACGAAGACAAATCCTAATATCAATACACGTATAATACTATCGGATGTGTCATCAAACGATCGAACAATTATTGTCATTAAAGCAATTTCTATAGTATCCTATATTGCTTAATATCAGATAAGGACAAAGTACAATAATTTTATAATATTACAAAGACCATGAGACCAAATGGTGCTGTTTATAATTCCTGCCAACTAGTTGAGAACAATTGTGCACAAGGATATAAGGATAAACCACAGTCATATTCTGCAAAACAGATGAACGAGACGATAAAAAACAGAACATTAAACCACCTTGCGCATTAGATCATGGGATTTACTCAAGTTTCTTTGAAAATCACCGCTAAAGGTGAACATGACATAATTATTTAGATTATATATATTATTTATGCATTGTAAAGAATTTTTAAAGAGAAAAACAGTCGTGTAAGCCGGTGACGTGGTGGTGATCAAATCGCAGAAGGTCATTAATTAAAATCAAGAGATGTCGTAGATATATTACTGTCCTTTTTGTTAGAGGAACTAAATATGATAGCTAAATATGAAACTTTTCATGGTAAGTCCAATTCTGTGCGAACCGAGTGCCAAAGAGAGGGAAGAGTATCCCTTTGTATTTAGGTACATTAAAAGTGGATTATATCTTAAAGATACCAAAAATATAACAATTAAGATGTTTTCTTTGGTCACGAGCTATGATAACTACTTATTCTAAATTAACGTAAAGTTAGCTTTCTTTACAACCTAACATTAAAGAGAATTGCACAAACCTTGCGTAAATTACGCAGTAACAAGATATTATATGAAATTAGAAAGTAGTAATTAAATTTCATAGTTATTGTACTTCACAACATGACAAGTCATTTCCATTGAAATTTATAAAACAATCGTTGTTCTTAATGATTGAAAAAAATGTACGATTATTTCGTGTTTCTGTATGTAAAATTTTATGTATGTATTTGCCAGGGCTTATCAGTAGGTAGAAAAAGTTCATTTTTTTAATATTTTTATATTTTCCTTGATAGTTATATCAAGTGTCAGGAGTCCGGTGCCTCCCACATTTTTGACCTTATTATTCCACGCTTGCTCGATATGGTCGATGCACCGACAGTTGTAAAATAAAAATATCCTGAGTACTATCAGAATTAACAAGACACTCATAAAATTAAGGATGTTGTAAGCTACATAACGAAGCTACCAAGGAAAATAGCAAATACACACGATCTAATAGTTAAATCCTTTTTTTTATCCGGATATTCGACAAAAGTACACCCACAGATATATTAACTCCTTATACATTTATTTCTACTCATTTATTTATAATCATATCAAGTATAACCTAGAGCCATATGTTAGTGGAGCGCCGTAAGGTTTATACCTCGGAATCCAGGGCCAGTCTATGAATCTTAATATAAACCTTGAAAATATGTTTTTAATAGCATATAGAAAAATGTTAAAAAAAAATTTTTTCGCGCTCTCAATTTTTTTTTATTATTATAAACATTTATTAATTTTTTGGAGTTTTAATTGATTTATATTAGTCGAAAGTCATATTTTAAAAAATAACAACTATTACAAACTTGAAAACTTGATCTTGGATCTTTAGGGACTGCAGGTATACCGATGAATATAAATAAATACACTACTGGAAAAAGTAAAGGATCAAAAAATAAATCCAAATTTTTGGGCCGTAACTTCGAGAAAAATGGTCGTACAGGAAATTTAAAAAAAGAAAATTGTAGCTCCAAGTCTCTAGTTTTTGGATTAACACATTAAAATTTTGTAGCATCAGTGGTTTTTGAGTGATCTTAGGAAAAGCAGCAACAAAACAATTTCAAAATGTTTAATGCTTCTTTTTTTTACATACGGGCGTGGAGAAAAATGTTCTTGCTTAACCCTTATAAAGATCGGATACTTTGTTTATTTAGCTTTAATTTCTATCCTTTAACACCTCGATATGTTTAGTTCTCGCCGAGATATCAGTCTACAAATGGAAAAGGATCCTTTTGTCTTTAATTATCGATATCTCAGCAACAAATAATTGTATACCAAGTTTAAGGTGCGTTTCAAGAATTTGAATAAATATCCTTTAACCACCAGCTATTACTTTTTCAAAAAAACAAGAATTCTTCTTGTTACATGAATTTGAAAATGCATCAAAAATTTGCTTTAGATGGTGTTTTGGAAAATCGAGCGCTGGATCGAAAATATTGTGAAAACCAATAATATTAAGTGTGCGTTTTACAGTTCAATATGTCCACAAAAATCCTACAAAGTGCCAAATTAATCCATCCAGCCATTTTTTTGTTACACTCGATAGAATTTTTGAAAAAATAAGGGATCACGTTTTTGCTCTGCAAAGCTCATAATTTAAGAAATGAGAAATATTCTTTTTAAGAGCTTTTTTCACATTTTGTTGTATAGATTTGTTGTTTTGGGGCAACTTGAGGAAATTCAAGTCACCAACGCCAATATTGCCCTTTGTTGCTATTTCGTGTGATTAAGGAATTTTCGAGCAACAATATTCGCATTGACAAAATATTGAATTAATTGGGCGTTTGTACTAAAACTTAAAAGAGTATTTTTGCAAGTTCAAACATGGCTTGGAATGCGAAATATTGACACCGCAAACAATGACGCAACGACCAGCTCCAGAATTTTTATTAAAAATTATTTTTTGCTCATGCAAAACAGGATGTGGAGCATCTTGTGGGTGCAGGAAAAGTGGATTAAACTGCACAGCAGCTTGCTTAGAATGCAATGGTGAAAGCTGTGAAATGTACACGATGTAACAATGTGAATAGTTAATGATAATTTTTTTTTGTAACTTATTTTTTACGATAATCTAATAAATTACATTGAAGTTACTCTGCACATATAATTTATTACAAATAAAATTAAATTTTTCACTATAAAAAAATTTTCTCCCTTCCGTCTCTCATTTTTCAGTAAATTGTTGTTAAAAATTGTTGTAAATCGAGATCGGTCAATTTTTTGTTTTTAACTTTTTTATTTGAGGTCTTAATAATGCAGTCTCATACTTGATATACAGATTCATTGACTGGCCCTGGGTTCCGAGGTTTGACCTTTTTTATGCCTTACGGCACTCTACTATGTAGTAAATGACACAGGCTTTTTGGCATTTGCCAATTGATTTTCTTTTCTAAAAAAAATACTATTCAATCTAATAGAAATACAAAAAATGTAGCGCATCATATAGGCTCTCGACATCACCTTCCTTCTTTAAAATTGTAATTACTAAAGCATGATTTTCAAACAAGTTTCTTGGAAAAGTAATGAGTAAAGCGGGACTTGAATTTGCACAACAATGACACTTCCCTTGTAACCAGCTGTATTGTTTATATTAATTCATAAAGCGTAATGTTGAGTAATGTAGGAAAATCTAATGCTTTTTCACTTTGCTTGAACATTAGAATCTGCCTTTGTGATGATAAGAATGCCGAAGAGATGAGTAACTAGGTAACTAAGATGACATAATTTGTAAATCCTTTAGTTAACTTGACATTTAGAAACTTGTCTTAATTGTCTTGTCTTGTCTTAATTCTCTTGCTAAAGAATTAAAAGCCTTTCTACTAATCAGGTTAAAGAAAGTGCAAACCTTATGATGGTGAATTTAGAATGCTCTTATTTTGAACTGGCAAAAAACTATTTCAACATTATGTATCAACTTAAAAGTTGTAGGGCTATTGCTAGATATGGAAAGACTGAGTTTAGAGATTTAAGACACATTGTAATTACTTTGAGTTTTACACTCCTTAGATAGTAGGAACTATTCGAGTGAATACGTGAATATTCTATCTATCTCTTAGCCAATTAATAGGCATTAGAAAAAACGCAGTTTGAGTTTTACTATGGTGACATTGTCGTGTTGAATGAAAGAAAACAGACAGAGTTATAGCTTTCCCATGGGCAATAAACATTATTGTTTCGCTCATCTATTGTAATACTTTCTCAACCAAGCCATTTGCGATTTCTTGGATGTCAATAGTAACTTTTTCATATAAAACTAATAAAATATCATTTTCAAGACACATGTTTTTCTTTTTAACAAATTAATAATAACAATCGTTCAAATTTGAGGACAAAGGAAAATCAAACTAAAATCCGTATAACTTCGGAAATCATTTCTAATAAAAATATACGTTAATAATACCATCGAACGTACCTGTATATAAAAAGGAATAGTACAGAAAGTTAGTTTCTCTATACTAATGTTATAAAGAGTTGTTGAGTTGTTTTACGACTTACTGCTCGCGCGGGCCTATAGAATTTCTCACGTCTCAATGGACTGGCTGAGAGCGGGGCTTACCTGAAAATAAGCAACACATTTATAAATACCCGCGTATTTTCACATCGCTTTATAAATCAAGATGTTACAATCACAGGAAACAACTGTAAATATCTTGCGGAAAAGTCTCTGTGTACGACCTTAATACGTAGTATAATGTATACATATGAACGTTCATGCCTCTGCATACAAATTTGGCCGGCTCTTTTTGGTCCTATGAATTTAAGGCGTTTCTAGCATCTAACCTAAATTTCAGACCGATTATACAAGTCACTGTAGTCAACGTGTGTTGAAGGCGCATTGTAAACCAGTAATTATAAAATCTTTAGGATAATGAAAAGCTCTTACGAGAGGTCAAGAACAAAAAATAAAGACGCGGATGCCTTGCTTAGTAAATAACGTATATAAAATAGAAGCAATATGTCGTATTTTTCATGAACAAATCTCCAACACATTCTCCCGACCGCGTTAAGCCGTCTGTCTTGGTTTTGGTTTGGCAATGACAGCAACAGTTAAGCCGCATCAGAATTCTTAAAGGTTGAAATTTGAGTAGGTATAGATTGGCCTCTAGTTATTAAATGGTGTATTAATAAACGGCAAAATATTGCAATTTAATTATTCCGCAGACAAGTAATAGCTAGAGGTGAAAAAGATACGCAGAACAGTGCAATATTAAAGTCTTGTTAGTATTTAACAGTAGCTGTCATTATGTACCGTGAGTTGCGCTTGCTTGTTTGCCGGACATTTGCAATAACAAATAAAATATAATGCGACAATTTCGTCATACGTCTGCCAAGCTTGCAAATTGAATGTTGCAAATAATCACTAATATCAACTAATATTTACTTTTGTTAAAAGTTTCTCTCGTTTTCAACAATACAGTTCGTTGTGTAACGTGTGTAACATCGAGTATAGTTGGCACACATGATGCAACTGGCACGTTTTAAAACGATCAGTATTTGTCCAACAATCTTGATTGTGCGCTACTGAGATTTCACACTTGCCGTCAAATTATTTTGCAACGAGAGTGATATTTTTGCGCCCACTTATCCACGGAATTAATTCGAATTGTACAAGCAGCATCTTTCTGTCATTCCGCTCTCAATCCGTATTTTTTTCTCCACATTTCTTGGCTTAAGCCGACCCCTGGTTTTAATACCTGTTGTTAGGATTAAACTGTCAAAATAGAGAAGATAATTAACATGTTTGACCAACATATTTTTTCGTTCGATAATTGAAAGTACACATCAATGTGGCGGCAACGTATATAGTTGTCCCTATGTCCCAGTGAGGCGTGCTAATGTGTCCGAAACTTTTGGCACGGAGTCCAGACGCACGCACGTGTAAAAAAATGTACAGTATTAAAGTAAAAAAAGAAACTTTTAATCACTTTGTTTGTGAACATGGCGTCAACGAAGGCGACGAGTTAAACAGTCATCATTATACATACGTAGCGAAGGAACATTGTCATCTTAATGGCAATCGCTAATGTCCAGCTCCGATTCATGAACATTTCTATTCTACAGCTGCTAAAGGTTATACCTCTTTTCCGCAATAAAGTTATCTTCTTTATTTACATTTGTATAAATGCGCCGTCCATTTCATATTAGTCAACGTTCACACGAAATAGCCACGAAGAGATACTAAATAAATATTATTCATTTAAAACCAGATAAAAAAAATACATGGTAGAAAAATGCTTTACGATATAGATTGGCATAATTGTATTAGTAGGATTGGCGCAAATAAACGAAAGTTCAGTATAGTACAGTTTTACCATCAACGTTAATTTTATGATTTTCTTTTCGTTTTAATTCCAGCTTTATAGATTCTAATAAGAACTGGGACTAAGTATTGATACTAGAACATTAATAAAGAAAACCCCTTTGTATAAATTTAACCATTTCATGAATTAATTATAATTGGTAAACTCTGTTCTTGAATACTAAATATTGAACAATAATAATAACTTTATTCAGTAACCATAGACTTAAAACAACATATTATTTTAACCAGAATCTGGCACTGATTATATCATGTGATTATCACTCAATTATCATGGAATAGACTTATATTATTTGCGATTACACTAATTGTAACAATAAGTAACATCGGATTTAGTAATTGATATATTTGAGGTAGGTACTTTAACGAGCCAACTATTCTTTATCAGAACAATTAATTGAACTGAAGACAAATTGGTTGTATTTATAATTCTTCCTCGAAGACAAGACTGTTATTAAGAAATGTGATCAATGCGGTTTGCAAGTTTTTGCTGCAATAATGAGGCATTCGGACTTAGCAAATAATTTAAAATAAAAAGCAGTAGAGCGTTCATTGAATTACATAAAAAATACGTCAGGAAATAAAGTCATTATTTATAGTTAATTATACGTATTTTCCCCGAAGAAGGAAAGTTTAGTTTGGCGCGTTGAATGATTCTTGATTTCAAATACGAAACGAAGAACTGTTTCGAGTTATAATTATTTCATCAATGAGTTAAAGATATAGTATAATCAAGACATCACAGAATACTGGAGTTAATTTAGTAATTTATTTCAAACTCAAGGTGCACGCCCTAAACATATTTTATTTGCGGTAATAATGGCTAAAACCTAAATATTGTGATGAGAACATTAAGGCACCAGTGTTGGACAACAATAATAATTCAACTATACGAACCTAACGACGCATTTAATGTTATAACCGGTGCACTTCTTAAATCATATTGTACAGTTCACATTTATTTAATAGCGCGTCTGTCTGTTCTCAGGTTTATTTATTCTGGCGTTTAACAAGAGTTCGCGTATGTGTCTGAATCTGGCCGGGATCCCAATCGTTATTATAATTTAAATAGACACTGCGGTGACACCGTTTCGTACTTTACTCCGTCAAATAATTGCTTAATATATTATCGAACCTGGGACCGCTGAACGCAGCGTATGTCACGGGGTTGACACAGGCCATATGTTTGGCAATTTATGATCTACCCATGACATTAAGTGGACGAACAGTATACTCAGATACGCTTCATATCCTATTAATAATAATATACACTATGAATATAAAAGTATTTTAGTTTAGAAGTATTGTTACGAATAAATATTTGAATGAAATTCGCACCTAAGACGTTTTAATTCCGAAACAAATATAACATTCTGTAGAATAAGACTACTTTTAGGTACGACTGTCCATATACTTTCCATTACTCTTTAGACGCAATTCTGATGTAAACTCAGACAAAGTGACCGGCAGATAGTATCAAATGAATGAACATTGCACAGCGCTGTCTTCTGACCACACCTCATGTCGTGTATTACGAATACCTCAAAGCATCGGAGGTTGGCGCTAGCATACCATTCTATGACTAACAAGGCTAGACAAAAACGTATTATAAGACTATTCTATGATTTATGCACATTTATGACAGTTAATGGTATCGTAATGGTCATAGATATACGTAAAACTGAACTTCTATAGTCAGTAAATTGAATTAAATTCGAAGTAAAAAGACCATCGTTCTACTAATACCTTAACAGGTTTAAGAAACTAGGTGGCAGCTCTCACCGCGAGTAAAATTATGGAAATTGCCGTACTCCCAATTACACGCATTATAAATATTACGTCACTGAAGGGGATACAAAATTGCAAGTTAAAATAACAGATTTGTACGTTTATTGGGACATCGATTGAGGTCTTACGGCGATGTTCACTTGATTATATACCCCGTAAATGTCACTAATGATGCATTCTGATGCCGAACTAACTTCATTTCTGCGAAATGTGTGCTTAAACTCATATACGCTTTTTAAGTAAAGAAATAAATTTATGGGTAATTACATAATGAAATAAATTAACTAGCGGTATAGGTAATCGATCTCCGGGTCGGATAGTGGTATTGGGTTTTTCTGTTAGGAAATTCTTACTAATAAGGAGTTTTGAATTTTTCTTGGTAAACTAACATAAGCTTGCCCTCATAATTTAACAAGGAATGGCTGGTTAAAGGCTGCTTACTTCTTAAGGGACAAGGCGTGAGAGAATATGAATGTGGAATATACTTCTTTGAATAATGTCAATACAATATTGGAAATGAATGAGATATCTAAAGGCCCACCATATTGAACTCAGTCTTGAAAGTAAAAGTTCTTAGGTCGCAACATTTTAAAGGACGCGGTACCAACCGAGTACTACACAAGACAACTATAAATCATAGTGTTATCTGTTCCTTGCGAATGTTCAACCTATGAACTTACGCGTCCGATTTGAGTTGGGTTCGTATGGATAGTTTTGAATATGCTCTACTGCATAGCTGTATATATTTATCTCACAATTCCGTTCTAGGACTTGCTTGAGCAGTTCATAAAATGGGAGAGAAAGAAAAGGGACTTAACTCCAAAAATGATTGAAACAAGGCGGATAATAATAATTTCCTGAGAGTATTCCTAGGATAAGTTAAAACTCTAAATCCGCACGAGAATAGATGAAGATACCCAAAACAAAGTAATGTTGATTGTAATTTATTAGCCACCTTTAATCAAATTACCAATTATTAACTGATCTGAAACCAACTCACTATAACCACAAAAAAAAAATTACCCGGAAAACGCAGTATCAATTACACGACTTCTGCTTCAAAGCTCGAGCTGTCAATAGATCTGACACGTACATAAAGGCGCAGTCTCATTGATTGTAGGGCAAAGGAACACATCAGACCACCCACGGAGGCCTAGAATCCGCTAATTGGATGTAAGCCCCATTGTCCGGACAAGTCAAAGGTCTCTAGATTAAATATCAATCAATAGGTGAGACGAGGAATAATTCCAACGCTCTTTGTAAGGAATTTACTGTTTTAACGCTCGTCGGTTCGAATTAATGTTTGAGTAACGACTTGTCGTCACAGTTGTTGGGTTTGGAATATTTTAATTAATCAAATTTACAAACAATTTAACGTTGACACGTAAATGAATCGATGAGGTGTTGAGAAACATGATTATACCGCAAACTTTTTTGGATGATGATAATGAATATCCATCCGTATTGAGCAATAGCTTTAATTTCAATCATTGAAAACCAGAATTTCTTGGGTAAATACAAAACAAGATGTCTAAAGTTATTGATTTTTCAATTTAATATTAAGTTTTTACTTTAATTTCGGTCCCTTTATGCCATATACAGAGATACCAATTAACAAAATAAAAAACAACCAGACTTCCTTTTGGAATATCCAAAAAGGTATACAGTTTTATGTGTTTTGATCCCTTTCTTGTTTCGGGCGGCAGTAAGACATACAAAGGAAAAATTTATTATAATTGCCAAGTGCTTCCACATTATGTCATCTATTTATAAATAACAACACACGAGCTAGTCATCAAAGATGACCGTGCTTGTTCTTAACCAAAAAAATCTTTCAAGTACGCACTTTAAATTGAATGTTAAAAATAGCGAGGGTTTGGTACCCATCCACTTTAAATGGACCGCATTAATATAACTACACGGTAGACGAGATAAAACAATGTGAGAGGTTCATAGGCGTCATAAACTAAAATTATATATTCCAAATTCAATATAATAGTAGGGGAAAGTGGTCACCCTTCGTACACATTTTAGATTTTATTTTTTTAATTTGTGATTATTTGTCGCATTTACCCAGTTTATGTACCTAAGTGTAACAAATATATTGTAGTTTGTTCCAAAAAAGTTTGAAACTATTATATCAAAAGATTAAAAAGTTATATTAATTTTTCTACGATAAGATATTCGTACGAACGTACCCCACGTACGGGGTACATTCGTACAGTAGGTGGGGCACTTTCATACGCCATGGGTTAGATTGATACAGGGTAATTAAGAAGCCTATTAAAGTCGTTAAATTTTTGTTAATTATTATAAAAATATGAATATATCAAAAAACTAACTTAATAGGTAATATTTGACTTGACTCTGTCGATAAATCTTTCATTAGAAAAATTACAAAAAAATGAATCATTTATCCTTAGTTTACTAATTGATAATTTTAAGCTTTACAATCAGTCTAAATGAGATCTTTACAATTAGTCTAAGATGCCGCTATACAACGACCTTCACCGAGATGTTTATTTGATGAAACCTATTTTATATCTTACAAATTTCAGATTTTTCAAATTGTACACGTGAAAATGTAAATAGCGAAGGGATAGTATTTCCGCTTGCAGAAATAATTGCACCAAATGTCATCAATTCGCCTCTTTCCGCTGACACGATTTGTCTCACTTGTTTCTGTGATTTAGGAACCAAAATTTTAGGAGTTTCTAAAACTGTAGACACGCCAGACTCGTCAAAGATAAATGTCCTGTCGGCAGCAAAATTATGCCTTTGTAACACATCAGCCAAATTATTATAGAACTCTTGGACTGCAATCTTATTAAAGACGAATGATCTAGCTGCGTTTGTATTTTCCGGTTTAAGGGGTCCATATGTGTTAAAGCTGTCGTTGAATTTCTTGACTCCGCTTTCAACGTTGATGTCTTGAAGTTATATTTCAACGCGGCTTTCCTATACGACAACCGTTTTTGAATAACGTCATCAATTGCTAATTTCATGGATTCTTCATCCACCTCCTGAGCACGCGTACCCTTTTTTTATATTTTCTTACCATGATTCTGCAATAAAATATTAATTATAAGGTTTACTTAACATAAATCTTTCATTTTGTTAGAAGTAGAATATTTTATAAAAGTAAAAATATTTTATTGCTGGCTGCACGGTCATTTTAAAATGTTACTAACTATATTTTCTTTAATAAAAATCTAATTTAGATGTTCAGGTGATTGATAAAATTTAAAGGGGAGCATTCGTACGCGTACGAATGTGCCCCCTGTTAGGCTGTCCGAATGCACCCCACACCTTGCAAAAAAATTAAAATTCAACTTTATACAAATTCTTATTTAGTTTGAGAAATGTAACAATTAAAGCTCAAAATTAACAATGTTAACATTAATTAATCATCGTCATTTTTTCAAAAACATAACAATTTTACTCAAAATTACGAATCAAACTTAACTAAAAAAATTTACTTACCGCGCGCGAAAACACTTTCCGTCTTGCCAACCAATACATGGTGAGGCGACTGGCGTGACACTCCACTAGGAACATGGGGACCAGTATGTCTATGTAAACAAGCAAAGGCGTGTTTATGTGCCGTTTAGTTTTTCTGTTATTTTAACTGTACGGATGTGCCCCGCGTACGAAGGGTGACCACTTTCCCCTATACATTAAACGTTCATGCCAATTTAAGCCTAATATGAAAATATTATAAATCATGATAATAGAAAACTTTTCAATCACTTATTGTTTAATGTTATTCAAGAAATCTTACATTTTATATTATTTTGCTGATATGGGTGAAATTAATGCCATAGATTAAAATCAAATTTCATTGAAAATCATATTATGTTCTAATATTGTTAATAATAAATCAATAAAAATATTATCTCAGAGTCTACTATTATTCTGAAATACGACTGACGATAAATTGAATGGGTTGAAGAAATCACAACAGTGGTTTGTAGCGGAATCGTATTTTACACACTGTTCATTTCTCAAATGTATTGTCTTGGGTAAAGCTGAAATGGCAAAAGGTAGAAAAATATACAAAATAGAAAATTCTCATGGGTTAAGAAATCTATTCCACACCATTTAGTGCAGCAAAAATACAAATAAGGGGTAACATTCAATAAGTGATTGTTTTCTTTTGCATTGTCATCAAAAATCAAAATCTCCATCACATTGTATCATAAAGTGAGTCATTTGGTCGGTTTTCTACATGAGTCACTATACCGCAAGCATAGCAAAAAAGGATAACTTTAGTACAATTGCAACATACGAGTTAAAAAAGCAATTAATTATTCGTCCCAATCATATAAAAATTCCACATCAAAATTCAACAAGCGGCTTGGATACAATTATGGCAATCAGCACTAATTAATATGACAAAATTAAATTGTAAATCGACCTCTTTTTAGGTGTCTTAATGACAGTAGGCCCCCACCTACGTGAGCCGAGATAATCTTGGGTATCGAAGGTGAATCGGCCGCCCACAATCAAAACCACAGTCATCAGATCGTATTTAACAAAGGTGGCCGATTCGCCGGCCTTCTTAGTCAGTACGCCCATAATTACTTATATGGACATTTGTACAGTGCTCAGTGTAGGTGGCACTTAGAACCCGGCCCCTGCCCTTATATGGCGATATGAAAAGTTCTATCTGAATAAAGGCGGATCTAAATTAACAATCTGATGCATACATTAAACAACTTTTTTCCTTGAACAGTGCTTAGTAATTCTGAGACTGGAAACGGTGATTGATTACATTTCTTTAGCCTGTGCTTGAGAATCACCAGCATTATAATTTTTTTTTATGAAAATATAGTTGAAAAGTTTTGTAAAGTCAATGTGAATGTTGATCATTAAAAAAAAAACAGCTTCAATCAAGTGTGGTTTCATTAACGACCTCTTGCTTAACGTTAACACTTATAGGCCCAAACAGCAGGCTGGCAATAAAGTTCTATGTGCTTTACATATAGTTACGTCATTAGTCCAATTAAATAAACCAATTTGACCGCTTGATTAGTCATTGCAGCAGCCCACTATCCTAAACCAAAGCACCCTTTAATTTAACTGAGAGTGACGCATTTGTCTTTCATGTTCTACTCTTCATCAGACCAGCAGTCGATATTCCAGACGCAATGATCGTACTGGACTTTTTGGTTCCAACTGGGTTGCTTAAAGTCACATCATAGAAATGCAATGTGGATGCATTCCAGTGGCCCGTTTCTCATAAGAGCTTATAGAAACGACCCACAAAATACTAATATAATATGCCACAATTTAGTACACCATCAACTTATTGTACGAAAACCTTATATATTTAACTGTAAATGATATGGAAAAATAATTGTATTGAAGTCTAATAAGATGTCTGATATATGAGCCGCTTTGTGACAGGCTGTACTTCATGCAGCATATTGCCTATTGTGAGGATAAAGATATGGCAGATGACACCACATTAACAACGATAGAAAATATTGGAAAGTTACGTAACATTAGTGTAAGATCAGTAATCACCACGGGTGTATATGATCATTAAATAACCGCAGAGACAGAATCTTGTGATTTTGCGACATGAAGTTAACAACACTCTTACCTTCGGTGATAACATCAGGAATATCTGTATTATTTATTGTATTTACCAGCAATTAATATGGATGCATGGAACTTAAGAAAAGAACACCCAGTATTTAGATTATTTTTCTAAAATCTCGAAAAAAGATTTCATAATCTAGTTACGTAGTATCCTCAGATGATCAACCTTGCAAATTAAAGAAGCCTATCTCTACCACAGGTTTTATATCATGTTCCTAGTAAAAATATCTAATACATGGCGTCATAAGTCTGTATTATTATGAAGATAAAAGGATCAGTAGCCGTAGTCGCAAGGTCACGTATTGTCAACGATGAAACATACTTTGTTAGCAGCGAAACAACCCATGTTTTTAATTTCAATGGCCGCTTGCTTGTTTGTAAGCATTCGTGTTTGTTAAAACATTAGTGCGTGGTCATTGTAATATAAACCAAGAGTCAAATGCGCCCAGAACGTGTCACGAATGTATTACGATCTGATTTTATCCTAATAGTTCACGATCTTTAGATAATGGGAATACTTGATCAGCATACATCCATTATTGCAACAATAATGACTGCGAAATCTTTCGACGCCCACGGTATTACACAAATAACAGAACAGCAAATAATTACTATTGAAATAAGAAATGTATAGAATCATACCAGCCAGACCTTTTTTCATTAACTTTGACATTTATAAAAAAAAATTAGCTTGCGTACGTAAATGTGTTCTAGACCGGAGGTTAAACACCTTTTTTGAACCTGAGCCAAGTATTAGAATTTTTGATCGTGGCGCTGCCAGTATCAACCAATCGAACCGTCTTTTTTTCTTGTACATACGCTCTTGTATATTAATGCTGAGTAATAACCTTTTAGATAAATTCAAATTCTAAAATTTAACATTATACAGTAAATTTTGTCGCCTTATCGAGCACTATAAATATTACTTCTTAGCATTTCACATTAAATGACTTAAAACAAAATAAATAATCAATGTGGAAACTTTATTATTAAAATGATTTAGGTACCTATTGTATTGTACATCTGTTTTGTATTTTACATCATCAGAGTAGCTAATACATACTGTTTATGTCATAATACCTGAATTAAAGTACACATATCGCAATGACATCATTGATATTATTAGAGATACGCATGACAAATCCAAACAGATCCTGATATATCTACACGCAAAATGAATCTTTGATCAGATTAAAGATAAAGAAAATATAAATTTTGGAATCCAATATATTCATTCCTTTATGAAGATTATAAAATATTTGAAGTCGATAATTCTACGAAAGCCTTGACATATGTTAGATTAATTGTTTAACTGCTGGAGATTTATCAGGAATAGGTAAAATATGCAACATACTGTGAGAATATTTATACGATTTTAATCAATCGTAACCACTTGTGAATGAAAGACCAACTACTATTCAGAAGATTGTACCAAATGTATATCGCTATTTAAAATAATAATTAACAAAAAAGATATATATACAAACCTGCTACTATGCAATTTCGAAAACACTTTGACCCTACTGAAATCTGCCTTCAATTTCTAATTATTCGAATAGACCGAAAATAATGGTCAGTTTCAGTTTCCAAAGCAAATTACTTGCGTTTAAAACAAAGAACGGTTCATCATTGCCCCTAACACCTACCATGCTTCTGTAACTCAAGACGCTTGCAGTCGCTCCGACCGCCGACACACTTAAGTGATGCTATAAACAATCGAATTCCAAAAATAGATTTTATTACCAGAGCAATTGAATCCAATGTCAGTGCAACAGATGTTACAATGCTCATTGTGCCGTATTCCAGTTTAAATGTAATTCTTAAAACATCGTGTTTAGGTTTAATGTCCGTTATTATGCATTAGAAAATGAAGGGTCGTCTGCACACCGCATAGGATTTGCGGTTAGGCTATAACAGAACGTTTGTTTGCTTCAGAATTTAACGCTAAGAGAAGATTACGAAGTACTCCATTCTTGGTAACGTGAGCAAAATTAGTACTATTTACCACAAACTTTAAGAGATTATTTCTTTCGATTACTGTTTCTGGGTAATTGAAGGACATGTTAAAATAGAACTGAAAACAAGCATATAAATAGAAATCTGGCGCTCCTAGCCCGTATTTCCCTTTCTGAGTTAACATTAACGGTTTTTATCCACATATTCGCATTGGGCAACGCATATTGTAGTAGCCAAACGCAGTTGTCATTGAAATTCTTGGGCCCACAACAATGGGTTGTACATTAGGAGTGAATGTGGAACAACGACAGGAAACAAGAGAAACGTATTGTAAAGACCATGCATTACATGAAACGAACAAAAAAGCTAAAAAGCTACTAACGGTCTTCCTTTTGTCTTGAGGTTCGAAAAAAATGTGTAACTTGTACATAGTTTTGCTGGAACCACAGTTGCTTTGAGATATATAGAAGTCTTTGTGAATACCTAGACGGTTGTTTTATTGGTATTTTTGAGATAAAGTAAAATTCATAAGCAAAATTAAGTATTAACTTTTTTAACGAATTACAAAATAATAATTGTTATTGCAATAATAAAAATAAATGACAAAACATTTAACTAGTAATGACAGCCAGTAACATTTCCTTCATTAAAACTGTTGTCAATCAAATTGATATGACCTGTATAATAAAATAAGCATAAGTGTAACAATATGAAGCTTGATATTAAACATTTCGATTTTTTCTTTATAAATGAGATAATCGTGAAGCAGGGTCTATTATAATGCTTTTAGTTATTAAAGTTACATTATTTAAATTAATTTTACTATTATTTAAATCCTTTGCTTAAAACACCAATTTTATTTTCAGTTTCAGTTGTTGGCTTAATTTAGCGTGCAAAAGAAATTGACATGATTTCTATTTTCTTTATAAATTCTCCTGATTTGTTTGGTTGGGTATTAGTTAGTCATGTTTCTTAGGAACGCTTAAACGTGTCAATAGGAGCGCCAAGACCTATTTGTTATTTTGCGAAAACATTATTAATTAATAATTTACATATGTATGATTATAAACCTATTTATATCTAAGTTTGATGCAGTGTTTTTGTTCAAAATTTACTTGAGTGCAAGCCTTGACAACTTCATAGTCAATCAAAATTATAATTGGTGATTTATTACCGTCGTTCCAATAGTCATAAAATGGCTCGCAAGCGTGACATCAGTAAGCCACGTCGCTACAAAGTTTAAATTAAACATGTTAAAAATCAATGAGCAATCCGTAATACTTCAAGGGTATTTTGTGCAAAAAGTTTAACAAGCCTAATATTTTTTTAAATCACGTATGTACTTGTAGATTACATCATAACAATGGCGCTCCTAACACGTGCTGACGTCACTCTACAAAAGGACCCCAATCGAAATAATAATAGGGATCCCTTGGACTATAAAAGTGAACCTGTGTGCAGGTACAGTTAAATCGACGGAAATGTTTGACATTCGACTCTTAACCATTAATGTCAGGATTTAAAGTCCATTATCGAGTGAACCACAAAGGCTCCATAGAAAGAAATCGTGATAGGCGACACCTGTTTTATTACGTGATATTTTTTTAAATGCTTGGGTAAGTCGTACCTTACTATACAGTGATTTTAACGATTCTATTATTAGTGTTGTAAAAAAGTGTCACTCATTCTAATTTTTTCCTCGTGGGTGGTTGCCGGAGATATTTTAGTCAAATAAAGTTTTCCTTGCCTATAAATTTATTTAAAGTTAACATACGATAGTGCATCTACATTTCATGTAAGGTCAATAAGTTATCACATGTTTCTGAATACATTTTACATATCCAGACTAACAGTGTTTATGTAAGCACAAGTTTCCGGTCATTGATATATTAAAATTTATTTATTGCTAGTTGTTTTTGAAGCGGCAGCTACAGTAAAATAAACAGTTTCTGATCCTACTTATAAAACGTAAGGCACACTGTGTTTGTTTACACTATTACTAATCTTTTTAGCGTCCGAAAATGATGTCATGTACCAACTGGTATGATTTACTCAACTCGGACCGGTCATATGATTTAAAAATAAAAACTATTTTAGATTTTGAAACGTACTAAGGATTTGAACCCATAAATATTACCCTAAAATAATGAATTTTAACTAAGGCGATTTGAGGAAGCATTAAAGATAGAAAAAAAATATCCGTAACATAGGTATAACACTCATGGTACTAATTTTAATGTTTCCTTGTTTAATTGTTGCATTGTGAGTGTGAATCACAGTCAATCGGTTATTAAAGATATGTTGCGCATTACATGTGTCCTATTTTATGTTAGAAAAAGGAACCATTGATATATAATTTCAAAAACACATATAACCATCCTATTCTACATACCGATCCTAATACGACAACAGCTACGTCACTTTTTAGAAAACGCAATGGGTATGTGAAAATCAAACGTGACTGTTAAATCAACGAACCAACGACACATATTTACCAGCATAAATTAAACACACATTCAGATAATACCGCGATAAAAGCTGTGGCAAAAAAAGTTATAAAACTCTTGCAATCCATCAGAGCCTAAAAAAATAATTATGCAACTCAATAAGTAAGAATACCTATACATACGAATTTAGCGGCCGGCAAGTTCAAGGCTCTGGCGCCGAAGACGGCCATCCTTTTGAATCTTATCGCCTCGCAATAAGGCTCATCTTGGCATTGCTGTCACAGTTTATTCGCGATGAACGTTTCAAAACTGCGATCACATTGTTACGTGTCGAGCGGACGGCAACAACCTGATTGTACCGTTGAACGATCCACGCAAAACTGACCTACTGCCGGGAAAGTTATCAGGGACGACCGTTCCGCTTCACGAGCCAAACCCGGCAAGATCAAACATGTTCAGCTAAAAACTGCATCGCGCCTTTTTACATTCTGCACAGGTATAGTAGGTCGACCTGACACGAGTGCGCACGATAACATCGCAAAGAAATGAAACCGCTGATGTCATTCAACAGGACGTCGTAATGGCTGTTCTGCTAGATCAACACGAGACAATAGATAGCTACCATTATTAGTTGTAAACGGTCAGACGTGTCATATCATTCATTCTCCGTTAATGAACATTAATTCGCTGCAAGTGGAACTGATTCAGTCGCTATCACTGTTCTAGCAGTGGCATTGACCTTTGACGAAACAATTCGTATTACTTGACCTGACGTGTAGTACAATTTTGAAGGTAATTTTTTCGAGCTGGCTATCTAACTTCTACTAATATTATAATTTTGTTGCAACTAATCCTCAATAAAGAAATGCTAAGAAAAATATTTAAATTGTACATATAATGTTATACAAAGATATACATATATCAACTAAACAGTTGTGGGGCATCAAATAAAGATGCCACCTGAAAGTTCATACAAGCATGTACGATTATGAACGCTGTACGTGACTCAGTCCGTACTGACATTTCGTAATTCAACCTCTCATGCTGGGGTATAGAACGCTCCGTCTGTATTTAACGCGAGGAATCGTATTTGGGTACATGCGCACTGGAAACTGGGTTATTTAAACATTTTTTACAAGTTGGGTGCAAGTTAGCGGGTATCAGGGATTGTGATGTGGATAAGGAGCGTGTTGTATTTATAGTTGTGCGCGGGGTCGTCGTGCCGAGTCTCCCACGCCGCGTGCGCCGCGCCAGCCGCTGCCTCCCGCCACTCGATGGGATCTACAAATCACTTGCACGACGCGCCATTCGCGTGTATTCAAATTATAATGCTTAAATACGATCGATATCCAATAAGGAATTATTTGATCCAATATCATCTTACTTGGAGTAAGTTTAATATATTTTTTGTTACTTTAATAAATTTAAACAGAGCACCACTAGCATTCCTTCTAAATGTTGAGTCACAATGCAAATAAATCATAGTGCTAAATTCATGAAGTAAATCGCATTAGACATAAATTATATAAAGTTCAAGATCATAAATAAATCCTGAATCCAGTTTGCGAGACTCATGCGTTTCATTAAGTCTCTTTTAAAGTTATGTAAAATGCGCGTGCAATTTAAAATAATAATTAAAAACCATAGTTACCACCTGTTAGTATTATGCATGAACTATTGTTAGGTAAGTTGACCTATGTGGAATGAGTCTAGGTTAAGATAGTAACATAAAAAGAGAAAGCTAGAAGGAAAGACAATAGACCTAAGGATAGTTTTCTCATGTTTCACCATCACATATCTAAATTTAATAGGCATTTAGTTTCTTACCACAAGCATGAAAATTGAAGCAATGGTTTACAGCCTATTGCGAATAATATGTAACACAGTTTCGTGCAACAAATCTGTGTCTCAGCGAGCGGTCTACCTACTCCAGTAATTTGTAGTTTAAATCAACTTATCGCTCGGTCTACTGAAATGAATGCGGTAACAAAATATGTGTAACTAATGTTGCCAATTACTCAGAATATGTGGATTATGACACCATCAGACTTTCACGTTGTGATTTAATAGTTTTGTATATAGATCTATCATCTAATGCTTACATATGAATCTCGTAGTTAATCGTAAGAAGCAAAATTTAACGATAGATTTTTTAATTTTCAATGTCTTTTTCCACTTCTCTCTTTGGATGGACGACTCTAATCTATTAATTCTTCTGACCTTAACATTATGCAATTATACAACCATATTTTAGATATATTTTTATTGTCATCAAGTAATCACAGATAATAATGCACCATGCTGGCGTAGACCGAGTTTACTTCACGTAAAATTTTCCGTTGATTTTAAACATTTCATCCTTCAATAAATAAAAGCATCTGATAAAAATTACCAACACATAAGAATTTAGATCAAATCTTGCTCATTAACATTATAACGGTTGAAGATTTTTATTAAACTAATCAAACGCATCATCGCTTTTAATTGTGCTACCTGAAGTCAGATTCAAACTGAAAGAAACCATAAAAGCAATTTTGATAAGGTTTCTCGTAACAAGCATATGTTAATGTTATATTTTCGGAACACAAACATAAACATGGTGAATGTAAATAAAAGTGGCAGTCGAAGATTTGACTCTGGTTCCTTTAAGATACATACGTTTAGTTGTGCAAATCTGCTAACTTGCAACTACGGATACTAATTTTATACACCAAATGTGTTACGTACATTCCACGATAGGGCAGACTTTCGCTCGCATTAAAGGAATTTGCGTTGTAACATAACGCTCAGTATCTGAACTGGAATTTTGCTAGATATTCATTTTAATTTTGGTTTTCTATCCTCATTATCTGAATTTTTGACTGGAGATAATTAACGTCGATTATAACAAATTAATCTTTTTTGACCATAGAAATAAAAATACATCGGATCAGATAAATCCAGCATTTACATCGATTACATCATTTTAACATCATGTGCACAAGTTCGCGATGTGGAAATCGAAAAAGGATGAGTCAGTATTACGACAAAAACTTGCACGCACTAAAAATTTACATTGATTTAAAATTTGACAATTACCTATTTCAAATAGTTACATTATAAAAAGTCCATATATTACGAAAATTTTACAAATTTACAGATTGTGACAAACTTTTTCATTTTTTTACTGCAATCGGCCTCGTGGTCGAACGAACAGATTTATTTAAAGCGACAGAATGCAGGCAGACATAGTCCAGTGTCACTTGTGGCGACTCATTCATAATCTTACGGTAGGAATTAAAAATAGCGATCGACTACGTCTTCAACGATAGTGAAAAACGAAACAGGTGATGCGAGGATGTATAGTATTGCGAGAACACAAGATGTGGGATGTCATACACGCCGCGGTCATTCAACTCTTTACAGGAAGAATGCGTTCTACCGTTCACTCTTGGTAACTCAATAACCGCGATAGCTTTGCATCTTTTGTTCTATGTAAATATCATACATGCATAATTAACATACACGTGTAAGAACAAAAGTTAGCATGAAGCACAATTCCAGTGGACATCAAAAATCAGCTACACGAACTAATTACTCTTTGGACACAGTCCCAACCAGATAAACACCTAAACACCAGCCAAAAATAAGCAAGATGGCGTCGAGTTCATAATAAAACAATTTAATGGGCCAGCGCGCTTTCCGCGGTGACAAAATCTGCGCCGACGCATTCTCGTTGCGTAACTTGAAACGCGATCTCTGTAAGAGAAAACTGTTTAAGGTCGAAATAATTATGCTACATCTGAAGATTGGTTTAATAGACAAGTCAACTCACCGCGTGCGGGTGTTCTAATGCTTTAATCAATGTGAGAAATATATAACAGTACAAAGCATCGCTTTGCCACACTCATGTTGTCTGCTAAACACGTTTTTGCATTGAAACATGAACTATTTCTTTCCCATCTGTTGGTATTTTTATTCTTTATTGTTTCAGTTTCTTGAAATTGCATAACGAACTATAGCAATATCAGCCGCAGTCATTCTATCACACAACGTGCATTTTCCCTAGACAAAAGCTATTCATTTGAATTTCTATTTTTATGACTCAGTGAACGCGAACTTTTTTTAATATTCCCATAGAATCAGTACGGGGAAAGTTATCAGCATATTATTGTGTTTATTGTTGGAAACATTGTAATAGTTAGGGGGAGATGGACAAACGAATTTGAGTATTCACGCGCGAGTGCAACGGGAAGGCGCTCCACCCACCGGCGGAAGCTCAGCGGAACCTCGCGTCATTGGCTTGGCTTTAAAACTTGGCCAACATCACTGTCGCCACGGTTCATTCATGGCACACATCATACCACCCATTTGTCATATCCGAGATAGAGATCTTTATAAAAATAATGCACAATCGGAGCCAAATCTTTAAATGTAACAGTCGTACCGTAAAAAATACAAAACACCTCACTGGCCTATTATCTATTCGATTTTATCGCTAAGAACAGTTGTACTGAAGGGCAGACAGCTCGTAAAATTGTCGTAAACACAGATATTTTCAACCCAAAAAAATCATGCTTTATGCCGTTTAAGGAAGTCCTAAATTAAAGTAGGTATATATTATCGCGGTCCATCGACTGGGGACAAGTACGACACCATTAGGCACTCCCATCCTGAGCGTCTTGTAATTTTTATTACCGTCCAACCCCGCCCTGCATTGTTGTGGGGTTTAATGAGCGTACGAGTGTACGAACAGGCCTGTTGCCTACTAATAACTGTGGAATGACACGCTCTGAATTGATATTAACAATGATATCATATCTAAAACGTTACATAACTTCTATTGATGAGTTTTGATGTAATATTAATTCAGGTAACGTGTATTTTTCATAGCAAATAAGTATAATACTAAGTCTGCCACAGCAAAGAGAAACGAGAGAAATTGATGTCTTCTGAATTCGGGTAATCCGAGAATACGATATAAAATTCCAGCAACCGACGAATGAAAACATTGCCATTCATGTGAGAGACAAATAAATACTCTAGGAAAGTATAATGTTATTGAGGTATTGTGCCCGCAGCACGTTTTGAATAAGCTACTCACAGCAATCTAACACGCCAAAACTAAGCCAGATTGTCCTATTTTAAAGATTTCCGCCTCCGCGCGGTTTATAAATACAGTGTGCCATGTCATTAAAACATTCCATTTATTGGTATTAGTTGCTGTTAAACATAAACAAAGTAATGTTTACTTTAATTCTTGGCTGCATAAGATTAATTTTGCTTGACAGTGACTTGATTCAGTATCTTTCAGAGATATCATGAAGACGCCTGCGTTAGTCGTTACAAAGTTCAGGCGAGCGTTTGATATATTCTCTACGCTGTAATATTTTTATAATAGTATAAATTAAAAATAAAAGTAAAAATTAAAGTATATTTGTTCGCCACCAGCATTTTAAAGCGTGTTACGAAATTTAATACAGCTGGAGGCACAAAACTAATTAGAATTAATTTTAGTAACTACTGTTAGGGGTACCATAGAATGCAGGAGAGATCGATGACTCCCCATGCGGGCTTAACAATTTGTTCAGTTATCATAAACATAGCGCTAGAATTCATTTCATAAAAATATTACATTTGAAACAATTCATTGTTAAAATATTTTATATGTTCCTAATATGCAAACTAGTTGAGATAATGACATAATCATGCTTTTAATGCTTCTTTTATTACCTATTCGTTAAAGAGGTGGAACATTTTTTTATGAATTTAAGCATTGTTTTTTACCACACTTGATCCTCATCGTCTGATAGTCTTATTTAAAGTTAAAACGGGGAAAGAATTTCAGAAAATTTGTAATACGAACGACCCAATTAGATATAGTTGGCTTGTATCCAGATACATACTTGGTGGATGCAGTCTTGCTCCACTAATTACAAGTTTACCTACACTGTATTTATGTTTGTGCAGTCGGCTTTATAAAATACGCAGTTAATATGCAAATGTGAAATGTTCTAAGCACCATCGGGTTCCATCAGAAAGCCAACTTCAATAGACAGCTATCATTAACCAGGCTCTAGCTACGTGAATGATGAATAATAATATACATATAAAATTTATTTGTTAGGTAAATATATTGACCTCGGAAACAACTACTCCAATCATCTCATCGGAGACAGGTTTCTCAACGAGATAAACATAATCAGGCAATAATGAATCTTTGTGACTAACCTACTTCTAACGCTGACAAAGGCGTCATTGTACCACATTCCTTTAGGTCTGTTACATGATTCTAAATGTTATTAGTTACAGCTATTTATATCGATCAATTGAAGCATCTCAATAGTTTTGATTCGACTACAATGTATCTAGTGTATCGAAGTTTACAAACACCAATTTGAATGCGATGTTTAAAAACTCAGCAGGGCACAACATCAGAATGTTACTAGTAAACGATCAACTACGACAAATTAACAGAAAACTTACTATTAAATAGAAATCGAGAGCATCGCAATTGGTAGGTATAAAAACTAGAGTAATTAAATTAACAGATGACGTCGAGTAGACGAACGAGCAAACACATGAAGTGTTAGACGATTAGAGTGTAACAGAAAGACGTGTGGGGTGTGAGAAAGAGCGAGATGATAATATTCTATCAGTAATTGAAGGTAAAGACATATGCAGACGACTTCGCGCCAGTGAGTCACGATATTACGACCTTTTTATTCACAATCTAGCGCAGGACATTTGACCAGGCACTATGAGTTTCCTGTCATAATTTTTACAATATTTCTATATGTATAGTACTAATAACGTTCCAAGCTTCCTGTAACCTTGTTCCACACCTCATTTATCCGCGCTTATTTAAACAAGATGAAGTCACTATAAAACGACATTCCGTTTGGCATTTGACATGCTTGTTTGGTAAGCAATTAGCATTTGATGTATTGGAAGAAATCAAGTACATATTGTTGCACAATTTCATGAATGAACCGGCAAACGTTGTGCGTTCACCAAATTGCTTAATGCGAAATGAATGGGACCCTTAAGCCGTCTACACACACTGGAGGCGGCGGCCGACTGGCGCCCGCGCATCCCACACGTGTGGCGCAACAGCGGCACTTTCGACATGTTTGTGTTGCTTATTAGTATCGCCTGCCTATCGATTATAGAAAGCGAATCTCAGAAGCGTATGTGAAAAATTGTGACCATATCCAACGCTGATGTCATAACCTTTTTTAAGGTTTGTCTTACCAAATATTAACATTTCACTGTTAATAATTCCGTTTACTGTATTCATATTCGCATCTGTGCAACGAGAATTAGACGAATAAGTTAACAGCCTCAGTGACCGGCTAGCTCCCAGATCTGGTCGGGCGGGCGCCACCTACGTGCTTCTGTAGAAAGTTGAAGAACTAGACTGGCCCAGTTTGGACGAATTACAAAGTTGCTCGTGAATGACTCGTATCGATTTGATTTTCACTTCTTAACATTTGCTATATGTATCTGTGAGAACCGATTTCGTATTAGAAAACCAAGCAATAAACAAAATTAATCATAAAACAAAACAGGTTTTTTGCCTCTAATTTGTTCCTAATATCAGTCGTCAAAATTAATAGACCTCATAAACATTCTTAAATAAACGTAAATGACATACAAGATAAAACAATGGAATTATGTCCCGCACACGTATTTACTACAATAATCAAGAATTCATTCATAATAAATAGCACGACGCAGCTAATAGAAAAAAAATACGTGCACTGTAATTTACGAACACAAATGAAGTGATAAAAATAATACTTAATAAGTAATCATGACTAGTAGCTATCTTTGTAAACATTAAATAACAGGTCAGAGCGAGTGTGGCCGAGCTGCACACATCGCGATTAGTAGCAACGTGAAGGCCGGCCAACTTGTTATCGCAATCGTTATAACAGGGTAAACAATAAAACTAATTTAATTTCACATTTTCTATTAAACATCAGTCAACACGCATTAAAATGAAATGTGTGTGAACCCTTACACGCTATAACATAAATATTAGGTGTGGGTCGGAAGTTATAAGGCAAACAAATGAATAAAACTAACCGTTGTATACATTGGCGACTGCATAAGATACATGCGTAGTGTTGTAGAAATGGTAGAGGATACCCGTGCTCAGCAGTGGGCGTATATGGCTTGATGAAGTTGTAGAAATGAACTATACACTTCGAAGGGAATTACAGTTGCAGACAGACACGGAAAAATGTAACATTATGCTGATCAAATATTCTATCGAATTGATTGCAGTTTCTTCTGGTCTTAAGTTCTACCGAGGTTGAAACATGGTCCCTTCTTATCTTTCAAACACAACTCTCTTAATTTTGATTTACAAAATTGAATTTTCGAAGAATACTAGAAATCATATCAAATCCATGATGCTTAGGCTCTTCAAATCTTGATGTAAGTAGGTGAACACATATAAACATGGACAGGGGTCATAAGCGTTCCGCTATGGTATCGCTGGCCGTCATAAAAGGCGACTTAAAAGGATCATCGGGGTCGCTATACTGTTGGACCCGCGAGCTCTCACTGATAGCGATCCCAAAGTGGGCTTCAGGGTGAGAAACTAGGCCATCGTTTTTATGGTGGAGGTTCATCTCACAAATAGGGACCTAAGTAATTGAAATAAGGGTCATTTTTGCCCAAATAAGTATGACAGAAACTTAGTTTAATTTAGTCATCAGACACTGAACAATGCAAGAGCCTTTCGTCCTGGAATACCTTGGAAAATTCCTAATGTCCTAGGATGATGTCCACTGAGAGTTACTTGGTAGGTCGCTATAGATTTCTTTGTTTAGAGCAAGCTACATACGTTCTAGGTTGAAAGATTATAGATACATGCTCTAATATTGTTTTATGAAGCAGTCCATAATTCCCCTATTCATTCACTCCCATTGCACTGGATGCAAAGCTTTAGAGTTTTCGTCAGATATAAATACTTAGAATTTATAAAGGAATGACTGATAGATACATTTTTACTGAATCATAATTCTCCATTAATATTTATAGATTTTGTCTTCGCATAAAATTTTTGCAACTTTTTATTTTTCCGCTCAAACGTTGCCAACACTTGACATCAGCAAACTTAAGAGGATATTAATAAAATGGTTATACACACACGTGTAACAAATGAAGGTTGTCATAAATCTAACATATAGCTAAGCTGAGCTAAGCCTATCAATTCTGCCGGCCTACATCGGCGTCAATAAAACAAAAACCTTTTTTGTCTAAACAAGAAGATTTATTCTGTCATTGTATTATGTAGGTCAACTGCTTCTTGACTTGCTATTACAGTTCCCTGGTGGCTGGTAAAGTCTCATTGTAGCTGATGCACACATTTGTACAGACTATCCTACTTCAGCAATTTAATAAAAAAATATTCCTTTTACAACTTTTAAGCATGTTCACTTTTATTTTTTACTAACATTTAATACATTTAAACGTCTTATAAATAAAAATCCAGTACCTAAAAATCTATCGCACCTCTGGCAATCATTAAGTCACTGAGCTGTCGCTTACAATATCACGAACTGGATCTGTTTTTTCTTAGATGAATATTATGTGTATGCATGTTTATTTTTGTAAGCCAGACACGTCTTCCTCAGTACATCCTTTAGTTTCGACATCTACCGCCCAGTTCACATGACACGCCTCAGTTTGGGAGAGATAAAGGCATCCGCCGGATCACGCGAAGGTCTTACATAGCTAAAGTCTTCCACAGATCATTATCATTAAAGTAAACCAGCATAAAAATATAGAAAACCCGTAGAAAGTATTACTTGTTGCATTTCCTTGAGCGCCTAGCCGTTATGTTAATAGGCGTATAATTACAGAGTTTCCAACATTTCTGCAGGAATTGAAGGTCCTAATTAAACTAGGCAGATTCATTTAATACATAATAGGCCTGTTTTACCTGTATCCTTGCGGGTTAGTGCCAACATTTTAATGCGAGTACCGTATAACAATAAGGCTAGTCTTTTGCTTGCTTGCTTGCCTTTCCTTGCTCCTCGTTGAATATTCACGTGTGCTAAATGGTGTTCGCAGGAGAGCACATAAAATGGAAATTAAATCATGTTTAAAATACCGGATTGTCTTGTCGTGCAACGCAGAAGGTAAGCAACATTTAGATAGTAAGTACATGACTGAAGTAGATATCAAACTCTGTTTGCATGTGATTTACAAATCATTACTAAAATGAATTCATAGAGGCCAAATATACAATAGTAAACCTTATTAGTTCTACTCATTATTAGGTACTTGTCCTATATTGAATTCATACAGATGTAAATCAACGTGGCAGGCTGCATAAAAAATATCAAACGCGTAGGAGATGATACTTCTTTAATATTACAGAATCGGAAACATAAAAATCACATTAGAAGTGTTTGTAGTACGCGTAGGCCATGAGTTCCACCCACAAGACAAGTTCAAGCGGCGTTCTGAAGTCATCGATTTTCATTTCAAATTACGCTGCTCACGCGCAGCCCACTCACCCCTCCAAAATGCATTCTTTGTGTATTCAGCATAGACTCCACGGTCACACGGCTTTCATTAATTACGCTGTGTGGGAGTTTGGTTTAACTGATACATTGGATCCAATTCTTCAGTATCAACTTTAGCGTCACAGTAACAATCGCTAGTATTTGTAAAGTGCGACTGAGCAGTGGAGTGAGTAAAGATAGAGAATATTGAATACTAATTTGAAATAAGCAGTTCATAAGATCTTAAAGCTAGATTGCTTTAAGCTAGATTGCTGCTTTTGATATTTAAGGGCAAAATACAGTTTAGAAATGACTCACGTAGCAAATCTACGCCTGTTTTCACAAACCACAAAAAATAACATCTCATTAGCAGAGCGATCACGTCGCTTCAGATAAAACGCACTTAGATACGTAGTGGCAGTGTCGTGGGAACGTATGAAGAATGGGCGTCTCGTATGATCCAGTTTTCTAGAGATGCAGTGTAGCCTTATCGAGGTCGGCGCGATAATGACTCGTGTGTCAATATTTGCCTTCTGTAGCATTTTCTGAAGCCGTGAAACAAAGGAAGGAAGACAAGTGTCCCGTCACCCCGCGTACGTACCAGCATATGTAAATAACTCATCAATATGTATTTTAACGCAATATTGCTGGAATATTTTTAGCTATCGGTCATTAACATTAAAGATTGAGACTCGAATGTATCGAAGACACGATTCAAACAAAATGTAAAAACATCTCAGATATTTACGATATCAATGATACAAAACCCACAACGTGCACTGAAGCCGAACGACCTCGTTGACACTTATGTAATATCCGATGACTACTTGAATCTTTATAATTAAGCAACATACAACAAGTTACAACTCGTTGGCGAGCGACTGGAACAACCTTGGCTCCTACACCTCCACGCTGCCCACGACTAACCCCCATTTGGTCATCGACGTAGGCGCAGCGCCTAATCACATACTAACCAACCTTATAACGAACCGACTAAGACTCACTTTTGCCACAGGGTTGCGGAACAGTCGACATCAAAGGTAGGTGGCGCCTACACACAGAACGCGATAATTACAATATTATTTATTCGTCTGATTGATTTATTTTTAATGCCTCCGCGCCATATGTAAGAAATAAGCGTGTACCAAATTTGGCACATGTCATATGGATGAGGCACATTAATCCTTATTCTCTGAAAAAGGTATATTACGAAGATTGTGTATGATCAAACGACGCAGAAAATATCTCAGATAAAATCATTGTTTAGAGGCTATTAAACTCATTTTTATCGTTTATCAGGGTATAATCTTCACGTCAAGTATGTGTAACATGCTTGATAAACTTTATCTAGAAATCTGGTCGACATTTTATTACCACAGCGCATTGTCTGTATTCCCCTTGATAAAAATGAAAAAGTTATGAGTTGATGTATTTTTTTATCAAGTAATAACACAGTGATTATTTTATCTATTTGTGTTCATGTTTTGATTGAAGAATCTGTTAGCTTTTTATCTTGGAAACATTATCTAATATTGCCGATTAATACGCTATTGGAATATTGATAACTCAGCGTGTATTGCTATCAATTCTTGATATCAGCTGTTTGATTTTTAATGCCATAAGTTTACTAATCACAAGTGGGGGGCTTTACTATTTAGAATATAATAAATTTATATTTCTCAAATGTAACACTTCAGCGAATTTTCGTCAGTTTATGCGCGTATTGTCAATGATATCTTAGTAAAGTTACTTCTCACGCGGCACGCCAGATGCTTAAATTTGATTTCCTTCAAGCAAAACTATTTGTACTGAAAATATATTAGTTTCGTCGTTGTTTTCATGTTGGCTTTAGTTCAAGTCACAACTAGCAAATTTCGTACATTATTTTCGTTTAATGAATATTTTATTTAAAACATCTTTAGTTTAATACAAGTTTCCAAAATAACCGTGGCAATTTCATAGTTGGACGTAATGCGATACGCCACGCCTGTCGACTGTAAACCTGCCATCCTGCCATCGATATTTTCGTCAAATTGTCACGGCTCAAAGGCGGCTAGCGCGACATGTCAAATAAACCATAAACTTCAACGTGGTCGTAATTTTTATTGGTCGATACGAGAGCGACCAGCTTCAAATGACTTCATACTCGTCGACTTTCGCACTCAGCTGTCTCATGTCCCACTTATACCAGTTTGATCAAAACAAAATTATTAAGTTTACCCTTCTCGGCACTTCTCTCGCTCTTTATGGCAAATGTTAAGACGACAAGTTTTTACGGAATGACTCAAACCGAATAAATAACTATAAGATGTGTTCTTAAAATTTAGTCCACGCGGTTTTACTGCAATAATGTATTCGTTATCAGTTTCAACCGCATTTTGTATTTCATTATAAATTCCACTTTTCGCAGCAAGGTTTCACGAAATATGGTCAAATACGGAACCTTACCGAAACTAATTTTGTTAGATTCGTGCGCCACTGACATTGTTTCGCAAGAACTCATTTAAATGCGAGTAAACATTGGACAATATGAGTCCAACACGAACATGAAGACAGATGTTGACATTTCAATTTAACATAAACCATGTCTGCTCCTCCAAACAGAAATCTAGGACTTCAAGGAAATAAGCAATCACATCTATGCAAGTTTTGATGCAATAGCTATTCCAAGTATTGCCTCAAGCAATATATTCTGTGCAGATAATAAGGTGCAAGTGTGCAACAAAATCCGTTGTCCTATAGGTCGCACAGTTAAAACTTAACAGTAAATCACATCGGTGGCGACATTATGACATGTAGAAGTATCGGTCGCGTAGACCTTGCTTTGCTAAGATACGTGACTTGGCTTCTTAATGACTTAAAGTAACAATATTGTCTTTTGAATGAATTTTACTCCGTGCTTGAGACTGAAGCCAAATAACAATTGGATGTAGCTTTTTATTGACATTTCCGACGTTAGATTTTATTTATTTATTGTCTTACTTGTATTATATGTGTCCAATGTAATAATAAATGAAGGTGAAATTGTACTGTATCTTGTACTTGTTTAAGGTCCTGCTGTGTGATAAATCTTATTCCTAGGCGAACAAAATCTAATCAGACCAGTTTATAATAAATTTGAAAAACAGATTCGAACGCATTGGTTCAGGTTAGGCATTCACTTATATGGTCTAAAGCTGTCATGAACTAGTTTGTTATTAAAACGCGTTCAGCGATCGGTCTACTACAAATAAGCGATAAATATATGCTAAGAGGAAATATTGAAAAGTTTTCATGCACTTATTTAGTCAATTAGAGCGATTTATATGAATTCGGGCTGCTGCTTGTTAAGATAGGTACCAAAGATGACCAAAACCTTCTACATAATAACTATAAGTTCTGATGGTGATAGTAATACAAGCATATATTAAATAAAATCTTAGCCGTTTATCAATGAATTTAATAAGATTCCTACATGTATAAAGTTCGAATATGCAAATTATCAAAGAGGTCGTGAGTCAATCCGTGTATTCGGAATTTAGCATCCGAACGCTGTACTAAGCCCGTGTTCAGTAGGCATTCAGTAGCGTAGATAAGGACTACACACACGGACTGGTTACAAGCGAGCAATAAAAAGGGGGCTACACGTCAGGCACGGAACAGTGCGGCTGCGACGCGTTGCGTACAAATCTCGTATGACTGAGAACGACGTACGGTACTTATACAGCAGGCGACATTCCTTCAACTCGCACGGAATGCATGCCTGTGGCCCTGCACGATCAACTTGCCCACATGAACCGAGCTGTCCCTATTATTCATCCCCATCTAAAATCATAACCTCAAAATCTCAACACGGCCAGTTCACATCAATAACATTTATTTACAACGACTGCGTGGTATGGCGAAATGATATACCTAAATGTGGACACCAAACCCGTTTACTACATTCATTTCACCAATCTCTCGTCGGCGACAATCTAACGAACAGTGACCGCAAATCGCCGGAAGACATCAGTTTTCTTCGCTTTCCGAAATGTGGGATCGCGTTACAGCCATCACTGGACCATAACTCGACGAGACGAAGACAAAAATAAACTTAATATCGTGTGCGTTGCAGCATTTGTCGACGCATCCAATTTATGATCGCCGCGGTGACAAGCATCGACGGTAGGATCTAGTACTTCGGCTGCCGATGTATTATAAATAGTACCATACGATTTTGACCTACCTTCATCCAGAAGTCGCTCCATGTGCATGAAAACATTCGGGAACGCAGCCAGTTGCTTCCTGTCTTTGAGCAACTGAGCTAAGTAGTCCGCTATACTTTGCGTTGAAGGATTGTTATTATCACACATTTTGAATACTATTTAAATAACTAATGACACGTTAAAAGTCTGTTCTAACACGTTCAAATAAG
This sequence comes from Cephonodes hylas, assembly GCA_030295005.1. Classification (NCBI taxonomy): domain Eukaryota; kingdom Metazoa; phylum Arthropoda; class Insecta; order Lepidoptera; family Sphingidae; genus Cephonodes; species Cephonodes hylas. The sequence continues at coordinate 7,497,146 of AP025372.1, read as the reverse complement.
ATATTGTACTTTAGTTACTAATTAATGTTATTTTTGTGAGATTGTGTTAGAAAAGTTAAAATTCACTTCCACACACATCGAAGTTTCGATCACCACTAAATGACGAAGTTGACCGAAGTGAAGTTGTGGGCGAATATAGCGCTGCGCTTGCGCTCTCGTCGGATAGATTTTTTGTGAACGCGTGCGACTTGTCCACAGTGTAGGCGTAATAATAACATGTAGTCTTCCCGCTCACACTCGCGCGCGCCGCTCGCTTCTCTCTTTCTATTGAGGTGAGGCCGAATGCGAATGAGTCGCCATCTAGTCAACCCACTCATAACTATAATAACATGACCATAAACCATTCATTAATCGTTTTAAGTGACCACTATGACGAATAAGAAAATAAGTAGGTATTCACTTGATGATAGATAATTAATAGGCTTCAACTGTTAGGCAACCAATGCCGACAGACAAATGAAAAACTAGATCATTGTCAATACTTCCCTGATTACTCTTAAATAGTTTTAGTTATATTGTTAATGCCATTTGTTGCCTTATTATTTGTGCATATTCTATTTCTGTAATAGACCAGTTTTCATATGAGAAATTCCTCGGAAAACCATTAAACACAGACAGCCAGGGAGGTATTGATCTAGGAAACTCGATCGCACGCCTTTAGGTACATTTATGCCGTAGGATTTATGAGAAGTAAATCTATGTTTGTATAGCTTATTCTTGTAAGAAGTAGCCTTATAAGATATATACTAGATAGGCACTTACACAATTTTATTAACGAATTTTTAAGTCAAACGCGAAATTTACTTAGTTTACCCACATAGAATACAATTTTACCGTGTTTAAATGGTACTCACTAATATTTTATACTGAGTAATTGAAATAAGTCTTTAATTCTTTTATTGATTTAAATCAACTCTCAATCTCTTTTTATATAGTATGGAAATAAGGTCCTTTGAACTCCTGTTCTAAAGGTATAACGATTGCAAAAATTGCATATTTTATTCTATTTAAATTTATTCAAAGTAAGATTTCAAATTAAACTCATGGGTTCGAAATTAAAGTCACTAGAATGTCATATTCATAGTCGAAAATTAAAATAAAAATATTGAAAAAGAAATCTATTTTCCCATATTCACATGAAGAGGAAATCTTATACTTTTACAAAACAAACATATAAATACCTTACAATATTAAAGATTTTTTGCATAAACATGGATAGGATTTTGGTAAATGTCATAGGCTATATTTTATTGCGAAAATATCAAATGCACGCTTCGGTACGCATGGAATTCGATATTAGGCCCAGGCAAGGCTTTGCCCCATCGCTACTAATAAATAATTTAGAGACTCTTTATTTTGTTCCATTTCTTTGTTTTTTTCTCTTGTACTGCTGTTTTTTTTAAAAAGGTGTAACAAAATGTTTATCTATGGTATGTCTTATCTCCAAACTAGTGGTTACTGTTACGAGCTTTTATTCCCATCTTATGGAGTATAAGTAAGATATTTTTGTCTAGTATCTGATTTTAATAAAATAAAATCAAATTCGTTATTTACTCAAAGCAATATTTACGGAAGAAAACCGCAATAGATTATTATAATCATCATTATATGGGTACCAGTAGAAAAAAACACGTAGAGAAATAGTAATAAATCCCGTATACTGTGGTCGCGTTTACAAATATAAACACATGGACCATCAAAATATTGATTTATCTGGGGATTGAAACCGCGTCTCGAGGCAAACTCTTCTCTTGTGTTTTACACTTTAAGAAATATTCCTGAAAACATTTTGGAAAATAAGAAAACTGTTAAATTTAACTTAATATGATGTTCATTAGTTTTATGATCATTTCGTAATCTTTTCTCGTAGACTTCAAGGCAGTTCGTATTATATAAAAAGATTGGCCAGTAACTTAATTCTGGTCACACCATACAAGAAATTATAAACGTGTCAAAAATATGATGGCTCGTTGAATGAAGTTACCTACATTAAAAGTTATTCTTCTTCACAGATGGAATTGCTCAACATACGCTGTCATCCTTTATTTAAAAAAGTTTTTGTAAAATGAAATGGTAAAATTTATGATAAGATTAAAAAGGAAATTGTTGCTCAATTTGTTAATGTTAATGCCCGAAAATAGCTGATGCCTGTGTAGGCGGACTTTCATTTTGCAATTACGTTTAGTCAGTGTGGGTTCATTGACTGCAATGTTTTTATTTTATGTTACTCATAAATGAATTTTGCATCCCAGGATAAGTAAAGTACTAGAATGAAAAAAGCTGGTTCAGTTATAACATAACGGAAACACAATTGGAAGCGGCTTGATCTAGCGTCGTCTTCTTTTCTTTTCCACTCCAAATGCAGCGGGCATTACACCAGAATCAAAACAAAATTATTAACTTAAAAATCTTTTACTTGAAGAGAAACTTGTTCTTAGTGTAATTTTCACCCCCATTTCTACTTCAGAAAAGAAAATAGGCCTATTTCCTTCACTAATTCCATTCCAATTTTATGTTTACAAATTTCAATAGGTTGAGAAACTTAAAAATACATACATTATATATGTATTTTGTTAAATTAGGTATACAGAACAAAGTTGCCGTTTGTAGCAGGAATTAGTTGTTTAAAATCATTTTATCCGTTTAATAACGTATTTCGATCATCATTAAATCACACATCGCACGAATTCATGTTCAATTTATCTTTGGTCAGTGTTTGCACTCGATTTACGTATGGAATAAAATTACGGCACACGATACACGGTGAACTCAATCGGAGCTGACCTTTGCAATAAGATCTGTCTGAAAGATGGTACATTGTACGTACACGTATGTTTTCAATGATTAGTCATTCGATACTATTGCGTAATATCCATTTTCATTTACACCAACGCTTTATATAATTTATATAATAAATTTAAGAAATAGATTTTACTCGGACGAAAAAGGAAGCAGTGGGCGATTTCGTTCTTCGTTTCATGATGTTAACTGAATTATTTATGACTTACATTTACAAATACGGTGTTGATATATAGTAACTGTTGGTTTCTGCGCATCACCTATTCTTTATCTTTTTAAAATAGTCATTTAGTTTAGGCGCGCGGTCGAGAATCTCGGCGGTCGCGGGTTCGAACCCCAGGCACACACCTCTGACTTTTCGAAGTTATGTGTGTATTCAAAATTGAATTATCACTTGCTTTAACGGTGAAGGAAAACATCGTGATGAAACCTGCATACCTAAAAGTTCTTAGGAATTTCTTAGGTGTGTAGTCCGCCAACCCGCACTAGGCCAGCGTGGTGGACTATGGCCTAAACCCTCTCAATGGTAGAGGAGACCCGTGCTCAGCAGTGGGCATCGTATATGGGTTGATGAAGAAGAAGAAGAAGATTATATTAATTAGTGATATCTAGAAAGTAGAATTATTTTTTTCTAACAACCAATCAGATGGTTACTCATCCTCTTGAATAAAAACATAGGTGAATTGATCAAAGCTAAGTAGCTCTTCACCGAAAATGGTAAATGAGGCCTATATAGAGAATTAATGCAGGACAAAAAAACGTCATAGCTTCAAGAAGAATTCAGAGTGACCAGTCATAAGTTTCTGATAGAGATATCTTACTAACAGTGTAATCATAGTATTTCCAACCAGCACTTACGTAATTGACCGAGAACCTCTCGAGATAAAATTTACTCCATATATTGACGTACAAAATTCGTTTTTAACAGTGCCAGCACATTGGGCCAATTAAAATCATCCAAGTTAGATACGTTTTATCAATTCCGTTAAAAGGATAAATGGATAATTGACCCCTATCCAATGGTCTTCGTGGATCTATTGAATTAATCGTATCACAAAAGTTCCACGTTCTATATTCCTTTATTATTGCGATTAATATCTTTTGTATTTACTGAAGATAACAATAATTTTATTGTTCAATATCAAAGCCCCAATCATTACATGTTTTAAACTGATGAGGATCATTGTCTGTTCTTAGCATTTCTTTCTCGATATATTACTTTGGTTTTAAAATACAAACTAAAATATGTAATAGAATAATAAACGAATTCTTAGTTGTGCTATATCACATTATTATGATTTAGGTGGTATAAAACGACTGCTTGTTAAATGAAAAAAAACGTTCGTTATGTTTCGGTACGGTTCACGGTAAAATTAATAATAAATTTAATGATTACGTCCAGTGTGACTATTGAGTTAAATAGCATGATGACACCAACGCCTAAGGGCATTGTGCATCATTCGCATCCATACTACGGGTAATTGCGACGAGTACATATAATTACAGTCAAGTTTACGTCATGCTGAAGATGCAAGCATCATCTTATTTAGAAACCATTTTTCCTTAAATTACTGACACATTCTTGCCACTGAACAAACTTAGATGGATGGTTTAGCGTAAATTAAGTGCGCTGCGAAATTCTAAGCTATTTAAAATCGTTTTATGACAACATTTTTCACCGATACACAGACCTGACTTCCATAAAAGCTCGACGTTTATGCGGCCGCTCCGACTATGGTAGCTAGTTCGAAGTCTAATTACCCAGACGCTATGGAACTTAGATGCACGAAGACGTAACAATCTAATACCGCTTTCGTGTCGATGCAAATTGGAAATAATACAAAATGTAATGACATAATATTATAACATTGTAATAATACCTATAATTACTGGTTAAAATAAAATATACCTACGTAAATTACGTCACATATTGAAAGTGAATAAATTGAAAAGCTGTTGTAATTATAGGCAATTAGGTTTTCGTAAAATATTTCACGGCGGTACGACGCGACGTACTGAAAGCAATGGAAATTTTACAACTTGCATTTTATGAACACTGGGCCATTAAAACTCCGATGGATTAATTACTATGTGTTTTTTCAATAAAAAACATGTGCACAATATGAAATTAAAATAACGTCAAGTCCGTAACAATTTTTATGTTCATGTATGTAGGTTGGAGTGCCGTGCGCACAGCTTGCGTCTTGAATATCTACATGTCCGGCTTTCGGCCTACGATTTGTGTGGCAAGGAAAACATTGCGTCACCCCACCGCTTATGACCATTCGTACCAAAGTTCGAACCAACTATGGTCATAATTCGTGAAGTGAAGACACCACTCCACCTTCGTGTCTCACGAAATTTCTCCACATAACTCAGCCCTGTAGAAATGATATAATTGAAGCCCACTCGATCGATTTCTCATACAACCCACTAGATTAATGTTTATTTTGATGTTGTTAATAGTTAATGAAATAGGTGTGACGTTTAAATCATCAGCGCTATTTGCTTCGAATTGAATCTCGCGCTGGGTTTTTAGTTTAATGAAAACACAATATGGGTATGTCTGTTTTTGTATTATAGCGTACTTTTTGATGTTTATCATGTTAGTACAATAATCAAAACATTGTCCAAAGGTGATAAAACAGACGAATTTAGTCTTGATGTCTACAAGTTTAGAAGACAAGTAGATAGAGACAAAATGTTTCCAGAGCATCCTCAGGAATTTCGCTATTCAGAAGGAACATCATCTAACATTTACTACGAGCTGGATGAACAAATGCGTCCAAAAACATACGCTATATTGCAGGAGACACGGACAGAATTCACGAATAGCAAATTGAGATCAATTTTGCTAATATACTCTAACCCTGGTTGGGAAGTGTTTACGCTCACCGCACTGTTCATAGCTTACATTTTGGACAGTTGCCTTTATACATTCTGCAAGTTTGACGAACGACCGTCCTGGGCCATTATAGTTGTGTTATGTTTTAATCTCATGTTCGCCATGGATGTAATTGTTGTTGTTGGATTAAAATTTTCAAAGAAATGGAGAAAGACACTCAATCTTGTTGAACCTGATACCTGTAAAGTCATACTGGACATCTGTTTGGCTGTTCCTTATTCATTTTTCTACTTGGTAGATTTGAAGCATTGTTCTTTTGATTTACACACTATATCACCAATAATGGCTACATTACGCATATATAGAATTTTGGAATATTTTTATAACAGGTCCTCTCGAGCTGGTAGTAATCAGTGGACAACTTTTTTGTCTCAATATCTCATTCTGTTCTTGCTATCCGTTCATACATGGGCATGCGTGTGGTACCTTTTTGCGTACAAAAGTTTTGATTTGCATAAAATTAGAAGTTCGTGGTCGCATGACGCGATTTTTCTTCCAACGGAGGGGACAATGGATTGGTACTTTGTTTGCGCTTATTGGTCAGTTATGTTTCTCACAACAAATGCCTTAGGTGATCTTTACCCAGTTACGACTTCTGAAAGAATAACAGCCACTTTGGCGATATTGCTGGGTTTTCTACTAACAACGGTGGTTTTTGTTGGGTCATTAACTTCCCAATTCATCACAATAACAACAAGGCGTTCGAAGTATGTAAGACGAATGAAGAAAATACAAAACCATCTTCAACTTATCAAAATGGATTCGGACACAACTCAACGAATAATTAGGTAAGTTACATCAATAACAATTGTATGTATTATAAATAAAAACAAAAACAAACTTAAAACATATTTAAAAGTTAAAACTTCATTTTTCAGTTACTATGAAGATCTTTGGTATCAAAAATCGGGAGTGTTCAAACCAAAACTATTGAAGTTGTTACCATACCCTTTGCAAATGGAGATATGCTATGATCTAAATGCCGTTCCGCTCTATAGCTCTCTTATATTCAGGAAGTTGCCGGAAGCATTCCTTAGAAGGCTGTCTTTAGAGATGACTCACCAGTTTTATTTACCAGGGGATGTTGTTTATAAACACAACCAGAACAAGACTATTATGGTAATTCTATACAACCATGTTGTTCAACTCTTATTTATATTGCATACATTTACACTATAGGTAATCTATTATCTGATTAAAGATTTGCATTACAAATGGGGTATTGGAGTTATTGTCAGACGAAGACGATGAAAGTCCCATGATTTCATTTGCTAAAGGGACTTGCTTTGGTGAAATCGCTTTAGTATATAACATTCCAGGTATGACGAGTTAGATCATTTTATCATAATAAAACTAACAATAAATCAAAATAAAAAAAAAACAGATGATGTTAAAAATTTTGTTTTTTGTGAAATCAGTGAAGTAAGCGAGATGAAAAAATATTGAATACATTTATAGTAACACTGTATTTAATGTTGCTTGATTTTATAAAAGCATCATGGCATTACAATATGGTCAACATTGACTAATGCGCCTATTAAACAAAACGATTTATAATGTGATACTTAATGCATTAGCCATTCATTTGTATGTGGTGTATATCATTATTGTGATACATAGCAAGTATGTAGTTCTACAGATGTATTATGCATAAACATTTAAACGGTAGTAAACATATTTTTTTCTTAAATAATATTGATAAATTAATAACATCTATCGGTCATAGTGGTCAGTACTACCATTAATACAATAAGAATCAGTTCTTACAATAACGACTGGTTTGCCGTCCGTTGCGCCGTCGCATTAGTAATTGCATTAACTACATTATTATAATATTAGATACCAAAACCTGCTTCATCCTTACAAGTAGGCGGCCATTAATTTGATATTCAGAATATTTGCGAAACTCCGTTCGTCATTTCCTGTGTTATAAAAAAAGATTTAACTTATATTTTTAGCAAGATGCACGGTCAAAGCTGCAACATACGTGGAATGTCAAGTGCTGGAAAAAACAAACTATATAAAACTAATGATTACTTATCCGGACTTAGTCGATAATGTACGGCAGGAAATCCAGCAGAGGATTTCTCGAAGTCAACAAAGTAAACATAGTCAAGGCGACCACGATCCTTTGACTTTAAACATTTATGCGTCTAAAAATAGAAAAAAGAGCAGAATTAAATGCTTAAAGGACAAATTGAGGTACTTACAAGGTGAGGGGAAATATATATAACAAATGCAAAAAAGTTCTACACAGTTCAGGAATGATTTTAAATACCACATTTGCAGGTAAAAGAGATATTGATACAGTAACTAAAGATGATAATTTAGACGAAAATTGTTTGGATTTGTATATCCTGTCTGAACACATAAAAAAGAAAACTTTTGGTTTTACGTGCATGAATTCAACGTTTCCGTGGATTTTAGAAGCTAATTGCCCCTTGGTTAAATATTGGGAGCATTACATGCTATTGCTCGTCACGTTTATCAGCATATTTTATCCTTATTACATCGGTATTAAAAGACGCTTTCCCGAGGGCGTTTGCTTTTATACTCAGGTCATCATAACCATATCGTTGATGTTGAACGTTCTTATGACGTGTGTGACAGCTGTTAAAACAAAAAAGAAATACATCAAGGATATCAAAGGCATACTCAAGTACCGAATGGACACTTTGGGATTTTACCTCGACGTTCTGGCAATAATACCGTTTGAATACATTGTTACCATACATAGTACGGTTAAATATCATGATAACTATAGAGATCACTTATTTTATTTATGCAAAGGAGTAAAGTTATGCTTAGTATGGCGAGTTTCAAGTTTCTTCGAAAATTTGGAGAAGACGTTGTTACTCAACACTATTCTGGTTAAGGTAAGTGTTTTACGGACGAATAAAAAAGCAGCCTACTATTTATATACGATATATGATTATTTTTCATCAACAGATTGTTAAATATTGCATTTACATATGCCTACTGTGTTACTGGTGCGGCATTGTGCTCTACATGGAATCGTGCTTTGTGACTAGATGTTCGGAAAATTCATGGTTCAGTAAAGCGTTAATATGGGAAGATCATGCCGGAGGCGTAGCATTCAGCAAGTAAGGGAACACTATTAAATAAACGTATATAAAAGATTTGCTCGCGACTCCGTCCGCGTAGACTACAGGGTTGTGTTCAGAAGGAAAATAAGTTGTAGTCTATTTTACTTCTCAGAGTCCTATTTATGTCCATACCAAAAATCATACAATTCGGTCACATTATTCAAACGTGAAACCGTAACGCGTCGATCGGCGCCTTGTGCATCATTACTGCGCGCTTGATCAATATTTTAAAACTGCAATATCTTCTAAGATACTCAGTGAAATCAAATGATGTAAAGGGCAATTTTATTTAAAATTAAATACTTGTAATGAATAACGTATTTATTTGGATAAGGATTAATATCATATTTATAAATACACCTTCACAAATAAAACTTTTTTTAAAATAAATTTGGTTAGAATAAAAAACGTTATAGTGAGCCAACCTTAAAAAATAGACATATGCTGTCGCGGACTTTTTTTAAGAACTTTTAAAGAGGAACATTTCTCATATACTTTATTTTAGCGAAACTTTAACCGTTTTCGCAGCACACGCCGCGGAAGCTCACAAAAAGGAAAAAATGTCCCCGATTTCGAAACATTCTTTATTGCTGCTCCGCTCCTATTCGTCGTAGCGTGATGTTATATAGCCTATAGCCTTCCTCGATAAATGTGCTATCTAACAGTGAAAGAATTTTTCAAATCGGACCAGTAGTTCCTGAGATCCTAGCGTTCAAACAAACAAACAAACAAACAAACAAACAAACAAACAAACTCTTCAGCTTTATAATATTAGTATAGATAAAGTTCACTTAATATTGTGAAGTGGGTATAACGTAGTTAACATGAGGTCTAATGCATTTTCGCTTTATACGAAACACGTGATTTCAACATGAGTAAATGAATCATAAAAATCGTCCTACGTACGTATTATAACAAGTATCGCTTGGTTAAGCAGTCATAAAAATATTTATTAGTGACTAGATTTAGCTCAGTACTTTGTTCTCCTGAATGATATTTTTTCATATCATCCTCAGAGACAATACACGTATTTCATGCGTGATAATCTAATGTAAACAGGTGGACGGTAAAATCTCTGTATTACAAGCTACAGATTCCACTAGGGGTAATTTTTTTATTACCTATATCAGGGCTTCCCAAACTGTGCGTCGCGACGCCCTGGGGCGTCGCGGCAACATCCGAGGGGCGTCGCGAGGCGATCAGCAAAACATTCGCTATCCGTATTTTTCTGATAATCTCATATTACGCTAACTACTGCTGTTTTTATTTCCAGTAAAGTAGGTAGTTTTGATGATGGGGGGGGGGGGGGTTGCATCGCAAGAAAAATAATAATTCTGTAGGGCGTCATAGTGTAAATAAGTTTGGGAACCCCTGACCTATATTATGAATACAAACTCATGCACCCTCCTCTTAATGATTAACTTAGACTAAGGCCTAAACGTAAACCCGCTTAATGGAAGAAGACGCCCGTGCTCAGCAGTGGGACGTATATCATCAGATGATGATCATTACATGCTTAGAACTTGAACAGTGTTTACAAAAAAAATAGGAGGTACCCATATCAGCTAATGAGAAAACCTAAGATCGGAAGCTACATCTACACCTTGAACCATCAGTATGAATGATGTAGAATAGTTGGAGCAAATGGCAAAAGTATCAGAATTTTTCATCAGTCCCTTCATTTTCTATGTAATCGATGCTGTAAATGGTAATAGACATTTAACATTGTATGTGCAATTAACCCATTCGTCTTTTACGTCTTCAAGGGGGGCCCCTGCAATGAAATCTATGTAGGCAAATACGTTTAAGGTACGCAATTACAAAGACATACCATTTGCAATTTTTAACGTAAACATACCATTTACAGGACCAAATATCCTATCGTGACGGCTGTCTACTTCGCAACTACTATTTTATTATCCGTCGGATACGGAGATTTCGCACCGGGAGACAAATACGATATGGGTTTTGTGGCCTTTCTAAGCCTATACGGTGTTTTGTTAGTAGGCTATTGTGTGTCGGAATTTTCTGCTGTCGTAACACATTGGTCGAGGTAACAAACATGTCTCACTTAACAATAAACTTTAATACTCTTGCTATATAAAAGCAAGTAGTATTGTATTCATTAACTAGCCGAGCCGTAGGTGGTATTAAATATTTATGTACTTTGTTTTATGCTATTTAATTTCCCGGTAACGTTAGTACATGATAGTTATCTACACCTCCAGAAGTCTCATTTATAGCATTTGTTGCGTTTTTTACATTAAACAATTTTCGTGTTGCTTCCTCAAACATTCAAGTACTGACAATTACTGAGCATTACCCGATAATGTCAATCGCTCTACAATTTAAAATGCTTTCAGGACAAAGACGGCATTTTTGGAAGTCATCATCACTATAGACAAATTTATGAAGGAGAATAATATGCACCCTGCTATTAAGTCCAGAATAATGGCGTTTTACGAGCTGCAGTGGCAATACAATTCGGTAAGTAATATTTACGGCGTATAATTACTTCTATCATCTCTATGTAAACTATTAAAAATATTTTAAATACATGGTTTGCGCGATACTTGCATAAAGATGTTCCTATTATTCTAGGAGTCAATTCCAATACAAGAACTAAATATGTGTAGCAAAAGTACATAAAGTAAGTGCGAACAAAAGACAATGCCGATATAACATACCCGAAGGGGTACAGACTACTTTCGTTGCTCCGGCTTGTTTTTAGTAATAGCTCATGTCTGCTATTACACTTGCCCAAAGGAAACGCCAGCTACTTTGTTTCAATTGCGTACAGTCATAGTAATCTTTTCCTTCAGTGATTGTACTACTTTGAATCTTAGTCCAGCAGTAAAAAAATCATTTCTAAGAAAATCATATATGATCCACGTATAAGACATTCCTCGAATCCTGTGCGGGGAAAGATTAAATCTGACCTCAATTATTTTCAACACATCAAACTAAAAAAAGCTATTCGTTTATCAGTAAGTTTAAAAAATCAACAAATTTCAATCAATATTTTAGGGCGTGGAACTTACTGATGAGAACTGGTTGGAAAAATCTGTTATACCATCGGAGCTACGGAAAAAAGTGTTGCACCAAGCAAGATTCAAAGCGTTGACCTCCATAAAATTCTTCCAAGTGAAAAATAAAGCGTACATTCAGACGTTAACAGAAAGTAATTTAGATTTTATTACTACGTGAACTGCATATCTCACATGTTAATGCATTAGCCGGAAAATTTACTATAATATTTTTAGAGAATTACACTTTATATTCTAAATGTCTGGATTTATAAATTGTGTTGATTCTTTTGTCTGCATCAAAACTATTGAAGACTAAATTTGATGCAGTCTAAGAATAATAGATCTCAGGGTCATCATTTGCATCATACAAACTAGTGAGTTTAAAAGAAAGAATCATGTTAGTTCTATTCGTGTATTGTGTTAGAATAATGTTGACTGTATAATAGATCTATCAAACTCAATAGTAGGGGAGCCGACGATGCTAAATGGGGATTTACTCGAGCGTCATAGAGACCTATTGGATTGCAAAGCTTAGATGATAAGAAGAAAAAAATGTTATATGATATATATCTTTTCATCGGTGGGGAAAGCGGGTATAGATTGTTAAATATGTAAAAAAAAACTGATGCGTGGACATCCTCGAGCGCGTCAGATATTGATAGCATCATTGCCCTACGTATTTTTAATAATGTACGTATCTTAATCTGATCGTTTCCATGATGGGGGTGGTTGTATTTAAGGATTGAAAATGAAGAAAAAAAAAATTTTATCGAGCGCGTCAGATTTTCTAAGGGAGTGTTAAGTGCACCAAAAAAAAGCTCTCATTCAATAATCTGACGATTTCGATGTGACGCAAACTCGTGGCCATTCTCATAATATGCAAAAAAAAAATCGCCATTTGGATATACTCAAGCGCGTCAGATTAAGATATATATGGTTCATCTTTATGTTCTATACGTACTGTCTCATAATCTGACGATTATCTAGAGGGATTCGGCTAATCTGACGAAAAAAAAAATATTTTTTCAATTTTTTTAAATCATTGAACTTAATTAATTGAAAAGCTCAGGAAATAGCATGCAAATAAATAAGTGTATGTTTTTTTAGTACAATGCATGTATTTATAAAGAAATAATTTAAAAAAAAGCTTAAAAAAAAATATGTTTTATTAATTAACCATCATCTTAGTTGCAAGTAGATATTTTTCAAATAAAAAGTACTAATTGGTATGCCAGGTCATATAACCAATAAAATAAAAAAAGTTTGCGGGACATTGATGTTTCATTATTCTCCATTCATTGCTCATACATCTGTTAAATAAAAAAGTAGCTCCCACATCCAGTCTAAATAACCCAATTTAAAAAGTATAGGCTCATGCATTAAATGTAATGCACGGATGTCTCAGTGGGTCCGAAAATGTATTATATATAATGCATGGACAAGTAACGTGCTAAAATAGCAAAAACGCCAAAACGTTGGAAACACGTTGAAAATTATAGGTACGTTATGAATACGTTGGCGTCATGGCATCAGAAACCAGAGTGGAGACGGAGTGAGAGAGTAATAGATAGAGAAAGAGTGCGAGAGGAATAGAAACGCGGAGAAGGAAATAGCATCACGCAGCTGCACTCATTTAACTTTATCGACGAATTTTTGTTATTTCGGCTTGCGGAAATCGTCAGATTATATATTTTTCGTTATTCTTGAACTATTTCCTTCAAAATAAAAAAAAAATTAGCTACGCTCGAGAATGTCGAGATGACGTTTTTTTTTTACAACTTTGCTGCCCTCCCCTTTCTTTACGTCACGCTCAAATTGTCAGATTAGTGGAATATACACTTTTTAGGACGTTATTTACTCACCCTACCTTAATCTGACGCGCTTGAGAATATCCGATGGTCAATTTTTTTTTACTAATCTGATCCTGTATCCTTCATGGGCGGCCTTATATATGGGGCTCATGTTTGGTGGAGGTACTTAACCGGGTACAAGGTATCCTCCTGTATATTAATCTGCCGCGCTCGAGTAAATCCCGAAATCCCCTCTTCGGCTCCCCTACTACAATATTGCTTTTTAACATGCATTCTTCGTGTCTATTCTAACTCATTAACGAACTAAGACATAAAATGTGTAACGTATGCATGTACAACTTCATAGCGGCGCGTGACATCATTCTGCCGCCCGGCGAAATAGTTTATTACGGAGGCACGGTTACAAGAGAGCTATATATTATCGAGAGCGGCTACTGTTTGGTAACATCGCATGAAATGAGGGAAAAGAAAATAGAACGGGTCATTGGACCGGGAAATCATCTCGGCCTTTTGGTTTTGCTGTATGGTGTGCCGGCTATAAGCACTGTTATCACATTGACTCATTGTAAGGTGAATATGTTGTATACTAAGTTTTAGGATTCGATATAATTAAAACCGATGTGAATAGGAAGATACAAACAAAACCTCACGCCTATATTCCCCGAAGGGGTAGGCAGAGATGCATTTCTGCACCCACATTTCGCCAGGTATGTATCAGTCCCACGTAATAGGGGGCGAGCCTTTTGCCGTTTTTCGGGCACATTTCCAGACTCCGTGCTGCTACTGAGAATTTCCTAATGGAAAACCCAATGACACTTTGCCCGACCCGGGAATCGAACCCAGGACCTCTAGATCGCACGGGACATACTTATACCTCGAGACCACGAGGCAGTCACATAAATAATGAATAGAAAGATGATTTAATTAAACCTGTATATTTTATTTACATAATATAATAACAAAAAATGCATTTTTTTTCTAAAAAAATTTTTGTTAAAAAATTCTCAACAGCACAACGTAGGTCCTGGTTTCCAAAAACAATGTGCTCCCTTAAACCCTCTACTGTGCTGATCCTGCACTCATCAACTCTTACCATAAAGATATTTTGAATTTCATTATACAATCAAAAATGAATTATACAAAGTCACTGGCGGAAGCTTTCATGAATAAAAATATCTCGACGGTCGCGGGTTCGAACCCCAGGCACACACCTCTGACTTTTCGAAGTTATGTGTGTATTCACATTGAATTATCACTTGCTTTAACGGTGAAGGAAAACATCGTGATAAAACCTGCACACCTAAGAGTTCTTAGGAATTTCTTAGGTGTGTAGTCCGCCAACCCGCACTAGGCCAGCGTGGTGGACTATGGCCTAAACCCTCTCAATGGTAGAGGAGACCCGTGCTCAGCAGTGGGCGAATATGGGTTGATGAAGAAGAGAATTACAACCCAGCGTATCGCACATAAACATAAATATTTGCAGTTAATAAGCGTGAGCCATTCTGCCTACACGTCGGCTTTGAGCCTATTTCCGGATATGAAAGAACACGATGGCCTCATGACTCCTGAGGAACTTCAAATGATAGAAACGGAAGCTAAATCAAAAACTACTGAGTCCTATCTGAGACACTATAATCGTTTGAAGGCGAAAAAGACAAGGCTCAGGTTTACTAACGTCTTACAAGATTTTTTTAATAGTAAGTTCAAAATATACTGTGATGAATTTACGTTTTCCTAGGACAGGCTTTACCGATGGACATAACAACGATAAAATATTAAAACTTGCACGAAAATCACTATTAATTTCATTGTCTGTCGAATAAAAACATATTTTCTATTTAGTGTTTTTAAAATGCTGTAGGTATATAAATAAAGGTATTTTATAGGTTTTAAAATTAATAATTTAATTTTAACTTCCGATACGTTGTTCGTAGATTCATTTATCGACGTCGCAGAGGAATATAAAAAGAACAAAGAGAGTTACATAAAATCCTACAAAAATTTTAAAGTGCTTAACAATATCGCCCCTTACTTATTAATGCCTATAACCATAAAACCTAATGGAATATTCCTTAAGACGTGGGCGATGATTCGTGTCTGTACCGCTTATATTTTGTGTTTGCTTATACCTGTGAGTATTTTTCCTTTAAATATTCACATACTTTTAATTGATTGATTGGTAACAGTGATCACTTTATTCTTATACTCTTTAAATCTGCAGATGATTTTGGCTCTGGCTCCGCCGTGTCGAATATTCAATGTCGCGTTGTTAACATTAGAATCGTTTTGCTACCTCGACTTGTACATTATGCTCCATGTTGCTTATTACGGACCTAAAAACCAATTGATATACCATCCGTACATGACTGCACGTCATTATCTCACGGTGAGTTCTTTTGACAACATGATCTTAGTGTGTCAGACTAATAATATAATTAATGCATTTTATTGGCTTTAGGGAACTTTTGCTATGGATTTGTTAACCTCTTTTCCTTGGTACGCTATCTGGAAACTTTTTGTTCCACGACACAACGAGTACCACACCAAAGAAGACCATATAATCAATCATCACATGCTGCATTGTACACTGAGGATGGCAAATGTTACACAAATATTTAAGCTATGGACTGCTTTTTGGACGGAATCTATAGGAGCTTTGAAACGGGTTACATTATTTTAGTATAAGCGATCTATAACTTAAGAAAAACATAGATTTTCTGAGCTGAAACAATCTATTCCAGCTATAATTTTTACGAATATATAACTTGTCAATAGTCTATTGAATAGACGCACCTTAAAATATTCAACTCTAAACGTCCTTGCTTTCCAACTTGCAAATAAAATTAGAAATGGCAAGCATTATTTATATTGAGAAATTATTACGTTTTCTTTACTGACTTACTATCTTACATAATGATGAAAAACTGTGTAATTTATAACGTTTTCCGAGAATGGCTATTTGTGCGATAGAATATTCCTTTCATTCTACTAAGTGTGGGCTAGGTTTAATGTATTTTTTTTTTATTTCAGGCGTATTTGATGAGTGTGTTACAGTTTTTTCTACTTACGTTGTTTTTCTTGAACTTATACACTTCCATCCTGATAATGCTTTCCTGTAGATATGTCATAGCGTCAGACTCTGCAGATTTAAAACGTCAAATTTCACAGTTATCACTGCAAGGCCCTTATATGCCCACAAAACACAATCTAAATGGAAACATGATTTGTCAAAGAGGTAAGAAATGCCAAAAATCTGATAGCAACAATTGTTTATTAAATATCAATGTACCATTTCAATTCCAGCTTCATGGATTGATTCAGCAAGTACATTAAAAGACGATTATTTATCGCCAGAGAAAGTTTATTTGATGGCATATTATTGGGCAGCAACGAGTTTCACTGGGGCTGGGTTTGGTGACATTACGGCACAAAATACTACTCACATGATATTGTCATTCTGCATCAACATTCATGGAGTCCTGTTCTTTGGGTAAGAAAACCAAATCATAACATTTATCTATGATATTTTTCTGTTCATAAATATATCTGTGGGAGCAAACGTGTCAACGATACATTTTTAGTAAGTGATCTTTGCTGCTAATAAACACCCACGGATCCAGGAAAACCGTGGGTGCGATGCCGACCTTTAAAGAAGGTCTCTAAACTGTATTCATTAAGAAGTGACGTAGAGAATGTCTAATACAAATTTCGCTGATCAGATACGTATATGCAAGGATAGCCTCACTTAAGGCGATGGCTGATCAAGTGATAACTAAGTTTCAAGAAAATTTAAAGCATTTAGACATGTTCTTGAACAGAGAAAGTGTTCCATTTGTATTGAAACGGGCTGTTATAGATTACTGGAAATATCAATGGAAAAGGACTGGCGGTTGGTCGGTGTGTAAATAAGTACATATTGTCTCGCTTACATATTCTGTACTCAGTGTTATAAATTTGAATAATTTCAACGCAGCATTAAAATGTATTTCATCTGCACCTATTATGCTTACTGTTGAGAAATTTCACGCTACTTAATCCTCAGTTTGGAATCATCGTATAAATCACTACGAGCAGTAATGTTTATACCGTCCAAGAATGAAAAAGTGATGTAGAATTAAAGATAATTAAATTTTCAGCATCAACGGATACTGGGAAAACTTCATGCAAATTTAAACGAAGACGCCGTCTTATACATGTATGAAAAAACACTAAGAGAAATTCCATTATTTGAAAATGTTGAAATATCATTCTTCAGGGCTTTTGCCAAGAAGTTGAAAGAACAATATTTTCAAAAAGGATACATGGTCATGAGATCTAATGAAGTGATAAGTACAATGTACATTATTTATCGAGGAAAAGTAAGTTAATGATAATGAGCAATGTTACGTTAGCTGTATTGGCTGATTCCAACCGGTTGCAATTAGCATTAAGTTTTCAATATGCGAACCTTCTGGCATAAATTATTTAAATGTAAGTGAAAATTGTAACAAATGGTTTAGAACTAAGTAACCAGATAGAAACTGACAGCTTAAAAGCTTTAAATACAATCGTTGAAAACATCTGGTGGAAATTCAGAAATAGCGGGTAGAATAAATTTAATACATTAATATCACATATTAGCAAAGCTGTCGGTGCTGAAAATTAAAAAGAAAGCTTAATTTAAGATACACTCGACCTAAATTTTAAATAAGACATATAAATGTAGGATCTTGTAGTCATATCTATTAAAGCATCTATGTATTTAGGTAATATGTAATATGGCAGAAATGAAATGACGATGTCATCAAGGTCTCGCAAAACCACTAAATGCAAGGCGTTTCTTATAATCTTTCGTTTTGGAAGTTTTGGAATGGACGTCTTTTGACTAGTTCTATTGATGTAGCAATCATTGTTATAGACAGTATGACTTTAAAGACGATATAAGGTTAGGTAAAATTTTGAATCACCATATACCGCTAACAGAATATACTAAATAATTTACAGGTAGACATTGTCTCGGATATAAACGAAGTAGAAGCGTGCATGGGACCAGGCGGAATATTTGGCAATATAAAAGGCGGGTCCAAATACTTGACCATGTCGAATGTATTAGCTTCTAGGAACATTGACTTATTATCTATACAAGGCCACGATTTCTTCGCACTTTTGAAGGTTAATATCATAGTAGTGTCTCAACTTTAGCTATCATTGTAAAGTCAGTACATTATTCTATAAGTATCAAATATCATCATTATTCTTTTAATTTGTTTTGGAGTCTAGAATTTAATCTTAGTGATGCATGATTATGCTGAAACTTCAAAAGCTATGGTTGGTCCAATAACTTATCTACAGTTGTTTTCCTAATTCTGAGTATGCTGGTTGATAATAAAATCATTAATGTTCAATCGGCCATTTGGATTTTTTTAGACCGAGCTTAATTACATTTTTGTGGTTAATTTTATTAATATCAATGTAAATTTTCACAGAGCTATCCATCTGTTTTTACTAAAGTAAAGCACTTAATTGATACTGCAACTAAAGACTATGTACTGCCAACTATGACGTCCGAAAGGAATAGCGCTGAAGTAAGTTATATAAAATTCTCAAAAAGTACGTAATGTACATAATTACGTCTGCGTCCCCGAAGACACCAACCAACAAATTCCGACAGAGAAATATTTTTAAAGATGTGTATCGGCAGCTGTTAATAAACAGCACATAATATGAGGCGAGTGTTGCACTGTTTCCAATTTTCGTACTGCTTCTATGAATTTCTCATTCGTAAAATGCTATAACCTCAAAACTTTATGAATCATACAGAAATCCTTATTGTATTTCAATGCAACTTGGCGCATAGGTAAAGACATATTTACAAGTCCTTTGAATATACATAAATTTTGTCGTCTTTGTATTCTTTAGATTATTATAAAAATTACAAATCCGTAGCTGCTGAGTTATTCTCTGCCTAGGTCGCATATGCCATTCTAATAGTTCCAAAGAAATATAATATCACATCAACCTATTCCTCAGTAGACATGCATGTATTTCACACACATGGTATTATAAAAACTATTTATGGCGATCACCCACGTTTCGCCATGTCCTGTTTGGGTTCCGGACGTGACTGTCGGATAAATCACCGTCACGTGGGACATAAATTATGCATAAAGAATATGTTTTGTAATCAATGTGTTTTTCTAGCATAATGCTCTGAGGTGTGTTGCAATTAGCATAGGCTTACCAAGCCCTGTTATTTTTTGTTGTGAAGTTATAAGCTATCGCTTAGTTGGGCTTTTACTGACAGTGTTTGCGTTGAAAATTACAAAAGTTATGTATGCTCTTCCCCAAAGCAACATTTATTGTTACCCTCACTTATTTTTTCTTTTTTGTGAAAAGAATCTGGCAACTGAAATGATTTTCTACTCTTCAAACTGCAAAATCTCTATTCATTTTTGATAACAAGTCAATCGAATTTATATTAACACTAATGCTTTCCGCTTTAATTATTTACAGCTGGATACATATCCACTGAGCTACGAGCCAGGGGACGAAGACGACTGTGACGTCGACATGACAGCATACTTAGAGGTGAACTAAGCTATAAAGTTAATAATACTTAATTAATTGTAATGAGTGCATAAACTTTTAAAGTGGTATGCATTCCCCTGTTAATAGCAAATGATGCCCAAACAGGGGCCTTGACAAGGTGTCGGAAATTGACCTCATGCTAGCGCACAATTATCAGATCGCATTTAGAAAATTGGCTTATAAAATAAAAAAAAACTGTAAATATACTTGTCGCTTGACACGAAAGTTCTTTAAAAGTGACCAAAACAGAAAATCAATTTATTACACGAAGGCCATTTTGCCCATGGGCCTATCTATCTTATTACATCTCAAGATCCAGTTTTGTTTAATATAAATAATAATTATAACAATAATTGCTTTAAGAGTCCTGATAAAAGCATCACTGAATCACATGGCTCAAGATCAATAACTTCAACTGGGAACGCAGACTACATTGCAGCGTCGCTCCTAATTTTTAAACCTCACAGGTCTCTAACATTTCAATAAGATTGTCATTCAAAAAATCTAATGTATACAAAGATGTTTGCATAATTCCAGATGGTTCCGCCAGAGTATTATACCAGACAGCAAATTAATGACGTTTATGGGTACTTAACATTCGGTTTGATTAATTTATTGCGCAAAATATTTATTAATGAACGAGTGATATTTTCAGAATACCTCATCCTGTTCATCGCGTACTTTGATTTCATGCTGTTGGTTTATCAAATGGCTTTTCAGTCAATATGTTATTATTTCTACATTTGTGTCGCTGTTGACGTGATATTTTTTTACAAGATTTTCTTAGATATACATAGCGGTTATATGAATCGCTATGGCGACTACGTCTTAAATCCAAAGAAAGTCCGTGCAATGTTAGTACAAATATTCATTTAAAAATCCACTCGTATAAAAGAACCGTATTAGATCCGTTTAATTAAATTTGTATTCGCGTGCGCATGCGTTGAATCACAGTAACATAGATCGATTGTACTAGAACCGAATTTTTAAATTTGCTTTTTTGTAGGTACTTCTCTAAAGTATATTTGCGGCGACGTGATTTTCTGGCAAACTTTCCGTTTAGTTATGTGGCCTTTGCTTTATCTCTACGGCCCAAAATGCAGCTTGCATTGTTTTGTTACTTGAGGACGCCGCAACTTTTTAGGATATCGCATCTTTTTACTCATCGAACACACAAAAAAACGAATATTGGACGCGGAAATCTGCTGTTTAAATTAGCGTAAGTTAACCCTGATAATTTTTCCTTCCACTAAAGTCAATAACATATTTTCAGCGATATTAGTCAAAATTCAATTTTTAAGATCATTTAATCTACTGTTTTTAAATATGGATACCTATGCTTTATTCTTATTATTATGGACTAAGGCCCAAACCCTCTCAATGGTAGAGAAGACCCGTGCCCTGCAGTGAGACCTATATGGGCTGATGAGATGAGATATGCTCTATTCAAGTATTTATAACTTATCCCATATTTTACTTATTATGATAACTATAGAAACATTTGGTTTTAGGTCAATTGCGATATGGGCATCTATACTCTCGCATGTGAACGCATGTTTATTCTTTAAATTATCTTGTTTGACTTCTGTTCATTGCACTTCGGCTAATTGGATGGCAAAAAAGGAACTTAATTTAAGAGCGAAATATTCAGAGGTATAAATATATGTATAATATTACTATATACTTACTACAGTAAATACTATAATAATTAGGAAAGTGTTCAAAGACACAATTTCATATTCCCGAAAATTCAGACCCGAACAAATATTAGTAGGTCGTACGACTACTAGCTATGGTTTGATACTGACCTAGGCAGTAAGAGGTTCAAGAGACTTTTACTTTTCGTCAAATATCGTAAATTATTTAAAAATATTTTCAGGGAAGTTATTTTACAATATACATCGCCGCTTTGTGGTACATGATTAATCTTTTAACAATTACTGGTACTGGTGATGTCACTTCTCAGAATAATTTCGAAGTTGTTGAAACCATTATCGTATTAATAGTGATTAAATTTTGTACAGGTATGTTCATTTTCTATTTAACGTTTAAAAGCTCTTACACCGCTATTTACACTACATCGGCATGGTTATAAAATGAGAAGTATGATACCTACGTACTGGATCTGGATTTAAACAGGTCGACTTAGAAATGCCTAGTATAAAACTGATTATGTAGATTTACCCACTTTGTCCACCTTCACCGTTAAGGTGCGTGATGTTCATTACGAATATGTAATACATATAAATCAGGCTCACGATATACGGACATGGAACGATCTAATAAAATTTTAATTTGTAATCTATTGTCATATCGAGTATAAATTACGTACTCATTGTATACTGAGTAATTTCTCTCCAAGAATTCTATTCAAATGAATAAATCGCTAATTTGGGTACAACTTTTATTTGTTTTCATTGCTTTGTGTCTCTTAGATTTGCTTGTATAAAATTAATATAATCTTTATTTTTTTTATTATATCCCAATTTGAGGGTCTGGGGTCGCTGGTACATACATAAATTTATCATGTTTTAATCGTTTTAGCTGTTCCCCATTGGACTATTGTGCCGTTCTTCTAATCCGACTATATCATTTTCCGACTTCCTTCCTCCCATTAATCAACATTCGTAGAATACTTAAGAAAACATATTTATCGATTGATAACTTACAACCAAAACTTGCGCCTTTACTTAGCGTTAAAAAGTAATGTGAATTCTTCAACTAAACGATTCGGTTTCGCCTTGCCCAACTTCTTGACCCGTGACCGAGATAAGTAGAATTACATCATCGCCATGTAAAACCCTGACTGAGTCATAACACGCAGGTCTGCTGATATCAGAAATGTCAGCTATGATATCGGCCCATTCGTCATCGCGTATAGCTTACGACGACCGCATAAACGAACTAAGAGATGGACTTGGTGATATGGACTTGAGTTCCCATCAGATGAGTAAAATGTGGGATTACGTTAGGGAACTGTGGAACAGGCAACAAGGCAGACAGGTAAAGAGAAAAAGAGTTTAAAATAACATGAGTTTTTCAATAAAACACTAATACTCCACTGATTTTGAAAATCGTATGATTAAATTTAAGAGCTTTAACGGAGACCCTACTATGGTTTGATGATTATTATGATAAAAGATAACTATGGAATTAAATATCAATTTCGAGTTACTGTTTTTAATAATTTTACCAAAAATACTCCTTAATTAACAATTGCAAAAATTATTGGGAATATCCTACAAGTATATAGCTTTTTTAGGGCATTCATTTATAGCTTTCGATTGGGTAGAGCGTATCTTCTTTTGAACTATGTATTAAAATGTCTTTCACGTCCAGATGCCTAAATTAATCTACAAATTACCTTTTCGTCTCCGATGTCAAGTCATGCAAGCGGTGTACGGCAGTCATATAAAAGAATCAGCTATATTCGGTAGAACCGACGATGATTTCAAAAGGATGTTGTCTATGTGGATGAAACATTGCGTTTTCTTTCCTGGAAATTACATTGTGCAGACTGGTGAATCTAACCAATGTATTTACTTCATTCATAGAGGACAGGTAAATTGGATTTCCTTTAAAATAATTATCGATACTTAAAATTTCAATATTATGTTCTTTATGTCCTTTAATTCTTCGTGAAAGACTTTCTATAGACGAGATCAAGCGTTATGACCCTATTTCGTCCAAGTCTTCTTGTTACAGAATGTTGCTTCTCACTTAGTACCATATTGCAAACCAATCGAATAATTTTTCTTATGATACTCGATTAATTTCACTTAATGCTCTCGATTATGGCTATCGAAAATCCCAAATGAGCGCAAAAAATACTGTTTAAACAGATAAAATAATTAGCATTTTGCAATGCATGGAAATAATAATTAAGTACCAAATTTATTATGATAGGAACTGCCCCTATTTTACACAATCTTCAAATAACATTACAGGTGGAGGTGCTAACAGTTCATCCTAACCTTACTGAATCTATTTATGATGTGTTGGGACCTGAAGACAGTTTCGGTGTCGCTCAGGTAAGGATTGGTGACTTTGTAGAATGCTGAGATGAGTACAGTATTACGTATACTTTACACTTAGGTACATACGTCCCTAAAGTGCTTAGAAGAACTGTATTTCTACAACTAACCCACCTATCTTCATAGTAAGATTTGTCACGTTTATATAATCATCATCCCTAGCTCTTATACTTACATTCATTCCACTGCTGGTCACGTCCGAAGTCCACCACGCTGGCCTAATGCGAGTTGGCGGACTACAAACCAAGAAAGTCTTAAGAACATTTAGGTGTGCGGGTTTCTTCATGATGTTTTCCTTCGCCGTTAAAGTAGGGCGTGGGCCTATAGTATTAAACCGCGATCGCAGAGATTCTCGACCACATAACTAAACTTTGAGGCCATCATTCAAGTAATGGTACGTCTTTTCAAAATCTGTGTTAAACTTGGAAAAAAAATACAAAAATAAATGTTTTTCAGGGTCTATTTGTGGGAGTCGTTCACCATTTCTCGTTCAGAGCACGAACTGTCGTTGACATCGTGTATTTGAAATTGGATGACTGGAAGTATCTACTAGATTACTACCCAGCGTCGGCAAGAATCGTCCGAAAGAAAGTGGAAAATGTTTATTTAGCAATTTAATTATAATATTGTTAATAGATTACATAATAAAGTATCTTATAGAAGCAATGGTATTAGTTGAAACATATGTGTACGAGTGTTTTTTGTTTTTAAAAACCAATGAAAATTCTGTGAAAGCTGTATTAAGCAAAAAATACAATATGTTTAATTACTCTAAGGATTATAGACACCAATTTTATCGACTTGATTTTCATACATTTGTTTAGATACCGTCATTTGATAAAAGCAAAAATAAGATTATCTTATAATAATAATCCCAGCTACAAAAGCAAATAAAAATATCTGGAATGCATTAAGTTACAAATATGTAATCAATGTCTCTATCGTCAATACTAATTAAAAGCAAAATGTTCATTTCTACACTGAAAACTACTATGTTCGTTAACGCCTGCTAGACTACTAATTATCATGCTCACATGCATTTCTTTTGTCTTCTGGTGACTCGTCGAGAAACTTCTGGAATGACTTCTTGTTTTGGGGTTTCTATATTTTCTTCAAATAGTTTCGCCGCATTTATTTGCTCCGGTTGAGTTTCTTCTGTTTTATCCCTGTAATTTATTTTTAGTCTTTATAATAATAGTATTGATGGTTAAATTTTGGTTTAGTAATATACATAACGATAACATCATCATCATTACCAACAGCCTTTCACGGCCACTGCTGGACATATGCCTCTTCTATTATTATTATTACGATAACACAGTAAAATTAAAAGAAACATGTTTTTTCAATGTACCTTTTTTGTCTCCTCGTGGCTCGTGGAGCGATTTCAGACCTGACGTGAGAGACTTCCATATTTTGCTGTGAAGATTCCAAATTTTCTTCAACCTGATGCAGGTCCATGTTTTCTGGTTGCGCTGCTACTTGCATATCTCTAGAAATAAAATTTTAGGTTCAAGAGTTTTTGTAAACTACTCAGTACGAAGCCAGGTTTTGTCCGTTACATCACAAAAACAGAGAAAAAATGCAGTCACTTGCACCTCTTTTGTCTCCTTGTAACTCGTGCAGAAACTTCTGGAATGACACGAGTCTCTCTAATATCTCGCTGGAGGGATTCTACATTTTCTCCAAATAACGCCGTCAGATTAAAGTGTTCCGATCCATCTGCTGCTTGCATATCTCTAAAACATACAATGATATAAAATTTTATCATCGGGAAGTTTATATGACTGGAGAGTTGCGGGTAATGAGAAGAGTTTAATATTCAGGACCAGAACAATAAGAGAGACATCAAAAGGTTTAAGAGATGTTTCTGATACAAAATGTATTTTTTGGAAAACGGGGCAAGCCATTCAATTTTATAATCCATAAATTAACATAAGCAAAGTACTTTGATGTGTCCGTGCTTTGTTACGCCGTCAACCGACAAATTAACGATTGTTTATTCTCTTCTATTAAGAAATTGTCAGCAGCAGAAATTAAGAATTGTGCTCAAGAAATGGCAATGATTTCAATTACATATTACGTGCAACCAATTCACTTGGTGAATTTATAAACGCATGATTATAAATATTGACGGATCTAACGTCAACAGAGATCATCCAAAGCAATAAAAAAGTAGCATTGAAAATAAAAATATTTAACACAAAAACACAGTCTTATAACCCACTGAAAGTTTATGGAAAATATTACACTTCAAATCAAATAACATAATACTACATACAATGAAAGCCTAATAAAGGATCAACATGCTTTCACATGCACCTCTTTTGTTTTTTCGTGACTCGTCCAGAAACTTGTGGAATCATTTCAGCTGCTTCCATATCTTGTTGACTGGATTTCAGATTTTTGGTTAATAATTTTGTCAGATCCATTCGTTCCAAATGAACCACTAAGTACTTATCCCTGGAAGCATTATTTTTAAACCAAGAAGTAATACTTTTGCAGTACCCATATAATATTTCGTTGAAATACGGAATATGTACTCATAAAAGTAATGAAAGATCGTCCAAATGTATGCAAATACATGACTAAAAAAATCTTAATAAAACACTAGACTTTGTAAAAAATTATAATTTATCAAACCCGCTAAAAACATTCAAGCAAATATGTTGACAAGAATGAAGTATAAACTTAGCTCCAAATTACCTGACTGTGACTGTGAGATATCAGCGATTGTTGAACGGCCTAGGCATTTAATTAGTCAACTGAGTTTGCAGTATGGCTATAGTGTATATGAGGCCTATAAAATCAAAACCAGCTAAACGCCAGTTGGAATCAAAGACAGTTAAATACAAATTTATTCAGTCTGTACTCAAATATTGTGGTATTTTTATAATTTAAAATTCTGATTTTTAGTGGTATTCACATTCTTTATAAATCTCTTTTAAAATATCATAGCCACCTAAACAAAGTTATCGATTTTTGTAGATTACTGAATATTTGACTCACTTGGATTTAGCTGCCTTTGATTTTATAGGCCTCATATATAAATAGTGTGGTAACACAAAATATTTTTAAATTATGTTACCTACTCTTCAAACTACTCGCAATACGAAAGCTTACTAAACTAATGAAAAATTGCTCTTACATGGAGTCTTTGGGTTGCCTCGAAAATGGCGGAAAAACTTCTGGAATAACTTCAACGGCTTCCATATTTTGTTGTGTCAATTCTAGATTTTCTTCAAACAGTTGCGACAGATCCATTTCCTCAGGTTCAGCTGTTGTTTGCGGAACTCTGTAAATTTAATTTAAACCTTACGAATATATTAATAAAGCACTCAATATGACCTGTGGAATGAACCAAGAACTAAAACAAGATAAAAATATGAACTGATAAAATATAGTAATGCACCTTTTTTGGCTCCTTGTAACCCGAGGAGAAAATTCAGGAATAGCTGCTGGTTCCATATCTTGTTGTCGAGATTCCAAATGGTCTTCAAATAGTAGATTCAGATCGTTTTGTGGTGGCTGAGTTGTTACTTTCTTATCCCTGTGTTATTTTTAAACTAGGTTATATTCAGATTATAGAAATACTAAACCTGTTTGTGAAACAGTGTTTTGATGATTGTTTTAACTCTATGATGATGATCATCATCAGCCCATACAGGTTCCACTGCTGGGCACGGGTCTCCTCTACAAATGAGAGCGTTAAGGCCTTAGTCACGCTGGTCTAGTGGGGGTTGGCGAGTTTCAAACGTATACTAATAAATATAAATAGTTGTTTTTACATTTAGTGCCTAAAACATTTAAGACAATATGTTGTGAAAAGCACCTATTTCGTTTCTTTGTGACTCGTGGAGATACTTCTGGAATGGGTTGAGTTGCTTCCAAATCTGGGTGTGTGGTATCCATAATGTCCACAAATAAATGCGTCAGATCCAATGGGTCCGATTGAGTCACTTGTTGCATAGTCCTAGAACTGTCATTTTTAGGATTTGGAGTAATTGTTTTGTGGAAAAAAACAGTACACAGTTATTACGAAAATCTCATTGATGTCAACGCGTATTTTTTTATTAATTTACGTGTTGTAACAACATATCGACATTATTTTGATATAAAATTACTGGTAGTCATACACGCCAAAAAAGGAACTAAAGATTAATAGTTAAAATGGACCTTTTTTGGCTCTTTGTGGCTCCCGGAGAAACTTCAGGAATGACTTGAGTTGCTCCCATATTTGGTTGCGTGAATTCCACATTTTCTTCAAAGAGTTGCGCCACATCCATTTGCTCCAGCTGAGTCGCTTCTTGCCTAAGAATGGTATTCGTAAATATTGGAATAAAAATTATCTATTATAAATCTTTCTTCTCTCAATGTTAAGGAACGAACAAAACAAAGAAAAGCCTATTAAAATATTATAGACATGCCTTTTCTGACTTCTCGTGACTCGTCGATTGTCAACAAAGACTTCAGTCGCTTCCACATCTTGTCGAGTGGATTCCACATTTTCTTCAAATAGTTGCATCAGATTCATTTGGGGTGGTTCAGTTGCTATTAGTGAACCCCTGTAAGTATTATTTATAAAGTACGAAACTCATATTTTTAATCTCTACAAAAGAAGCTATAAGCATAACGATAAACAACTAAACAACGAAAAACATGGATTTATATTCACTTCTTTTGTCTCCTCGTGGCTTGTGGAGATACGGTCGGAATGGTTTGTATTCCCTCTCCATCCTGTTTTGTGATATCCAAATTTTCTTCAAATAGCTTTACGAGATCTATTTGTTCCGATTGAGGTGCTTCGTGTACATCTCTGTAAGTGTTACTCTTCAACTTTGCAATAATTATTTGATATAGAGGCTTTGGGGGGAGGTATATAATATATAAGGTAGAGGTTTATGATGGTGATGATGATAATTATGAAAAGTTCTAAATACATTTTTTTTTATTTTGGATTCTTAAGTTTTTGATCGTAAGCTTACAATTATAGCTACATCAAATGGTTATGCTAATAATGATATGTTAAAATGTACCTCATTTGTCTCCTTGTGACTCTTCGAGTAACTTTTGGAATGTCTTGAATTACTTCCGTATCTTGTTGTAAGGATTCCAGATTACCTTCTAACAGCCGCGGTAGATTTTTTTGTTTCGTTTGATTCGACTCTTGTGAATTCCTGTGAGTGAGATGTTTAAAATCCTTGTTTTGAAGTATACATAGACAGACAGACAGACGGTGTGACAGAGTGAGGAATGAATACGTTAGGGGAAGTCTGAAAGTAGCTCCTGTGATAGAAAAGATGAAAGGAAACCGTCTGTCGTGGTATGGGCACATTATGAGAAGGGATGAATCATATGTAGGAAAAAAGGTGATGAATATGAAAGTGGATGGATGGGCGGGCCGAGGAAGGCCAAAGAAGAGATGGATGGAGTGCGTGGCTGAAGATATGAAAAAGAGAGGGGTGAATGAAGACATGACGGCTGACAGGGATGTGTGGAAGGAGAAAACATACTGCGCCGACCCCAAGGATTAAATTGGGACCAGGGCAGGGGGATGATGATGTTTTGAAGTATACATAGAATTAATTCGGCGTAGACTGCAATACTATTTCATGTCAATAAAGACAAAAGGAAGGCGAAAGCAAGATACTTACGGAAGTATAAATGTAATAAAATCTTAAAAACTAAACTGAAATCTATATTAACTGTCATATAAATTGAATAGGAAATTATGAAGCATTAGCATCACTAAAATATATTTAACGAAACCAACACCTATTCTAAACATGATCTAAGAAGTACCTTTTTTGTCTCCCTATAACTCGTTTCGAAACTTCGACTTGAGCTGCTTTCGTAACTGTTTGCATGGATTCCAAATTTTCTTCAAAAAGCTGTGGCATATCCATCTGATGAGAGGGGCCCGCAACTTGTATATCCCTGTAGGTAAGTGATATTTATAATTCGAAATTTATTAGCCTTTGGAGCTCTAATAATGATATGGTACACTCGGAATTAATTAAAACAAAATACTCACTTAAATGTAAAAATAGAAATCCCTTATTCTTTCAAATACAAAAAACGAACGTAACAATTTTTTACGAAAATATACATATAGGTACAAAACAAAATTAAATATAATGTGGATTGTATCAAATAAACGAATAATAAATTAAGATATTAAACACAGTACGAATATGTAAAAAAAATCTTTATGCAGACATTTAAAGGTTAAAATAAAACCTTTGTTGTCTCCTCGTGACTCGATGAAAAACTTCTGGAATGACTTTAGTTGTTCCGATCTCTTGGGTAGATTTCACATTTTCTTCGAATAGCTGGGGCAGATCCATTAATTCCAGTGGAGCTGTTTCTTGCATACCCCTGAAAGTGTTGACAACATTACATTATTTCATAATCATGTAATATGATTTTTCCTTTAAATTTCGCCGAATTACATGAACAAGAAAGTATTGAGAGCATATGCTTACATGCACTTTTTCTTATTTCTCGTGACTCGTCTATTATCAGCAAAGACTTCAGTTACTTCTACATCTTGAGAAGTGTAGTCCACGTTTTCTTCAAATAGTTGCATCAGATTCATTTGCGGCGATTGAGTTGCTAAATCCCTGTAAGTATTATTTGTAAACTAAGGAACACATTTTTTGTTAGATTATTTTGACCACAAAAATAGAAGCTATAAACGTTATGAAAATCAACTAAATAAGGGAAAACATTATCACATTTACCTTATTTGTCTTCTCGTGACTCGTGAAGAGACCTCCGGAATGACTTGAATTTTTTCTTCATCCTGTTGTGTGGATTCCACATTTACTTCGAATACTTGCGGAAGATCCATTAGTTCTTGTTGCATTGCTTTGTGCATATCCCTGTAAGTATGTAATATTAACTGCGGGATAGGACCTTTACAGCTCACACGAATTAATTATTATTATGGATTACTTTGATTGCCTTGCTCAACGACAGTAAGTGTCTAAGGGTAGTTAGAAAATACGCACCTAACGATTGAATTTTAGTCTTATTTTGTATAAAATTTCCTTTTAAGGCATTTCATAAACCTTTCTTGAAATGTTAAAAAAAACATATATAAATTTAAAATCAAATATACCATAATCATAACCGATATAAAAATGTCTATGACGGTTTATAAACATTTAAAAAAACTACTCAAACAACTAGCTACTCAAAACCATGCTCTCATAAGCACCTTCGCTGTCTCCTTGTGACTCGATGAGAAACTTCCGGTATGACTTGAGTTGCTCCCATGTCTTGTGTAGATTCCAAATCTTCAAATAACTGTGGTGAAATTATATCTTCAGACTGGGAGGCTACTTGGATATCCCTGTGTGGGCAAAGTTTCAATTTAGCAAGGTAAACTAAATGCACAGATTTTTGTTCAACGTAGATATGACGATAATGACTGATTGGTAGTCCAATTTTGCAAACTTAGTAATGTCTCAAAGGTCGAACGGATTTCGATCCATTTGGAATGATTAGTATTAACGGAGTTAAGAAATGTGTCCGATGAACGTTTTTAGACTTACCATCCATTATAAGATAGATACTTAATAGGTCCTACCTACACTACGCCCTAACATGCACCTCTTTTGTCTCCTAGTGACTCGAGTAGAAACTTCAAGAGTCGCTTGAGCAGTTTCGACATCTTGCTGCGGAGATTCCAACATATCTTCAAATAGACCCGTAAGATCCAATTCTTCAGACTTAGTCACACTTTGGGTGTCCCTAGAAGAATAGTGTTTTTTATTTTGTAATTGCAATATGGAAACAACATAATGGATGGAAATATGTAAACATGATACAATATGGAAACACATAAAAGGTAGACTGGCAAAAAATGCCTACGGCAGGGGTTCCCAAACTTATTTACACTATGACGCCCTATAGAATTATTATTTTTCTTGCGACGCACCTCACCCCCCCTCATCATCAAAACTACCCACTTTACTGGAAATAAAAACAGCAGTAGTTAGCGTAATATGAGGTTATCAGAAAAATACGGACAGCGAATATTAGCCGATCGCCTCGCGACGCCCCAGGGCGTCGCGACGCACAGTTTGGGAAGCCCTGGCCTACGGCATTAAGAACGCCTTTATACATACGTGTATATAAAGTTTAAATAAATAAATAAAAGCAGTTAGGTAATTATTATAATAATAAACATACTTATACAAACTTATACTCTCGCCTGTATTTCCTGATGGGGTAGGCAGAGGTGCATATCTCGCCCACATTTCACCAATTTTGTATCAGTTCCACCGAAAAACACTTTGCCCGATCCGGGAATCGAACCCATGACCTCTAGATCGCACGGCACATGCTAATACTGCCAAACCACGAGGCAGGCAAGTAATTATAAACAGTTTTTACTTTTTTCATAACACGAATACGAAAAAATGACTGTAGTAAAGGTACGGTAGTGAGTGCAACAGTGGTCAGTGTGGCCAAAATTAAGGTAAGAAGACTATGATAGGTTTAACACCCTCCGAATGTAAAAACTATAAGATCTTAAATTGAAGCAGGAAATCTTAGATCACTTGAAACTGTTATTTAAATAATCGACGCGAAAACACTAGTTGTGAACTTGAATCTAATCTAATCAATAGAAAATTTCTCTATTCTGTAGCGTAGACACTTGTATAGCGAAACTATTAAACAGTCCGAGGTAAAATTCTGATTTTCAGTTTACTTCGTTATAAGGCATCCTTGGTCGTAGGCTATGAGATTTAAAAGATTAAATTTTAAGATGCGATTCCCTGCACCAATAAATTTATATTGGCTTTTCCCACGAAATTATTCACAGTAGTAGCAATGCCATCACGTCTGATAAGGACTCTACGGAGGTTGTATAACTTGGACTTTAGAATACGCCTTGGAATGGTTTCAGTGTCTTTCGGCAATAGAATACAACGACTGGGTAGTTAAACCGCGAATATTAGCAATGCCACTGTTTCAGAGAGAATGGTTGTGAATCAGTTTTGAATTCAGTGTTCTCTTTTTTAATAATTGAAACTTACCAATAACTCCCATTGCGTTTTATGTGTTTAACAAAATTATCTAGTTGGTGGATGCATACAAATAAAATATCTTAATTACTAAATTTTTTAGAAAAGTTAAAAAAGTCATGTCTACAAAATCAAATAAAAATTTATTTAACATTTTTTACAGTGAAACATTAACAAAAGAATACTAATATAGAAACTTAATATTTACACCGTCAACATAAACAAGGCGAAGCTTCCTAAACTATTTAAAACATGCTCACATGCAAATTTTTTCTTGTGTAGTCTCTTCATATCAGTTGGGCATGACAAACAACAGGTTTACATCATGTGATGGTAACTACAATTATAAGGATTGTTCCTCACTTCTAAAGACTGAAAAAATATAATTTATTCAATTCTTTTTGATAACAATGGTCTCCACTCACTGGACTAGCATAGCCAGCGATGGGATCCATAATTAGCCTTCCTCTCAAAATATATTTACTTTCACATGAAAACTGTTAAAAACTTGTTACTTTTACAAAAATTAGACTTAACAGCATATAACCCCATTCTAGAGCTGATTACTGTTTCAATAAAGTTGAGTAGAAGTAAAACAATAGTTTTCAAGTTTTCTTTGTTGGTGTAACTGAAGTATGTTTAAAGACTAATATTATTGTGTAGTTAAGTTTGCTATACTTTTACACAGGCATAGTTTATATAGGCTTAAGTTACAAAGTACAAAAACATTAATGTCGCAAATGTAAATATTTCACAAAAAAAACCTTATTATTACTACATTGGAATTTGTAAGAACTAAAAATATTTTACACAGAAGAAATAAAAATAAATGACATTTAAAAAAGCAAAACTATGTAAAACAAATTATCATATCGAAATTAAGTTCCGATATACACATAAAAATAAATTTAGGATTTTGTACATCAATGAAAAAAAATACTATTCTATAAAAACATACATTAATTTCTATTTTCTACACTTAAAGCCACATACATATAACTTTAGGGAGCCACTATGTACAATCATGCTATTATTACAGGCACCTCTTCTTTTTCCTGGTGATTCGTTGAGAAATTTCTGGTATGACTTGGGTTGCCTCCATATCCTGAGAGGTTCCCACATTGTCTTCGCTTTGCTGCGTAAGATCAAGATTATCAGGCTGGGATACAACTTCTGGACCACTGGAAATAACATTTTTGATTTCTATGAAATCAGTTGTACAATGACAAATTTTGCTTGAGTAGCTCACTTATGGTACATGAAACTCATAACGAAGCATGGTTTATACATACATCTTTGTATTACATACGCATTACATTACAAATACCTTTCAGAGTCTATTTACTATCGAACACAAATAAGAAAAAAAAAAACAACGCCATCATTCTTCCTACCGCTTCCTTTTTCTTGTAACTCGTTGAGATATTTCAGGTATAACATGATGTGCCTCCTCATCTTGTTGTGAACATTCTGCTGAAGCATTTTCTTCATTTTGCCCAGTTACCTCCATCTGTTGAGGCTGTGCAACTTCTTGTGTCAATCTGAAACTGTTTGTTATTGTGTGTGGTAAGTTTAACCTACATAAACTTCAGTGAGGAAAAAAGTATTCGTCAAAAAACCTAGATGGTATTGTTAGTGTAGCATAGTTACCACCTAAAAGACCATTTGAATCTG
The DNA here is from genome assembly GCA_030295005.1 of Cephonodes hylas. Taxonomy (NCBI): domain Eukaryota; kingdom Metazoa; phylum Arthropoda; class Insecta; order Lepidoptera; family Sphingidae; genus Cephonodes; species Cephonodes hylas. The sequence goes on along the minus strand of AP025372.1, from coordinate 7,462,182 downwards.
CTAAGGTTATAAATAATATTGCCCGAATGCGACACAAGGAATGAGAGATTTATGAGAGTTTCTATGAAGGCCGCTGACTTTCTATGTTTACACTAAGTCTCTTTATCTTATAAGTTTATAAGTTTTTTTTGACACGGATGGAACTGCAGGACAGAACTAACTACCTAGTTTACTTATAAATTAAAAATGCTAGTGCATCCAAACAGTTGATAGCTCCACTCTTTTCTGTAACTCATACCAAACATCTCCAATTAAAACATGGTTTGTGATTGAGAGTAATTACTAATTTTAACAGCTTTGGTGGGGCAGATAATTTGACAAGTTTGCAAAATGAGAAGTCGTGGTTTCTTTAAACACACCAAAACATTTTTTTTGTATTTGCAAGCACAAAAATCTCTCAATGATTTGAAAACAATACAAGGCTTGTATTAAGATATAATTCGTCATAGTTCTTCTAACTGAAGTTAGAACTATGTGACTGATGTGTGATTTATTTATTTATTTCCAGAGTCAGTATTTAGTTTTGAATTATGGATATTTATAACTTTGTATAAAATGGATGGTCTGATTTCTTAAGAAAGGTGGCGGGTAACAAATGTATGAGGGTTACTCAAGACAGTGCTTACTGGGGGAGGCCTATGTTCAGCAGTGAACGGCAATAGGCTCAGTATATATGAAATGAATACCAAATTTACCTGTCTTCCCTGTTAAGTTGATCCAGCTGCTCTTGTCGGAACTCCATTTTACAACATGGCCATTTCGCTATCTTTTCTAAATATTTATTTAAACATCTTGTATGCACTGCTAATGAACAACCTGGACAGTTGACACCCTGAAAAGTAATAATTTGCATTCATTAGTTTAATGCTATAATTTAAGTGCCTTAAGTTACAGATATTTGACTTGACCTTGACAAAATGTAGAAACCAATTTGATTTCTTAGTTTAAACAGCCCGCCCAAGTTTTTGTGTACTGGCATATTTCACCATCTCACACAAAATTTCACATTCCAGGATCAATGTACTAATACATGAACTATTGTTATATATTACAACTAGCTTTTGCTCGCGACTCCGTCCGCGTAGACTACAGGGTTGAGTTCAGAAGGAAAATAAGTTGTTGTCTATTTTACTTCTCTGAGTCCTATTTATCTCCATGCCAAAAATCATACAATTCGGTCAAATTGTTCAAACGTGAAATCGTAACGCGTCGATCGGCGCCTTGTGCATCATTATTGCGCGCTTGATCAATATTTTAAAACTGCAATATCTTATGGGTCAAAATCACCAAGGTGGCAAATTCCAAATTATGTTTAATGATGAAAACACCTAGCAGCTATTTTCTTGATGATATGCTTAAATGATTACTAAACTTATGTTTAAACAATATTTACGTTGGCAGAGCATAGCCTTAAATACTTCTTTAGTAATTTAATTTTTAATACGCACTTTTGCTGAAAACGATCATTCCGGGAACGTTTTTGTGAAGTTTATAATAAATTTTGAATAAAACTTAAGTTTATTTTTTTATTCCGTTTAATAGCGGAAGTATGTCATAAATAATATTGAATTTAAAAAATGCGATGAAATTGCAATAAAAAGAGGCTTGAATCAAAATATCACTTCGAATGGAGATATATGACTTTTTATGTATGTTAAATTATAAAAATATGCTAATATCGCTGATTCATAAACAAAAAAATAAGCTGAAAGTATGAGAAGTCCTCTTTATCATAACATTACCCGGACCATTTTCAAAATATCTAATATAATAATGTGTTATCTGTTATTTTAGTGACGTTCCCGGAAATGATGACGTGTTCACGGAATGATATGTGTATCCTGACGACATAGATACAATTGAGGTTTATAAAATCATAAGTGAAAGTTTAAGATGTCATATTTATTTATTTATCAAAAGGTTTATTCTTAACAAAAATGTAACATTTAAAATCACTTTACAGTCTTATAATTGCTGTGCACAGCCAAGTACAAATTCATAAATAATCATATTAAAGTTTCGCTAACGAATTTTGGCGTCAGTTCTTTAACTGAGAATAAAAGGAGACGTTTTTGTTTCTTAATACCGTTTTTCTTCACAAAATCTCTCTTGGCTGGACCCATCCTACTGACGTCATCTCGTTGGAAGAAATCCTGAACTTATTGACGAATTTCCGGTTTCAAAACAACCTCACAAGTTTTAGTATTAGACGTCGGAATCGATGCGCTGGTTCTCTCTTTAGGCAAAAAAGTCTTAGCCATATGAAGAAATTTATATTTCCTCACCATACTACCGCTAGCACATTTCTGGAAGGCCTCTCTTTCTTTAGAATTTTTTTTTTCATAGTATTGGCCTTTCTTTTTAATTGCGTAGTCAGTACTTCGTTAAACAAAAGCTTCTTGCACACTTCAGGAGGCACGTCGACATTTTACAACAATGTGTCAGCTTTGCTGTTAGGAGTTATTGACACCCGAGCCTTCTCATGTTCTCTTCTTTCTTTTCTTCTTAGTCTTTTCTTTAAAGTTTCATATTTACGTTTAATTTTAGCGATTGTTTTCTCCTGGTTTTTTATTTTACGGTATGCTTGGGCTCTATACCTTCATCACCCCATATTCGCCCACTGCTGAGCACGAGTCTCCTCTACCATTGAGAGGGTGTTAGGCCATAGTCCACCACGCTGGCCTAGTGCGGGTTGGCGGACTACACACCTAAGAAATTCCTAAGAGCTTTTAGGTGTGCAGGTTTCATCACGATGTTTTCCTTCACCGTTAAAGCAAGTGATAATTCAATGTGAATACACACATAACTCCGAAAAGTCAGAGGTGTGTGCCTGGGGTTCGAACCCGCGACTGCCGAGATTCTCGACCGCGCGATGCGCTCTATCCTTCCGCACAATTTTTCTTCCCACTGTTCTTCTTACTAAAGGTGTTGCAGATAAATCATCATCAGAATGTGGCGAAGTATTATTTATTTATTTATTTATTTATTTATTTATTTAACACTTTCTTGTTTACAAAAATAAAAAAAAGAAACAAAAACTAAAAGAAAGTAAACAAGAGGCGGCCTTATCGCTCAAGGCAATCTCTTACAGGCAACCTTTGGATGGATAATATAGAAGGAACATAAATAGGGTAGAATAAAGTGTTAGACAGAAGTTAAGAAAGAAAAACAACTAATATAAGTAATACTAATAATTTAGACTAAATATATATATATATTATAAGTAAATATATAACTATCTATAAAACATACAAATGCATACATATATATAAACATATACTTAAATACAAAATAAACATATAAAATATACATACAAAATATACAGTTCTTAATCAGGTCAGTGGAGAGAAGATGGATTAGAGCGACAGGTAATGATCTTTCACTTGTCTTTTAAATGAGTGAATTGTTTCTGCTCGTCTTATGGCAGGTGGAAGGGCGTTCCACAATCGAACAGCTTGGACCTTAAATGACTTGTCCATAAAAGTCGTAGTGTGGACAGCCATTCTCAATTTCAGATCCCCTGACGACCTCCAGGTTCTAGAGTGTGAGTTTTGGAGAAAAACAAAGCAATCTTTGAGATAAGAAGGGGTGAAAGGATCAAATAAGATATTATATAGAAGAGAAAGAATGTGAGCATTCCGGCGAAGCCGTATGGGTAACCACTTGAGTTTGATACGAAATTCGGAAACATGATCATATTTGCGGAGACCAAATATGAGTCTAATACAGAAATTTATATTTACTAAATACAGAAATTACAATATTTACAGAAATTTATATTTATATTTACTATATTTGACAAAGCCTTGTTTCTTTCTCTGTATTTTTCTGATGCTTCTTTCCAGATTTTTCTTTGCCTTCGCTTTTCTCTCTCAGTCATCTCAGCAATATTTTTAACCTTCTTATCAGCTTCTTTTTCTGATATAGTATCAGCTCTGTCCTTAGCCCTTTTAGTCTCTCTCTCTTCCTCTGTCATCTTATCTAAAAATGTCCTTTTTCTGGCATTAGCTTTTTCTCGTTGACGCAAGTAAGATGAACTATTTTTATTAAGTTGCTTTTTTGAATGTTTTTTAATTTTTTCAGCCTCCTGAGTCTCCATATTGCTACAAAAAAAATAATTTATTAGAAACTATGTAAGAGAAACATAAACTTAGTTAATTTACCAATATTTATATAACAGATATCACTTTAATAATTAAATACGTCATCTCGGGAACGTCGTCATAATTTCGAGAACGCTCCGTCATGTCCGAGAACATTCCCGGAATGACCGTTCCCGAATTGACTTTTTCAAATAAACACGCCCTTTTTAAGCGGCAGCCACCATTGAGGTTATATTTGGTTTAGCTAATGTATAAAAGTTGAGGTTACTGTTCGTAATAATCACTTAAACACGTACTTTTTCTATATTCTGAATTAATAGACACATTCCCGGTATGATGACCTATTGATGTACGCCCTCTAAATAATGAATTGAAAGGTACTTACCACTTATTTTCAATTACTTTGGTGGACAACTTTTACAACAGCCACTTTGTTTACGTCTTTCTCTACACTGTGCCACAGACAACTAAAGGCTGCGTTGAGAAACTATTTATTTTCGGGTAATCAAAACTGCGTTCACTTAAATGATGCTTAAATAGTCGGACATAATATTAAGCCATGATTTTCTTTAATTTCTATTGTTTCTTTTTTATTCTTATAATTTATTGAAATAATATAAAATATAGCGGCCAGTAAGCAAGAAATACTATTAAGTTGATTTTTTTTTAATGAATTTTTCCGAAGTTATGTTCTAAGGATTGTTACTAGGGACGCGTTCTCGAAATGATTTTTCATACATATTTGTTAAAAAAATAAGGAATATATATTTTTTTTAAGTAAAATATGTTATATATAGTTGATATAAGTACAGATAAGTATTTACGAATGCTACTTTGTATTAAAAAAACTTAATTTATTATTTTATTTGCTTCGGACAGTGATTTTCCACCTTGGTGATTTTGACCCTTATAAGATACTCAGTGAAATCAAATGATGTAAAGGGCAATTTTATTTAAAATTAAATACTTGTAATGAATAACGTATTTATTTGGATAAGGATTAATATCATATTTATAAAAGCACCTTCACAAATAAAACTTTACTTAAAAAAAATTTGATTAGGAAAAAAATGTTATAGTGAGCCAACTTTAAAGAATAGACATATGCTGACTTTTTTTAGAACTTTTAAAGAGGAACATTTCTCTCATACATTATTTTAGCGAAACTTTAACCGTTTCCGCAGCGCACGTAGCGGAAGCTCACAAAAAGAAAAAAATGTCCCCGATTTTGAAACATTCTTTATTGCTGCTCCGCTCCTATTCGTCGTAGCGTGATGTTATATAGCCTATAGCCTTCCTCGATAAATGTGCTATCTAATAGTGAATGAATTTTTCAAATCGGACCAGTAGTTCCTGAGATCCTAGCGTTCAAACAAACAAACTCTCCAGCTTTATAATATTAGTATAGATATATTGTATTAGACATTCATAATTTTTAGGCTTAAAAAATATTTGAGATGCATTCAAAGAGTACACAGACTATTCCCAAACAAAATGAAATGGTCATACCGAATAAATACATGCTTTCAAAAAATTTATCTACATGAATGTAAAAAGAATACTATGATTGGTTTTAGTAGTTCAAACAAAAATTTCAAACTAGGTGCTTACCCTAAACACAATTTGTTTACAGAGACAACATTCATCTATAGTGTCAGGCATATGCTCCCGAAAGTAGCCTTCAAATTCATGTATAGCTCTCACTCCTAAAGCATAATTGTCTCCTTCTTTGTCAAAATACCTCAGACGGCACCAGAAGTCTAATAATCTCTGTAATTAAAAAATAAATGTAAACTCTTGCCTGTATTCTTCAAAAAGTAAGGCAAAAAGTAAGTATGCACTTCCGCACCCACATATATAATCATGTAATAGGAGGCATGCTATTGTTATTTTTCAGGCAAATTTCTAGACACTGTACTGCTACTGATGAAACCTCCCTTTAACAGTTAAAAAACACAATTGATCCCATGCCACACCCTAGAGCAATGGGACCGTTACGAAAATAAAATCTATCAATATTCATAGTGGTGGTACTTCCAGAAGCCATAGAAGCCCAAAACTCCAGCATAGGTTAATTCTTAAATCATGAGTTCAAAACACTTAAAATTAATGAAAGAAATTAAACTGTCACTTACTTGTGCATCAGTTTTTGTTATTCTGGAGTTCAGCTTACCAACTAAATTAAGAGCATTTATTCCTGTTATCTGTCTAGTAACTGTTAACATTATTTCTTCTAACATTAGCCGAAAGTATTCCAATTCGTTCGCAGAAAATAAATTTTGCGACTTAGTAGCAGCGTTACAGATGGTGGATATGAATACCAATACTTCTTCATTGGTAGTTTCATCATTAGCAGTTTTGATTTGTTGATGGAATGGTCGAATTTCTCGATTAATGTCACTGACGATCTCTTTCACATTTACATTTATTTCCTCACCTGTAAACATACATTATTCATATGTATTAGTAAAATAATTTCTATTTATCAAAAACAACTATAAAATAACGATGACAAACCGGCAAATTTATTCACACATTCCTGCGCTTCTGCAATGGTCATCACACCATAACTAGCAATAGATCTCAAAAAAAGCCTATGAATGCTTCCGTAGATCATTTTTAAAACAAAAATATATATATTTTCATGAAATTACGATTACAAACAATACGGCGCCGATTGGAGTGAGATAAAATACAAATCAACTTGATAGATGGCTGTGACATTGACATTTCAGTGTTTACGTTACATTTTACGCGTTATTATTGATGTTTTAAGAAAACACCGCAGAATACAATCATCAATAAAATTGGACAGTTTGAAAATACATCAAAACATACCCTTATTATTAATTGCCGAACATAATTTTAAAATCGCAAAAATTATAACGGTAATGCAGCTAAAAGTACACTTACAAAAAATAGATGGCAGTTTCTTCAAATATAAAATATATCTTTGAAATTGATATTAAATTATTATTTAATTTTTATAAGAATACCCTGGCTCTGGTGAATGGTGGCGAGTGTTGTGCAGACAAAGTAACGCGTGGTAAGAGATGACAATAGGTAGGTATAGTTCTAGTACTACAAATGTATTGTTATGAATCCCTATAACATATACGGACCTATTTATGATATCAGTAGACTCTGATTACGTCGCTTCCCTTATGGCCTCTTGGTTGCAATGGATAGAAAGTAATTTGTCATATATTTGCCTAAATTGCGATCTTAACAAAGCTCTTACTTTGTTCATTCACGTAAATCTATAGGCATTAGGCACACACACTTTCTTTAACTGTGGTCCATTCACCGCAAAGATTGTTTTCATAGGTCATCCTTACTATATTATATCTAATTATTGTTAACACGCTCTTTTTTATCTTTTTTACCTCAACATTTTTCAACAAAAAATATGCAGACGATAATCATCAGGTATTGGAAGTGAAATACGTACCAACGTACAATGTTTTTGTTCTCGAATTTATTTGTAGTTTTGGAAAATGTTAAATGATATGTCGGATTACTTTCGTACCTAACACAAATATCAATCCTAATTACGAAATTGTAATGAAACGAAACGCGTTTATCTACAATATTTATTCATCGCCTTATATCATGTTTGTCTAGGCTTATGTGGAATTTCGTGTACGCATGACGATTTATTTTAAACTTAACAAACAAACCAGGCTGACATTTCTTTGTCGGGATTTGAATTGAAATAATATATAAAATTCCTACTCGAAGTTTTCTATTTTTACATTACATTTAAATACATTTAATAAATGCACGTTCTCATACCTGTTGTATAATACTTATGTATTGGAGAAATTCTATTCCAAGTTTCGTCAGCTATTTTCGCGTCGCGTAAGCCTTTAGCTGAAGTCTGTGCTGCCACAGGTTTTCTAAATGACGAACCCGATACCAAACGAGGGAGTCTCTTTGACTTTCCTTGTCGTAGGAATCGAATCTGGGGCCTTGCGGTCGTAGGCCACTTCCTGACGGGACTTACGTGACCTGTAGGGCCAACTACTGTTATTAAAATTTCCATTGTTTAGAATACTGAAATTCATCAATAACCTTCAAATACAAATGTAAAAGAATAACAAAGTTATGTCGTATATTATCCAACGTGTCAACGCTATTATAAATCCAAAGTGCTACAAGAGCGATGTTCCTAATTTGGAGAAATAGTTCTATAACGTATACATACAAAGTTAAATCTAAGTAAAATGTTATTGTTCAACAAAGCACCATGTAACATTGTTAAGGAGAGCAAACGTATTCGGTCGCGAGCGTCGTACTCCTATTAAAGTCGTAATTGCTTCCCCGCTCCCTAATTACCGCGTCCTGTCCTGTGCTCTCTTATCAATTATGGGACTCTCTCCCGCATGAGACCGCGAACCACGTATTTTCAAAGGCAAAGTTTAAACATAATGGCATCGCCACCAATGAGTACATTGTTTTGCGGTCAACGGTGAGTTTGTAACGTTCGGGATTATACACTTTGTATGAAAAATGTATTGTACGTTTTATTCAGGACGGATAACGAGATGATGAAATTTTAACACAAATGAATTTGGTGAAAATCTTCTTGTTGGCGAGATTTTCACAGTGAATTGAATTGTTGACCACTGTAAATGATTAATGTATGTATGCATGCATACATACGTATAACAAATTAATAAAAATTATGGTAAAATACATTTACTCGTAGGTATTTTCGATTTATCTTCGATTAGGCAAACGTTTCAAAACATGTATAATATCTATATCTATTATTCTATACAAAAAAGTTTGAACTACTTATTTTTTTTTTGAAATTATTTTAAGAAAATCCTCACCCTGAAGAAAACGATAGTTTGGTCTAAGCACCAATATCTAAATTAATATTTACATCATCACTACATTTAGTGCAGATTGTTTTACAACAGTCTCCAATGTACGATTTAACAATGTGTAACAAATACTCTTAAAAAGATAACCCATGAAGAGCGGCAGAAAAACCATTTAAACGATTGGATATAAAGTTTAAGTAGCTATCAGCTTTTCTTAAAAGCAATATTTCGAAGTGGGTGACCTAGTTAAATAACATTCGTAAAGTGGACGACAAGCATTCACAGGAAGTCAAAACTAACGATGTTTACCTAATTCTGAAAGATAAACGGGCACAAATTCATTAGTTTTCTGTGCCCACCTATGCTTTTATAGACGGCATAACTCCCTCGGTAAATTATCTAAGCTACGAGCGCTTTCAAAACTTTTAATGGAGTCAATTTGGCCTCGCATTCAAAACACCTAACGTACTGTATACCGACCCGACCGGCCAGGTAAGTACGATTTATACAAACATTAGTGCAATGCCTTTTATACCGGCGCTAACTTCGCTTACAAATATTTATGCTTTCTGAATGGCTGGATGTTGCAGTCAAAGCGTTTCACTTCCGAAGTGCCGGACTGCTGCGCTGCTGTGTACTGAGCGTGCAAAAGAATTCATCACTACACTTTCATTATTTCCGAGTAAGTACGCTGGGTACAGTTTTATTTTTATCGAACTCGGTATCTTTAGTGCTGGAGGGCGATATTTACGATACTTTTCCTGTATTTTAGCACGATGACGCGCGCTCCCGGGTGCTATTTGCCACACACCTTTCTGTAAAATTCGTTCAAGTGTAGCGCACACACGAATAGAACGGAAAGAGCGACTGCATGTTTTAATCGAACTACAAAACGGGAAAAATAGACAGGTCCCGTGGCAGACACGGTGCGAGTTTGAAAGTGTGCCAAATAGTAGTTAAAGTTTACCGCTTGCAGTCGGTACTGGATGATTACACTGCTTTAAAAACTTTCCTTAGTTGCTGAAATTATGAAGGCAACGTTAGCCTCTCTAAGACTTGAAATTTTCGCAACGAACGTGTACGTGGTAAACGTAGTTCCGTATGTTTAACAAAACCTGATTAGGGAACTTGTTAGGTTTGTTAAAACTGTTGGTGTTATGCAATGCTATTTCTTTAAAATATAAATTTAAGGATTGCAAATAAAGTTGAGAAAAAAATAATGGTAAATCAGTAAGCCTCATGGTTCCTTTTAATGGTGTATAATGTGATGTCCGGTTGCTATAGCTGTCACGGTTCAACATTTAGTATTTGGCGAAGCGTTAACAATTCTGTTTGAAAGCAGTGAGGAAAGTTTTAATGGAGCAATTTGGAGGTGTATTGAAAACACCCGCCTCTCGGAAGCGACGGAATTGAACCTCGCAGCGAGGTCGTCTCTCACCTCAACCGATTAAGAAAACCAATTCTAATTGCACAAAAGCCTTGTATTTTGTTGCTTTGTTTGTGTTTTCACAGATAAAATTCAAGGATGGGGTGTTTTTATCATATTTCAACTCATTTAAAAGGTTGAATAAAAAATCAAGTAAATTTAAAAAAACATAATCATTTTGTTCTTTTCCTGGCACAGAGTGTGTTTAATTCCCGGATGGGAACTAAGCTATTTGTGTAATCAATGTATTCAGGATGTTAATTTAAAAATATTTTCTCAGTGAGTCCATTAGCCAAGAAAACCTAACACATAAAAATTAAATGCCTTGATCAAAATGGATACCTTTATAGCATATCATAATTTATCATAAATAATTTTATGCAAGTACGTCATTTATATTTAAGGTTGTTAAGGCGTTATATTATATTAAATTCGCTTCGCTACGCAAGTTGTCTAGATTAAACTTATCATGTATTTCAACACTCATTCTCGATCATTTTACTTATCTCTGTTTTAAACACCACTTTACAAATTATAATGACTTTTTGATATAGGTTTTATGCAGTATATTATCTAAAAATATTTTTAATGTTTTCATCATTTGAAAACTGCATAAAATTTGGTAGTTCTGTACAAAACTGGCTGAATGCCGTCCATTAAAAGTTTATTCAAACATTTATGTACGCTAAATTCAATTCATGTATGTATTTCAGTCTTAATTCCCACGGCAATAATTTTGCCTGTATACAAAAAATATCTATTGTACAAAATAAAATACTGAAGAGCTCTCTGTAGGTGCAGGATAAGAGAGAAAGGTAGTCTAAAAAATCGTAAAGAGAAAACTAAATTAATCGATTAGTAATACATATTACCGTAGATTTATTATATCGAAGATTCCAAAAATTTGAACTGAATTGAAAAAAAATACATAAGAGGTGCAATAGCATACGAAAAGCGAAAAGTATGTGTTATTATGTAAGTGTTTGTATAACAAAATATTTACCTACTAATATTTTAAACTTCAAGGGAATATAAAGTATTTTATATATCATAGCGGTTTTTGTGTATCATTCTTTAAAGTAAACCCATGTCCCACGATCCTTATTACAACGGCATGCCATCCTTTGCATAACTCGTGGCCACAACTCGCTTAAGGTGCTCGTAAAATAACTTCTCCTTGTATATTCAGCCTTTTCGCAGTTTACACTATAACCTCGTTGTAAGTTTATTCATACCGGCTCCACTTCACAACAATCTCTCATACAAAAGGTACATGATGGGTAATGGGTATACGACATATCTACAAAGGTATTGGATAATTTTTGAAATGGAAAGTGTTAAGGTTATTTTTTAACGTTTGAATTACTTAAACAATTATACCTAAAGAATAAACAAAGATTATCCATTACGATAAACCAGCAGATAAAAATTAATTGACGCTAGAATTTAACGTGATATCGTACTCGCGCTGCCATACATTTTACATACATACATTTTTTCCTTTAACCTCGTTTTTTTACGTTCATTAGTTACTTTTACAATTACAATTTCCTAAGTTCCACAGAATCCGCAGTCCTTTGTTTCATGTTCACAGAAGCAATTTGTTATTTGGAGATAGCAACTTTTAATACCTGCCACCAAAGCATCTGTCGCGAGTATACGTAAACATTATTTGTCACCTTCCCGAGACTTTAGTTTCCATACGATTTAATTTCTCTCTCACGTCTGCTATCTGAGCTAGCTCTGAGGCCAAGTACAGAATAATTTCACGGATGCTTTGGCGCCGGCTCCACAGCGACATTGATGTATGAAATTATTCACTTTAATGTTATTCTACCACTATTAACTTGATAGTTTTTTTAGGTTTTCATGATTCAGTAGTATTTACGCCGTTTTACTTATGGTTTTACTATTTTTTTGATTTATGGGATAAAATGTGCTGGCTTATGTATTAGTTACCCGTTTTATTCGATTATAAATATTTTTTCTACACACGTAATTTTTTGCTATGACTCGTTGACATAAACACATATCTATATTTTCATAATTAATAACATTTTAATATCTTGTAATGTAGAAACTCATTATCAATTTTTTTGTCAAACAAGCGGAATTAATTATTCATATATGCAGCACTTGCTACAGTTCTTTTAACTTCATCCAATCGAATAATAAATTCATATTAACTGAAATTGTATCACATGAAATCCGCTTTTGAATTTGCCTGTGTCCATAGATATTCAGGTTATTAATGCATAAAGGAAATAAAGGTTATCGAAATCGCGTTCGGTACGATTTCAAATCAATTCAGAATAAATCTAGTTCTTTGTTTATAGAGAAGGTCCCTAGGCAGGAAACCGGGGTCGTAATTTCATGGTATCGAACAGAAACGGTTTTCTCAATTGCCTTGTACTTTTTTCCCGATGTAACGAATGAAATGTCTAGTTACGAAGCTACAAACCTATTTCAGAGGTCCGCCGTGTGTACTGATCCAATTCGGCTCATATTTGATCTGCACTGAGTAGTCACGAATTCGTCGATCTAGTTCGCATTACTGATTCCGTTTCAGATTCCCAACGTGGGGGCCTGTTTGAAACCGACGAAATATTTGCGCTATATTTTCGGCGAAGTAAAAAATAGCCCTTACTCCACATCTGCCTTGAGGGACTTCTTTATGGATTAACGCGAAAAAGTATTTACCTACTCTTGTTTACGAAACTGGCAAAAGAATTGTAATTAATAATTTCCACTTGAGTTATTACTCAAACTCGATGGTAACAATGCCATTGTTATAAATAATAAAAAAAGTGTTATAACTTAGTATAAAAATGTTTCGGAAACTTGCCGCCAACTGCTCGGCCGAAAGTAATTCAAACAAAGTAGATAAAAGTTGCCGCGCTAAAGAAGCGATTAAAAGAAAAATTAGCATTCTTTCAAATTAATTACTTCCATAATAAAAGTTTTTATGAGAAAGTATGGGAGTATAATCCGAATATTTTTCGTTAACTTTCAGATGATATCGTGTTCAAATTTTATTGTTTATTGTAGTCCACGTTGGTTTCTTTTTAAGCAATAAATAGGAGTCGTACAAAGGAATATGCTCGCAAAATAATATTCTACAAGCGCATAAAATAAATACTGGCGGCTATCGACACAATTTCACATTCGTTTACAAGCGTAAGGATTTTAAAATTCATATGCAATTGTGCCGTTTTTCCAACTTAAACGTACCGTAAAATCGTGCATACGGAAATTATTGCATAAACTATTTAAAATCGGTTAACAATGACGCATAGTTTTGAACAGAACCCTAACTGCGCTATTAATTTGAAGTTAGTTTCTTTTAGCTGCCGATGCAGGGTTTTGCTTTTCACATCGATTACTCGTTATGTCGGGCTTGCCAGTTTTTCTCTCACTTTTGTTTACTTTTGTTACACGCCGGTTGGATTTTCCTATGTTTACATTAACATTCGAGGCTGTTAAAAGCTTTATCAATGAATAATCTTGTTTGATTATCATCAACACAAACTTACCGGTAGTAATGTAAACTTTGCTTAACTTTGTTGCTTTCTCAGAAGCTGGCACACTTACTGAGTAAAGCGTGTAGTAACTTTGTAACCTGTCTATTAAGTAAGTATTACCCCATTGGCTAGGCATAGTATACTACCTAGTATCTATGTGAAATGTGAATAGATTAAAAAAAAGATTGCCTACTTATGAAGAGTAGAATAAGAGACAATCCTAATAGTACCTATATTATGTGCTTAATTGAGTATATTTAGTCCCTCATGTGTAAACATGATTAGTTAACTTCTGACTATCGAATGAACAAGCTATGGTCATGTGGCACTTAATTAAAATACATGTTTGCAAACGAAGAAGGTAGACATAGGAACGCTATCAACGCTCGCAGGAAATTAGGTGCATTCGACTTTGGCGCTGATATTCGCGGTCGAGCGGGCGAATGTATTATCTAACGTTAAACAAACTAAAAGAGGGTTTGATGTTACGCTCGAGGTTTTACAGTGTAGAAAGGAGACGATTATTCGTGGGATATACAAGAATTTTTTATAAGATGAATGGTGGATGATAGGTAAAATAGTCGTCATGACCGCACTGCTAGTACTATGGTTTGTATAGGTATTTGTTTTATTTTCAGCACTTTTACTTTTTTAATCAATTATTAAGATTTAAAAAAACTAAATTGTTATTATATTTTTAAATTATCTTTGCTTAGTTGTAACAGTAACTTCATGAATGAATGATTAATGCTTAGTTATAAATGCCGAACAAATCAACTTCTTCAACGACAGGAGAGCGCCGTGAGCACAGTAACTCAATGGAGATCACGGTATCCGACCTCCTAACTCACAAATCGACCAATCCCCTGCCAGTCGCGAGCAGGTGACAAGTCACCAATCAACCACCAAGGATCAAGATCCTTCGCTAAATGAGAGAATCGAAACATTATTAACAATAACACTTTATTTATTTACCAACTGTGAGTAGTTTTATAAGCGCAAGAGAACATCATTAAGACTTTCAACGGTCTGCAAGACATTCATGTTTTCTCCTGCTTTTATTTTAGGTCCGCGACTCGTAAAGCAAATAAGTATCTCAACAGCTAGCATGAAATGGAGGTTTCAAAAATATCGATGAATTCTTCAAGAGACTATAATCCAGGCATAATAAGAAATTAAAATTAGCCTTATCACGTTCTCCTGACACTAGTTTGACAATAAAGACTGAGGAACCAAGACAACTGAAGTTTCTTGTGTAGATATTAACTGCGCTCGGATTCGGACATGCTCCGCGTATGTTTACTCGTTGTTCAGTTTTTCTTTAACTTTGTTTGCGCTCACATCCTCGTTCAGTTTAGTGGTTTTCTCTTCCAGCTTTATTTTATTTACGTAAAGCTTCTGGAAATTTCGTTTCATTATGTACTAGGTCTTAACTGATTTAGCTGCACTTCAGTTGCTGTTGGAAAAACCTTTGGAATTTAATTAAATGAGTCTTTGTGTTTAGAGCATTACACGGAAAGCAATCCAGTTATTTCCTTCTCACAACACTTTGTGCAGAGAGCGTAATTTTAAACATAATGGAATTTATTTAGTGCGTTAAGCAACTTGCAAAATATAAAATTCTGTTATGAAAAATTGGTTTACAAAGGTTAAAAAGAATATATGTATGTTTTATATAAGAATTCTTATTCTATTTCCAAGATTGACAGAAGAAGCCTTCGAAGAAGCAGTAAGAAAAGATTGTAGAGTATTTACGTATAACAATACCGCCAGGAACTTTAGAAATAGAAATTATAACGAACTTCTGAGTAAATAAATATGGAGTGAGACGCTGTGTTTATGTGATACCTAAAATCCAAACGTTATTATTTTGTGTTTGATCTGTCTTAAATATCAACAACTTTTTTCTTCCAGACTAAACTTGCACGCTGGTTGCTCTAGGTTACTTTGCACTATACTTTGCAGAATATAAAAATATACGTACGAAGTCCATGCTCTGTATTCTTGAAAAGAAACGAGTTTCTATATTTATGTAGGTTTTGCCATCTGTTCTAAGACTCACCGTAATGAGGGGGTGAGCTTATTACCGTTTACCGGATACATTTGCAGACTCCGTGCTACTATTGAATATATTCTAAAAAAATCTTAACATACTTTGCTTATGCCGCAAGTTCAATGGATCTATGCATAAAAAGCAAAAATATTAAATAAAAACAATATTTTAAATACGTCACGTAATGATTTATTAAGCTTCTACCTCATTGTCCTGTTGGCCGACACAACATATTTTACAGGCAATTCAGATTTGGAGCGGTTCGCAGGAAGTTTGCCAACGCTACAATGGTCTTCAACTGACCCATATAGCGATGACATGTATCTAATGGGTGCGGAGATAAATAGCTGCAATATTGTTTCCTTTTACGATAACAATCAACTTACTTCAGAAGCTAATGTCAGCATAACCCCAGTAGTCTGTTACGTTAATTGAAACTGAGTAAACCCACACAGGCAATTTATGACGGCTAATAAATGGCTCAGTGTACAGTGTGCTTCGTATGGTTTGCCAAGTTGTTTGTTCTGTTATAATGGATAATATTAGGACGTGGTTGTTACATCCCAAGAGATTGAGCCCAATGAAAAATTACACATTACCCGGCGACAGAGAGCTCGCAATAAATAACGCTTTTAAAAGTAGTTATTTTAAGTCAAATCCTACTAGAAAAATGTCAACTAGTCATTGTTGAAAGCGAAAACATTACAAGAATTGTTAAAATGATTCTAAAGAATTTGCTAGTGACGTTGTCAACGAAATGTGTTCGTACACTTATAAATGTATAGGACGGCACACATATGTTGGCCCTTTGCCATTCAGCCGTTTAAAACCTGTGGGAAACTGCCTTTTCATTATTTAATTCAACAACCATCGTATTTGCGCCAATGCCAAAATATATTGAGCGAATTCAATAAAAGTTTGTATACTGCTATTAAGCCACTGTGAGCTGCGAAATTTATGGTTCTGAATATACAAAGGGTAGCGTTTAGCTGCTATAATGCTTGAATATTGTGTTTCTAATGTGTGTTAAAAAGTGATTTTTGCTGTAAATTTTTCGGTTTCGTTCAAAACTTGCAGCTGTTTTTGCAGCTTTAAACTTTAAAGCCGTACAGTTTGTTTTTTGTAGACCAACAATTTGTGAAACAGTGAGTGCTGAACGTTTAACTTTGTATGCTCTCGTGTGTTTTCTTTATCTGTGCTGTTTAGCTTCGTATTCATTACTGTCATGACTTTAATAGCCGTATATTTGTTTAAATCACTGATATTTTCTGTCTGATGTAGTTATTTTGTTTTTTTATGGAGGCTTATTATTTTTTTTTGAAGGTCTGTGGCTGTCAAGGTAGTTTCATACATCGCTTCTTGCAATCTCACCTGCTGCTCAAAACGGCCAGTACTTCCTCAGATGCAATATATAAAATTCTAACCAGCTAACCCATACAAAATTCCTTTACAATATGTGTGGTTTCGTTAATTACAATATTCATAAGTAAATTAATTCAAAGATATTTTGTAGAGTTTCTTTGCCAGTATTCCATCAGCGTTAATTATTACAACATTCAAATAATTAATTCCTACATTTATTACTATTGGTAGTTGTTTTTGACTGTTATTTAATGTTATAACTTTTTGCTTTACAAACAGCTTTAATAAAGAAGTAACCTATTTAAGCTCTGTTAAGGACTAAAGAGATTATCCCGTTTGAAATTACAGGATTTGACGAAAAATTTATAAAACGAGGTTGAATTTGTTCTTTATTTTACAACGCTTCTATTTAATTTCGTGATTTCAACAAAATATATAGGTAGTCGACTTCGAAATATTGTGTGTTATATCAAGATAAACTAGATTTTTATTTTTTTTTAAATCTATAGAGCTTATAATATAGACTACTATACATTATAAATTACTATACTACCTGTGCGACCCCATCTGAACTATATTCAAATTTTTATTTTTAATGTTTTGTAATTCCTTGTGAGGCAGTGATGGCCTCGAGGTTTAGGCGCGCGGTCGAGAATCTCGGCGGTCGCGGGTTCGAACCCCAGGCACACACCTCTGACTCTTCGAAGTTATGTGTGTATTCAAATTGAATTATCACTTGCTTAAATGGTGAAGGAAAACATCGTGAACCTAAAAAGTTCTTAGGAATTTCTTAGGTGTGTAGTCCGCCAACCCGCACTAGGCCAGCGTGGTGGACTATGGCCTAAACCCTCTCAATGGTAGAGGAGACCCGTGCTCAGCAGTGGGCGTATATGGGTTGAAGAAGAAGAAGAAGAAGAATTCCTTACAAAAACATATAACTTTATCGCATATTGGGGCTACAGAATGGAGCTATCTATCTAGTTTCTATTTTTCTATACAGTATAATTCTTGAATTTAGACGTCATACATAAAAATTCAATTTATTCGTATTATTCCTATACATGTATTATTACTATGAATATTACATATTATCATTATTGGAAGATATCTTTAAATCTTGTCAAATATGTTATGTCAAAAAGGCGTGTTGTTCGTGTTGTCTCCGCAACACAACGGTAGAAGTTGACAATATTTTTAATAAAAATTAATGTATAGCTTAAACCAACCATAACAAGATTTTCTATATCACGTTATCCTATAATTACCACAATATCATCAACCCACATACGCCCACTGCTGAGCACGGGTCTCCTCTACCATTGAGAGGGTTTAGGCCATAGTCCACCACGCTGGCCTAGTGCGGGTTGGCGGACTACACACCTAAGAAATTCCTAAGATCCGCCAATATTACACTATCGACGTATAATTCGCGCTATAGTTGGTGAATTGTTTAGTCGAGCGGGATCTATCGAATTCCTTTCATAAAGGCGGTGTCAATAAATTTGCGCTCATAGTCGTGGTAAAGGATAATTCACATAGTCTGAATATCAGCGCAAGACTAACATTGTCAACTAGCTTGCGGTTGTGTAGGGTTGGTGTGGGGAATTTGCTTCAGGCTATGCAACTATTCTCGCACACGCCGGGTACATCCACGGCATTCGCTTTAAACGTTCCAAATGACCACGAGCTGTGTGTAAACGGTGATGATGTTGTTAAATCTATACTAATATTATAAAGCTGAAGAGTTTGTTTGTTTGTTTGTTTGTTTGTTTGTTTGAACGCTAGGATCTTAGGAACTACTGGTCCGATTTGAAAAATTCTTTCACTGTTAGATAGCTCATTTATCGAGGAAGGCTATAGGCTATATAACATCACGCTATGACGAATAGGAGCGGAGCAGCAATAAAGAATGTTTCAAAATCGGGGACATTTTTTCCTTTTTGTGAGCTTCGGCTGCGTGCGCTGCGGAAACGGTTAAAGTTTCGCTAAAATAATGTATGAGAGAAATGTTCCTCTTTAAAAGTTAAAGGCATATGTCTATTTTTTAAGGTTGGCTCACTATAACGTTTTTATCCTAACCAAATTTATTTTTAAATAAAGTTTTATTTGTGAAGGTGTTTTTATAAATATGGTATTAATCCTTATCCAAATAAATACGTTATTAATAACAAGTATTTAATTTTAAATAAAATTGCCCTTAACATCATTTGATTTCATTGAGTATCTTAGAAGATATTGCAGTTTTAAAATATTGATCAAGCGCGCAATAATGATGCACAAGGCGCCGATCGACGCGTTACGGTTACACGTTTGAACAATTTGACTGAATTGTATGATTTTTGGTATGGACATAAATAGGACTCTGAGAAGTAAAATAGACTACAACTTATTTTCCTTCTGAACTCAACCCTGTAGTCTACGCGGACGGAGTCGCGAGCAAAAGCTAGTACTAAATAAAGCCTTCTTGAATAATAGTTAAAATACATATTTTTAAAGATAGTTTTGTTTTCTTTGGTATAAGTTATGCTGAAATAAATTGGAACTTTCTAAGACGAGTCCGGCTTACACTTAAACTTTTCGCCCATGGAACAAATATTCCCATATGTCCCTATATACGGTTATATATGGTTAATACCTAACACTCAGCCGATCTTTGTCTATTGCTGGACGTATTCCTCTCCAGACAAGCGCTAACCTTGATAGTCTTGGGCAGCCTGCAGTCACCCGCTATCCGCCACCTTTTATAAAAACTGACACTTGTATTAATATCTGGTGCTGATATAGTCGATGATAATGTGATACGCTAGAAAAAATCTAGTAGTTAAGGGACAGCCAATACTTGTACCAAAAGATGTTACTCATCGAGTGCCAATCCGGATGTTTCGCCGATATCGAATAAAAAAAAATACTAGAAGTATATAAAGAATATTATATAAAGGGCTGATTTTCTGCGCAAGATTTTATCCGTTTGATGAGGGTATTTTGTACACAATCCTTTTCTTTTTAAGCAATGATGGAGTAATTAAGAACTAGAGGGCATTGCGGCTATAACTTTCGCTCTGTTACTTCGTGACAGAGCCGTCTTAAGTATTATGGTGGTATTTAAATCTTTTTCGGCGTTCATCTTTTAAGTCTATGGTGAACAAAACATTTGTATTCGGATGAAAAGGGGAAAGTAGTTGTAGTTCTGTAAAGTCTATTATATTAAACAGTTTCGAAGAACGGTAAGTTAATTAAAAGTTTAAAGCTATAAAGTGGCTGGTGGTGTATAAGATTCCCATCTTTTTTGGTCTGGTTTATCTCTTTATGGGTAATGGATGGATGAGGGCTGCAGAAGACCGGGATGGTTGGCGCTTTCTTGGGGAGGCCTACGTTCAGCAATGGACGGCGATAGGCTGAGTATATATATCTCTTTATTATCTTTTACGGTAATAAAAAAATATATCTTAACACCTTATTCTATGTCATCATCTTCAGCCCATATACTCGTAGATACAGACGTGCCACTGTAGGGCACGGACCTTTTCTATAACTGAACGGATTTAGGCCTTAGTCCACCATGCTGGCTTAGTTCAGTTACGCGGACTTCACAATTTAAAAATCCTAAAAACTTTTAGTTGTGCAGCTCTCCTCACGATGTTCTCATTTTACATAATGTTATGAAAACATTTCCACGTAATATCGTAAAGTTAGCACTGTAGAAATTTACTTGAAAATTTCAGGTAACATTTATCGTTATGTTGTACAACTTGCAAACCGCGTCGACTTTGAACATTTACATTCCACGTTTACTGAGAATAGAGAACATTTGACTCCAACGTTTCAGCTAAAAAATTGCCAAACCCAAGTCCAATTCAACGCGTAAGATAAACAACCGAAATCCAAACAGACAAAATAGACTACTGACAAATTGTTCCTGTTAGCAACTCCATTGATTCTTAAAGAAAAAATATTGCAAAGGAAAATCATCAGTAAGTCCGTAAAGGGAGGAAATATCTTACTGTCGAAATTCCTGAGCCCCTGCCACAGTTCGTCGGGTCATTTAACACTTGATTTGATTAACGATAGAGGAAATTCTCCGGAGCAAGGTGAACAGACAACACACTTGTATTCGTACTTACGTGCCTATATTTGCTTGCTGCGAAGGGAGAAAAGAACCAATAATGTTCACAAATTCATTTTTCCAGTCTACTTATTATAGGTTGCTACTCCGAAAAATCCGAGCGAATTTCTTTAAAGATATGAGAACTATTCGAACATGAGAAGAAAATGTTACCGGTGTGTTTTGTATAAACATATTGCGCGATGCAGTTTCTATTAAAAAAAAGATTTACCCTTTTCTTAATTTGAGAACCCTCTGGCGTAGTTACCTAGACACCATCGTGCGAAAGCAGAGTCTGCGGGTTCAATCCCTGCATCGAAATAAATGTTTGTTTGAGCCACTAACATTTCTTCGGGTCTGGGTTTTTAGGAGACCAAAAAGTCTCTCGTATTTTCTGATACCTACGTCACATGACTTGTTCCTAAGGGTGGTATCAGAAGTATGTATGTGATAGCTGGATGTAGTTATGTATGTATTTAACAATTATATCGTTAGAACTTCTAGATGGATAAAATACTACATCATTATATCTCCTGTCTACAATGCCCATGAGCAGATAACGTCCAGAAGTGAAAAGATATTTGAATAGAATTTTTGCGCCCACACTCCCCTCCCTCCACAAGCGAGATTTAAAAAATAATGCCATTCAGTAATACTTTTAAATGTAATAATAATTTTTAAATCATTACCGTTTCTCAGATTTAAAGCAAATTGTAATTTATCGGAAATTTTATTGTAATAATTTGCGTAATATTCTCCAAGAAAATGAAGTATTACACAGTTATTTTTACGGAGAAATATCTTTTCCTTTACCAGAAATGAGACAATGCAATTAAACAAAAGCTCTCTGCAACAGAGTAATGCTATAATGAGATAACTAAATTAAAATTCTCTACATCGCATCAAAAAGTGAGACAATACTCTCGTACAATGCATCTTTTTGTCTGTATTTTAATGCTTGGGAATGTAATTTCAAAAGGATGCATTCACCGAAACTGTGTCCCACACTCGTATCCAACTTTGGTATTTACATGCACGTTCATAAGTCCTCACAAAGAGCAGAAATTACTTCCAAGTTGGAACCTGCGACTTTGGCATTTTCAAACGGAGTTTACTGAATTTAACACTAAGTTGTAAGTGTATTACTTTTTGCTTTTCGACATTTACCTCACCCAATTATGTGGGGTCGCGGCAATCTTTTTCAATAATTAATAATGCCATTATTTGTACATATTGTTTCACCCAATGTAAATGTAAAAAATACACGTGTAAAAGTACTAAACGAACCAATGGCATCGCAACTTTTTCGTTTTTGAACCGCTTGTATTTTAATTCATAGTTAGAGTAAAAAAATAATATAAACCAACATATCACACGAATTGCGGGCATTGAGTGACGAAAGACGGATGTCCCTCAATACGCTGTACGCGTTTTAAAAATACGACCTTTCTCCTACATAATAGAAGAATTAAATTAAATATATGTACACGGTAATTTATAAAAGTTTCTTATAGCATATTTATTATTTAACTGTGAAACACGATCTCCATAACATTAACAAATTTCAATTACACAAGAGGCATGATGCACTTTACAACACGGCCCTAAAATCATGTTAAAACAGAAACGATCGTTATGAGCGCATAAATTGGCTATCGGCCATCGTGCGGTTCAAAAACGGCTGTAATTGGCGCTACCATAATTTAATTCCGCTAACGTAGTGTTTGAGCTGATGCCAGCGAGCTCAAATTCAATAAAAATTCAAGCCAGCGCCGACCGAATCATTGGCCATCAATTTTGCTTCGATCAGTGCTCCTCCGGTGCCACTGCTGGTGTCACAGTACACCGTTGTGTAATTAAACATGTTTCAGATCTTATGTAGCCTCTACCATACTCATCTGTTAAAAACTGCCAGTATACTGATGAATAACTAATAAGTAATTCTAATCTACTGTTGAGAATTTTCTTAAGGAAAGGAATCTATATATTTCAGCACTACTTGTTAGTACACCGCAGTATTTAATATTTTTGCCAGGAAGACCAATGCTACGTTAATAATAATTTGAATCTTTTATAATTGTTTTAGAGATACTTATTTATTTAGAGATAAATTATGTTTTAAGGCATTATGAAGATTTAAGATTGTTGTTTAACTTCTAGCTAAAATGTAGTAATAAATAAAGTTTAAAATAACTTGGAAACGCAACTTTAAAGAAATTCCATTTACGTCATATCTACACTGTCTCTTGAATTGTTAAACAACTTGATGATTATAGTACTCGTGGGTAACCCTTTACTTAAACTTTAACTTTGTATTCCCACATCAAACAGAGGGTAACTTTGTCAAGTTTTTAACACAACTCTTCAGACTTTTGGTGTATCTTTGACTTAACATTCGCTGACATTGATTCAAAGACAATTAAAGAAATTAAGCCTAAAACATTGTCTTAAATACTTGCTGAAACACTTTCTCAATTGCAGGAGTTGAGGTACTTTGAAACACTCTTCCAATTTTTTTAAGGATTTTTTCGAGCCCGTCACTTTGATCATCATTTTAAATTACAGTACTCATTCCATCAGAGACATCCATTTTATGACCGTTACCTCCCGAAATAGTAAGTTCCTCATAAAAAAGTATTCATTCTCAAATCCACCCCAAATTTACATTTTCAAAGAAATGTGATTTTCGGACCACAAAGCAATCTGCATCCAATTCCTTTCTATCTGTTTCCCAGAATTCCTAAGAAATATTAGGTGTTGTATTTATAATAAGTAAGAAATCAGGCTTTTTTGGCATAAGTAATATTTATTTATATTCGAATATTGGAAAATATCTAAAAATAAGCAGCATAATATAACGACGGAATTATCTACAAGAAATGACCACATATTCAGTTTTGAACTGATAGTTTTATAGGAGGAAGGGCATCAAATGCGCCATCCGATCTTGCCACAATTCATTTCTCATTTCCGCAACATTCGCCTCGCTTTCGGTCAAATGCCTCCATCTAGCAAAAGTAGTATTAGTTGTGAAGTTGAACGAAGTCGTCCTTTGTACAATATATAAACATAATTGATACTAAATGCTGCGTTTAGGACTGATTAGGACAGATAATGTGACCCGTCTCAGTTTTTACAATGATGGGAAGAATATTTTTTTGCCCACTGTAATAAATTATTTTCTTCCCTACATTCAAATCAATCCCAAAATAATTCAACTGCTATTCTCTTCTTTGCCAAAATTACTCTCTAAACAATCACACCGTGAAGTTAGGCAATTTATACAATTACTTAATGATTTGGCCTTTTTTAACACACAATTTCTGTAATCAAAGAAGTAAGTTTAAGTTCCTGACGATTAAACAAAAACACGTACTCTTTATCTGTATTTACTTTATCATTGTTACAATGTACGATAATATTACATATAATTAAAACGGAATTGTTCCTAACGTTGTTTTTGATTAGGTTGAGAATTATAAGTATTGGTAATAATAAACTTTGGTATGTTTTTCCACTAATTTATTTCCTACGCTACCACTAATGTGGGACGCACCCACAAAGTGGCACAATTTTTTTTATTTAAAAAACGTCTAAGTCATAGTTAAATCTTCTTACATAAGTTTCTAATTCCAAATATCTGTACTTACAGGTTCACAGGCAGGATTCTATAGGCTTCAGAATTTCGGTTTTCTTACGCAATGGACGCAACACAGCCCTTCTGTGGTGCATCACAAATAAGCAACCAATATGAAGCTCCACAGTAATTACATTTTGAATCGGCTCCGACTCTCAGAACGCTACACAGTTGGGTAGGACTGCGAGTCATAGGTTTCGATACAGATATCATGCTACTCATGTATGTAATTTTTTTGGATGTCAGTGATATTTCTCTAAATCATATATTAAAAAATATGCTTTATATCTATTATCTAATGCACAAGAATTAATGAAGAATAAGAAGATAGAGAGATGATGATGAGATGATTATTCTAACTGTTTAGTTAATAGATAGACTTCGACGATATGTTGATTATTATTCCAATTTTGTGTGGTGGTGCGAACTTTTTTCCATGACTATCGTAGACTTACAAAGGAAAATCAGTGTAAACATATTATCAAGCTCAAAATTTTACAAACTCAACTAAAAAACGTTTGGTGCTGAGTAAACATTGTCCAGTACCTTAAAATAAATTTTGTTGCAACTCAAACCACGAACTTTACGTTTTGCCATAGTTTATTTTGTTGGCGTTTGGAGCGAATGTGGCGAGACTAATTTCACGCCGACTTTGAAAGAGAGCCAGCGAAAATCAAAGCTGGGTTTACTCGTAAAATATATAGTGGGAACCTATATTTTCAGTCGTTTCTAGAGTGTTATTTTAGTTACTGTGAAATATGACGTTTCGTTTACAAGCAAAATATTTGCTGTATTGTTAACTCGGGTTGTTAGCCTGACGTTACTATCACAAACAGGCTTTATTTTCCCACAAAAAAACTGTCAATATTTTCTGTAATTTTAGATTTACTAAAATAAAACAAATAAAAGGGCTTTATATTATAAGCAACGAATTCGACGGTCTTAAATTTAAGACCAATCATAAGTTTATAACTAGGTAAAAATATATCAGACCAAGATACACCACATTAAAAATTAAAAACATAACACTCTTGCACTGAACTAAACTAGTGTGAACGTAAAATATAACGGGAATACAATTATGTGTCGTAAATTGCGAGCTATGTTTGTTCCTAATAATAGGTCTGACAAAAACGCCGGAGAGCACGGAAATTCTATCTTCCTCGAGTGGAACTACGTAATTAGCTAAGTTTAATGTATTCTACGTTAGTGTGTACCATCGTTTGGCTTGTTTATTGAATGCTCGCTCGCCTAACTGACTCCGGTTATTGTCAATTAAAAGATACGGTTTTTAATTGAGTCAGGTATCTCGTGGCAAAGTAAATCAATTAGTGCCAGGGGTGTAGCCCGTTGCCGGTAAATTGATCCAGTTTGCTTTGCCTTTACTTGTTTATGTCATAACTAGAGTAAAATTGATAAACTTGGTTATTGAATGATACGCTACGCAATTACTCCGCTTATAAATTAGTTTATTACTCTTGAATATATTCTAGTGATTTAAAATAATAACTTACATGATCTGCCTTTTATTGACGAACAAAGTTCGACTTAAGGAAATACCAAAAATCAACAAAAAAAACATTCATGAAATTAATATTACTATTTTTCGATTTTATGAAATAAATAATTAAAAATATATATTTGAGCTTATTGTATGATCAAAATCTGATAGATTGAAAAAATCCTATCCTATGTTGTTAAAAATCGTAAAATCATACCTGATTTTATTAGCTATCGGTAATAAACATACATGTACGTTTGAACATAACATTAATTACAGATGGTACGAGTTATTTAATACACCAATGGAAATAAATTGATAAACATGTACTCAAACGTGCAGCCTCCAAGAAGGTGGATGTTAGCATCACCACCAACATAACCCACGTTTTGGCATTTGTGTTTTAAGACGCACGTCATAAGGGGAAAGACCTTAATGCCGTTTTACGGCAAATTTCCTAACTCCACTCTGCTACTCAGAATTCCTCATGGAAAACCTAATACCACGTTGATGGACCTGGGAACTTATACCGCAAGACTAGAAGGTGGTCTTAAAGAAATAAATTGTATCTAAAATATTCCTTCTTATTTATAGTTAAAATTAGTGTACCAACTAATTAGGAAATGCGACACGTCATTACTTTTTGTCTGCATTTCGTTCCTCTTTTGTTCAAAGGATTTTTGAAACACTATTTCATTCTTACTTAATTTTGAAGGTGCTTTAATCTCCGACCTCGTCTACGAAGGCGAGGAAGCAATTAAGTCTTTTGACACAAGCTTATTAGAGACAGGTAACAAAGAACCCACAGCAGTCAAAGCACATAAAACACTTCAATATTTAACACATTTAACGGGCATCAAACACCTGCCATCAGTTTTGCAACGTTGCGGTCTCTTAATAAATTAATCAGCGTGCATTCGCAACCGAGTGCAATAAATTGTCCAATAATGATTTTCGCCCGCACAGCTTGTCCAAATTTATAATTTCCTCAAAATATTTAAGCTAATTACCGACTGTTAAGTACCACTATGGGAATTATTGGGCATAATTTATTTTCATTCGCAAGTCACGTGTGAAAATTAAACACGTCGACTTGTTACTTGTTACATTAAAATTTGTGATTTCTGTTTAACTCCTATGCAAATGATGTGAATAAATTACCTTACCCAAGTAAGGGATGGTGAAATACATAATTTTCACGGTAATTTGGGTACCTAATGTTCAACAATTTTGTTTAGTTTGTTTAACGGGACGCCTTGAAATATATGCTCGGGAAAAATTCCCAATGGCAGAAAATAATTTAAATATTTTTTGTGTAATGTGGATCTAACTTTAATTCGTATTTAGTTTTTTTCAACTGTTTCGTTGGTTTCGCACTATAGGCGTGATTAGATCCAATGTTATAGGGTCCAAATCAGGAAAAATATTATGTGTGTTTTTTGTGGCAGAATGGAGTTGGGAATGTGCTGGATTAACGGTCCTACAATAAGTGTTGATAACAAATTTCAGAGTCGCATATTACTTACTAATTACTATTATTAATAAAAATCTTTTTAAATCGAACGATAAATTTAATTAAATTTAAAAAGATAACTACCGCTACTGTTAATATGTTATGAGTTCATTGATTAATAAAACACAAACAACATTGTATGAGATTGTACACTAATTAAATTAGAAGCGAAAGTAGTTGGACTTCTGTAACTTGGAATATTATCATTGTTCAGCGGTTTCCAAGCACGATAGTACTTCTGCTTCGCGCAACACATGTTTGTGGCTACCTAAATATTGCATTTGTCTTTGAAATGTTGGCAGAAGTTGGTGATATTAATATGAAGTTTTCTGTGTTACTGCATTTATTTAGAAATATGAAGAATATAGCGACAAAAAGACAGTTTGACGAATGTAATAATCCTATGAAAAATAATTATGAAATGAAAAAATATATAGCAGACATCACATAAACATGTGATTAAAAGACTCCGGTTCTGGTGTTAGTAAATTAAATATATATAAGGACAGAGATAAAAGGATGTGACCGATCCTGACTTATTAAAAAAAATTGATGTCCGATTGTTGCACATAATAGTTGAATAAGACTAAAATGGAAACGTCAGCATGCTAAGCGTGCCAAACATAATATTATTACACTTTCATCATGGTGTTTGACTCGGCTGCTTCTTAGTAATTGGGTTGGGTGTAATATGAAGTTTTTATAAATGTGTAACAACCAATAGCGCACTTCATATTTATTTGACACATCTAATCATATTCAGCGTTTCTGTAAATTTATCAGACGTTGTGTATTTCCTAACAAATGGTACCTAAGCAAACATACTCCTAAAAAAAATATCGGGACGTAACTTAATTTTCTTCATTACTGTTTATAGACGCCTAAGTAAATCAATAAACTAATTACATTAACAAGCAAATTAATTAATAAAACTATACCATATTTCCAGAACCGCTCAACGACCGAATAATTATTGACACCCACATAAACCCGCGGGTGGAGGTAATCAAAAAGTTTCAGGAATACCTGACGTGCTCACCTTTCATGTTCCAACATGACCGACATGTAATAAACGTTTCCTCGAAAGATTGATTAGCTACGTACATTTTTAAAATAATCGAAAGATAACCAAGGCGAAATGCAATCGACGAATACGAGGTGCCATCAAATGCAAGGGTATTGATTGTGTTGAAGTTTGTGGACTATGAGAAAGCCTTTGATTCGATCGAGACGTGGGCGGTGCTAGAGTCTCTCCAGCGGTGCCACATTGACTGTCGGTACATCGAGGTGTTGAAAAGCATATACAGAAACGCCACCATGTCGGTCCGAGTACAAGATCAGAGCACGAAGGCTATTCCACTACAGAGAGGCGTGAGACAGGGAGATGTTATATCTCCGAAACTGTTCACTGCCGCGCTGGAAAACGCCTTCAAGCTCTTGGAGTGGAAAGGATTCGGCATCAACATCAACGGCGAGTATATCACACACCTTCGGTTTGCCGACGATATTGTAGTCATGGCAGAATCGCTGGAGGACCTTAGCACTATGCTCGAAGACCTCAATCGAGTCTCCCAACAGGTGGGTCTTAAAATGAACATGGACAAGACGAAAATCATGTCGAATGTCCATGTTGTGCCCACCCCAATCGCAGTTGGGGGCTCGACTCTCGAAGTTGTAGACGAATATGTCTATTTGGGACAAGTGGTCCGGTTAGGCAGGTCCAACTTCGAGAGAGAGGTCAATCGTCGAATCCAACTCGGTTGGGCAGCGTTCGGAAAGTTAGGAGACGTCTTCTCGTCCAATATACCTCAGTGCCTGAAGACGAAAGTCTTCAATAGTTGTGTGTTACCAGTGATGACATACGGCACTGAGACGTGGCCTCTCACTAAAGGCGTCATGGGACGGCTCAGGGTCACTCAACGAGCTATGGAGAGGGCTATGTTCGGGGTTTCCCTACGTGATCGAATCAGAAATGAGGAGATCCGTAGGAGAACTAAAGTAACCGACATAGCCCAACGGATTAGCTCGTTGAAGTGGCAATGGGCCGGCCACATGGCGCGGAGAACTGATGGCCGATGGGGCCAGAAAGTTCTCCAGTGGAGGCCACGTACGGGAAAGCGCAGCGTGGGACGTCCCCCGACAAGGTGGTCCGACGACCTTGTCAAGGTCGCGGGACGTCGCTGGCTGCAAGCGGCTTCCGACCGATCCCGGTGGAAGTCATTGGGGGAGGCCTATGTCCAGCAGTGGACCACGATTGGCTGACATGATGATGATGATGATGATGATGAATTTTTTAGCATATTTTCGTAATGAATTTCGCGTGTTGGGATTAATTGCTATAAAAAATAGGCTAGCGCAATTACATCTACTGATGAGAGGATTATTTGACTACTTGAAGCGTACGACACCGTTTATCAGTTTGATAAGCATTTTTATGTTATTTACTATTTCTTTCGTTAAAGACATAAATCTGAAAAGTAATTAATCAAAAATATAATCAGAACTTTTTAAATTGTCATTATTTTACATCGTATTTATGTTCATAACGATGCAAACTGTAGCAGCAAATAAAAAAAACTGACCAATTTCCTTAGCCTCAGAGCTTATTATATTCAATATAATCTGAAATTGTAACATCTAAAAATGTGTGGTAGTTACAAGCTATTTATAATAAAAATCGGATTCGTTCGCATAAATAAGACTTCCCATATATCGCGCAGCCATTTCCTTCAGCTAATTGTCTATTATCAGCAACACTTGAGTGGGCCTCTTTGGGAAACCGAGTGCCTTTGT
The DNA here is from genome assembly GCA_030295005.1 of Cephonodes hylas. Taxonomy (NCBI): domain Eukaryota; kingdom Metazoa; phylum Arthropoda; class Insecta; order Lepidoptera; family Sphingidae; genus Cephonodes; species Cephonodes hylas. The sequence goes on along the minus strand of AP025372.1, from coordinate 7,431,339 downwards.
CTTAATGCAGGCCTATCAGCGTAAACAATAGCATGTGAGTACGGGAAGTGATAATGCCTTTACTGTTTTGTACAAAATCATATATTACATGAGTATAGAAGGGTTAGAAATCCGTGAATGCCCTGTGTAATTTGGCTACTGATATAACCAAATTGTATTAGTCAATAATGAAATGCTACGTTGAATTTTGGTCTTAAAGTGTAAGATTAAAAAACAAATTGCAGTTACTCTTCTAATTTTAAATCTTTTGAATTACGGCTATCAGTAACTGCAAAAGGTTTTTACCTTTTCTTTTCTTACATTTCAACTAGCCTATTTTGTTGTAACGGGTATTTTGTTGTTATTGCTATTTTTATCATTGTTGTCCAAATTCCATACATTAGATAAGCCACTAAACCAAGTTTCCGTCAATAAAATACGTCATCGCCGATCCGTCTTCTCGCACAGCATTCGTAATATTATCTACAGCACCAGAACAAAAGCGCGCTCCAAATAATACGCGAACAGTAAATACGTGGGTGTGGGCGGGCGATAACGATAGCTTGCCCAAACAGCGGCATATTGCTTGCGGATAATCCGCGAGACCTGTCCACTGACGCGTTCCGTGATGCCCATGACAATTATAGACCTGATATGTCATATTAGTCCCTAATACAATGATGTAAACACTTTTTTTCGGTATTAGAAATTTGTAAATATAAAATACATTCTCGTGACACGTGTTTGCCAACCTATGGGTACCTGGTAGGAATTTCCGGAACGGCCAGTGTTGTAAAGATTTTCTATCAAGAAATTCTCAGGAGCAGCACGGTGTCTGGAAATCTGCTCAAGAAACTTAAAGCTCGGGATATAAACCAATCAGCGAAATATGGTTTCAGAAATGCGCTCTCCTATTGTTTCGGGTATAGAGGCGTAAATATTTATGTATGAATTAAAAAATTTCTATACCTAGTTGTGTTTTTTTTTTAAGAAGTTGTTTAGTTGGATTAATAACATTTTCTCTTGAATTCATCATCTGCACGGACTAGACAACCATTGTAGACTTAAGCATAACCCCTTTCTATATAAGAGAACCCTACGGTTAGCACTTATACATATAGGCTTACTACTAAACTTTTTATTGAAATTAAAAAAAATAACTAGGTTTCTTTACGGTATTTCCTGATACTGTTACGTGTTGAATGGCGTGATTAATTTCTTATACAAACTGTACATTCGAAATTGTACATTACGAAAACTCGTAGCCCTTAAAAAAAGCCATAAAACCCTACTACTTAGTTTTCATTCGAAATTAAATTAAATCCAACAGAATCCTGTATCGAAATTTACGTCAATTCTTTATCCAGATTTGCTACTATTTTCCCTCCGGCGTGTATGCGCTCACATAGAGAAGCGTTCGCTCTTTCATTCCGGATGTTCAGGCATCGGGAGTGATCTATTTGTTTGGCCCAAGACGCAGGCAATTGGAAAATGGTGTGTAGTCACGAACGCTCTCGACGTTTGACTGATGATATGCGTCGCGAATTTTATGCTGGATTTAAAATCGCGAAGCGGCAATCATTGCAGTTAAATGGAAAATGTCCCGTAAAGTGTTTTGCTGAAATACAGTAAGTATTCTTTTTGGTTGTCAGGATTTTTTTGAATGTATGGAAAGATACAAAATACGTCAAATGAGAAAATGATTCCAACGCTTTCTCAATATTTCTTCTATGATAATATTTGTGTGCTTAATAAAAATAACGATACTTCATACGAGGAAACTCGATCCTTTTTTGGCATACATTATTTTTCTGCAAGGAATAACACTCAATATAAACAACTTCGGAACGTAGAAGTATTTAGCATAATTTTAAGCTTATTGAGATGGTTAATTTAGTTAAGAATCTTGTTTATTGCTAATTTAAACATTGGATTCTAGCAAACGTTGTAGCTACTGACAACGTAACTAGAACAAATTCAACGTTACTGTGTCATGTTAAGACAATGAAAACAAGCAGAAAAATCGCCAATTTATTGTCACTTACTTCTATCCCGTCGAAGCTTAATGCTATTAAAAGTAGGAAAGAGTATCTAAATGGCTACGCTCATTGATTTCGGCAGATAAGTCGTTTGGGTTTAGGTGTGCTACACGAAAATTCATTTGGCTCGTATTGACAGAAATGGATTGAATGCTGAACGAGAGCGGTTGCAATATTTGTATCAATTTTGCGGCCGCCTCTTTTTGCTGCAGATTGGTTACATAGCTTGTTTTGTTGCGTATTGTATGTTGATATAAAAGAGTGCAATTTCATATTTCAGTGCAGTAACATCAATACTAGCACGCATACCTGCGTATATTTCTGTCAAAATACTGGAATATCGAAAGTACAATATCACTTTAATTCAGTTTAGGTGAGTAACAAGAAGCGTTGTTAAATTTTCCCCTAACTACCTCAACAGGTTTGATGGCTAAAACCAATTTAACGTCATAAAGATGGGTCGTTCGTACAAGCGGATCATTTTCTGCTCCATCATTCTACAGCATCAAAGGAGCACTCAAATTAAGCTCACTGGGAGAGTGAGTGGCTACTTCGACACGAACTTTTAATATTTTTATTAATTCTCGTAATAAATTAAATATTTAAAGAAATACTATTAAAATTTAAACTAAAAGTGGAGAGTGCTTGCGAATTAAATTGCTTTGAAATCAGAATTAGGTCTCGAAAGAAATGAAATTTAAAATCCTCCTATCACCATACGTAAGTATTTCTTCTATTTAATCCAGGCAATTACTTATAAACTTATAGCTGCCTTGTATATAAATCCATCCTCAAGTTTTTACGCAATTGAATAACAAACACCCTACCATATAATCTCCCGCTTCATATCAATAAAATACTAAACGGGTGAGAAAGGAAATACAGACACATACAAGAATACGTTCAGACAATAAAGACATTATCTGTGTATAAAAATAAGTGTACACCATTTGTAATAGCTGCCTGAGGGCAACTCAGGGAAAGGAAAAAAACAAATTTTGTTCGGCCCAAGAGTGATGGACAAATTTCCTGGTAAACGGCTTCTTCCGCGCAGGGACTATTTGTCTGAATTTGAATCGCATTTGTTTCCAGCGAAATTTGTCTCCTAAGCCTCGGGGGTGTATCCTGGGACGCCTGCGGTACTCTGTCTCTTTTAATTGAATAAAGACCTCTTTATGCTTTTCTTATTGCTTAATTATCTAGCCGTGTGTTTTATTCTGATTCGAAATTGTGTTTTTTACGGCCGTCTTTTGTTTTCATCGTCCCATTTCGACGTACGTTTAATTGTTTATTTCTTATTGTACTCTAGTCTTCGCTGAATCGAGAATGAGTTACGTAACTGCTCAAATGCGTGTTTGTTTTTAGCACAGAGTCGAATCGTAAGCTCAAGAAGTTACGAGTAGCTTCGCCTGAGAGCTGTCGTTACACTGGGTAGTAAGTAGACAATATTTTAAAAATAAATAAGTCAAATGTTATAATAATAGCAAATGCTGTTTAAAGTAGCATTTGAGAAAACAAATAATATAATAAACAAATGTAAAAGGGTTTAACGTTTTAAAAAGTTGTAATGTCAAAGAAAAATTTAATAGTAGAATTCTGAAAAGTAGTAAAGCATTTTAACACGTTAAAGATACATATTCAGCTTCAGTAATGTATAATTTTCTCGTTGGTATTAGTACTCGTACAAATTAGTAAAAGAATTCCTTTAACATTATCTTAACGACGTGCTGATACCGTAATGGTTCATATAAATTGCTTATTATCGGACAAAGTGGTCATTAACCAAAGATAGGATATTCGCCTATAATGATACTTTATAAATCCTTTCTTCGTGTCGTATGATAGCCGTATCTTTCAGAAAAATCACCGTCCTTTGTTTCAAGTAATAACTACTTAAAAAGTTATTATAAATTAACGGTGTTCGGAACAGCTATTAAAATATTCTCTACCGCTAACCAATAAGTTCTCTTCAATTAAAGTCAACTCCGAAACAACTTCACTATACCGTAAATAAATTTGCTCAGGGAGTAACACTACTCAACGTTGTTGAGTTTGAAATAAATCATATGCAGGGAATTATAGTAATAAAATGTTAGTAAAATATTAACTAAGTGTAAATTGGTTACAAAATTAGTTCGTAAAGTTTATATAAACATTTATTCGTTGCATAAATTGCAGTACTTCTAAACATTTGGGAATATCGACAAGCATTTGTTGGTATGAAATACTTAGTCATAAATTGGCTGTATTATCTGCTTGACCTAAGCCAGTGCGCATCAACGAGGGAAGGTGTAGTTAAGGAGCTTTCCTCTTTTAAAAACTTATTCAAGTCAACAAGCTGTTGATATGGGCAAGGTATTTGTATTATGACCTCATGATGACGTTGGTTTTGTTGGGTAAATGTGCAGTTGTCTGTCATGACGTCCTGGATTCGATTCCCGGGCCGAGCAATGTATTTTGCGTAGGAAATTTTGAGTAGTAGCGCAGAGTCTTGTATATATTCCAGCAAATGGCAACTAAGTGTAGAATAAAATCAGCCGGTGAAATGTAAATGTGGAATACTTTGTGTACCTTTTTTGGGATCAGGCATGAATGAATTTGCATGAAAATTTCCTAACAGGTGATTCGTTTTATACCTTTATAGAAAATAGCTATTTTTTTAGTATAGAATCCGATACGTCAAGAAAATGTCATAAAATAAACAGTTTTATTGAGTCAAAAAACGATTTTGTCAACTGAACCACCCCATTATGTATGGAATAGTAAGTCTTTTAAATAAGGAAGTGATTTCAAGAATTATTATTCTCATTCCGCAATAGGGAACTTTTAACAAGAAAACTTTTCAATGTACTTCGGCAACAATGTTCTTGTGGAGTTACTGTGGGTACCAGCGAATAAATTTTGATCACTCTATTCAATCGATCAGGATACACGTTTTATGTGCCTAATACTTGGAATAAACAATACTTTTTACGAATTAAGACATTTATAAAATTAGTTACTTTGAATGATTTGGCTAGTTTCCATCTTAAGAAGAAAAATGAATATCCTACAAACATGCTACAACCTAAACATTTTTATACAAGAATTATTTTTAAACAATGTAAAATCATTTTAATAACTTCATTCAACCAGAGTTAATTGTAATAAAGTTCTCGTCTGCGGGGCCACAGTTTTATGATAACTTTCTACTCGGCACTAACTAAAAAGTTTGGCTTCTCGACTGTCGTTGCCGTTTTTGAATTGCGTTGTACTCGCCATCGGGCACTGTAAAGTCTTCGTAGATATATATTAAAAGTAACTTACATTGCAGCTAAGAGTTTAGGTGATACAAACCGCGACACGATTAAAAGCATACTATAAGGAATGATATGAAAGAATGCCTTGTGGTTATGAGACGGCGTAAAGAATTATGCCATAAAAACGGTAATAATCTCTATGATAGAGATATTCTACATTTTTGTAGGGGGCCTTCTAATATATCACTTTTTTATTCATGTTTTATTACGTCACGTTTTTTTACGGAACATTTGCTCTCAATAAATTACAAATTATATATTTTTCTATAATAATCAGTACATTAGTGTATTATATTAAAATTATTTTTAACCAATTTTATGAGTAAAACGTTAACTAAAAACTGAAAAAAGATTTTAGAAATTGACTGTGAATCTTTTATAGTCGGCGGCTGTTAACTCTATCTTCAAACAGCAGTGCTTCGTTATCTAACAGCAAGTTCGAAGACGCGTGACTGAAAATGTGATACAATTAGACATTCCGAACTCATTGCTGCATGCAGCAAAGGTGCAAACTTACACAATATAACTTAGTTGTGGCTTCCTTCGTTTGTTTAGATCGGTTCCTTTGTTTTCAGTACAAGAATTTCAAATGTAAATTGTAAAGTTGGCCTGAACGTGCGTTCGTACGTGCTCTAAGAACTATTATAATGAGTTATTGTACTTAGTGGGCAATTTGTATCTTCGTTGTCTCGTTACCCGCGGTACAAATTCAATTTAACGTTTAACTTGTTCCCCCTAGTTTGTGCAATGAATAAATCTTGTTATTGTAAATTGCTGTGAATTTTATGGATGCATATTACTTTATTAATAATTTAATTGAAAATAACCATGATGTGTTATAAAGGCAACTTAATTTTATCATAGAAATATGATTTGTGAGTCTAGATACGTTTTTTTTCGTTTACTATTGATTGATAGCTTCCACTGTAAATCATGTAAATTTCCATTGCAAAAAAATCTATCGTTTGATTAAAAATAATAAACAACATATTATACGCTAATGAAAGACAAAGGCCATACAGTTTGCATTCTATAATAGGGCAAGGGAAAGGGTTATTTGCTATGTCTCTTATTTAAAACAACACTATGTTCCTGAACATTGGCTCGCTCTGGGAGTCGCGACAACCCAGCTTCTCATCAGACAACAGATCAAAGCAAACGCGAATGATCTTGTTAGAATGCGTTTGTAACTCAAAGCTTAGTAACTGTCATGTTTTGGAAGCGGGTCGTCTTTGTTTAGTTATAGTGGAAAATGATCTAGTTGATTTTTTATAATGATGCCATTTCCCGCTAGATGTCATTATATTAAATATGTAACAATTGAAAAATAAATCACTATTGCCCCTCATAAATATACATTACAAGTGCTGCTATAAAGATATTTCTAATAGTTTAAATGTTTTGAAAATTTAAAAGAAGAACTGTATGACAATAAATTAAAATAAAATTGAAATTTGATATTTTAAAATTTATTTTTAACTATCATTACTTATTCAATATATAAAAAAACAAAAAATTGAAATTTGAAATTTCATATCCACTAGTCCAAGGACAATTCTTAATCCTAGAAGCCTACTTTTTAAACGACGGTAGGTAATCGCTAACTTCAGATAACTCTTACAACGGTAGATATCTGTTAGCGTATAGATTTCTAAACCTCAAATCGTAGTCGACATAATCGTGTCTAATGGCGGGAGACACATTACTAGTCAATTCTTTCCTTACGTAGAATAAGGCGCACTTTATAATAGCAGAGTCGACATACGAGAATAATCATATAGCATTCATGCTGAGGTGAGCTGATTTGCAACAAAGTGAAATTAGAATAGTTTATTAAATCCATAAACCTTTAAGAATTCTCCTTCAACAAATCTAAATTTTACCACCTAATTCCGAAAGCAATTTCTACTAGATAAGGGCAAGAATCTCTAGTGTTGCTTTTTCCACATCTATGCGGATTGGATCTCTTTCTCGAGAAATGGTAGGAAGAAGAAACGTAATCAGCTTTCCACTTGCAAACTTAAATGCTATCAACAGAAAAGTAATAGTTTGAATATTATATTCTCTTGGTATCATAATAGGTTCCAAATCAAGATGGAGGTCCTTGGCTAGATAAAACTACTACTGGTTACGTCTTCTTTCATATATTTTAATCTTCCTTTATTCGGTAGTTTTAACAGTTTGATTTAAAAGCTGTCGTGTGTTTTTTTCCCGTTTCTAATCGGATTCGGCTCTTCTTATTCTTTCCTAGAATCGTTATTTCCGGGTCGGTCCTGATGATCGACATCCATGTAGATCTGGGTCTGCCACGGCCTCTTTGTCCCGATTGTAGTTGTAGGAGTTTTTTGGTCGTGCGTTCGTCAGGTTGGCACATCTTGTGAACCCCCCACCTCAAGCTCATCACTTTGAGCTTCTTTGGTATTGTTTTCACTTTGAAGCCGCCTCTGATGAAAACAAAATTAAATACGAACATGAATGTGTAATGCAAAGATAATTACCATGAATATCGTGATATTCTTACTCGTGAGTTACATCGTTACTATTATTTATATCAAGCACCAGCTACATCAACATAATAATCATCTACATTGAGCTTAAATTCGCAGATAGAAACGCTTTGTATCAAAAATACCCAAGATATTGATAAAATGATTTCGTGTACCGTCAAAAGGCAAGACTGTTCGCCGCAAGATGTCGGATTGCTTGCAGCCGCCGGGAAATGACTAGGAAATTGCCCCATTATGCTTGCAAATCGTGAGCTGCATTCGGATTACTTCTTTGCTTGTAATTTTGCTATGGAGCGAACAGAGAGAATGGCTTGAAAGCATCTACGCACTGAATTGACGCGACTTACGGGACATAATGGTGGGATGAAACCTTAAATGCGGTTAGAGGAGGTGCTCAAAGCAAATTTAGATTCACTACACGAAATTTGTATTCAAATATTTTATAGCAGAACTTGTGAACATTTTTGAGCGTTGAAGTAATAAAGTGAATAACAATCTCGCGTTTCTCTATTGTAGGGGGATAGAGCAGCCGTGTGTTGTAAATTTCAAGCCCTTTCAGAGCTGTTAGGTTTATGTAGTTATACTTTTATGGACGAGATGTTACTGTGTATAGTGCCTACTTCAAGCACGAAATACGTACGAGCAACGTAATTGCTTTAATAAAATTGTAGGCGTCGTAATTTTGTAAAACTGGTTTGCATATTTTATTTGTTTCAAACGAATTTGAGCCACGCTGTAAATTAACCCTCAACCGAAATATTTACTTTTCATTCGCATAATTTGTTTTTTTTAAACTAGCCAAAAATTGTCTAGGTAATTGTTCAACGGAACACTAAACTGTTGAAGAGTTGGGTAACAACTAAAACAAACCTATTAGAGGAAACAAAACTAAATATAAAAGCGATGTAATATCTCTCAGTAGCCAATAATACAGTGGGTATTGAGTACCACGCATGAACAAAGCGGGGGAGTAAACCGACATCGCCCGCACAAGGGGGGTTAAGTGTGCTCCAGTACTAATCGCCTTCGAGGGCCTCTTTAGAAGACTCCGAGGGTTCTTTCGACGGATCTCTATTGCCAGAGAAACACGTCCCGATCGCAGATAATGAATTTCCCTTAATTAGATTAATGTATTAATTGTTACAACTCGTTGACTAAATGTTAAAGTCGTAAGCACAGGCTGTAGAGCTCGAGTATGATCGTGCGAAGGGTAATCTACCGTGAGAGTTCCATAAATTGTAATTGGCTACATTCCTGAAATGGTTACTTCGGGCACATTGCCAGTAAAATCATGAACCAAATATTACCATGACATCCATAATAAATACTTGGCACTGATTCACATAAGTGAAATAAATGGAGATAGAAGCGAATCTAGTGACGTGCTAGAGCCATGCTGAAGCCAATTTTCACAACACCGAATTTTCTTTATCTTTTTTGGCGCCGGAAGAACTAGATTGGTGTGTCTACGAGAATCTGTGCTGTATTTTATATTTGTATTTTAAACGTTGATAAGATTTCTATATACGATATTATATACTCGTATTTTAATACGATACAAATTCTTAAAAGGTGGAAATTTCGTTTGTATAATTAGGGTTAAGAGTAGGAATGAAATGAGAGAGAAAGAGATAAAAAAATGTGGGCTTAAAAAAATCGAAGAAGACAGTACCTCACGATGAATTTTCAAGATTTTTTATCCAAGTTTCGAGCCTTAGGTAAACGTTTTTTTTTACGGAGGAAATCACAGATAACAGTGAAGAATACAAAAAAAAAAAGTTTGCCACTTAATAACAGCTTTATTTATTTTTGGTTTGTATAATAAATTGTAATAAGCGCTTCTGAATTGAGGCGAACTTAACTTTATACGATGAAAAACCTCTGGTCTCAAAGAATTTTTTTAAGTCACATTATGCAAATAAATGTATATTGATACGCTTTTCAGCTTCATATAATAAGGTGAAATATCCTTTGAAGAATTCCTTTGACGTGATATTCATGTGTAAAATGGAATAAATTAATGCCGTACTATGTTTTTTCGGCTTTTGACGTTAAGTTTCTTAGTATTCATTTGAAAAGATCAAAAGAGCTGACATTTATCGTAAGGCTTTTGTAGTTAGTGGGCCCCGATATTACGCAGTATTTATCACATAGGTACGGTTCTTTAAATTATGCTCTTTTGTTTCTTATATTTTATAATGTAGAATGTTTTTTTTTCGAATGGAATTACTTTCTGACGTTATTACCGGCACAATATTTTATTTGGTACATGACGCATAGTTGTAACAAGGCTGCCAAGTTGATTATTTTAATCATTAGAACGATATTAAAATTTCAACTAATTTGACTTGTATTCGTTTTAACCTTAGTTCAACAAATGCACTGTCAATACAAAAATAAAAAAAAAACATATTTTATCCACGAGAAGTTTGAAAAATGGAAAGACTGAAAACAAGACAAGCATGGGTTGTACTTAACTATTGATACTATATTTTTAATTTGAATATATATTATCCGATTTATATTAATAGCTCGTTTAAAAATGATAAGTACTCGCATCCTCGCAAGGGTCACTGTGAAGAGAAACCAACTTCGTGACGTGAATATTTTAGCATGCCACCCTCAATGGTTAAATTTAATTTATCCTATACAAACACCGACGTACTTGATTCATAAACATTCTTTATCTACGCATTACTGGATTTAATTTAAAGACTTAGGAGGGTTTTATACGCATGTGACACAGTATAGCATGTAAACAGAGAAGATACAATCGGAGCAATCAATCACTCTGTTCCACTGTATGCAAATCGCTTTTAAAGTAGTCCGAGGGGAATTGCTTTGAAATATCAAAATGAGTAAAAGAATTTGACGTCATTTAAATAAATTTGCCTTTGTTTTAAACTGCAACCAGTTTACTCATTTGTGCTTCAAATACTACACGTGTATACGGCGGAGAATAACAAAAACAATTACGCTTAATTTTAATTATAACAGGTAAGGACACAATATTAACGCGACGTAACGCGCCCAACATCGTCTTTACGCCACAAATGATATCTGCGTGTACCACAGGCGGCATACAAAATGTCATTCCGCCACCCGCTGTAAATTTGCTAAGGCTTAATGAAACCAAGAAACGCAGTGTCGAACGCTCCAGATTTGATTAGTACGGCACGCGGAGCACGTACCATTTATGTTCATTTGATTAAATGAATGTTTGACTTGGAATAGTTTGCTCAACAAAGCTTGGCATCTGACAATGTCAAAGGCATTATTAAGCTATGTTAAGAATTTTAATGCCGCGGCTGCGTACTTTGTGCGTGATATGACAGTTATGTACGTAATTAATTCGGGTATTATGTAATTATATGGGCTTTAGCATGCACAGTAATGCGGGTTACGTAATTGCCCATGAATTTCAAACCAATTCGGCGGCCATAAATTGGCGGAGTCTTGAAAAATGTATGTGGAACTTTTAAATTGAATTCAGCATTTCACGGTTGCCTTAGGATGCCGACCTATAAAGAATTCCATCTGCATCTGTGGGATATTTGAAATGGCCTCGGAAGGTTTGTAAACTGCGCTCACAGACGGTTTGTACTATACAAGTGGTGCGTTATCGGCCCACAGCGCCCCCGGTCGCGATTCCCACTGACAGTTATATAAAATACGGGCGTCATCAAAAATGCAACGGAACAGACTGCATGAATTATGGTTACAACGCATGAATGAAAAATAAATACGCACGCCATTCGACAGCATTGGCATTTCGCCCGCGTTTATGTCAATTTGCTTTAATTTAAAATAATACTGTTAACTAATAATGCAATGTGTTAAAATATTTTTGTCCCGTAATCACCGCGTTGCTTTCATGCGGTTAAATACAGACGTCCACAAAGGAGGTTTGTCGCAAATTATATTAAGTATTTAAATAAACGTAAAAAAAAACAAAACATTTGAATTTGGAACATGACATGTCGCTCCTTGAATACAAAAGGGACACAAATCGAAATCCATAAATTTTACAGGACAGCCAAAACAAATTTTTGAAACTGTTTTTTTACAATATTTCATATATTTATTAATTAAATATAAGATGTTAATATATCATTAGATGCGTATTTCTTAGCTCTATCTACCTACAATATAAACTTTGTATTAGCTGTTACCTATTAAGAAAAAAAGCATAAAAGTCCCTTTTGCATTCAAAATTTGAACCAATATTGTAAAAAATATGTCAAAAATTAAAAACAGTTTTACAAATAAAAATGGTTTATTGTACCTTTTTGGTAAAAAAATCGTTTGAAAAACTTTAATATTATCACTAAGTAAAAACATAAGTGAATGGAGACCAGGAAAACATTGTATTAAAAAATCTAAACTAAAAAATCTAACTTATTATTAAGTAATATAATTGAAATCAACTTTGTCATCATTATCATCATCATCATTAGCCAATATTGGTCCACAGCTGGACCTATGGCCTCCCTCAATGACCTCCTGTTTAGTTCTTCTACGGATCTCCTCATTTCTGAGGCTATCTCGTAGGGAAACCCCGAGCATAGCCCTCTCGTTGAGTGACTCTGAGCCGTCCAATATCGCCTTTAGTGAGAGGCCACGTCTCAATGCCGTGTACAACTATTGAAGACTTTCGTCTGCAGGCACTGAGGTATTTCGGAAGAGAAGACGTCTCGCAACTTCCCGAACGCTGCCCAACCGAATTGGATTCGACGATTGACCTCTCTCTCGAAGTTGGACCTGCCTAACCGGACCACTTGTCCCAAATAGACATATTGGTCTACAACTTCGAGAGTCGAGCCCCCAACTGCGATTAGGGTGGGCACAACATGGACATTCGACATGATTTTCGTCTTGTCAATGTTCATTTTAAGACCCACCTGTTGGGAGACTCGACTGAGGTCTTCGAGCATAGTGCTAAGGTCCTCCAGCAAATCTGCCATGACAACAATATCGTCGGCAAACCGAAAGTGTGTGATATACTCGCCGTTGATGTTGATGCCGAATCCTTTCCACTCCAAGAGCTTGAAGGCGTTTTCCAGCGCGGCAGTGAACAGTTTCGGAGATATAACATCTCCCTGTGTCACGCCTCTCTGTAGTGGAATAGTCTTCGTGCTCTGATCTGGTACTCGGACCGACATGGTGGCGTTGTTGTATATGCTTTTCAACACCTCAATATACCGACAGTCAATGTGGCACCGCTGGAGGGACTCTAGCACCGCCCAAGTCTCGATCGAATCAAAGGCTTTCTCATATTCCACAAACGCTAAACAAAGCGGTAAGTTATATTTCTCGGTTTTTTGTATAACTTGCCGAAGCGTATGGATGTGGTCTATGGTGCTAAAGCCTTTTCGGAAACCGGCTTGTTCGGTCAATCAACTTTGTACGTAACTATTATTCAGTACAATTTAACATCAATCAATGGGTAACGTGACGGGAAGACTGAGTGCAGCTGAAGTATTAAAGAAAGTTTTATTTTGCACATTCTTATTGTGACCAGGTAATGCTTGAACTTTTTCCGATTATTGAACGGAGGTTGCCATATTCAACATTTTTCGTGCTATATTCATTTTGTCAATCTGTAAAAAAAAACCTCTTTAACGTTTTATAACTAAAAAACATACCAACTACCCACAACAAATACCCACAATTCTATACATAATATATTATACAGTACATACACACAATCAAATACATAACAATCCTTAATATGACATTTTCAATACTAATTTGCCAGGAATAACACCTTAATTATATTTAACAAATTTAAGCTATCGCCTCATATTTAACATTCAAATTCACTGAAAATATGGGGCAATACATCTTAATCACATATTTTTTTACACTCACAAATAAACACTCACTGATATTATTTAAAAAACTTTAAAACAGTGACGAAAGCTACAGGGACAGGGATTCAATTTAGTTTTTATTATTAATTTATAAACAAATAAATACATTTGTATGATTTTATGTTTAAAGTCACTAAATTAATAAAAATAGAACAAAATTAACATCAAAATAGTAATTTTATTTTTAAAATTGTAACGGAAACTAAAATTGTTATCATGCAAAACGGCCATATTTCTTGCTTTCCCATTCTAGCACGCTAAAACTAATTATTTATTCCACTATAATTTAATGCAAAAAGGACGTATTTCAAAATATGCTACTGTTGTATTATAAAATATAATTATACTTAACTAATATTGGATTACAAGAAGGACGCATTTCAAATATTGCAATTTTGTATTACAAAATATAAAAACAAATAATAATGTTAGAATGCAAAACGGACGTATTCCAAAATATGGCCCTTTTATATTATATATTATGGTTACTAATACTAATGTTAGAATGCAAAACGAACGTTTTCCAAAATATGGCATTTTTGTATTGTGAAACATAATCACACTTACCTGAAAATTTGTATCCAACACAGACTTATTTTGGATTGTGGCACTTTTTCACGCAACCGACGTGCATTTACGTTGAATCTCCGGGCGCAACCCACAAAATGGCAGTTTTGCACTGACATTACCTATCAAAGTGAGCTAATGCAAAAAGGGCGGTAGGTCAGTGCAGCCATAATATAAGCAAAAATGATGGGGGTTTTTTTTTCACTATAAAATATAGTCGGTTCTGATGTCATTTTTGCAATAAAACGATTTTCATTTTTTTTTTAATTGTGGCCCTTTTGTATTCAAGGAGCGATGTCATTAAAATGTCAAATTGAAATTAATTTTTAAAGAAACGCTGGTGAAATTTACTTATCATAACAACAATATTTATAACAGAGTACGCTTTGTCCCAAAATACATTTACTGACGATGTAAAAATAAAATGAAGCATTATTTATGGGCGTTAAATCGACAGAACGTGTTTCGTAACGTAGGGGTGGTGCGGGAGGGCGCGGGCTGCGGGGTCCACAAGAGCACTGACATTTCACTGCACCACGTTATATTTTTACTGACAATAACTGTCTCATTAATGCGTATGCAACCACAATTTATTCAAGCCAACTTACACATGTTTTAAATCAATAGCGTCGAAACCGTGATGGGGGGAATGACTTCGTACTTACACGTGTATGTGTGAGTGCGGTTCCTGCTGATGGTTTACGGAATAAAATACTGATTTTGACTTAAGCGTTACATACATGTGCAAATAACATGCCGTAATAGGGCATCTTTAAAAATTGGTGAGATTTAGTTACTTAGTGTAAATTCTACAGCTGGGCACATGTCTTCGTCTGACAAGAGACGCGTTACTCTACATAGACATATGTTTCTTCATATCTCCAAGAAATTATTTTCAGAGAACTATTAGATATGTATACGTAGGTCTTTTATAGAAATATTCACCAATAAAATATCATGTGATATCTAATTTTCTAGACTTAATATAAAACATACAATAGTGTTTTGTTGACTTTAGAAAAATTGGAAGAAAATAAGAAAAAAGTGACTGTTATATCAGCCTTGTGTTAAAAGGCTTAACGACAACAATATGTAATTCGATAATACCAATGGCATTACTGTTTTCGAGTCTCAACAAAGAACAACATGGCTCCGTCACATAAACCGAAGTTTTACGTAATTAATTTTCTTTATAAATGTGGCAGAATTTATCAACTCGAGCGTTGCAATATTGAAAGCTGAAACAATACGTTTTAAAATAAAAAGTAGCGGCCACGTACTGGCCAGATGATCGATGTGTTTCCAAAGCAACTGTACCACAACTCTCAAGTTTACTTGCCAAAGACACTCAAGTTTCTGATATCTCAAAACTGTAAGCTAAATTCTAAGTACTAATCTAAAACTTCGTGTAAATAAGTACAAGGAAGTTTGGAGGAAACGTCTTGGGGCCCGTCACGTATACCAACCAAACTGTGGCGGACACAAGCCGCATTGCAAGTTTCCAGAAAGTTCTTTGCATGTGGACTCGGTTAAAACGATGTCGGACCTTGTCGAAATATCGTAGTTGTGTAAGTAATGGGCATTGGAGATCGAACACAGTTTCTGATAGTTGCGGAGTTACGACACAAATAACTTCTGCTGTACATGCATTTACTTGATCCTGTTGTTTACTATGATTTATGTGTGCGATGCTTACTTGTTTATGTGGTAAAAGGCTTTATATCATCCAGCTTTGAAAATATCTATACAAAAATCTGTACGAAAACTTCTCAAATCCGGTATTCGTATCACACTCAGGGCCAGCTGCGGCTTTTGGATAGAATTTGACTGTAGTATATAAGGACTCGGTCTTTCATATAGTAGTAGTTTGACCATCCCAGTGTTGGGCAAATTTTAATTAAACTAACAATTAAAAATTAACAATTAATTAGTTGTTAACTGCAGTGACAGCAATTAACAACTAATTAATTATTAATCATGGTTTTATACGATTAACAATTGATCAATTATTAATTATTTTACGAAAAAAAATTTACAAATTAACAATTAATTTTTTTATCAAGTATTTGGGTCAATCAACTTTTAACTGTCCTGTCAGTACTATGTAAATTTGTCCCTCAGTAGGTTAGTACAATGAAACATTAATTTTTCCAAAAAAATTATATATGGCAATCCATTACAATTAAACATAATTATTAATTACAATATCTACTATGATGCTAGTAAATAGATTTTGTTTGCTTTAAAACCTTAACGACCTTTTTGCATGTTTATTTTAGTCCCTATTATATTTTATTATTCTGACTTCCACCGGACAACGGTAAAAAAGTTCCAAAATCCAAACATTTATGGCGTGACTACGGCTTGGAACTCAAGTCGATTTATTTCGTGACAACATTCATCCAGCCCCGATTTTGATTTCATCTTTTCCGCGGCGCCAGTCGACCGAGTGTATTTTGAAAAAGAGCGTGGCTTTATTGTGTGTCCACTGGACAACCAGCACAAAAACTTTTGTATTTTATATATTGTAGTAAATTAAAGTGGAATATATTCAATTTAATGTATATTTTTTACTGTGCGTAAGACCTAATTCAAAATATTATTATTTATTACCAGGGAGCGGAAAGACTAATAAATATCACCACCAGTCCCTTGGACATCCAAGATCGTTGTCTGAATTATTTAATATTTTCTCTTCTAATACTGATAATTATTTTCAAATAGTTGTTTTTTTATTACATAAAAGAAGAAATACAGGCGATTTTCATCATAGAGTCCCTTTTGGACACCCGAGTATTTCCTATGAACAAACGTCTATGTCCACTGGACAACCACTTTTTTCTTATCTCCTAAAGACACCTTATCGTCATTTTTACTTTAAAAGAACAGTAAGGTTTTTCAAATATGATTCTAATATTTAAAAGTAAATTAACAATTTGACTGAATTTTTAAATGTCCAAGGGACTATCTTAACTACAGTCATGTGAATTTTTGAGTAAAATTTACCATAAATTGTTCTGCTCTATTTGAATTCCTTAAATATAAATAATTATCAACAACAAATACGTATAAAATATACAAATTTAAGAAAAAAAATTTGATGTATAAAATCTATCATTGATGGTACATTTAAAAGTTGATTGACCCATTTTTACTAATACTTGAATATGTCAAGGGTTTATGTATGCGGTTGTAGAACCGGACCACCCTTTTGAACAAAATTTGCAAAAAAGTTAAGTGTTAGTTTTAATTATTTCATCAATCAATTAAAAAAAATAATTGTAACACACAATTAAATTTTCAATTGCAATTGATTCAATTGCAATTAATTTAATTGCAGTTAATTTTTTAGTCAATTGATTAGTTTAATTAAAAGGTTATTGATTAATGCCCAACACTGGACCATCCCCTGATGACTCGATGAACACTTCAACTAATATTTATTTAAAATTCCAAATAAATTAAAAATAAACAAATTTTCCGTAATATATATTGTGTAGTTAAGTAATTTTAAATTGAATCAAATGAATAGAAAACTCTATAAAAACGATTTAAGGAGCTATAATAATTTCTTTTTTCCGATTTTTCAACGTCAAAGCTATATTTAGACCTAACTATTTATAACTAATACGGTTACGCACAGACATAGTCTGGTCTATAAATTGTAATGTCACGTTTAAAAATCGCTGTACAAAACACAGGGTGAATGCAATAATTAAATAACTAATAATTACTGTGTGTAACGCTGTTATTTACATAAGTGTTGCGTAGGTACCGCTTTGAAATTAATTAAATGTGCCCCAAGCAGACGTTTGCGTCGTGAAAACGTGTCTCTTGAAGGGCTATCACACTTAATCTCCGTGAGAGGATGGATGGAGGTCCTATCTAAGTTAGTTGAGTAATCTCCACTAGAGAGCACGCCGTGTTTACCGCTTGAAAAAATCTACAAGCATTTGATACAAGAAAACCAGCTCTAGTTTTATGAACTAAACGTTAGAACCCTGAATATACGGAAAGCGTTGAAGCAAAAAAAAATTTCGCAGCAAAATGCAAACTATAAATGCATACAAATTAATGATGCAGAAATTTTAACTCGCGAGATGTTATGCACAAAAGCAAGCGCATCAGTGATAATTATTTCGCTATACGATAACAATGCGTTTTAAGTTTTATTCAAATTCCTAGAATTCAGAAAACCTGGCATGGTTTTTGTTGGGAATGAAGCAATTGGAATGCTGAAATAGGATATGTCAGTGGACAATACGGGGCGAGATGGCCGTGTCGCCGGTAGCAAGGTGGTGTGGACAAGTTAGCGGTCAGTGGACATGTGTGATGTCGCGCCCATTATGGATTCCACTGCCCACTGTGTCCATCCACGCTTGTCACCGCTTGTCTCGAACACGCGACACGGTACAAATCACCTATACCTTCGTTAACATATCCCTTAATTACCTACTATTCACGCAAGAAATGAGAATATTGCCTATTTGAGTCACAAATTTAAATGGTATTTTGATTGTTAATTTCAAGTTAAAGCACATTGCTGTTTTAATGTTAAAGAAGAAAACCTAAAAATGAATCAGATACACTCTTCAATTTTATAGTCCTTAAACAGTTTCTTTGTTAAATTGAACAATCTAATTTCAAGTTAACGCGCATTGCTTTTTTAATATCTAAGAAGATAAACTAATAATGGATCAGTTACACTTTTCAATTTTATGCTCCTTGAACATTTAGTTTCTTTGTTAAATTAAACTAAACAGACTTACAAATTCTACGCGAATACCACATACTATCAAAAAATCAACCTACTCACCGAACGCAGTTGCATAATACTCGCTGATCTTAATCCTGTTGAGTAAACCGTCAACAAAACACGGGTCCAAAGACGTTATAAATAATAGAAACGAAGAGAATACTCGTGGGCTGACGCAGTACTGGGCACCTGAGACGCAGCCATTAATCCGTGCCCCATCGTACCTAACTGAATCCTTTCAAACTTTATTCATTGTTTCAGTTTCAGTGCACTGTCTGATCTGAACGCCGGCCGTCTGTTTACTTAGATTGGATTTGTCTTTCATAGACTATCTAATTCCTGCGCATCTTTGTTGGATTGAATTATTGTGTAACGGCATCGGACTTTAAATAAAGTTGGTAGTTTTTAAGTGCTTTATTTTGGAGCTAGAGTTCAATATCGCGCTTTTTAACAGTCAAAATCTATTATAAGCCAGGTATTTTTTTATTTATCAGTATTACACTAACGATCTTATTCAACGAGGCTTTTTTTCCACACAACTGATTTCGACTTTCCAAATTTGATGATACAGCATTTTTATGGTACATCTAATAATAAATGACCATATTTCAGTTGAGAAATTTCCAACTGTGATTTTTATTATTTTACCTTGTAGTATTTGATTGGAGAGTCTAGATTTACTGAGACTTAGTTTAAGTGTTTCTCAAAATCTCCGCTTTCAATTTAATAAACAATTTATTATTCGTTGTAACAGAAATCGTTCAAAATCTCATAGAAACAGTCTAAAGAGCAATATAACTTATTTCGTAGAAATGAATCATCAATAATTTTATATGTCCGAATTTTCTATACCTACCTATTTTTTTATCGATAAAAAAAACGATTATAGTAATATGTTAGTCAGTTCTAAATGACGCTTATAAAATTTGTGTACTTTTAGAACAGTATTTTAAAAGTTGAAGTTACATTTTATAAACGCTTATACAAAACGCAAAAGGATTCGAGGTTGACTGCACATTCTTACTGATGGACCGTTTGTCTTCGCCGTGGTTCTAGCTCTTTAAACTTGTATTCCATTAGAAACATATAATATTACAATATAATTCCAAACTTAAATTTGTATCATTTCAGGTACTATACAGGGTGTATTTAGACCGTGATCGAAAACTGAGGCAGGTAATAGCGAGGGTGATCACAAACCCAGTGGCGATATTAAAAATCCCGACAAAAAATAAAAATTTTGACGTTTTCCATACAACCATCGGTGTTAAAAGTATGTGGTTTGTATGGAAAACCTCAAAAAATTTATTTATTGTCGGGATTTTCTTTAATGCCAGGGGGTTTGTAATCACTATCGCTATTACCTGCCTCAGTTTTCGGTCACGGACTAAATACACCCTGTATAGTATTAATTTTTATTACACACAATTACTTATTACGAAGAGTATCTTTGTAATAAATTTACTGTATATTTTTAAATCGATTCGGGAAAAAAGCTAGAGGATCAACTCATCAAAATTCCACCGCTGTCGATAAAAATCCATGTTACATGGGGGTCGATGTCTTTATATTTGGATCTCAGGAGCATGGCTGGTCTGTAAAAAATATAGGTTATTGAAAAAAAAGTAACAAATATGTACGTAACGTAAAAAATCCCAAAGAACTTTGCCGGATTATTATTAGGAATTATTGTAAGGAAACTTAATTTTTTTTCATTCACCTTAAAAGTAAGTGATAATTAATTGTGAATACAAACATAATTTGGAAAAATTAAATGTCTGGTATTTGAACCCCCGAGCGCCGAGATTGTAGACCGCGCGCCTATCCCTTAAGGCCTTCCCTACTTCCATAAAACTAAATATATGAAAATTTAAAACCACTATCATAAATTTGATCAAAACAAAACCCACAAGTGCTCCATGCCAGCTTCAAATACAAGTGCCAATTACCCGTAACTAGTTTAAATACTTATTGGACCTAAACAGAGCCAAAATGGTGTCACAAATAATAGCGTGGCTTTCCATCTATGTTGTAAAAGTGAAAAATGAGTATTGCCTGTCACCCAATATATTTATCGTGGTAGTAAGCTGAAAACGTCCAGATTTAGAACGTTCATCTCTAGATTTGTTGCCGAAGAAGCTAAGCGTTACATCGCTGTGTATGCGACATTTAAATTGATTTGGAAGTAGGTGAACTTTAGCGACATGCGAAAGGGATATTAAGTACAGTCTACCGCTTTGTAAATGTTATCTTGCTCTTCCATACGAACGTTGACAAAACGGGGTGTGAATGGATCCCAAGCATCTTTGTTTGAAGACTGTTGCCTTTACAAGACTGTTAGCATATTACCTCCCATTTAAAACGGGTGACAATAACAACATTCACAAAGTCAAGACTTATAAACAATGATAGCAAACTTGGAGTACAAATCGGGATTTTATGAGATGGAATTCAATGCGACGTTTGCAATATAATAACCATACGGACGGTATTTATCCGCTTAATCCCACAATAAAGCTGTACGATTATACACTTTAGAGTCGATTTCACATAAAAAAAAACACTAGACTATTGGAAAGCAATTAATTTTGGAATTGGCCGGCTACGGTGGGTGTAGGGCGCGGTGGCGCGACGCTCCGTGCGGCAACGCCAGCCCCGGACAAATGGCGCACGTCATTTAATCCTGCTGATCTCATGTTTGTGCTCCATGCCATCATATTTAAATTGAATTTTGGAATATGTAGAAATGCAAACAAAAGCAGAATATTACCGCGCGCTCCAGATCGACGGAGCGAGTTTAATACTCATCTTTAAAATTTAATTTCGGACGCCGACGTTTATTATAATGCGTTCGCGTCAATTACGTGTAACCGTGACGGGAATTTTTTGTAGTGCATTGTTGAACGCGAAATGATGGTGTTTTAATGGACCCAAATAGTCTACGGCATGTAATCTTATTCATTATGTTAAGAAAATGAAGAGTCTATAAAGTTATTGCATCGTCATCATCGATTTAAGATAAATACATAACGCCCGTATTCCTCGAAGGGAGGCAGAAGTATTTATTTCTGCACTCATACATTACTTGTTCGGACACATTTCCACACACGATGCTGATATGGAGATTATCCTACGATGTAGCATTAAAACAAAAAAATCAACTGGAAAAAATCCTCAAAGACTTACGAAACGTTCAAATCATAAAATATAATAACCGTATAATTTATTAATTTATATATGGACCGAATAGCTCAGCGCATCATTACATGCAGAATGTCGTCACACTAACGAGCTGCCGGCAAATAACTCTTCCTCATAATGTCGTCGACCTACGGATGCCACACTGCTGGCTTGTTCATACGATCACACCACACTCTCCAGTTACTGACTACATGTATTAAAGTGTTCACGTCATATTAGTCACGGCTTTAAATGATAAAATGTGCGTGGTTCTTTGGTTTAGTTGTGAGCAGCTTGTGATTTTGAATGCGATTATTGAGTAAATTAGTGTTTTTATTTAAAAAACCCTCATTATCACAGTTGATTTATTTTAAATAATAGATTTACGTATACGGTTTCGTTTATGCCTTCATGAACATCTTCGTACTTATAAAAATATCGGATAGAAACTGTAATTTCTTAATACACTCGACATCACTCAATCTTCATCATAAAAAACGTGTATTGTTCATTCTAGGCATAAACTTTAGTTCCTCCATTGATCGAAATAACTGGGGAACGAGAAATTTCCAACACTATCTAACTTCGAATAACCACAAGAGTCGATATTAGCGAAGCATTTCCTAGCCGTCGCTTCCATGCTATAAATATCTAACTTATCAAATGTTCAGTTTTTCGATTGCTTAGAAAATTACGTCGTTAATTTGCAAAGAAAATTTCAGTATGAATGGCGAAAGACAGTCCTCATATATTGTTTTATCCGACCAAAATGTCAAAGGTTACGAAAGTACTCAACATGAGGAAATATTATTGTTGTGATTGTGGGGACATTTTTTGCGTCTACGCGTACATAAGTTTGTATTGTTTTGTTTCAAATAAGCGTATTTAATGCACGTTTACATGATAATTAAATGTCATTAATAAAAATATTAAATACGTTTGTCATTTCAATCATTAATTTTTCAATTAATCTGGCTCTAATTGCAAGAGCAATTTGTTGTAAAAATTGAAAAAAAATACACAGGTATTTTCATTTCTCTCTGTTTAATTTTGAACCTCGTACGTACAAATTCACGGTCGTTACAAACGCAAACTCCTCAAAGTAATCATATTAAATGCTTATGAAAATGAAGTAAATATTTATTAAGATACCATACTGGCGCCGTCTCAACAGGATCGTATTATCACAGAGTCGTGCGGTTTTCCCGTATTCACAGTGAACTCGGTTTCACCGTTATTAATAAAGCTACTTAGATTTAAACTAGTGTATAATTATTAACTTGTATGAGACGATGATATATTGCTGGTATTAATCTATACTAATATTATGAAGACTGCCTGATACGTAATCTTGGGGCACAAATATGTGTCGGGCGATCTAGAGGTCCGGTGTTTTACCAGATTGGACTATGTTTTATTGGGTTTTCCATTAGAATTTTTTTAGTAGCAGCACGGAGTATGAACGTGTCTACCTCTATTACATTGGATTGATATAATACTGAATGCTATTTATCTATATTATAACTACCAATATATCCATTTATTAGGAAGCGGAACATTAAAGAAAATATATCACAACGAAAAAACATCTCTTTGATGTCTATTTATCGTCTGGAGTTACGGGAAACGGTTTGTGGACTTACGGTAAAAAGATTTATACATTTATATTGACAGCCCCGTGGCGCAGTTGGCTAAACACCAGCCTGCAGAACGAGCGGTAGTGGGTTCGATGCCCGCACCGAGACTAATGTTTGTGTGTGAAAAATATTTGTTTCCGGTCTGCGTGTTTGTAAAACAGAAAAGTCTATGGAAGTTACTGATACTCCTCGTCTATAAGTCATAAGTATATGGTCATAAGTCATTAATGTGGGTTCAGGTCTATACCTGATAATATATAGGTGCGTGACTATTGGGTGTTTTGTTATTTATATAACAGATTATTATGTACATAACCTGGAGTTTTTAGGCAGACAAAAATAAAGATCAGTGTCGTAGAAGCCAAAGACACGCCTTAAAGACGAGCTAGTTTCCCTAGGGACGCTTCAAGCCTCGATACTCGGTGTTATTTTTGTGCGTTTCACTGTCGACCCTGGTACGATGAATACAACTTATTGATCTGATTTACAAATTCGGCGAACATTGCAGAACTGTTAGTTAATGATTGACTTTGATTTTAAATAATAGCATTGTGAGATTTTCTTGGAGCGTAAGATAAATATTTTTAAGTGCAGTGTAATTTTATATACACAACATTAACATCACTTTTATTTGCCACTGCTGGTCACGGGTCTCCTCTACCATTGAAAGGGTTTTAGGCCATAGTCCGCCACGCTGGCCTAGTGGACTTAGTTTCACATACACTAATAGAAAACAGGAGTACTCAAACCTTTCTATTTTTTTATTATATTTTATTTTATTATATTCTTTATATTAAAATTTCTACATAAACTCTTATGTACCTATGCAATTCCCATTATCTACAATATTAACTGTTAAATAGTTATATGAACCATAAGGTCCCGACTTACAAACTAGTCAATGGGGCAGTAGTGTAGTAGTAAGTTGTGTCCCATAGTTGCACAGCCCACCGCAAGGAGTTCGTCATTATTCTAGTGCCATTAATTGGAACTGAACAGCAAGCAATTATTATGCATAACTTTACAAGTGTCGACCTCTCTTGGTTAATAGAACCTCTACAAATTGACACCAATTGATTTTAAATCGCTGCTACTAAATTGAATAATTTGTTAAAAATTTGAATTTTAGAGATTAAGTCGATTTTTATTCACTTTCGGTGTGAACGATTACTTAAACAAATTATATGTTTCCTAAATGTTATCACGATGAATTCATGACTTTTCTATATTACTGCATTTGTTGTTATTTTAAACGTAAAACATAGAAGGATAACATCTATCGAGTATCAGCTTCTTTTAATCAATTTCTTAAGAAATTGGGCTTTTATTCAATCGTTAATAGATCAGAACTATTCCCCGAAAAACCTCGATGTTAGTTGTACGGCCGATCGTAAAAACATGGAAGCATTTTCTAACAACGCTTGCCGATCCAGTCGAGGGATGAAGCTATGACGCTTTACTAGATGACTTATAGAATGCTCTCTAAATATTATATTTTTCTTATTGGCTTCACGTTAAGGGAGAAAAAGCCTTCATCTCTAATTAAAAAGAATTTAGCAGCAGCATAGTGCCCAAAACTGCCAGTAAAATAACATCAAAATATGGGCAATACTTCTGATGACTTAAAAACACAAATGGCGTAGCACGGTTGTAGTAAACACTACTGCCTCGGTAGGCAGAAGCTGCTTTCAGAAATGCAGGCATTTAGTAAGACATTAATTTTATAAGTGAGTTTATAGCTGAATATTCTGATATTGAATATTTTCTATTCGTTTTTTATAAATTGGCGCGGAATGAACACAGCACGATTGAATGCAAAAACAAAAGCGGCGAAACCACGCGGTAATCAGCTTTTAGAGCACTCAGTTACATAGAAAGCAAACACTTCGCTTTTTCGTTTACTGACAAATTGTTTCAAGTAGAATCTTATAGACTACTCTTTGAACCACGTGTATCTATGTATATTAGAACGAATATCTGACACTGTGAAGATTTTCGACAATTATAAGGGCTTACTTGATTCCATGCACCAAAGAGTAATTGTTTAATTTAAAATACGATGAAATATGATTTGAATACAGCCTATTATTCATTATCTTAACCTCAAGCGGCTAAAAATAGAAATCGAATATAATGAATCAAGCAACAGATGTGAGGTCGCACATTTCGTTCAGAACACATGTGTACTGCCATTTCACGTTTTGTGAATACTCAAAGCATGGGAAATTCGAACGAAAAATTTCAATAACAAAACATTTTTTTATGTAAAAGCGAAGAAAGCGCAGACTCATAAAAAGTCATGAATACCTCGTAAAGAAAAGGAAAAAATTAGTTTCCGCTTTCAGAGTGTCTCGCTTAGATTTTAATATTTATAAAATCCTGTTGAGGGTCGAAGTTGCTAAAACTGTCTACAATTTTTTGCTGGGACCCTAAAGTTGGTGTTTTCATAACTCTTTCTTTAGAAGGACTTTAACAAGTTTTATGCTGACACAATAGCGCCGCTGGCGTCGTAGCTTCATGTGAACGATAATGTAAACCATTTAGTCACATATCGTTTTGGATATAGCTATAAGTTAGTAGTCTATATCTATTACTAATAATTTAAAGCAAAATCTTTTGAGTGTTGGTAAAATTGTGTGTTTATAAACTCAAAAAACTTTACTGATTTGAATAATTTTTGGTAAAAAAAAGTGCTGTATTTTTTATTTCTTATTTACTTAAGAATCGTTTATTTTTTCCACGGGTTGAAAAGTAATAATCTCAATTTTGAACGATTCATATGACGAGTTCTTCGAGATGGGTTAATTTAATTGACAGCTCCGTGGCGCATTTGGCTAGACACTAGCGTGAGAAGAAAGTCGCCGGTTCTACCCCTGCAGCGAGACAAATGTTGTCATTCACAAATATTTTTTGGTTCAAAATGTTTATGAGTTCGAAAAGTCTCTAGTAGTTTCTGATACCCATGTTCCAAGACTTGTATCTTAGTGTAGGATTAGAATTATTGTATTTGATGGTTGGAAATGGCGGCGATTATTTATTTGTAATTTGTTTAATTTTATTAATAAAATAACAAATCGAGAACACTCAAATTATTTTGATATGTTTATAATATTAATAGATTCATGAAACTCTATAAGTCGATTTAAATAATGAGCAAAGAATAACAGAATTCTTTCGCGACTTGATGCTTTGTTAGTACTAAAAAAATATTATCACTTTGCCATACCACGTGAAAAATTTCTTCACCATCTTACAACGAACGGGGTGAAAATATTATCTGATAAATTATATCTATTGTTTCTTTAACAAAATTTATTATATTGATATGTATATTTTTTTAATTGAAAATATGCTTATTTTTGTTTAAGGTTCTTGCTGTTTCGTGCAGTTAGTATGCTGGAGGCGTTTCGAAATTACGCGTGCTGTCGCATTCAGTCTTTGATATTTCAAAGGTCAACAATACACCCACAATTCTGCAGGTTTTGTATGACTTTGTGGGTGGAAGTAATTACTTGTCTATTAATAATAATTTAAATGTCTTTCAAAGCGGATCAGAGTTCAAAACAATAGCACTATTCGGAACCCACGCTTCGACATTGCATATTTCGAAGAAATTTTAATGTACTTTTAATTAATTATCAAGACAAGGAACAATTCGAGATACGTATAGGAATTCCTTCTTAGACGTGTTGTAATGTCTGTATCCTGGTAAATTCTCTAAGGAATTGTTCAACCATTGGCTCGTGACGAAATTGTCTCTTAGTGAAGTATTTGGACAGCTCTGTGTACTTACTCATACTATCAGATGTAGTGCCAGTAGCAGTCCCATACGACATTAATTAGGCCATAAAGTAGAATAAGTTTGTTCTTTGACTTAGTGTAGTAGATGTTGCGTGCTCTGCAAATATACAAAATAGAAAGACTAATGTGGGTAAAAGCAAAGCATTATTTGGATCTAGGTATGAAGTCATTATCTGTGGTTGAACTCGCGAGTGTGACGAAGTGACATCTATAAAAGCGGTTCAAGCGGCAGAACACTTGAATGCCGACCACATTCAGCTACGAAATTTCAGAGCGCGCAAACATTGCAATTCTGTGGAAGTAGGTACCTATAAAAGCTATTGTATTAAAATCTATCTTAAATCTATATTTTGATATATCCTCCCCTGCGCTTGTAATCATTAGGTAGTGGTAGACCCAGGATGGAAGCGAACCTTTTGGCATTTTTCAAGAAAATTAATAAGCTCTATGCTTATACCATAAGATTCCCAATAGAAAAATCAAATTACTCTTTTCCAGACCCGCGAATCGCCCGAGTCCTCTAGATCGCACACATTATATTCGTATAATACAATTCATATAATTCATTGAATAAGGTAGTAAAAAATATTTATATAGCAGTACCTATAGCACAGTGCTTCTGTACCGTCAGTACAATAGTAATGTCTTCGAGGCTAAGGCGTGCGATCAAAAATCACGACGGTCGCGGATTAAAACCTAACTACTAGTGATGGACTAAGGCCCAAACCCTCTCAGTGATAGAAAAGGCCCGTGCCCTGTAGTGGAACTATGTGATGACTATGGTCTGATGATGGTTAGGTAAGATTATAACATTATGATCCACCCAAAATATTTTGCAAATATGAAAAGAAAACAGAAATTGTAAAAACAAGCTTCTGTGTGTTGTTATAGCTTCGTGACTAGTCAATAAATACGAAGGGTATAGCCAATATCTCTTCGATATATTCGCGTGTTATAAAGCAGTAAAAAACACATAGACTGATTTACGTTCGCACGATGAGCACAAAAAGAGCAATTTTTTAACCCGTCTTAAATATAAAATCTGAGAAAAAAACGATAAAAGTATTTAATATTGTTATAATAAATAATTTGTACTTAATTCTTAAGGTATAGTTAAATAAGTTTATTTTATAAAAAAAATATAAAACAGGCTCAATATATACTCAGCCTATCGCCGCCCACAGCAGAACGTAGGCCTCCCCAAGAAAGCGCCAACCATACCGGTCTAGTGTAGTCCTCATCCATCTGTTACCCGCCACTTTTCTCAAAAAGTAAAAATAATTCTCACATCTAAAAATCATTTATTAATACATAATAGAGGACAGAACTATTGTCGTTTCTTGAGCACCTTTTCAGATTGCTGGTTATATATTCGACCCGGGAATCGAATCAGGATCTATGGACTCTCCATATTACTTACCGGAAGGTAGTCCAATCCGCTACAGAAAGAACATATAAAAAATTAATGCGAATAAACAAAGTCGAATGAAATGAAGTCGTAAAATACGACATCTACATAATTCTAGGGGCGAAAAATTTCTTTTTCATCGCTCCACGTCAAGGTATTGTTCGTGAGTTTGGGCACTTCGAAACAAACTTCCCCGCTCAAGTGTTTGCGCTACTGGCTCTTTAGTAAATTGTTATTCATAGCTTTGTATAAACGCCGGTCGGAAAGAGTACTTCACTTATACCCTTACATTCTTATCTCTGTTTAATATCATTCTCTGTGGGAGAAATTATTTTTTGCGGACCTTTGTTTGTAAGTACGAGACGGAAACTTTTCTGTGGCTTTAACTTGCTACGTTCGGGCTTCTTGTACGAAATTTAGCGACGTAGTAATATTTTGTTACAAGATATATTTGTTTTTTTTTCTTTAGGGGTCTTTCGCTTCTCACTTGGTATATGTTATCAATAGAAAAAAATACGACTGTCTGGTATATGATATCTTATTGTTTATAACAAAGTTGTATTATTTTTTGAATAATGGTAAAATTCTTAGAATAGAAAAACAATAAATAGGAAGGGAATGACAGCTTATAATCCTGGGCAATTCTAGGGTCGCAGAATTTTAAGTGTTAAACGTTATCATTCAATGTTATATAAGAATTCACTAAATGGATTTATTGTCCATTTTAGTTTATGATTTGTGGTTTTTTTAACAATAAAAAAAGAGATGGGACGTGTAAAAAGTTTTTAAACATAGTTTCAACACATTATAACGTCTAAGTAGCAAAAAAAATAACGTCAGCGCTTTAAAACACAGGCGCGAGGAAGTAACCGAGCTGCATTTGGTGGAAGATCTTGAGCCATCCACGTACATTTAGATATCTAATGCTACTAGATATTAATAAGCTTTCTATTCGCTTCTTCACGTTAAACTCCAAGGACTCATTATTGAAATTGTTCCTGACTATATAAAGCGTATACGATAGACTGTACCAGATGGTACGACAAAGATATAAACATAAGAAACTGACCGTTCGAAAGGTGCTCCCCCATTTTCAGGTTAAAAGATGCCCGAGCACTAACGACGACGAAACCACACTGCATTTGAGAGTAAGAGGTTTACCGCTCGAAACGTCGGTTACTAGCATAAGGCAATGGATATCAAACTGAATATGACGTGATTTGAATGGTAGTATTGAATTTTCCACACTAAATTAAAAAATTAGGATTTTTTTTAATTAATTTGAAACTGAAACACGCGTAAGTTTATACCGCATATTGAAACCCGACTAAAAGCATGCCAGATTGTTGTGTTATTTGAAAAATATAAATGTATATTTACATATAACATACATAAATATATGTTATATTGATAATAAATTAAAAAGACTACGAAAATAAAAAAAATATACTTTCGGAATAAACACGAACATGTTCTTTAATATTTCATTTTAATTCATATTTTATTTACAATTTGCTTTTGCTGTGTGTAATTAAGGTGCCCAACTTTATTGCTCATAAAAACACACTTCAGCTGAACAAAGTAATAAAAAATTTGCGAAAATTTTGTTACATGTTTCAGGTATAGCGGCTGAAGTCTCCGAATGACTTTTAAACGATTTGGAAATTCACGTGGGCTTATTAATTATTTTTGTTAATTTCTTTGCCGCCACGATCGTCGCAGTTGGAAACTTGAAGGAAAATAAGGACGGCAATAGTTTTCGTAGTTTCACAACCGTAAGATTGATCACGGACATGCGCAATTTAGCTCCGGCGTCGAGACTGAATGGATATAAGTGTGGTATAACAAAGAAAATTCAACTTTATATCGTTTAATTTAAAATTGTTATTGAGTGGATGAGGGTGTTATTGTGTGCAACAACGCATTGCCACGTTGCCGTGAAGATGCGTCTTCACGGTCCACCCGCACAGGCAGGGGAGCGCGGCACACATGCAAACAAAATGTAGGGAGCATCGGCAACTCGAACTAAGTTGTCTTCCATGTGTGTACAGTTCTCTGTGTATAAATTTTCGTTAAAGCAAGATAGGGCAAAAGAGGAAAAGCGTCTGTAGTAAAAGCGAGCGAAACGCCGGCCGGGTGCCCGCTGACAGTTGTCAGTATATTGTGGAACTCGGCGAGGGATGGTGGTCTCGGGGGGAGTCGCTTTTGGCGCTAAAATATACGATTTCCCGCGCTCGGTACACCCACGTGCACCGCAGTAATTATTCACTTATAATGCTACTGCTATGGAACTCTTTATAAGACTTCAGTGACAAGGAAATGAGGATGTGTAGTTTTGAGAAAAATATAACATTGAACTTATGATTGTGTCGTGCCACTGTAGTCATTATCTTCGTTCGTATGTGGATGTAAGTAATTATTCATGTAAATAACTTGACGACAAATGCTTTTAAAAACGAATTAAAACTTCATTTTCTTCGTAGTTGTTTGAGTTCGAAATTCAAAAGTTATAAATGTGCTTGATTTATAGTAATTAATACTTTTATCTTTCATCATTCCTTAACATTTTCATTTTCTTTTATATAAACATAATTCTAATTTAGGTCACTATATTATATATATGTTATAAATAGCTATATATAAATGATAATTTTCTTCTAGAAAAAATATTTTCTTTCTTATAATATTAAGGTATACCTACAATAAAAATCATTTTGAAAGCACAACCTTATATTTGATAGAAGTTTGTTACTTTCAAAAATAATTAATTATTAAAATTAAAATAACTTGCAGCGACAAAATTTCCTTATTAATTTCTTCCCGAAAATATAATAAATTGCGTCGGTAAGTAAAGTAAAATCAGCAGTTATTTATATACCGTTAAATTTATTTTAAATTCAATTTTCAAAAGTAGCATTTATTTTTTACACATTTTTATAAAGTTTGCTTTTTAATAATGCTCTTAATTCGTATATTTTGTAGAAGACTTACTGCAGGAATAAAGTTACTCCTAGCTCCATACTTTCTTGTTATGAAGCTTCTAAAGTAGGTTTGTTAAAAATATCTATTTAGTTCCCGAGGTAAACGTTACCTCACTCCCACATTATTACATTAGTATGGTAATTGTACGTAGGGTTGTTGCATGTTATCATTTTTCTTCCTGTATAATCCTAATGGAACTTTGCACTAAAATCTGGATGTTGAATTAATCTTAGTTACATTTTTTGGTCATACTAGCGGACTTGCAGACACTGGACATATGGTGTAAAGTAATTAAATTTGTGTTTTTATAGTTTATTTTATCATTATTTGTTGGATAATTTTGAAGTTGCTGGATGTTTTAAAGGTGTTAGATTGTGGTGTCGGTTTATGACCCTAGTAACTGAAGTTAATCTTAGTCAATGAAGTGTATTTTTGTAACTAAGATTTTGGTGGTACATCGGATTTGGGCTTTTTATGTATGAAACATTGTTTTTGATTTTTTTTTACCTCGTTGGATATATCGTTTCGTTAAACGATGTATTAATCAACCAAAAAAACAAAAAAGGTGTACCCATCATTATAAACGTTTACAATATTCATAAAATAATCAACAATCTAAATCACTTTGCAGTTTTAATTATAATTATTTAAATAAAAGTTGACTCTGAAACGTTATTAAAATGTTAATTTTTGATTAAACTAGAGAAAAGGAAATGCGACTGCATCCGTAGAGCCTTTTCGTAGCTACTGCTACGGCTGAGACGTAGCGGCAACGAAATGACATTAAGGTTTTATATCTTATTTTATAAGAGAATTATCCAAGTATCGTAAGGAAATGAAGATCTAAATATTATTTTTAATATTAATAATAATTAAATTACTTATTCAAAACAGTTGAAAATTTTAAGAAATGTTTCATTTATTTATGCGAAATAAATTTAAAACCTTTCATAATACGTATAATTTAATTTTATTTTTATTTTATTTACATATCGCTTTTTATTTTATGAACATAAATGAAACTTTTATAGTATCTATTAGTGAGAATATAACCTAAAAGACACGGAATACAAAAGATACAGCTATCGACCCTCTTACCTATTAAGCCAATTAGGCATGCAAATTCTCAATTGATATGATTCAACGCCGAAGAATATACATACCATTGTAGCGATTAATTTGCATACACATTACTATTGTAATTAGCGATAATTCCGTCAGAGGGTATAACTCGACCCGGAAGTAGCATTTCGCCCACCGGCGCCGTTATTTTGACAGTGACAAGGCTTTATTGCACACAACATCGTATATTCTTGGCAATAATGTCATTCTACATCTCGCCTAACACACGGCTTAATCTCATATTTCAACCTCGCCGAAAGTCAAATAAATATTATAATGATATCCCGCATTCGTTCAAACCGTTGGATTTTCAAATAATTTTACCTGGAATTTGGTTGGATTTTATTCTGTCAGGTATTATTTAAACTAAACTCGTTATTTTCATTATAAAATTTTATGTGTAATAGTTTAGTTTAAAACGTTTTAGATAAGCTTTGGATGGACTTTTATAGCGTATTAGTTACGTGCGTTCGGATTTTATGGTGTGCTCTTCACGAGGTGCAATGGCAAAAATTTGGCTTTAGTATTTCCAGTTCATCTAAATTTCTCATAAATAAAAGAGTTTGTAATGGCAAACCGTGTCGTAAAATATCAATTCAATGTCAATTCTTTTTCTTTTTCCAAAAAATTGTTAAATAGCATGTTATAAACATTAGGTTACTTATTTTTTTAATAATTTTAGTTATTCTTAAATTCTTTTTAAAATTAACACTGTAATAAAACAACAAGATAAATTAGTAAGTAAAATATCTTATTTCTTTATTACATTCTACCCACAAAACCTTAAAGTTTCGCAGCTAAACATTTATTCGCAAAGAGACTAAAATAAAAAATAGAACAACATTTCATACTGAAATTATTTCAATTTGATTCACCCGTTTCCACTCTATTCGCTATCGGTTTTTTGTTTCCCAAAAAGAAACTCTTTAAATGTAAAACGTCGCCTCAAAAATACGAATATTTGAAAATTTTGAACTGCAGTCGAACATGAATGCCTTTGTCTGCGGTCTGGAACATTCGAACAAAGAACAGCCATACGTACCCACGTTTGCAAGTCGAAATCAATATATTTTTATTGCAAAGTAAATTCGCTTATTACGGAATTAAATCCGCCGACCAAATTGTGGAATTGGTTTTGTTTTAAAAACGCTCATTACCGCTTGTAAATATCAATGTTGTCGCTATATTTTGTCTCTTATTTAATTTTCATTATTAAATTATTGTCTGAGTCGGCATTATCTCACGCTGAAATATTGCATCTGTTAACGAAACTTTCATTAATAAAGACGTTTCACAAAATATTATTTGTTGGGAAAATGCACGGTAGTTTTTTTTTAATTTGAAATTTACATTATGTATAATATAGTTTTGGACTAAAATGGACTTAAGTCCATACTAATTCCTTAAATACAATACCTGATTTTGACCTACATACTATGATAATATTACATATTGTTTTATTTTTATTAGTAATTAAATTTCTAAAATTCAACATTATTCTAATAGCTAAAAACACAATTGGTAAAAACTATAACTAGGCATCGAAAAATCTTTAGATGAACCTGGCATTTAAAACACACAAGATGTCATTAAAAAAAGCGCACCACTAATAAACTTTGCCATTTCAATATCATACATATATCTTGAATGTCACTTTTTTATCCTACAGCCTTCACCTTCGTTCTGTAGAGAGAGAAATAGATGTATCTGGTCATACATGTTGTTCGATTCTTCATTATCCTTTAGGAAAATAATAGATTCTAGTGTTGAATATGACAAAGGGCCCATACTATAACACACAATTATTCATCACCATCATTAGAAAGAAAGAAAGAAAGATGCATTTATTGCTAGTACAATTTACGTGTAAAGTATATGTATTAAAACAAAGAAAATGAATAATAATTGCACCAGCAATGGTACCTCCCATTCAGCTACATGCTGCAGTAACGCGTGAACGATACTGCAACGCTGATTTTCGATGGGAGGCCCAAGCGACGTACGGACGTTAGTAAAAGCAGTAAACTTAAAGATAACACAATACAATAAGGACAATTTTTAACAACTACTATTACAAAATAATAAAAAATAATAATTATCGGGTCGTAGACCCCGCCATCTGCGGGTTTAATTTTTATATTTTTAAATGTATTTTTTTTTAATAAAACTTTATATTTAAAAATGTAAAAAATAAAATAAACACATGAGGAATAAAAACAACACACACACACACAATTATCACAACTTAAAACAAAACAATTATACTTTATACATTTACATAACGTTACGCTGCGGACGTTTTTGGACATTCTTGATTAAATGGTCAACCACTCAGTGATAACATAATGATACGAGTAAGTAAAACATTTTATTGTTTCTGAACATTTAACAAATAATTCTTAAAAGATTTCTTACAGCTAAACACACTTTTTTTACAACGACATGGCGACATTATTATCATCAGCCTATGTATATAATCCCTTTCACTGGTAGAGAAACTCCGTGCCCAGCAGTGGGGCTACAATTATTAAAGCGCTCCAAAGCCAATTTTATAAAGTTCACAAATTTATGAGCGCGTAGAAATAAGTTTTCCATTGCCACAATAAAAAGAAAAAATGTAGAGGAGCGATTCTAACGATACTTTCCTAGAGAAAAGAGTCGCAATCAGTTGTTAGATAAAGAAAGTTGAACTTGGCGGAGCGCGGAATCTGGAATTGGAGAACAGTTTTAAAACTGTATCCACCTGTTTCACTCAAAGAGAAACACTTTTTAAATATATTCTAGAAACCATTTAGAAATATTGTTGTTCAAAAACATTGCAGCGGAATTAAAGCGCTGCAATAATTTATTCTCTTTGCAATGTTTTTTGTTACGTTTCAATTATTAAACGGATTCCGTTTTTAAAAGTTTCTACTCATTTCTATTCATGCGTGAAATGGACACGGAACTTTGACTACGCTCATTAAACACGAGAGAGATTAATAGGAAAATAAATTTATCAAAACTAGAATTCTTTTTAACACGAAATCAGTTTGCTATAGAGAAAGAATATTATGATAGTATAACTTTCCGATTTTATATAACGTTTAAAATGATAGAACTGCCAACAAAATCACCAAATAGCGACATTTTTAAATTCTAAAAGTAAAATATTAGGTGTACAAATAAGTTTCCGCCGTTTTTTCCGAAATTCGAGGCTTTATTGTAAAAAACTGGTTTAACATGTATAATTCAAAGTATTGTCCATCGCTGGCCACTATTTTCTTCTATATTTCGAGCAGCATACGAATCCCGAGTTGAAAAAACTGGTCATCTTTCGATGTGATCTACGAATCGATCCAATTTAGTACTTTTTCATAGGACCGTAAGTGCTGATCAGCCAGGCTGTGTGCCATTGATCAAAACAAGTGGTAGTCCGAGAGAGCATCATCTGGAGAACACAGCGGGTGGGGTAGGACTTCCCATTTCAACGATACCAAGCATGTCTTGACCACTTTTGCAACATGAGGCGAGCTGAGAAATCCCTTTATCATGTCTCTCGTTGTATTGCAGCCGTTTGTCTTTCAATGCTGGACTCAAACGCATTAATTTCGCTCGATAATGATCGCCGTTGATTGTTTCAGTCAGTTTTAGCAACTCATAATACATTACGCCGAGCTGATCCCACCAAATACTGAGCATGACCTTAGAAAAATGAATATTCGGTTTGGCCGTCGAAATGGAACCATATATTGGATATCTCCATTATTTTCTTTGCTTAGGATTATCGTAATGAACCCATTTTTCGTCCCCAGTAACAATGCGATGCAGAAATCCCTTCCGTCTTTACCTTTCAAGCAGCTTTTTACAAGCAAACAAATGCCGTTCAACATCTCTTGGCTTCAACTCGTACGATACCCAATTTCCTTGTTTCTGAATCATCCCCTTGACTTTCAAGCGTTTTAAAATAGTTTGTTGCATCACTTCCAATGATCCTGCCAATTTTTGTTGCATTTGACACGAGCCTTGATCAAGTAATGCCTCCAATAATACATATTCAAAAACCTTTTCTCTTCCAACGCCATGCTGGTCTTCGACGCCAATATTACCGTTTTTAAAGCGTTTTAACTACTCTTGGTATGCTCTTTCACTAATAGAGACCTCACCGTAGGTATTCCAAAGTATTCTATGAGCCCCAGCCGCAGATTTCTTCAAATTAAGGCAGAAGATTAAAACCTCCCGCAAACGACGAGAATTTGACTCGTAAGCTAACATCTTTAATCGAGAAGAACTTTATGATGCAGAAACAAATTGACTAATATTTCGATGACGTTATGTTAACGAATACCTAAGCTTATTGTATGACGTCTAAGATCTATTTATTTTGACTACCACTTACCGCTACAGCGTATATTAAAAAACGGCGGACACTTATTTGTACACCTAATAATATAATTTTATGACATGCAACAATAAGTTATCAGATAGTTACACGACACGCTCTGTTTTTATTCACGTACACAGAAGTGCTACCCTGCAATTCGTGGAAAGAGCAAAACAGTCCAAATTTCGTATGGCGAGTAACGGTGGCTTTCTACTATATCTACTAACATCACATTGTTCGCTGCAGTTTGTTATGGAGATTAAAGCAACACATGCACTAAACATTGTTAGATATGTTTAAAATAAATAAAAAGCTTTGCTATATAATGAATTAAAGCCTACATTTTATACGATCATTAATACTATTGAACATACTGCTATACAAAGATAAGGTACATACTGCGGAGAATTTCCTAATGAAGAATCCGAAAAAACTATTTTTCCGAGACCGCATGATTCACACTTATATTGCTACCAACGAGGTACTTTTAAAACGTTTGTAGGAATCTAAATAAAACTATTATTCTTTAATAACCCAATAAAAACCTGTAGCCATAGAACCGATACTCTATAATTTCACAATCGGTCACTCGTCATTACCCAGCGTAAACTGTCAAAAGATTGTATCACAATTTTGTTTGTGAACGTAAAATGGATTTTTAAAATACGTAAACACGACTCAGTCCTTTTATTGCGATACCGGGCAATCGATTGTAATATGAATCGCGTTGGCTCGTGCTTATTGGCTTACAAACATAAAGGTTCAAAAGTTACGAAGCGAAAAATATTAAATGTTTTATTACATTTTCTTGTACCGTATCCGACGTTCTTGTAATTGGTTCACACGTTATTGGGGAATCATTTGACATTTATTATTAAACAGCCTGCTTGCATAGTATATAGTAGTGGGCGAGAATGATAAATATGTTTCGTCGGTCTAGGTGTTGTTGCCTATAAAGTTCCTAGTTTTTTTTAATGCTATTGCATAAAAAACTCATCTTATTTATGAAACTGAACATTGCATCACATATCAATCAATTTAGAATCCCAAAAGAGGTAGTTCGAGTTGTATTTCCATATTCATGTTTCCTTTGCCGTGTTTTCGCTGTTTTTGCACATTTTACCTTGACCAATCCGAGAAAAGAGCCTGGAACGGGATTTGTCTAATATTCTCGTCAAACGATACTGGCATATCTAAATTATGGGTTTCACTAACACATGCCCCAATAAACAAAATATTCCAGCTTCTTACCCGGAGGAAACTGCAATAATAAAAATACGTAATCACAATCGATTTTCACTTGTTATTCGAATGACCAGCGTAAATTGAAACGTAACTCGATTCAAATCATAACAACACCCAGACATTCACAACAAGGGGCCTGTTACAATGGCTTAATCTAGCGCATTTGGACCGGGGCGTTGCTCGACACCGGCATCGCAAACACTATTGTGGACTATTTTTCTGTTCTTTTTGCTTTGAACTCTCGCAGTAAATTTTAAATTGCTACGTCACACAGTTTTCGGGTTTATATGCAAATATAATTAAGTGCTTTTTTATTTGTTTCTTGTATCCCAAAAGTATTTCTATAGTGAGTTTCTGTTATATTTCGTAATATAAAATTGCATAAAAATGCTTAAAAAATCCTTACGGTGTTAATGAAAAATCTAATTTACATTTATTATTTAATAAACATGATGAATCACTACAAGAAATTCCTTTGTTGCTTAAGTAAGTGGTGAACAGAATAAAAAAGGGCAATTATGTTCAGTAATAATTCCGGTTAACAAGGTAAAAAAAAAACAAAATACTAGGTACAAGTTCATCCTTAAAGAAGTAAATAGGTTAATATTTCTGCACTTAGCGCGAATCTATTTACCAATGACTTCTTTCCAATGTCATTATAGTACTTTGAATATACAGAAGGGTAAACCTTTCAACTCCATTGATTATATTTATTTATTGTTTCTCAACCCGGCGATCCCATCTGAAGTCTGAAGCTCAGTGTGACTATTTATGCTGTAATGCCAACGACTTATGTTAAACCCTACTAAGCCTACAATTAAAATAATGTCTCTGTAAATAAAAGTTAAGGAATAATTATCCTCACATCGTTTCGAACACGACGCGTTAAGTAAACAGAAAGTTTCCGATTCGTAACTCGTGAGCCGGCACAGTTAACAATTCATAACCAAACTTTGCAAATAACTTAACCCTTCGTAGCCCAAGATCATACAAAATTATAATACTTTGGTATATGATAGGCTTGAGCAAATAAAAAAACACGTGTTTCGTGGAAATTCAAAAATATTTTTTATTCCGTATGTATTGGATCTTTTAGGGTTTGTGACATTACTGTCACATTGGGTTAAAGTGGAAGAAAATGTTTTTACGTAGTATGGAAGGATCTAACAGATTTATTTTGTTTTTTGTAACAACTACTATTGCGAACTTTTTAAAAATTGTTTGTGCTACATCAGGACACCGAAGAAACTTGGGCCAAATGATTTTCAAACCTAATTCGGTCAGTAGCCAATTTGATACTGCCCCACCGCCAATGGGGGGACATGTTGCGCCGGACTCTTGTGATTTTGGCTTGTATTTTATTTTCAATTAATCTTCGCTGTTGGACATTAGGATTAAAGCAAAACTTACATAAAGTCTCCAATTTCAAGTTGAAAATCTGCTGAAGACATTTGTTTGTCATTGCATAGTTTAGTCTGCCTTACTCTCACATACATCAGCCAAGAACTGGCCATGGTCAGGTCTAATAATTGGTAAAACATCCAAACCTGGCGTCTTTTAATTCGTGTCAAAATACTATAAGCACCCATAATGCTGTTAATAAAATCTACACCTCCAATATACCCACTACATTCTTCGACGATATGAGACCGATCAATGTTGATGTACTTCTATTGGCCTTATCGTAACGACTTGGACCTTCGACCACTCACCAGCAAAAATTGAGAGAAGCGTGACAAGTTTGTTGTCTTTTCATATAAATTTTGACACATCAATTGCGTCCATATTTGCTACGTAATCAACAGAAAATCTACTTTACTTTTTATTACATCCTCGTCAGGGGGTAGTTTGCAATCTGGAACGAGATTATTCCGTACGGTCCCAGGACTCCCCAAGTCCAAGATATATCCACTTCTGCTACGTACTCCAGTAAAGTTTCAAACCACGGAAGTAAAGTTATTATCCAAATATATATGTTATTTCTGATGTCTGGGTATGCCCGCGTCATTCTAAATACGACGTTTCAAGATGCTCCTTTTTTATTCTACTAGGAGCAAAACTCTTTCAGTTCCTTTTTCAGGTTCAATATTATAGACAAAACTTGAAACTACGCTCAGTACATAAAACTTTTAACGCCAATTGTGTTTTTTTTTATAGCCATATATCTATTCAAATTGTCTCCTCTCATAGTGTAGCAAATCTATTCATCCACACAAAGGTATACCTCGAATAGAACTCCACTAGAAGTCGTATTTAAGGCTTATATTATAGATCTAATTTTTGTGTAAGTACTACCCCTATCTTAAAAAATAGGAGAAAAAAATCATCAATATATGGATATACATTAGTTGTATTTTTTATGACATTGTCACCCAATGTAACAGAAATGTAACAAACATAAAAAGTTACTTTTTACATATGAAAAATCAAAAGTATGAATTGGTAACGATCTATAAACCAAATCATTTACTTACCTACGGGTATCAACAAAAATTATACAATTTTATATACTTTTAGTATTTTTTTATAAATTTTAAACTTTTTGCAAGTTCAAACATGGCATTTTCATCAAAACACGAAATTCAAAGCCAAAAAGGGAGCAAGTTACACTACTTATGATTTATATTTGATGCTAAAATGTTCGGTGTGTTATTTAAGAATATATTGATATTGATTTGACAAATCTTAAACGTTTAGTTTAAATTTTATAGAGACTTTTTGGGTTTGTTACAGAAATGTCACCACAGGCTATAAAGGGTTAATTCGTGAAATGTCAAAATGGGGCCGCGTCGCCGACTTCTTATTCAAAATTGTGCAGCTTTAGCAATTTAATTCACGTGTAGAACAAACGTTATGTCCGATTTAATCCCGTAGTGAATAGCCGTAGTGGTCGTGGTCAACTCTGAAGTTTGCAACTTCGTCAGTACCCGACTTGCCCTGAGCGCCCAGAGGACATCTCGCCCACCAATGTGTGGCAAATTCGATGAATTCCAATTTAACCCTATTTATACAAGCAAGACGGACTGAGATTGGGAATGAGCGTTCGAGAATTCTCTATATTGTTATTTGGGTGACCGAGGTGGCGGTTGGACTCGATTTACACACCAATGAATAATTATGTCTTATTGAATCGCATTCAGTGTTGTTGGAGCTAATGAAATCGTCAATTTGTTCCTTTCGATGCCTAAGTTTCTGACTCAATTATGACACTAAAAATATTAAACGTTATTTTTTTTTTGCTACTTTTGTATTTTATTTGACTGCAGATCAATTTATTATTCAGGCAGCAACGTGTGGCATTCTATATGAAGACTTACCAAAAGATACACACGTGACATTGATTCTTATTCAATCGGTTAACTCATCTGTTTCATAGTCATAAATATCTTTACGTTTAAAATATGCTAACCAATTTGTATTATCTATAACTACTGAAACCCATTTTCGAGCTGAAAGGAGAAACCAAAAAAACTGAAACCTGATATTTCAGATTAAATTTTTCAAAGGCACGAGCTTTCTCTACAACTGCGCATTCTCACTATATATCTAAAAATAGATTAAAGTATTTTTGTCAGTGTAATTTAACAACTCTTCTTTAATTAATAAAACAATCCCTCATATTATACACATTATATTGCTACTGAAACAAGCCATTTCTCTCTATACAACTTTCCAACAAAAAGAACACGCTCACAAATTTTATTATATACCTTACTAAAATTAGCCGTCTTCTCTCAGTGTTGAAAGTTGGTCAAGTGATCAGATAGAATCGGGCGCAGTTTTCTCAGTAATCAGCGGTGCACATTGTTCGCGTGGCACGTAACATTGTCCCACAGTGCACCTGCAAGCCCCCATTTCTCTTGTTTGGAACTAGAACATGCGGACCGCGTGTCTTTTCTCCACAATTGTGTTACCACCCATTGTCTACTTTCATTTATTCTCGACTATTCAGCCTCACTTCCACTTTCTGTTACCCAAATAATTAATTTTATTTAAAGTTTTTTTTTGTCTGAATATAGTAAAGTACCTACTCTTGACATACATTACGCTAGCTATCTATTTACTTGACCATAACTTTAAAATTCATCATCATCGTCATCAGGCCATATATGTACGTCCCATTGCTGGGCACGGGCCTCTTCCACCATAGTGCGGATTACACACCTAAATAATTGTGATTTAATATACAGCCCATAAACAAAAAAAAGTTTGTTCTCAACTATGGTAAGTTATAATATATATATGGTAAGCTATATAATTGGATACTTCGTTCGAAATTTCCATTCTGATTACGTACCACTAATAATAGAGCTGAGTTCATTTATTTCCAGACGGTGATATTAATTTAATTGTCATAGCGAGTAGCGAGCTTCCAATAAATGTCATGTTATCGATGCCTATTGAAGTCGTTACAAATATTGACGCTCGTTTTATAGATACGACGGTAGCGGTTGCCTTCGATGACGTATTTATCAATGTATTTTTAACAAACTTGTTAAAGTGATAGAGATGGTTGTTTCTTGGTTCTGTTGATGGTTTCTTTTGTTTGCGGGGATCATATCGATGCCTATTTCAATAGGCCCAATCATATTGTTATTATATATCTGGCTAGTAGGCCAGCGTCATAGACTAAGGCCTACGACCCTCAGTTGTGGAAGAGGTCAGTAATAGGACGTATATGGGCCGATGATGATATCTGTCAGGACAAAAACCACAGTATACAAAAGTATATATTAAAGTGTTTAAGTCGTTCTGTCTATTAAATGCGATAAGTTTCAAGTCGGCAAAACTGTTTTACTACTTAAGACAGATCGTAGTTGTTTCCTAACAGTAGAAATATCGAACGTTGATAAGTACTTCATTAAACTTTAATGCAAACTCCCACATCCCCATTATTACTATTTTTTTTACTCCCAACACAATTCGCATGGATATTCTAGTCCTGTAACTTTATTTACTTTGTAATACTATTTTCTAGTACCACTGCAGAGAAACACACTTGACATAAAATCAGACCGAGAATAAATGTATCATCTAATTCTAAGGAGTTTATTTTGCATGGAAATGTGTCGACAGGACCTAGTAATTCTAATTTTAAAAAGGTTTTTTTCTATGCTTTAGAGTGAAAATACTGTCGAATATGGTAATAGAGTTTAAAAGGTAAAGTTGCACAAGAAAGTATGAGTTGGAGCTAAAGAAAAATGATCATATTTTATTGTACATAGTATTTAAATATAAAGATAAATATTACTTATATTTAATATCAAAATTATGCACACTGCCAGGCACGATAGAAATGTTAGGCGCCAATATCTTACAAGTAAATACAATAACCTCATGATCGTATAGGCATATATGCATTTTTTTTTATTCCAAAAAAAGGGGCAAGCCTTTTATCGTCTTTCGGATACCTTTCCAAATTTCAAACTCTTGGAAATATCTTAATGGAAAGCTCTGATAATACTTAGACCGACCCGGGAATCGATTCTAGTGCCTCTAAGTCGAACATTCTCCGCGAGAGCACGAGACAATCATTACAAAACCATATATAATTTAAAGTCAATAGTTTAATCA
Source organism: Cephonodes hylas (assembly GCA_030295005.1). Taxonomy (NCBI): domain Eukaryota; kingdom Metazoa; phylum Arthropoda; class Insecta; order Lepidoptera; family Sphingidae; genus Cephonodes; species Cephonodes hylas. The sequence goes on along the minus strand of AP025372.1, from coordinate 7,387,007 downwards.
CAAAAGTAGTTTTAACAGAGGCTTATGAAAAGTCGATTTTAGGAGGGCTTTTAACAGTCTCAAACTCTGACGAACAATCTGACCCCACCTGTAAGTACTTAGCTCGTGTAGTTATTTACAACCAACTATTTATTTAACCCTATTAATTGCTTCTGTCTAGACAATACATTAACGAGACATGTGAACTGAAAGCCTCGGCTGGGGATTATTTTATTCATAAACTTCACCACTGATTTATTAACCGTATTAAATTAAAAAAATGGAACACTATAAACCGATCGTTCCATATTTAAAATAATAGGAATTGATAACGCATTATTCAATATCGAGTAGTATATTTAACCCTTCGTAGCCCAAGATCATAAAAAATTATAATACTTTGGTATATGATAGGCTTGAACAAATAAAAAAACACGTGTTTCGTGGAAATTCAAAAATATTTTTTATTCCGTATGTATTGGATCTTTTAGGGTTTGTGACATTACTGTCACATTGGGTTAAAGTGGAAGAAAATGTTTTAACGTAGTATGGAAGGATCTAACAGATTTATTTTGTTTTTTGTAACAACTACTATTCCGAACTTTTTAAAAATTGTTTGTGCTACATCAGGACACCGAAGAAACTTGGGACAAATGATTTTCAAACCTAATTCGGTCAGTAGCCAATTTGATACTGCCCCACCGCCAATGGGGGGACATGTTGCGCCGGACTCTTGTGATTTTGGCTTGTATTTTATTTTCAATTAATCTTCGCTGTTGGACATTAGGATTCAAGCAAAACTTACATAAATCTCCAATTTCTCCAATCTCATAGTCTGCCTTACTCTCACATACATCAGCCAAGAACTGGCCATGGTCAGGTCTAATAATTGGTAAAACATCCAAACCTGGCGTCTTTTAATTCGTGTCATAATACTATAAGCACCCATAATGCTGTTAATAAAATCTACACCTCCAATATACCCACTACATTCTTCGACGATATGAGACCGATCAATGTTGATGTACTTCTATTGGCCTTATCGTAACGACTTGGACCTTCGACCACTCACCAGCAAAAATTGAGAGAAGCGTGACAAGTTTGTTGTCTTTTCATATAAATTTTGACACATCAATTGCGTCCATATTTGCTACGTAATCAACAGAAACTCTACATTACTTTTTATTACATCCTCGTCAGGGGGTAGTTTGCAATCTGGAACGAGATTATTCCGTACGGTCCCAGGACTCCCCAAGTCCAAGATATATCCACTTCTGCTAAGTACTTCAGTAAAGTTTCAAGCCACGAAAGTAAAGTTATTATCCAAATATATATGTTATTTCTGATGTCTGGGTATGCCCGCGTCATTCTAAATACGACGTTTCAAGATGCTCCTTTTTTATTCTACTAGGAGCAAAACTCTTTCAGTTCCTGTTTCAGGTTCAATATTATAGACGAAACTTGAAACTACGCTCAGTACATAAAACTTTTAACGCCAATTGTGTTTTTTTTATAGGCATATATCTATTCAAATTGTCTCTTCTCTTAGTGTAGCAAATCTATTCATCCACACAAAGGTATACCTCGAATAGAACTCCACTAGAAGTCCTATTTAAGGCTTATATTATAGATCTAATTTTTGTGTAAGTGGGTCAATCAACTTTTAAATGTACCATCAATGATAGATTTTATATATCAATTTTTTTTTCTTAAATTTGTATATTTTATACGTATTTGTTGTTGATAATTATTTATATTTAAGGAATTCAAATAGAGCAGAACAATTTATGGTAAATTTTACTCAAAAATTCACATGACTGTAGTTAAGATAGTCCCTTTGACATTTAAAAATTCAGTCAAATTGTTAATTTACTTTTAAATATTAGAATCATATTTGAAAAACCTTACTGTTCTTTTAAAGTAAAAATGACGATAATCTGTCTTTAGGAGATAAGAAAAAAGTGGTTGTCCAGTGGACATAGACGTTTGTCCATAGGAAATACTCGGGTGTCCAAAGGGGACTCTATGATGAAAATCGCATGTATTTCTTCTTTTATGTAATAAAAAAACAACTATTTGAAAATAATTATCAGTATTAGAAGAGAAAATATTGAATAATTCAGATAACGATCTTGGATGTCCAAGGGACTGGTGGTGATATTTATTAGTCTTTCCGCTCCCTGGTAATAAATAATAATATTTTGAATTAGGTCTTACGCACAGTAAAAAATATACATTAAATTGAATATATTCCACTTTAATTTACTGAAATATATAAAATACGAAAGTTTTTGTGCTGGTTGTCCAGTGGACACACAATAAAGCCACGCTCTTTTTCAAAATACACTCGGTCGACTGGCGCCGCGGAAAAGATGAAATCAAAATCGAGGCTGGATGAATGTTGTCACGAAATAAATCGACTTGAGTTCCAAGCAGTAGTCACGCCATAAATGTTTGGATTTTGGAACTTTTTTACCGTTGTCCGGTGGAAGTCAGAATAATAAAATATAATAGGGACTAAAATAAACATGCAAAAAGGTTGTTAAGGTTTTAAAGCAAACAAAATCTATTTACTAGCATCATAGTAGATATTGTAATTAATAATTATGTTTCATTGTAATGGATTGCCATATATAATTTTTTTGGAAAAATTAATGTTTCGTTGTACTAACCTACTGGGGGACAAATTTACATAGTACTGATAGGACAGATAAAAGTTGATTGACCCAAGTACTACCCCTATCTTAAAAAATAGGAGAAAAAAATCATCAATATATGGATATACATTAGTTGTATTTTTTATGCCATTGTCACCCAATGTAACAGAAATGTAACAAACATAAAAAGTTACTTTTTACATATAAAAAATCAAAAGTATGAATTGGTAACGATTTATAAACCAAATTATTTACTTACCTACGGGTATCAACAAAAATTATACAATTTTATATACTTTTAGTATTTTTTTATAAATTTTAAACTTTTTGCAAGTTCAAACATGGCATTTTCATCAAAACACGAAATTCAAAGCCAAAAAGGGAGCAAGTTACACTACTTATGATTTATATTTGATGCTAAAATGTTCGGTGTGTTATTTAAGAATATATTGATATTGATTTGACAAATCTTAAACGTTTAGTTTAAATTTTATAGAGACTTTTTGGGTTTGTTACAGAAATGTCACCAGGGGCTATAAAGGGTTAAAGCAAGCTTATTATTTTTCTTTGGTTGAAACACTTGTTTTCTAAAATTTATTAAAAATACAAAAACAAAAAAAATGATTATAAAAACATGAAAATTTGTACGTTGAATAAAGTTTAAGCTCTATTCGAAATATCAATCCGCTAATCACTGAAACAAAAAACTGTAAATAATAAAAAAGATACTTCCATATTTCGTTTCAACCCACTCACCAACATTGTTTATTAAAAACTAAAACATTTATCAATACCGCTTTCAGTAGTAAACGGCTACGATTACATATAGTTACCAAAACAAAAGAGGCTAAAAGCTTTTAATCGCCCTACAACAGCATCACTTTTCAATTTCGCGGTGTTACCAAACAAAACGTGTAATCTAGCTTTCGTATGTCAAACGTAAAACTAACATCGGCAAATGCAGTACGTCGCGTGAGTTCGGATCAGGAGCGCTTGGCCATCTATCATCCAGACACGGCCGACACATCTGACTTGCCATCTGGTTTTTAATACGAACCAAAATACGAGTTGCGATGTTGAATTTTCTATCGCGGATGAGTCTGAAATAGAATCGATTTCGATATTGGACGTCACGGTTGATGTAATGGGGCTTGGTACGTTTCACAAAGTTGCTACAGACAGGTTTGACACCGCGAGTACATCACGCTGTATGGGATGTAATATTTTATTTTTATTACAAAGTACGATTACAAACACGTACTTCGAAAAATGTAGCAGTCATTTCTGCATAATCATTTGTCCATCCGTGTCTTAAGTACATTATAAACTGAGTCTACTGTTATTTCTGGGCCCGTTACTAGGCTCTATTTTCTTTTATGGATTATTCAATGAATAAAATCCATTCACACTTTGCCCTACTAGGATCCTGTGGAATTCAGAGCCACAACTATGCTACGGTTTTATAAGGCAGTCAGTAAAGCAAGCCATATAGTGATACACAAATCATTTTTATACCAGTGCATCAGTTGCAAAGATTCGAAGACTTTCATTTACAACAGTTTTAGGCAGACGTAGTGGGATGAAGACGTATTGCATACACCCTGTACGCAATCGCTTTGGGGTATACAAACAGACGTGTTGCTGTGTATAACCAACTCTATTTCTGTGACTACAGTACTAGACTAATAGAATACTGAGTATCAATAATCACGTTCGGGACAAAACATAGAAATGCACTACCGAATAACATTATTTTCCTTTCAACATTACCCTGTTGAAGTTATGTAGTATTGTGGAGCTATAAGACCGCAATGTAAATTTGCGTAAGTTTGATAGCTATTCCGTACACATAACAAATATTTTTCAAAGCAAAATATGTTACTTTTTATGAAGCATCTCATAGCGTTAATTTGCTCTGTTGTGTGGTATAACGTGTGTGTGGTTTATAAATACCATTTTTTTATAGTACACTGGACAAATCTCACACTAAGATACGAGTCTAGTGTTGTGGATATCAAGAACAACACGCGACTTTTATGTCTTTCAGCCAGGGCCCAGATCAAATATTTTCAAATCACACAAACATTTATCTCAGGGCGAAGATTGAACCCATAGCTTCTCATTTCGAAAGACAAGTAATATATTCTTATGGCTTAATAATTATTTAAAATACCGGTGATAAAAGTTATCATGTCAAAGAAAATCACTCTACATATACCTAACTTCAAAACGCACAAAATATCCAAGCATACAGCAATATTCCTTATTTTATGAAGCCAAATCCGGTGCCTAAATTCACGTTGCATTTCCCGGGGAATTGGAGCCTACAAACTGTATATCAGACCGCGGCACAAAGCTGTGGTCACTGGGATACACGGACGCACCGACTGGCCCTCATCAATCATTCTGATATTGCGTGACGCATCAACTTGCGACCGCGATCGCGACCGTCCGCCGAAACTGGCGATACTTCTGTCCGCCTGTTTATCTGTGATGACGTGTGACGGCCCTTTTTTAATGTACTTTTTAATTTTATGGTATGATCCAAAAAAAGTTGAATAAGACTAATAAGAAAGTGTTAGCATGCCGAGCATGCCCGATGTATTATATGAAAAGACGATATCGTAGGTTATTTAATATATATTAAATCATAAATGTATCGTAAGTTACAACCATCGGTGTTAAATAAAACGTCGAAATTCTTATTTTTAGTCGGGACTTTTTTTAACGCCAGGGGGTTTGTAATCCCCTTAGCTATTACCTTCGTTTCCGATCTCGTGTTGTAATATTTTTTTACAACACATGAATTAATGCAAGACTTATGTTAAGTAAAGCTAACTACAAACCAAAGACTTCTATCCTGTCTAATGACTCTATTGGTTTACGTTCCGTATTGATTCATACGAAATGAGCATTTTGTGTGTCGTGTAATGGTACTGTTATACCCTTGTTAAAACAGGCGTGAATATAAAATAAAAACGCTGCGTTTCCTATCGCATTGACGTCAATGCAATAGGAAACCAATCCAATACTCAATCATTATAAATATTAGTGCTTTGCTATTTTCAAGCAGTTTTTGATCGGACTTTCGTCGGGTGTAGGCCATTTGTAATATATATTAAATAAATATCAATTCTTTAATAAAAAGTCTTTTTAAAAAAGTCTTCTTCGACCCACCCCGTAACATTGGTGTCAGAAGTGGGATACCAGTGCCAAGAAACATCGAAGAATCGCGCTGGTATAAAGGGTCGCAAATCAATCACCGTGGACCTACACCGTAAAGAAACCAAAAACTCCGGGGCTTCATAAACCAACGCCTCGACAAACTTGTCGCCGTATCGCCGTGTCGCTGAGTCACCGTGTCTCCGTGTTGCTCTATCTCCGTGCCTCCGTCTCGTCGTGTCTCCGTGTTGCTCTATCTCCGTGCCTCCGTCTCGTCGTGTCTCCGTGTTGCTCTATCTCCGTGCCTCCGTCTCGTCGTGTCTCCGTGTTGCTCTATCTCCGTGCCTCCGTCTCGTCGTATCTCCGTGTTGCCCTATCTCCGTGTCTCCGCGTAGCCACGTGTCACTGAACTGCTGTGCCACGTGTCTCCGAAAACTTGCTGCGTTTCTGGCTGCTGAAGCGTCCCTGTTTCCTGTGCCACTGAAGCGTTGCTGTGATCCGTGCTGCTGAAGCGTGGCCGTAGTTCCTGTGTCGCCGCTGCAGCCGCTGTCCTTGCTGTCGTGCCGCTCCACCGCCACTGCTGTACGAGTTTCCCGATGTCTGCCGCTGTGGCCGTGCTCCTGCTGATTCTGTAAGTAGAACATCTTATCTCTGTTATCGCTAATCTTCCGACCTTACTATCCTTTTTAAATATTTTGTAGTTATACTTACCTTAATTATCCTTATCCATATAATCTTATTTATTTAAAACTATTATATTCTTTCCCAACATAGTCCAAATTAAATTATTATTTAATTTCCTCCATAATTTTATATATTTTTCTATTTAATTTCTCTTTTTCCCAGTTAAAATGACTGAATCAAAGAAAACCGTAGCTTCTGCCGAAATCATAATGAGTGAACAATTTTCTTTAAATGTTTTATGCAAGTTTATTAATTCATATAATGGTGATCGCGAAACCCTCACAGCCTTCTTATCTAACTGTCAAGACGCCTTAGATTCAGCATCACCTAGTCAAAAAACATTACTTTTTAAATTTATTAAAACCAAATTAGAGGGTAAAGCCCAAATCGCATGTTCTAACAGAGTCTTCGACGACTTTGAGTCATTAAAGAGTTTCTTAAGGCAAAATTTTGGGCAACGGAAACACTATAACCATTTATTCCTAGATCTCCAGGCCTGCAAGCAACAACCGAGTGAGAGTGTAACACAATTTTCGCTTAGGGTTGAGAAATGTCTAACTGAACTACAGACAGAAATTTATAATTCTGATACGTTAAAAAAAGATTTATCAGGTCGGTTAGCTATGACGGAAGACTTAGCGTTGCACACTTTCATGTTAGGATTACATTCGCAGATTAGTAATTTGGTGCGTTGTCGAAATCCAAAGTCCCTTAACGACGCCGTAAACGTTGCAATTGAGGAAGAAAAAATACAAAATTTCGTTTCAAGGAGTGCGTTAAAATCAGAGTCTATAAATAATAATAAACCGAATAACTCCCGATTTTCTCCAGTTAGACAGTCATTTAGTCCTAATGCCTCTCGATTTCCGCAAAATAGGCAATCACATCCCCAAAATTCGCGCGATCAGATTTATTGTAAATACTGTAAAAATCCGGGCCATGATATTTCACAATGCCGCAAACGCAAATTTAACAACGAAAGGCGTAAACAATTGCATGCGCAAGTAGCTCATCATATTTCTGAAGCGCCGCCGCTACCATTGGCGTCATTGCCGACATACGATGACATGGCACACGCCAACGTCAATGATGTATCGGATTTAAACTAGCTCCTCGGATTACGAACTCGTGCCGGCGCATTCCGAGAAATAATGGCACAAATCATTTTGTTTCCAAGCGCGTTTCAAATATCAATATGTCACAATCAAAGACGATGTTAACTTCTAAATCTATAATACCTAAAAATCGTAACATCGACCTATCGCGTAAATCTCTTACACCTCAACACATTCCTCCGGGAACCGCTGTCTCGTTGAGTCCTAAATCTCTTACACCTCAACACATTCCTTCGGGAACCGCTGTCTCGTTGAGTCCTAAATCTCTTACACCTCAACACATTCCTTCGGGAACCACTGTTTCGTTGAGTCCTAAATCCTTTACACCTCAACACATTCCTTCGGGAACCGCTGTCTCGTTGAGTCCTAAATCTCTTACACCTCAACACATTCCTTCGGGAACCGCTGTTTCGTTGAGTCCTAAATCTCCTACACCTCAACACATTCCTACGGGAACCGCTGTTTCGTTGAGTCCTAAATCTTCTACACCTCAACACACTCCTTCGGGAGCCACTGTTTCGTTGAATCAAAAACCAAATTACCGAGCTCGACATGTTTCGCCGCGAGTCCATACATCATCTAAATCTAAGATTATAAGTACGTCAGACGTTTCTACTCCTTTATATGAGGTAAACACACTACAGAATAAAATATCTTTACCTCATATATTCTTAAACACTAAATACTCTCAGATCCCTCTTTGTTTTCTTATTGATACCGGATCAAGCGTTAGTATAGCGAAACTCTCTAACTTTAAAGTAAGACCTTTAATGGCAAACGAAAAAATACACCTTAAAGGTCTTAATGCGGAAAATTCTTATTGTGAAACGCTAGGGTCATTTGAAATGGAATTTCAATGTTCTTCAAATAAAAGTAGTGCAAACTTTATTCCATTCGTTTTTAAATTTCACGCTATCAACGAAAATATACAATTAGAATATGATGGCATTTTGGGCAACGACTTTCTAAGAAAATTTCATGCCGACATCAAATATTCCGAAAATTGCCTCAAAATACAAAATCATTATTTGCCCATCTATTTTTCTCAACCTAGTTACATTATTCCTTCGCGTTCGGAGGCAGTTATCGAATGTCCCATTTTAAACTCACCATCAGAACTTATGAACGTTACCGAAGGCCTAGTTCTTGACCACAGCATATCGGACGGTGTTTACATAGCCAATTGTATAGTTACAGTCAAACCAAACCATAGAGTCAATATATCAGTACTTAATACTACCGAGTCTGACGTAGTTATAAAAGATTATCGCGTTCATTTAATTCCTTTCGATGTCCAATCATCCGTACAACTCAATAAAAACATTACGGAACACGTTTACAACATTCATAGTTCTCACTTAGACAGATCTCAAAAAGTACTAGATCTTATCAGAACATCTCATCTTAATAATGAAGAGACCAAAACACTACTCGAGTGTTGTTCTTGTTACACCGACATCTTTTATTTGGAAGGTGAACCACTTTCTTGTACGAATGCCATAGAGCATTCAATCGATACCAAAGATGCTGCGCCTATTCATGTGAAATCTTATCGTTTTCCTGAGTGTCACAAGGGTGAAGTTGAGAGCCAAATAAAAAAAATGTTAGATCAAAATATAATTCGCCCTTCTATATCGCCATGGAGCGCTCCCGTGTGGGTTGTTCCCAAAAAACAAGACGCCTACGGTAAACAAAAGTGGCGAATTGTAATAGATTACAGAAAGCTCAATGATACTACAGTAACCGAAATTTACCCAATTCCTTTAATAACAGATATCTTAGATCAGTTAGGACACTCTAAATATTTCACTACTCTTGATCTCGTGAGCGGATTTCATCAGATCAAAATTAAGGCCGAGGATGCTCCTAAAACGGGTTTCACAGTTGTCACTAATGGTAGCGCATCAGGACATTACGAATTTACTCGAATGCCATTCGGGCTCAAAAATGCACCCTCAACCTTTCAAAAATTAATGAACACGGTGTTGTCGGGATTACAGGGACTTCATTGTTACGTGTATTTAGATGACTGTATCATTTATTCCCACGACCTTCAGTCACACATGCAAAAGCTCAAGTTAGTATTCGACAGGCTTCGTCAATTTAACCTCAAATTACAACCGGATAAGTGCGAATTCTTACGTCGCGAAGTTAGTTATTTAGGTCATATAATTACCGATAACGGTGTATCGCCTAACCCAGAAAAAGTCAAAGCTGTCGTTCATTTTCCAATCCCTAAGTCTCCTAAAGACATAAAATCATTTCTCGGTCTAGTCGGATATTATCGTCGATTCATTGAAAATTTCTCCAAAATCACAAAACCTTTAACTTCACTTCTAAAAAAGGACGCCGTATTCCAATGGTCACAGGATCAACAACAAGCTTTTTGTACTCTAAAAAATAAATTAACCTCAGCTCCACTTCTCCAATACCCCGATTTTAGTCGCCAATTTTTATTAACAACTGACGCGTCGAATTACGCATTAGGTGCCATTCTATCGCAAGGTGACATAGGTAAGGACAAGCCGATCGCGTATGCGTCGCGAACTCTGAACAAAGCTGAAGGGAATTACTCAACGATAGAAAAAGAACTTCTCGCTATCTTATTCGGTGTAAAGACCTTTAGGCCCTATCTTTATGGTCGTAAATTCAAAATTTTAACCGACCATAAACCTCTCGTATGGTTATTTAGTGTCAAAGACCCCGGGTCAAGACTTATCAGATGGCGCCTTAAATTGGAAGAATACGATTATGAGATAGTGTATAAACAAGGCAAATTAAACGCAAACGCGGACGCGTTGTCTCGCTTTCCGGTAAACACCTTAGAAAACGACTTAAATATAAATGTCCCTAATTCATTGGCATGTGATCCAACGCCAGCCGTTGGTAATAACGATGACTCACACAACATGCCGTCGATATCGGAAACATACGAACAATTCCTCCAAATAAATAAGCAAGCAGGAATATCATACGACACTGTTATCGAAGAACATAATGAATCTCTACTCAAAGCAAAATGTAAGCTTATTGCCTACCCAACATCGGTCGATCTTGATGAATCCGTGCCATACTGCTTAGATATCATAAACGCGTCTACAAGTAAACCCGATATCCGCGATATTGAACGAGAATTATATACATTCTATTCGACAGATAATGATAAACATCTTTTTACACATTTATTTGTACGTCTTAATCATTTTGACGAAATGACTTACAAAGATATATTTAATTTACTCCGTGATTACCGAGAAATGATAAAATACTGGTACCCGGAGGAAAACGAATTCGCTATATCAGATTTCTCAGATCCATTTAGTAAGCTAACGTTTAATAAAATTTACAATATCATATCGTTTTTGTTTCATAATTCTAGTATCAAGGTGCATATATATCACAATTCAATTAAATACCCGACACCGGACGAAGTTAAGCAGATTCTTAAGGATAACCACGATTCTCCTTCTGCTGGTCATCCCGGTAGTACACGTATGCTCGAGAGAATAAAACCCCAATTCTGGTGGAAAGGTATGCGGCAAGATATTGAAGAATATGTTAAAAATTGTCGCTCTTGCCAAATCAATAAGCCACTTAGGCATACCAATCGCGCGCCTATGATTATAACATCCACCGCGACTAGACCTAACGAAAAATTATTTTTAGATCTCGTCGGTCCCCTTCCGGAAACTCACGAAAATAACTTCAAATTCATTTTAACGTTACAAGACGACTTAACAAAATTTTCCCAAGCATATCCCATGCGATCATGTTCCGCTGAGGAGACGGCAAAACTTTTAGTTAATTACATCTCTCACATGGGAATACCTAAAATGCTTATAACAGATCAGGGTACAAATTTTTGTTCAGACGTCTTCAAACAATTAGCCAAATTATTCGGTATTAAACACATCTTAGCTTCCCCGTATCATCCGCAAACATGTGGCGCTTTAGAAAGGAGTCACGCTACGTTAAAAGAATACTTGAGGTCGTACGTAGGTGAAAATCAACACACTTGGGATTTATATATCCCCAGTGCGATGATCGCTTACAATTCCAACGTTCATAGCACTACAGGGTTTTCACCCCTAGAGTTATTATTTGGATATAAGCCATATATACCTAGCAGTATCGATAACATTGATCACAATACATACACAGATTACATTCGTGCATTAAATCACCGACTTTATTACAGTCGCCAGAAGGCCCTTCAAAATATTCAAACGTCGAAAGAAAAATCTAAAACCCGCTTCGACACACACGCAAAGCCCATCACATATAATGCAAATGATATGGTATACGTGAGGTGTCACCACAAACAAAACAAATCATTAATGCCAGTGTGGAAAGGCCCATTTAAAATCATTAAAATAAACGGAAATCATACCGTCACTTTATTGATAGGAAGAAAATATGTTCGTCATCATTATGACGAAATTAAACTCGCCGCCGCTCATATACCACAACAATAAAACATCATTACATCATAGTCGTTCATTCTGTTCCAGATCAGCTCATGCATCCGCGTCACCCGAATACGTCTCGACAATAGTAGGAAGTCCGGGTCTATATTTCGACAAACTTCTCGATGTCAAATTTACTAACGATGACTGGAACATAATAACTTATATTGACATCAGTCACGTTAAGCCCACTATCAATAAAATTGAATTTTTATTTGAAAAAATAGAATCACTTTGTAAATCATTCACATCACAAAAATTTATGCAGGAGTGTTCTAACTCACTATCGGCGTTACAAAATCAACACAATAACAATGTGAAAAAATTCTCGTCCATTTCGTATTTGCTAACTGACGAAAAACCTAGCGCTCGTTTTAAAAGAGGTCTTATGGATTTTGGAGGCACTATTCTCAAAACATTTTTCGGTACTTTAGATCATGATGACGCAACGCAATTTTCTAAAGCGATTGATGACGTCCAAACGGACGAACAGAAAATAGTTCATTTAATGAAAGATAACATCCATGTTATAAAATCTACCATATCTTCCTTTAACAATTCTATCAGCAAAGTAAATAGAAACGAAAAATACTTATTGAATAACATGGAAACGATCCATAGTAATTTAGAAAAACTTTATTATTCCATTGATAGTACGCAAATTACGGCTGAGCTTAACTCCTTATTAAATGCATTAGAAGCGATTATTGTCACGCTCTCATTCGATATTGACGATATGAACAATGCCATTTTATTCGCGAAACTAAATATTTTACATCCAACGGTTCTTAGTCCCCATCAACTATATCATGAACTAGACAAAAACAGGAATAACCTTCCAAGACAATACGAACTTCCTGTTTCCTTGACTTTACAGAATGTTCACGAATTAATAGACTTATCTAAATTAATATGTTACTATCACCAGAATAAAGTCATAATTGTAGTGAAATTACCTTTAGTATTACCCCAAACTTATAACTTGTTCAATGTCATTCCTCTTCCTGTCCCATACGACATTACTAAACCTAATACCTTCGTCCTAATTTCTCCTACCAGCTCCTACATAGCGATAACAGCTGATCATATGTTCTATTCACTGATAAGCGACATAGACAAATGCCAACTAATCGGTGAAAAATGTTATATGTGTTCGTTGACAAGTATATATTCCACTATAGCCAATCCTATCTGTGAAACTACTTTGTTAAGTGAAATAGTCAGAAAACTTCCAAGTAATTGTGAGACTAAACTATTACATGGTTCAATTGATGTCTTCCACAAAATTTCTGGTAACCGATGGATTTTTGTACAATCAGAACCAGGTAGATGCCATATTACTTGCAACGATAATATGGATAAAATTGAAAAAACTCTATTTGGAACTGGCATTTTAAAATTGAGAAAACATTGTAATGCGTTCTTTAAAACTTTGCAGTTTTCGCCTAAAGTTGAAATTCTAGCAGGAAACTCAACTAATATTATATCAAATTTTAATGTCTTAATGGACGATTGTTGTGAAAAATCCAGAGTAAATAAAACATTTTCCAAATTACCCTTTAAACAATTGCATAACATCGACAATTTAAACTCGCTAATTCATGCGAGTGTTCATCTCGACCATTTTGAAAACGAGTTGAACAGATTAGAAAATCCATCTCATTTCGATAAATATGGCATTCATTACATGTCAATAACCTATTTATTTGGGATAGTATTTTCTATTTTTATTCTCTATAAAGCCAAAAACTTCATTTGCAGACCCGATATTAAAGGCAAATCAGGATGCATCCAAATATTTAACCAATGCCACAATACCAAATGCGTTAAAAAGCCGTCCACACAAATGATAGTAATTAAGGACGATACCAAGACGTCAGAGTCGTCTTCAGAGGAAATCGATGTTACCATACATCGATCTCCTATGAAAAGAAATATCATGTATGATAACAAATGTCATACCTACTAAAGTCAAATCTCTTTTATTCAAATAGACTTTTACAAGCTCTTTTGAATCGTCATTATGCTATTTTTTTAACTAGTGCCGCTCCAAAACGTGCCATCGCTTTGGAGAAGAAACGGCAAGAAACATAACACATAAACTTTTTCCTTACTTAATTTACGTTTACTACATATAATTTAATTTTCTATTTCTATAAAGTAGTCACGTAACTTTCTATTTCTTAAATGTATGATTTCAATTACTTTTATTATTCATTTTTATGTTACACCTAGGAAACGTATTTTTATCGATATTTAAAAAAAAAAAAATGTTAAATTCTTAAATTTTAATTATTTTTATTCTAGTTCTTAATTTCGAATAAATAATGTATTTTATTTTATTTGTAAACCGATGACAGTCCGAATAGCTTCCATTAAATCAATTTCCAATTAATATTATCTTCACGTCTAGTTATCTCTTAATCTCTCATCACTATAATGAGTGATGATCGATCTTAACGGGGGGGTTGTTATACCCTTGTTAAAACAGGCGTGAATATAAAATAAAAACGCTGCGTTTCCTATCGCATTGACGTCAATGCAATAGGAAACCAATCCAATACTCAATCATTATAAATATTAGTGCTTTGCTATTTTCAAGCAGTTTTTGATCGGACTTTCGTCGGGTGTAGGCCATTTGTAATATATATTAAATAAATATCAATTCTTTAATAAAAAGTCTTTTTAAAAAAGTCTTCTTCGACCCACCCCGTAACAGTACCGTTCGCAAATAGCAAATATTTGTGCAACTACCGAAATACTTCCGCTCTCAATGCAGTGTATGTGTGTGACGTCAGCGAGTTAAGATTAAAGTGAAATCCTGCACTTATCGCCATAAATGTGAACGGCAAAAGAGCACTTCTATTTACAGTTGAATCTTTCTCGTGTATTTAACTAACGCCTCTTATATTAGAACAAAGAAGTGAATTCAAAGAGACATAAAAATAAATACATTTTATAAGACAGAATTAAGTCTCATCAAAACTTTTAGCGTGAAAATTTTATTAGTAACTTTAAAGCGAAACAGAACCGCAGATTTAAATTATTTAATTTCAACGTGTAATTTTTAGTCATGCAAAAAAAAAAATTACTTTCAATCTATTATTAGGTTTCCATGAATCTCTATTGCTATAAATTCATTTAAACTGTTATAAGCTAGGTTTGAAAATCAAGTTTAGCACGTTGTATTTATGTTAACAGACATGACATTCTAGATTACCTCTTCAGTCTCGCGGCATAAATTTATTTATTTCTTTATCACACTTTATTATATACCACAAAAAATTACGCTAGCATCATAACGTCTCGGGATCGATTCCCTGATCTGGGAGAATTATGCTGAATTATTTTATAAGGTCGAAACTCTACTGCAACAAAGACTAGTGTAACTAGTGGCAAGACCAGTAGCAGTAGTTTTGACCCTTTCTAAAATAAACCTACCCAAAAGCCTAAAAAATTAGCTTTAGTCCTAAACGAACATACATATTCGACCAATTAATATTCGAAAAATACTGTTCCTTTTTCAAAAAAGTGTAACTACAAAATCCGTTGAAATAACACTTACAAATAAACATTACAGCCAAATCCCAGCATTGTTTACACAGAAACCGATTACAAATCAAATGAACACTTTTATTTAGGTTGAATTCTCAAATAAGGCTAACATAAAAGGGCGGGAAGTGGACAGGGCGGGTCAATATTTGCTTCTCGTCAGGCAAAATTGTGGGTGAGCGCTCTTGACACCGGACTAGCGGAATTCAAATAGATGTACGACGCTGCCCACATTCGCTAGATCGTGAATATTATCGCAATAAAAATGTTCAAATGATTTTTACACAGACTGTTTGTAATATTTTATGTGTATAGATGCTCGTATTTTAGAGCTTATAAAGGGTGGAAAACGTGATTGTAATGTTATCATATTTGAGTATATTGTAATTTTTTATTTCAAGTTTATCAAAAAACATACATGTAGACAAAAAATGTTGTTTAATTGTAACATACTAAATAATTTGCTGACTTGATGCCTAATACAACAAAGCCTTACTTGGCCCGACATGAAATTCAAGCCGGGGTCCTCTCGATCGCATACGACAACTTGAGCCTCAACACCAGCAATTCATTCAAAAGTTCATAACAATTTAATTTGTTTTATACACCCAAACAACGTTTTGGAGACTTATCAAGAGAAAGATCCAATTAGCGAACTTTTTCGTCGGAGAGTATCTTTTAAACCTGCACTAGGGAACGATGAACTCGACCAAAGGATAACAGAAAAGTTTTTAAAGATACGCCTCATTTGCTTACACGGCTCGGAGTGGATTCTTTACTTCTATAAAACTTTTTTACATTGCATTAAATGCTTGCAGTAGATACTGTATTTATTTCGAACCACAAACTTATAATGTAACTGCCTAAAAGAGAAAACTCTTTGAATATAGTGCATAATAAATTATATTATTTATTAAAAACTGGTAATTTGGTACGTTTATTCATCAATGCCAGTTGGCAGTTGTACTTGCAACTGATTACTTTGATTTGCTAATTGTATTTTTCGTATATTCACGACATAAGACTGTATCTACATATGACTTCAAAGTGTATTTATGTATGATCCACTACTAATGAAAGCTGTATTTCTATCAAAAATAGATAAAGGCTTTTACGAGTACATTATCTTCACAAAACGAACTACAAATGGTCGACAATTTGACAACTTTTCAAAGATTTATCGGAGTTTTGCTTCTAATGAAACTGTCACTCA
The DNA here is from genome assembly GCA_030295005.1 of Cephonodes hylas. Taxonomy (NCBI): domain Eukaryota; kingdom Metazoa; phylum Arthropoda; class Insecta; order Lepidoptera; family Sphingidae; genus Cephonodes; species Cephonodes hylas. Next base: position 7,370,179 of record AP025372.1, on the reverse strand, counting down.
AAACAAATCCACTTTCGTATCCACAAATATCCTTAATGGTTGAACCTAAACAAACTGTGGAATAAACAAAAACTGTGGAATACAATTATAAAGCACTTATTGTGTAATTGATCAGTGTCAAGCGCAATATTGACTGATTACTATCCAAAAGACTGGATTTATGCGGGCACGTGGCGGTAATGTATTGAAGGGGCGACCGATCAATACAATGCATACATCGTTCTTCTTTATAGCAACCTGCCTGATGACCGGGCCTTGCACTGAGGTTTCCTTTGTGTATTAAAAGAAAAAAAAAGACAAAGACATGTCAACAATAGGGTACAAATCATTGATTTTTTATATTACTTTTTTCTAGAATAAGACTGGCTGGAATAAGCCTTTCTTTAACGTAAGATTACATGACGGAGTCATTAACGTGTATTTAAATTAAAATTAGGCTGGGCATTGTAAACAAAATATAAAATAAAAATAGCTTTAACTAACACAAAATTTACGAATTTCATTAAATTACTAAAATTAAATAATAACGTCGTATATCGTACAGAATTTTGTACCTTTTAAAAAACGAAACCATTCATCATCATTTATCATTGCATAGGCTTCTTTCTAAAAATTTTGATTCGGTTCTGACGATCTCTAATAAAGCGAAGCCTTGTTACAATATTAATTTGTGCGAACTATATTTAATATTCATCCGTCGAATCGCTAAAAGGTTAATCGCTAATGCTAAAAGGAATTGCAGAATTATGAAATATTACAATTCCGTTAAATTTTATTTATACCTTTACAAAATATGTCCATTTTATTAAAGATTTTTTGTCCTCCATGCATATTGCAAACAAGAGGAATCCCCTTGTTTAAATTGGACCCAATGCAATGGGCATGAATAATAAGAGGATATATTTATGATTTCGATCAGAATATATTGAAATTTAACTCAATTTGAACGCCTGAATCGCTTCATCTATTCTTCTATATAAAGTAGATTGGTCAACAATTCCTCAAGCCTTAAATCCGACTGAAATACCTAATTTCTCATTAAATGAATTTGTTTACTTAGTCTTGTATCGCATTGCTCCCAAACTTAATTTAATTATTAGTATACGCACGAATTAGTATCGTCATTTTACATAATATATTTTTAGCATCAACTTAACTACATTTTAATGATGAAAACTACCCTTAATAACACTTTTATTTCATTTTTAATAGTTATTTTAATACGACAACTAACATTATAATATTATTAAGACGTTATTTTTCGAAAATATACTAGCACATTATATACGAAACACAAATATCACTGAGTAGCAGGGAAATAGGTCTAAAAATAAGCCAACCTCCACATCCTTTCTTGGTTTCTACGCAAAATATCCCGCAGTCCCACATATAAGATGTAAATAGTAATTAACCCTTTTCCCGTTACTAAGCGTATAACATAAGGAGGATAGTTTGTATCAGTGTTGCTAAGTGCCGTACCCAAAAAGCCGCTTAAAGGTACATGGCGATTGTTTTAATGCACGGTAAATGTTTGGGGCTTGTGTCAAATCTTGTATCTTGACGTAAGTAATTTACTCCCTACAGCCCGCACTGTGCCCCGGTACGATACGAATTAATAATGGCTACGTAATACGGGATTGCAATTGGCATGCATCATGAAAATAGAAGCTCCTGGGGGAGACTACATTCCGAACTAATTGATACAGAATCGAATAATAATGTTACGTTTGTGCGTTTGACAAATATACTATGCGTTTATGGAGTGAATCAAGTAAGTTTATCGTGAGGTTGTAGTGATCACTGCCCAAAGAAATTAATAAATTACATCTACATAAAATATTTGTTGCTTGGCTGTGTATAACTTGTTTAAACAAAATAACCGAATACTTACTTTTAATAAAAGCAATACGAAGTATATTAAGATTTCTTTTTTCAATATTTCTGGTGTAACCTGCCTCGTTTCACTTGTCTACGTCATTGAAATATCTCCAACATATTTTCTCTTAACAAAAAATTCCCCAACCATGTTCGTATTTTCATACCAACTCAAGCTATATTAAAATTCATGAAACCCGATAAAATACAGGTGGCACGTGTAACTGGGAATTGTTTTCCAACTGTCCACTAAGGAAAAAAACCTGCGCAAATGCGGTTAGAATCGAACAAAAAGGACGTATGAATGTGACAATGACGCGGCGAACAAGGGAGGAAAGTGGAATAGCGCCCCATTCTCGTCACCTGTCGCTACGTGAATTGCAACGTTCACAAAGTTAGTTTTGCACGCAAACCACTTTTATTCATTCCTACAAGTATTTATCGATGCCGGTTTATTCAAGTATCGATGTCTATCGATATTACGTTAATAGTATAGACTGAGTCCTTTTGTTGGATTTCTGGAAGAAATCACGGCTAGCAATGGGATAATCTGCTTAAACACATAATTTTTTTTTTAATTAGGGTGTAAAATAAAGTTTCTATTTTATAAATATTTAAAATCCGACAAAACGGTGTGCTAAGTTAGTATTCACTGTTCGCCAATTTTAATACCTAAATTCAGTATACTGTGTACGTACTTAAACATATTACTTAGAATGCCAGAATAAAGTTTAGTCGACATTATAATAAACATTGTATTAGATTTGTTAAAAAACTTGTGTCATGAGTTAATGAGGCAGTCACAGGGAATTTCCTTTAAAAATATTCTTTAATGCAACAGAATATTTAGTATTCTCTTTTTTACTACTTTTAGTAGAAATAGTGGAGTATTCAGGCGAATTCAACTTCATTCCCATGACACCAGACGGTTTGCTGAGGATAAAATCGGATGGAAAGCAATTGAGACCTGTATCCAAGAAATTTGCAAGCAGGTAAATTGCATTGAACATAAATACAGCTTGAGTTCTCACCGAGCTAGAATACGTTATATACCATCGATTATACGGAAAAAAATCATTTTTTTGCATTTATTCAAAGCGTATTCAAATGTAACGGTTGTGTTCCATAAGATATTCAACATTTGTCATTAACATATGACGTGACCTTTACACAGTACATACACTCTTATCGCCTCGCTAACTAGTTTGCAAACATTTTTAAAACAGGTTATTATTCACAGAAACAGGTAAAAAAAATCCACGCCCTTGCATAACATCATCTTAATATTTGATTAATTTAAATTTGTAAACATTGCTTAATCACAAATTCATTGGATTGTTAATTTTAGATGTTGACGAACGCACATCGGCATCTTATAGCAGAAGGCTATGGAGTACCCCAGGTTGAAATCTTAACACGTTCTATCATTTCTTCTGCATCCAAACATATTCATACATTTAAGCTCTCCATACGTAATGAATTACCAGGCGCCTTTTTACTATCATACTACATCATTCAAAATGTTTTGGTAAATTGTCTTCATCCATCGTCTTCACTTGTAATACTTGGGTTGAATACTTTTTTGTAATATTTGCTACGATAACATTAACTTATATGAGCCATAACGCATTTATTCTTACTTATGATACTTCGCTAGTTATCCAAAATAAGTGTCTATAAAGATAACAAGATGCTTCCAAAAACAACTCGAGTTTAACTTCTAAGAAATAAAGTCGCTTAAAGATAGTTCCAAAATAATAATTATAACATGGTTACTTTTTCTCCGAATAAAATCACAAAACCCAGGGACTAAATGTTCTTGGAAAGAATTTAGCTTTACCTACTTGTACTTCAAGCGAAGTACATTTTCCTCGAACTTCAATAAGGTTCTTAGCAGTTACCTACTCAATTTCTACTTGAAACCTGGGGGGTACCGTTTGGGTAAAATAATTAAATGCATTACATTAGCAATCTTTGTAAATATATTGCGTGAATAAATTCATAGTCATTTTGTAAAATTATATTAAAAATATAACATGAATTAAGATTTCCTTTAGCGATAGTAGCCTAGTAGTCTTTTGTTTAATCTTTAATTCTCGGTTTGTTTCGTTAATGAAACTAGGTTTTAGCAAGTCACAAAAAAAACACGATTTGATTATTATGCAAAATAATTTACGTTCGAAACGCATCCCAATCTAAACCTAAATAAATGACGTCGAAGAGCCAACGATGACACCACCCATTAGAACTCTCAAGTCCAAACATGGTGTATTGCAGACACCGCTAAAAGAATGTGAAATTACAATTATATGTATAACACTTAAAACAAACATTCAGATGCGTATTTATAAAGAACAACGTTTCCAAAGACATCTCACGTGTAAATAAACCGAATTAGCAGCTTGGCTAGAAGCGTGCTGGACTACACGACCGTGTGTCCGTTGTTATCCACTGGGCACATTAGCGACTCTGACAGTTCATTTATCTTATTTGCTGCTCGGTTAATTAAGTCGTCCCTACAGAGGTGTCGCAATTTCGCCGTTGATTTGATAATTTTAGAAATCTTTTAAATAAAACCACTGAAATAAATTATCCCAAACTCAAGCGCAAAGCTTTTACCAACACAAAATACGAAAGGTAATTTTTATTAAGTGAAAATATTGCCAAATTATGAATTTTAATGCTAACAGTCGAAACAACGTGGATAATTACAAGCAGTTGCCAGTTTGCAATTATAATTAGAATTTATGGCGCGGCTACAGATTAAAATAGCTAACAGACGGTATATTTAAGAGGTTTACTTGTTTAATATTAGTTCATTAGTGTTCATAATCTTTTTGTATTGAATACTAATTGGAGGGCCTTGTGATAACAAATTTTATGGAAAAAAATCTTAATGAAAATTGGAGATGCGGTCCAGATCCGTCTGGAGCAAATTTTGAATCCCGTAAATACTTGTCCCACAGGCACACTAAATCCAAAAATATAATTCGCCTGTTATAACTTTCTGAGCAATATGATTCGTCAACGTGTTTTATATCATTTTGAGGTTTGCTCCACCCGAGCACAAATTAATAAAAACAATTAGCCTATATGACCTCGAGACCGTCAACGTATCTTATTCAAATTTCTTTTGAATGTCACTTGATATAGAATCTGCGACCGCTGAGATTTTTGACAGTATGGCTAAGACTCGTTACAATTACAAACATCAAAAAACGATCTCAGCTGCATAGGAGGCTCGTGCCCAATAGTGAGACGTATGTATATGGCCCGATAATGGCTATAGAATGTCCATAACATAAATCTTGTGCCAACTTAAAATGAATTATTATGTATAGAAACATATTCTGACAACATTTGGTCAATAGAAAATTAATAAAACATGGGAAAATGTAGATAATGTCTGTGCAGAGAAAGAAACAATAATACTAAGAATAGCATTTTAGCCACACATAGAAAGTAATCTTTCGGATATTTAGAGCTGTTTATTCTATAATACAGATATCGTTTTTACAAAGTATAAACAGGAGCTAAGAAAAACAAATGCACCGAGACAAAAATGCAACTGTGCCTACCTTCGGGGAGTACAGGAGTTAGTAAATGTATGTATGAAAATGGACCTTATCGAATATCTTCTTCTTCTTTATCAACCCATATACGCCCACTGCTGAGCACGGGTCTCCTCTACCATTGAGAGGGTTTAGGCCATAGTCCACCACGCTGGCCTAGTGCGGGTTGGCGGACTACACACCTAATAAATTTCTAAGAACTCTTAGGTGTGCAGGTTTTATCACGATGTTTTCCTTCACCGTTAAAGCAAGTGATAATTCAATTTGAATACACACATAACTTCGAAAAGTCAGAGGTGTGTGCCCGGGGTTCGAACCCGCGACCTCCGAAATTCTCGACCGCGCGCCCAAACGTCGAGGCCATCACTGCTTTTATATCAAGTATAATATACTTTATTTAAAACGAGAGAAAAATATATCACTTTAAACAATCTAACAAACTTTTTAAGCGATAACTATAGAATGCAAAAATTGAAATCATTAGTATAATATTTTTTTCTTTCACCTCCAAAATCCAATTATCGGATTAAGGAAAACGAAACACTAAATCATACAGATTATAGCATCCATATATTATCGATTTGTAAATATAAAAAATCCAATCAAACCGAACAAAATATAAAAACTGGGACTGTTGTAAAAAAGTTGAATGATGACCTGACAGATCTCGTCAACGTCCTTTATAACTGCTGGCCTCAAAACTAACTATTATCCAGTATTGTATTTTTCCATTGAGTATGTTCTGTTATTAAAAGTTTATATTTCAGGCACTCAGACAATACGGTTCTGCCATGAAATTGAATTTACAATACGAATATATTTTGGTTTAATAGCTTTGACAGTGAATAATTTTCTAAAAAAAAACAATTTCATGATTAAAAAAAAACATTAAACATTAAAACATATATTCCATTAAATATAATGTTGAAAGTGTTTCAGATTTTTTTTATATTTCGTCCAAAATTTGATTAAATCATACATTATTTATTCTGAAAATTATGAAACTTGTGAATCCCGCAGACGTTGCAACAAGTATTAGGCTAGAATATAAAACTAAGCTAATTTAATAAAATTAATAAATATAAATCATCACCATCATAAAGCAGGATTGTCTACGGTATACGTAGGAAAATATTTCCATCAAAATGTAATAATTATAGTGATCGTTGTGACTAATTGACGCATATTTTACATTTCGTTCGCATAAAACCGCAGGCGCCATCTGCATATAAAAAATATCGTGCATAAAATATGGAAACAAGTTGTGCCAATCAATGTTGTTTATTTGGGTTAGAGCATGTGAAATAACTAGGCAGACAGGGTTTATACGTCATTTATCACGTGCAAAAAGGAATTAAATGTAGACACATTAGATAGTAAACACAAATAGATAGTATATAGAATTTGTAGCCACGCTTCAGACTGTTTAGATCACAGTATAATTTGTTCAAGTGCTGAATTATTCCGGTGTTACTTCCAAAACACATGGAGGTCTTTGTATCACGCTTAATTGCCGACCAATTTTTATACGGGAATTATTTCTTATTCCTTTTTTTCGACAGCCCCGTGGCGCGGTTGGCTAGACACCAGCTTGTGAAACGAGCGGCCGCGGGTTCGATCCCCGCACCGAGACAAATGTTTGTGTGATCCACAAATATTTGTTTCGGGTCTGGGTGTTTGTGAGACCGCAGAAGTCTCTCGTAGTTTCTGATACCCACGACACAAGACTCGTATCTTAGTGTGGGGTCAGGACTATGTATGTGACTGTTGGGTGTATTTATTTATTTATTTTTATGACGCATCTAGCCTGATTGAAATGTGCACTATTGCAGTGGTATCAAAATATTAACGATTGCGTATATTTCTCGCAGGTCGCCACATTTATGCCGACTTGTCTAGGTTCATTAATCCAATAAAATAAGTGTATATTTTTTTTAAATAAAATGTCTTATTCAGCTGTTCTGTGCTCACAACTATTTGCGTTATGCTCTAGCGCGTGACATTTAGCAATGTGATTATTTGATTGTATTTTAATAAATAGTGGGTTTGTTTTAAAAAATATTCGAAAATCTGTGTTATAAATAAAAAACATTCTATTTTGAGCTGATAATTTATGCAAATATTGATTGCACTAATAGAAAATACGTTTGATTATCTACGAAGGTCGTCTGCTAGAGACTTATTTTTTATAACTAGGTAAGGTTTCTTTAGTCTAGTTCCAAGTTTGTTTAAGGAAAACGTATTAAAACATATTTCAAACACTTTAAACGTATTTTACTACATTATTTTGGAGATAAAGTCGCTTTTCAGAATAAAATTGATAAATTAATCGCTGATTATGTACATAATAATACTTAGTACGTTTTTTTGCGTCCCTGATTTCGTGATCCAGGCGTGAGCGTATGTTTGCAGTCAATCAGAGCAATGACGAATTGAACTCTCATAGCTTCGCAACTTTTATAGTAAAACATAGACTCTAGCGTTATTTTTTTGTATAGTCGACATTACAACTAGGAAAAAAGCGTGAATTATAGTAATGTAAAACGTTAAATTCATTTTCATTTCATCAAGATAGACTCTTATGTAATAACCCACTGCTGTTTCTTCATACACGGCGTTTACTTATTGCAGTTTATTTTATAGCAAGTTATCGAGTTAAGCAATCAATATTTATTGGTCACTAGTCCAACTGGATAGGAAAACTCCACATTAAGTGTGTTTGATCGTCGTTGCTATTTTTATGGCTGCTTTCACCAGCAATTACCGGTCCTTCAGTATCGCCAGTGTGTGAAATACTCACATAAATAACTGTTTACTTCATTCCTCAATCATACTTTATCGCGGTAAGTTTTGTGTCGAGTTACAACAGAGATTATTTGTATGTATTTCTAGCTGCTTGATACTATAATTAGCATTAATGCCTTCCTCAGGGATGTAATTATTCATCGTAGGTTTTGTGATGCCTACGTTACGTAAGGGAATTAATAAATGTGTATGTATAAAGTAAGTCTGTACATGAACCAGCTCTACTCTCAAGCTTTCCCTATTTTAGGGATAAGCGCCAATTTTTTTCTGTGAAGGTTGATGAAACACCAGTCAATTATTATCTTCTACCACCTTATCTTTAATTTTTTCCCAATACTCAGGACTAGCTTATAATTTCTTAAGTATTGTGTGTGTCGACGAAAATAATCTCCGATCACATTCACTAGATTGTCAAACTAAGTCTTAATTAACGATAGATGGAAATTTCTCGGTATTTGATGCATTGTATAAATAACGTTGTGCTTAGGTACCTATATATATTTCTTTAAGAAGTCACATATCTACACATAAGAATCATGAGGCAGACAGACACTGACTATAAGGTTTTTTGAACATCATATTATTTACATATTTTGAATTACCCAAATAATTCTTACTGCATAGAATTTCCTATAAGATTCTCAAGCCTACGAAATAGATAGCTCTGACAGCATAAACACTCAAAATTGATGGATATAGTGACGTATTTGTAGCCTTTGAATATGGAGAGACTAGGATATTTGCCCCCACGGCAATCGCAATAACCGAGACGTAACTGCAAAGCTATTGGACAGCGTTTCAGTGTACAAAATTACCATCCCAGTGGGATAGTATCCGCCCAAACTGACTGTTACCTTCGTTTCATATTTAAAACGTATTGCTTCATGTTATATGTTTCTTGACTTTTGTGATAGCATCCCTAAATTAAATTCGGATTATATTGAGTGAAAATGGACAGTATGTACCTACTTAAACTTTTTTGTAGTCAACTCTTAGATGTGTATCTTCAACATTTTATTCTTCCTTGTTAAAGAGATAATGGGGACAATAATATGCCTAATGAACGATAAATAAATAAACAGCAGTTTAGATTAATCCATTCTACTAAACATTTAAGGAAACACAAATAAATAATTTCAGATCGCCGATTTCGATACCTAGATTTACTAATAGATTCTGATTCGAAAAAGACCATAAAGTAGGTTAGGGTAGTTTCTAGAACTAATCTCTGTAATATTTCGTTCTTATCTTAGTCAATCATGATGTAGGCAAATAGCCTGCAATGGGACACGTCTGATGAGCCCCGATTCTAATTAAGTTTGGTAATTGCATAGTTGCCGGCCCACATTAAATACACGTGCATATGAGAAATTTGCCATAGGCCCTGGAGCTGACGTCCATTGTAATTGATTGCTTGTGAATAATTTAATAAGTGGCCACGTTTACGATTTACATAACACGTTTTTTAGGTTTACGGAATTTTCCAGTTTCAAAACAGACTTGTATGAATACTTGACTTTTGACGTTTGTTGCCTAGTTGAATACAAGTTTTGATATTTTATAATTAGCGTTGGAACGTTAATAATCTTCATCAAGTGGATGACTCGTATTTGAATCCTGTTTTGACATATTTCTCGATTGACTTCTTTTATGGCTTTTGTAGAATGAGGTCCTAATGCAATCCCACTATCAACGAGTCAAATGAGAAAGCTTTTGAATACGGTAATAAACTTAATTTATCAATGAGATTTTTTTCACATATGACACAACATTAGACGATCAAATATGTATTTATTTAAAAATTATGATGCAAATCAATGCAATGCCGTGTAATTGCCTATCTCTTCATGAATACATGTATATATATCTATGCATTACAAACGTATATGTATTATGTAGTAGAATTAACATTGTTCCAAATGGTTTGCTGTTTTTATGAACAACCCATTCTTATAGAGCATAAACTTGAAGCATAATTTTCCTATTTGCCTACACAAACAATACGATTTACTTTCCACAAAGCCTCGAGCTGAGACAGCGCAAATAGGCCGTAAGTAGGTATTATTGAGAAAGAATGGAGTTTTAAATTCATTTCAGGTTCCTCCTCGAAAAGTATCAAAGTTCTTAAGTAATCTCAATCCATGTCGAAACTTTGTAATAAAGTAACAGCGCTTACGAGGGTAGAAGTTCTTGTTCATGATACGATACAAGCGGCTAAGTATTTTCAGCTGACCACGAAATTTTATTTTAGGTCAGGATAAAGATTGTTTCCTCTATTTCTTTTTACTTTCGCCTCAACGACACACTTTGCCAAGTCGTGCGTTTGTTATTAAATCAGCGTTGATGCGATGCTGTTATTTTGGGCTGTAAATAAGAGAATATAGATGTTTGTAGCATATGGTAGATATATGTACACATTATAGTGCTTATTTTTCAATAGTTTATTTTTAAGGTATTACGTTTTTGAATGCCTAATTACAATATGTTTATTTAATAACGCTTAAATAAGTAATAAATACCTTCGAAATATCCGAACAGAAATTCCTTCGTAAAAGATTATTGAAAGCTTAACTACGTTGATCATTTTCTATTGCCAAGATTACCACGCAACCACAATGAGTGAGTAATATCACTAGAAGTGTATATATATTTATGCTATGGAGATATATGTGGCACTGCATTAATACATTAATTGTGAGTTAAAATCATTCATACTTTATTATCTCTTTAAAATTTGCATTATATTGAACCTCGCGCCTGTTGTACTTTGCGAGCAATACCCTGCATTGATTGAAAAAATGCTGGGACGATCTTAATTTTCACTTAATTCTTACAAGCCTTCGTCCTTTCCCTAAGCGAACCGGGAACTTTCATTCGCTACTTTAAAGAGTTTTAACACGAACTCAAAGTACTTGTGAAGTAAACCTTAACCAATACGAACTGTATGTATGTTGATTCTGCTTCAAATATATGTAGAATACTAAAGCCAACAATGTATGCCAATTGTAAAAAAAAAAATCCATATTCCACGTGAAATTTTGAACCCACGATTAAAATACTTAGTTACTCAAACACTGTCAAAAGCGAACGGCAAAAATACAAAACTCACTCTTTGTAAATAAAATTGTGAAACATTCACAAAATGGAATAAAAAACTATGGTCGTTATATTTCACAAGCGAAGCATTGACTTTCATGCTTTGACACAGTAGCCATGAACCAAACATACTGCAAAGTGTAATCATAGGGAGTGTCCATGCAAAACGATGGAGCATACTGCGCCGTGGCGGTTTAATTGGGCGAGCCGGTTGGATTTACTATTGTGGCCAGTTGTAATGTAAGCGATTTACGGCCTCGTCAATGGTGCTGGCCCCAGTTATTGTCAGTCAAATATTAGCTGGTGCGTAATAACTTCTACTTCAATGGTGGAGAGTGGTGGCTGTATTGGCCTCTGCTGTCCCGCCCGTCCCATTTCCACGAATTGTTTTCGACAGGACTATGTGACATATGTGGCTGTTTATTTATGTTTCTAAGATACTGTTATTGGAAGCCCGCCTAGAGGTAAAAGGGCGTAGGAATTTCGCTTCATTATGGCCTTAGATTTGTAACAAGAAGCATAAAGGTTTCATTGAACTAAGAGTTCCACCACGACGGCAACAGGTACCAAGGTGTTATATAGTCTAAGTGAGGTACGGCAGAAGGCAGTGCTATCGTTGTTTCCACTTCTCAGAAGCATTATGATGAACGTAGAAAAAGTTCTATCTAGATCAACTGTTGCTGAAGCATTAGTAAAAGCGCGGGGCTTTAGTGGTAAATAATTGAGGTATCTTATATCTAGAACTATTTCTCATTACTTCGAACCGTCCATATGTTTGAGTTGTTATGATGGCGCAATTATTTCTGTGTGGAGCCAGCCTAGCAATAGTATCACTGTTCGTGCCTGGCTAAAACGTAAATTGCGAAAGATAGAAATATTCAGTTATACCGTCAAAAACAAAATCGCTTTGGTCTACTTCGTGAATCAGAACAATTTAAAGTCTAGTTAATAACTTTTAGGATGCAGTGAAGCATATTATGAAGATGAATCGCAATTCTAAATTAAAGTGTTGAAATATGCAAAAGTTTCAAACTGAAGTGAAGTAATAGGAATTGCGAATGTCCATTGAAAGCGACGTCCGCACACATTTCTATTAATGTATAATATCCAAAGGATTCTCTGCAGGATTTAGTGTCACGAGTAGATTACAGTTTCCAACTGCGACTAGAGATAATTTTACACGGATATTACTTGAATGACTCCGCTGCACTTACGTATAAGTAGCTGAATTATGCAACGCGAATACTGTTCAATGTTTCATTGGGTTAATGATGTGTGTGGAAGTAGGTGGGGTATTTTAGAAATTAAGTAAATCTTGCAATTAGATAGAACGAAGGTGAGAGAGATAAAAAAAGGTAAATTCTTGAGCCGTTTGCAGCAACAGAAGAAGCTTAAACTTAGCACTAAATGCATGTCAAACACTAGTAAAATCATGTTTGTTTTCGAAAATATACTTTCCAGTGAATAAAGAGGAATAATACAAAGAATACATACAAAATTGCAGTATAGTACAATGCAGTTGCATTTTGTAATTAGGCCACCACTAAGTATTATACGCATACTTTGCTACTTAGAAGCAAAGCGCTGAAAATTATCTGTGAAACTAATGGAGTATAACAAAATTATAACATACCAATTGAAAACATACATTTCCACAATTAAAGGATTTAATAAATTTTCAAGAACTTGGATGATAAAAAAGAAACAAACATTTTACGATAGAGCACATACAATACATACGTTTTTTAATGATGTAGGAAATAAGGAGGATATTTTTTTATATGTATTTTGTTTTAATTTTCATTCATATTTTATTGTTTTTGTTTCTGTTGTACACACTGCCCTCCCTTTAAGTTCTTTCAATAAATCCATCTTATGGTTGCCTTGAAAAGATCGCCATGAGTGATAAGGCCGCCACTTTTACCTGTCCTTTTCTTATGTTTATGTTTTTATTGTTATAAATGTGTACAATAAAGAGTTTAAAAATAAAAAAAGGATCCATTTTATCTCAAAACGATGATTCTACGTTTGTTAAAAGGATAAAAGTAGGATTTAAATTTACTTTTGAAAATATCTTATCCAATAATTTCTTTCTTTGACACAAGTTGGGAGTCTTTCATCAGTCTTACTGTGTAGCTGTGAGGTTTTACTCTGCGGGCCCCAGCTTAAAGTTTCGCGGCCGGTTTTTAATGCGCCACAACCGGTAACCAAATATTTTTGTATAAAATGAACCTATGACTCATATTTTATCGATTCTTCTGAGTGACTCTAAATGAATATTTATTTTTTAATCGTCTGCTTGTGTTAAGTAGTTGTGTTTGAACGCATTAAGTATTAGTGTTTTTTTTAAAGGAACTGTAATGTTTTATTCTTTTCGTTCGTCCTTCTGGAGAATATCTTCTTACAAAGTGCGATCACAAGGTTGCGAGCAAAATTCCCTAGTAAGTTGTCTTAAACACGCAACACGGGAAGTTAAATCATTATCTTGTAATATTTTGGGGATACTTACATTAACTATTGTATGTATTTTTCATAAAGGCATGGCAATTCATTATTTTTCATAAATGCATGGACTACTGGGAATAACATAAACTTTACTTTACTTACTACAAAAAAGCGACGCAACCACTTCAAGGTGCCTGTAAAAAATACAATTTGAGCATAAAAGTGTGGATGTTTTTTAATCCGTGTTTTAAGAGATTCTCTACACGGCAATTAAGTTAATAAAACGCTTGGCGACCTCAATCAATCTTATAGCCATGTGCAAACAGTTTTTTGTCCGTGTTCTTTTGTGGAAAAACCAAGGTGAACCTGTTCTCATGGCGCTTACCATTTAACAACACCGGACTCCTGGTACTTTAAAATAAGAAAAACTAATTTGAATAATCTTTTTGTGATCGCATTACGTCATCGTGAACCTCTGACATTTGAGTAACGCTTACAGGTCGTAGCTGATAATAATTAGAAAAATAACAATTTTAGAATAAAATGTTCTATCAAAGTATTATAAAAATAAATTTATAGTATATTCGAGATCATATTTACTAGCACAACTTGCTGTGGGATTGTGTGCCATTATAAGCATAACCCATTCATCGCATTGAAGGTGTCTAGGGCTATAATCCGTTAGTCTAATGAGCGATGGTTCAGACCTAATAAGAGATGCAAGTGGGTTAGAGTGTACACTTGTCATATCTTTTCAAATAGGTTTTATAAAAATATTCAAGCCAGTGCACATAACCGCACTAGGTAATTAAGGCAAGTAAACATGGAGATACAAACTCGGAAAGTTCACTATTACACGTTTACACTATTCTAGCAGTTATATTAAACAACTTTTAGTATATTTTGGGTTTATTTTAGAAACGTAGTTCGCTAAAATTCCTAGATGTATAATGGAGTGTGGCACATTGTTGTTCTCTTCCTGTAGCTTGCCTAAAATGCAAAAAGTGAGGCGTGAGGCCTTTGAAGTGTCGCCACAATTTTTTCTTCATAAACTATGCGTGACATGCATCAAATGTGAGCCCATAGGCTTGAAAATTTTAAAATAGGGCAACGAAATCTACGCTACGAAATGCGAAAATACTTGGCGTAATGTGCATTTTAACAAATATTTTAGCTTTCACTTGTTTGCTAAATTTATTTAACTCATCTTATATTTTTACTTCGTTTTATCTTTTTTTGCGTATCATCATTTTCTAGCGCTACGATGGCTCTTATATAACGTTCTCTAATATTTTTACTCTAGCATATGTGTGTTTTGCGAACTATTTCTCCGCAACCACTTCAGCTCATTAGTTCGTCGTCTAGTACCAGCATCCTTCCTACTCTTAAGGGTTTCATCATTCTGGATGCAAATTCGTTGGGAAATATAAAAGCTAAGTAAAAATATCAGCTTGACTAAAATTAAACTGACAAATAAATAGATAGGCTTGATCGTAGCAATTTCTACAAAAATTCATTTACAATAAAAAATTGAAGATTAAAAAATATTCTGTTGTTCAAAACTGACTAAGATATTATATTTAAATGCAATACTGTTAAGATTCAGGCTTTACATCTCGCTTATCTCGTATGGATTAACAAACTTTACATACCTAACAAAATCCATCTCGCATCACATCCCAAGCATACTGATTTCTCCAAGATAACCTTTAATGAAACTACCTATTTAGTCATTTGTTACAACAAATCAACTTGCTATAGACGTGCTTACTACATTCTATATTTTATGCATCCTCGATTTCTGCTGTTCTTACACATTCTACTTCTAATTATAGTCTTCTCCCAACAAACGTTATACTTGGGTCAACGCATCATAATTATAACAGTTAGTACACTGAACAAGTATCCGGTCTTATGACGTCAGTTATTTAATAGTGCATTGTTAACACATTGAAGGACAAAGAATTAATTCCGGTACATTAGCACTACGAAAAAGGAGTACCTATACAAATAGCGTATTTATCACTTGGTTAATAAAATTAACACGAAAAGTGTAAGGTTAGACATGTTATATCATGCCATCGATCTCTTCCATTGTATTAGGCACTTGATGCCATCTATGCATTAAATAAATTCTTAAGTATTTTTGTACAAATATGTGTAAAAAAAAGGAAAATGTTTTTCATATATTTAAAATGTTGTTATTCTTCTTCTTATTCATCAACCCATAAACGCCCATTGCTGGGCACGGGTCTCCTCTACCATTGAGAGGGTTTAGGCCATAGTCCGCCACGCTAGCCTAGTGCGGGTTGGCGGACTACACACCTAAGAAATTCCTAAGAACTCTTAGATGTGCAGGTTTCATCACGATGTTTTCCTTCACCGTTAAAGCAAGTGATAATTCAATTTGAATATACACATAACTTCGAAAAGTCAGAGGTGTGTGCCTGGGGTTCGAACCCGCGACCGCCGAGATTCTCGACCGCGCGCCTAAACCTCGAGCCCATCACTGCTTGTTATTCATTTTTCTAAAATTTTTAACTTATTTTACAAATGATATTGTATCAAAAAACATTACATCATTTTAATTATAAATCCATTGATCTTATGAATAATCTAGAATGTAGCTGCTACATCGATAGAAATTCGCTCCTTTTTCACCATTCGAGCGTCCACGGAATGTGGTATCCGTGGCACATTGACCTACGGATGTCGTGTGAACACGCGTTATTTCCTATCCTAAATATTTCTATCACAAGAATAACCGGTTCGGCAGACTAGGACAAAATCGGAATGCTTCTCAAAAGATTTATATTTCACTAGGTGAAGCCCGCTACTATGCGAAATGCTTCCTCGTTGCTATTCTCTTCATAATAAATACATGATGATTTATACCCAATAGCCTTTTTTAATGAATATAGTTCTGAAAAAAAAATCCTTTTATTTCAAACCAATAGCTCCTGAATTTAAAGCGCAATTCAAACAAGTAATTAAAAAAAACTGTACGGCATTTTAGGATGTGTAGATAAATTAGCGGTTAGAGGGAACTACGCAATAGCTTAGTTCGAAGTATAAAACATTAGTTCGAAGTTTCTGGCCAACACTCATTCTGGACCGCACTGCCTTTACTACTAGCTGCCCATGCGGTCTTTTTGCTGTGTCATTTAACTTTTCGATTGCATCACTGGCCCGCCTGTTTTATCAACTGGCAAGAAATACATAGGTAATGGAAAATATCGTGATGAAACCTGCACACATAAATAGTTCTTAGGAATTTATTAAATATGTAGTCCGTCTACCCGCACTAGGTTAGCGTGATGGCTTAAAGCTTTAACCCTCTCAATGGTTGAGGAGGCTCGGGGCCTGAAGTGAGACGTCTATGGGCTGATGATGATGAAGAACAAATAGGTATTGTTGCTTGCCACTGAGTTCACCTTAATTATGTCGAACTAATAAAAATACATGCAATAGCACAGCGAAGAGCAAACTTTGATAGTATACTTCCAAATATACCGAATTCACACATTATACATGCTAAAATTTAATATAGTTTGTAAATTGACCAATAAAACTCATAAATATGGCGCTAAGAATGACGTAAATATGATAAAATGTGCAAAATTATTACAGAGATGCTCATTTACACGATCCAAGAATCCTTATTTACTAAACAAACTATCAGCAAGATTCTATGATTCAATTTGTATAATTATGTGTTAATGCTAGTTCAATGACACCATAATTTAGTAAATACAGCATGTACACAAAACTTATTTTAAATATCATGAGAAGACTATGATCTGATGTTCTAAAGATTATATCACGGGAAACGCAGAGCTGAGAATGATAATGATGATGAGGGCAGTGGAAACTTAAAGCTGAGATCTCATACTTCTGACTTTTCAAAACCATTTTGTTATATAACATTTTACATTCCTTGACACATAGAGAAGAAAAGATAAACTCGTATCTATCCGTGGAAACAGTCATAACAGATAAAAAATAATTAATAGTCATGACCTGTCAGAAATACCAAAGTTATGTAAATTGTATTTGATGTAAAAATTATAAGACCTTTTAGTCATGACATAAAAAACGACATCAAATGCAAATGTCAAGGTATAACACGCAGAAACTTTTTCAAACTAATTTAATCTGTTCTTTACATTATATTTACGAAGAGCCATCAAATGTCACGCAAAAATCAGAGCATTTTTAGTACTAATTTTATTACTGTTATTGATAGCAAAGATAATTTTAGATAATGTAGTGAATATTTTAACATATATCATAATATGAAATGACTTACGGAGTCTGGTCCATTGTTGTGTTTAAAAATAAACCTAATAATATTTTTTTATCAATTTGAGTGTGAGAGAAACAAACAAATATATTGACTTTGTTATAGCTGTCAGAAAGTGAACAAAAAATATCGCCTACCTACATCTACTCCATAACATTATCACATCAAATTTTAAACTCATTGTGAGGATTCGAGAAAAGTTCCAATAAATTTGAATTTATCTGAAAAATAAGATCCTTAGAGTTAACGTTGCAAACACTTTCATTTGCGACTCGCCAAATTATAACTTGACGCCGGCGTTCACATCGGATCCATTTTGCGTTGTTCGAACAATTTATTTAACAATTTATGGCGGCTAGAGAATCTGAGTCGAACCGGATTTATTAAGGTAAGCTTGGCAAGAATTTATTACACAGTTATGTTCTAAGCGTTAAAGTAAAAAATAGGAGATTAAACAGCTTCGATTTACTTATTAGTGCGACTTTCACACCTTATGAGCTTATTACTGGAGGTTCTCTAATTGAGTTTAGTTTCTCACTTTATATTTTTTCTATAGCCCTCTATTTTGGTTAGGTGTCATTGCAATGGTTACATTTGTCGCCTGGGATGCTTTTGTCATTGAAACTTAGTTGCAATTTTTTATAACACAGACAGTTCGACTCCGTTATCACTTTCACAATTTCAGATAGAACTTTTGTATCTTAGTTTACTATAAATAAAATAAATAAATCGAGACTATCAATTCAAGGACAAAATGCTATAATACCTACTGCAATTACTAATTGGTGACCATTAATACCTTCAGAGTATTATAGATAAAGTACCTAGTATAAATGTACGAATACGATGGAACAATTCAGATCGGATACCCTGATACTTTTTAATGATAGTTCATGAAGCAAAGTTTTAATTACGGCTCTGTAACCGCGTACCGATAGTTTCGAAGGTTTAACTTCTTTCATTTTAGAATTTTTACTACGAGTTGTAATTGTGAGTCGATATCAAACGTTGATAACAAAATTTTACATGATTTAGTGTCTTTTTTATCGCTTAGGACGTTTAAAAAGACCGGCATAATGGTATTAACTGATGAAAGATCGACTTAGTCGTTGCCAGTCTTCATCTTGCATGGATAAAAAAAGGTATTAGAGAGTAGAATATTCTCAGACTTATGTAACAAAAGAAAAAGTTTAAAGATAGAATATATCGCTATACTATTAAACGATTTCATAATAGCTAGATTAAAGCAGCCAATTTTCATAGTAAATTAAGTCGTAATTTTAATCTACCTCTATGTAATTTATCTCTATGTATCGTTTAATTTACAAATTACATATTAAAACCTTCACCACATCACACACCACCCCATTAATGTTTGGCAGACGAGAGTAAATAAAATGTAAAAGTGATAAACGTTAATCGCTTCTGTGGATGGGGGATAGATAATTTACATTGATCCCGTTGTCGATAGTGTGCCATCAATACAGATAGGGCTGCAATTAGTTGCCCGGCTGTGCCCCACACGGGATATTTATTTCTTAGCCCGTGTTTACTGATTGCCGTTCAGATCAAATGAAACTACACTCCTGCATCGATTTGTGGGGAAAAATTAATCGGGCTGAAATAGAAACTCTTTAACGTAGAACAGTTTGCAGACTGAGCAAATAGAACACGAGCGGCGCCGTCAAGTGTATGGATGGGAGAGTTTATTTGGAATTCTGCTTTTTTCATGTGCTTGTAATGTTAGTTGAGTTTCTTGCGCGCTCCTGTTGATGGATTGCACTCGATGTTTGTAACGATCAATAGACTCTTTAATTATTGGTACTGTATACAAAACTGTAGGATTTCACTCCTGAATCTCCACTTTCGCTATTTTGTTATTCTATTTTATTTTGTTACTTCAATTTGCTTTAAAGTAATTTCTACTATTATATTGTGCAGTAAATGTTTATCTACTAATATGTAAACCAAAAACAAATATGAGAACTTAAAAGTATTAATGATTGTAGGTTCTTTTATTAAAACGGCTTAAATCACTACTTTTTACAACATAACCTCCAGACGTCATCCAAAGTATTTCCCCTAAAACAAGTTTCCATCGTTTTATAGTTTAAGTTTACACTCTTTGCAAGAAATATTAGCGATGACAAGGTGAGACAACCAAGTCATTGACATTATGATAGTGTAATACTTGATATTTGATTAATTTTTTACAAAATATTGTTTATAGGTAAATTTCGAATATAGTGTAAAATTTTGGCCGGTAAGCGATTATAAGCTACATCACATATAACAACTCCTCAAACGTACGAAGCACCCATGGTTTTTCGCTCAAAGTCTGTTTAGTTAGATAAAATATCAAATGCAGTTCAGGCTAAGTCTACAGAAAATAAAAAACAAAACCCAAAATTGCGTCATACTCAGACTTAAACAAAAATCTGCTACCGAATCTACAAGATGCATGCAGCGTGACTATGGTGTGTGGTGGAGGCATTCGGACGGCGCGGACGGCGCGGTGGTTAAAGTTGTGACGCCACGTCAGCGGCCCAGTAATTGAATCCTGCGGCCCCGACGCCCTGACCGCCTCCACAATCGTTCCAACACTCGGCTTTAATGTATTCTCTGGAAAGAGTTTAATTATGTAATGCACTCGTAGTTAAATTATTTTCATCTGTGCTGCATTTCTGGTAAGGTGTAGGGGCGTATAGATAAATATATAAACAGTTATATATTGTATATACTCGCATGTTAGAACCCACACTGAAATCGAATAACTGTGTCATTGCTATCAGAAAATGTCTAACACTTTTCGGGCTCACAAAGATACAAACCTAACAATGACCAAATGTCGCGATCGTTATTCAAAATGCTTTGCTTTTACTCCACTCGTATTCATATAGAAGGTAAATGCCGATTGAGGATAAAGTTCTCCTGCTCTGCAACAATGTGGGTATATATTTACTTACTTGCTGATAAATTTTGATCCATGATTTCGAAATGCACTTTTATATCGTTTCTTTATCCAAAACTTCGAAGACGTCTAAAGGTTAAGAAACAAACAAAATTTATTCATAATGGTTTTATTTGTTTTTATCGATGTGTCATAATCCTTCCCAGCGGTGCTTGACGTCAGAAGGGCGACCGGTCCTATAACGGTAGGGCGAAATTTTTCTGCAATAAAATAACAAGCAAAAGGGTATTGGCACCGCATAGACTTAACTGCATCTGATAGACTTGAGTGCCTCCAAAATTTCGGCATCAGATACATATTTGGCGTGCGTGAATTCGATGATGTTACTGAATTTTCAAGTTTTTTCATTTATTTCCATTATTTATTTCTGAATAACCAAAATATAAGTCCGTGCGGGAAATAATCCTTTTTATCTTAGGAAGCTTATTTCTTAGACTCTGGTTGTTCCGGTTGTCAGTAATGAATGAAAATGCTTGATCGTAGTCTTTCATTAGGTAATCCGTTTTCTAACGCACATTATGTATAGTACGGTACTATCTATGACATGGTATTAAATACCTAGTGATGCCCTCGAGGCTTAGACATGCGGTCTAGAATCTCGGTGGTCGCGGTTTGAAACCCGAGGCACAAAACTCCGACTTTTCGAAATTACTATTTTGAATATAATTAACAGTAAACTATTATTACTTGGTTAGAGCCTCAAAGTCTACAAAATTCTTAAAATGGCCAAAACCGGGTCACCTGCCCTATAAGTAGTTGATGTTACTTTTAGTTATGGAAGAGCGAGACCTTTTGGCACAAGTATTTTATACTTATTAGAAGGTCTCAACCTTGATCTCACATTTGTATTCTATCTGATGAATAAAGATTTTTATTTTTTTTAATTTTATTTATTGGTTGCTACGGTAAAAGAAAACATCCAACCTGCACTAGACCAGCCTGGTAGACAAGAGGGTTAAGGCTCTCAAAGGTAGAAGAAGCCCGTACGTATATGGACTGATGATGATGCTTAAATATTATTATTGTTTCTATAATCTCTGCCTGCGACAATATGTTTCAGGCTTGAGTTTATGTATATAAAATCATCAGAATAAGCGACGTCTACATGGGAAATACGGCTTAAATCAATTTAGCAGAGATGACAGTCGTCATAGCTATGTATATACGATGGATGCTAATGATCTCAACTAGAATTTATCTCCGTCGGACTAATAGATAACGTTACCAGTTCAGCCATTAGAAAAAACACTAAAACCGTTTTCTACTAAACTAATTTTTCAATTGGCTTCTTTTGTTCTACAATTTCAATGTTTAGTTTTCCATTCCCAACTATAATAGAAAAATATAAATAATATTTTATCAATTGCCTCAAACTTCGTCAGCAAATGCAAAAATCAAATCAAGCAAATACAATAAATTAAATCAGAAGATTACAAATAAATTCACGTGAAGATCGCACGCTGCTCCTTATTATCCCAATTATAAAGGACATAACCTAAAGTAACTAACTTATTTTTACTTAAATTATTGTACATCAGTCCGTAAAAAATAAATCAGACAAAAAGTTCCTGACACCAATATAATGAGCGCAAGGAGGATTAAACTAACCCTCAATTATTTCTATTTTTAAAAATATTTCTTACAATCTCATCTCTCAATTTCCAGACACTAAATCCTCTGCTTTAAACAACCTTCTTCTTAATAATTGCAGACCTCATCCCAAATAAGAAGAAGGCTATGCCGTAATTTACTTGCAATTCGGACTGATGAACAGTTGTACGTTTGGACCTGTGCCCAATGTAGTGCCAATTTTTTTCCTTGGACGTGTAAGAATAACTTAAGAATACGTAAATACAAACGAAGCGAAGGAGGCCGTCTGCGTGTTGATTTAATTTAAATTGTCGCGTCTGGATTCCTTGTTAGCCGTAAAAACAGTAACCGGTTTTTAAATATTTTCTTATTGGTCTGTAGGCGCCTCACGTAAACTCTGCTGACCAGACAGTACCACATCTAAGCGTTAGGATGACGTCAAACCTAAACAAAATGTTATATTTGAGGAAAAAATCGTTATTTTATTATTATAGATTCTTTTCGTTCGTGCGACATTCTTGTCTAAAAAAATTAAGTTTGTTTGTCTACTCAAAAAGACATGCAAATCTATGTATACTTTTATTTAAAATAATCGTCACGTGAATACAATAGATCATTTGTACAATTCTCTTTTAATATTTAAAGATAAAACTCTTGACCTAAATAACTTTAAAAGCTGTTACGTAGCAACGACTATGTGAGTCTTAATAACATTTCAGCTACGGAATAATCTTCTTAATCTATAAGTATCCATCCGACCGTTTTGTTCAGTCTTTAAAGTTTAAACTTTGTTCCAAGTCGAAATGGTTAACGCTTTAAATGCGAAATAACATCAGTTATCTTACATCTAAAAACTCTGATCCGGTTGACACAGCAAAATCGGGAGTCAACGTATTCGGAAACCGGCTTTCCAGTATTTATTTTTCCTTATCGACAAAACAGTTACGATTTGAACTTTAATTAGAAACAAGTCATCCTTAAGCACTTATTTATGTCTCAACATTAAAGCATCCCTGCTGTTTATTATTTATTTATTTTTTATACGTTAAAATTCGGCCTTATTTTACTGATCATGCTTAAATGCAATCCAAAGGCAATGCTCCCATACATCCAATTTGGTTTTTAATCAAACTCACATACCAAGAGCACGGTTAAGTTGTCAATTTGATTCAATACTGTGGACGGCTCGCAATGCGTACTGTGGTCACGTGATTAGAGCCTGATTTCTGATCAAAGCGGCTCGAATGTATACCATGCCTTAGATTGGCTATAAAACGGTCAGCGCCATATCTATGACCTAGCAAGGTCGCTTACATTATCTGCTACGAAGAATTCCATTTATATTACCCGTAAATATGCAATGTTCTTACACAAAAAGTACCCACCCAACCTGTCAGGTAGCAACAATGTCCACACCATCCTTAACTCTTTATAACTCGTTTAAATTATAAGTCTAAAAATAGTGCAAACTACGCCGCACCATTTACCAGTTCTTATAGCTAAGTAGCTAATATGAGTGCGTTTCAGGATTAGTAAACCGCATTCCACACAACAAAATTAAATTGACATTTTATAATACCGTAATGAGTCCGGACAGGGCAAAGACCTCTTGTATCTGGTGTAATTAATAAAAGTCATTTATTAAGGACGTTTACAAAGTGCTAGACAGCTTCTCGTTTTGAGATTATGAGGTCGTGTATGGGGAAATACCGATAATGCGAAAGTTGTGCGAATTAACATACTAGCTAGGGGAATGAACGAATTAGGAACATCGCAGCATTATTGTAGCATTCGAGTTTTTGTTTTCATAAAATCGTAAAATCCTTGGCAATAAAGCAAAATTATTTTTATTAATATATTTAAATACAGAATTTATTGTTTTTCAATAGACTGTCAAATTGTTATTAATATTTTAAATATTAAAAATACTCCTTTTTGCCAAGTGATGCAACCTACTTTAGTCATATAAAAAAATACAAATAATTCTAAAGAGATTTGTTCTCAATTTCGATCTACAACACTGCAAGGAAAACTGATACCATTATTGTGCACGGTTCACGTTTAGAAACCACAAAAGCTGAGGCTATTGTTACCCGTCATCCACCCGTCCATATATCCTTTCCTTATTTATCCACGACGTCAGATGCCCACATATTTCGCTTGGAGCATAACACAACCCATTAATTTACATCCCAGTCTAGAGCGATAGTGTGTTTACCAGCCTCCAGAAATTTGGGTGGCGGCAACTAATATCCTGCCAGTTATAAGCTGCAACATGTAGCTTGTTATTTTAGCCTCGCTTCATACTTCGCTACTTGATCGTGTATTTGCGAGGCGTCAGAAGTTATTGAGGAAAAAAGATGGTGAGAGAAATTCATATTGTGTGGGCTTTGCGTGTAACTGCGCTATTAATCAACCAACCCTTAGATAATTGTTATCTCTACACCCAATCTTTTCCGTAATAAAATTGCAAACGAGATTAGTATTTATTTATTTATAATGTAGTATTAAGAATATGTATATATTTGCATATAAGTACATAGACGTATGTCTATCAATTTTAACTAAAAATCTTCTATTCTTACACTATTCTTATCTTTTTTCTTCAAGTTGAAAAAAATATATACATTTTCGTATTGGAAAAAAATATTTTTAAGAAGGAATGGAGCTACATATTAAAAGAGTCAAATTGCAATGAGTGTAATGGCCTTTTAGAGAAATCCTGTATTTTTTTATATACAATCTGTTTGCAATATAATGATATTGCAAACGACTAAACTAACAACAAATCCAATCACAACCGCTATTTAAATTTGCCGTAAACCTTGAAGATGACACAAAAACTTTAAATCTTAGCAATTAGCAATGGCTTACCTCATAAAAACACTTAACAGTATAGTAATGTTGCGAACACTACAAGGTCTTATTTAAAAAAAATCGCGTACCCTGAATAATAAGCATGAATAACGGGTCAACATCACATATAATGAATATATTATCCTTCACAAGTACTGTATCAAAGCGAGCTCAGAGTCTCAAGAGACGGAGCACCTTTATTTAAAAGTACAAATAAATTTTCAACCCATCCGTTCCAATAAAACTCAAATTATTATCAGCGTCAGGATCAAGCTTCATTTCCTTTGAGGAAACCTCTTTGTTGATCCGTTTCTTGTTATTTCGAACGAGAGATATTATTGCGGTTGATGGTTTAGAAGATTTGTGTAAAAATTATAATGAACCCATTTTTACTTTGCAGACATCTTTTTCATTTTTTCTCTTATCTATCTTTACACTTTCTGTTAAGCATTGCTGCTCGTTAAGAACATTTTAAATATCAAGTACGTTTTTAATTCTTATGTCTTTGTTAATCGATAGAAACTCTTTTCGTTCTGTTAATTATTATTTTTATATAATATCATCATCAGCAGTTCCTTCAAGCTTTCTTTTTAAATATATGTAGTTCTCCTTTTACATTCGAAAGGGTAGAAGCGTTGAAGACCATCTGTAATGGACTACTTCCACAGTAATTGGATGCGAGTTTTCGGATTTTAGGCGACTAAAACATTTTATTTGCTTAATTTTCTAGGAGCCATATTTATGAATATAACTCATCTTTGTTACATGTATTCGACATTTTATAACCGACTTTAAAACATAAAGTTCTCAATTCGACCGTATTTTTTTCTTAACGATCCAAAGATATATTATTTTTGTTACAGTTGACCCAAAGACACATGTATTCGACATCGACAAAAGCGGCCTGGTGGCTGGCTACATTCTTTAGCGTCTTTGTAACAGGTATGTATTACTATGTACAGAAAAATAGTGACCACCGCCTCACCATATTACGTAATGTAGAAGACCATATTTCTTAGGTTAATCTTTAGTAAAATTGCTGTGAACTTTGTTCTTTTCACTTTAGGCTTTCTTTGTGTTATCTCGCATATTGATCAGTATATGCAAGCAATAAATTCTGCTAATTGGACCGTAATAGACCTGTCCCAATCTTCAAACGAATGAGCGTCTTAAAATCATTTGGTAAATTATTGTCCGATATCAAAGTATTTTTTGAAAAAAGGTCAACTGTATAAAGCATTCAACTATTCTCTCGGTGCATTGGGAAGCAAAGGAAAGCGCAGTCGATGAAAATGCAGACTGTTCCAGATAGCCCTTCATTATGCACTGCACAATTACACGGTGCTGTTGCTATCTGTCGATTCGGTCCTAAGTGGAGAATCGTAAAGGAACAATGATCACACGAATCACGTTTTAAAATCTTCGGCCAGTGATTCTAGAACATTCGAGATGCAACTAACAGCGTAGACTAAACTTTTCATGCCGTATGAGCCTCGTTGATTTAGCGCAGAGTTTTCGATTACACTTAACGACGTTCAAGAATAGTTTCTATTTTCGTCTTAGACTGGCAACAAACTGATCATCACCCCAGTATTGTACCTACAAAGGTGATTTACTACCTGATTTGCCTTTTTCCATAAAAAAGGTAACCACACACTAAGGTATAAGTCTTGTGTCGTTAGTATTAAAAACTACAAAAGACTTTTGGTTCCCACAAATACCCAAAACCTGTTTGTGGGTCACACAAACATTTGCCTTGGTGCTACGAATAAATTCGCAGCCTCTTGTTTTCCGAGCTAGCAATCTTACCAACTGCCCCCCGGGCGCAGCTTGCAGGCGAGCTGGATCAGCTCATATCTCATAAACTCGCCTAATTTATGTACACGCGGAGAAGATGAAGTCAGCTTTTAGTTTCCATCTCACAATCCATCCAAACATTCCTATATCCTTCACCACAACACTTTGATTTTACACATTGTAATAATACAGATAAAAAATATAAAATTTTTAAATGTATTGTTTATAAATTTAATAAGTTGTAAAGTCACGTTGTAGCCAGTTACGATAACATAAACAGACCGGCCCATTCGGGGAGTCACGCAGAGAAATAACGAGCTTTGTTGTCTTGTTTCGTTCTGGCGGTGCCATTGCCTAAGGTGTTACAATCCGACCACTTTTTACTGAATTTTCTCACCCTTTTTTCGCACATAAGCCGAAACGATCGTAAGATTCCCTAGGTCTTATTTTTGACAAGTTTTAATGAAGCAAAAAATAGACTAGATTAAATGAGTACAGGTAACTGTAATATTGCTGGTATCACTATACCAGTATCTAGGTAACAAGACTGACATTTCTCTCGTCACTTAAGAGAATGCGTGGAAAACTATCTCATAGCTTATGATAAAGCAATAACGCTTTCGAACCATTTAATTTAACCCAGAAAGTGAAATTAAAAGCTTTTAATTCCTATTCATAAATTACGTGTTCTATTTAGGAGCCATTATCTAGCGCATAGTAGAAAGGAAAATGTCCTCTACTTTTAAAATCGCTTAAAGAAGCCAACGTAACAGTTAACGGTTGCAAATGAATAACTGTCAAATCTGAATCTCTGAGCTTAACAAATAAATGAATTACATTAAACAACATATAGACACGTAAAAAATACACATCCATTCTCAACATGTAGATACGTACGGTCAATGGAAAATTCCGTTATCAATACAAATCGTGTTTTAATGTCGGCGATCACATGACACTTAAAACTGTAAGCTTAGTTAGTCAACACGTTTTTGAGTAAGGAGTTCAAGGAGCTTGGGTTCACGGCTTTATTTTTGCGCGATAACAAATATTTGCTCGACTGTGCGAGCTAGCTCTTAACATAGAAAATATCTGCTCATTTTGAGTGCTAGGTAAATATACATGCTGCTGCGTTTTGACCCGTTAAACTGTTGTAAAACTAATTTCTATGTTTAAAGTAAAATGAGTTTGGGAACTATGTATGTCTCTTGCCAAATTTAAACTAAAATTAATTTGAAACATTAAACAATGGCAGTGATAAACGTTTATTATTCAACAAAGAAATCATTCAATCTTACTATTCTAATGAGAGTATATTTTAATTTAAAATATAGGTCACATGCATTTTTTTTACGTAACAGCTTTAGATGAGAAACATTATTTTCTAAAATATCCCCACCACACAAAAAAAACTTTTGATTTCGCGAAGAAAGTAATTAAATTTGTGTTTACAAAACTGCCTCTACGGTCTATAAATATGAAGCTTAGAAGCCATAGACGCCGAGTTCAATTACGATTCTAGAAAATGGGTTTTTCTGTTGGGAAAATCTTCTTCGTTGCTCGGAGTTTTAGGCTTCTCCTAGCGTCCTACTTATACGTGTGATTAGTGATATGCTAACTAAGGAAATGTGGCAATATACATCCCTGCCTTACTTTCTGACGTTATTTATCCTCATAGATTAGGCGTGATGCGTTTTCAAATATATTTTTAATGAAAGATAAAAAAATGTACAGGAAAATCCTATCCATTAAGGATTAATGCATTGTACTATTTGAAAAGGCTTCTGTCACATGAAGTTTATCGTGCATTCCCGCAGGACATTTCAATTTTCCCGGATAAAACTATTGTTACAGTTACTTTAGCCAAGTTAGAAATATCGGGAAGTTGAGTTAAAACTTCCGAAATTGTCAGTTGCGTGAGACTGCATATGTTTTCATTTTTAGTTATTGAAGACGATTAAAATTTAAATAAATGATTTTTCGTGCTCAGAAAACGAGTAAGCAGGCAGCTTAAAGAGAACTGTATTTATGATTAATGTTGTCTATTAACGACCACACCCTCTAAACATCGTTTCCTTTTGTATCTTATACAATATTAAAAGCGAGAAAAAACGTTTTATATGAGACATAATTACATCGTAGTTTGTTTGGACTTGGTCTCGATCAGAATAGTAAGGAACAAGCCAGCGTAATTGCCTCGATTGGTGAAGGAAGTGATTTTGAGGTGCAAGTAGGTAAAAAGTGGTCTAACTCGTTTTTTATGCGAGTTTAACGGACATTTAAATACGTAGGATGCGTTGCGAGATTAAATGATTTCGAATTTTGACGAATCTTTATATGGAAAATCCGTCCGAAAAAGAAAGTAATCGGGGCCATAAACTCTAAAGAGTTTTTGGACACTGCAGCTTATTCGAAGTTGACCAAACTGTTGACTTCACTCAATAATTTGAACAAAACAATTTCATTTATGTATACATACAAGACAATTTCACGTAACTTGCACCTGTTTCAAAACACTATGGCATTAACCCCTATTAGCAGAGTTTACTTGTTCCCAGGTAAATCCGAGGGTCATTGGTACTACGTTAAATTTTATCCACAGTACGTGAGCCCGTTGTGCCGCCCGACTAAACCCGACCTTATTTAGTGTTTAGAGAGTAATTATAAACGACTTCGTGCAATTCCCGCCGCTTAAGGATTTTAAATTGATTTTCTGTGGTGAGGTGAAATGTGGCTGCAGCTCAGGCGTTCGGTTTTGCCCATTTTAGAGAGCAGAAATTTATACTTTATACCTGTGTTTTTTTCATTTAGTACTTTTTTACTTTTTTGATAACCTTTCAAGCGCAGTATTATGAATATCACCTCCATGAGAATAGATCAGTAAACAGTAAATGATAGGCGAATTCTAAAAAGACAGCTTGGGATTTAATATAGGTTTTATTTTCATATAGAAAACTCGTCAAAGAAACCTTACTGAAATATTTATTTTGAAAAGAAAAAGAATAACAAACATTTTAAATGGTCAATATTGAAAGAAAAATACGGGGACGTAAAAAATACACTAACAAAAGGTAATATAAATGCGACGAGTATTTATCGAATTATTTGTTCAGCAAAAGTGCGTCCCTATCATATGTGAAAATTAGTATTATAGAATATTGCGAAAAGTGAAGAGGCAAAAATATTCAATATCAAATATTAATTCAAATTACAATTTATTGTCATATTTCTAAATAAATTGCGATTTCCCTAATTGTTGTATTTGGATTTTATCCATAAATACACAATTGCAGTCTGTACAATTTTAAGGAAACTTAATATAAAGCTATTGTCATAAAATGTATTGCGAGTTCAGGGAATAGTTACGGTTATAAAGGTGAATTCATATTTATTAGTATCATCGGAAATTCAACCAAATTCAACGACCATGAAGCATGCTACATTGTCTGTCTATAAATTTTAAACACTACATTCGTGGATAAGTCTACGATGGTAATAATTATATTGAAATGTGTTTTAAAAGCGATTCTCTTGGTAAATAGATGTAATTATTTCAATTTATAGCGTTCTTTACAAGGCCTTTAAGTCCACCACGGTGGCCTAGTGCGGCTTGGTGGACGAACCTAAGAAATTCTTAAGAACTTGTGGGTTTGAAGGTTTTCTCACTATCTTTTCCTTCACTGCTAGAGTATTAAATCTATACTAATATTATAAAGAGGTAAGGTTTGTGAGTTTGTATGTTTGTAAGTTTGTATGTTTGTATGTTTGTATGTTTGTATGTTTGTGACGTTGTAGAAAGTAAACTCGCGATCTACTGAACCGATTTTGAAAATTCTTTTTTCAATAGAAAGCTATGTTCTTTGGGAGTGTCATAGGCTATATATTAGTTCGAAAAATAATAAGACTTTTTCGTTGTAGCAGGATTTGCGAAGTAAGTCGGAGAAAAAACGGGCGAACGAAACCGTTTTTTGCAAACGCTGCCTTACCCATTGGAGATATATAGTTGAGTCCTAGAGAAAAGTTGTAGAGCTTGATAATATCTACAAAAAAGTCAGCGGTAGCATATGTCTAACTTTTAGGGTTGGTTCACTATAACCTCTTTTATGCTAACTAAATTTATTATAAAATAAAGAGTTGTTTGTGGAGGTATTTTTATAAAGATTATATTCATCCTTATCCAAATAAATGCGTTATTCAGTATGAGTATTTAATTTAAAAGAAATTTGCCCTTTACATCATTTGATTTCAATGAGTATCTTAGAAGATATCGCAGTTTCAAAATTATCTTCAAGCGCTCAATAATTATGTACAAGGCGCCGACCGGAGCGTTACGGTTTCACGTTTAAATAATTTTCACGATTTGTATGATTTTTGGTATGGGCATAAATAGGACTTTAAGAAGTAAAATAGACTATAACTTATTTTCTTTTTGTAGTTAACCCTGTAGTCTACGCGTACGAAGTCGCGGGCAACAGCTAGTAAATAATACACCCATCAGTCACATACATAGTCCTGACCCCACACTAAGATACGAGTCTTGAGTCGTGGGTATCAGAAACTACGAGAGACTTTTCGGTCTCACAACCACCCAGACCCGAAACAAATATTTGTGGATCACACAAACAACTATCTCGGTGCGGGGATCGAACCCGCGGCCGCTCGTTTCGCAAGCTGACACAGACACCAGTCTAGCCAACTGCGCCGCTAGGCACTTTATAAAATAATAAACGAGGGTTGATACAAAAATGTATACATTGGACCAGAATACAGTTGAAGTTGATCAAATATTTTCGTAATCATTCTTACGCCGCGACATCGACAAGTTAAGACCTTTCCTCTCGGGGTAAATTTAATATTAATCTGTTGGAAAATTCATTGAAGTACATTAAGTAGTTCTTACGGGGCTTCCTCAATAAAATTAATTGGTAAAGTGGAGGCTCGAGTGCTGTTATTGTAGATTATACGTTTATAAATATTCAACGAAACACTTTGGTTTGCGAAATAAATTTTATTACCCAAAATTTCATAAGCAAATCATAAGTATATTCAGTATCTTTATTTTTTTATTCCCTGACAACTCAGTGGTGAAGGTGGCTAGATTCCAGGTTGAAAGGTCACAGGTTCGATTCTCGCACCGAATGAAAAGTTTGTGTAAAACAAAAATATTTTTTTCGGGTCTAGGTATTTGTCAACAATGTGCTATCACTTACGTCTTTCTTTTATTATTACCGTTTTTCCGTTAGAGGTCCACAATATATCATTATTTTTATTTTAATCATAGGCTCATCTATGCTGTTGAATCAATCTATGTCGTTATGTATAATGTAGGCACGTAAGTAATATTATTGTTATACCTGTAAATTCACGAGCACGTCGCAACGTATGAAAATCCAGATGCTGTTCGTATGTTTATGTTCATAGCAGATGAATTTGAATAACACACCTCGAACGGGACTCGCTAGCGACCGCCGAGATATAAACATGCAATTTTATTTTTCCGATTTCAAAACCATCTTCATCTTCGGTACTTTTACTTATTTATACTAAAACAGGGGAAGAATTGTGTTTCTACATGTATATTTAATCAGCTGCAGTCCCACATTACTACCATTTTTCGAGTAAAATTGGGAACCGGTTGATCACTTACATTATTATTATACTTATACATATTTGCACCGCCATACAGTGAAGTTGATAATTTTTACTTCGAACAATAAAATGTCAGTCCCATCATATCCTAAACATTAATGAGCCAAAAGTTTGTTATTATAAACTGTTTTTTTAAGAGGTAGTAAGTAAGCCGAGGATTTTTTTAGCGGTTTGTCCACAGCAATAAAACGGCAATAGTTTAATTTAAAATTTATTGATTTAAAAGAACTTACTAAAATCTACTGTAACAAAAATTATTTGACTTCGACGTATAATACGCAAGTACCCAAGCTTAAATGTGTTCATTTCATCCCAACATATTTCTGTATTGCACACCGTTATTACCGGTATGATTGTCATACTAAATGCCGCAATATCCTCAAATAGTTGTCAAATAGCTTCATATTCAGCGTAACATTAACAGCGGTAATCAAATCAACGGAGTTCCGCTCGTCACATCCCGGGACTTAAATTATGTACTCGAGTGTTTTATTTCTATTTTTGTCGTGATTCATGTATCTTTCTACGTAACAAATTAAAACAAAATATTGTTTTAAATATTGACAATAGTATATGTGGCATGTTGTAGGGTTGTCTGAAGTCCGTAGACAGGGGGAGGACAAGATTACCCTACCTGCCGGCCACTTGCTCTACTTCCGAGAAGGACACCAACCATCCCAAGGAGGCGTCGGATTCATCATCCATAAGTCCCTTCAAAGCAACGTTGTAGAAGTTGGCAGTGTGTCGGCGAGGGTGGCGTACCTTGTCTTAAAATTAACCGAGAGGTACACCCTCAAGGTTGTACAAGTGTACGCGCCGACGTCTACACACCCTGACGACGAAGTCGAGGCCATGTACGAGGACATAGTGAAAGCTATGTCTCGTACCAAGACTTCTTACAGCGTTGTTATGGGTGACTTCAATGCCAAAGTGGGAGTACAGAGTTACGGCGAATCGAGGGTAGGGCCGTTCGGTCATGGGAGCAGGAATGGTAGGGGGCAGATGCTGGTCAACTTCCTCGAAGCTCAGGGGCTTTTTCTGATGAATTCGTTCTTTCAGAAGAAGCCCCAAAGGAAGTGGACCTGGCGTAGCCCTGACAGTATCACCCGGAACGAGATTGATTTCATTATCACTGACAGGCGCCAAATATTCAGAGATGTCTCTGTGGTCAACAGGTTCAATACCGGTAGTGACCACCGACTGGTAAGAGGCACTCTGAGTATTAACACCAAAATTGAACGTGCGCGGTTAATGAGATCGACTCTTCGTCCTTCACTGCCCCAGATAGAATCCGGCTGTGAAGCGTTTCAACTGGAGTTGCAAAACCGATTCGCCCTACTGGAAACCACTGAAAGCATTGACGACGCCTCCGATAGTCTGGTGCGGATTATTCGCGAAGTGGGCTACAAACACTTTCGACCGAAGAGCCGCGGACGTAGATCTAAGCTCTCTCTTGAGACTCTGGAATTGATGAAGAAACGACGAGAACTTCTAAACGCCACACCACCGGAGCGTCAGGTACTGGACCGAGAGGTGAAGAGGCTGATACGGCGCGACATAAGGCGCTCGAATGCTTTGGAAATAGAAAATGCCATTGTGCAAAACAAGGGCTCCAAAGTATTCGCCAAGCCTCACACTTCCGGTTGTCACCTGACAAAGCTCAGAAGTCATCTAGGCACCACCGTCACGTCAATTCCAGAAATTCTCGGAGAAGTCGAAAGGTTCTACGGAGACCTGTGTGCTCAAAAGATACTTCCACCTGTGGCTCACAACGTGGATGATCCGCGAGCCAGACTAACCCGTCACTACTCAGACGAGCTTCCCGACATCGATTTGGGCGAGATTAGAATGGCCCTCGACCAACTTCATAACAACAAGGCTCCCGGGGATGACGGAGTTACAACTGAGCTCCTCAAGGCAGGAGGTATACCTGTCTTGAGAGAACTAGTTAAGCTCTTTAACTCCGTCATCCAAACTGGTATAACACCGCAGGCATGGAGCAAGAGTGTGGTGGTTTTATTCTTTAAGAAAGGTGATAATACCTTATTAAAGAACTATCGCCCCATCGCACTCTTGAGCCATGTCTATAAGTTGTTCTCGAGGGTCATATCGAATCGTCTCGCCCGAAAATTCGATGACTTCCAACCACCGGAGCAGGCCGGGTTTCGGCGGGGTTTTAGCACCGTGGACCACATACATACGCTGAGGCAAATAATAGAGAAGACGGAGGAATACAACCAGCCTCTATGCCTCGCGTATGTGGACTACGAGAAAGCTTTTGACTCCGTCGAGACCTGGGCTGTTCTGGAGTCCATGCAGAGATGCCTGATTGATCACCGCTACGTCCAGGTGATGAGAAGTCTGTACGAAGCCGCAATGATGACCGTCCAAGTACAAGAACACAGCACAAAGCCAATCCAACTGCGACGAGGGGTAAGACAGGGAGACGTAATTTCTCCGAAACTGTTTGCCAACGTGTTGGAGGACGCTTTTAAGACGCTGGACTGGAAAGGACGGGGCATCAATATCAACGGCCAGTACATCTCTCACCTGCGATTCGCGGATGACATCGTGGTCATGGCGGAATCTCTGCAGGATTTGGAGGAAATGCTCAACAGCCTAGACCGGTCTTCAAGACAAATAGGACTCGGGATGAACTTAGACAAAACGAAAATCATGTACAATAGTCATGTTCTCCCGAGGCCGGTTGTCGTAGGGGATGCCACTCTCGAAGTTGTCCAAGAATACATCTACCTTGGCCAAACAATACAACTAGGCAGGCACAACTTCGAGCAGGAGGCAGACCGAAGAATACGGTTGGGCTGGGCGGCATTCGGGAAGCTGCGTCATATTTTCAAGTCGTCGATCCCTCAGTGCCTGAAGACGAAAGTCTTTAATCAGTGCGTCCTACCCGTAATGACATACGGAGCCGAAACGTGGACACTCACCAAAGGCCTGGTCCACAAATTCAAGGTCGCTCAGCGTGCTATGGAGCGGGCAATGCTTGGAGTTTCTCTGGCGGATAGAATTCGTAATGAAGTCATCCGCCAGAGAACCGGAGTTATTGATATTGCTCGCAAGATTAGCACGCTGAAGTGGAAGTGGGCTGGCCACGTCTGCCGACGGTCGGACGGCCGGTGGAGCAGACAAGTGTTGGAGTGGAGACCGCGTTTAGGCAAACGTAGTGTAGGACGTCCTGCAGCACGATGGACCGACGACTTGAGAAAGGTGGCGGGTAGCGGATGGATGAGGGCCGCTCAGGATCGGGATGGTTGGCGCTTAGTTGGGGAGGCCTACGTTCAGCAGTGGACGGCAATAGGCTGAGTATATATATATATATATATATAGTATATGTACTAAAGAGGACTTGGTCTTGCGATTTTTTTGCGACGTTCTTTTCCCAGTTGGGTCAGTTCTCGTTATTTTACTTCTCAGTTAATATGTAAACTGAGCAACGCACCAAAAATAAAGGAAAAAATTATTCGATGCAACGAGGATGCAAGCATGAATTAGTGTATGTGTTTTCAACAAACTCAAGCGGGTCGTGAGCGTATGTGTACGACAAGTTATGTAAGAAAAAAATTATAGGCAGCCTTATGGTGGTACCATATTCAATGCATATACCATTAACTTATTTAAGTATTAAACAAAATTATTTAGTTCCAATCACTTTGGGGTAACATAAATGAAAATAATGCAGATGATGAACCACTGCTGATATTTTCTTATGCAAAAAAAAACTTAAACCCGGGAATTCAGCTCCTAGAGATCGCACGGCACATACTTGTTCCGTGAGACTACGAGACAGCAAAATATTAGTCAATATTTTTTAATATCTTAAAGGAAAAAATGGCAGTTTCTTTGATACTGTGTTATAAACAGACACCAATCATAAACTTTCCCTCAGCCGTAAAGAGGATCCATACCTAGACATGTATAGAGTTAGGTTATCGGCGTAGTATAAAGAGTTAATTCCTTACGTGCTTTTCATACTTAAGGTCAAACTTGTCATATTTATCTGTTTATCAATTTGTTACAACTGCGCAGTTTAAAGGAAACTTCCAGATCTTTTTTGTATACAAATTTATATTAAATTTGTTAAGTACGAGTAATTTTTTGATCAAAGCTTCGCGATTGGCTAAAAAATGCTTCTATTATTGTATGCCAGCTCTATTTTATTATCTAATACCTATGACGTCAATATATTTTGCGATCTTTTCTAGTTTCTCAGGAATACCATATTTCACTATACTTTAGTAAAACTTTCTAATAGTTGTCACATATATTTTCATAATTTAGAAATGAATAGTGTGACGATTCCTTATTAAAAATTAAAAAACATGGTAAAATTCTCTATTAAATGTTCTATCTGGAAATTAACTAAGCTAAGCATTTCTGATGTAAATGAATTTGTTGCAGGAGAGATGCCAGTTCAAGCCGAATTGGAGCCAGAATTCCTCCAAGCGTTGGAGAACCACACAGTGACACAAGGGCGCGACGTGCACTTTACGTGTGTCGTCAACCATCTCTCCAATTACAGAGTAAGTATTATTTACTACCGAACATAATCATCATCATCAGCCCATATACGGCTGGACACGGGGTTCCTGTACAATTGAGAGGGTTTAGGCCTTTAGTACTAGTGCGGTATGGCGGATAGGCTACCGAACAGTCGGTCACTATTGTGGCGACTGGTAGGAGGGAGTCGTAGTCGATTCTCCCCAGTGGAAACCCCATTTCAACGTTTTGTGTTTAACAAGTGTGAGTGCGGTCACTTTACCGGGCTTTAAAACATTCAATGTCTTGATACTTTGAAATAATCTTTTCTTTGTAACGAATTGAATCCAAGTTTACATTTATCCAAATATAGATTTATTTGATTGTTCGTTAATTTTTTAACGGGTTAACTGAACTCCGTAAATTACGAGAGCGGATAAGTCCTAGCAGAAAGTTGTATCAAACAGTTTCAATCAATTATGACCGTGTGACTCATTAATTCAGTTACGTTAAATATAATAAAGTAAAATGTATTGTTTTAAAGTAATGGTTATAAATACGCTTAACAATTGTTATGTTTGCACATGTGTAAAGTCAGAGCATAATATATTTTATTGATGACCTTCATTGCACGAAAACAATACCCTACAAGCCCCTATGTTGTTTTTTTATAAAGCAGTTGATAATTTTAGATATTGAACGTCATCTACGAACGATCACAAAATAGCTGCTACCGAGAAAAATTGCAAAAAGTTTTTATCGTCGTAAGAATAAGAAATAAAAGATAGAGCGACGAGACTATGTGCAAATTATTATGCACTCAGACAGGCGCCTATTGAAAAACAAAATAATGTCATGTAACTGGTAAAAAGATCCAGTCGCCATAGCTTGTCTATTTAGAGATCGTACCGGTTATACACCTGTATAAGACGCCGAATGTACGTTTTAAAATACAAAACACGAACGCCAATACCGACGATCTTAAAAAATCCCTAATTTATATTCAATCATTCTGCAAATATCTATGATTCTACACTTTATAAAGATACCTCAAATTACTGAGCAGTAAGTATAGACAGCGGAAAACTTTTGTATACAAGACCGGTATTACTTGAATGTGATTCAAAAGTACGGCATACATTACCTCAATGACACATTTTGATTTAAATTCAGTTAAAGAGAAGCGAGCAGTGAAACTCGTTCACTACGATAACAACAATTATTCATTATTTGTAAAATATCGTACTCATTGATACGATGCCCTCCTATAATTAGCAAAACTCGTTTTGTGCAATTGCAAGTTAGCTCATAAAATTTGACATAATGATAAAAACATTGTGTGTAAAGGGAAGTGGAAATAAACGCAGTCAATGCTTATCAAAAGTAATTTAATCAATTACAAATTTGTTGACATTCAGCAGTTCTTACTCTTTATGTTTTTTTAATGCGTACATTAACTAGATTGTGTTTTTAATGATAAATAATTGTGAGTACGAATATTTTAGTTACACATTACTGCTACAATAATATTCTACAAAGACTATTTTTCCACAATACTCTTGATGTATAAATGGTGTGTTGTACGGTTGTAAATTCATAAAATATCTTGGAATTTCTTAACAAAAATTACCATATAATCCTAAAAATAAATTTAGTATTGTCTTTATAATTATTACAAATATTTAAAGTATTTATACAGTTTGAAAGTTCCTCAAATTTTGGACTAGTACGTACAATGTAACATTTAAAATATCTATCAAAACTAATTTAACAACCTAAGATTTGATTATGCACATTAACTTATAATAAATAGTGTAAGTTTATTAAAAAGTCTACAATTTCGGTTAACCTCCTTCATTCTGCTATTAAGCTATATTTTTATTATTTTCACCATTTTTGAGATTCATTAATTCTTTACCTTCCTCGCCAGATTTATCAGTAAAATAACTTTCTATTTCTTGGAGGGACTTGTCTTTAGTTTCTGGTAAATATTTGTATAATATGGAAATACAGAAGGTAGCAGACAGTCCGTAAAATAAACAGGCACCGTGCAAACCAAACGATCTGAATAAATAAGGAGAAACTTTCAAAACAGTAGCCATGAGGGCATCACTGAATATGCCCATAATGAACATAGCGGAACTCTTAAATCTTAAAGGTATCAATTCGCCGTAAATCGAAGTACTCATTATAATAGGACCACAGCTTATGGTCACTGAAAACAATATCAACAAACATATAGACAGATAATCGTTTTCAGGTAAGGCAGACATTTTTATCAAAAACAAATAAAGTGAAGTCGCGAACAAAAAGACCATGCCAATAGTAGAAGCTACGAGTAGCTGCGTCCTTCTTTTTAGGAAATTTGCAAACACACATCCAATATACATTCCGAGTACGGTGACGCCGTCTAATATCAGCATGCCTCTATACGCCATGGCGTCGCTGTTTGTGATTTTCTTTATTATGTGTATCGCGTACATGCTAAAAGCTATTTTACCTGACAAATGACATAGCGACATCATCAGCATACATAGTAATATAGGTTTGTAAAACTCTTTGCATACTGTTGTCCTCAAAAAGTTGACGAAACGGTGTCGCATCGTTCTCTTGTCCTCGGCGTGCATTTTGCGATATTCCTTTTGAGATTTAATGAGGTATTCCAATTCTTCTTCGGACTCCTTGTCGAACCCTTTCAGCCAGTGGTAGGCAGTTGTGCATTCGTCGTACCTTCCTTTGGTAGCAAGCCAGTACGGCGATTCCGGCCAGATGAGAACCGTGATAGTAAAAGCAGAACAGATGAACGCTAGTATGCCGATATTCTTCCAATGGTAAAACGTTCCAATAGCATTCGCTGCCCATATTCCCCAGAAGAATGATGCTGACTTGATGGTGAGGAATATTCCTCTGTACTTGACCGACGTGTATTCAGTAATAATAACGGGGAGGATGGTATGAGCGCCAGTTTGCGCCATGCCTTGCATTATTTCACTGATTAAAATTTGTGTCGTGTTGGTGCTGCAGTAGAAAACGACGAAGCCTACTAATGAATTGACGCACAGAATAATAAAAGGTATCTTTCGTCCGACGAATTCCGTGAACACCGGTAATATAAACACCCATGGTATTCCTCCGTATCCTATAACGGATGCTGAAAATAAAAATTGCAAAATAAATACACAGCTTTACCGGACCATTTAAAGATAAAATAATGCTCTGTGCGATGTTAATTATTCCCGCGTAAACGAAATGCAAACTATGCGAGCCATAAAACTGTTACTTCATACGAATCTTTACGTATTATTTCGCGGGTTTTAAATATCAGATTTACATTACATAGCCATGACTCCATATCTTCACTGATGGCATCCGTTGAATTTGCCTCATTTCTTATCTGCGGAATGAGCACTGTCGGCGCTCCCGACGATAATCCCAGCATGAAGTATATCGTCCATATTCCACTGCAAACGAGGAGCTAAAATATATAAACCACATTGTATTGCTGAACGCACCGCACGGTTCCTTTTATAAACACACAAATAACAAAAATTCCGAGTCGCCAACGACTGTTAACGTACGAATAATTTAAACATTAAAATAATTTTATTTGCATACAAAATAAAAGTAATACCTGTCTTATAAATGACATCCATGAGCACTTTGTTTTTTCGCCACTATTTTCACGCACACTTATTTCTTTATAGTTGGAGTCCATGTTGCACAGAACTTGATAACTTTGATTAAAAACTTAATTATTTATATTATGGCACGTTAAATCAAACGATATATCGCATCACCAAAAGTCTTGACTGTGCGCACAGCTTTTAAAAGCATGCAATTTGATAAAATTTTGTGTTCGGATTTTATTTATTTTTTTATAAGCAGTGTTCAGAGTTTAATGTTTTTTACATTATGAAAATTCTATTAGCACAATTCAGTACAAATATTTGTTTATTTAATCAGATATATTTTTTATAAATTTATTTTATTTATTTGAACACTATCATTAGGCCAAATTATAATTGCACAACCATCACTAAGCACAGCGTAGATCCGAGTGAGATCCAGATATTTTTGCTCAACTTGGCAGCGGTGACTTGTCCGATAAAACTTGTTTCCCCGCTTACACCTTGCAAGGATTCGTTTCAAATTAGGATGACGTTACGTAAACAAGGTAATTGGTAAAAAATATTCGGTAATAAAAATATATGTCAAGTGATAAAACAACGTTTGAATGCTAATACACTGAGGTAAAAGATAGTCGTGTTTTTATAAATATTTTATGAAGCTTTGATTTGAGGACGTCACGTACTAATCAGTTATTTTAAGTGATAAATACCTTTAAATAATAAATAGAGTACCTTGTAAAAATATTATTTAATATAAGAAAAACAGATACGGTTTATACGTAAGTATATAGAATAAATATTGACATAGCTGCTCACAAACATAGAAGTTATTATTATGCACGATAATATGAAAAATAATTCATTAACGTTTAACTTTTTTGCGACCGACTATAAAATCATGTTTTCACTTGTTTACTAAAAAATAGATGAATCCGTATGCCATATATTCCATGTACGTATAATAATGTAGTCAACCGAATAAAAATATAAAACGTGTTTGCCATATAATTAATAGTTCTTTAAACTTGTTTCACATGTGGATAGCATTCGGTCATCACGAGACTGTACCCTTACTGATCCTACACCTGACCGACAAATGTTGATAAAACAAATTAATTTAACATAATAGTAGCAGATAACACGACCTTTAATCTCATACTTAATGTAAAAAATATTGACTCTTTACTCGCGTACATATGCGAATATATTTTATCGGGAAAAGATATTGTAAACAATTTAATCCGACACGTTAAGGGCAGACGGACGACTTTAAAAAAAATGCACAGTAATTACCGAACAAATATTACGATGTTTTCCTTATATAAGCTCGCAGTCACATGCAAAAAATTATTCTCATGGGTCTTCACAATGGCTGTAAAAACGAAATAAAATCCCAAGCACGTTTTCTATACATGCATGTTGACTTTCGATGACATGACAATTATCGTAAATATATTTATTTAAGATAAAAGGTATTGTAAACTAATTGGATTGTTTTTACTTCACTGACTGAGTCGAAAGCGAGCACGTTTGATTGTCGATGCTGTTGCCCACCTAAGGACGAGCACTAAATTCCACTGACTTATATGTATAAATTTCTACTATGGTTAATCGCATAGACGAAGTTAGATTCAGTCCGCTAAGGTCGCTAACATGCTAATTAAAAATCACAAGAACATACAAACTAGTTTTACTCAATGCCGCCCTCACAGCATCATCTATTTTTATATTCAGTTTTAAAACGCATTGATACATTTGAATGGTGAGTTCTGAATAAATAACAGTCGACAATGAATGATAAAATCTTTTAATATAATTTTCATTAACACATTCTTTACATAATTGTTCATAATATTACGTAGATGATAACATTACAGTTCACAGTTTTCAATGTTATTTCTGTCGTAATGCAATAATGCCACACCGTTTATATTCATAACCCTCGTATGTAAATCTGTATCGTGGACATAACGTAGATAATATTTCAATAAAATTTTAAATCTAGGTAAAGCACCTATAACTTCGTAAGGTCATGAGTATTGTTCACACTCATATGTTTTTGTAATATTACCATAAACAAGGTGACATAAATAGCTATGTTTTATCACCGCTCACTTAACCCAGTAGATTTTTGTTCTCCTTGCCTCGTTTTTTACGTGTTTCGAAACACTTTTCTATTTCTATAAGACTTTTATCTTTCGTCTCTGGCAAATACTTATACAAAAATATTACACAAAGAGATGCAGAAACTGCGTAGAAGAGGAAGGCTCCATGTAAACCGAAATTTTTAAATATGTAAGGAGAAAATTTTATTACAGAAGATAGGGTAAAATCGCCAAACAAACCTATTATTACTGTCGACAGCATTTTATATTTGGATGATATTAACTCTCCATACAAGGATGTTGCCAAAATCATCGGACCGCAACTTATTGGTAAAAAGAAACACACTAATAATATTATAGACAGAATACTGTTTTCAACAATCACATTCAACTTAATTAGATATAGATATAATGATATTATGAACAAAAATAAAGTAGCTAGTAAAGAGGGTATTAAAAAAAGAGAACGTCTTTTGAGAAATTTTGCCAATACACATCCGAAATACATGCCCAAGACAGACACGCCATCAAGAATAAGCATGCCTTTATATGCTGTTAGTTCACTTCTTGTGATCTTCTTTATTATATCTATAGCGTATAAAGTACAAGCCATTTTTCCAGACATGTTAAATAACGCCAACATAAATATACAAACAATAACAGGCATGTAAAATTCTCTAGACCTAATCATAGTTAAGAAATTGGCTATAGATTTCGATCTAGTACCTCTGGCAACCGTATCACTATTTTTGAGACGCTTATGGTAGGTTATGAGATTTTTTAGTTCTTCTTCATCAAGGCTACTACTACCTCTAAGTTTTCGATAGACAATACAGCATTCGTCATACCTTCCCTTACTTGCTAGCCAGTACGGTGACTCAACCCACTTAATCGAAGTTATAGTATATATGCTGCAAATCATGCCACACACGGCGATGTTCCTCCAATGGAAAAACGTACCT
This sequence comes from Cephonodes hylas, assembly GCA_030295005.1. NCBI lineage: Eukaryota > Metazoa > Arthropoda > Insecta > Lepidoptera > Sphingidae > Cephonodes > Cephonodes hylas. The sequence continues at coordinate 7,326,027 of AP025372.1, read as the reverse complement.
ATAGCATTTGACACCCAAATGCCCCAGAAAACACACGCTGACTTTATTGTTAAGAACATTCCTCTGTACCGAGGTGCTGAGTACTCAGTGATTATTATGGGTGTTAGGGTAAAATGGTAAGTAACAACGATTCCTTGCAGCATGCCGCTGGCAAGTAAATGATAATTACTATTGCTCAAATACAAGACAACAAAACTTGAAAAGGACGTAACGCACAGTATCATGAATGGTATTTTCCGTCCTACGTAGTGACTGAATACGGGCAATATCAACACCCACGGCATACCAGCATAACCGGTTATGGCGGCTGAAAACAAATTTATTCCACTATTATGTAGTTATCAATGCTAATGACGCCCACTGAAGTCTATTAAAACTAGTGATAGGAAAATGTCTATTTTTTTTTGAAGACGTTTTCATTGTGAATGCTGCTATTGATAATTTTCCAAAGGCAAAATCAAAATAAATTTTTCCTCGTCCGGGAATCGACTCTAGAACCTCTGGATTGCACGACTTACTCAAAATAGGCAAATCTTCATTTTGTAGTTGAAAAAGGAGTAAAAGTACTTACACAGCCAAGACGCCATATCATCACTGATGACCTCCGAAGAATTAGATTCTTTCCGTATTTGTGGTATATAAACCGTTGGGGCTCCGAGACTCAAGCCGTAGCAGAAGTAAGTCACCCAGATCCCGCTGCATATCTGAAGCTAATTTACACACAAAATTATTAAAACGTATGAGTACAGATACGTACGCAAAAGTGTTGTTCTAGCCCACTTTTCGCTAGTAATTAATCGCTTTTCCAATCCAATGTAATAAAGGACGAGTCTATTGCCTTGCAAACAAAATAACATTGCGAGCAATATATTCACCCGGAAATCGAATCTGGAGCCTCTAAATCGCAAAGAACATGTTTGTGTCGTGAGACTACGAGGCAGTCAATAAGTTCGAAAACATCCAAAAATACCAGACATGTTACTGCGTTAATCTGTATCATATTGTAATGAATGTTTGAAATTGGTGTATAACCACATAGGCTTAATTGTGGTCAATACATACTATAACATAAACGCTTTTTATATGTATAAACCCGGTTTCATTTCATTTTTATTGCAATACTACTCGCTCGTGCATATAAATTAAAATTGGAGTTTCTGAATGACTACATACATACCTGTTTCAAAAACGGCCCAGGGAATTTCCTCTCCTTATTTTCCACTGCAATTCCATCCATTTATACTTTTTAATTATATTATTTAATATATGTATCGTTACTATTACAATTGTTTCGCGCTGACTGAATTCAAGGAATAAATAGATCTAAAGATTTTTATAGAATCCTCGACACTCACTTGTTTTATTAACCTTCACTATATTTTCTTCCCAACAACCATTTGTTTAAATAAAACAATGAATAGTACCTTTCAACTAGCCTTTGTCTGTTTCTTTGGTTGAAAGTAGGGTTATAAATTATATACAGACTAAAAAACCGATGGAATATTGTTATACAGCCAAAGTACGTTTTGGATCTTAATATATTAAATATTTTTATTTATAATATAAAACCATATTCGTTACCTCTTTACCAGCTATCTATAGATTCCAGTCTTCAACTATGGTCTTCTAAAATCTACTGGATACCGTAATATCGTCAGTTGGAGTAAACAAGAAAATGATGAATATATTTATTAATATTAATCTTCAGAATAAATATACGATTTAACGAAGAACCACGATGTAGATTTAAATATAAATATAAAAAACGTCTCCAGTACCACATTTAACAAGTTACGTCATAAACAAATTCTGATACACTACATTAATATATTCATGCACCAGGTGGAACGAAACAAAACACATGTTGTTTTCTTAACGTTTACATGGAGCGAGTATTTGCATGGAATTCAAGTGTAGTGTGTTGCTTAGATACCAAATCGAACCCGATAATCAGGTTTCCGTTGGTGCTATGTTTTATTTGACTGACCTTCAAAAGCGTTTTTAACGTCTAAAATAAAAAAAAACGAGTTCAATTTAAGCAATAATTAGCATTTAGTAACATATGTCCTTCATCAAACGATCGAGAATTTTCACTATAGCATCACCTTAGAGATGTATATTTCAACATCGACGGTTTTGAGCAAATCTCTAGACTTCGTATTTTCACTGAGAACGCAATAATGGTAACCTCAAAAAATCAACCACACCCGGAATCGATCCCAAGACGAAGCAACCAGCTCTTGTATGTCTAACTCATTTAAATAACTAAAGACTAATCCAAAGGTGTATGTTATTACAGATAAAGCCACAGTAACAATGAGCTCTGATCAACGTTCCAACCCGATTGATTCTACAGACGAATAGAACTTCGGGTCAATCGAGAGAGATAATAGGTTATTGCAATAATAGAACATCGTATAATTCAACCACTTCATGGGGAATATCGGCAGATTTTATACCTAAACTCGTGAATCTACAAGAATTTTATCAGTCAGTAGGGATGTTTTTGTAGGTGGATCAGCAATGTTTTAAGTGAAAAATTCTTTTGTTCTTCCTTATATTTACGTAAATATCTATTTTATAGATGAAGAGTACATATTATTTATGTATTGTTAGTGTCACAAGACGTATTTTTTCTTTAGAACTTTATAATAATAAGACTTAAAAGTCTCGAGGTGACTGTGTCTTTCATTTCAAATCGTCACTTTAACCTAACTAACTATAAGAAAAATAAGATGATTATAATAATTTTTGACGACTCATGCAAATGAACACTATTTCTTTTTAAAATATACATAGTCTAAAAATAGCTTCCTACATTTTTCAAACGTAATAAGCACTTGACTCTTGACAAAATACGTAGCAACGATAACGCAATAAAATACAATATATTGTTATGAAATATACGAGGCATTACCTCGCCGTATATTGTGTTGCACTCAGCAAAAATGCATGTTAATAATAGTTGTACATAAGTCACGGAGAGGGCAGGCGCTCGCATTCTGCTAGACGCGGCAGCTACCGAGCATCCTCTGGTACTCGTTGGATATAATTCTCACAAACAATGAAATTGTTACTAATTTATTTTCCAACCGCAACAAAGCGAGATGTCACATGAAAAATGCTCGAAAGCGGCGCGGATGAGACATCGTGCATTCCGCGGCTGTAGCTCTCCACAATTTTACGTGTCGTTCCTCAGTTTTACATTTGCTATAGCGTTTAAGTCACATTAAGTTTCGTGCCGCCCGTGAACAATACAAACGATTTAAAACTTGGTGGCGCACCGGGAAATGCGAGCGATTTATGACATTAATCCCAGATATAAAATGAAATTTCATGCTCGTATGCAACCTCAGAGGAGGTGGCGTTTTGTTTCGCAGACACTCACTCTAATTGCATTGTTAAATTCAGCTTCAAAGCTTTAGATTTTCTTAGTGTTTGTGTGAAATAATTGTGCCAGTTTTGTTCCGTTACCTGTGACAATGCACGTTTGGTTCTGGATGCCTTTTAGAAGCTTATCGGATAGACTGCATTTAGTGTTATAATTTGGAGAATATAGGTATTCTAATTATTACACATAACAATAGACGTTGACACCAGTGGCGTGCCTAGGGTGTCAAACTAAGGCAAGCCCAAATGTTTATTTAGTAGCAGCATATTTTTTTTGGTACGGAGGACTAATAAATACCTGCCGGTTAGTACTCACATTCACGTTTATAGCGTTATTTTATAAATAAACAATCGTTAAGTTCGTTATTCGGAACTATGTAAGGCAAGTCGGGCTTTCAGGCTTCTATGGAAGTACCGCCACTGGTTGACACAACGCTTGTTTACTCTTGAAACTATTCTAAGCATGAAAAACCTAGAAGTGTTTGATACTATTACATTCCAAGCTGTATTAATTATCAAATTAGTATTATTATATATTAGTTACCTATGGACAATTACATTTATGATTCCTGGGCAATAGGAATAATTGGACTTTTAGAGAAAACAAAACGAAATGAAAATCTCGAGAACTGGTATTTTTCGAATACACGCTTACATTATAATCATGAACTTTTCCTTAGGATTTGACAGCCCAAAAATAAAAATTATGACGTTTTCCATACAAACCACATACATTTCATACCGATGGTTGTATGGAAAACGTCATAGTTTTTATTTTTGGGCCGTCAAATCCGGGATCATCCGGGTTATCGGGATTTTTTTAACGCCAGTGAGTTTCTGATCAGCGTAGCTATTACCTGCCTTATTTTTCGATTACGGTCAGAACACATCCTGTATAGTACTCCTTTGTTCCAGGTTGCGTGGATAAAGTCAGATTCGAAGGCGATCCTGGCGATCCACACAAACATGGTGGCTTTGAACCCGCGGCTCTCAGTCACGTACAACAATCACAACACGTGGAAACTGCACGTTAGCAACGTTCAAGCCAACGACTCCGGCACTTACATGTGTCAAGTAAACACAGATCCTATGAAAAGCCAGGTGGGTTAATTAGCTTTTCGCACACAAAACCTTGTTTGCTTAGAGAGTGAAAAATCCCGGGGTTTTACTGCTACTTACTGAGCTGGTGCATGATGGTAAGTGCACAGCAAAAAGGGGGGTCGATAGGCGAAAAACAGCATCATTAAGAACATTAGATTATCTTCCAAAAATCTTATTCTATGACTCATCTTGAATTCTTATTCTACAGTATTTGTTGTCTGCAACTCCGAAAGCGAAATATTAGACTTAAAAAAAAAAATTCTTTTTGCCACATTGTTCGTTGCTGATCCGTTTTTTTCTCTCGTATCGTGAAGATATACATATAATATAAACCCTTTCTAATTTTTCAAATCGGTCCTGTATAAAACCTTCATTGTTTTAACGAAGTTTATAAATATAGGGGGCAATCTTGAAAAATATGATACTTGCATTTCTAAACACAAATTATGTTACTATGACAAAATTACCAAACAATTGCCTCATGAATATAAATAAAACAAATAATTATAATCTATCATGATGTTTGCAACAAAGTTTAAGTAAATATAACGGGCAGATATTTATTCACATTATTTAGCAATGTTATTATTTATGTTCGTATTATTATTAATGTTGAACAATAAATATTGCAAGACATTATTCACCGATTAGCAAACATAACTTGTTTTTGAAGAACAACACTAGGTCATTTGTTTATTATAGGGCTCCTACTTACATATTTACACGTTACATAGGAATGTGTACATTAGGCAAGGCGTATGTTCTGGAACGGGCATCGCTTGGCTGATAAAAATAGTGATGGTAGGAGTGCGTGAGCTGACCAGCCTTGTCTAGCGCATGTGTCTTGTGTTTTGTCTATGTACGCCCCACTTCTAGGCATGAACCTCCTTTACTCGTACCGCTGAGAGTGTTTAATCCTTAGTCTACCACGCTGGCCTAGTGCGGGTTACTCTAGTCTTATATTCCAAAAATAATATTAAAAATATTTTCAGATGGGACACCTCTCAGTGGTGATCCCGCCAGATATAGTAGACTCGGTGACCGAAGGCAGTTCTGCGCAGGAAGGGGGCAGCATACGTTTGACGTGTACCGCCACTGGGGTCCCCCCGCCAACGGTGATGTGGCGCCGGGAGAACAACCGGCCCATTGTCTTCAGGCACGACGGTGGAAGGGAAAGGAAAGGTAATTACTTAAATAACTTCGTTTTATTAGTTTTCGACCAACGAGCTGAGAAGATATTAGGATTTTTCGAGTTGAACTTTTCTAGCGTATTATTTTTATATTATTGTGCCATCTCTTAGTTTTGAACGATTCGTGTTAAAAACATGTTATAGAAATAAACTATTGATTGATATTATTATAGTTGAAGAGATTCGGTGTTACCTGTAGTGTATTCTAGAGTAGAGATTCTATGTTGGACTTATGATCGATAGATTTATAAACTCTGCTGACAAGAACGATATATTGCATCCTGTACCTATAAGTAAAATAGATGACCTAAGATTTTGTTCATACCAAAGTACTTGTTTAAATATGTGAACAATTGCAAAAAAAGTTTTTCTTAAAACATTAACTTATTTCTATCAATTATACTTCTTTAAAAAACATTAATTTACTATTTTCTACTAAAATAAAAATATACGACAGATATCTAATGTTTCTATCGAACTATAAATAAAACTTAAATGATACTCGTATACAGAGATACACTCAAGTGTTCCTCAGTTCTATTGGTCTCTTTAAATTATATCTTGAAAACCGCTTCGTCGATTTTAATAATACGTAAGACGCGATGTAGCGAGAACTAAAAGACTGTCTAGCTCCGTCTTATCTCTGGAAAAAATTGCGGTGCAATTTTTCGAAGTTACTTATGTTGCAATCCAGGGATAATATATAGAAGCGACAGATTCTGAGCGTATTTATTTAAAAAAAAGATGCAATATTTTTACTACATTATTTTCAATGGCTTATAAGTTACAACATTATAGGAAAATAAAAGTTTTTTGTTAAAGAGTTGTAATGTTTCTTCAAATCTAACGATGTATTATTTATGAATATCTTCTTCTTCATCAACCCATATACGCCCACTGCTGAGCACGGGTCTCCTCTACCATTGAGAGGGCTTTAGGCCATAGTCCGCCACGCTGGCCTAGTGCGGGTTGGCGGACTACACACCTAAGAAATTCCTAAGAACTTTTAGGTGTGCAGGTTTCATCACGATGTTTTCCTTCACCTTTAAAGCAAGTGATAATTCAATTTGAATACACACATAACTTCGAAAAGTCAGAGGTGTGTGCCTGGGGTTCGAACCCGCGACCGCCGAGATTCTCGACCGCGCGCCTAAACCTCGAGGCCATCACTGCTTTCTTTCAAATTATTTATGAATATAGAATATATTTAAAATTAATATTTATTATACTTCAAGCAAAATGCTCGCGTTTACCAGATGGTGCAGTTCGGTCCAAATAGTTTTGACTGTTGTAGATACTTACGCTACAGCTGAGTGCTTTTACTGTACTACTGATGCTCTTGTTGACTACGCTATAACTCTACTATTTAGCTATATTATTATTATTCCTTATGAAATGAAGACCTTGCGATTGTTAGCCTAGATCTAGAATGTTCCAGGAGTTTGTTGAAAATCTGCCGTGTAATAAAGATCTATCAAGAACCTAAAACCCTAAACAAACGAACAAAATAAATTAAATCTATTTGTAAAAGTCATAATAATACGGTACGGAGTATGGGAAACTAAAAAGATTTTCTATTCGAATATCCACAAAAATATACATCTGTAACAATTATGTAACACATGTGTCACCATTGGTTCCAATAATTAGATGTTTATCATCACTGGTGGACATAGGCATAGACATTTCCCCCATTTTTAAACTCGAGACCGAAAATTTTGACATTTTTTATCTCAAGTATAACCCCAAAGGCAAAAAACGTGAAAACAATCTAACGATATAAAGACATTATAAAGAGCTTTCGTTTATCGTATTCTCGAGCCGTTTTAATATAGGTGCAGACGTAAGAGGTTATAAAACGATGTTATTTTGAATATTACTCGGCAATATTTATTCCCTCGCACGGCCATTTTCGTGTATCTTACACGGAAACGGAGTTTTGATTCTGATATTAAAACGTTTTATATGATTTACATTGCGCAGTATCGCCGTCAAGCGTACTTATCTAAATGTATGAATGTACACTTATTTATGCAACTTCATATACGAAGCCTTGTCCTGTATTGTTTATTCATAGGGGACTTTGCCAGCCACCGTGGCGCAGTTAGCTAGAGCTTGTGAAACGACAGGCTGATTGGATCCCTGGACCGAAATATTTCCAGAAATACTAATATCTTGGCGTCCAAAATACTAGTAGTTCTTGATCACACGATACAAAAGTATTTTACTGTGGGTTAGAACTATGTGAAAGACTTTTGGGTGCCTTGAAAGCGAGCTGACAAACATGTTTTCCTGCTTATGTAATTTAGAAATATTCCACGACCTTCTTTCAATATACTGACATAATACATTTATGCTAATCGTGCAGTATTAATAGATGACCTATTGTTTATTTTCAACTTATTAGCTTAAATTTTTGCAGGTTTATTATCATTAAGAACTTTGTAGAACATTGCGTTTAAAAATGTGTAACCAGAATAGGTTTTTATTATATTATGAACTATGCAGTTAAAGACCATATTGTTTTTAATTTTAGTTATATACATACGAGTATGCAGAAACATGGCTAGTAGAATGTTACAGAACTGCCTCTAATAAAAAAATCGAATAACTTAACTTACTTAATATAATGTAATTTTTTTTATTATGCTTTTGTGCTTAAATCATTATTAGCTGGTCAAAATGATGATAATGCGAAGAAACAAAGGTTGCACTTATTTTAAGTTTCATGAGGAACTAGCAGAAGTCTAAACAATTATTATAGAAAAAAAAACTCTTATCTATTAACAATTTAAACAATATCCATCTTAGATATCACTAGAGTCGGTCTATAGAACGTGAAATTTAATATACATATATTTGAAAGCTGTTTTGTCATATGAAAATCCTACTTTAGCTTGTAAGGAACGTTCAAGTCGTGTGCTTGACATGATTAACACCGGGCTTAATTCAAAATTAGGACTTTCACACACCCCCAGTGTTCAGTTGGTTTCATTTTACTTGTCTTCGTGTGTGCCTCAAAATAGCTCCTAATTTGTGACCCTAAAATCTGTTATTTTCTTTTATTTCTTAATAGAATTAATTAGATAAAGTTTTTATTGAAAATATATGAGTATTTTAACCTGAGTCTCCTTTGTTGTTTAGCCACTTTACTATTCAACAGCCCCGTAACACTGTCGCCTAGGCACCAGCTTGCAAAACGAAAGGATTCAATCTTTAATTTTTTTTGTTATTTTGGCAATCTTTCTTCAAAAGTGCATTTTTGATAATACATATAAGAATCCCTGGAATAAATTTAGTTCAATTCAAAGATGGTGAAAGAATGAAATGAAAAAACTCTAATACTACTGTTTTGTATACTTTACTGTTATTAATGTTCAGTTTATTACTCTGACCTCAATATGCTTTAAACAATAATTTCCTACACAAAATAACATTAAAAGAAGCGCGAATATAACTATGCGTTCATATTAAAATTTAACACACATATTATCCAGACTGTATTAAACGAGCTATCTCATACAGCATAAATAAAATTATTATTCTTCACCTACGCTACGGTACGAGCTAAAAGAATTTTTATTACACAGTTCTAGTAAATTCTGAAAATTTTCTTGCAGACTTAGAAGCGTTCGAGTAAATTTATTTCATTATGATACTAATGCAGACACGCACAGTGTGTGGTGTTACATAAAGAGCTTGGGGTTACGTAATGAATCGTTTATGTAACCTGTGTAGCAGGACTAGCGATAAAAGAGTTATTTCTTTAAAATTAAAATGCGTAGAAAAATGTTTAATATATGTAGTTATGCTTCACTATTTCTGTGTTCATTTTACTGTCGCTTTGAGTGCTTGCGGAAAAGAACTCATGCAAGAAATTGCTTTAGCAAAACACGTTACGTCAGATTTTTTATGCTTTTGTTTCTATTGCAATATTCTTAAATGCATACTATAGATACCCCATGCCCAAAAGTGAATTTATGTAAACCTTGATTTATATGTAGTTTTATAATTTCAATATATACTAGTGAATAATAGAAAATAACGATAGTCTATTGATAAGGTATATAAACTGGTCGACCCTTATGTATTAGAAATAATTTATCACTGTTCATTAATTCTGATAAAAATCATATTCCATTTATTATATTATATTTAACTTAAGTATGCGAAATATTACGTACTAACGCCAAATTAAAACCTAAATTTATTGCATTGTGGAATTAAGTTTTATACATCAAGATCGACATCATTGTATTAACTAGTAAGAGGTTACTGTGGTCGTTTCTTACCAATTGATACTCTATTTAGACCGCACTGGTACCATATTGTGCGTCAGCAGTTTTGTCGCTTTGGCGTGCTAGTATAAAAAATGTAACTATAAACTATGAGAAACTATATATTTATGGTTAATCATTGTCTCATCTGTCACCATCGGTTTAGCGAATAAAGCCTCAAGAAAAATCAAACAAAGACACTTTTGATAGATATTCTAAGAATTTCAACGTTATGATATGTTTTTCCTTACTCATAAAAATACTTTCCTATTACTGGCATTGTTACTATGAAAATTGTTTTGATTACCAAGCACTCGAAAATAGACCTTAACGCCCAATCAATTCTCATAAATAATATAGCGCTACGAGATCCTTTTTTCAATTATATTTCATTGATGGACTTTGTAGGAATAAATCAAACACCGGCTTATTATATTACCAATGAGAATATCCAATGAAATCTTCGTTTTTATAGAAATATTAAAAACGTTGTATTGTTTATAGATCGATATAGAAGAAGGGAGGTTGGGCAATATATGATGATGATTTGCAGCATGTAGAGTCACTACAGCTTTTTACCCTTTCTTTTCTAGTGATATCTACTTTCTGAACCGGTGGTTAATATAGGTACTGTAGACTGAATCTATATTAATTTTCGTTGGATCAATATATTTTTATTTTATTTTAAGAACCTGTTTTTTAGCTGACCTAAAATTATCGATAAAACTCTCGCGTTCGTCAAACTATTATTGTTTCTGATAAGAGATTCTCAACAGCAGCACGGAGTCTGGAAATGTGCGCGAAAAGCTCGTCCTACATTAAATGTATCTAAAAACACAATGCAGACTGCAGGTTCATTGCTATCTAATTACACACGGGACGACATTTAACTCCTTAAGTCATTTAGTTTTTTTTTTATGATTATGTATGTACTATATTAAGATATTTGTCAACTAAAAGTAAAGATAAGTTGACTTCTTTACATGTTCCCGGTATAATATTTAAACCTCCTTTCAAATTCTTAATAGCGATAAATTTACTTCATTCTTCAGCAATTCAAGTCCATTCAAAACAGTTTTCATAACGCGTACACTTATCATCAGTGTTTCAGTACTTAGGTTGTAATTAATCCGTCCAATTCTCTCCAATTCCCTCGCAATCTCCCACAGGCTCCATCCACTCTTAACCGCATTATGCATATTTAATACCCACTGTATGTATAATGAAGAAATGCAATCATATTGCATTGTCTTGTGGTTCACAGTAATCAACCCACTGTATTGTTTCGCATAATGAACTTCGCCAACGCTAGATTCAATTTAGAGAATTGTATCTAATATACAACAGCCATTTATTCCCCCTGGGCAATAATTTTTTTATATCCATGTTCTATTAAGCGTCTCACTTATTACTTGTCTTTATAGACTATTAGGCGTCTGTATACAGGTGTCTGTACATAAAAGTAAGTAGGTTTCGAAAGGATTTTACCTGTTTTTCTAAATGCAGCCTTATAACAGAACTGCCAAGGTAAATTATTTTTTTTTATATATTTATTTAAATTTACTAGGGACCATAGAGGTTCCAGTTAATAATAACACATATTTAAGGAGCAAACTGTTAATAATTTTAATAGTATTTATTTAATTCGTAATTATTTGCAAAGTTCAAATATAAACCTTATGCGAAAATACTGAAGTCTCAAGTTTTTCAAACTGGGTTTAAAGTAAAAAAAGCATAACCTTTAAATTAATTATAGATTACCAAAAATAAATTATTATCAATTACTCCCGACAATAAAATTGGGGCATATTTAATTGTTCTTCCGAGATTGGAGAAATTCGCGTTATAAATAAAATGTGAGTAAGCATCAAAAATATATACTCAAAATACAACTTCTGAAATATAAATTTTATTTCTGAGAAGTAGTAAAAAATTCGGCACTCCAGATTCGTTTAAACACGTAGCGAAAATATGGACAGTGCCATTCAAGAATTGTACAGAACAAATTTATTTGTCCAAAAGAGTTGAAAACAGTGCAAAAAAATTACATTTTTAAATACTTTTTAAATACTTTTATTTTTAAATACTATTAAATCCAGTAAAATAAAGCATATAATTGCATTTAAATTCTTTCTACAATTTCGGCACGCAATTCAAAAAGGAACTTATCAAAAAATTACATTTTTATTACAATGCCTTATTGAGAATTTGACTCAACATTTCAATTATTCCCACAACATACGCACGCTCCCATACCAGACCAATAAGGCTATTTATAAGTGCACAATTTAAATTTTCCCAGTTGTGTCTCCATAAATAAAGACATAGGCCTTCAAGCATAGAAACGCAGTGTTTAGAATCTTACTTTTCACTCGTATGGTGTGTGGCGAATTTATTACTGTATCAGGCATAAACCACGTAGCACTTAACAGGCACGTCATTAGAATAAAATCACGATTTCTCTCATGACGTTTTCCTTCACTGAACTCGCAAAAGCGCGATAAACCGCCGTACTGACGAAGGCCAATATAGGCCTGTTATGAACTATATTATATTGCTTGGCCTTTATGTCTGTTTTAGATATTTAAAAACAGGGAGAGAGTTTTAACTGAAATATTTTGAAAAAAATGTTAACTGAGTCTATTAGAAGCTGCATATTTATAGAAACCATGGGACTTGGTTTGAAAACAGCAAACATTCCGCCAGCAAAAAGCCATAAGTATAAAGTTTATTAAGATCTACACAGATGTATGTATTATTTTATAAATTGTGCTACTCGGAACATTAAGCCTGGCCAGTTATTGCAATTTTATAGTTGTTATTTCATTAGTTAGTTGATTAAGTTTTATTGTTCGTAAATATATTTTAACTGGCGAACGAAGGGCAATTATTGGCTAACTACCGAAAGCTGTGACATGAGAGATAACGGACGCGATTCACATAAAACTGTCCCAATTGGGTTTTATGGGTTGTATATGGAGTGAAGAACTTACCAATAAGCCTCCTTGCTACTGGACGGTTTCTTGAGTGCGAATTATTTCGTTGAATTTATGGTTGTTTTTACAAATGTTTATATAGAATGTTGAGTTCTTATTTCATTTTTAAGCATTTTTTATATAACAGAAAGTAAAAGTAAGAGGGATTACTCACTAAAGTAAATTCAGTTTTATATTGTGATAAATTAAAAAAAAGGCGTTTTAGATACACAGTACTATTTATGAGGTAAAGGAAAATCGATTCTTTTATTTGACAAATTTTATTGTTAGAATATTAGAAATTATATAATATTCGGTGACGAATTACGCAAAGGCAAACCAGAAAAGAACTATTGTATCATTGACATCATCATCAGCCATTGTATGTCCCATTGTTGGAGACGGGCTTTGTCTACAAGAGAGGCCTAATTTCATCATGGTAAAAAAAAACCGTCTCAAGAATTTTAGGTTGCCCTAGTTTTCTTTCCCGTAAAATACTGATATGTATGTAGTTTATTTCATATTTGTAAAATAAATCGCAAATAAATTATTGGGTACCTTAAAAAGTAAATTATTATATGTATCTCCAATACCAATAAACAGGAATAATTACGTCATTATTTAATTTAAAATTTGCCGTTTATTTTAACATATCATATATCATCGAAAATCGTATAATAAATATTCCATACAAACTCAACGGCAAATATATGAGGTACGTTGACCTCGCATCAAATTTGTTTGAAAAATTATTCATTCAATATTGGCGGCAATTAAGCGAATATCGATGATCAAATATAATCATACAAGATATTCTAATTAACAAAATCGTTGATCTGTTCATTTGCTATGCATGACAATGTATGCGGTGCTGTTTAATTTAATTGTTACAATTCAATTTGTTTATGATAATGTCGCGCTATTAGCCGTTGTTACTGCTGGATTGCAGCTATTTCAAAATTTATGTGCCCGCTCTAATCCTTTTGTCAGTTTCGTGTTTGTTGTGTTCCAAATGAATAGAATATTGGCATAGATGTAAAAGCAATTGAATGTAAAATATTTTAGATCTTATAACATACGGCTGAAATTTTTTAATTATTTAATCATACCTAGTAATTAATAATTATTATGAATACGATTTTCTAAGTAAATTTGTTTTTCGCAGTAATAATATTGACTTATTTTTGGGAAAGGAGGCTAACAAACGTAAAACAAAAATACTTACCAAGAACTATTAGGAATATCGCAATAATTTTTCTACGATGTTGTATGTATCGAGTAGGCTTCCAAAGAGCACATTAACCCCGTATCTAAATGCGGTCATTGAGAATCCCATCTCGTTACCTAACCCGTCAACGGAAACACAAATAACAACCTCAATTCCTTTCAGAACACCTAAAATAATATTACCTCAATAGAAAGGAAAGCTGAACATTACAATGCGCTGCGACAAAGTGGTGCCCGTGTATGGACACCGTTCTCATTGTTAACCCTTCTGAGCTCGTATCCCTTTTCCCCGAAGTGCCGAAAGCCGCAATTCCACTCGAGTCTTTTTTCCAATTCAATCTACTTTGCATTGTCCCCGACACTCGCATGAGGCATTACACCTAGACCCCCGGCCCCCTGCACTTGCTTCCAACCACTTCTCCTCGTCGATGGATTTTATTTACGCAAGAGAAAGCAAGCTTTAATACATATACCGCTGAAGACAATAAGGCGCCTCGAAACGAGATATAAAAGCTTTGAGTTACCCCGCGTTCCTTTTAGTAGGATTCCTTTGAAATGAATCGAATAATTCGCAGAGTTTATGCTTACGGACGTTTTTTATGTGAGAGCACTTTGTTAAGTGCGTAAATAATTGTCTCCGATTTTGTACTAGGGAGATTGTTGTTATGTCGCGTACCAGTCCCGGCGCCACTTAATTGCGGATTACGTACAAATAGTCGTGGATGACTCACGTTAAAAGCAATTACGCAGCGTACGCTATAAATACTTGCGCGGAAACGGGAGTGTTGTGGATCCACAATCTGCACATAGAAATTCAACTTTCGTTTATTGGACGCGGAGCGGCATACCGGTTTGTTATTTCAAACACTCACGTTCTTTTCCGTCAAGTGGTTTATTCCTATTTAATAAAAGTTATAAAGTTTTGATCGTTAAAATGTAAAATGTGAAGCATTATTGTACAACAAATTTCGCCGCAAATTAAATTTCAATGCTCTCTTTTGGTAACTTAAATCGACTTCCTCAAACAAGTTCCACGCGATTCTTTTACATCGGCCCGTACGTACGGCGTCCAAAAAGGACAAGCATAGCTGTCGACTGAATTTTTATGAACTTTTTTGTTAGTCTTTTAAAGACGAAATGTAAAGTTACTGCGTCACGGACACTGGTTTTGAAAGGATTCTGCAACCTAAAGCTGTGAATTTAATTTGTTCCCTGTTCCATATGCAGTACACATGAGTAAAAATAAACGCATCACTTTACGATGCACATCAAAATGTTTATGGGAACGTACAGCAGACATCAGCATCTTAATTAAGAGTAAAAGGTTTGCCGTCTAAATAAATACTTCGGTAATATCAACACAAGTTAATAGTGCTCGAAGCGAGAGGAAATCGCACAACCTTCATAAAGAAAATTTTACTCTGTGGGGATTTTAAAAATAAACGAAAATGCATCGCTTATTTTTTGTAACAGTCTATTCGTGTATAAAGTGCAATATTCGTGAGCACAAACGCATAACGTTTATATTCGAACAACAGCATGGTATTCAAACAATTGACTAATAATTTTGCTCTCCAAACTGTTACATACCAAATGGATATTTCGAGTAACGCACACAGCTTTGCTATTGGTTCTCTTAATGCAAATGCGCTGTTTAGCGATGTTATCTGTGTACGCAGTTACTGCAGAAGAGTTTTTAATATACGCTGGAAATATTAATTCTAGTTCCATTTGTAAATCTTAGCTGGACCGGGGATATTCTTAACGAGATCTCACCGTGTTTATGTTTGCGACACGGATGGAAAGTTTGCCTTGTAAAAGAATACAGGCGTTAAAGTTATTCAAATTTATAATCTTGCGGTAATTATTCATTCGTTATCCATTTTACTATTATATGTACTTTATATTTGGATAGATAATTATAAAAAATACCACCTGTTTTATGATTTTTATATTATTTTACAAAGGGAAGAGTCTCTTATCATTTTTCGGGAACATATTGACGGGGCACATTCATAGTGCCATTAGTGAGCAAAAACCTAATAATTACCCAACCCAGAAAAGGAACCTGGCACCTCTTGCATGGCACATATGGTACCACGTTGAATGAAGCAGTTCGGCAGCGTACTTAAATCATAAGTTGTATAATATTCATGTCTGAATAAATCAAATACTAAAAATCTTCTTCTTCTTCTTCATCAACCCATATACGCCCACTGCTGAGCACGGGTCTCCTCTACCATTGAGAGGGTTTAGGCCATAGTCTGCCACGCTGGCCTAGTGCGGGTTGGCGGACTACACACCTAAGAAATTCCTAAGAACTTTTAGGTGTGCAGGTTTCATCACGATGTTTTCCTTCACCGTTAAAGCAAGTGATAATTCAATTTGAATACACACATAACTTCGAAAAGTCAGAGGTGTGTGCCTGGGGTTCGAACCCGCGACCGCCGAGATTCTCGACCGCGCGCCTAAACCTCGAGGCCATCACTGCATAATACTAAAAATAAATTTATCAATTCTTATGCCTAAAAATCACTTTTCCGTAGCTTAGGTTAAATCATTTCCATATTTGATAACTCGTTTCATTCACCCAAATTTCAATGCTGATGATAGCAAAAGAGCTTTGAATTCCCACGTAGAATAAAATGGGAGCGCAGACTTGGGTTACGCAATTTGTGTTTATATTCCTAACCGCAC
This sequence comes from Cephonodes hylas, assembly GCA_030295005.1. Lineage (NCBI taxonomy): Eukaryota > Metazoa > Arthropoda > Insecta > Lepidoptera > Sphingidae > Cephonodes > Cephonodes hylas. The sequence continues at coordinate 7,309,170 of AP025372.1, read as the reverse complement.
ATTAGGCCGTGTGGACATAAAAGAATTCGCGTTTCGATTATCAAATATCATCCCGTCCCCACAGTTAAAACGGTAGGCGTAAAAATACAATAATAGAAAAAATACCCTTTAAACGATCGCGTATACGTTAAACAATATCGGGAAAGGGCCCGTTGTAATCCTTAATTCGTTGTAGGTTGTAAGTAATTCTTTATCGGGCGGCCAAGAAGGGTGCCCATTGCGTAGGGATCACCAATTTTATAAATTTGATATTAGTGCGAATGTCACCGCAGTAACCATAACATTTAAGTGGTCGTTTGCCCCTCGTTGGAACACTTCGTATTTTTAATAAAAAGCTCCATATAGTTTTTCACTAGCCAAGCGCTAGAGTTGAGAGCACCTCGGAATTTCCAATTTAAACAATTGAATTTCTTTACACAATCGTAGTTATGCGACCTTTGGACATATAAAAGCATTGTATAATTTCATGTGCGTATTATTTTTATAGTAACGTTCATTTTGGTTTTAGTGACATTTACTTCGCATTTATGGGAGCAAACATTGTTTTTTTAAATACATAGTTTCTGTAACAATATTAACAGATTTTCGTTTTTACTTATTTAAAAATACTTTGAGAATGACATGATTAATGACAACGAAGAATTCAAAATTCGATTTTATAAGAAAACTAAACTTCGTTCTTGTTATTAACAAACACCCATTACTGTGAAGTAAAATTTATACCTCTACTTATCCATTCGGGCTACGATCGATCTGCATATATAAAATGAACTTAATGTTTGCTATGAAATTCCGAATGACGTAGCTATCCACTATGAGAGGATTTCCACTCTTCGGTTTTATAGAGGATAATGGCAGAGACTTAACGCTCCAAGAATTTTGTGATCAATACATGAGACAGTTTTACATCATGTTTTAAAAAGCCATAATCATAAAGACTAGAACTTACACCGTATTGTAATCCAATATTCGTAGCTTATGATGGTAGGTGCAGGTGCCAGATCAACGCAATTTGTTAAAAAGTTATTCAGGTGGCTCTGAACAAAATGTACATTCAGCGTCCAGTATATGACTGCTTTTATCGCTCTTTTATGAACGTAATTTTCAAGGAAATTTTAACATTTTACGAACAGGAATAGAACCCCGCTGATTGTAATGAACGATGCAAATTTTCAAAATAGTTTCAACTAGACTGCATCGTAGTCTTGCGGTATACCTATTTTTTTTGCAATCTAAGGGTTTCGATATTACTCGTTTCGTTTCGCTTGGTCATCGACTTTCAAATATTTTCTGTAAAGCCTATGTAGTGATCTAGTGATGGTGGACCAGCATAACTGTGTCGACTAGTGGTTAGTCGTAATCCTTTTTTGTCGATAGAGACCATTCAAAGCGCACAGCTCGTCTATCCGAAAACAATAAATAATTTAGAAAGTTTAATGCAGCATTAAGATCTTTGTAGAGTGATAAGTAAAAATTTTCGGATTAGAACGCATTATTACCCATCATATTAATTTACCACTTTAATTAGTTCCGATACATGATATGAATTTACTGTAGATCAAGTTCAAGACTTTTAATTTGATTTTAATAAACCTTTTTTTATTATATGTAGACTAGCTGGCTTACCAAAGTCTGCAATCTAAGTGCATAAACCTGTAGACGCTTCCTTAATGCTCACTGGGCTGAAAAGAAGCAACGGGAAACTCAACAAGTCCGTTTTTGTTCGCGTTCCAAACACTGAAATAGTTGACACAAAAAATAATAAATGCATTAATAAAACATAACACGCTCAGTGCTCATGATTGTAACTACTGCAAAGGATATAAAATGGGACATAAACTGGCTCATATAACAATAAAAATAAATTAGATAAAAGCTCGCAATGAAACTTTACCCATTACTCGGCTGGCGTAAAACACACAATTTCATGGGTTTGTAGGATTTAATTATTGCAAATACTTGTACGAGACGACTAAGCTTGAACCTTTTACGGCAAATTCTAATCCCATGAGTTAATGTATCGAATTTATTTACCACCTACCTGCTTTATGACCGTGTAGGCTGCACAAACGACCACTTTATTCATATATTATTAATACCCATGGAATGTGTTGCGAATCGTGATTTATTGTGTTTTTTATATTCTAATCAAATATGCATAGCAGAATATATTAAAAAATTAATTCTAAAAAAACATGTTTGCCGAATCAAATGTCAATCAATGCGTAGTTATAAAAAAAAAAACAAAATTAACGATCACGATTAAAAAAATTGGCAGTAAGTAGAGGCCGGTCCTAGCTTTTAAATTTAAGCTAATCTCAAGAACACATAGTGTATTTTATTATAAGTTAATGATGTCCATAATTTATCTATTGATTTCGGAAATTACTTATTACCTGCCAACTTCGCCTTCTAATAATGAACATTTAGCGCCTTGGCTCATACTCGTCCTCGTTCAATATTTTTATTGCAATCCGTCCAAACTAATTTAATTGTACATTTTAACATCCTACAACTGAAGACTGTGAGGGTTAAAGCCTTAGTCCTAGTGCGGATTAGAGGACTACTCGCTTAAAAAATTCCTACGAACTTTTTAGGTGCAGGTTTCGCCGTTTCACCTAGAAGTCAGAGGTGTGTGCTTGGGGTTTGTATCCGCAGTCGACACAATTATTTTAACCGCGCATCTAAATCGAGGCCATCACTACTTCAAATTAATTAAATAATTGTGAAGTCAGAGCGAAATAATATTTCTTTCAGCAGTAAAAAGGAATTGTTAATTACTTCTCGCAGTTTTTTAGGCGTATCCATAATGACCATATATAGGTAAGGTTATCTTTACCTCTTCAAAATATTAACAAAAAGTGGCTATTACCCCACGTCATTACAAAATTGCACCAAGAAATGTAAATGTAAAACACGGGTATATCTCGGGCCGCGGTGGGCGCCGTGCGGCGATACCGCCAGACTGTGGAGCCTCCAAATTACCGCAATAACGGTAATTGCAATTTGCTGCTGAAACTGCCGACTGTCTTCATTCTCTTCCGTTCTAATGTTGATATACTAGCATTGCTTCGTAGTGCCGCTGGATAAATTCATAAGGTCTTTATGAGAACATTCGGTAATATAAATAAGCCCTTGCTGATATAATTATTTGCGTCCAGTAATGTCTTTGAAGGTGGGCAAACGATGTTTCGTATATTTCATTTGCTTTTGTAGAAAAATATGTTTGACACCGATATCAACTAAATACCAACTAAAGGAACTAGAGGCCTCGACCTCAATCTCCGAACCAAGACAAAAGTTTGTGCGATCCATAAATACATATTTATTCTAGGTCTGGGTTCTTATGACACGTTAAAGTCCCTCGTACTTTAATACGTTAATATGTTAAGCAGTTTCTTTATGAATAATAATATTAGTAAAGATATCCGGCCAATGTGATGGACCAGGCTTAACCGTAAATAGTCGTAGAAGAAGTCCGAACCGAGCTTTGGAACGCATGGGAGGAGATTTTTATTTTATTTTTTATTTTTTTATTTTATTAAATTAGGTCTCCAAACAAAGATTACACATGACATTCTTAAAGTAACATATTTAATAGAAAACTTTGTGCATCTTATAATAGGACGACACAGCTTGCACAATTTACAGGAAATATATAATCAGGTATAAAGTTAAATACAAAAAAATAACATACAACATAAACTCAAAATCACAACAGAACATAACATTTTAACAAAATGATAGCAAAAAGATGATTGAGAAACAAATGGAATCAAATAATTATTAATCAAAATAACTTAAATTTAAATAAAATTAAATGCTACTAAAAATAATCAACGAATTAGTACTACAGTAAAATTAAAATTATAAGACTATTTACAGTACATAAAAGAGATGACGATGAACCACTGCGACGAATATGCTGCATCTTGCAATATAATACCAGTACTAACATATTAACATTCTTATTACCTATAAATAGTGCATGCATTTATTTAACGTAAAATTTAAAGGTGAAATTAAATTAGCGACTTTTTATCTATGGTTATCTAATGTTACCCATCTGCGAGTACAGAAAAGCGAAAAGCGGCCATTATCAATTATCTTCATCGTAATAGTTGAAGTAACCGAACTTTGTAGTAAAAACTATCTGAGCACTAGCTCCAAGACTATGCTAATTAAACTAATGACTTCCTTATGCAACATTTTGCGGAGACGACGTGATTTTAGGTCTCGAAAAGTGTGGCTACCGTGAATAAACCTCAAGAGCTGATACAAGTATATTTACATTAGAACATTTCGTACACACAACACAATTTCGTAGATGTTGCAAATGATATACTAATGAAATGAGTTTCATGAATTCTAGAAATAAATTTTGCCTTTAAAAAAACGACTTCTAGTAACTACGTAGCCCAAAAAGTGTAATTGTATGTAAAGTGTTAGCTTGTTTTTTCCAAATTTTACTACCTATGTTTTTAAGTCCAACATTGCTTTCGGACTTGCAGATTTCGTCTTGCGCACACTTTGTCTATAGAATAATCTAAGTTTTCCAGGATAAAAAGATAAAAATGAATAGGAAATCAAAAGAAAAAAAATAACATTTTTATGTGCGGGAATTGTAAAAACTTACTATGCACCGGTTTCCTTTGAGACAATTTAGCAGTCGCACTTTGTTTCCTAAGTTGACGTTAATTAGTTTCAATAGTAACTAGTAGCTTTTACAGTCACAATTCCACATTTCGTCTGGCAACACTTTGTTCGACCCGGGAATAAAACCCGGGGGTCTCGTGATTGCACAGCACAAACTTGTATCGTAAGACCATGAGGCAGTCGCACCTTTTCATGTAACTATGTGTTTAGAAACAGTAAAATGTAAAATAATTCAAAAAGCGATAAGAAGTTTATAAAGTAAATGTCTCAGTCGTGAGATAAGAACTCTGAAAGCACTCTTGCAAGTTATATCTTTACATTAACCTATCGCTTACTCCTGTGTTTAAAGGTCATGTCTTTACTTAGTTTTATTAAGCCCGGAGTCGGATCTATAGTAGAACGTATGGTACCTAACTGAGATAGGAAACGGTAAACATTACAGTTTATTTTGTTTCCTCTCGATACTAATGCTATTGTGAATAGTACCTAACTAATTTTGTTCTGAGTTGGCGAGTTTGTTTGTTTTGCTTTCTCACCTTTAACACATAACCTTTATTCTATTTTTTGTAAAGATAATGATAGGTACAGAAAAAACAAAGATCATCTAATTTTCATTTAAATATTATCTTAAAGGTAAAACTGGTCAAGAGAGATTATAAAAGGAAATATAAACTCACACGAATATTCTTAATTGAAATATGAACCCCCGGTATCATTGGCGTCACGCTCAATGATATTGATAGAAAATTTAAAATTGACTTGGGGTTCCCTTTCCAAAGAACCTTTTTTATTCTCTTCTTCTTCTTCTTTAACAACCCATATACGCCCACTGCTGAGCACGGGTCTCCTCTACCATTGAGAGGGTTTAGGCCATAGTCCGACACGCTGGCCTAGTGCGGGTTGACGGACTACACACCTAAGAAATTCCTAAGAACTCTTAGGGTGTGCAGGTTTTATCACGATGTTTTCCTTCACCGTTAAAGCAAGTGATAATTCAATGTGAATACACACATAACTTCGAAAAGTTAGAGGTGTGTGCCTGGGGTTCGAACCCGCGACCGCCGAGATTCTCGACCGCGCGCCTAAACCTCGAGGCCATCACTGCTATTTTTTTTATTCTATTAAGACTTCTTAACACAAATAATGTATGAATGCAGATAGTAAAGTAGGGGCTTAAGATTGTTATTTGTAACACTCAATAATGCCTACCTCTACGGGATATATTCATGACGATGATGACGCCACAAAACATAAAAAGATAATGTTTTCACGTATTTTATTCACATTTTTTTACAATTTTATCCTGTTGAAATAATATGCTAAAGACGTTACGCCTTCTTATGAGATCATTCTTGTAATGTATTTTAATCAAAACAAAATTTTTCTAATATCAGTGCAAAAATGCACATCTGCCTGCTCCTTCGGGGAATACAGACCTGAGATAATATATCATGTATGTGTTTTAACATAATGTATGTGAACGAATTCAATCGCAATATTCTCGCAATTCTTGTTTCAGAATCGTCTTAGTTGTCCATAGTCGACAATGCTATTGCTATTAATCATTGTGAGATAGGTACCTACCGCAGAAGTAAATTAACAATTTACTACTGCAGCACTATAGATGTGAGCTATAAGCCTATTACGGTTGGTTTAATAATTCAAACACTAATAGACACAACAAATGGTCTAACCTTAATCACACAACGTGCAAAAAATAAAAAGAGAAATTCCAACAAAACAGTTTGGGATAAGTCGCTTAAATATATTTAGACATCTAACATCTAAGCCGAATCTAATCTTTTAAGCTTAATAACGGCGAGATCAAGCGATTAACTTGACTGCATCCCGTGTAGTGTTTCACAAAATTCCGCTTTTAGTAGCATCTTCTAAATTATCCGTGAATGTTGGAGTACAGAGCACTTTATCATTATTACTAGACACGGGTCAACCCCTAAATTCTTCATTGCAATTTTTTAAAATGTCTGCGTTGGGCTCGTTGGCGCATGCACGATAGTATTATGAAAAATATTGTGTTTAGGAATAATGTATTAAATACATAAATGATGATTATTTTTAGTATTTTTTAGGGAAAGGAGAGTGCGCGCATTACGTCAAGTCTTATTAAACTATTTATAATATGTCGAGTAATAATAATCAGCCAAATTATAACAATGTGTCGTCGACAAGAAACGAATGTATTTGGAAAATATAACATACAATTCTGTATTCGCCGAAAACAGTGTCCAATAATTAATTCGTTGAAAATTATTTTCGAATGCCTCTTGAATATTGAAATTATGGTCAAACACTTCAATGACAACCGTAATTTTTACAGAATTACATTAAATTAACCCACAAGTTCTCTCACAAAACATCAATTGATTAACCACTTCGCTAAATGGTCGTCAAACCCTATTCGCGAAGTAAACCTTGGCTGTGACAGACATCTCTTAAACCCAACCCCTGCCCGATTTGCAGCCTATCACTATAACGGTGTCCAATCAACCGAATCTGGGCCACGAAGCTCTTCAAAATTAATTTAATATTTTATTCGAATGAAAAATAAAAATATATTGAAGTGCCAGTTATTATGAATTCAATATTCGCTGAGCATTACTACGTAAATGAATGAAAACGCAATCGAATGCATTAACAATGTTAAGTTTTATTAAATTTCTGCTACCCAATGACATGGAAGAGGTAATATGAATAACACTCGTAAACAGTGGAGGGTATATGTTTATCTTCAAAGAAAATAATGAAAAAACGGTAGACAAAGTCATTGCAATAATTGTGGGAATAATGTGGAAGTTAGCTGACACTGGCTTCTATTACGGCGAACAGAAAAATATCGCTATTTATTAAAGACAGCTGAAGCGTTCAAATAATGCTGGACGCTGCTATTGTCGATGCGTGGAAATACTCATATGTTTTCTAACTCTGCAATGCCTTTTGATAAATGTCGAGGGAGGATATAGAGCAGACATTTTTAATCAGCTTAGTCACTTTATATTCTAACCTATTGTCCGGTTGGGCTTGGGTGGCATTTTAATAAAGAGATACAAAAAAATATTGAATAAAGCGAATTTTATGTAACAAAACAAAAAATTTAAAACAAGTAAATATTTGTTTGGTCAATAATTAAAATGAGCCGTGCGGATCATAAATAAACATTGTCTGTTACCGCTGATTCACAGATTTTATTTTTGGCTTAATTGGTTCGTGGAAAAATGTATACGAAATAGCCTCTCCGGTCTTGATAATATTATGATTCTCCCGGCTGAAAAAGAAAACTAGTTTGTTTTCTCCTGGCTTTTGCATAAAGTCTGGCCAACCTAATAAGAGACACAGGCCAAATCTTTCAGAGAATCGTGATTATGTTTAACTATGTTCAAATCCTTAGGTAAGGGTTCTGCATCATACTAGGACATTATAAATATATTATACTATCAGACCCGGAATAGTTTTCACCCACACACTGTGAATCACTATCATCATCATCAGTCGTTATGGGTCCCACAGATGGGCACGGGTGGGGTATCCTTTACATTGTAAATGTGAATAAAAATAACAAATCTTTCGTACGAATCCTATGCAAATTTTATGGAAAACTATGTCTACACCAAACTTAAAAGAAATGAGTGAAAGAGATAAAAGCGGTCATTGAATTTCTATGCAGCTAGCGATCACTCGATTTAAAAAAAATTTATTAATATATTTTCTATCGCAACTATTTTATTCTTTTCAACCAGAATATCGTCTCTTTCAAATAGAAGACATTAATTGAAAACTAGAATACATTTTTATTAGTCACAAAGTTCGATTGAGGTCTTCCAATTTTCCACCTCATTTAGATTCGCTGATTGAGTCGTCGATACCCAAAAGGTTTGCGTCTATAGCTACTAATTAGTACTACTGTTGTGAATCTTGAACTAATGTACTGAATTTCGGAACATTTTATGTGTTGGGTTTTTATCTGGCAGACCGAATTTCGTCTCCAATTTATATTTTATACAATTTCTTTTGTTACCTCAATATAATTCCGGTGAGTATAAAATTCAAACCATTTTATGGCGATTTATTTATAGAATTTAGAAGTTTATTGTTACTTATTTTAATCAATTTACTGTTACTTACATATAACATTAAATGTCCTTTAGTACTGCACTGATATAAATTCACAATTTATTCTGTTTATTTACTACTAGTTTTTCAGTTTCAGAGATTACCTTTGTTTTAAGAACTCCTTTTTTATTGTTTATCAAAATTACACAGATGTTACACATTAAACTTTAAATTAAATACTACTGTCCAAATAATAATAATCAGATGTATGTAATCAACAATACAAATGGCTAAATCACACGCCCATTATTGGCAATTTCATTCATGTTACATCGTTTCTCTCCGCGATATGAATTGTAGATTACTCTATCTAGCCTACAATAAATTTTAACTTTATCAATAGAAATTCTGGCATTATTATATCGATAGATACTTTAGCGTGTTGCAACACTAAGCTTGACCGGCGCGCTGAAAGCTTCGCCAAGTACAAATAGAGAATAGTGGTTGCAGTAATAATGGCTGCGCGTATAACTACCACTAGCAAAGCGTTAAATTTATATTAAAAACGGCCACGCCAACACAACACATGTGCCTTGAAATACAGTTTACATAAAGTGTAATATTTTTCATAATAGCATTAAATGTAAATTCTTGAACCCTTTACTGAGAAACTTTTGTTTTTAACTCGAATACGGTGAAGTAACACTGTAGTTGAGTTTATGGAGTCAGTCTCAATAGTGCTTAAATAGTTCGTTAGTAGATTGAGCGCGTTGATAGGTAAATATTAAGATTTATGGTTTGTTAATTTCTTAGTTGTGCATCACATATCGCTAAAGTTTCTTTACTGGTTATACTCAGAAAAGTGTACAAAACTTCTATCACAACATTTTAAGACCTTCGTAGTGCCACTCAAAAGAAACAAGCAAAGATGAAGCAATAGCTAGAGAAACGTACCTTTTCTGTATAGGTATAATAAAATTAGAAAATTTACCTTATTGACTGAAATCAAACCAGTGCTATTGTTTGTAAGTAATAACTATCAACGTCTAAATAAGAAACTATAAATATGATTACATAATTCGGATGACCAAGATTTCCCATAACTGCTTACTAAAGTAACCGGTAGAACAAATTATACGTATTATGTTTTAGGAATTGTCACGAGAACATTTATTATTTACATTGTTCTATTGAACTTAAGTAACAAATCTCCAAAAAACCTGTAGGATTGACCTTTGAAGAGCCGCGAAGATTTCCTAATATTTTCGGGTCCTTACTCAATCAATCTAGATACCCTTAAAAATATCTACTCTGACGAACTATCAACAATTAAAACAAGTAAAACTAGAATAATATCCACATAATTTTAGCCAGAGTAAATACAATATATTATGTGCCCCTTGGGAAATAACCGCGACTAATTCCCTAGTTGTACAGTAATGGAAGACTAAGATCTATTAAACGGACAAGGAAAATAAATGAAGTTAATCACATTAATTAGACGCTAAGTTAACCAACTTTATGCGTGGTTGTAACTCACACTGTGAACTAAACAGACGTCATGTAATTGCAAGACGACCCAAACTAACTCAATAGTATTAACGAAGACCTTTTGACCAAAGTCATCCTTAGTTTTAAATAGGTATATGATGTAGCTAAAGTAGAAACATAATATCGGTAATGAATTGCTAACAATTCTCAAAATCTTGAAAGTTTTCAATTCTAGTTGGCCTAGAATACATTTTGAACTAAGTAATGTCTGTCGCAGACAAAATACCCAAAAGCTTGAGAAAATACAAGCCTTAATACAAATGAATGAAGCATTAAAGTTCAAATGAAGCCAACAATATCTTAACAGAAGAAGATAAACAAGCAAATAAAGGCCCGCGAACAAAATACCACAAAGACATTCAAAATATTAGAATTCCATCGGTGGCATCTGGCTTTAATAAAGCGTTACAATTATATATTTATTTTGATAGGGTTGTTTTGATCTTTGATGAAGTCATTAAGTTGATTGCTGTACTTTGGAAATTCAGTACTAAAAGTTGGGTAAAGTGTTTTAATTAACGTCTTAACTCGGTGCCAGCGAGTGGAGTAGAGTAGTATGAAGTTTACGAATTAACTGAAATATCCGCTCCAAACCTTACACTGTTGACTTTAAAATATTTTTATAGGATTTTTATTTCTGCTTACAAAATTTTACTGTGAATTCGTAACTATTAATTAACTGGCCTTCCGCTCGGCAACGTTTCTCGAGATCTTTTACATCTTTTGCTTTGCGCTAAACTCGGTCTCGTTGCGTTTCCGTTTATTTACATTTTATTTTTTTTCATTCGGCTGCGAGTGGAAGAAAACTACAGCGTTCGAAGCTTGCACTGTAACAATTTGCGGACGAAACGGTTGAGTCATGCCAAATCCTTGTCAAAGCTAAATTGGATGAACTGCGTGACATTGCTAATGTAACGTACACATTTATTTGGTAAAAGCGTAGGTGCGACGTGATGAGAATTTTATATCGTGGCCACACAACGTGCCTCGCCAGATCATAGTCACGGTTAATATAAATGATGAAAGCAAGAAGGTCCATATTAACATGTCTTTAATAGCAGGGATGCCGCCTAATTGGCTATTTATCGGTGTCCATGTCTCACACCCGAAATTACAGCGTAAATACGAGACAAGAATATATTTTTCTACTCAAACCGGCAATAACTTGTGTTCAATAACTATACGGGAAGTAGTTTGGGTAGCGTTTCGATTTGTACGGATTTTGTCAGAAAGTTCTTATTTCTCAGTTAGTGATTCAAGTCAACTTCTGATATCCTATGTAAAACCATATTATATTAATATAAAAGATATAAGATACGTTTATATTAATTGGTTACCTAGTACTGAACAATCAGTTGAAAGAACAAAAATTACGGGTGCAGTGTTGGTACTTCCCTGCGCTAGTAAAAACTAAACATACACATACTTCTACGAATACAATTATGTTGGCAGAGTGGTGCTTCTTCTGTGGAAAATATACTACACAAGTATCGACATTTAAAATAGTTAAAAAATGACAAATCCGAAGAACTTATCAAATTGAAGTCTATTTCAATAGAGTATTCTGACTTTGACTTTGAAAACTCCCAACACCAAACATCCCAACACCTGGTATATCAGGTAGCCTGATACTATTTTTCGAGCATATTTCCAGACTATACTACTACTGGGAATTTTGTATTTGAAAATCTCAATAGCACTTTACCCAACCCACAAACATTTTTTTTGCCGTGTGATTGACGAGAAAGTAAATATACATAATAGGTGTCTCTGAGAAGAGAATATCTCCTTAAGCTTCCGATGCAAGCTCTTCACGAGGCCGTTGGGTTCATCGCCAACGAAACGCTAGCTAGACGACAGACAGAAATTGTATTCTTTCCCCGTCCGCCCTCGGATAAGAGATAAGATCGGATTTTTTCACAATAATCCAAACTGGAATTTATATATTTTATCACACTGAAAATGCCAATTTTGATAAAGATTTAGATTTCAAAAGAACTGATTATTATTGGGGAAACTAACGTAATGAAACATGATTTAAATTGTTAAATAGGATTTTTAAAAACAAACAAAATGTTATATACAATGCAATCGAAATGGTCTAATAGTATTTCAAAATAGCTTAATATTACACTTAAATTAAAAATGCCACCCATAAAACCTACAATCAAGCGCACAAATACCCATTGAACCGGGGAATAACATTACGAACAAGCATAAAACCAAATAAAAGTCTAGATACGGGTAAGTGCGCTATCATTTTTGCAAACGTTATGAAAATGTTTATATCACGGGGGATAGAACATTGGATAAAGTTTAATTTTCTAGATACGTTTACTCAGTGAATAAAGTGTTATTTTTACAAAAGGGGAGCACGGGTGCTGTGGAGTAGGAACATAAGCCTAATGGATTTAGCTTGTAAGTTGTATTTAGGGGTATTACTTTATGCAGAATGATCACAATGGCGCACCGAATGTCTCCATGCATTTCTTTGATAGACCAATTCGGAACGTTTTAAGTAAAGTATTTTAATTAAGTTCCTGAGCTCCTTATAAACGAACCAATTCTCTCTATGCAGAGTCTGCAAATTCGAACGCTGGTGCCGCCTTTAATTAAATATAAATAATAATGGAAAAATAATTGAGTTGAAGTTGCTATTATTAAAAAGTAGAACACAATAAAACAATCCAATAGGAATAAAACGACTTGAAAATAGTTCTGGATAGCAACAGTTTAAAGATTTGAGCATGGGATCAAGCAAGACGTTGGAACGTTATTGTTCAACCCAACGTTTTATTGGTGAAATTGTAAACATAGTAATTGGATTCAGTTAGAACTTTACAACGCCAAAAGTAGCTTGCATGCAAAATCAAAATTCAGGTCATGGTACTGATTAATTTATTATAGGAATTAGGAAAATTTTAAGGATAAGGAAATTTCATGAACGGACGTAGAGTTAATAAACTATATAAATATTCTTCAATTCCAGACGCACTGTAATATTATAATCAGTCTTGCTTAAAATGGTTTATCATAAAACCACTACAAAAATTGCGAATGTAAATTTATATTACAACCATAATCCTATTGCGCTCGCAACCTATTAACACATTCTTCTTTCGACGTTCTAAAATACATTCGCAATGATATAACCACATTAGACCGTTATTTCTCACGGAACTGAAGAGAAGTGGCATATTAATGTCCACTTGCAGAACAAAGAGCTTGCACTCACGCTCTCGCTTACTTAAAAGTAACAGTACAAAGAACTATCTGACTTAATTACTATTCCGGTCCTCACTGTGTCTGTATCGTGTGGACTGTGTGTGCAACGAAAGGTTCTTAGTATTTTGCTTAAGTAGTTCGCTACACAAACAACACTCTTTATGAATGAAATAGTATGGGAATGAAATATGCAGCGCTCATAAGTGCTCGAGACTTGTTGAAGAATTGTTTCTAGAGATTGCAAAGCGTAATGGGTAGTATCGATTGTGGCGTAAAAAGTAATTAATTTAAATATGACACATTGAAATGTATATACTGGTATATGACTGTGGGAACCGCAGTCTCTTTAATGTTTAATCCATGTGTACATGTTAAGACGAAACTATGACCTTTCTTACTTTTCGATCACGGTCTGTTTACACTCTGTAAGGTATTACAAAGTTTTAACATAAAATAATTATTAAGGCTTCTATATGTGTAAACACATCGCAATCGTAAGCTATTAAATATAATATCCGCCATACCATTGGGAACAGTCATATATTATTCAGATGTAGTTACCTCACCATTACTCCTGAAATAATGAAGTTTCAAATCCTGAATACATCTCAAGAACTAATAAAACACTACATTACCAAGTTCTAAACCAACAAAAGTAGTTACGAAATTGAAACTTTCCCATTTCAACGTTATTACACGAAAAACATTTTTGCGCCTGTCGCGCGCCGCCGTACCTTGACTGTGGTGTAATAAAAATGTTACCGCCTGTTTCTTAGCGCATTAGTTAATTACTGTTGCATGTTACCGAGCCGGCTCCACCGATTATTATGTAAATTATAGAAAAAGCCCGCCCAATGGGGTGAATCAACGGATGCGCTTCCAAAGTGTTCATTAACATAATTTATTCGGCCCTGTCAGTACCGGTCTTAAATTTGTGGAGGGCTATTTTTCAACGTGGGGAAAATTTTGTAAAGCGGTCACGTATTTTTTAGCGTCAGTGGATCCGTAAGGTCTAGTTTAATAATGTCATAACCAACGTAGAGCGAGACTGGCGTGATAACATCGCAGATACATCGGCCCCTCGTATTTCCAACAATAATTTACTTTATGCGTAAAGGTCTCGGTTACGCCGCTGGATGTTTTATGCAGAATCTATAAATGAATACGTAAATGTTATTAACATATTTATCGGACGCTACCACTTTGAATGGATATACATGTTAAATATGTTAACTGGATCTGTAATAAATATATATGTATATTTTTACGTGAGAGAAGGATAAACTCCCAAACAACGTATGGTATTAACGCAACATTGAAAATGTTTTAACCCAATATGTAGTCATTGTAACAGATTTACTCTGTGATGCTACCGCAAGATAAAGATTAATTTTATAGTATGTATGGTCCTGTAGTGGCCATATCAAATATAGATACACATATAACCTCGTTTGTATACACAAGCGGGGAATACTTCCCGAGGTGGTAGACAGAAGTGCATTTCTGCAACCCCATTTAGTGGGACACACAATAAACTATGATTGCAAATACTTGTACCGCGAGACCACGATTCAAGAAGTACAATACATTGTTTATGTCCTGAAAATAAAGTATTGTGGTAATTAAAATTCAACTTTCGTTTAAATCATTAACTATTAATTAATGAAGTACTAAAAATTTACTTTTAGAATTAAAAATGAAACCTCACTAAAATATAGGCTAATTAAAATTCCGCTAATTAATTACATTCAAAATATAACTCAATACATTAATTATTTATTCTTTGATAGTCTTATGGAGGTATTCAGTAATTAATTACTTTATTACATAAAGCTCTTCTTTTGACAACGTTGGTCGTGACTCGCGTCGTTTGCTCGCTGTTCAGCGACTACCAAAACATTTGTTTTGGAAACAAATTGTGTATTCTATAACTGATTTCGAGTACAATTTTTTCGCGTGTACCTCATTAATAATACTTCAAGACAACAGGGGTTGTCACCGCGTTTGTGCACATTTTTACATGGCACACTTGCTCGTTTGCCTCCTTTCGCCATAAAAAAAAAGGACTATTGCTTGAGATAATATAGTAAATCAGTTTACATGAACTGGTTCAAACTGAGACATGTAAGCAAAAACTGCAATGTTGCATTTTCTTTGGGGCCGGACTTATCTAAATTTCTGAGACCAAATAGTCAACTAGTGGTTGGTATTGTTGAACCAATAAAAATATTGACACATAGTTCTTTCTGTTTCACTTCAGAAAAAATCACCCCAATACTATCAATCAAACGATAATTCAAATCTCTGCCAATGATAGTAGTAACCGGATTGTAAAAAGAGGTCTTACCTCATAAAACCTCTATGGTATAGCTCTAAAATCAGGAAGCTAGTAGCAGAAACTGCTAACTTTATTAATTAATCCAACAAACACATGAATGAAAACACAGCATGTGTCCGTGTCTCCGAATGACTGCAACAGACGCACGCTAGTTCACAACCACGCGTTCACGAATGTAAGGCCCCAACGAGCAAAATGGATTACGCCGTACAAGTGCTCAACAAAGCTAAATTCTGCAGGATATGTATTTGTGACTGAACACGATAACGTTGCCAACAACGAAATAATATTATACCAAAAGATTTCTGTCAAGTGATTTGTAATTTATTGTGAACGCCGGAGCAAAAGTATTACAATCGTTGAGACCGAGTCGGTTTTTTCTGTCATAAATCGTGTAGTGAGATGCCAATACGTGAGTTTTAGTATTTGTGCGGGGTTGAGTGGAAATCGAGAAGTACATCTGAGTCAATAAGGGATAACTAAAGTAACAACTCTCTTGTTATCACAATCATTCACGTCTTTAAAATAAACAAAGGTGTGTTATTTTATAGAAAATAAATCTAAATCTGTGGTATTTAACTGATACCTAAGAATAGTGTAAATAGTTCATAAAATGCTAGTGGCAAGGCTATTAATGAGTTTAGCTGGTAGGACAATAATCCGATCCACTTTCCAATCTAAATAACAAACACCTACATACATTTGTCTAATGATCGTGGGTGTTTACATGTGGGTGGATACGATTCTATTCCCTAAGTAAAAACGGTGACTGTTCCCATTTCTATAATATAAAGTAAGCATGATATTTATTATCTGAAAATATCGAAATCAAATTAAAAATATTGTAATTTTTTCTTATACACTTTTTCTTTTCCTTGAAGCCTAAACAATAAACATATTTGTTTGATACTACGAGAGCAAGGCGCGATGGTATTTTTTGATAGCCACGACAATTTCATACTTCTTATCCCATGACGATTTTAACAATTGATAAACCAGCATAGTATTTACCATCAGGTCTCGTTCTCTATATAAAAATATAATTTTGAAGTACCTACTCGTATTAAAAAATAATTAAACAGCTTACCAAGCATTTCGTAATGTAATAAATAACTAAGTTCATTTCCAACAAGTAAATTACTGAAACTCTTAACAATAATTACCGCTTAAACGTCTTATTAAAAATTCATAGATTAATATTCCACCGCGGGGCTGTGGTACACTTCATGCTCGCAAATGGACGAGTTTTACAAGCAAGTGATTTTCATTTTTCTGTCGTTCGACTTAACGTCGCAGCGGAGAGATCCTTAATTAGTTTTTTGTTTGAACTTGAGTGCGAAAGCAAGGGCATTATTAAAAGAGAGTCAAGACTCCGGCAGCAAATTGAAATAGTGCCCCCAGTTTGTCAAATGAAAACAGTCCAACGGGCACTAAGTTAAATCTCCTCGCTTGAAATTAGCCCTCAAGTAACTTCACTCCAAGTGAAGTGGCACACTTTAGTTCAATACAAAAGAATCGCTATTGTTATCCTACCTTACATAGAGTTTCGAACATTTAAAATTGGGCCGCCATTTCTGAAATAACAAAAACGGGGAGGTCACATTACGTGTTCGTGGCATCTGATTTTTATACAAGTTACAGGATTGGAGTTAATATTATATTTTTATTTGAGTCACGTACAAAATTTTATAGTCGACAGAGGCGGCCTCTTACTTCGGATTAAAACGTCACTTACAGGCGAATTTCGACAAAGGCAAAAGAGGACATTTTTTAGAATACAAGGAAAATGTAAATTTGTAAATCTGGCAACATGTACTGTATACATTTGATTTATTTGCGGTTTTGACTATTTCCTCACGTCTCTATTCCAAGCTACTAACACTATTAGCTGACTGTTCAATTAGAAAGATCCGAGTTCGAATGACACGGAATTGTTTTCTATGTATGTATAACTCGCAAGGTGATTACAAACACCTCACGGAGACGTCACAGCCCCATGGGAAACGTAGGCGTCCCAAAGTAAAATGGATTGATGATGCTGTTCCCATCGGTGCCTATCTTAAATATTGCTTTTATTTTTATACGAAGATCAACTTTACTATTAGATTTTTTCCCTGAAGATTTCAAACATTAACGGTTTTTGACTTCGGTTCTTCTTGGCTTTATAAATTTCTCCAGCGTCACGTGGTCACGCCTATAAGAGTAAGGTATTGTTGTTATTGTATATAAAAAAATGGTATATCCAACAGTCATATCAATGACCCCATACTAAGATACAAGTCGTAGGTATCAAAGACTACAAGAGACATGTTTGTGTAGAGCATTTCTGTCAGTACGGGATCTAACCTGCGGCCTCTCATTTTGCAAGCTCGTGTCAAGCTAACTGTGCCATGGGGTCAAATGACAAGGCGATTGTCTCTAGTCTTCAGTCTATGAAACTTTTTACATACATAAATTCCTAACGTTTTTTATTAATTTCCCGGTTGTAATCTTTTATTATTATTGATTGCTCCCTATATCTGTTTATAAAAATGTAAATATTTATGAGAATGGGTAGATAGCTTTAGTTTCCATACTCTTTAAATAATAAACATATGGAATTGTTAATTTTGTTATTACGGGTAAAGCCCAGATGAAAACGTATATATTTTACATTTCAATCAACGGTATATGTAATTAAAATACAATAGGTAGCCAAAGTCCCCCAACCCCAATAGGCCAGTTTGGTGGACTAAGGTCTAAGCCCTTTTAGTTGCAGAGATGGCCCATGTTCAGCGTTGAGACGTAAATGGATTAATAATCATGAATCTAAATAATCTTAAAACTAGCTCACTCCTTGACTTTTGTCATCGATGCTACTCTCCGAGGCTATTGCAGTAATTTCATTATACCCCTATAAAATAAGAGCAACTCATTCTCACTACAATGTCCGTGGCCTTAAAAGTGAATGCAAAATCACATGACACGTACAATATATTCAGAGCCGTGCAACATACTGTGTTTGTCCTTATTGAGTTCGCATACAACATTGTAAATGCAGTTTGACACGTATTGGCCTGTCTGAAATATTCAGAAGAGAATACAATACTGCCGCAAATTATGCAGAACGCTTGTTGCCATTTGAGGTTCAGTTAGCAAAATAATGCATTCAAAACAGACAAATGGACGGCTAATTGTCATCAGATGCGTGTCCATCAGGCTAATGTCCGTTTTCACGCTTCGCCTGCTACTAATTTATACCGGGAGGATTACTCTCTCGTTAAACATAACATGCAGTTTGAAGCTCGGCCCTCCAATCTCTTTACCGTGCCCGCGCGGCAATGTATACTGCGATACGTCAATTCTCACGAATGACAGCCAATGACTTAATGTTCAATAACATTGGACGATGTTCAATACCTGTCAAGCTTTTCATGTAAGCGTTCAAAATTATTTTAAATTTAATAAACATTTAATTAAGCTTTATTTTATTCGACACTACTAGTGAAGCAGTGTTTAATTTGCTATCAAATATCAATCAGTATATAAATGCAGTTCCACTAAAAGAATGGAAGAATTGTGGGCTTTACCATTCAGAGCATTAAAGTTTCTACCGATTTATAGGTCTCTCAAAATGGACCACATTGGCCATATCTCATCACTTTCTTTTATTGTGAGCCATATTAAGAAAATATCGGCCCGTGGTAAATGTGCATTACTGCGCCCACATTTCAACTCATGGTCTGACGGCAAGTAAGTATTTGCCGTATAAAGGTCCTGGGTTCGATTCCCGGGTCGGGCAAAATGATATTGGGTTTTCTCAGTAGCCTGAAAAACAGCAATAGGCTCGCTCCGTATTACTTGGTGCAATGAGGGTGCCATACCTTATAAAGTTCAGCGAGTCGTAGAAATCCTAGCATGACTTTAACCCCCAAGTAGATTAATAATAAAGCATAGACTATCCAAATCGAATCCAATTTCCTTGAGACGCTCTATAATATTAGTAGGATTAGCGTGAAATATGTGAATTGCACTCTACCTCATTACATTATTCGAAGAGACTAACACGCGTCATTTCGCGCATCCCATTGAGGTATCTTACCCGATGAGTTAGTCTACATGGATGTAATTTATTTTAAAAGATTATGTTAGAGAGGAATTTTAGGCCCAAATTGCATTTTGTATGCAAATTACATCTTTATACATACCACTAATACTCACGTGAAAGCCAGTTTGTTATAACAAAATAGTACTAATTCATTTGATTATAAATGGGCAAATCGAACACAATAAGCTACCTGCTATTTACAACGCGTTACTATTGCTTACATAATGTATTGGCATGCAATAAAACACAAAGATATCATAACTCATGGTATCTATTCATTTATTATACCAACGTCGTAGAATACAGTCGTTTACAATTTACTGCACCTCTTAAAATTACATAACTGTCGTGAAGTAATATCTATGTGCAATAAACAGTACAAAAGCTTAATAAATTATCGGTAAACTGCGCTAAAAGCAACTTAAGCACAATACCACGGCAGAGACTCGTAATTTCCTCCCCACCTCCATTCGTATTTTACAGCTCTTTTACCCGTTCATTTTTTAAAATACGATGTTCGACAAATTCACTTAATGCCGCGTTAAATGAACCGTGTTCGCATAATAAAAGATTTTATACTCAAAAGCGATTTCAAAATGGACGATATTTCCGTAAAACGAGAAAATGCCGCACTCCACGTCGACGCTTCATCTCGTCTCTAGTAGCGCGGGAATATTTTTTTCCCGCTTCAGCGACCGCGAATTGCTGCGGAATAAAATTAAGAAAACATCACACACAAATAAGCAAATGGCGCTCGGATTACTCACATAACAAACGGCGGCCAGCTCCCCACATAACTCAATTTTAAACCCCGCCAATGCTATTTATTGACATAATATTAAGCTTACCTCTCCCGCTGCAGACTTGCACAACGTCTGGCTCGGTTTATTTAATGAAATTAATAAGGAAAACAAGGAATATTCCGCTTACTGTGAAAAGGCCAGCTATTCTGAAAGGGCCTAATTACTTGCGCAAAACATTGTCAGAAAACGTGCGAACTTTTATATGCCAATGAACGTATTGTCACGGTGAACTCATCATTAAAGGATTGCATAGAGCTGTACTTTTATCACGGATTTTCTCATAAAAGCGAATTTTTCACCGTCATATTTTAATTTATTTTTGTTTTTGTTCTCGTTTAAAACTCGTTTCGTGTTTACGTTGTAGTTCTGATCTGAAAAAAGAATTAGTCGGTGCACCGCTAATCTGTGCTAACGTTTGTATCTCCGGATCGTTCTTTTCAACAATTATTTTTATCCCTTATTCGAACACCTGTCTGTCTGTTGGATTTTAAAAATAAAACAATGTAAGTGGATTCACCTGTACGCGGCTCGAATGATCCCGAAGGCCTTTTAACGTATAAAATATTCTCATATGGTTTATTTTCGTTTTTCAAGCCTCTGTAGAGATAAATTAGGGAATTTATTATTCAAAATAAGGCCACAACCTATCCATCACGATGCGTACCCGTTTCTACAGTGTGTTCGATGTTACCTTTTATTCGTCGATATAATGCCTAAAACATCGCTTAAATGAAACCTTTATTTAGTGGAAATTATTTTTATATGGAATATTATACGGATTGAACAATATTGAATTCGGTCGGCTAATGGATCGCTCATTAATTAATATGCTCCCTGCAATTATTATTAAGAACGTGATACCACTAAATCACGCTAAAAGTTCGGAATCAAAAGCGAGATAGATTACATTTAAATACAAAGTCTCGTATAACTTACTTTACATTATATAAATTACCGTCAATTAATTGAGTGTCAAACTTGTTAATATTTTAATTCAGTGTTTGTTGTTTCAGTGGTCGACAGTTACAGGGGAGAGAGCCTGGAACTGTCTCACGTGCAGCGAACTGATATGGGGGCTTACTACTGCATCGCAAGTAATGGTATCCCGCCCACCGTCAGCCGACGATATCATGTCGAAGTTCACTGTAAGTAGTCCCACAATATACCTTCCACTGCTGGGCGTCTTCTACTATTGAGAAGGTATAGGTCACGTTAAAGAAATTCCTAAAATCTTCTTAGCTGTGCAGGTTTTATCACGATGTTTTCCTTCACTTACACATATAGCAAGTGATAATTCAGTGTGAATACACGCATAACTTCAAATAGTCAGAGCTTTGTGCAAGGGGGTCGAACCCGTGACCGCCGAGATTCTCGAACGCGCGCCTAAACCTCGAGGCCATCACTGCTCTGAACATTATAAAAAATGCATTTATAAAAGAAGCATAATATTATATTGCTTCCAATCAAACTTCAATTATTTGGAGGAGGAATTTAAGTGTTCAACCAGATCAAGAAAGAAGTCTCATAGTCTCATTCATTATACAGGGTATATTAAGACAATAAGCTATACCACTCTCGATATCAGAAATAGAACAAGGTAAACGTTAGCACAAAATCCTTATCGTAAGATATATCTGAAAAATAAAATCATAAACTTTTATTAATTAAAAGTAAGCGTTAACTATGGAAGACAATTGTATGGAAAGGACTTGTTTAAAAGAAAAATCATTAAAGAAGGGAAGAAAAACTTGAAGAAATTTACAATTCCAATTGAATGGTTTGACCAGTACTTCGACGTTTTTAGACTTGGGCATTGGTTCCGTCTCCGCTGTCACGAATCAATACCGGCAACGAATTCATATTTATAATTAATTTTGAATATACATTTATTATGATAAATATTATGTAAATATGATAAATATTATATTATGGTATCATATAAAGATTATTAATAACATGTTCCTATGGTAAATTCTAAATAAGAAGTTTGGTTATAAATAAGTATTTATAGTAGGTATGTATTCTTTATTATACTTCAAAATAACTTTTTACGTAAAGCCCATTTTACTCTAAAGAAAGACTTGCGCAAATTATACCTTAATTATTTAAATGTTATGGTATAAAATGCAATAAAAAATAAAGTTTATAGTTATTAAATTATTATTTTTTGTCACCAGTCATACCGCAAGTGAAGGTGACAAATCAACTGGTCGGCGCTCCGTTGGGCAGTGACGTCGAGCTCCAGTGCTACATCGAAGCCTCTCCCAAAGCTATGAACTCCTGGTACAGGGAAGACGGTAAATGTAATTATTCGCCATTTATTATGATATTATTCATCTAATTAATTAATCTCCATGTAATAAAATTAGTTTGTGAGTCTTCATAAGTTATGGATGTGTTAAAATCCTTGTAAGATTGAAAATGATTATCAAAATGTTAAATTTACATTTTTCCATAAGAATTTTACATTCTCAAAATTACAAAGTTAGCAAATATCCCTGCTGACAATGACGTAGGGCATAAAAACACTCAAACTTGACGAAATGCAAGAATCAGTTAAAATAACTTATAAATGTACAAATGTACGTGGTAAAAAAAGTAATTAAAAATATTTTGATTTATTTTATTCCTTTAGTCTATGCCGTAGGACTTACTCTTTAAAGTGGCAGCTTTATATTTAATCCCTTGTCTTGAGGCCACGCCGGATGATTACTTCGGTAATAGCAGTCTGTTCCTTTCCAAAGGAGACTGTTAAGTAAATAATAATCCAACTCTTACTTAGCTTGCCTTCACAAGCCCTTGTTTTCGAAAACATTCAGTTCAAAGTTTACGTTAAAATGTTGTGATTAACCTCGCTTTAGTGTAGAATTTGTCAAGCTATCATTTAAGAAAATATTATTCCTCAAGAAAAGAAGCCTATCGTTGTCTCGAAATTCATGGAACTCTGTTGAAAGTAAGCTCAAAATTAAATAAGAATAAAGTCCGTAAATTGTGTTCATATTAAGAGAATTGCAAATTAACCAGAGGTATCTCGTTTCTAGTTTTAAATACTTCTGAGAAAAAGTATAGTTAAAGATCGCATTACTATCTTAAGTCTACGAAGAAAAAATAAATGACGGAATAAATAAATCAATCAATAAAGTAAATAAAAAATAAACGATAAATCATGAATAATCATAGTATTTTTGTATCCTGCAGCCTTACTGAGTGACAAGTTACTTGAGAACCCAAAGCTGCGAGTGAAAGAGGCTCACGTCAACGTTTACTCCTTATGGATGAACCTGACAATCAAGTCTCTATCGCCGAGCGACTACGGCACTTACGTGTGCGCCTCCGTCAACGCTTTAGGCAAGATGGAGAGTCAAGTCAGCTTACACAGTAAGTGATTCATTCCAATATAATACCACCAGGTTTTTGTCCAAAATCTTGAGTCGATATCGAGTCTTGATTACTTATTTGCTTTATCCTACACATCAAAGCCTTCGAAAAAGCACCTAGTGATTAGTATAGAGGGGCCTGAGAAGGGTATATAGTGCAGAAAAATAAGCATTTACCGCCAGTCCATATTAAAACTACCTCGAAACGATAAGACATCTACCATTAAATAAAATTAATATTTAGTTAAATGTACTTATTCTACACGTTATCAAAATGCATTTTAATTAAATATCTTTGTACATGATTGTTTGCCCTTTATTACAAGTACAGTGGCAACTAACGAGAGATAACAGAAAATTTTCTTCTACTCACTGTATGAAGACTGGTGTAAACTCTTAATAACACAAAATATTTTTTCTTTCTTCGTTTCATAATTTTTTCTAACAGCATTCTCCGGGCCTAATGTATAACACTTGTACACAGGACTAGAACTCAGCGTGAATGGTTTCGGTGCAGAAGAGCCGATGGTGTCTGGTGCGGCGTGGCAGCGAGCGAGGAATGTGCCTTCAGGCCGAGCCCGCTCCATCATCTCCCAGGGTCACCCCTACTTCCTCACCAGACATCTACCACCTCAACTATACGCGCTGTTACTCACACTACTAAGATATGTCAACACTTTCTAAGAATATTATTGTTTATAATCGAATATTTTTCTCCTGATTTAACGTCTCAAAATTGTGTCCTTACTAAATTGGTTGTTAAAGATCTGTCAATGTTGTTTAGCTCTAGAACTTTATTTAACAACTTTTAAATGTAATAGGCTGTGTTAACACAACTAACTAGACTTAAATCTAGAAATTATACTAGTCATAACAAAACCAAAGAAAGCATATTAATAATTTAAATTGACAACAAACATCACTTAAGTGTCTCTTGAGACCGATCTCTGGAATCGTGTTTTATATCAGTGAGTTTCTTGTAATTGTGTTTGTAATTATAGTTTTTGTTACTAAGCATGTGTATAGAACTTGATATATAAAATAAAATATAAGAAACATTTATGGAATTAGATTTAAAACATGTTCATAGACATTATTAGTAGCCTTTATTTAATAAATGTGAGTCTAATGAAACATTGGTTCAATTTGAACAAGCCGTTGTATATTTCATTAGACCGTTACGAGTAAGACATAGTTAAGATTGTTAGATGAACATTTCAAATATCCATTATTATTTCATATATATCTCGAGAATCTTGCATTAAACTTACGTTGACTTTGACAATAAATGTGTAATTTACGAATACTGATATGTAATATTAAATAAATGTCCTCGTGGATCCAAGCGTGGCATTTTCTTTAGAATTATATTACCAACTTTGTTCGAGTCTCTGCTATTATGTTGGTAACACTCATAATACCGTCTATTGTCACTGGCTGCGGATGGCTGATGCTGATATTCAACAGGGTAAGATTTATGCTTATATTACATTTTAGTTGAATATATCATACTTCGATTCAAAATTACTTCTAAAATTTCATACATGTTTTAGTAATTATTGGAAAATTAATAAGGTTTTGAGATCGAATTTAATGTAACCACATTAATATGTTGCATTAGGCGGTCCATATGAGATGCTATAAATAAACGAAACTAAATAACCGATTATATTATTTTAGTCTCTGTTATAATAATATTAAGTTCAAAATTATTTATTTCAATTCGAACAACTTTTCAAAAATTTAATAACATTTTTGACACGATAATAAATCGGGTTTTATAAAGAGAATATGCCATTTCACGCTGCGAAACCTTAAAAGTTTCGTCAAATGTCTCGAACGAGTTATTACAGGACAATGACGAATGGCCAATCCAGGGACTAATGCATTTTTCGTGTTGCACTTGAATTAATGCGTCTCCAGCTTCGTTCCTGGGGGATACGACGAGAAATGGCCCGGTTTAATAACCGTGAAAAGGTCCTATGGAGCTTAATCATTTTATACTGCGTCAACTTTACTGGCAATTCTTTTGTCTTCTCAATACAGTTACGTCAGCACAGCGTTAGGTTAATGAACGCTATTATTTATTTTAATGCACATATGATTTCTTTGAGCCGAGATATATCTCTAAGGATAATTAGTGCACCTAACGACTGTAATAAGTCTGATCTATTTCTTTCAAAAGATTACATTTCATTGTGAATAATAAATCGCCTTCAACCGTAAATGCAACGCGTAAACGGAACCCAAATAGTGGATTAAAACCATTTTTCTTTCGGCGTAACCGAGAAAGTTTTGAATTTATATCAAATCAGTATTAAAACGAGTGGCCTGCGGGCACCGTATAACACTCAAACTAAAAGTTTCATCAACATAATTTATTCGGGACACTCGGCCGGGCGCCCGCGCGTACTTGCCTGTTTTTTCTTTATTCGTTCACGAATCGCTGTGAATTTCGGGGCGGGTGATTTTTCAGCAGGGGGAATGGACATTGTGCATCGTGGTCACGTATTTTTTAACTTGAAGTCGGCGGGGATGCGCCTGAGTTTAATAATGTCATAACGAGTCTCATACCGTTGATAGTTCCGCCGGGAACGTGACTATCAACCACTTTAGTTTGGAACTGCGGGTAGATACAAAAAAACTAACTTTACCGTCAAACCTTAAGTTTGAATTGGGAGCTTTTAATATTCGCTTTTGCATGTTATGAATAAAGAAATGTTGTATTCTTGTGAAACTAAAGTTTATTGAAGAGTGTTCTGAAAAGGTTCTAATTAGATTTGCGACGTAGATTTGCGACGTAGAAACAAAATATTTTGATTCCACTAAAAGCGTGTTTTGTCAAAGACTTTAAGCACACCCACAATTTGTTTCAATTTGCGGGTGTTCTCATCAAGTGCTCGGGCGAAACGTTCGCTCGTTTAGCTTTTGCGCTACGGAAACTAAATATCAATATTTGAACAAGCATTGCGTTGTTGCTATAGTCCATGTTAATGATGTCGAAACCTAAAATGCAGACATAAACTAGATGAACTGTATTTAAAATGAAAATGAACTACTCATTTGAATCTAGTTCCCTAAGACATAATGTCATCTTCGTTATCATCAGGCTATAAACGTCCTACTAATGGGCAAGGACCCTCTCTACAACTGAGAGTTGTAGAGGTTTTAATTGTAGGTTATAGATAACCATTCTGCTATAAATTCTCGTGATGTACATAACTTGCCGGTAATACAAATCAATCAATATACGACTTTAGCGTAGATGAAACTTCTATGTGGTAACCTCAGTCCCCTGCACTTTACTAATGCAGCTTCGAAGACTTCAAATATGAAAAAACATTCTAAGCAATAAATATTTTTATTTTATCTTTTGATACATATACATATTCTTAATAGTAATAAATAAAAGGCATTAGTTTGACAAGAATTTTAATGCCGTGTATATTGCTGCAAAAAGACGCTAATCGACTGTTATTGTTATTTTACTTCGAAAAATTGAACCCACAGCATACATTAAAATTACTTCTCCATCTTTGCCAGAGAAGTTATAACCCGAAATCATACCAACCAAGACGTTACCCACCGCACTAAAACACAGTTCAACCCATACAAATCAATAAATCCCATACAAAAGGAGTGTTGAAAACAAACATGCGCCTATTGTGATTTGTGGCGTTTTGTTACGTTCGGCCGCGGGACAAATTCCGTCATGCGACAATAATTCTTTGAAAACGCCAGTGACAGTGCAGCAAACGGCAGCTCTACCCGCCAATGCGATTTACGGCGTCATACGTAACGTTAAGTAGTCAGCCAGACATTTTTCATGATAGTTATTAAAATATGACTTTTTTAAATCGTATCTGTTACCGGCAGTGCGGTTCACTCATATAAAACTCATATGACATTTTCAATAAGTTTGTTATCAATGGTAGAACATACAACTGAGGTTCACTAAATGGGTAATTAAGTAGGCAATTAAATGACAGTTATCATACTGTGATAATAATCCTTTAATAATTAAGACAAAAGTTACACGAAGTGTATTCAGATCGTGATCGAAAGCTAAGGCACATAATAGTTATGGCGATTACAAACCCCCTGGCATTAAAGAAAATTCCAGCAAAAAATAAAAAAAAATACGTTTTCCATACAAACTACACACATTTAGTACCGATGGTATGGAAAACATATTTTTTTTATTATCCTTTTTGTCAGGAGTTTTTTTTTAACGCGATCGGATTTGTAATCACCGTAAATATTGCCTGCCTTCGTTCCCGGTCACGGTCTGACTACAGATATATATGTATAAATAGATTCCGATCCTATCCTGATGTTGGTAAAGAAGTTTACCATATTTCAAGAGTAAAATAAATGGCATGAAATAAAACTTGTAAAAACAAGACTCACAGCTCAGTTTTTCTACATTAAAAAGTTGTGAGATACATGTCGATCAATTTACTCAGACCCTACTTACCCGCAGAAATGGAACTCTGCTTAGCCTTTTGCAGAATAAAAGTGTAAGATTAACATACATAATTACGGTTTTTAAATTGAGCATGTATTTTTATTTTAGTTTTATTAATCGTCAAAAATTAAAAGTAGAGTTGTTGATGAATAAAACATGAGTATTCAAAGAATAAAATATGATTATTACGCATCAGTAATTTACGACAAGATTCTTTACCAATAATCGTTTTACAATGTACTGATAAAATATAGTGTAGGTACAATATATAGCAATTTAGTGTAAACTAGCACAGTTTATTTAATAATTTAACTTTCACTGTTAAATTTAACTGTTATTGACATTTGTTAATCCTTTTATTGAAATTTTGTGAATATAAAGTGCACATAAATATTTTTTTTTACTTACAAAGTAATCAATAAGAATAAGAATTATTCCTAACATCGGTTGAATAGCGTACGGTGTTGAATAAAAACAAAAGCAAATCGAATCTCTCGCCTTATCTCGATCTCAAATAAAAACCGATGTCGTTTATTTTTCTGACAACTAAGACCGTTCAGAAAAAAGTTATTCGGTGTCGGATTCATTAGGATAATTGAATAAGTCAGACTAAAAGATATTTACTTGAGAAGGAAATCGAGTATTTTATTTTGTGCAGACGAAATGTAACGAGGAAATATCTGATAGTTAATCATTTAAATACTTTAACACTTTTAAGATTTCGCTTGAGGTTGAGGTTTGTCGGTCGAATGTTTTAGAGTTTTATCGAGTTTTATGCTATTTAGGAAGATTAGATTAAATTACACTTAAGTTTCTTTCCTTATCTTTTTTATTGAATGCTGCCTTTCTATATGAGTAGGGAATTATGTTATGATAAGATTCAATCTAGGTAAAAATTTTGACATTTTATGAGTTGAATGGACTATTTTCAAAGACAAAATGCGTCTGTCCATCTAGGGCTTCCGTATTGAAAAGGTAACTTTTAGAGATATTAAATAGAATGCAATTGAGCCCGGAGAAAACGGCGAAGAAATTACAGTCCCAAGACATCAAAAACCTTGATTGAAACAAATTAATAACTATATTACAAGACAACATATAGAATAAATTCCTTTCAAAAATATAAAAACTGCTGCTAATAAAAACGAAATAAAACTAAATCACAACAGAAATAAGTGCTTGGTCACCTGCGTTAAAAATGTGCAATGTTTTTGTAAGACTCATATTGATCTTTAATTCTATTAAAACTGCGAACAATCCCCCAGAACACGGTCAATACATCAAGAAATTCTCAGACTGAAAGTAAAAAATTAAATTAAGAACAGAAAACAAAAGAAATTAAATAAGACCATTATACTTTAAGACCGTTATCAATTAAATCTTAAAACATGGAAATTAATAAGATTAAAAAAAATTGCCTTCTTATCATGCCTTAAACTTCCTTGTCAATATTCTTCTAACACCCAATGGCGATACTTTCATAGAAGCCCAAAAGCGTTTCACGTTAATAGTATCTTCTTCTTCTTCATCAACCCATATACGCCCACTGTTGAGCACGGGTCTCCTCTACCATTGAGAGGGTTTAGGCCATAGTCCGCCACGCTGGCTTAGTGCGGGTTGGCGGACTACACACCTAAGAAATTCCTAAGAACTTTAAGGTGTACAGGTTTCATCACGATGTTTTCCTTCACCGTTAAATCAAGTGATAATTCAGTGTGAATACACACATAACTTCGAAAAGTCAGAGGTGTGTGCCTGGGGTTTGAACCCGCGACCGCCGAGATTCTCGACCGCGCGCCCAAACCTCGAGGCCATCACTGCTTAATAGTATAATAATAGTATAATATCTAGTGCCTGTTAATAGTATAATACCTAGTAATAATCGCATATTGTTCGTCAGTATATTCCATTTCAATGTAAAATGATTTTTGTTAAATATTGAAATTTTCATTTATTCGGAATTTTATAGAGCAAATTGGGCTTTTAGACTTCTACCCTACCCTCTACCCTCACTTATCCAAGGCTAATTCCTATTCCTAAAAAAACTACAGAAATACTCCAAATGGTTGTGTGCGATATGGACGTTTAAAAAACAGATAGCACACCAATATAGTGGTCTGGAATGAGAACGTCATTCAGTGTGGTGATCAATCTATCGGTCGGCCAAAGTGACGCATCGACGGACACCGAAAAATGTGGCGTGCCCGACGGCTCTCTGTGACCGCTGGAAAAAACACGCTTTAAACGAGAGGTGTCTGTACACTCGTAAATTGCTTTGCAATGGTTTAATTTAAATAAATACACACAACAGCCACATACATAGTCCTGACCCCACTTGAAGATACGAGTCTTGTGTATTGGATATAAGGAATTACCTGAGACTTTTCGGCCTTACAAACACCCAGAGACGAAACAAATATTTGTGAACCACATAAACATTTGTCTCGGTGCGGGGATCGAACCCGCGACCGTGTGTCTAGCCAACTGCGCCACGAAGCTGTCAAATCAATTCAGGGATGTTAATTCAATTGTATAATAATATTTCAATGTCATTAGCATAAATAACTAATTCTTTGAATATACCTCCTATGACTTTGAATCATGGATTAAACGGCAATTGCTATGTTAATCTTAATGGCTGTACATGGCACAGCATGATCTAATTTACGATGTGAAACCAAGTGAATACCTTGTTGTTATCGTGGTTAAATGTGCGACATGCAATAGGTTTTAGGTTCGAGGCTCTGGTCGGTTTTAGGTTTAGGTTTTCTGTAAATATAAAATAAGCAATCGATAGCAAGTGACATTTTATAAAAGGATTTTCTTAATAATGGAGATTGTTTCAAAGAAGTAAAAAATCCCTCACAAAAAGTAAACAGCAAAATATATAAAGGCGCCGATTGTGAGGTTGAATGCAAACTGTTCAAAGCCGGCGTGTCCCGTTGGTAAACAAAAATGCCAGTCATTAGACTGAGCGGACGAAAACATTCGTTCCAATTATGTTACGAGGGCGGTGCTGGGTGGCCGCCGGGAAAAACGCCGGCCTACCGCCAAACCTAATGACGATGTCAGCCGGACTCATCAATCTATCGGACGAACCTGAAACGCCGTGGAAGCCGCTTTTTATGTACATGCGTTTGTACCAAAAAAATCTTTCGGAGCATTATCGGTCTCTATTCATCGCCCTTGCACTAGTGACTGGCTGTACCGAAAATAGAGGAAGACCAAATAAATTGTTAAATACATGGTTGATCAAAATTATTAAGCGTCCAAAATATGTACTTCATATTATATGTAAACACACAGGAGATAAAAAATAATTGATGTCTTCTTACTTAAAACTTTTAGTGGGGCTAATTGGAACATTTTTCAACCACTTCCATCACCCGCCTATGATAGATACTTGCTTCTAATGCAAGAAACTCCACTCATTTTTGAAGGTTTGTATCAGGAACCAATTTGATTGTAATAGTACGTTCAAGAGTAGCTACTTTGGTAGGATCAACATACGACGGTAAAACGACTTAAACTTTTCAAAGGGAGCGATGCGCAGTTATAGTAATGTGCAATTCCTACATATTATACAAACTTCTTACGACATTATTCATGCCTACTCAATAATGAAGATTGAGAAAACCTGTAAGAAACACCAGACATAAAAGTAGCAAACAGTAAAAAAAACAGAAACTGAAACTAACTAGTCCACGAAAATCTCACCACATGTCCTCAAAGGGAGGAGGAACACATAACTCTTATATTAAAGATAAATATTAATATTCTCCAACCTCAGCTCGGATAAATAAATATGAGGATCGTTTTAATAACAGGACTAAGGAATAAGACAGACGAAGGAGCTAAATAAATAGAACTTAATAACCAAAACTTTATTAGGTTTCTGTGCCTTTAACGCAAATATTCTATTAGTATTTGGTGCAGTATTAAAATTTTAGTTATTTCGTGATCTATTTTCGTAGGTAATAATAATGGTGTAGTATATAATACTTTTAGTCATGTGTCAAAACACAAAAATATTACGAGATATCTGATTTTCAAAACTAGAACCGACCAATTAAAAAAAATCACGGTCCGACGCTTCATCCTGAGTGAAAACAAAATGTTTGTATATTGAAATGAACCCTTTCATACGCCATATGCCAATTGAAAAGCTTAGTTTTATCAAAAATAAACTGCAGCATTAACTACAGTCATAAACAAAGGCATTTATCTTCTCTAGAAGGAGGTAAGTTGTACTAACCTTTAGTTCACCGCGCTGATCTGATATTTGCATGAATGGAAATTCAAATGAAACTCAACCAATTGAAACTAAAATTTGTATAAATAGATTTGCAACGTCATCTGTAGGTGCATTCACTGGAATATCTAAGTCGTTAAACTAGCAAGACAGGATGCTCAACAGTTCAGAAGCGACAAATAGCAAGCAGCTCATTTACAAGTTTATTATAGCGAGAAGGAATTTTTAATGGACAATATTTGTATGAAGTGGCGCGCAGTGAGCCCGTCTTTAACTCACAACTTCACTGGGCGAAATTATTTTTCATTAACGCTCAGTTGCGTCCCGCTCGCACTGCCAGTGGAATTAAAATCAATTACTTCCGTAAGAGTTAAACAAACTTTTAGAAAATTCTCGCCATCCGTTCCAGTTTGTTGCAGTTTACGTTTCTAAAATGCTATTAGTTTTAAATGCACTCACTCGGTTTGATGCTTAAGGGTTGGTACTGGACTCGAAGTGGTTTTTGATGCATATTTTATGAGTGTCCTATTTTCCTTTTGTTTTAGGTTTAGGCATGCAATATTCTCTGTAGTCTTCTATATTTTGCAAGTGTTCTCATTAAATTTGAATAGAATTCAAATACTCTGCTCTACTATTGTGGATGAGTAGTCCTCGTGACGCTTGCTTTCTCCGTATTTCTGTAATTTAAGCACCATTTTACAATTGCTTGATATTCAAATATTATCGCATTTCATTTTTAATATAATAAGAGTTTTATAAATAAGAAATAATATTTGAATACCCCGAAATAAGAGTTGGAGAAGATTATGTCCTTTTACTTTCCTTCACAAATGCAAAAGGCCATATTATGTGGCTTCAAAATATTAAACTTGCTTTATACAGGAACCTTCGATTTTCCGCGTCAGTTACTATCACATACAGTTATAGTTTAAACATGTATACAAAGGTCATGTACCCTTACTACTAATATCATTATTATCACGACTGATTTGAGATTATCAATCATCGAAAGTCACTTAATGTAGAATTAAAGCTTCCATTAACTAAATAGTTTACCAATATGTTATCAGATATCGGAATACAATTAACTTTTAAGCGGATAGGTATTGGATACCCATAAAAATATATCGACAACGAGGTAATAACAATTTAGATCAGAAACGTTAAACAGGAAAACCGAGACAAACAATAGAGCTCATAAACAACGGGAATACTACTGATTTCGTCACATAATCTACTAAATGTGAAACAATTAAATTCTAAACAGTCAAGTTTGATTGTAATATGTAGATGAAACAAATATTATTAATGCTAAATTAATTAAACGCCTCATTAGTCTACGGGTAGTCAACAGTATTATGTTTTATGAAGTAAGCACATTATCTATTTGGACAGTACTGGGTTAGCCGTCAATATTGCCATTAGCTTTGCTAATGAGAAGGCGATTACCGTCGTATAATATCTCTTTGTAACTTTTTCAACATATAGATATAGTGTATCTGAAAGTATGTCTGGATAAAAGACAACGTTTTCCGTTTGATGTTTGAAAATATTGATGTTATATAAAACAGTCTATAAGTATGTACATATGTAGTTCCTTTATTACAACATAACAACTTATACAAAAGAATGGGATGGGTTGGGACCAATCCTTGTGCTGGGGCACAAGGATTTGGTAGAGTAACGAGCTAGCGAAGGAGAAAATCAATACGTAAAAAGGACGCTAAAATCAGTTTTTGGCAATATTATGACTTGAATGATGAATTTACCTACATGGCATCGTACTTTCTTAACAACTAAACAAACCTTAACATCACATTTAAGTAAAAATCAGGTAAGTGAAAAACTAACTGAATGTTTACACACAAAGCTTGCGTTTTAAATATCAATAACTAAAGAGATTTTGGGCGAATGTTTGTGATTTGACCTTTTTTTCAAACGTATATATCAAACTATTATCACAGATTAGTTTGGCTGCTAATAGCAACCGAAGTCATGTTTAGTATCAAAATTATATTCTACTGTTGGTTCAGAAATAATTTAAATTTCTAGCTACCATTTTAAATCAGTCATTTGAATATTTTCACCAATAAATTCAAAAAGACAATGGAAGCTACTTGTATTCTATGAATTCTCACGTGGATTATGATATTTTCAGAGAGCCTCGCCAAGTCAGTGGCACTAAAAAATACGTGACTGTTTTATACGATTCCATCACACGCTCGTGAAAAATTGACTCCGATAGTATCCGAAATAAAGAGATCGGAATAGGCGCTCACTGGATCACGCCACTTACAGGATAATGCAAGTCTTTTGTCTACGTCGTTCAATCAGTACTACACTTTCATTCATTCCGCGAGTTGGTGGATATAAAGACCAAGTCACATTCACGTTATAGCAAAGTTGAATGAATGCAAAATTGCATAAGGACTTTTATGAGCCCGGTGAGCAGAAATTTACAGATTTAGAAAGAATGAAAGTCTTTATTCCAATTATTTAAAGTTTTCTTAAGCTGTATTCGAATTAATAAGCATGTTATTATGTCTTTTGATCCTTACATAGATACAGGGTTTTGTATGTATTTACTTAATGAAAAAGGAATTTCTTTTTTCCTAGTCAGGTATTTATCACATAAATACGTTCAATCAACCTCAATAATCCTGGCTAGTACTGGCTTTTCAACAAAAATTCCTATGAAAAGGTGACTCACCTGACCTGTAAATCTAAGTACAACGTTCACAGCACACGTTGCTATTAAACCAATGAGGCGTGCCGTAAGTAGTTGAAAAAATAATCTCGTAATAATTTAAGCATGAATACGAGTATATATCGTGAATAAGTAAATTTTCAATTTAAAATATTTTATAAAATGTGGGCCGGTTATCGCCGAGGCCATGAATATATGAATTAACATTTCGCCAAGCACTCCATTCGCGATACACATTTTTGCGGTTTCGACGGCGGCAGGTGTCGACCCGGCGTTATCAAATACACACGCCAACGATCTCGTGTTATCGCTTCCACACTGTCACTAGAACAGATTTATTGCCCGTTCCATTTGACCCGACGCACTCGCTGTTAGTTACATAAAGGCGTTTAGGTACAGCAATTGGCTATTTCGAGACCCACCCAGGCAGTTATGAAATTTAGTAAGTTATTACCCTCAAATAATAAAAATGGGTACTGGAGGGTCTAAAATTCTCTAGTGATTTAGCTAGACTAAATATGAGAGTAAGGTAGTTGATATTTGCTGCAATTATACGTAACTAATATTTTTGTATTAAACAACATAACAACTTTGATCGAGGACCTTATGTCTATAATGCATTACCAAACACAAAAGAGTTCTGTCAATAGTTTTATTTTATGACACCTAAGTTCGCCCGTTTACACGAATTGCACAATGAATTCTCCCTCTGTCAGCGGACTGCGCAGTAAGCGTTAAAATTATTGGAATTTTATTTAAATAAAAAACTATTGGATCCACGGGTAACAGCCTCGGCGTCTCGGCCCGTCGCGAGATGTGTCGTTTCAACGGCACTCTGGATATATTCGGCACGGGTTGTACGTGTTATTAAATTCTTTTCCTCGAGACTGGTGTTAGCAATCGTCTTATTCAATTACACGCCAAACAAGGCATGAGAATGGCTGACAATGACTCTGTAAGGAGGGGAAATGTCGCTATTGAAAATGCCGAGCTTATTTCATTTCATTTTTTTCGCGAGCCTGTGACGTGTCATCGTGACAAACAGTTCCAATGTTTTAATTCAGAATTAAAAGGTCGATTTAAAAATATACTTTGCTGGCTTTACTGTGTGAAGTGGTTTTCAGAATCATCGTTTCATTGTTTTTCTTTTTAATTTACATTGCGGCAATTTTTAGACTTTTTCTACTTTATTTTTTTGTAACAGTGAACTCATACAAAGTAACTTAAACCATAATAACTTGTTCAAGTGCATAATAATTTGATTTAGTAAGGTAATAGACCATTTAAGCAAAATACTCATCAAGATTCTAATTAAACCACGTTCCCAAAATTATGCAATTTATACCTATATACAGATGTTTCAAAACTTTAAGAAGAAGAATAAGAACCTGAAAGTATATCCTATACTCGAAAGAAATTTAGCTAATTTAGCCATGGTGTTATTACCATTGAAAATTAGATCCAAACCAGTAATTACTGTCTGAATGATCTATCAAACGGTTAACCGGATAAAATTTAGCAAGCATATAGGAAATGACGTAAGGATACGAAAGAAAGATACATAGAAAAGATATTCTAAAATTCGGTGGCTGAAAGTTTGTATAAAAGAAAATCGACAAGACTTATATTAGAAAATGTGTCGTCTAGTTTAAAATACAAATAGTAGATATGGAAGTAATTTTAGGATAAAATGAATGCCAATATCCGACTTTATATGAGGCGTTTCAATAGGGCAATACATCGATCATAGTAGGAGCCAATATGTGACATACTACGTACATTAAAGATAAAATCTTGAAAAGACTTTTCAAAGTGTAAGTGACGACATTATTTATTTATTGATTGATTTACATTTTTGTCCCCTATAAAATACACAACTAGTACCTATATGAGATGTGTATTTCATAGAAAATGGTGGATTATGAAGTACATATTAGGAAGCTACTTCTTCTTCTTCTTCATCATCAACCCATATACGTCCACTGCTGAGCACGGGTCTACTCTACAATTGAGAAGGTTTAGGCCATAGTCCACCACGCTGGCCTAGTGCGGGTTGGCGGACTACACACCTAAGAAATTCCTAAGAACTCTTAGGTGTGCAGGTTTCATCACGATGTTTTCCTTCACCATTAAAGCAAGTGATAATTCAATTTGAATACACACATAACTTCGAAAAGTCAGAGGTTCGAACGCGCGACCGCCGAGATTCTCGACCGCGCGCCCAAACCTCGAGGCCATCACTGCATATTAGGAAGCTACGTCTTCTTGCATTCGGAGAAAAATGTTATTTGACAAACTTCACACAAATGATTACCAATGTAAAAGAAAATTTACTTTGTATGGACCTAATGATAACCATCATCATTATCATTCGTATACGTCCCAATGCTCCGTCTCACCCTCTTGTAACGCGCCTCCTCTACAGCTGGAATGCGTCAGGCCTCGGATTCATCACGCTGGCCTAGTGCGGGCTAGCGGACTACTCACCTAAGTAATTTGTAAGAATTTTTATGTAAGAAGAATTCTTCACAAAGATATCCTTTAAGTCGTGATTTTTAATAATTCATTGTGAATACACATATAACATTGATAAGTCAGAAGCGTATGCCTGGGGTTTGAAACCTAGGCTGTCGAGGATTTCGACCGCGCGCATAAAATATGAGGCCATCACTACTTCATTATAAAACTACCAAATTAAAAATAAGAGTTATTCATCAGCGCAGATAAATTTATTGCTGAATTAGATGATGGGCTAATGTTAATTCAACGAAAAACTACACTTAAAAATTAATGACTGCACCTATTGAAATAAGTTTAATACCATTTTCATAGCTCGTAGTCGCAAAATTTAAAGCAGTTCGTTCGTGAATAATGGAGTCCTTTGTTGTACTCGTACTCCAACTAATAAAAAACGGCATTAAAAGTCTATTGGAAATGTATATCTGAGTATAATGAACAAAATATTTGAAAAAAAATCACTTCACAAGTCCTGTGATGCGTAAAATCGACTCACTGCCTTGGTAGCGTGCGTGATTTTCGATCTGGCGGTGAGAATATAAAAAAATAACCACGGCTTCGAATTGAACCACCGCAACACCATCATTGCCCAAACATGACGCCATACATGAGAAGTAGATATTGGGTTTGAAACCGGCTGTCCAAAGATTTGATTTGATATTGGTCTTATTTTGAGCTGATTCATATTTATACGCAGATATATACTTATGCTGTTCTTTCGTGTCATTTGACAACCCCTTGGCTGCAGGTTTAATCTTCACATCAAGATAATTTTTAGCCTGATCCACAAATATTTCATTCGGGTCTGGGTACTTGTGACACCGAAAAGTCTTGTAGTTTTAAAAAACCATGAATATGACTGTTAGGTGTATTTATTTATTTCGCTAATTGAATGACTAATAACTTTGAATTCATAACTTATTAGACGTTTAGTAGGAGAATCTAAGGCGTAATATCAAAATATAATTTTAATAGTGGTTATAATCACTGACAAACAACCACAATGAATAATGATTGGTATGTGAAATATTAGTTTTAATGGTGGTGCGGTGGCGGGGAAAGATTTGACGTATTCGTTTCGGACAATTCGAAACCAACTAACGCGTTAATAAAATAATTCTAATTACATTAATGTGTTGGTAAATATTTAATGAATTCACTGTTAATTGCATTGGGAACAGTTTTCCGTTTAACTCGATTGCA
Organism: Cephonodes hylas; assembly: GCA_030295005.1. Taxonomy (NCBI): domain Eukaryota; kingdom Metazoa; phylum Arthropoda; class Insecta; order Lepidoptera; family Sphingidae; genus Cephonodes; species Cephonodes hylas. The sequence goes on along the minus strand of AP025372.1, from coordinate 7,269,918 downwards.
TATCAAATAACTGTACTAATTATCATATTCCAATGAAATTATCATATTGTTTTATAAACTTTTGCATGCACAATCGAACGTTATTTTAATTGAAACGTAAGTCTTGTAAAGAGAAATAACTAAATAAATTAGTATTATTCTAATATTGGAAAGTCATAATATTATTAGTAGAACGATATAGTGGTCCCTATGTTGGTAAGCACATGAATAGGCGTTTTTAGATCACCACTACTAAGAATATTTGTATATAAATTCCTAATAGACCTGCAGAACTCAGTGATCTAACCCTAGACTTTCCGATTATCTTTAGTCATACATACCTATAGTAGTCCAAAAGAAGAAATGCGTGTATTAGGTGAATTAAAATAATTAATTTTTAAAACGGTCTGCGCTTTGAAAAATTATAAAGAAATTATCTAAATAACCTCGTACTCGTAACGTCGTACTAACCTGATACCCGCATTAAATTTTCAATCAGTCTACAATGGCATTGTTTGTTCGAATGTAGAGAATTTATTGGGAAATTCCAAACTCTTTACACATGAGGTATTGTATTACAGTGTATTTTTATGTGTTCCCCGAACTTTCCATAGTTGTGTGACCGTATTTCAAGACTAGTAACGGATATTGCGCGCCTGTCCGATTCCTTTCCAAAGCAATCTGCGTTTGACAGATCTCACAGTTTTGATCAGTGGAGCGAGCGCCAACCCTGGCCTTTCACAGACCACTGCGTCATGTTATTTATATTTCGTTAAGGAGTTTGTACTTAAACATAACTATAAATGCCATTACCCGGGACCCACTTATTTGAAAAGGGTATTGTGTTGAAATTTTCTTGCTTTCAGCTTGTTTATTTTGTCGCCGGCGCCAAAATTGCGAACGTAGATTTATAGTATTTTACACCTCGAAAATAAGGCTTAATTGCCCTTGTTCGCTTCTTCGTGCTGTGGTATTATGCGAGCAAAAATATGAAAATTGAGTTTACCAGCGGTCTCGAGGGAAATTTCGATACACGTTTTGAACAGTAGACTACAACGGATAAAAGATGCGTTTCATCCAAAAATTATATTTCTACAACATGAATGAATATATTTGTATGAGTACTACTCCATTTCTAATGTGTGATAGATGTCCTTAATTTTAATTGAACATTTAAGAGTCTTAATTAATCAGAACAATTAAAGACCTATTATTATTACTCGAAAATTGCAAAATTACTTCGAGTCAAAAATGAGGTCGATAATTAACCTTACCTCTTACCTCTGGCTACCTCTTTATTCATAGAAAAATAGGCTGTCTTTAGTAATGGAGAAGAAACCATTTTCGTATAAAGCCATTAAATTTTTTCGAAAGAGAATGTACACAAACTCATCTTCTATCTGACTTTTATTTTTTAAAGCTCATTAATACGCTTTAAATTGTTATGGCGCTTTAAATTGGTAATTTTAATATTAAAACAATACTAAAGTTTTGCTGTTTTTCTTCAATAGCCACCCAAGACGCTTGCCAACAACAACTATGAGGATAAATGAACCTATCAGTGTTCGTAAATGGCCATTGTGTTGAGAATATTGAGCAAAAAACTAAGGAACCTTTTAAATTTAGCATTCGCTTTACTATTAAGTCTACTACAAATGTTATATATTACAAAATAAAATTTTGATCATAGACACACCCGCATATTTGTAACTAAATTCTCGTATCATCATCGTCCATATAGCTTCCACTGCTGGCCACGGGCCTCCTCTATAACTGAAAGTGTTTTGGCCTTAGTCCACCATGCTTGCCTTATGCCAGTTGGCGGATTACATATCTAAGAAAATCCTAAGATTTTTAGGTAACTTGTGTTTACAAGTTTCCTAACGATGTTTTACTTCAAAGTAAGCGACAATTAATAGTGAATTCACACACTTCGAAAAGTCAGAAATGTGAGCCTGAGGTTTGAACCTCCAACCGTTGAAATCACTACTGCGTGCGTAAACCTTGAGAACATCACTACTTCTACTCGTAAATAATACGAGTATTTTTGGTTATCATTAAAATATATTCTAAAACGTAAATTTAAAATTCAAAAAGCCTCCGGTATAATACAATAGTCTTTTTAGTAGACACCAACGCCATCTAGTTAAAAATTTAAAACCAAAATGAATGATTACAGAAAAAATAAAATTGCACAAAAACAACTTAACGGTCATCGAATTAGAAAAGCAAATCCATTCAATAAAATCTTTTTGCAAGAACATCCCAAAAAACTGTAATGACTTGCAGCATAGTATAGGCAGTAAATGATATAAAATTGCGAAATCACAGCGGAATAAAAACGTTTCTAACTTTTGACTTGAAAATATAGTAATTTCCTGGGCAACAATCCGCACAAGTACTGTTCGTTCGAAATGACAAGATGAGTTAGTGTCCCCAAAGACTGGCGAGCTTCGTCGTACGGTGCAATTCTCGGTGCGTGACGCTGTGGACCTGACTTACATAACTTGCACCGGTTTTGTGGCTGAGATAAGCTGTAAAAGCAGGCATTTTTTGTTAAGCAGTATGTTTTATCCGTCATCGCTAGATAAGTATTTGCAAGAAGTGTATCTCTTTAAAATAAATTATTGGACACAACAAAAAAACATATTACAATAACCGTTATCCATATCATTTTAGAAATTTTATATCCTCAGTAAACAGTTCATTTTTGTAGCACAAAACTGTTTTTTATTTATGTCATCACGTAATTTTCATAGCATAAAAATGGTTCTCATTTATGTCATCATGTCTAAGGCACGATTTGATCCAATGTGGTATAAGCTAAACGCTGATAAAAAGCCGAAAATGAACATTAAATTTATTTTCATGTAAGAGACAAATTGCAAAAGGGTCAGAAAGCGGTGGCAATGTCACTGGTACCTTTGCCTATTTGTTAACGTCGCATTTTGTTACTTTTTATAATGTTTCAGTCGTTTTAGTATTTTTTAAAACTTTTAAATTTTTATTTGTTTGATAAAGCCAACGACAACACTGTAAAAAGGTTTTGTCTGGTTAAACGACGATATCTATGAAACAATAACCATTGAACTGCACCAACCAAGTAACCACGTAACAAAGTCTTGACGACTTTACGAAGACAACAAATTATTAATTACTTGAACGGTGAAAGAAAACATCGTGAGGAAACATGCACACCTAAAACAACTTAGGAATTTCTTAGGTGTGTAGTCCGCCAGCCCGCACTACGCCAGCGTGGTGGACTATGGCCTAAACTCTATCAATGGTATAGGAAACCCGCGCCCAGCAGTGGGACGTATATGGGTTGATGATATTAGAGATGCTCGATTAAGGATTTCCACGTGGCACTCAATCCTAGATTCAAAGTATCATCATAAAGCTGGCCATCAATTACTAAGCTCGTTGAATTATCATTAATACAAACTCGACCAGGAAATCCCCGAACACGCCACAAGATTTGCATCACAGCAAGATACTGGGAATGTTGTAAGTTTCATTTGGCTATAATGTTATGATAATTCCGCTGGCCATTGTGTATTATTGCGGTACGGTCTTGTACCCGGTGGGAATATAAATTTTCAAAGGTAAATACGAAAAAGGCACCGCCGTGAATCTTTTTACGACGCTATTGTATGGAAAAATGATACGGTCTCGTTATTGAACCGAATCGTAAGCGTAAATTCTCACCTGCGCTCCTCAATTTATATTTTTCTTCCCATTATCGGATAAAGTTTGCGTTGCAGTAAATTTAGCTTCGTCGATCAACACCGGTGCAAAAACACTTGGGAACCGCACTCACTTTTATTGCTCCTTATGGAACTACTTTTATAAAATCATTCAAGTTTGTTTAGAAGAGGAAAATCTATTATCTCTGATTCGTGTTCTCTGCTCTTTGTGTAGTGTTGTATGTTTACGTCTGTATTTAAATTCTATTAGGCGATTTAAAAAATAGAATTTTTATTTCTTTAAATTTTACTAAAGTAATGGAAAAAATAGCTTTAAAAATCGACTTCCATCACCGAACCTAAATTTTGAACCTAAATACCCTACTCTAAATTAACAGGCTAGAATAAATCCCGCTTTTAAGCAGTCTTGAGCGTTAGGTGATCCAAAATCGGTAAAAGGTCAAGGCTGTAAGCTAGCATGTCCCATTTTTTAAGTTTTATTAAGTAGTAAGTAATCCTGAGACCCTTTGGCTTAACTGACAACACGGTTGGATAATGAAGATCCGTCCCCCGTGAGCCGGCCATCACTTTTTGGAACGGAGCGTTTTTGCTAAAGAGGGATTAGTGTACCCTCCTCTTGCTCGATTTTCCTGAGATGCTTTATCATTGGGGTTTCCGACTAACATGAGGTTAACTTGTAATCTTAGCTTTATTTGGTCGTTGTAGACTTAATACCTTCGAGCTCGGTAATGAAGGGGTTTTTATGAGGTCCCTTCCTTATTTGATTACTGTCATTATTATATTCTTTCAATGGTGACTGCAAAGTGAGTCCTTTAATGAAGGATTATCCTTGTCCTTAAGGATAAAATTAAATAGATTCGGAGTAGCTTTATTTATTTTATTTATAATCAATGTCAAAATGTATTTATTTTCAAGAATCTTTTACGTTACTCAAGCCATCAAGAGTTTGCATGCATTGAATTGGATGGAGCATTCCAAGTCCTCATTTCGAGATAACAAATCAGCGGGTACTCCAACGAAAATCATTTAAATCTGCTAAAACTCTGATATTTCCTCATTAACAAAAGCTATACTTAAAAACTTTTTGACGAATCAATATCAAGGGGCACAAAATGATAATATTTAATATTTTTGCAAAGTTTAAACCACGTTCTTTGCAGAATATACAAACCATTTGTTTGCACTAGAGCATAACTTGCTTTAACAAGTTAGAAAACTTTGGGCTAACACACAAAATTATTTATATTAACATGGACACAAAATTTTTACGCACCTACCTTGTAAAGTCTCTCGTTGTAAGGGTTGATTCTCGAAAAACATTTGATACTCGTGTAATAGACCGTCTTTTAAAATGCAAGTGAAGCAATATTGGCAAAAGTTTACTTAAATGCTACTCGATTTTTGCCTGCGTTTTATATTTTTGGATCCTTTAAGCGCAGTGGAAGAATTTTAGCTGGCTAAAATTATTGTGACGACGAGACCTGGCATAAAATTACGTAGAGGAAAGTTGTATTCTTTTTGTAGAGTGAACGAACGAAACTGTCTCCTCGATCTTACTAAAAGTACCTCTATGTACTTATTTTCATAGCTTCGTTTATATTAGACGCTAAAAATCTCTCAGACTAGCCCTTAACAAAAACTTATAATTTTTAAGAGTCATAAATGTCATTAGTACTTGATGTATACCTACTATACAACTGTGCTGTACTTCGCTCATGCAATTTCCATTTCCAAGGCATATATTGTCACTAGCTTTCATATGCATCAATACCTAAATTGTACAAATCAGTCAAATTTATTTTCGGTAATTCCCCAAAAAATGAAACTTATATACGTTGTATTATGTTAAAAAAATCAAACTCAATTTTAACTTTCTATAGATTAAAAATCAATCTCGACTTTGGCTTTGTATCTTCAAAGGACAAATAATAATTCGCGTATCTCTGAAGTTGCGACTTTGTGTAGGCTGGATACGCAAATACGAAAGCAAGCACCAAAAGTGCGCTATCAAAAGCTCGTCCGCTGCGAAATTTAACTCCCATACACGCGCAAAGAAAAATAGCCTAAAATAAAAACATAGTTTTTCACGTTGCTTAATATTCGACGTTTCAGCAAACTCTTGCCCTCCATACTTAAAAAATATGGAATACTGTGAAAACGTCGAGTCAATTTGCAAGCATTTGTCTGGTCGCCTTTATTTGCCGGTCGAGCGGGCATAAGAGGCCTCTGGCCGGCCACAGTAAATCAGCTTACATTTTTTTCAAAGGTTTTCTGTGTTTGGCGGTGCTCGCATCACTGGCGTAAAAAACCTTTACATCGGTACGCTAACTCGCTCGCTAATACCTTATGGACACAATTACATTTACGTTTTTTATGCTCGTCGCCTGTTAACTGAGGTTCGTGTATATTATTTTTATTTCATCATTATCGTAAACCCACTTATTTTTGCGCTTGGAAATTGCTTCGGCGTAATGTTAAACGGAGGACTGCAGATATAATAAATTATATTTAAAGATTCATTCATTGATAACTTTGAAAGTCAGAGGGGTAATAATTGTGGGATTCAGCTAGGGGTAACACAGATGCTTGTCAAATTTTTTTCTGGGAAAAAAGTAAATTCCAACCATAAATCAATATAGGATACTTCCTTTTATTTGTAATTTTAACCATTATTAAATTCCGCCTGCGTTCACGATATTCCTGCCCCGGGGCTCGCCAATAACTATCTCAACTCGCCCACTTACTGCCGGCCGCCTTATCCGGGTCACCGCTCCTCTAAATGCACTCATGAGCATTCATTTTTAAGTGATAGCATAATATTTGTCGTACTACTTAATGTATTTGTCGCACTTATTTGTTTACAATAGTAAGTAAATAAGTGAAATATTATAATAATAAACGAGCAATATTAATAGTGATTATGTAGAATGTACTGTAGGCATTCAACACATCAATCATTATTTTGGTATGTTGAGAGTTCATAGGTAGTATTAACCACTCAACATCAGGAAGCTAACTTGCTCCTTGAGCTTCTTTCCTACGAAAAAGGAATATAACAATTTTATAAAAACATTATAATTAAGATAATTAATATATGGTTACTCAAATACGTCAACCTAAATTTCATTCAAGCCCCTTCTATTTTTTTAGTTTAACAAGTATCTCAATGAACAATAATTCTTATTGTCTCTTATGCCTGCATTACTAAAGATGTAGAGGTGTAATTCCTGTCCCACGTTTAGCTACTTTATTATTCCTCCCGTAATAAAAATATTTTACATATCTTTGTTGTTATACCAGTTAAACTTTCAGGGTCAGCGCTACTACTAAATATTACCTGAGGACAAACTCAATAAGAACTTTGCCCAAACCGGCCATTGAACAGAAACATACACCTCATGTCTACGGTTGTCTTGCGACTTTCCTTAACTTTGTCTCTAATGATTCTATCAAAATAAACAGATCATCATCATTATCATCAGCCTACATAAGTACCGCTGCTGGACACGGGCCTGCTCTACCATTAAGAGTTTTTTAGGCCTTAGTCCACCACGCTGGCCTAGTGCGGGTTGGCAATAAAGTTTTCAAATAATTTTCGAATCAAAAAACTAACTTAAAACCCATAAGAAAATTTAAATACTCTTATAAGAAAAAGGTTTACCTTTTCCCAACCTCTAAGTTTAAAGGACGAAAGGATGCAACTCCTCCAAGGGTAATTAACGTTGTTACTAAATTAAGTTCATAATCCAATATGAACAACGGATCCTTTTAAAGATAGGCTTCTTTCGAGTGAAATGTTTTAAAATACAGCCGTCATTTTATAAATTCTATTTAAAGCGTGATTGATATTTTTGTTATGAAGATATGTTTTTTGAATCAATATGTATCATAAAAACGAAATATATATATTTTGATATTCAATAATTTCGCCCGCGTGGAAAAAAAATTATAGCTATCACAACATAGGCAAAAATAAGCCTCTTCAACATAGACGTGAAATGTGTACTAATAGTATAGGTAATATACTGGGTATATATTCCAATACTATTACATTTTTTTGTTGTCTCGTGGTCTGGCACAAGTACCTATGTGAGAGTTCTCAGTTAAAATGTATCCAAAAACGGCAATAGATACATATCTGGGGAAATATGGGTGCAGAAATGCACCTCTGCCAACCCCTTCGGAGAATAAAGAACCTCTTAATTAAGCTGTTTGATTTTTTTACTGTGGCCCGCTTAAGTAACGGGAAAATGCAATTTCAATAGAGAATCGCTTAACGAGAAATAATCACGAATATGCGAAATACTAGATAAGTTAAAATCTCTGAATATTAAACTATTTCAATAACGGGCACGCTTTAATTTGAATAGCTAAACTTAAGTGCGGGACTAATCGATTATGATTCCAATCGAGTCCAATTCACTAGTTTTCAGTCAATTTTCGCCCGAGCGGCCGAGCTAATTGCGTTAATTCAGACTTACTTGCCAGTCCGATTGCATTGTAACAAGAATACGCCAGATGAAGTGTACTCTACGTGACTACAATGAAACTAAGTTAGGTAGAAACATTTCTAATATAATACCTATAAAGTCTGTGCACCTATTTCTAAATGGGAAGCTAATAAGGGATTCGGGGCACGTCGCGACCGCCTCTATCGGAGTTTTCAATCCGAACTCGAAACTAGAAGATTTGTCACGTACATTGCAACTTTTACAAAGGGCATCGTATCATTTCCTCACCTTTTGTTGGAACTTTGTAGCCGCAATTGCTTTTTAATAAGGAAGTAAATGGAGGCGTTTATGGAGCATGTCAGTATGACTACAACACTTTTTTTTACAGGCGAGCAAGCGGCTCACTTGAAATGATCACTGCTACCTATGATCATCTTTAATGCTTCGTGACGTAGATGTCCTACCTGACACACCAATTTATATAAAGAAAATAAAAGAACGGGTTTTGGTTTTAAGAGGTCCCAGTACCATTCACTTGACGATATGTCAAAGCTGTTTAGAGTTTCTAACTTTACCTCTCTAATTATATTCCTTACACTATGGTGGCATTGACTTGGAAATAACTCTAGCATCTAAGAAGAGACATTACTTCCATACTATCATGAGACAGACTTACCTCAAAAATCATTTTATATATAAAGGTACCTATACGTTTTGTATAAAATGTATGTATTTTCCCATAGTGCGATCTAAGTGAGTTGAGTTATCAAATAAAATATGTCACTTGCGCATGTTCAATGAGAACGAGAAAGTCGTACGCGTGCCACGAAACTAAGTAATAACACGTATGGCATAGAGTACTTTTATAGCGTACCTATATTTATACCCAACCGTGAATAGTTGAGGAAATAACAAGCAGCTACAGCAAGCACCAGTATTATACAATATACATACATTGATCATGGAAAGGAATACATTGTACGGTGTTTGTCTTTCCAGTAAATCAGGACGAACGGTATTGTGGAATTATGAGCGAAAGGCAACAATATTACTTTATGTCCACTTATTTTGAGACAGTGGCACCATCATGCTTGAGCCAATTCTTTCTTAATACAGACCAAATTGGGTAATTATATCTACATATACATATATGTTTTTTTAATTATATATTTTATATACACACTTACTCCTGAATTCCGCAGGGTTACGCAGAAACTATTGAATACCACAAGCTACAATCCTGACACATCTTTTTTGCTCCTTCAACAACAATAAATCCATAGACACATTATCTACGTCGTTTATGAACTCTTTACTTGATATTTGCAAAGACTTACACGAACTTATCCATATAAAGTATTTATAAAATTATATAACTACATATTTATTCTATATAAACTACCAATCTGATGAAACGAACGAAAACGATTGGAAACCAATGCTGTAGTTTTTATAACCCGTGCACGACGGGCCCTATCGTTTTATTTACACAAATAATAGAGGAAACGAGAATCCAATAGCGTAAACGTCGGAACACTTTTCAATTATGTGACCACGTCGATATATCTCGACGTTAAATGACCAAAGTACATGTAATATGATCAACGAGGCTCTCGATCACAATCCATCAAGTTGAGTCGCTGGAACGATGCAGTAGAACAGGCAGCGGGCAATCCGACGAAAAGCTCGCCTTTTAAGTGGCTGGATTTTACATTACCACGTCACAATGGAGCAAAACCTGACGGAAAAAATAAGAAGGTCAGAGTACCCTACTGCCAGACAAAGGTTCTTTCTCTGTAACCCACTCAAGGTGACACTTTACCCGGATTAAAGTTATCGTAGTGTGCCAAACTGAATACAAATGCAGAGGACATTTGCTCTGTTCTCGGCGCCTTATGTGACTGGATAAGGTGATTAGTTTACAATGAAACTACTGCGACAATAAACTGTTCCGTTGTTCACTTTTCATTTTATAGCAAAATTTAATCTGCCAACGAAAAATTCCATGACAAGACTTCATTTTTATGCTCAAAGTAAAATTTTACTATTATACCTTTACCAATAATATATCCTTGATCTTAAATTAGGGTTTACTATAATTGCTTAATGTGAATCGCTATTCAAATACTAGTTTTGTACAATCAAAAATGCAACGTTAAGAACTTTTACTTTGACTAATAAAAAAACTATTTTAAAATCTATACTAATATTATAAAGCTGAAGAGTTTGTTTGTTTGTTTGTTTGTTTGTTTGAACGCTAGGATCTCAGGAACTACTGGTCCGATTTGAAAAATTCTTTCACTGTTAGATAGCACATTTATCGAGGAAGGCTATAGGCTATATAACATCACGCTACGACGAATAGGAGCGGAGCAGCAATAAAGAATGTTTCGAAATCGGGGACATTTTTTCCTTTTTGTGAGCTTCCGCGGCGTGCGCTGCGAAAACGGTTAAAGTTTCGCTAAAATAGTGTATGAAAGATATGTTCCTCTTTAAAAGTTCTAAAAAAAAGTCCGCGACAGCATGTGTCTATTTTTTAAGGTTGGCTCACTATAACGTTTTTTATCCTAACCAAATTTATTTTAAAATGAAGTTTTATTTGTGAAGGTGTTTTTATAAATATGATATTAATCCTTATCCAAATAAATACGTTATTCATTACAAGTATTTAATTTTCAATAAAATTGCCCTTCACATCATTTGATTTCACCGAGTATCTTAGAAGATATTGCAGTTTTAAAATATTGATCAAGCGCGCATTAATGATGCACAAGGCGCCGATCGACGCGTTACGGTTTCACGTTTGAAGAATTTGACCGAATTGTATGAATTTTGGTATAGACATAAATAGGACTCTGAGAAGTAAAATAGACTACAACTTATTTTCCTTCTGATCTCAACCCTGTAGTCTACGCGGACGGAGTCGCGAGCAAAAGCTAGTCCAGATATATAGGTCTAAGTAAAGAGTGAAAGCATATGTTTTACGTCTTTAAGTAACTAAGGCACACATAAAATTCAAAAGTTACCATCTGATAAATAATTATTCAAAAGAATTCGCGTAAAAGGCATTGCTTCCAAAAAACGTGTGCTACAAAAACGAGCGCGGACGACTGTAGCCGAGCGGGCGCCCCGCGGGACTTGCCGGCCTTTTCAGACATTTCGCAAATTCACGTTCGGGTTTAAGGTGACCGGATCATTTACTTATTCCTTACGTTTTTGAGGAAACCCCTCGATCCCCTAAAACGTCACCGTCCTTTGTCGCACAAACGCTCGTTAAACAACTGTGAAAGATGCCCGCGGCCGAATATAACGAACTCACTCATTCGATATTTCTTCATCGTCTGTCAAATAAACGAGCACAATAAATGTTTATTGTCCTCGAATTACTCAAGTGAGAAACGGTATAAAGAGAAAAGAATGGGGCGTGCGGAAGGGACCACGACAAAAGCGATCCTTCTTCGGACCACCAGCCGTGACGGCGCTTACATTAAGGTTATCGTCATCCGCCAAACTGAATACAAAGACTCGCTGGCAAGAGCCCTGTGATTCATGTCACCAACTCGCTGTATTACCATAACATAATACTACATTGTGCGAATCAGACACGGCCACTCGAGACCTTGTAAAATGTACCGCCAATGTAATAAAAAATATAGTATACCAACTTATAAATTTAATAAACTCCAGGTAAAATTAACCCCACAACATTTGTAATTGTTACGTGGAAATGAACAGGCTTTAGATAAAGGTTGAACAAGTTGTCCGTAATATTACACACGGTAGCGGTGCGAAAGACAAATCCGAGGTCGCGGCCAGCGCCTTATCTGGACCGAGGGATTCCTCCCAGGAGGAAACATTATCTAACGCTCTGTATTACTGCCACCCGATCTGATTCCCTCTAAAGTCCTATCACTGTATTCACAACACAATAACATTTTAGTTTTATTGTTGTTCACATGCCATTTTCTGCTCTTAGGTGTATTCTGCATTTTTTTCCTTGTACGAAGAAAGAAATTGAATTTGACTTTAGCATTTGTGCATGGTACGGAAGGGTTTTATTTTTTACATCTAAATGTTTTTAGCACTTCTTGCATTTATTGTGCATGAATTAAAAATCGCAAGACATAAAAAAACTAAAATTAGAATAAGGCTCTTTAGCATAATGATTTCAAATTCTGGAATAAAGTTAGTGCTATCAATCACAAATATCGCCTAGTTTCATAATCCAGAATATAACATTTAAAATTGCTGTGTATAATAAAGAATACTTAATTCAAACTATTTAAGACAGCTATAAGTGAGATAAAGTATTGTCGAGTATTACAAAGAAAACCAAGTTTTACGCGTATAATCCATATTTATGCCGTTCTATTGTAGATTAAATTATGATATAAGCTCAGCCCGAGGCTTGGAAATTTAAATAATAATTAGTAAATTGTGATTTAGCACCTCGTGTGATCAGACGTCTGACCTTTACAATGTTATCGTAGAAGCAATATAAATGAATAATATAATTGTATTGAACAATTTCGGAAGCCTTATTTTTAAACAACTGATTTTCAATAAGGAATAAAGTGAATAAAAATTATCAGTGAGTACAATGAGAAAAGTTTGACATATTTTAAAATCCTCCTTTGCTCAGTCACAAAAAATATTCACACATGACATTTAAAAAATGATGCTTTTTATGGCTATACAATGAATTTCAATCTCCTTACTAGACCTACAATTCATATGATTTGGTATTTGATCTACACCACGGCACTTTTATTTTATCTTACGGTAGGCGGTTTATAAAATAAATCTCTTCTTCGATGTGTATTTTACGATTGTTTTTACGATTTAAATAGTTTTTTTTTTCTAATTAATACGACATTTAATTCCAAATCTTCGAAAAGCTTAAAATTGTTGAAAATTCTTGTAACGTGTTTTATTTGTATATAATTTTACTAGAGCTGAGTGTGTTAACTAAGAATGTACCTTGTCGAGTGAAGCAGCATGTAAATATGACAGGAACACTCAGGTGGCTACGGACTGCCGGGTTTAGCAAACAGACAAAATGCAATTTCGTCTCCAACCTATAAAGGTACTGCACAATTCGTAATAAACAATGTGTTACGATTTTTTGTTATATTAACTTGTGTTTTTGTGATTTCTAAGAGTGTAGATTAATTGCGAACTTATTTTAATTGTTTTTAGTTATGACTTTGGTTTTTTAAATATCATATTCAAATATGTAAGCCTAGCTTTATTAGAGGACTGTGAATCCTCAATTTTGAAATCTGTGTCTATGAATAGCGCCAAATAAGTTTTAAATACCTCAACTGATTTATCAATCGATAAAAACATATTTTTTTTATAGTGACATCAAGTCCGTGAATGATCAGCATATTATTATTAATATTTTTATAAATATTATAGTATAATAACTGTATAAATTTTGTTAATAATCTTTTGATGTCAGTAATCCACTCAAAAGGCTACAATGCCAATAAGAATAAGTACTCTTGAATCAGCTTACCCATAAAGAAAATTCCCCTCCAGGGTCTTCACCGTAGAAAGGTATAAACTAGACGATGTTATAAATGAGATATACGGCATAACTCGTTTTTCTACGCACATCTATTCCTATGTATTGCGTAAATACCATTGCAATAAATTTTCATATTGCAAGAGAGCGCAATATTACGGAGTACGGTAAAGTGCGTTATATTTCATATCTGCGGTCACGAGCCGCTGCCTATGTGATATACTTGTTCCGTTCCATACTTTTAAAGATGTTTTTTTTAATATGATTTTAAGTGAGCTCCATAATGTAATTGCGCTCGAAATGAATTAATTTTTTTGCAATTTTAATTTTTTTTTAAATGTCAGGTTTACATGCCAGTGCGTGGCGTTTATACTGGTCTACTTAAATGAAGAATGAAAGGAGTTTTGTTTTTACAACTATCTTTTGCATGAATAGTTTCTTTCCTTCTTCTGTAGTCAAAGCAAATTTTAAAACTCCCAGAGAGAGAACTTTAGCGTAAATACTTCGTAAAAATGGTTTCAAATATTTTAAAAATTGAATTATATTTTATAAAATGCTTGGCTCAATGTCGTAAAAAAAGGACTTGGTAAGGTATTTAGTATATCACCCAATAAATTTTGTTTGTTTTGCGCAAAATCATACATATTTTCTTCTAGGTAAGTGTTACTAGGCCAGCAAAGTGGTACCAGGTTTCAATTCTCTTTAGAAGCATAAATTAGCACGTAGATATTTTATAGAAAAAAAATCGTCGTAAATAACATGGGGCACTGTGTAGGTTTATAACATTGAGGGGAGGATAAATTTAACAATTGTATTGCGGTAAACACATTTTAAAAAGGTCGAGGTTTTAAAATACAATTCTTGAAACTACTCCAACGTCAATTCTCCTATCTTTGTATTTGTAAAAAAAAACTTTGTATGGAAACCAAAAGTGTAGGCGAGTATGCAATACGTGGAAAGTTACGTGGTAGAAATTCAACCTTACTATTGCAACCATACAATTCTCAGCATACATTGTGTGATCTGAAAATACTTGTTTGTGATCTGGGTATTTTTGAGATGACAAGCCCCTCGTGCTTTTTAATACCCACGACAAAAGACATAATCTTAATGCGGGGTCGGAACCATATAGGTATGTGATTTTAAGTGTTTTTATATGTAGTCTTGTTATGAAAAAAGGTAACTTATTATAAACCTAGCCTATAGATAAATAGGTAGACATTGTACGTACAATGCCGAAATGTTATCTGAGTTGTAATTAAAGTAAATAACGTTATTTTAGATTCTTATGTTAGCCTGCAACAATATAATAAATATAAACCATTATTCAATTTAACTTCTGCGACTTAATGTTCGCACCTAATGTTACTGTAATTTTTTGTAAATTAATAATCATGGATTTTTCTTTAGGTACGATGTTTTCCTGCATTATGCAAATACAAAAAATAGAAAACAAGTTTGTGTTAAACTTTGGTTGAAATTCAGCTCATATCTAACAGTAACATCAAATCAATACCCGAAACAAACTCAAATATACGAAACTAATACTATTTGTAAAGGGGACGCGTAATTGTTGAAGAAACTTTGGCTTCGAGTTACGACCTTTAATTAATAGAGACAACCATAAATTTTCATATGTGAATTGTGTGGTGTCTTGGAAACTATTAAACGCGGTGTACACGCATTTCGGGGTCGAGCTCGGAAACCAAAAGATAATTTGATAAGCCCTCTGTAGTCCCCGTACGGCTAATAATGGAGGATGATAGTATGTAATGTAATCTATATTTTGCGACCTACAATCACGTATTTGGAGGCGGCGAACTTGGATAAACCTTTACATTTTCAGTAAACTTAGTCCGCCTGTTGTGTATACAAAACTTTATAAATAAATAAATAAACTTAGTGATAGGTTTGTCGAAAGTTGAAGTGTTTGTAAATAAGATAAAGGGACAGAAGTATAATATAATGACAAAGATCATAACTCCTTTTATGTATCTATATACATTGAAGAATACCTACATACATAAATAAATAAATAAATAAATACACCCAACAGTCACACACATAGTCCTGACCCCACACTAAGATACGTGTCTTTCGTCGTGGGTATCAGAAACTACGAGAGACTTTTCGGTCTCACAAACACCCACACCCGAAACAAATACTTGTAGATCACACAAACATTTGTCTCGGTGCGGGAATCGAACCCGCGGCCGCTCGTTTCGCATGCTGGTGTCTAGCCAACTGCGCCACGGGGCTGTCCCACATAGAAGTAGTTATGATCTAAATGCCTATGCATTCACAATTAAATCAATTTTTTTCGCAGACTTTAATGTGTTGCACCAATAAAAATACTATTTTTATTTCATAAATATTTAAAGAAAGAGTTGTTCAATTGTATTGACCTAATGATACGACTCTTTAAAGAGTCTATCTTAGGAAGGATATCGGTTTTTATCGACACATTGTGGTCTTTACGACGCAAAATGCTTTCCAATTTCCTAAATTAACTTCAGTAAGACGATAAAATACATGCCGGTTTATGAATAATGTTTATCGTAAACGTAAAATACGCCTGGAGTCATTAATTCGAGTACAAAATACACACATCGCAAATTAACTTAGGGGAGATATTTGGCAGTGATATCTCGACCACATTCAAATATTCGGCTGAACATTGCCGGTGGCGATGTATTTGTTTAAATAGAACCGGCTACATACGGTGTGAGTGAACACGAGTCGATAGATGTTTGTCGCTTTGTTATATATTCCGCGGAATAAAATTGGTTTTTGAATAATTTTATAATAATCCCCGATGGTTGGATTCGGTTATTGATAAGTTATTGATACGTTAAATATCGGCACCTTTGTAAGACCAATCGGAATTTATACACGAATTCGATTAATGCTTTTTTTTTAATTTGAATTCCTAGGAATCAGTATTATAGCTTTGACATTTTTTTCCAATCATGATTATTTAATAAATGGAAATATAGAATGAACCATTTTAATAACACGCATCTCTACCAATATTAATCTATTTAAAACAATAGACCCACTTTCTTTATCAGTTCACTTTTTAATTCCCCATATATTACAAATACCAATACCAGCCCAAATACTCGTATAAACTGCCGATTCTTGAAGTAGAATAAAAGCGTATATCTTATTCACAACGCCGCATATGGAATGCACACAATACGTCATAATAACACAGTTGACTCGCAAATAACTTGCACCCGGATTGAGTGAGAGACTGACATATTTCACAGTTCTTCGAAGCGACTTCCGGAATATTGATCAGCTGAATATCTCATACCGCAGTACCAGATGCTCACTGAAAATTACTTTCAAATAAATCTGCTGAACTTGTTACAGACGCGACTTGCTCTGCACCGCGCGCCCGATGCTTAATATGCTGAATGACAACAAACATTATTGAATTATTATTTGAATTAATCAAATCTTTTGTATAGAAAAATGCGTGTTTTATTCAAATTCCTTTGAATGTATTTTCCATTCGAATTATACCTAGTAAAAATCTAATTCTAATTTCAAATGTATCAGTGTGACGGTTTGTATTAAAATTACTTTTTTCATTTTTTTTCTATTCTTGAAGTACTTCGTTTAACTGCCAGTACCTATTCATGTTGAGATGTAAAAAAAAAATCTAACTATAATATTACGTATGACAATCGATAGATTTTATCGTATGAGACAATAATAAGAAATTGATGCAACATACATTTGAGTAAATTATTAACCATTTGATCCATTTTGGCGTTTTGTGGCATACAAAGGTTCCTAGTACAGTGAAACTTGGTTAAGTGGGACCTGGATAAGTGAGAAACCTCCATAACTGGAACTCATGCTGAGGTCCCAACACTTTGGCACTGAATTACCTCTGTTAGTGGGACGAGGTAAGCCTCTATATCTGGGATTTGTTCTTTCGATTTATCATCATAGTTACCTCTATAACTGAGACAGCGAGTTAATTTTATATGAATAAACCTCTGTAACTGAGATAACATTGTTTGTTTACTCATTCTTATTCTACCCACAAATTCCACACAAATTCCACAAATTTTGAGCTTCAATTACCGTCAGTTTTAGTTTCGCTTTACTATCATACAGATTTTTATTTGAAAAATGCCAAAACGAAAGCTACAATCGTTATCATTACGTGAAAAACTGAAGTTAATATCCGTTTATGAAAGAGACACGCGAAGAAGTTTGTGCCGAATTTAATGTGCCAAAATCGACTCTTTGTAGAATAATTCAGAGTAAAGATAAAATTGAATCACAATGTGCTGAAGGACAAGGGAAACTAAAACGTGCACGTTTATCAGAATATCCTGAACTTGAACAGTGTTTGCTAACATGGATCAACATGTATTCTCACCTCTATTAATGGAACCCTCTGTAAATGAGACAGATATTTATTTATACCCGTATATCTGAGACACTGGGTAAGTGGAATACCTCTATAAGTGAAACGACATTGCAGGTCCCTTGGTGTCTCACTTAACCAGGTTTCACTGTACATTGTATTACTTTTAAAAACACAAGGGCCGTAATCTGAGATCGATTTATCGTCTTAGTGACACAATTGACCATTACGGCTTATTCGGTCAAGTTTCATTTTTCGCTAGAACGACAATGAAATGATCTATTTCCTGACAAAGAACAACGACCACATTCATAAAATAATTAGCACTCATTAAAATCAGTAACTAAATTAGGTTAATCAGAAACAAATACCCAAGGGCTTGGCAGAGCTATATTTCAACTTTTCTGTCTCGCAAGGCTATCGTCTTTTATGATTCCCAGACTCCACGTGGCCCCTAAAAATTTTCTGTTATAAAATCCGAAGCACGCGTTCGCAATCCGAGATTTATGATCAGAATCTCCAGATCGCACGCCCCATTATATATCCAGGCAGTAAAAAATGTTAAAACAATACACCACTTTATTAAGACTGACGACTTTATTTGACAGCCTCTGTAATGCAGTTGTTAAAGGTTAGTCTGTGATACAGATGACCACAGGATAACAGTCTTTCGAGGGCAAATGGTAGTGTCCTCCTTATTTTTTTTTCAAACCTAGGCTTTCGACAGGCTTACATCGCAAAATTCTTGCAGTTTCCTTCCTATTCCTCACACGAGACACAATATTTTTTTTTCTACAATTGAACGTTAAATATACCATTGCTTTTAAAATGATTATTTTCCATGAAATTCGACGGGACTTAACGGCAAGAAGGAAAACAATTCCTTGAACAGTGTAATGTTTCTAAGAATGCCTAATAAAACAAGAGCATGCTTTGCTTTGACTTGAGAGAACTGTGGAACAGGATATTGCGAATTAAGACTTCATTATTAAAACAGGGAAGTTAGAGATGGCATTAGTCTATTGTTTTCTTGGGCGCTATGGCCACTTTGTTAATATTAAAAATAACTTATTAAATACTTACAAAAATTATTCGTCATCATAGTTGCTCTATATATATATATATATAGTTAACAGTAATATTGTACTCAATTTGCAGACAGTTGTTTAATTCGATTGAGTGATAAAACTTATGTTAGTATGTAAAGGAAACTATAAACATTTCGATCCCCTTCAAAATGTCGGATTAACACGAAATGTAGCATACTTTTCAAGGACCGATCAAATTGAATATCAAAAACTAAACAATAGGAAGTAAAATAAAGTAAATAAGAATTTGAGTGGAGAAACATGTAAAGAAAAAAATATATAATAAAGAAGATAGCGTGAGGTGCTTTTTCCAGACATTATTATCATGATAAGCCTTGTACCCATATCTTTACCTATCTCTTGAGGACACAGTCGAGAAAACATTATGTACGTAAAGTTTGTATATATACATACATGTACGAGTACATAAAGCACACATTATAACTGAAGAACAAAAAGTTGCCGCTAGAATAACTAATGATAACAGTTAATGATAAAACTGAATTCAAAAACCTAAAGATAGAAATCGTTAAACAGTCTGAAGAAATTCATACAAAGAAACAATTTAATAGAAGCAGTGTATAAAATTAATTTGAATTAATGAATGGCTTTACATTAGCTACATTTATAATTAAAAATTACTATGATCCCGTATTGGTTGTATTGTATTATTAATGATGTTTAATGTTGAATGATTAAAAAACCTAATAGAATATTCTAATACATATAAAATGTATTTTATAACGTTTCCTCCTTCGTTCTCAAGTAAAAGCTAATTCTGAGTTTGTAAACAACTTCGAAATTGAGTTACTCGTTATTTCGAGAATTGTAATTTAATTAACATCTATCTGCGTTATCTTAATAGAGTAGTTATCATTTCATTGGAAGTAAAGCGGATACAATTGGCATGAATAAATTTCCAACATATGTGTATTTAATATAAAATTTCACTTATGGAATACAGTATACATATTTTTTAAAGGTTTATGCACCTCATAGTGGTTGTAAAATAGAAAATTTTAAATCCTTCAACAGCCAATAGGTACTTATATTTTCTAATATAAGTATGACGCTCTCATTCTTCATTTTGAACGAGCACAACCTTATGATGTACTAACCGATAGATTTGGAAATGAAGTTATAGAATTGAATAAATTGTCAGCTGTCGAAAAGTCTCTACTAGGATGTTTTAACAATAGCAACATTCCCTTCCCGTATAACATTGGAGAGATTTGATTTTCACTATAGCATGTTATTAATTTTATGTTATACGTCGTACATACTATATAGTAGGGATGTTGTGGATTCAATTATTTTCACATCCGCGGATGCGGATGCGGATGCGAATTTTAAGAGGCTCACATCCGCGGAGGCGGATGCGGATGCGGATCTGTATAAAATGTTATTGCTTTCCTATTGGTCAATCAGCACGTGCAGTCAACCACTCGACACTCGAGACCGACACGCGACCCTCGCCGCCCTTCACCCCTTTCTTTCTTTTCGCGATTTGCTACAAATCCGCACCCGCATCAGCTCCGCAGCGATTTATGCGGATGCGGATGCCGATGCGGATGTCTAAATTGATACGAATGTTCCGCATATGCGGATGCGGATGCGAATATTCGCAACATCCCTACTATATAGTATAATATACAAAACGCAAAGGTTGCTTTACGTCAATTTTCCTTGAGACGATAGTATCACCCTTATCAAAGCATTAAAATACACACTGAAAATACACCAGGACAATATATACCATTATAGAACAGTGGCATTGTTATTTTATATTTCCTAAGCCTTTTTTAAATTCTCCAGCTTCAACAGACTCTCGTAATAGATGCCATTGTCTGGCAACAATAGTAGCTTAATTGTCAGGATTTCTTCATTCTTGTCTATCTGAACACGGAACAATATGTTGCTTTAAGATTCGACTTAACCGTGGATCGTAATTGCTGCTCCTTTCTCGTCATTACATCTTAGGGATACATAATATCGACCATCTAGAAAAGGATCTCGAAATCATTTAATTCAATAAATGTCAAAGTAAATAACTTTTTTATCCTTGGTAATCTACTTCTTTTGTCAGTTGTTACGAAAATAATCTGTCTTTCAAGAAAAAAATGTATTGATAGTAAACGTCTGAAAGGAGATGCTAAGCATTTTGGTTCGAAATTTAGCCGAAGATGATTTGATTTCAAGTAGTAATATTTGTAAAAAAATATTATCACGGTCATGAATACTGGTAAGTTTCTGATGACTATTTGTTCCGTTCATTCTCTAATATATAAAGTAAAAAAATATAATATAATGGGATCTATTTTTCAGGGTTATTAACTGATTAAATAATATAATCATCATCATCATCAGCCAAAGGACGTCCACTGCTAGACATAGGCCTCCCCCAGAGACTTCCTATTGGAGAGACTTCCGCTCTATTGGAAGCGGCCTGTATCCAGCAATATAATAAACACCTCAAATCTTTTTCAGTAAGGCAAACATAGTATCTAATGGTACTTAATGATGCGATCTAAACAAAATTATAGACTTTAAATTTTGCCCCATTATCGGCTATTATGACGCCGTCAGGTATTGAATAATATTGGATGGGGTTTATTAGTTCTAACGAATTTCTTAGGTGTGTAGTCCGCTAACGGGCACTAGTCCACCGTGGTGGACAAAGGCCTAAAAAGTCTCAGTTACTGAGGAGGCCCGTGCCCAGCAGTGGGACGTACATACAATAGGATGATAACATTCTTTTTTTCATTTTAAACATTCCTGTGGAAAACTTATGTTAATATACAAATTGTATTCAGACCGTAATCAGAAACTGAGGTAGGTAATATCTAATTTATTTATTTATTTTTTTATAATGTGATTGATGACAAACCCTTTGGTATCAAATGTACGTGGTTTGTATGGAAAACGTCAAAATTTTATCTTTTGTGGGGATTTTCTTTAATGCCAATGGGTTTGTAATCACCGTAGCTATTACCTGCCGTGTTTCCGATCACGGTTTGAATACACCCTGTATATGTATATGTATGTATCCAGAATTATTCGTCATCACAAGTGACTATTAACTAGTCATGTATTGATATAAAATATTCAAAACTCCGTTGTATGTGACTGGGTTATAAATCCAACGATGGCTTCCTTCGACAGCTCCCCATGAAAATAAGCTATGACTGATATAATCGAATTAAGGGTAAAAAAGTTCAATAAACGCACACATTGGATACATTTTTTTATTTTAAAATGTCATAAAATGATATCAACATCTTAAGGTTAACATTGATAAATATTCGTACTTTTAAATGGGTACAACATGAATTCACTTATTTACAAATACAATAGTGACTGTCAATATTTATTGTCATATTATACTTACAAAATTATTGTAAATTATTCAAGTTAGACACTGATTATCAAAATATTAAATAACATACTTAAGGTGTATATAAAAAATAACAGTTCTGTTTCTGAGTTATAAACTGATTTATATAAACAAAATGAGTATAAAAAGCCTCAAGTCATATCGTGTTTACTACGAATCTTCTGATATTTAACAGGTCTTTTGAAAACTGCTGACTATATTAGAATTATTGGAAACAATTAAATAACTGCTGAGTTCTAAGATTTAAACCTGAATATTGCTTAAATTGCTGCTTTTACCGTACAATCGCTCAACTTACAATTTTAAGCATTAATTTATCTCGTGATATTAATTTGTGTCTTAGAATACAAGTTTCTAGACAACAAATTATTGGGCTATATATTGAGTCTTTTTTGAGTTTTGAATATATTAGTTCGTGTTTAATTTAAGCGACATATCGAACTTAGAAAATATTATGTTTCTTTATTTTAGCATGAAAACTCAATCTTTAAAGATTGTACAACAAATTGCAAGGGCGAACTTCAAATTTCAATTAAGTTATCAGCAAAAAACAATTTACTACAATAGTACAACTGCTCTAAAAAATAACTAAAACGACGTTTTTCTAGAAATAAATATAAAAATACATATTTACCTAATTATATTGAAGTACGAATATATTTATATTTGTATTTAGTTACACAGAGCGTTAACAATTACTTTGAAAAAATATCGCCCTTGAATTTTAGTTTTACTATATTACAAGTATTACGACACATTACATGAATACATTGACTTAAATTTCAAATAAAAATACATGAATTTTCTAGAATATTCGATACATCGATCAACGATCATACAGCGTATTCTTTCTTTATCAAAATTCATTTTATATGAGCCGCTAATTCTACTATAAATTCTTTTTCGTTACTTACATAATACTACATTTTACGAAGTCCAAAAGGAACTCCATCTACTTTTAACTTATAAATTTGAGTGAGCCGAATACATTATTTTAATATACTATCCGGAAGACATAAATTTATTGTTACCAATATATTTTTATATTCTACAGTTTTTGATAAAGCAATTATTAATTAAATATTACAAAAAAGTTAAGTACATTTATTGTATAATATAAATAATGGTTATTGGTTATATTTATTTTGCATTGCTCGTAACAAGATAGCAAGTTTTAGTGTGGCAATAAAAGTCTAGAATAATTTTGTCAAGCGAAAAAGTTTATCTCGTAAATAACACATAATGAAAGTCCTTATTATACGGATTTCGTTGTTACCACACTATCACTATGCATCTTTTTATTATGCTAATTATTTGGGTATCATACACGTTATTCAAAATTATTGTTCGTTTCATGTTGGTCGCTATAACACTACTGTATAGTTCTTAATTTAGGTATTGTCACATACATTATATACTATCGACTAAATATTTATTCACGGTAACTTATTAACATTACATGTTATACTTGCAATAATATACGTTGTCTGCAAACATTTTATTGTCTAATTCCAACGTTTAGTCTACATACAAGATCTACACGCTTGTACAATTCCTCGACATCATTCCTCGTTACATATTTATTTATACAAACTAACCCGATAATTTCATGATTGATATGATATTAATGATATTTTAGAAACAATTAAGATTTCCAATATTTTACAAGAAAGAAACAGTAATTATCCAGAGGATAGTCTCAAAACTTAGTCTAACTTCGAGTCGTCCTACTTTTATTGTCTTGTTTTACATCGTAAGGCTCATCAATTCAAGTGCCTTCGCAATAATGTCAACAGTGAGATCTAACGCGTACAACAACCTCCAAATACGTCACTTATAAAATAATTAACAGCCATGTTTTTATCACTATGCTAAGTTAAATATGTCGAAAATCTATACAAATATTTTGAATGTGAGCTTGGTGAATACAAACGGTATTAGGGTGGCCGCGTTGAATTTAGTTCCTTTGTTGTAGATGAACTGACGGGAAGGGCCGGTCGGCCGTAGTTTTTGCCATTCGGTCCGCTGAGCGTATTCGTTATGACTGTTATTGGCTTGGCCATACGCATTTACGCTGTAGAAATTTAATGCATTGTTGAGTTCTGCTTGCCGCCTGTCGGAATCGAGTGCGTTCTGGTTGCCTCTCTCGTGCTGTTTCTTGTAGTGACGTTTGGGCGGGCGCGTGGTTGCCGCCGACGTGGTCGTCGGTCGCGTGGTCGTCGTCGTGGTCGTCGTCGTGGTTGTCGTGGTAGTGGTTGTCGTCGTTTGCGGCGTCTCTGTTGACGATGGTAATTGTTTATCAATTATTACATTCGTGTAACCATTGAGTATTTGTTCAAGTTCGTTATTAAAAGAAAATTGAATTATATTTGAATAAAATTAGCTATATATGAACGTAATTACATTCCACAAAAGTGTACAAAAAATGAATTTGCTTTATACAGATAAAGCAAATTCATTTTTTGTGACATGATATATTATTTATTTATTGAATCTTTATATACACGTATGTATAAAGGCGGACTTAATGCCGTAGGCATTTTCTGCCAGTCTACCTTTGAGCGATGCAGTGATGAAAATGTATTAAATATATTACAAAACAGTCTAAAAATAAATATGAAATGTAAATCATTATTGAAGCAGCAGTGTTTAAATGCGATTTATCAATCACTTCTCATTTGCGACTGCAAGAATACGAAGACCCTAGTACTACGCAAAAGACTATACAGTGAACATTGACTTAGGCTTCATCCTACCCGAAGGCCAATCCGACTGTGGGATGTTTCTAGGCTTATAATGATAAACAAAATGATATACAATCTTACCTTTAAGTAGTATGCTTCCTTCAGCCCTCCCGTAACCGTTGACGGCTGAACACGTGTATTCTCCGAAGTCATTTTTCCTCAATCGCGTTATTGTGAGATTCATGCGCATAGCATACTCGCTTAGAACCTCTTCCGATATTATATACTTGGAACTGTTCAGCAACTTCCCACCTATGACAAAGAAAATATCAGTACGAGATAAAATCAAAGAATATCGGTATTCTCAGTCGCGTGGTCGACAAAAGTAACACAAACTAAAAGAAAAGCACAAGAATATTTTCATCTCTAATAATAAATCGTGTGACATTCTGATAACTGCTATCATAGATAGATTTCAGTGGGATGAACATATTTTTTTTACCTCGGAAAAAATTACATGCCATTTTTTGCGTGGTACTCATTTAAAACATTATGAGATTCAGTAAAAATATTATACCACGTCAATCTTAAAAAGAGTAACAAATTAATTAAATTCAACTCCATCGAGCAACACATGTCTTTAAAAACCCTCGTAAAACAAAAATTGCCGTCAAAGTTTCGCTTGTTCACAAAAAAAAAATAGGTTTTACAGCCTTATCGTGAATATAAAATAGGAAACAATATTTTACCAGACTGCGATTTCCCTCGTTGCCAAGTATTCATAGACTTCGGCGAGGCTTCCACGTAGCATTGTAGAGTTACCTGCATATCAGTAGCTCGTAACACCACGGGACTAGTAACCCGCACTATGGGCTCAACTGTACAAGAAGGACAATTAAATAAGAAAAATAACTTCTAAATACAGTACACAATCTCACTAATCCGGCCCCTCGATAGTTCGGAACGTCCAATAATCCGGAACCCTCCACCCTCGTCCCGCTTCACCTGTGCTCTATGAAATGCTTTATTAGCCGTTTTGAAAAAAGGTGGATAAATTCGTCTGTTTTTTTTTATGTTTTTAGTGACTTTTTCATTATAATCCAGTAATCCGAACATTCCAATAATCCAGCATCCTCCGGTTTTTAATAGTACCGGATTCGTGAGCTTGTATGTTTAGCTATAAGAGGGAAATGTTAGCTGAAGTGAAATGTCCTTAGCATAATCCCGTGTTCATTGATTCGAAGAGCACGGTTAGCTTGGTGCGGATTTATTTCCCAAATGGCCTTATATTAACATTTTTGATCACAAATTTACAAGTTAAAACCTGCAATAACGTTTAAATAACTTTGCACCATCTTTAATTAAGTAAAAGTAATGGAATGAAAAAAATATCATCTAAACAATCTTATTTAATAACACAAATAAGTCATTCAAGTTCTTTGATGACCAATCAAGATCGCCTATGCTCTATTACCCACCAATCAATAATATTAAAAGCCTCATTCCATCCAATGACATAAGTGGACAAAAAATTAGAACGAAAATTTCACATAATATGCAAAGTTAATTGCTTGAAAGTAATGAGCTAACTTGTTCCAAATTAAGTGTACTAAATTAAAGTAAAGCTTAACGTCAGACTGTTTTGTTAAGGATATAAAGTTCGACAGTTAATTATCTGGCATAGCCAATAATTTTCATGAATTATTCCATTACGGGCTCACTTTAGTTCAATGTTTTAATAATTTGCTCAATAACATTTGGTGAGCGTTTTAATAAACTGACCCGTGTATTTAGATAGTAGGCGAAACGCTTATCTATTGTAATCTCTGTTTATACAATTAAACTGATGTATTTATTAAAAAAAGTGCATAGATTACATTAGAAAGTGATTTTAATCTTTTTTCTACATTTCAAAGATCATGAATGGACATATTATTACCAAAAAATACCAACCGCATAATATAAATAAGACGTGTAAGATCTTGAAAAACTTTCTTCTATAAACTTTGGATATTTTTAACAACAACAAAATATTCTGTTTATTACATTACCTATTAAGAATTATGCATAAATTTTGAAATTAAGAGTATTTCGACTTCTTAACTTCAGCCTGTTAAAACGAGAGTACAAAAATTCTGTCCTTCTGTGAAGTCGATTCGTTCAGTCAGTCGAAGCCGTACGAAGGACCACAATAATAAAATGTAGGGTACTTACAAAGCACTGAGATCTCGTACCGGCGGCTCTTGGTGGGCGGTATGCCGTTAGCAGCGATGCACATGTATGTTCCCATGTCTGTACGCTGCAGCCCTTTCAACGACAGAGTAGTCCCTGCGTATCTGTCCATTACTGCGAACAAACATGTTATTTCAACGTTTTCAATTCCACTGTTATAAAATACACAAAGTAAAATATGAGAGAGTTCTGCCAATGATAAAAAACATCCTTTAAAGCCAAATAAAAAGTAGCTTATAACACATCTATATTTATACCAAAATAAATCAAAATAGGCCGACGGTGTGGGCATGAAAGTATACTAAACAAACCCAGTTAATACTAGCAATATTACTAAAAACTTTTCGTCGTTAGTACCTAAAATATTCGGTCTACACAAATCATATACAGAATTGTTTCCGCTAACTACGCCCTTGTGTCAAAATACGCAATCGTCTAAGCGTTTGTCAAATTAAATTTAAATGGGAATAATTTATTACTTTATATACGACCCCCGCCTAAATGTAGAGCGCAAACATAAAATACTGCCACTACGTTATGCGTATAATATCGAAAGCGGTCTTGAATAGGGTTACCATGTGAGGCTGGAAAGTAATCGCAAAAATTGCTTATAACAATGCTTGCTCCCGCGGATAATGACCACGATACATGAGATGTAACTTTTCTCATGTAAAAATGTTTACAGTTCGGTGATCAGTCTGTGTAATAAAGAGTCAATTGACTAACATGAGTATAATATTATCTGGTGAGAGAATATCATAATCAAATGATTTGGCTCTCTTATTAGAAGATTTTTATTTTGGAATAACGTCAAGATGATAAATTTTGGGGAACGTGAGTACCAGCAGGCTCCTTGAATAATAAGAATAAATATGTTAATTGCTACAACCAGAATCATGTTGTGCGGACGACGATGAATAACAAGTCTATTTAAGAAATACGTTCTATTAAATAAACTTTTTCTTTTTATTGGTTGTTTATTTGATAACTCCGACATCACACCACAATATCCAAGTCCAAAAGTATTTATTATAAGCCCTATTTATTTAACCTTCATTAAGAGAGATACATGTTTATTAATCGCCATTAATGCTTATTAAGCCTATTTAAATATATTTGGAACTGGTGTTAGTCTTTGTTTTCATAAATTGATGCTTATCTTCTTATTGATGTTCGAAAAGTATACACGTGCTGCAAACGGTAACGTGGTGGTTCTATTCATAGAACGGGTAACCAGATTCCGAAGAGTCCTCGAACAATATTATTTACTCCACTACCAGTAATTCTCGGAAAATTGATATCAGATATTTAAACCAGTATTCAAGTATAACGTTACTGTATTTATAAATCCCTATCAATGTATGTTTTTACCAGTGGCAGTTCTTCTTTATGTGTGTATTCAAATTGAATTATCACTTGCTTTGACGGTGAAGGAAAACATCGTGATAAAACCTGCACACCTAAGAGTTCTTAGGAATTTCTTAGGTGTGTAGTCCGCCAACCCGCACTAGGCCAGCGTGGCGGACTATGGCCTAAACCCTCTCAATGGTAGAGGAGACCCGTGCTCAGCAATGAGCGTATATGGGTTGATGAAGAAGAAGAGTTCTTCTATAAAATCCCAAAAACTCAAGTTTGCCTTCCAGAATTACGAAAAACAATCTTTCATCATTAGATCTTTTTTAACCAAAGAAATTAGACGTTTAAATAAGAATTTCCTTTCCCACCCTTTGTGGAGCAATAATCATAATATGTCATAGCATAATACAACAACCTTATATAAGTTATAAGTATAGTATAGTAGTTATAGTATATAAGATGTAACTGTTATATAATTATTAGGCGAAAGACGTTCACTGCTGGACCTAGGCGTCAACCAAAGATTTCCATAGCGCTCTGTTAGAAGCGATCTGTATTTAGTGGCTTCCTGGGATCGTTGTGAAATCGTCAGTCCACCGCAACAAAATTGTAAACGTATATAAATCTATATTTCTTACATTTAAAAGCAAAAATACGATCCTATCTTTCTTTCCTAGTTCCCTACTAGCTTCGAACGGACTCTTAATGTAGTAGGTACTTATACCAAAACATTATCTCCAGTGAAGAAATTTGTAAGATTTCATGTACAAATATCAACGAAACAGAGACATGCACAAATTCCATATTCTATATACAGTTTCCAATACCAAATAAAAAATGTGTACTCCATAATGAAAAACTCCGGAAAGTGGAACTGCCAAGAAATCTTTTCTTCCAACAGTCCGTTCACGTTTGCACAAATCCGAACGCTCGGTAACCCTAATCTTGTATGAAATTGTATTTTATTAACGGGTTATAAAGTTGGGTTGCGACATGTCGTTGGCAACTTGTTACTTCAGACGTCTGAGCCGGCAATACTCCGATATTATTTCGCGGAGACTAATTGTTTTCCGATTTCATTTCTGGCCAAACGAAAATTTCTGCCACTAAACACGTTTTAATTGACAAAATTGTTCGGTTACAAAGTTATAATACGACTTTAATCGCTCTTTCATATAAATTATGAGCAGTCACAAATTTAATATCTTAGTATTGTATTGGGCATTCAAATCTTCGTAAAGCTGTGTGAGTTTGGGTGCATTAACAAGAACGACAAAAAACATTTTGTTACTATTTTTTAATTATCAAAAACTACGAGAGAAATTATCGGCTAAAAACTCCTTGGATCAACATAACAAACAACTTATGAAGAAATATATATTTTTTATTTTTCTTATAAATTTAAGTATAAAGGCGGCTAAGATGTTCTCTAACAGTCAACCTTTGGGTGATGCCGACTTAAAAGGCAATATTGCCAATATACAAAAATAATATTAAATAGAGAAACTAGCATAAAAATACAAGATTTATGAATCAAGTAACCATATATCTCTTCAAAAGTGTTAACATGTGATTTTTCCTTTTCAAACACAGCGTTTCCCTTTCAAGTTCCAATCTTAATCAGTTTTAATATACTTCGTTAAGCTAATTTAATGATTCGTTCGCGATGTTTTATTATAAGTGAGTTAATTAAGTTGGCTTGGCGTCGCGCCGCGTCGTCGCAAGATACGTCGGTAATTAACTAATTATATACATATTATGCGTACCGTTTTGTGACTGGAGCTACGAGACAAATAAGGAAAAGTCTTGATTGCTATTTATCTTTTTAAGACGTTCGACCCACATTATCTTTTACGACAACTCAAGGTCGAATGTCTCCAGCTAATGTGACTCAAATTAGAAGGCTAGTGCTAATAAAAAATTGTACTTTATTGCCCATTGTGATGTGAGAGAGCACTTACCGAACGAATTTTGAAGTATCATAGGTCTCAAGTGAAATGGCTTTGAGTACAGAACAATGGTTTTACGTTGACGATTTTTTTAAACGCTGTCGGAGATTAACATATTTAAAAATTAACGAGAGCTTAAAATTGAATCGGACTTATATATAAAATATATGTTAAAGATCCTAATGTACGAATACTTATATGCATCTCATATACTATACCTACTAAGCACATAAATATATGATAATTGAAATAATTGACTATGAAAATGATTTATGTAATATTAAGAGGCTATTACATAGCCCAGTTCACTAGTCTGATACGTAAATAATATACACAGCTAAAACTATTAAATTTGCTAGAAATTCACTATGTATGCACCTTATCCCATAACTCACAAATCACATCACATTTGATCAAAACAAAGACCGCGGGATCATAAAAACGTCCTCCTGATTTATTCTACTGTCTTAAAAACGCTGTGTTACTCCAGAAACAATCAGTGGTTATGGCACGGCCACAATGACTTTTTCCTCAAATAAAAGAAATAGAAACAAGAGAAAAAGGAAAACGTGAGCCCACTCGCAAAGAGCAATTCTTACATATTTAGTGAAGCGTGTTTAACATGTCCAATTAATACAAAGCCGAAGTCGGCTCCACCACTCTGTTAACTATTACAACCTTCGTCCGCTTACTGAGGCCCGCCAGTCTTTTGTTTACGCTTAATGGCTTAAATAAAACGGGTCAAATTCGTAAAACACCGCACCGTAAAGGTTTTAAATAGGTTGGCGGAGACCGGCCATTTTACTCCTAATACATTTATTTTAAGGTATAAATTAGAACATGGGATTACACGCCATTAAAGTAGCAGCGTATGTGTTAATGCTAGTGATGTAATTGCTCCATCTCGCCAGTCTTTTCACCTAGTCGTCCGCGTAAAGGGTAAGGTCGTTATAACTGTGAGATAACAACCTTTTGTCGCGACGGTTCCACTAAGCCGTTCATTTAATTTCCTGACTAAAACCCAGATTGCGACAATATTTTGTTTAAGTAGTAATTGAGTTCTTTGAGCGCGATTTTTGTGCGGAAATTAATTCAAGCTGTTGTTATTCTTGTATCGTTTGTGGATTTATATATTAACTTGTTTTTCTGTAAAAATCTCAGTACTTATTTATATATAAGATAAGTTTAAGTATGTTGAAGATATAATACGCTTATAAAGATTCACAAAGCAATCTCAATTTCCCTCGGTTTGTTTATTCGCGTAATACGCAAACATTCCGCCTAATAAAAACATATTTACTCAATACGATCATTATTCAGCCGTCATTCGTTTGTCTAGGCACACGTTAATATCGAATTCGAGTTTTCTTTCCAATATCTCAAAGCAATATCTTAATAAATCCCATAAAACTCGAATGTTTTAACCACGGGAGCACCTGCGCCCGCTTCGGGCGGGCTTTGAATGCAAAATTAGTCTTGTTTCTTTTTTACCACTTACTTGGATCTCACCGATTTCGAATAAAATTCAAAGGAAAATTGACGTTTTATTTCTTGCCTTTTATACGCTCTTAAAAGGTCTACTTATAAAATGCCTGCCAAAAAGCTCAGCGCAAATTAGCTAACCAAATAAATAAACTAGCATTATTTTACTTCACAAACAAAGCTTCAGGTTATCCTAACTAGCACAATGTATTTATTACATTAATGATTAATGTATGTGTTTTTCAATATACGAGATTTGATACGTAAGCTAGTACTACACTGCTGGACCAACGTTGATAGACCAACATTCATTTTAACTAATTCCCGGTTTCACAATTAAACCCACTGACTTTCCACTTGAGATATGGAACCTTACTACTGATAGTTTTCCTTTCATATCTTAACCAAAATCTAACGGTTCTTACCTGTGACTTCTTTCCCATTGTCGTCCCTGAAGACAATGCTTCTGCCCATAGCCCGTTTCCATTCTGTAGTTGGTGGTGGTACGCCTGTCGCCGTACAGCGAAGTTCCACTGAACCTCCTTCAGCCGCGCTCGCTTCTGAACCATCGTCATCTGCTATGTCTGGCGGTATCACCACCGATAGATGGCCCATCTGGTGATAAAAACGTTATTATTAAACTATTTTGATTGACAAAAACACTTGATGTTCTTATTGAAGAAGTTCTTTAAGAAAGTAGTAGCATATGACATCTAAGTCACTAATTCATCTTTGACTAAGGCTCTCAGAGTTTATTAATAATTAATGTATTATGGGGCATTCTTTGTTTAGTAAGTTTTCACTTTTCATTTTCAATTTCAATTCATTTTCATCTTTGTTCATAGGGGGACATATAGTACATATGGATATAAATAGTAACACACAAAACATAGCACATATGGTTTATGTAACGCTGTCTTCTCGGATTCAATAATACGAACGCCAAATACTACCAAAATTGGACGTGATCCCGGCGGGCACGAATCAAATACTAGTTTAGATATATTACCTAAAACAATCTTGGTAAAATAAACAACTATTCTCTTTACGAGTCTAATCAGGACACTAAGAGATGACTGAACTACGTCATTTATAAAGTATTCTAAGATTTGTATACTATTTTTTCTTCATAGATGAAATAAATAGAGACAGTAAACTTTGAAAAATAGAAAGACTATTGTAGGACTTAAGTTTTCGCTCATATCACCCTAATGTCATTTGGTTTCGGAGTAAACACAGGTCAGGTCTCCTGAGATTCGTTTTACCGCCCGATTCTGTGCACGCTGCTGTAACCTTGGGTAAAGAAAATGCTATAGAAGTGTACTTGGATAGTCTCTACTAGCCGAAGGTAATATATTAATAGCTACTCCACGATTTTTTCCAGACTGGTGTATTTCATAACACATCAAATGAAGACCTTATCTATAAAAAAGAATATTCTTTTTTAAAATAATGTTGCTTTCTACGGTGTGATGCTCACTTGGTAATTCATATATCAACATCTGATTAATGTAATAACACGTATTAATTTTCAATTTAAGTTCTTTTATTAATGAATTAAACTTATCCATGTTTCGAGCAAGATTGTCAAATTTAATTCAGAATTACTAATACTGAAAACATTTTGTTATTTTGATGCCAATGTGGCAACAATGTGTAGATTTTAATTAATAAACGTCTCACTAACAGGCACGTGGCGGTACAATAAGTGAGCAGCGCGAATATTAATTATTTTCAGCTATAACTTACGGTAATAATTATATTACGTTACCTTTCGCGAATGTTCTCTAAGACGTAAATGTAGTTTGGCTGACAATTTATATGATACAAAATCCACGGACCTATCTTAGAAAATTCTAAGAATTTTTTGGGTAGGTATATAGGTTTCCTCACAATGTTTTTCTGAAGAAAAAACTTTAACGTTTAAGTACCTAACATTTCATTGTGAATACACACATAAGTAACTTCAAAAAGTCAGGTGTATGCTTGTCAAGATTGTTGATCAAGTGCCTGAACCTCGAGGCCATAACAAATTATAATATAAAGCTAACAAAAACGACTGCGTGGTTAGATATAATTCAAATTAAATATCAGTAATATTTTTACATATACGAATAAATCGATCACAAAATTTAATTAGAACAATCTTTTCTTTTGTTTATTTCATACCAGCTTCTATCTGCAAATTAATCCCTTTAACATCAGAACTGCGACCACAAATAAAATGTATTAAAAAAATTTAAATTTTAAAAATTCCATATATATATAGGTGATAACAGAAAAAAATTCAGAAGGCAAGTTTTTTCAACCGTCTTTCTAAATTTCATTATTAAACTCACTAACTTTTATAATATTATCCAAATATAAACCGCTGTTTTAGCTCAATTTTATATCCCCAATATAAACTAATGTGGTATATGAATGTTAATAAATGTATAATTCAAATTTCAATTCAAAGAAGTTCTTTATCCGGATTATTTTTCATGGAATTTTATGCTATATTTACGATCAGCCAGTATTTAAGCCAAATCTTTTCCGGAACATACGATTTATAATGAATACTTAAATTGGTAGAGAATGGCTTGAGCACGTAATGAATAAATAATCCACTTCGTTGAAATTTTCGATTAAAACTTTATTTATCAACTGTTTTATCTTGGGACACCACAAAAAATCTTTTCGAAATTAATGTTTTCAATTAATACCTATGTAACTCAATAAGTATAATAGAGCATGTGGTTGGTAGATTTCCATCGAAGTCGTTCTGGCCTGAATTTTAAGTCATAAGCTTTTATAACATAAATAAAAAATAACATATTCATTTTTGAGTTTGCCTGCTTGTAGTTCATACTAATACATACAAACGTTCTTATCTCGACATTTTGCCAATTTTATATTCGTCCCACGCAAGGGGCGAAACTATTGCCGTTTTTCAGGCAAATTTCGAACTGCTACTAAGAATTTCCTTATGAAAAGCCCAATAACACATGATCCAGGAATCGAACATGGGAATCAAGCATAGTGATACTACAAGGCATACTATACTTGTACTGCGAGACAACGAGACAGCTACCATGTAATCTAAATCCTAATACTCCTTCCCTAGTTGATATCAATTTTTATGTTTCACCGCGAGACAGTCCTATCTCTCGGCTCTTAGAAACTTGACATACTAGCCTGCTGACATAGTTCTTCGCGTCACGTAAAAAATTCCATATTGTATTTTATTTTGATTAAAAAAACAAGTATATTTGCAATTGAAAAACCTTGAATATTTATTCAACCAAAATCCCTCACTAATCCAGGCAATATATTGGGAGCCTTGAAAAATAACGCTATCGTTTGCCAAGTACCATTAAAAGACCGCACTCTAAAATAGAAAAACAAGGTATGTCTGAATTTGTTAACGATAAAATCGTTTGGTTCTTGTTATTTTTACACTGTTTATTAACGTCGAATGCACTGCATTAAAATTTCATTCACGCTTATCAAGTAAACACAAAAGACACGTGTATGAATGCAAATATAATTAATTTTCCAAACCCTACTGAAACACAGTTGACCAAAAGCAATTTCTGTTATTATGTAGTATACTGCGTAAAATATCTTTTGGCATTAATAATTATTTTGTATTTGAAGTCATTAATTGAATTTGCGACTATTATTGAGAAATTAATAGGAACACATAGCGTATAAGTCTGGTGTGCCAGAATATTCTAGAAATATTTTTCACATCCTTAAAATACAAAGAAAAACCTTTAAAAAAGTATACTCGGATCAGGACATTTTTTATAATAGAAACTACGATTAAAAAGGCATTATTTGTAAAGCCTCAGACTGTACGTAAAGAGTTAAACCGATACAGAGCAATGTTAGTATTTTATTTCCCGCAGTCAATTAATAAAGTCCAGTTTAATAACGCAAGCAACCAAAGATAACCTCCTGCTTTCCAATACTAGGGACACTGTTATTACATTTAAGTTCACACAAAAGATCTTACGCCGTCTTCCGAAACGCCTTTACCAGATTTTACAGACAGTATCGGAGATCGAATTCCGATAACGTGTAAATGTAGCATGAGAGCATTGCAGTCCAGTATGTCGAGCCATTCCGGTACAAATTGGTTCACGCCCCCCATTTGTTAAAGTCAATTAAACATCGTCTACACTGACGTAAAAACATATAGCAGTAGAACGGCTCGCACGCAACTCCAGCCGATATTAATCGGGGACATTACCGACATACTAACAGTTGGTCCGCGAAGACAAAGGAAACACACAGCCATTACGAGCTCTCACGAGAAAACAACTAAGTTAACTCACAATTGCCACAGCGATCTAACTCCGCACTCAAGCATTACGATAATTTCTACTGAAGAGATAGATATAATACCGTACAATTAGCTTGAGCGCGCAATTTGTCTGTGGATTTTGAAATTGGGTTCTTAGAGAAACAAAAAGTGGAAGAATACCAAAATATAACGTATGCCTAGTTTTAACTTGTATTGATATTTGCGCTGTTCTGGTTGATATAAAGTTAGTTTATTTGACTTCCCTTTTCGTTCCACCAGTTGTTTTCTCATTCATTCTAATTCATGTCTTACATAAGAAACCTTTTTTAAAAAATAATTTTTAAAGAATTTTATAATCATATTAAAGAAATATAAAAAAAAAAAAACAGTAAAAACTGACCCTAAAAATAATTATTCGTCCGGTAACATTCCATATGACATAATAGAAATCTCATAGTTTATAAAGGCCGGTTGCCCTCTTTCTAATAATGTAAAGGCAGAGGTCCGTGAATGTTGCATGAAGACGTATTGTCCCCATTCCGGGACAAGCGGTGGGACGACTTTGACAAAATTCTCAGGACGCAGTGACCGACATGCCTCGGCATTTGTTAGTTATTGGGATCAGGTGAGGTATTTTTCCCTCCCTAAATCAGCTTGAAGAAGTCACAGTGACTTGAGTATATTTATAATTTGCTTACGTTGCTTTTTTGTCTGTAGTACTTCTCAACGGTAATTCCTGAGTCTTGTGACTTAGCTATCGAGCATAAATAAGCCAATTTAGAAGTTCTAGACCTCTTTTTTGATTGCGCTTAGATTGAAAATGTTATCAACGTCGGCGGTATATTGCGACACTTTACAAACAATTTCCTCAGTTATAGTACCAAATTAATAGCTATTTAGCAAGATATTAAAAACTAATGTCTATACTTTTATTCAAAGAGATTACGGGCTATTTCTCCTTACACACTCGTTTCTACCCCATCTACGAATAATCCCTATTCTACGGTTGAGAGAAGGGAAACTCTAGTGCACTACAGACAAGAGTAAGTTAGAGGACTTCACATACTTGAAAAATCACTAGATGAGATGTCCCAGTTTTAAAGATTAAATATCTTTCTCCAATGTGCATTATTAGCAAAAGATATATTAAAGAGGTAGTAGAGTAAAGGGTTAGTTAGGTGTTATGGCCCTGAGTAGTGCCACAGTTACAGGAGATCGATATGGAGTAAAATAAGATTTATTTAGTTCAAACTGTAGCAAGGATTTCAACTATGTGGCGTAAAGACTGCCGTAGCATGTAAATAGCAACGTAAGTATATCACGTTGTAAAATCAGCTTGTGTATGTATATCCTATAGTGAATAGTTCAGCATTAAACGTGCTCAGTCATCGCCCGTCAACAGTCTGGTAATTACACTAACTATTAAAATTAGTATTAGGATTAATTTCTTTTCTACTTTAAAAGAACCAGGACAATCTGAGATTAAAACCTTTAAATGTCCTTATTTTATCTCCAAAAACCCTGAACTTCATGCTCAAGGCCATCGCACACTGCGCGACCTAATTCACAAAACACGGAAATAATATGGGACGCCAAGTAACAGAATAAATAATTTCAATAAAGTTTGAAACAATTTACGTACGTCACGTATATAGGTGAGTGCAACATTGCGATACACATATTGCCGGTCCAGTGAGTTCTAAAGAAATCACCATATGCACACGAAAGCACGGACTTTGACAAAATTCCTAGTGAGCAATGCACGAGCGAGCGACTGAATGAGCCGCATTCCTCTCGCAAATATTCACAGTTATAACTTAAATTCCCAGCTATTTTAAATTGTATTCATATGAATGAGAACATATCCTAAACTCTAACATATTCGCTCGTCAAAATGATATGATAAAGTGAAACATTTTCTATCCTCGCGTCGCTGCAATGTAAATTCTTAGAGACAGTTTGGTGTCACATGAATTATGCAAATTCGTGGTGCACGCTGCGGACCGAGTGCCTCGGAGATTTACACTCGGGAAACACCACCTTATATTATTAATATATACATACTACGTGCTGTTCTGTCACTGAAATATGTTGCATTTAACGTCCTTAATATACTTTTATATTCACTTAATATTTCATGTCTGCGAATATTTTATAAATGATTCACTTAACAAACATTTTTTAAAAATAGACAGAATTATCGATTTGGGTGTTTATAGCTCGAAGGTTATTTAAGTGTGATGCAGAAATGCACCTCTGTTTACTTCTCCAAAATGTAATACGAACATGTGTTA
This sequence comes from Cephonodes hylas, assembly GCA_030295005.1. NCBI lineage: Eukaryota > Metazoa > Arthropoda > Insecta > Lepidoptera > Sphingidae > Cephonodes > Cephonodes hylas. The sequence goes on along the minus strand of AP025372.1, from coordinate 7,231,091 downwards.
CTAGCCATAAGCCAACAGTAATCAAACTCACTGAATGGAACGCAAAAATAAACTTTTCCACTTTACAATATTTAACAAATAAATCCTCCATACGCGCAGATTAACAATGAATGAACCACTACAATACAATACAATAGTTAATCCCCAAATCATAAGTGGAGCCACAATAGATGTGCTCAAGTAATCCTTATTATAACTAATCTTACTTCTCCTTTAGAAATGGATATATGTATAAACCTTAGAGCTCTTATCGTCTGATCGTATAGAATAGTAGTTTTCTTAGAATTGCTATATAAAGGTTTTTGTGGTAAACATATGGGGGTTTAAAATTATTATGTGGATCATAAATACACCAAACACACGCATAGCTGTAGCCAAGATTATATGGGTATCCAACATTTTATTTAGTGTTTTCCAAAGGCTTACATTGATAAAACAAACCAACCGAGCTTATAAGCCCCAGAGCCTAATTCACGTAAAGTAAACTTTTCACGTTAACCTAATGGAAACATATTCGTTCTAGTCACGTTTCTACTCGCATCAAGTTATAAATTCAAAGGTTAGTTTCACCGTCGACTAAGCATCAACAGGTAAGCGAGTCATTTGTCTCCACTGAAACATTTGCCGTTAGCAGCGACGTGCGCTGTTAATCGTGATAGCATCAAGAACTCGGACAAGAAACGTAAAAACCTAACCTTTTTACATCGGATATTTCTTTTTAAGTGCCAGCATTATTCAAGCCTTCACTGTTTCGAATATTAAAATGTTTTAAATTCTTCTGCGTTCCGCGATGCCGAGTTTTGTTAATTTAGCGATGAAAAGTATGAAAAGTAATACCGGGATATCAATGACAAGAATTTAATGATACATTATTGTCTTATATATACGTGTCTACATAAACTAAAATTTAGAAATTTTTTCTTTGTTTCAAAATCCTCATTTTTCTTCTTTCTTTTGTTCTAATATGTGTAACGATATGCAAACCTCCCTCAGTACTTTCTTTTGTTTGAGAATTGTAATGCTGTTCAACTAAGACAAAAACATCATTATCCATATTCATACTAATATAACGAAGTGTCTTTTATATTGTACACGTCTGAAGGATGAAATTATATTGCGACATAAACAATTTCTTATCATTATATTTTATAAAAATGAAATTGAGACTACTCGTTGAATTAATAAGTAACTAAATTTTATCAGGAGCTTTCAATTATTTTATCAATTGCAAGGCACTCGCACTTTTATGTTTTCGTTCTGTTTAAAACTGTTAACAGTTGTATGCACCATGTTTCGAAACATAAAAGCTTTATATTATATTTGTAGTCATAAAAGTTATGTTGAAACATCGGTAGTTTTTTTATCTAATTGTTATGTTCCACAAGGAACGTTCTTTTTGTATAGAAAAACATACAGATGCTACAAAATTTATCAAATTTTTCATCCGTAGCTATGCTAAACTTAAGCATTGCTACAGAAGATTTGCTAAAAAATCTAAATCTATGTACCCATCCTGGAGGTTTTAATCCGTGACCTCTTGACAAACAAACCGCTCACTTATACACATAGAACTGACGAGACTAGTTACAAGAACAACTACCTACAACATCATAATCACCTATATTCATTGGGTTATATTCACTACCTCATAATCTCAAACCCGCTCACCGAATTCTCAGAATTTCCGCAGCTTAAATTCAAAGGTAAGCACTAGACTACAGTTATGCAACCGCTTTGACGATTTATAGGAAATAATCATTTTCAGGATAATGAGCAAGTTTAACCAAAGCAAACCCACGTATTGTTTATCGTAAAATGTAGCTTTTATTAGTTATTTGATTTTTCTGCAAGTCATTTAATACAATAATACACTATGCAAAATAGCTCTATACTTAAATAATCACCAACGCAGCACTATATAACAAAGTTTGAAAATACTATGTCAAAATATGGACCTTAGAAGTTTAGTTTCAACAAAATTTCGTGATATTTTGTTAAACAGTTCAACGTAGTTTCAAACGGTAAACGGAAAATGGGATATATACTGGCACACGACTTGTTTATGACTGTACATAAAACTGTAAAAAATTGTGAGCGCATATTTCTCGGAACGTCGATATGTTTTATTTGTTAGCGTGGTTTATGCAGTGAAAAAATTAATTCACCGAATCCCACGATGAGGTCAGTGAATCGTTCAATCAAACAATTATTCGTAATTGTTTCGCCGCACTTATAACAACAGTGCCAGTGGGAACTAATATATAGTACTGTATTACAGGTTGTGTTTTTCATAACAGACTTTTTATTCGGCAATATGACCGCATCTGATCATAAATGAAACGGATTAAAATTATCCACCGCCAGTTAATACAATCATATAATGTATTTTATGATATAGTGTTTATAACGATCTTTTAAATTATTTTTAAAGAAGCTGTTTTTACATCAAGCTATGGAAAACTTTTGCTTGCTAACTTGACCCATTTCTATAATGTTAGGACTTGTAAATGTCTTGTTCAGCTCTTATTCAGCCGGTATTATTTGTGAGTATAATCTGGATCTATATCTAGATAGATATATATCCAGACGGATAGTGCAGCTATGAATTGTTATAATTATAAAAATTAACCTTCCGGTCAATGACCAAACTTTCACCATTCGTTCAATAACCGGGTACCCGGGTACCCACATATAATGTTACGGTAGAAAAGTTATTAGTAAGCTATCTACGTGGCATGTTAAATAACTATGGACACTATTCACAGTGTATAGACCCCATAGAAGGTTTTAGACCTTTCTGGGACCTATTTGGGACTAATCGGCCCTTCAGTCCAAACAATAATTTTAGAACCCCAGTGAACAGACGTTACATGTCAGTACTACCTTAACTTATTGCCAATCACGTTTTAAATCTAATGTTATAGTAAATATATATATATATACAAATATTAATAAATATGTAACGTGAAAAAACCTTGGTGAAAGAATTGTCAAACTTGGTGACTCCATATAAAAAATCGAGAAGAAACATTACTAGGATACCATTATTATTGGATAATTATTTTACTACTCTTCCATTGGTAAAATGTTTACTATCGTGATCTAGACGATTGTTGGCATTTTGAAGAAAAATAAGGCATTTATTCCACCAGCAATAGCTTCATCGAAAACGCGTGTGGCCATTATTTACTGCGTTTAATTTCCATAAAAAACATAACTATGTGCAGTTATGTGCCCAAAAGGTACTAATTATATTATCGTCAATGAATCACGAAGCAAAAATTTGTATTGGTGCAAAGAAACAACCCGCAATTATTGAATTTTATGACTTTCAAAAGCTGGAGTGGACACTATAGAGAAAATGCTTGGTTGATATAATGCAACGCATAGATGGCCTCTAGCGTATATCTATAATATTCTCGATGTCACCTGACTTTTACCATATCTTCTGAATAATGAAAATCATAAATGCCTGTTAAAAATGGCATGAGCGACGATTATAATTTTATCGGCTATTGGGCAAAGAACTGCGTACTCCTTTCGTTATAAATCGTTCGTAGAATCCTCAAATTTTGAGGCATTTCTCAACAAAAATGGCGAATAAAACTTTTCCTGGCCGCGCTATTAATCCATATGCACAAACGATAACAACTAGATAATCAAGATCCCAGTACTTTTAAGAGAATTATAACAAAAACGTCGCGAAAACAAGAAAAATATGTTCAGTATGTGAGAACCCTATTTGTTACGAACATGTGTTGGGTATGCGTCATGATAAAAATTTCTCTTATTTCCGAGTAGCAGTATATCATTATAAAAAAAAAATATATATAAATAAATAATAAAATAAAATCATACTAATATCAATATGACGGAAATTATGTGTTTTTTCCTTACTGTTTTTGCTATTGCTCAAAAAAAAAAATGTTTGAATAAAATAAATTATAAACTATATTATTTGTTAGTTATTTTTAAAGTTAAATTACTAAAATTCTTTAAACAATTAGTTTCTTTACTGTGTATTATCGACATTCATGCGTTATATTTTCAGTGGGTACCCGGGTGCCTGGTCATTGAACGAAGGAGGTATCAAGTTTGGATGTTAATTACTATTATTACATAATTAATTATAATTATTTTTAACAAGAATTGGGTCTTAAACTACTTAAATTTTGGGAATCCAGACGGTTCTGTAATTTTTTTAAGAAAAAGTTATTAAATTCTATCTGCGAAGTTAAAATGGATACCCGGGTACCCGGTCATTGACCGGACGGTTAATAGAATTTATGAGAACCTAAAGAAAAGCATTTTAAGCAACTGTGAATAATAAATAACACCGAATGTTTATATTTGACCACTCGTGCAAAAACCGACGGGTTGAGTGGTCGACTGTTTTGTTAAAATAACAAGCTACATAAGTACAAAGACTTAAAGCCGACTGATACATTTTGTAGCAAGAATAGCCATTTACTATTTTCTTATGTAATCACAGGAGAATCTTCGCTATCGGAATATTTTAAACAGAACGTAATATTTGGTCAAATATTTTTCAAAGAACCTAAGATAGAATAGAATAGAACAAGTATTTCTTTGCTGAGACAACGGTCTTGCCACTGAACCACGTAAGATATTAGATAAGTTACGTCGCAGAAAAATCTTATACTCTAAGAACAAATACACAAAAAAGAAGTTATTCTTAAGTGCGGACCAAAGTTCTGGTTTCTCTTAGAGGTCCGCTAAAAGCAAACTTACTTTACAAGGAGTTTATCTGATGAGATCTTTTATATTTGGGTAATGCACGCGGAATTTTGACATAATTATAAGTATTTATTAGTTTTGATCAAGACAAAAGTACTAAACTGAAGTCTTATGACTATTACGATTATAAATTGCCCTCACAAAGCAATGAATTCAATATTCACAAAGTAACTGTTGTTACTTTGCAAAAAAATATTTGCTTACTTACTGGACTCAAGAAATAATTTTAAAATTAAGGTATTATTTATAAATAAAAGTTATGGCGACAAATTTAAATTTACTTTAAATAATTAAAATTTTAATATTTTCACGCGATTAATTATTTAAAAACTGATTACTCCACCAATCGATTGGCTCGCGAGAGCTCAATCAGTCTAGGCAATTATTGGAGCTTTAGAGAAAGCCGTCGAGCTCCATGATGAATGACACTCGTCTGGTTATTGCCGATTTTTTCACCCTTCTCCCCATTGACCCTTGCTGTCTCCGGCCGCTCTAATTTACGACTTAAAATGCGGCACACTTAACTCAATCTAATTGGTCGTAAAGCAACAGTACACATGCTAAATGAAATTCACGCGTACAGAAAATATAGAGAGGAAAACTTTGAATAATAAGAAATTTTCGCGTAGACACTATAAATATTGATGTATTCTCGAGGCGGCTTTCACCGTATTGAAGCTTGGAGTGGCAAACCCTTATGAAAAAGCAAATACTTTGGCTTGGCGCGCACCTGTAGCCCGACACAACAAAAGAATGCTGAGTAACGCCTGCCGATTTTTCGGCTAAGAAATAATTCACTTGTTGATTCTGCTCTCTAGCTTTCCACTTACTTTCCTTTTATGTATTATTTATTTTACTCCCAACGAGCGCTGGCACATTATCCGGCCAACTTATTCTCGCATTAGAACTTCATATTGACAATCGCAAGCACTTTTCTTTTAAAGTTCCGAGTGCGAAGTCGCCATTCAGTCCGCGCGCAACGGTCCGTAAAACCTAACAGGTTATATGTACGAACATTAATTCCAAATAATCCAACTAGCGCGGAGATAATCCTTTAAGCATTGTAAATTCGCTATAGGAAGATAAACGGTAGCACAATATTTAGAGCTCGGGTTAACGCGGTTACAAGCTTCGGCTTTATAACGTTATGAAGGTGGAATAATTATATAACAGGCACAATGGCTTCACATTTTACAGCCCGAAGGTGGATTCCTTAGAGCAGTCTGACAAATTCCTTCGGCGTGGCACTTACTAAGTATATGTAACGGCGGGCCTTAGTTGCGACATCGAGGCAACTATGTGTCGAAGAATGTGTTTATGGTGCCAAGAATGAAGCTCCTTAGCAGCTACGGAGGTTCGGCTCGCTTCAACGATTTGTAGGTATTTACCTACCGGGTAACGACTTTATTCTGTGTGTGGCGGGGTGTTCAAAGTTAACTATTTTAGACATGCCTCGCTGATGTAAACTAAGTGAGGCGTTGTTACTAAACCTGTAACGTTTTCAGACAGTTTCTCTTCTGTAATTAAAATATACTTCATGCAGTGCAGACAATATTCACGAAGTATATATTTTTTTGGAATTAATAAAATATATCTAAATAGACTTCTTGATTAAGTAAATAAGGCTTATTGTTATGTCCTGAATATTTCCCGTAGTACTTTTTCAAAGACTGCATTTCTTTTCAAAGCAAAACATTGAATTAAAAACAACAACGGCTAAACAATCTGAAACGATAAACTTTGATGAATTTAAAAATGCCTTTGCATACCTGCTAACTCGAAAAGCGTTCATTATGAAAATTCTTTAAATATTACTTGATGAGCAAACAAAAAGATTTATCCAACTTTATGGTTGTTGAATACTTTAATCTCTCGCAAATTAATACATCCGCAAATAAGGTGAAACAATTGCGTATAATTTGCTTATAATATTTGCTTCTATTTCAATTTAAAAAAGAAAAAGAATGAACTACATTGAAATCTTAGTCTCTCGTTGTATTTCTAGGCTAGTTGCAGGCTTATTCTGTGTACTGAAAAATATTTGCATGAAATTTGTATATGCAAACGCGCTCATTGCTTCTACAGCAAAAATCCTAAAATGATATATAAAAACTCGCCATTATAAGGTAAATCGGATATATCATATCAAATATTATGTAATTCGCAAATTCGTGCACCTTTTTCCCTTTATTCTACGGATGATTTAGGCATGGTTAATTCAAAAAAAGCTACCGAAAGTGGTAGAGACTTTAATTCCCATCCCATTTAAATTTAAGTGATTTTTTAAAACTGTTTCAGACGGAATTGGCCGTGGACGTTATTTATAAAGTTATGTTGTTTAATTGCGTAAACAACAAACAAGCTTATACCAAAATAACAATATAAAGAAGCCTATTTAGACTTACTTCGCTTTTATATTACATTCACTGAATATAATCTACTTTTCGACCTACCTCCGTCCTTTGTCGCGAGACATAGAAATAAACTCTTATAATCCAATATAAAAAGCAGGTTGAGTTTTATTGTGAGTGGTGGGTACAATAGGTAGCTCATCTATCAAGCGGACTAAGAGTTGAACGCTGTAAACATTTCGCAAACGGTACTTTAATCCTGGTCATAAAAGTAATCCGCTCATAAAGTTACGCGACGATGGACAACATAAGGGTAGGGATTTGCCCTCACAAAGATTTCGAAGTAATTAAGATAAAATAGCGCAGAGTTTTTGCATGTACTCGAACCGTTGCAGACGGTTGGTCGTTTTTCAACGCTCATATACCGAGTTAATCCTCGAGTATGCAATAAAGCTGCTAAAGTATTTGTACTCGAGGCTAAATTACCCATATTGAAAATACCCTTCGGCGCTATACAGCCGACAGAAGACTTATTTATATACCACTGCGATGTTGACTCGCTCTCCGTTTTTACTTAGAATGACAAACTGTTTCATGCGTATATTTCATAATATTTAAACAACCAGATCCAAGAATGGTTAGCGTATAGATTAACAATAATGCCGCTTCTGTTTAAGTTATGCAAAGTATTCGGCTATTAAAACGGATTGAAGTCGTTCGAATTAAGATTCCACGCTTGGCGGGGAACTTTGGATATTTCTCTTAGAAAACAATATTCAAGAACTAATTGAATGTTGAAATGCGATCTTCGCGGGAGTGGGGAAAAAAGGTTTAGGATTACACAAAAACAGTCGTTTATCACTGCTTCTGTCAACGGGTTCGCCGTCAATGCCGCAAAAACAATTAGTAGGTCAATATTTATTTGATTGCCCAAAACGGACTCGGGATGAATGATGACCGCCACCAGCGCAGTTTAATCTGCTTTTGCAATATGAATGTAATTTACGAAACCATCATTTACATTTGTTCCTTTTTAATTATATGATTAATGTAATGTGCGTTTTCGATTACAGTTTACTTAACATAAATAATAAATAGGTAAGCAAATAAATTGCTTAATTGTACTTCCTTCTTTATTTTCTTTATATAAAAAATCATAAGGTTTTTCTTTGAAAATTGGTTGAAAAATAGGTAAACGCAAAGAAATTCACAATAAACAGCAAACCGTGACGAATTACGTCTCAAAGCAATACGGGTTGAAGCCCCAAATGGATTTTTTTTTGACCTTCAAATATTAAGTATTTTTTGTTTTTCTTTGTAAACAACACATAAGAATTCATATTGACGAGCATTATCTTAAAAAAAACACACACACACACAGATTATGCCATTAGTTCGAACAGATAGACATTTTTTGAGAAAATATTTTACACCGTATTTCTACAAATTACTTAGACAGCTTTTTGGTGTGCGTAAACTGTGTACTCTTCTCGCATTATGAAATTGTATTTCATCTCAATTTACTTTAACACTTAGAGGTGTTACGAACGAGCCAACATAAATACGACGCGGGCTTTTTGCTCGCCAGTGTAGTAACAGACCTAAGCAAATACGAACCGTCTGAAGTGGAGAGAACAGATACTTTTTATATAGAAGTTGGTGGATAACATGTTAACATGTATTACATCGCTCGCCTTTCCACTGAAAACCTTTTTACATTGTATAGTCAATTGACAGAGGACAATTCGTTTTAGTATGACAATTCGATTTATATTCCACGTATTTATAAACGTATTTTTTAAATGCTCTTGTATGTAATTTTCCGACAGTGTGTTGATGCATAAATAGTTTCTTAATGGTGAACACTCAGTTTGAATTTCTTATTTAGTATCTAGTAGTTTAGTATTGGTAAACGCAATGAAATATGCAGCAATTATCAAAATGAAGTAAATTGTAACGATAAAATAAAGTAATTATTTCGTTTATATATTATTAGTTCTGCTTCCAATATCTATGAATTTCTAATTAATCATAATTATAAAGTAAGACTACAATGTTTTTCCTGCGATAAATGTTGAAAAATCTTTTCCCAACGACTAGCCGATGCCTACTTGATAATAAACTATCTGCCTGCCAAGTTTCAGCGCAATTCATTAAGTGATTTCATCTTTTTCCTGGCAGATCAATCAATATCGATTGCATTTTGTGTATACAGAAAAACAATACACTATACGACAGGAACAAATATATGAAACGTAAACAGAAGATTAATTTTTAAAATCCTGTTATTTTAAGACCAGCCTCGCTAAAATTGCCACAATTGCCGGTGTTGGTTTCAAATTAGCTCAATTATTCAATAACATGAGAAAATACTTCATAACACAGACAAGATATTCCAGTTGAAAGAATGTTCCGCTACACCGGATAACTAGAAAAAAGGAGAACACATTCCGCGCTTGCATAACGAAACTATCCGCTAAAAAATTCACAACAATTTTTACCATGGTGCGCAGCGCTGGAATAAGCTAAGTCTCACGTACACGTTATAAAAACAGGCTGAAACAATGCAAGAACGTTTGGAGCGGGCAAAATGGAACGTAAACAGCACCGGGGACATTGGGAAAGTTGTCTGTGGAGCATGAAGATGTCGCGGTGGCATTCCTCCGCCTCCCTTTGGCAAGCGCGGGCATTCCACGCAAAGCAACGGCAAAATTCCACTGTCTCCTGAGTGTCGTAATGCCACGACCCCGCCGCAAAGGTGAATAACTTAATGACTGCCCCTGTTTATGTTGTTACTAAGTTGCGTTACGCACTTTTTGCGGTCACATTTGACTGCTGTTCTCGCAGCTCGTTTGCCCTGGCGTTTACTTCTAACCCAAAAAGGGATGTCGTGGAGTTAGCAAAAAACTAATTTCGTGACGTAAGCCAATAGTCAGACACAACACTTTTACACATTCAAAGGAAGGAAATAACATCGTCATTTGTCACATAATAAATATGTTATTGATAAATTATAAATCGAGAAGTAAAAGTAGTAAGAAACAACAGTATCTCGTAATTACGAGTACATATGTGCGACTAATAAGCTAACTTACGCTACGCTTAACAGATATTAGATTAGATTGTTGAGGAGGTCCGTGCCCAGCGGTGAGAAGTATATGGGATGATGATGACTCCTCTATTGTATGACAGCTTGCAATTTACGTGCAAAGTATTTGTAATTGGTAATATTTTTGGTTTTACCAATAGCCAGTGTTTTCGAGCTAACAAATGTGTTTCTGACGTCATTCCATGTATTTTCAGTTCAATAACTACATACTCGTGGTCTCGCGGTACAAGTATGTGCCGTGCGATCTAAAGGTCCAGGGTTCGATTCCCGGGTCGGGCAAAGTGTTATTGGGTTTTCCATTAGGAAATTCTCAGTAGCAGCACGGAGTCTGAAAATGTGCCCGTAAAACGGCAATAGGCTCGCCTCCTATTACGTGGGACTGATACACACCGGGCGAAATGTGGGTGCAGAAATGCGTCTCTGCCTACCCCTTCGGGGAATATAGGCGTGAGGTATGTTTGTTTTGTTTTGTTTAAGTACATACTCGGGATTTTTGCTTTCAAATGCTCTCCATTCTGCTTTCCAATCCATCTCGTCAGTACAGTAATTTCGTCTAATATCTTTCTACACTCCGTCTTGCATACCCCATAACACATGATGGGAAAAATATGGATACTTAATAAATGATAATTATGTACATTATTCCTGAGGAAATCCCTAATTAATTAGCGACTTTATAAATAGAATATTTGAAACTAATCTTCCTATAACCTTGTAAAGTCGTCTTAATGAATGTTTTTTCTTGGTAACCAAGCATCTGAGATTGGTAATAAATAAGTAAATAAGTGTAAGTCATTTTCTTTGCCATACTAATTTTACTGAAAACATTTTTTATTCACTCATATGTCAAAAGCATTCATACCACAGCCTGTCCCGATGACAACGTGGCTCTATCACTAACTAAAAAATGTGGTCAAATTCTAACCAGCAATATAATAAATACTACATTATGCGTACATACATACGAGTACAAAGTCATATATGACTCGCTTTGAAGGTAAAGAAGGCTAGGTAAGGAAATTTTTAAGCTACCTATTACGGCTTGTTTGAATCATTTTCTGATATGGGTGACTTTAGTTAAAGCTAGTTCTAAAATAAAAAAAAACAGTATACAAGGACAGCTTGTATTAATATACTCTATTCATGTTATCTAATACCGCCAAATGTATATTTGCTACATTGAAACGTATTTTTGTTTATTCAAAGCAAATGTTAATTTGTTAATCAATTCACTAAAATTATGATCTCCCGACAAACGCCAGAAATTTTCATTAAAAGAATTTCAATCATAATACGCAAACATTAGTAATATTACAAGAATCCTTCCTGTTTATTCAACGTTTATATTAGAATACTTGGGACATTACCAAGAATATTATCCAATATTTTAACAGAAATCCGATTTGTAGATACTTATCTAAAGAAACCCAAACGAGAAGTTATTTACTGTACAACGTTATATCTTCACAAGCGAGCCGAAATCTAAGCTGAGAAATAAATTCGGATCCACATGATTCGGGTATCTTTATCCCCGTACATTTCGTTTGTAACGTAGTGTTATATACACCCAACTTGTTTATAATTGGAAGGCACATATTGTTTGCAAAATTCTCATAGCGTAAATGGCTACCATCATAGGAAATGATAAGTGGTCGCTACCACAAAATACCAATATCCCTTTTGAATCGCTGCCAAAACTTGTTACGTTAATTTCTCGTCGCTGCCCACATCGTCCCTACACGCCAGTGACGGGTGTTGCTCGTTCGCTTTTTCCACTCGACTTAAAAACAGTTTTCGCCCAGTTAGTGTCCAATGGCAAAACACTAATTACTTTTTTATTATTCGCACTGGCTTGAAATAGTGTCTCAATTATTGTATACGAAAGACAATTTATTGACGGATCAAACATAATAGATATGAAACAAAAGCCCACTGCTAGACAGCGATACATTGTGTTAAAGAAAAAGAGACCCGGCGGCTTCATTTTACTTGACAGGCTGGCTGACATAACACGACGAAAAAAGAAACCAGAGAACAAATTTGAATATTGAACCACGATGACAAAGAGGCACGAGACGACGAAAGTTCAATTCAATATCCAACGTATTCTTTTGAACATTTTCGCGCTGCTATAATTTTGAATTAAATTATTGCTGCTAACATTTCTTATGAATGTGATATGAGTTAGAATTCAATAGCTACAATCAATGTTCGTAGAATACTGAGTATAACCGAAAAGCCGCATTGGGTCAGGTAGGCGTCTCGTAATAATATTGTATCGGAGTGACATCCCGGTTATGACGATGGCATGTCGGGAATGATGCCACGCCTCTGTACAATTTTCTCTGAGCGTTGACATGTTGTTGATGAGGTTACGGCGCTGTTTGAATTTAGTTCGAGCAACAATTTCTCGTTTTGCAAAACAATGTTGACGTGATATAAAACTTGGCTTTAACGATCTTGTTAGGGCCGTTATTTCGGGAATAGATATTCTTTATTCAATATTAATTTATAATAACAAATAATTATTTGCCATGCTCGTTAAAGGACTCTTGTTTAATATTCCATATTAATGGAGCCATAATTATTTGATTCTTAAAATATTATTAATTAAGTTTCATTATTTAAACATGTTATTTAACGCCTACATAACGTTGTTTGTTTGACATGTTAACTATATAACATCAAATTGTTGGACGATTACCTTTAACGACTGTTTGGCGCATTGATATTGATAGTAGTGTAAGTCCCATCCCACTCCATACTATAACTACATCGGCATAATGACCTAGTTAGGGCGCTGACGTGACTAATAGATACATTGACTAAACTAATAAGAGACAGACTAAAACTATTATAGAAGGTCCAAACACGACAACAAAGAAAACAAAACAAAGCCTAGCGATACAATATGAGGATAGAATAATTCTTAGAAGATATTTTAGTACACATGGCGTACGAAATAAGAAAAATATTACAAGAGATTTTTATACTGAAATTTTTCAAACACTACACAGAAATTGAAAATACAAAAGAGAAATATGTTTTTCGCGCGCACATCAGACTAGACACGGAGAGAATCATAATACGGGGAATACGGATATAATTTATCTGGTGAAACGTTTGGCACGTGACATCGTGCAAGTCTCATTGCAAGCTGGCGATCCCGATCGATTGCATAAATTTTAATATTAGCCTGTGCCGCCGCCGCACGAGCCAACCGGCTGGAAACTGATTGTAATTACTCTCCATTATTGATAAGCAATTGATGCTCTAATTAAATGGACCAGTGGAAATCATTAACTGATATGACAGATCGTTACTGTGACATCATAAATTAATTTTTCAATTCTCAATTGATGTTCGTAATTATTATGAATGACAATGGTGGTGCTCTTGGTTCAATATTTTATTGATAACGTATGAAACTCTAGGGACAAACGCTTATTGAAATATTTTCAATTGAACTAGTTGGAATTTTTAATAACGAAATATTTGGAATAAAAATCTATATTATGCAATAAATACAAGAATTCAAGTCGTATATTGAAATTACATGAAATATTACAGAGATCCAACCGTTTTATTTTTATGTTTCTTCATCAATTCAAATTTCATAAGTGAATGGACCGCACGGAGTAATAAAATTCGTAAAATTATGATGACCTATCATTTTTTTTTTATTTTAATGAATGATAAAATATTATGTTATGTTTGGCTAATAACAAAACCGAAGTTATAAAATGTATGCAAGCATTACCAAAGTATTAAATCAGTATTTATTAGCAACATTAAATGATATTAAAGAGACCAGTAATAAACAAAAGACTAAAGAGTGAATCTTTATCCTTTATCAAGAATTCTTGAAGTGACTGTTGTCTCGGGCTGAAAAATGTATCTCTAACAAAACTCTAAGAAACCACTAACCTGACTCATCATAGGATCCGTATTGATTTGACACATGTAAGATCCAGAGTCCTTCGGCTCCACATTGCTGATGTACAGCTTCCAAGTGTTGTGACCGTTGTGCGTCACAGACAGGCGAGGGTTCAGCGTCACCATGTGCGTGTGAATCGCTAGGATTGTCTTTGTGTCCGATTTTATCCAGGCGACCTGCAAGAAAAAAGTTTTTATGTGAAGTTAGATATAGTTTGTATTAACTCATATGATTGACGGCTCCAATTGGTTAGACATTAGGTTACAAAATGAGCGGACGCAAGGTACGATCCCTGTATCGAGACAAATGCTTGCGTGATCCACAAATAATTGTTTCAGGTGGGAATGTTTGTGGGAACGAAAAGTCTCTCGCAGTTTTTGATACAGACTGATAAAAAGTCTAAGACCATACGATATTTCTTTTATTTTAGTCAAGCTTTTATTTATGATTATAAAATAAGTGACACAAAATGTAATGCTTTAATGTTTAACCCAATTAATTTTTCCTCGACCGTTTTTAATATTGTGCTTTAAACTTTGTATGAAACCTAACTTATGTAACGATAGGTAGCGTGTAGCAACTCATATTAAACATGACTTAATTAAAACTTATGGAGCGTGCGATAGTATCCTCTTACTTTGCATCTTTGTTGTAATATTTTCCTGTTTAAAGCCAGTTTATGCAACAAAAGCCAAGTAATCTTCTACCTAGATAAAATTCATAATGAGAAGTAGTGAATCGTTTGCATTATACGTAATAAAGTACAATGTTTTAAAATGTTACTTTACAAAGTTTTTTAATGTTTAATATACTTTCACGCCTGTTATCCCTAAGGTGTATTACCATCATCCATGTTTCAAGTCCTTACGTAATAGAGAGCACCCTTACAGTGCAAAATCAACAAGGCTTTTTAAATAGAAATTATTTTCAAGTTCTTGTTCTATATATGCGTGGAACGATCTTCCCATTACCGTGTAATGTTAAATGCAAAAAAAACTGCAGTGACGATTAATGCACGCCAATTATTTCTCTTCCATCGCCACAATAATGACGACATATTCAAAAGACGACACAGGGGCATTTAGGTAGTCAACACTGTTTCTAAGAAAGCCATGATAGGTATATACTGTCGTCAATATTAGCATTTTTTTAAATATGAATTTCTGTTATAGTTTAAAAAAGAAATACCACAATGGATACAATGGATTTTTGTTATTGTTTGTGATGGATATATGTACTTGCAACTACTATATCGATAGATATCAATCAATAAATATATACATCAGGATATATGCACGTAGAAAGAACACTATATTTTTATTATATAAATTTCCGCCCGGGTGAAGCGCAGTTCAACCACTACGGAATAAAGTTATATGAATTAAAAGTTTGTACCTTATAGCTGCCCAGATGGTTGACTGTACATGTGAAGTGCACATCCCTGCCTTGTGCCACCGTCAAGTTTTCCAAAGGCGACAAAAACTCAGGCTCTTGCTCGCTGTAGCCGGATCCTTGCAATTGACCTATTAAACAAATAACAACTTCATGAATACACAAATGGAATTTTAAATCTAGATTATACGCTTTTTTTATATACTGCGGTAAATCTTTGTAATTGGATTCGAGATATTCATGAGAGTGCGTGATTAATGCTAAATATAAATTTTGAAATTAACATCCGTCGAAAAATAGTAAACGGTGTTTTTTTTTTTTATTTTCACCTATTTCATTATGGATTCATAAGTCTCCAATCGCGATGTCTTAAGAATAAGTATTATCAACAAAAAAAAAATACATTTTATATTTTTTGTTACCCTCATACAAAATGACTTCCCGTAGCATATTGCATCCATCATTACATGAAACAAGTTATCGAAACGTAAAATAAGAAAAATACTTCTCTATCATCATCATCAGTCCATAGACGTGCCATTGCTGGGCACAGGCCTCTTCTACCACTCAGAAGGTTAATAGGTAATCTTTATAATAAATCTACTTATGATTTTTTGTGTGTTTGTGTTCGTAATTTCGATCTTCAAATACAAAAGCAGATCGTTACCAAAGTTTCAAATAACCACCCTTTACTCCAATGATAAACTCTACATTTATCTACGTGAATATCTTTAGTATCATAACAAATCCGATTGAATCTGCATGGCGATAGAAAAAAATAATTCCCGCAATTTCAGAATTTTCCTAAGATAACGTCTTAGCAGTAAACAATAAAACAGTATTGATTTAATTACAAATTTATTTTTCTTCCCTGTCCATCTAACAATCTGCAGTACCCTATATATTATGTAGAACGAAACTTTTTTCCAACTCGGCAAAGAATTTTCGCTCTACCATACATCTAACTAAAACTCTAAACCTTAGGGTACATTTCTGCTGCAATTCCCCGCCAGCAAACTCGGTTATGATATAAAATGTGTCACCAAGTTGGAACTTGTGCGAGGACGGAGGAGCTCACTAAATTGATTACATTATCGGCCCGCAGTCATACATGCCTCGCTCTAACCCGCAGAACTCTTGTTACGGAAGCCTGACATAGTTTGGAAGTGGCTGCCAGTGGACCGTAGTGTGGTTTCGATTCTCGCCAGGAATTTCGGTACATTTCTTTCACCTAAATTATATTCATACTCAACAGAGTATGAATATAATTTAGGTTATAACTTGTTAATTTATATATTATAACTTGTTAATTTGCATTGTATAAACTATCAAAACGTTTTGATAGTTTATATAATTAACAAGTTATAACTCAAAATGCTTAATTTGCATTGTGCAAAAAATAGTCGGTCTGCATAGCAAAGCTATGATAAAGAGAGAGATGAAAGATAATATAATTATACTAGTAGAGACGTAATATCGTTTAGTTAGCCCATCTTATTTATTTTCCACGCTATTAGTGTTTAAAATAATTTATTTGATGAAATGTTTTAGAGCAAAAAATCTATCTAGATAAATTTTATCTTAGTAAGAAGCCGAAAAGAGGATTTCTCAGAGTTTTTTAGAAGCAGTCTAGTCTTAATATAGAGACATTTCGAGACAGACACTTAAGCTTCTTTGCTCAAGCTCTTTCTTTTTATCAAGCCATCACTCACGAAAGCGTTTAAAACACGAAATCAAAAACAATTCTATTTTACTCGTATTTACAGTGCTACGAAAATGTATATGGAATAAATTAATTAACATGGACAAGGGCACTCTTGATATACAATACGATGTACATTGAAATCAGCTTTATTTTCAACGGTAGACAAACACAATCAGAAGAAATACAGGTTGAATTGGCCTTTCAAATTGGTTTAAATTGGGTCAGGCTTGCACAAACAAAAGTGGGAAAATTGCTGATGCTACTGAATACTACGGCAATTGATCCACTTTCATTAAATAAATATCTGCAACGGTAATCAAATTTCGATCTGTGTGCACAACTTCACCGCAGGTCCTCAAATATTGTGCTGTGGATGAGGCATAAAGTACCTTACGTGCTGTAATGTATTTAAATACAGAGCGTACGGTTATGTTAAACTTTTACAAAAACTTTTCTGAAAATTACACTAGTAATGCCATGGCAGACTTTACTGATTATTTAGGCATTATTTAGGCATTTAAGAAATGAGAACGCTGAAATCAGAGACAGCTAGGCCAGACCATTATCTTCCTTTTTATTTATATTATGTCAAATATAATTCAAGAAAAAAAATGATAAAGATTTACCGTACGAATTTTCGTAAATATAATAACATTTTTAAGTAGCTGTCACTTCAATTTCCTTTACGTTCCAGTAAAAGCAAACGTGGAGGGCAATGTACTAGATGCTTTCAAACTATAAAGTACTAAACTACTCGCTTACATAAATGTTGTATCTTGTCGCGGATGAAGATAAAACTCGATTAAAACGACCTACTTTTGCTTGTTAGTTGTGGAAAGGTTTTATCGCGTCTGATGCGACATGTTATTTTTGATAAAGTTAGATATTTGCCGGTGCTATGAAAACAACTTTATAACTCCGTGCTGCGGGTAAGTAAAACAATATTATTATTATGCAAACAATATTATGAACAAAGACATAACAAACTAGTAACATAATGCCATTAGCGGATGATTTAATCCAAAATAATAATAACGAAACGTGGTCCATTTTGGTCTCACAATGTGCATATGTGTCAGTTCCTAGACCACACACACTGCCGTGAATACTGAAAATGTTTTTGGTGAGGGTGCATGGGGACAGGGTGCATAGGCACCGGGTGCTAGCCGACTACCTGGTGACTCTTGTTAATAATCCCTTGCTACAGGTTCTTATGCCTATTCTACGAGGTGGAATATGGCAGATATAGGACGTATTTTGACTTTTTTTTATTTCACAATGAAGCGGATAATTATAATTCCAACTTCCCTTTATCTTTTTCAGATAGAACATTTTGGTCCAAATACAGACTTGCATTAAATTTTCAGAGTCGTGTCTATGTAATTAAATAAGTAAATACTCCTAACATTAACATACATAGTTCTGACCCCACACGTGAATATAAGTCTAGTGCCAAGGACTACGAGAGACTTTTCGGTCTCACAAATACTCAGATCGGAACAAATATTTGTTGATCACATTTGTCTCGGCGTGGGGTTCAAACCCGCGGCCTTCATTTCGCAAGCTGGTGTTTAGCCAACTGCGCCAGGAGGCTGTCTTGTCGATACGCATATATATCCATAAATTGCGGTGGTGTGTAGTTGGATAGTTCCTATACTACTTAAAAAGTCATGAGGATCCTCTTCTTTACAAAGTCGACCGAAGTTCACAATCCACGGGCACCGCCTGCAACCAACGGCTCTGTGGAACATATCATTATTTATAAAGAGCTGTTATAAACCGATGTTTCGAGCGCGATGTTGATAATTATATCGAACTTTTTGTATTTTTAACATGAAATTTACTGCATAATAAATTTTTAATCTCTTTGTATTGGCACAACAAACTGAGCATTTTGCAACCAGTGTATGTTAAAAACTTAAAAAGTTATTTTTCAGTAATAAAATTTATACAATCTCATAATGTAAGGTGGTAGAAGCGATAAAGCCAGTCAACTGTCAGATTCTAATACATAACATACAATGCAATAATAGATTAGATTTTAATTTAAATATTTCTTTTGTTTTTATTATTTTTTTTTCTCGTTTTGTTTGTTTTTGTTTTTTTTTTTTTGTTTGTGTACATCATTTTTTTTTCTTTTTTTCTGTTGATGGATTACCCGTACCCTTTCTTTTTTTTATATTCCCATTGTAAAATAGGTTGTCTGGAAGAGATCACATTTAGTGATAAGACCGCCAATTGTTCACCTAATTTTTTTTGATTGATTATTGTTACTATTGTTATTACTTTTTCTTTCTTTGTATTCTTGGTGTACAATAAAGCATATATAAATAAATAAAATAAATGCCTTTATATCTAGAGCTAACCAGATATGCATCTCCATTACTACTTATGTTATCATAGCCTTGTTCAAAAACATTATTAACTTTTCTCTATTCCGTTCTCTGATTCCACTACTAGCCTTTCAAAAATGATATTAACTTTCTAGCTATCATGAAATAAGTTAGATACAATATCATTAATAGCGAGTGCTCCGTGCCATACTTAAACCTAAGCTTCTAATTATAGATTTGACACCAGATTATGTCCTGAATCCTTTATGAAATCCTCACAATGAGCGGGGCAGTGACGGCCCATTTGAATGCGCGATGAACATTCGCCATTTTCGGCATACGACTTTCGGCCTTCGGCGATTAGGGACGTAAATCGGAAGGCTTGGCGCATAAAAAGGGTCACACTAAATGTCCCATACTGTGACATCAACACGATTAATGACTTCGCGTGGGATTTTGGAACGGCGAATATGTTCGTTCAATTCAGTTAATGCGGCCGAGAGATTAAATAAATTTTTCACTTTTTACTTGTCCCAAATTCGACTGGCATGACACATCGATTCATTCATCATTCATCGATTCATATAAATAAGGGCAACAATACCAACGTTTGCGCTGTAGTTAAAACATATCAATATAATGCAGTGGCGGTAGTTCCATATAAACCCAAAAGCGTACACGTTAACTGTGCACCTAGTATTTAGTTTGTAATTGTTTATTATGGGATTACTATTTTCTTATTTATATATAAAATTGTTTTTGTTAAATCAATGTTTGAAGATGAAAGATTTTTACAAATGAGCTGTAGTAATGTTTCTCAACATTTCCGGTACATTGATTCTGTATTGACACTCATGAAAGGTACAAAACACCGAAATAAAACGATAGCTCTTTCAGAAATCATACAAAAATACACACTTTTCACTGTCACTACATCTATTTTATTATGATCCTTGTCAGGCCATATACGTTCCAATTTAGGCCGATAGCCTCCTCCACAATTAGGAGGAATATCTCCTTCTCCACCTTATTAAATAATAAAATATCCTAAGAATTTTTAGGTGTGTACATTCTTTCACGATGTTTTTCCTTCATCAATTTATGTATTTTACAATAGTTCCTCTTTTGTCTCTGGAAGGTTTAAATGAAAAATACGCGTGACTAAATACAATTTGCCACATGGCGTATCGACAAACCCTTTAAAACCCTCCAAACAATTTAAGGTTATTGGTTCAATAACAAACTAAATTGTTTCGTAACATTGTGGCAAATCAAATAATTGGATCAGCTCACTAAATTCAATTAATGTTATATATTAATTGGAGCACGCGAGAAATATATGAGAATATCTATACTTGTTTTAGAACTATTTAACACACATATATGCATCAGATACCTAGTAAGAACAAGGATAGGTGGTTGTAGTAATGACTAAAAATACTTAGATATCCATGAAAATGATCTCATGAAAAATTGATCAAAAGAAATTCTGTTTTATTCTGTTCAAAATTCCAGTGACATTTTTATGAACTCATATATTCTGAATAAAAATATAGTCCCCTAAAAATATTTAATTCTGATATTTTTTTTCGTTTACAATTTCGTTTTGATTTAATAAAACGTTATTTCGATAATGATTCGTTACACTGGACATTAAAATACTTTAAAGGCGTTGGTACTTAAGTGAAAATTTAATCTAAAGTCGAAAACTTTCCAATATAATTGATTTATAAAATAAATTTATAACTAAACACTGACCTCACTACAGCGACAAACCAAAGTCTCCAGACTCAAAGCGTAATTTTCTGAGAATTTAGGTGCTGAAGTAATATCCCAACTTACACTAACTTAAATTCGCATTTCTATTAGTGCAGTGAGATAGTTTCAAATATTACCTACTAATGAACCACGAGGTGCAAAATTTATTACATCGAAAATACAACGTCGTCACTAGAAACTCTGAACAGATCATAAAAAAAACTTAAATTGAACCCCTAAAGGGATATGCAGAGAAACATTTCACTGCACATACATATGTATGTTCATTGACTATTACCATCAAGATTAATAAGGTAACATCTCATATCACTTCAAATCAGTGTCGTCTCTATCCCGATAAGGCAATCTATTGCTTTTTTATTCCCTAATTACATAAATAATTAAAAATTTGCTCTTTGGATAACAAAATAAGCTTTTTATGGTGTAAAATTCCAAATGCGGCTTGGAATGAAGCTCATTACGGTATAGAACCGGTTTTGCGGTCCACCGGCGCAGACGATCTCACAAGCAAATATTAACTGTATGAAGTCATAAATTATTCGCTAATTTTAGCACCAATTTATAATATTACAATCGTGATGGATTTTTAAGTAACGTGTGTCACTGTATTATAATTTCATTAGTCTTTATGCGGTATTTATGGGTTTATTATATTATTATATATTGTATAAAAGTATATTGTTTCTATGAAAAAAAAAATACAGATTGAATTACTGCAACTATAACAATATTCTTCAATCTTCACAAATTTAAGGGATGGAATGTTGAAAGCTAGCAATTTTAATTAGAATGCTTTTGCTATCGTAACTTATATAGGTACATTTTCATTTATTATAAGGGTTTGATTTTCTGCTTCTGCCCTTTATCTTGTTACTTATATATATTATGCTATGATAATACAGTATACTCGGCTATCGACAATATTACACGTCAGACAAAGTTTAGTGAGGTATTCATTAATAAAGCGACAATTTAACGTTCACACTACAAAGTTGGAACGTATGAAATACGACAGTTAAACAAAATATTACATAAAACTAAGATACTAGATAAAATATACTATGTTTTAAGATTAATATTGTGATAAATACGAAGAATAATAGTGCAACCAACCCAATCTAAATGTCGTCTGCGTAATAAAGAAAGAACAAAGGACGATCTCCTTAATAAAATCCTTTTAATTGTAGCACAGAGAACTCACAGCGTAATACAACGGTCTTACTATATAATATACCTACGTACTATATTATTCTATTGTACGTAATAAATTTTATAAGATTTCTTTGAAAATTTATCGCTACGTATGAAATGGAAAGATTATAATAATTGAATACAGAAAAAAACGAAAAAGCCGTTTTTCTTCGGTAATTCTCTTATAAAAATCCAGCTGGGTACGCAGCCAATAATCTTACAAGATTTTACTACAAATATCAGTGTTATTTCGGATTCTAATACTAAGAATTGTAAGCATCCGAGATAGCGTGTTCGAACGGAACGATGCCGACCCGAAACTTCAGCGGTGCCTCAATAATATCGAGCTATAGCGCAGAACGCGATTCCCAACCTAGTTTTCAGGCCGTTGTACAATTTTCCAAATCACTGTCGGCAACAGTACCACGATAATGGAACAAAACAGTGAGTGTTTATAGTAGGGGCCCGCTTTGTAGCACGCGTCTCAGCCCGGCTGTGTCAAATGAAAATTAATAACGGCCCGATACGGGAACGTTCATTAGGGTTGTCGCTTACTGAACCTTATTTTTCCAGCAAAAATGAACGCAGTATAAAATATTTCCAACATATATTTGCTTTACCAACAGTTCCCCTTTGTTATTGAAGTCGCATAAGTGCAAATACAATAACCAATGCGTAGAATTGAACTTGTGTGATTTTTCAATACTTTTTGGAACAGAGCACAATTTTAGTTGTTCTAGAGAATGGTAGATTTGTATTGTTAACGATGCACGATGAATGGTACTACTCCCAAGCCCTGTGATTATTGAATAGCACAGTAAGCCGTTAGGAGGATTGCCAAAATTGATTTTTGTGCAAAACTACTATCTATTCAAAAATGAAAATTTGTGTTTATCTGTTAATAAATGCACTTTCATATCACATTGATATAAAAGTACTTAATTCAAAGTATTAATTAAATATTATGGACTATTATATTGTCAACTGCTTGTTACGCTTCTATATGAAAAAACTTATAACGTTATCAATAGTCTCTAAAATCAATTAAAAAACACATACACGCTGCATAGAACCAGTATTATAAAATAACTCCATAATGAAGAAGCGTATTACATCTTATATAAAAAAAAGCTAACTTAAAAAAAGAACGCAACATAATCACATAAAATATATTAAGAAAGCAATAATCTTATCTACCCTCAGGCTAGTAGTTATCAAGACAAACGGGGTTGTCGGTCAGCGGAGTTGGAAGCGGCGCTGCCCTCAAGTTATTAATTTTCATTTGCTTCAGATAAAAGCCACTTATAATGGCAGTATTAGAGCAACACTTTAACACTGGTAAATGCTTTAGAGTTACTATTCTTGTTGCGTAGGATAGTAGGTACATATATATTTGTATTCATGAAAATGAGCTAGAAATTATGTGAAAAAGATTATAAAATGTTTTATCTTTATATTAAAGTTATATATTTTTTATAAAACGTTATATTTAAAATGTAAAAAATAAGATAAATAAATGAGGGAAAATAATTAATACGTATGTTTCTTGTGTAAATGCAGTGTGGGTATCAAGAATAACGGGGTATCGAAAATCGATGAATGTAGAAAATCGTCTATACTATTTTTTTAGTGCAGTTCACACTCAATATAGTGACATCTTGCGGCAAACTACTGAACTTTTTCTGCTGACGGAATTAAACTATAAAGAACTTTCAAAGTATCTCATCTTGATTTTTAACAACGTATTTTTGAAATACAGTTTTATTCAATAATAGCAGTAGTAATTCAATAAGTTCTTCAAAGTATTTGCAACATAATAATAAGACATATAAATATACATAAATATCCACACACTAATCTTATCGTAGGTATATAAAGAGCGAATTGTGTCGCAAAGATTACTTAACAACTACCCTACTACTGACAACACTCCCCTATTTCAGCTAATTAGTTCGCACAATAGAGTACACGTCGCTAACGGGAAGTAGAAAAATCGTGGGGCCACACTCACAGCCGTAACAAAACATTTACACTTTCTTAATGCAGTGTAATTTCTGTCAAAGGCGATTCCATAGGTTTTCTAAACCGATTAATGTGAAAAGTGACCACTTTATAGAAAAAGATCTAGAAGATTTAAGTGGTTCGATTACCAAAATAGAATTTCAGTTACAAAAACCTACCCTGGAAAATTCAATGCTTTTAATTACGTCGTTTTCCTGGAACAAATTACGAAGGGCTCCTCAAATGACAATATAATGAGCAATTCAAGTAATATTCGTAACCCCTTGCGCTAGAGCGCAGTTATTATTTATTTAATTCGCAGCAACCACACAGGCCACGCCATCCCGTACGATCGTACCCTTCGTACCCGATTACGAGTTCCAATTATTCAGTATTTCACGCTCATCGACGTCTATAATTACATTCTGATAGAATTGCGTTAAATTCACCGCACGTGCCATCACTAATTTCCATACAATTAATCCAATGATTAGCTGTAATCCTATGTGGGTTTTATGCATATCGTTTGCGTTTGATGTAATTGATGTTATTCCGTTTGCAAAGGCAATAGAATTTATTGTCGTGTATATCAATTGTTGTAACTTACTGTTTCGAATAGCGTAGGAGGCGGATACGAAACGATACTTAATCAGCTCCAAGATTCATTACCGTAGTATTTATCTCTGAATTTATTATTAACAAGGCATAGAATATTACACTGATCACTAATCATGATGAAGGAACATAAGTACGTACGGATTTACCAGGACAGCTTAATGTTCTATCTATACCGTGGTGATTAATTCCATTTGATGATTGGATTTACACGCATGAGTAAATAATATCTCGGTTGTAAGTATTTAATATCTGTTAAACAATTTATTTTTCAAAGTTTTTCTAACACGTCTTAACTAATTGCATTGTTAGGTAAAAAAAAGCGTTATGTAGAGTTGCAATCCCGCGGTTTTATGTTCTACTGATAATTATGATCACAATAGAATAATTGGCAAAATATGTATAAGAAAAAACAACATTTATTATCGTACCTAGGAATCCGTAATTAAACAATTTACGCGGCACGCAACCGGAATGAAGCGAAAACTTTAAACAATTAAAAGAAAAGGTTACATTAAGCGTTTCCAATTAAAGTCGGAATCCAGTGGGTCTGGCTCCACTGCTCCTTGCGTCTGGCTACGTGAGGGAATCTGGAAACTGTATTGCTTTTACTACACCACGTTTCTGTAGTCGTTAAAGTGCAACAATTTGCCGGGTCACGTGGTGCTCGGTCTAGGTTTAACTCGTGTACGTGATGGACGCGAAGACAAACGGAAAGAGAATCGAAATGCTCAGTCCCGTGGCTTGAGTGACGGCGGCATTATGGGGTGATGCCACTCAATGGATCCTATTGTGTTTCTAACTTCGACTGTTGCGATCAATACACGAGTATGTGACGTGAAACACTTGATGGGAAACAATGACTGCCGTTTAGAAAATGACATTAGTAGTGACGAAATTCAGTCGCTGTTTTACAACAGTTCAAGTAAGTTAAGATTCTATTTTTTTTTTTACCTTTCCTAATATAAAAATAGAATTGTATTTTTAGAAATAATATCGAATTAAAGATGTTATGAAAAATTTATCATACTGACTACCAATTTCCTTCAGAAATTTGTACAATTTACTGTCTAGCAACTAGACATTTCTTATCCTATCTGGATACATCTGGAGTTCAAACAACTACCCGTGCCTGATAGTAATCGCAATATCCACTGACGAAGACGACCAACACTCGTCATTTAACACAAACATGCCGTTCTAGTTTAATTATTATTAGTTCATTCGCTTTAAGGGACTAAGTAGAAGGGAAAAAATACGACGTTCACGAAACACTTTAAGAATTAATTGGGTAATAGAATAAAAAATTTGCGAACCTCAAAGTAATGACTGAAATGATGACTGTAAAGATTTGGTTGCGCAAGTCTATAAACGCAGTATCATTAAAAAGTTCTGAAATGATCTATAATTATTATATTCCTAGCTTACACCACGGTTATAGCGGCACCTTAGCATAGAAATGCTTAGGAAAACTAGTTATTGATTTTTTTGTTACTAACAGCAAATAACCGAAAAAGAGCTGTTTATTTCAACATTATATTTATTTAACTCTCCATCACTACCCACAACTGATATTCAACATGTAAGTGACTATTCTATAGAATAGTAAATATAAAACCGGGGTAAACTAAAATTCCCGCTTACACTATGTTTTACGTAAAAAATCATAAAAGGCCATCGCTGGCCGGTACCACGCGAAATTGCAATTTTCTCGGCATGGTACGTATGTGTTCTACGAGGAGCATAAGGTCTGGAATTGGCCGTGTTGTTACCTCCATAAGATTCAAAGGATATTTTTGTTACAATCTTGTAAAGGCTTTGAAATAAATGTTTTTACTAAATATATCAGTAGATTAAAAATATTAATATTTTCGTAACTTTGAAAAACACACAGCTTATTTACCATTATTTATTTATATAAAACTCGCGTGTTTCAGCCGGAAGTTTGTTATTCACTTTTTATCCACTGTCTATAAAAAGTACAATGTTCAAAACAAATATTTAAAGCGTTTTATCTTTTCATCCCCATTAGAATATCATAATATGTCAATCTGAGCATTCATAAATTATACTCCTAATATTTCGCCAGAATTCATGTATACCTGTGTCAGATTGACCAGAAATCTACAAATACTCCTGCCTTGCCTCCTCATATCTGGCGTTTGAATCCTAGTCATAGATAAATTATCATCTGTATCCTTGTAGGAGAAAGCAGATGTAAATTCCCCGGTTGTTATAAATCTCACAAATTAGGCTTCCACTATATATAGTCTACTTTACGAATCGGCATACAGCAGAGCACTTGTCTTTCAGAATTGGCTATTTTTAGCTTGTAAGCGCACTGTAGTCTTATAAAAGCAGTCACCTGGACAACTAGTTCAATATTTTTTTAAGTGTGAATATTTATTTTATCTGTAATTTAACACTGTACCTATAAATCAAGTCGGGTGTATATCTAAATTTAAAAGTAGTCAATTTGAGATATTACGCATAGTACTCCTAATATTTTAAGAAATAGTGTCTCTTGGACAACCATCAATTTTGTATGACGTTAAAAGTTTAATTTACATAATATTAAGCCAGAAAACATTAAATATATACATATATTTATGTTGCTTTTATACTTAGCTACCCGTCAATATATGACATTTACATAATAAAATGTTTAAAATAAAACTATTTGAGATTTGATTCCATTTTTATGTGGGGACATCATAGTTGTCCGATGGACATTCGGTTGTCCATAGGAAAATTGGGGTTTGATATATTTGATACAACAAACAATTAAGTCATACATAAAAAAAAAACATTAAAACACAATTTTTGAATCAGTTTGAATTTTTTTTTCCAAGTTTCAACTTCACGTTGTAGTTGCAAATTCTGTTTATTACATCTTAGTTCTGTCACGGCGAATTTTCTTTCTTCCTCTTTCTTTATTTGTAGGCGTAGATTCTTGTTCACGTGGAGTAGGTTCGGCATCATCCCGATGTACGAGAATTTCTTCTTGCAGGATACTTGGGAGCTGGGTGGTGTCATTGCAACTATGTTTTCAATAGCTACCATGCGCTTTCTTTGGTTTTGTTTTCTTAGTTTCCAAATAGTCCTACATATCTTTTTTTCTTCTGGTTGTAAATCTGAAATCAGGCGTTTATTCTTGTAATAACTTTCTCTTTTTTTTCATTTCCGCTCCTCATATTTTACAGGATCATTTTTCAACTTCTCTCTGTAGCGTCTAGATTTTTCTTTTTCAGACAATCCAATTCTGAAAATTTTCAAATTAAGAAAGTATTGCTTAAGTTACAGCTTTCTTTGTTTAAAAGTTCTTTAACATTGGAATGAAGACAAATCGTAGGACACCCTCTGGCTAGGTGGGGTGACGATATCCGCAAGGTGGCTGGCAGCGGTTGGATGAGGAGAGCCAAAGATCGAGCCCAGTGGCGTGCTATAGGAGAGGCCTATGTCCAACAGTGGACGAATAAAGGCTGATGATGATGAAGACAAATCACTGTGTAAATAAGGTACTGTGCCCGGCCATAAATATTGCACATCGACCCCTGGAAAGAGACAATCGATTAATTTCATCTTCGTAGAGCGTTATCTCTGTCATAAGTAGTGTGCGATTGTATTAAACATTACCAGAAAATTACTTGCCACTGACTAAGTAAAAAAGTGAAATTGAAAGATTATGTATTTGTCCTAAGGACAACTTTTAAAGCCCCACGGATAACTGATTCAGTTGTCCGAAAGACTGGTTGCCTCAGTGACATTTTTTAATTATGTGTCTTTTCATAAAGAGTATTTGTTTACTGTGCTTCATTACATTGTTAACATAAAGTGCAGAACTAAAGTGAACTGATCAATACCAGTTGATTAATGTAACTAATCTACTTACTCAGTTTTCGCGCTGGTCCAGGGGACAAACAATAAACACACCCACTCCGCGTCACGGTGTTCGGCGGCCTGACGCCTTTGCTGACGTTAATTCAACATAGCAGCTTGAACTGCTGTTTACTAGACAGATTTACTTGATGTCTCAGCTACTACTGCACCATCTCTGTTTTAGATTTTTAATCAAATACTAGTTGTCCGAGTGACTCAGTACAATGCACTAACTTTGTGGGACAAGAACAATTCCCAAAAAAAATAGATAAAATACAAACCTTTTTTTTTTATACAATGTTTTCCTAAAAATAAAAACCATAAATATCTGTTCTATGATTTTATATTCACTGCGTCTGAGGATTTATTTCGGTGTAGATGAGTTTCTAGTTTAGAAGTGGTGAAGGGGACACAGAATTTGACATAAAAATGACCCAAATGTCCACCGGACCACTCTCAAATGAAGGTGACACAATATAATAAAAAATATATTTTTGCCTTAAATACATTGATTTAAGTGTATATTCATTAATTATGTATAAAGAAAATACGTTTTGATATTATTTATTTTAATACAAATCTGGGACCTGGCACGGTTGTCCAAAGCAAGAAAAAGTTGATTTACCCATATAATTTTATTAGTACTGATACAGGTATGTAGTCGTAGAACGTACTTCTTTATTTACCTTCCTATCTCAAACGGATCAATTTTAAAACTATTTCTAGTTTCAAGCGGTTTTAAATAAAACCTAGATATTGCTTACACACGGCTACATCTACATAGGCCAAGAAATGAAGTCCTCAGTATGCTTACAAACGATATCCGATACGGAATCTAGGGATCATGGTGTGTACACATACATACAAAAATCTACCCGTGTTCAAAGGATTTGATAGTCGAAATATTGGCAATGAGTTCACCAACGTTCATAACATATTGCGTTACGTAAAGCATCAAAATAAAAGAGAAATTACGGCTCTGATTCGGCTAAATGAGAATTTGGATGGGAGTTTCGGGTAACATTTTAGCGAATTCGCATTAGTTTACATAGAGGAAGAGAAAATTAATGCTTTCAAAGAGGCCGGAGATGCCGGACAGGATATTAAGCTTTTCATCAGAGTTGCCATTAGCGGCGTCAGAAGCGTGTTCATTTAGTACTTAGCACGGTCCAGCTCAGTTTGGCCTACCTCGGCTAATTTACTAACTGTACAAAGCGTCTGAAACATACACTGAATGTCAGTCGACTAGCTTCGGTACAATTTATTTCTAAATGTCATTAGTGAACTCTCGTTTAGCCTAGTTAGTAGTTAACGTTTTTAGTTTTAACGTTATATTTGAATGTTTTATGAATATATTAGTTTATGCTTTATTTATCTTATAATAGTTGCTAGTATTAATATCTACGTAAAATCAAGTTTTAAAACGGGTATCATGAGACATCAAACCTTTTTCGTGTTTTACGTCTGTTTCGTACGGTCCCCCCATACTTGTTAATGCAGACATATAAAAATAATAAGGTTCTAACATATTACATTATCGTGCCATCTAGAGAGAAACCAGGGTGGGTTCAATTCACGCATCAGGAAAAATTAAATCTGCAAATGTAGATACAAAAGTGCAGTTTTGTCTAATCCAACGGGGAATACACGGCTATACATTTTAGATTAATGAAAGAAAAACCAAACATCCTACAGAAAGCAAACCATTAATTCCTCCATATCATAATTCGAGGTATTAATAACTCTGATACAAATTAAGTCATCTAAACGTACAACATAATCGAGAATTAATTGTCGTAAACTAAATTCTCCGTAATACCAACGTGCCTCGGCCACTGTTTTTACTACATTTAATCTTAAGCTGTTTAATATGAGTCTCTCGCTGCGCTCGTGTTCAAAGCAAATACCTAAAGCAAGCCGGAGGTTTATTTTGACTGCATATTTACACTAACATACAGTTAAGTATTCCAAATAGTTAGCAGGCGGGTGACGCACGTTACCACATCGTTATATGTCTATAAATTGGAACCCAACTCCAGCGTAAACGACATAAATAAACCACCACTTGGCTCTAATCCTGAACAACTGTTTAATATAGAAGAAGTTATAATTAGAACATCTGGCGTGAATTATGTTTTCTTTAGCTTAATCTCGTTTTATTGTTTAAACAAAAGCAATGAAATATCGTCAGAATTGAGGTCTTCGACGTCGTCGTGATTTGGCCTTGAATATTCTGTATGGGTTTAGAGTATGACTTTTCGATGTTATCTAAAAATGGTGTGAAAACCGTACATCTAATTCGAAAAATTGGTGAGAAAATCTTTTCCCAATAAGATTTTCTTAGGCATGTGTAATCATCCAGCTTGTACTAAGCCAACGTGGTTAATATACGCCTATCTCTCCTCCTCTGCCATTTGCATAGAAAGCCTATGTACGTCCAGCAGGAACGTAGATGGCATAACAAAATTAGATTTCGTGGAAAAAAGTACTATAAATTACGATTTTATTATTATTCTAATTGATGGACTTTAATGCGAAATTATGAATCATAAAGAATTTTAATGTTTAAGAACAGTTATAAATCCTCCGATAATCATTAGTGCATTTGTTCCAACTCTGCTCTTTAAAGAAATGCTAAAATGGTTCCCAAGTTGCTCATACGTCACGTTATCCACTATAAAGGACAGCGGGTATGGTCCCGAAGCTAGATTGTATTGTTATTTATTCCTTTGTATTTTTGTACGCGATTCCGATTGTGTTATTTATAGAAGTTATCGTCAGGGAAATGCAGTTTCAGTTGAAAAATATTCTCTTTGGAAATCCCGACACGAACAAGTCGAATTTTTCAAGCAAACTTTTTACAGCGTTGTTAACTACCATTATACAATATGTATGTAGGTCAACATATGTTTTATTATTTTGCTGTATTATTTTTGCTGTTTTCTGCATTTTTTTATTATAATGCCGTTGAAATACCAGGTGGAGAATTGAAAAGAGAGAAATTACAAACTTTTTAATCTTTCTCTAATTTCGTTTAAATACTGTTTTTATGTGCAAAACTACATTATTTATAACTTTCTTTAGAGTAACGTTATTAAATATAAATATTTTTTATACCTATTGGCTCAGCAAAGTGCCGCCCTACCAACTGTAATAGACCACTCCAGCAAGACGCTTTTCATAACGTAACCTATCCTAAACAAAAAGTACTTCACAGAAGTTACGAGAATTTTACAAAAAAGAAGAATATTCCCGAAAATCAATTTCATTGTACCTATAATCACACAAGCAAAACTGCCGCCCAAACTAGTCACATATAAATGTTATCGCCGAAAACACAACTCCCATTCATGACTTGCGATTCATTCATGACAGTTCAGTGAATAGTGTGATTCAGCTGCAATTAAATTGTTGTCCGTAATTAATGGTTTCCAGTGAACATTTATAAAATGTTATTTGTTCAGTGGAACTTCGAACAGTTCGATAGAAAGCTTTTAACTGTATTACTTGCAGTGAAATTTTCACTGTATATTACCGACTTATGACTCTACTTCAAGTGCTCATATTTCAAAAGATTTAGTATTATTTTTGAACTGTTACTATTATGTTGGTAATATTTAATTCAAATACTGTTGTGCATTTAAAACACGTTCCGTTGTGCTTTTTTTTTAAATCAAAAAACAAAAGAAAAGAATCTTCAACTTTAAGAAACGATACTCTTTTGTTTTCAGATAAGTCGCGAATTTAACAATAAAAGTAAATATTCTGATCTCCTTTTAAAATTGTGATATAAATTATGCATATTTTAAAACACACTAATTACTATGATATATTTTATCCTTACTATCCAATCTGTAATTTAAAAGTTTTTTATTTAGTTAGGTGCGTTTTCACGCCTAAAGCGTTTAACAAATGTTCATGAATTTTGTTCCAGAGTTAGATTAAAGGCGATTTTTTAGCTTGGAAAAAGGTTAGTCTCCTGACTGACTACTTTTTTAAAACATCGGTTGACATATTTGCTGAGCTTACACTAGTTAACTCCCAAAAATCCATAGTCAACCAGCCCAATGAAAGAGACTTGTATGCATTTTGCATTGTTGGATGTTGAAAGTAAATAAAGAAAAATTATGTTAGAGAGTTCATTTGGGCAGCTTCCATTATCTACCTCAAATAATCATTTTTAATAGTTTTTTGTATTAACGCTCATCTAAGCGACGCACTGGTGAATATTAAATACAAATTTGTTACAACTGGCAGCAAACGTTTGCTGTAATTTTCCACCAATCAATACGTATATTTTAACCGAAAATTCATATGCTGTTCCTAGAATTCGCCCGGGATATTAACAAAGAATTGAAAAACACACATATTACCGCTTCTAAATTGACCGAAGAAATTACCTCACTACCATTGCATGAACGACAGGTAAAAAAAATAAAGGTGTCACTCACCTGCCACAATAGTGAGAAGTGCAAACGTAGACACGAGTGGTAAACCGCCGGTTTCCATGGCAACGGGTCTGGAGCGTCGCGCTGATTCCGATGTCATGACGTCAAAGATTTTGTCTTCAATAACTTTCTTATATCTCACATTGCTACAACCGAACGTGGTATAAAGCTTCTCAGAAGAGTTCTTTAAAAAAGTTGCATTATTATTATCCTATACTTTATGTTGCATAATTATTGTCAGTAACGCCGCTCCCCATCATGGCAATCTGAAACAAATAAAATAATTAAATAAACTTAGCAGTCTTATATATGTCATTCACAGACGAAAAAAATACAAATCCAATAAGAATTAGATTTTTTTTGATCTCAGTGGTATCTCGATCCGAGATATTAGTAAATTCAAAAAACATTAGTTTTAGTGCGGAGATCGAAGCCGCGACCGCTGCTTTGACAATCCTCTTACCAGTCAGCTTTACTACGATCACATCGTACTTATATCTCCGTAGATGTAAGGTTTTATTCAAAAGATATTGTTTACAGTTCATAAGACAACCGGGCTACAACAAACGGCAACGTTAAACGGATGAAATTTAGTTTAATTTTGGTAAAAGAATAACATGGCAGGTGCAGCTCAGTGCAATATTCCATATGCGAGCATGGCAGCACGTTACATAGGCACACACAATATGTACCAAGAATACATGGTAGTTTTTTATTAGAGCCGTTTCCGCGGCACAGCGTGCACAAACTGAGATAAAACAGGAATGATTGCCGCTCTGTCGCGATATTGTTTCAAGTGTTTTGTTCCATTCTGCTGGCTCCTCGGTGCTTTTTATTCATCCACACCCGAACTGTCGTATAAAATCCATCCGACTGATTCAGCATTTCGTTGCCGTAACGAGTTGTGAAAATACGACTGAAATGATGTCGAACACGAGAAAATTGCTCCAAAGGACAGGGTTTGTTTGAATATTATTCCGATGTAGTTTGATTTTATCTTTCACGTTAGCTGTTTTAGTTACAACGTTTGCGTCGAAAACAAACTTCGTATTGTTTTGTAAATGGTGACACATCGAACGGGTTTGGTGGATCGAAGTGAGGTTAAGTACTATCGTTCATGAGCAGGGATATAATAGTTTATCGTGGGGGGTGGATGTCGGAGTCAATCAATTGAAACCGGCTCTCCGGTGGGAAGGCGGCGCGTCGGCAGCATCTTTCCCGTGCGAGCGGGCGTCGCGACAATAAACAATACAAACAACCGTGGGCTGCGTTTGACACCAGCCCGTTCGGAGTGGGTTAGAGCGCTCTACAGAGAGTTCGGCAGCATTTAGGGAACGTTATAGCCTTCCGCCGTGACCTGTTTTAGTTGCGACAAATAGAGATTTACGGGATTGCCGCCGAGGGATTTCAAACCGACTCTGCTCTGTGTAATAAAATTGAATGGTGTTTACTTTGCGGTTGCTTTATACTCCAGAGCTTCTATGTATTTTTTCGAAACATTCCACATTCAATATCAGCAGCGTTTCATAACGTCAGAATCATCCGACTGTCAATCGATTCGAGCCTTCTCGTTCAACAGACTGGCGAGCAAAGTTTCCAACAATTTAATCCCGCTTGAAATATGCACAAAAAAATCGTTCCCGTCGAAAGAGTACAAGTGAAACTTTCTCATGACCTTTTTTAAACGGATCATATTTTTTGTGGAGTCAATACGCCAAACCCGTAACCATAATAAAAGTCCGTATGTAATATCGTGAAACATAATTAGGTGCCTTATAAAACGTCCGGAATTCGATAAACCTAATCGTATCAGAGCCCATATTAGGAGGGAGTCGCCCTTAACCCTTGATATCGCTGAGCCAAAACCCCATTTACGGCATTCCGTTGCTTAATAATTTTACATCCGTCGACAAAGACGGCGCGTTCTGTTATCTCACGAGTGCCACGCCACTGATACGAGTTTCAGCGAACCCCCCATGCCGCTATTGTCGTGTTTACATTGTCTATACTCATTCCTGAATTCCGATTAACGCAAAGCTAACCCTTTTCATATGTTTGTATTATAGTATTTGTAAAATTGTTCACTTATCTGCCATTTACGTGGGAATTGTGAGGTGAACAAAGGTCTCGTCTTCCGTCGCGAGTGCATAATGTCGCGTCTGAAACTCAACATTGTCGAGTTTCGTGAGTTTAAAGTTTCTTTATGAATTAAGTTTGTCAAATTTTTCAAACTTTAATACTACAGAGCTTAAATTATACAACTTCGGGTTCGTGTTTAAAAAGTTTTCTATATCATGTAGCACGCAGACGTTTAAAGAACTTAGCGTTTACAAAGAATGTAATAATAATAAATACATAGACAGAACATTTAAGGTCAGCGTTTAGTTTAAATACATAGCGTGGTATACACGTTGCTTTTTAAACGCCCGCCGTCAGACAGTAACAAAAACCATTCTTAACAATTAATTTCACAGAGCGTGTTCAACCTTTGCACTCCCCAGTTTCTTAATTCGCAATTAAAAAGTTAAATTGTCCGGGTAATTGCTGCTATTGTGGTGGACGACGTCTACTTATTATTCAGAATTGCTCCCTGAAAATTTGATGAAAAATTTCCTTGGAACCGGTTATTAAATCACAATAAGTAATTAGCTTATCTGGGGGCGTCATGCGCCAGTCGAGACGCACCCTGGTCTGAAGCTAAGGGGGGACACCAAGCGGTGCGAAGTTCGCGTCTCCCGTTAAGCTCCCAATATTAATCTTGACTCCACTTAATAAACGAAGTGAAGAACTTGAATAAAATAAATCACAGAAGCATCCGCGCCACTTCGCAGCCTGAGGTGACTTTCCATCTTTGCTTAGCCCACTTCGAGACGTTTGTAACCATTATTTGAGTTCAAACAAACATAATATCTAGCGTTTGGATTGAAGACGGTGCATTTATTTGAGATATTAAATTTTGATGAAATGTATTTCTTGTCTTTTTTTCTATTACACTTTCTTTTTACGTAAAATGGGGCTTGTAAAAGAATCATCATCATCGTTTAACAGACTTCCACCGCGAAATGAATAAGACTACATCTCTATGTACGATAGATATGATAGTCTTATCATCGTCTCAAAAGCGGCCTACAGTTGAAGGCAATAAAAAAATTATATTTGATATTATCTACAGTTTACAACATCAACCCATGTTCTTTTATTGCGTTTTAACCATCTCTACAATGTAGCGATCAATTCGTACTACATAGGTGCAAACATATATTCGAAGCATATTGCGTTCATCATTTTAAAACTGCTTACGAAATATTAGTATTCAAAATAATTACCAAAGTTATGAGAAAGTATCGAATTTGTTCTCAACTTTTAAAAGTCCTTTTAATTTTTCGTGCAATCAATAAGTCTTAAAATGTTTTTTATGCTACCAACAACCCAGACTTTCTCAATATCGGAGTGAAATAACGAAACTTTAAAATGCTTAGTGATCTTAAACTACTGCACGGTGAAAGTTTAAAAAAGTTGTCAATTAATTACAATGGCTGCGGTGAAAAACTTCGCTCGTTACTGACAATTCTCTTCAATTCACGTTTAATTAAATAGTAAATCCCTTTAACTTTTGTGAAGGCGGCCTATTGATCTGTCACTGACACGATAAAATGGGAGGTGAATTTAAAAGGCCAAAGAAAACGTCGCTTAATAAAAATTATCTTCCAGAGAATTAACATAAAGGCCATTCAGTTGTATAAAGGCAAACACCGCCTGTTTTAAGTCTTTTCAAAGACTATAAAGCGATCTGTTTTTAAAATGTATTATCTTGCCGCGGTTGTCTTTAGATTTGACTTCGTAAGACTTTTATACGCAGTTGATATTTTTTCAACTACATTTGTAGGCTATGGATGTGTCGTCGGTTTAAAAAATTATCGTGAGGAGTAATAATGAAAGAAACAGAGTACCTAGATACCTACAATCTTGGTCAATCGGTTTTTGAAAAACTGTGGTACTAAAGCCCACCCAGCCCATGCGGACTTCAAACTTAGCTCTACCACAAAAATGTAAAATACATAGGTACATACATTTATTAGTGGCATACGTAATAGAAGCTTGCCACATAGCATTATATATATATTAACTCTGAGAGTTGCAAGTGAGAGTAATGGAATTTCGTATGAAAAGCAAACACGATTTACAGTCATAACAAGGACTGTCTGAAAGCGACATAGGAAATGCTAAACAGTTGTTTATACGTGTCAAACGGGTTTGAATGATAAATGAACAACCGACGGAATTAATTGTTGCAGCAACTCATATTCAACTAAAGTGACCAAAGCTCGGTTTAAATAACAATAAATGCATCAAAACGTCACATGGCTTGATGACTTACTAATGGAATTTTGTAACTATAGTTTTAAACGCCTATTCGTCCCACAACATCCAGCCTGGTAGCAATTTTTTATTATCGGGTTAATAAAATATTTATCCCCTTTCTACTGGAATAGGATATTATTTACAATATTCTTTGTGCTACAGCGTAATAGCGTAGTAAAAAACGATTTTTAAAAAAGTGTTGTTCCAGTGAACAGTGATCCGCATATGTGTAGACGTTTACATTGGGAACAAACAAATCGTGTGAAATACGAAAATAAATTACCCGTATTCCTCTAGTAAACTGCATCGGGAAAAAGCATAGATTCAATATGTAAATCTAGTGCAAACTAAAGGAGAATAATATTGTGTAAACAAAACAGGAGTGGACAAAGACTTGAACTAAAGTGTGGCGTGTTCGTACAAAAGAGGTGTATAAAAAACTCTCTCAATAGTCTAGTTCCATGGCTGAAACTGAGATTAAACTGTTGATGTCGATATGTGGGACAAAGGGGACACTTGCACACAAAAGTTCGTGAGAGAAATATTCTTAAGTCCATTCCGAATGCGACTATACTGCCAGTTTATAGCTATCGTCGAGCGAACTCGATATTTAAATTTTAATTCAATTTTCATATACGAATTTTAAGATATTGACAAACAGTTTTACTTTTTACATACAAGCCTTTTTTAATTGAGTAAAAAAACATGTTTAAACACTCACGCCTGTATCCCCTGAAGGATCCGCGTACATTTTTAATAATGTGTACGCTCTTGCTATTACACTAATTTTCTGTAAGTTGCTATACTAATGTGTCATATAACTGCAATCTCGGTATGTGTATTATCATGAAAGAATACGAACAAAAATAATACGTGCGGAATACAAATTAAATTCCTTTTTTCGTGTAAAAAAAATAAATATTTCATTCAGAAAAAATTTTAGGCCATTCACGGCTCTGGTTCATTGCATTCTTACTAGGATATTCAAGGCATTATAGTCAAAGTCTGTACGTCCACTAAGCTCTCCTTACGTTAAGTGAGAAAGGTTTTGGCCGGAGTCCAGAACGCTGACCCCTTGTGGCTTGATGACGGATGGATTTTTTAGACATGTGGCCAGCTTCGTTATAGGGCTTCCGAATTGGCCAAATGCTTGTGACAACAACTGGATTGAGGCATTGTGAAATTATCAATACAATCATTGATGTTATTAACATTAGAATGATTCTACGGTATTACAGAACAACTAAATATTATTAGAAAGGAAATAGACAATATTTTGGGGACGACTGTCATTGTTTGTCCCCTATTCATTGTACTAAGATTACACATCATCACACACTTGAAAGTTACAAAATCTGCTTTCATTAAAAAAATTACCTCTTTTTTTACTACGGAGAGGAACTCAATCTATGTATTTAATTTAAAAAAAACCTCAATTTTGAACGTAAGTAAATGAGTGTTGTGTACTTTTGTAATAAGATTTGTTCCCATGACGTAGTTGGGGGAAGTGGGGGCTGTGCTCATTCCGTGTTACATTGTTGCACTAATTGCACATTAGTATAAAAGTGTTTCTACATGGCTGTGCCCGGGGGGCGCGGAGACAATGTCGACCCCCTCCAACGCCCATTCAAGTTCAGAGATGAATACAAACCTTCCTTGAATAAGCCTTATCTTTTCTACTAGTTTAACGGTTGGTTTTTAAAATATTTCATAAATAATAGTGGTTTTTAACTTGCATAATTAAAAAAAATTAAAAAGCTTTATCGAAACATCTCAAGTTCCGATTACACAAGGCGTGACAGAAACGAAAAGAAAATATAGTCACACTCAAATATAACACCTTTTTCCGTCAATACATTGAAATCTTTGACCTATACCTCAATAGGTAGGGTGTTCCTATAGGAAATCCGACAAATCAGCTACTATAAATCCGTTAAAAAATATGCCCAAATATAATATATATTTTTACTGATACTTAAATCTTTTTAAAGACGTAATTAAATATAAACTGCTGTTTTATAGCGCAGACTTTACTACTTGTTTTATATGTATAAAACGCTAGTGGCCCAAATAAAGGAAACCATTTGGCACCCCAACTCAATATCCGATTAGCAGTTTCCTCGATACCATTCCTTAATTTACATAATTAACCGTCTAGTCTGCGAAAACGGTCCGCTGTTGCATATATTTTTCCTTAATGCTCTCCGTACCCTTTGAGAAAAATATTCTGATAATACTTTCATTTATATAGAAATAGCTAGTCTTAATAGGATATCTTTTTTTTTAATCCAGAAAAGATTCGTATTTGTTTTTTTATATATTGACGCCTTAAATCGACTACACGGATAATTAATACCGTACCATGACTACAATATATGTCTGCTATTGACTAAATCCCTCCTACAGCTGATAATAATACTATTTAATTCTGATTATATCTTATTATAGGTTTGCGGTTCCGCCGAATTAGCGTATAATAATCAACGGTTTCACACAGGGATACTGTAAATTATTAACGTTTTGAATAAACATTTCATTTGTCCGAAAATCCGGTGGTCGGTCCGAGCGAGCAGTGACCAAATATTGAACCGCCACTTGATCCGCGCAAAATCGATACCGCTTCCGAATGTATCTCCTTACTATTAGGCAACACCTATTTAAAAAGGTTTTTATAGCTTTTTTCACACCAATCTACGACTAATAAACTTCAATAAAAAGAAATTATACCACTTATGCAGCCCGTAACTGCTGTATTGATTTAAATTTTTGAATTGTATAGGTAACATTCGTCAGTTTTACAACAATAATCCTCGGTATTAAATGATAAAAATACACATTTTCATAAAAAAAAAAATAGATGAAGCAGAGCCCAGAGGATTAATGATATATACATCGAATTAATAAGATATTATAATTATCCAACGTTCGAAATGCTTCAATTCTTAAATCAGCATCAGATAAAACGTTAACGTTTTTAAATACCCCTCATAAAACTACAGAGAGGATTATTTTATAATAATAATTTACACTATTTATATTAAAATTATCACAAAGTTATTTATCACGTAATTCATTGACATGTTATTGAATAATAAACCGAATTCATTTGATATTTTAAGTATAGCTTCGTAGTCTTGCGATTGATGTATGTGCCAATTTAGAGGCGTGGAATCAGGCAGTGTTCGGGCAAATTTGACACGAGTAAATTCGAGGAATGCACGTAAGTATTTGAGGCGCAGTTTGTTAGCAAACGAGGTGCGGAAGACAATAGCCCCTGAATCATGCCTGGTATTTTTTTTTAAGATTTAAGATTTTGACATGTTTAATTCAATGCTTGTAATTACTAATTGTATAATTAAAAGTCCGAAAAACATACGACATTTCAGTTGCAAAAAATTCATACACAATAATAAACATCATCCAACAAAATTAATGTAAGAAGTATTATAAAACATATCTAAAATAACGAGCCAGTTACATTCATAAATCTTCAAAATACATTTATCATAATTTGTCAAGATTAGGTACTTAGACAAATGTATACAAAGCGAAACGATGTGAAATGCTATGCAAGCGTCTTGTGTTTTTGTAAGTGCTTTCGCGTGAATTTAAAGGTCGGTACCCCGAGTGTCACATCCATTCATCCTTGGCTAATTTATTAGCTTATTAATTTTCACAAGGTAAGTTAAACCAGTGTATACACTGGCTGATCTATGAGGACACAGCTCTATGTACAGAACGAATTGCACTGAAATTTAGCAAGAAGACAGCTATAATGATAAATTTCATCACGATATTTGATCATGCAAATCTCTTGCATGCTGATTTTGAAATTTCAATGCGGGAGGTGCTATATTCAAAATCCAGTTTTATGCTAAATATGATTATTGGAATACAATACGTTATTTCAAGATGATTTGGAATGTATAGAATGTATGAAATACAGCACATAAAAATAATTAAACGTGAAAGTGAAGTGTTGGAAACGATATTTGCTATACTAAAACAGCAATGGTAAGTGAATTGCAGTTTATTTAAGTTTCACTTGACGAGAAACGATAACTATCGTCTACGAATTGGAATCATTATGACGGCTTGCCGTGCATAATCTTGGTTATCTGAAATTAACATTGAAACAGGTAATTAGAATCGATAACGCATTAAGACCCTATCACAACGTGTCAAAGGCATTCATTAGACTCAGGAGCGTTGACAGCGTTGTTAACTAGTTCAAACGCATGATTACAAGCGCACAACAACGCACGGATTCCGGCGTTTCAGTGGAACACATCGAGATGCATGTATTTCGTTCCGCTGCGATTTATTGAACCCGTTCGTTTGGCCATTACTTCGTTGAAATGAGTTTGTATGGAGTCGGTCAGAACATCTGTATTGGCGGAATTATTGTAGCGAGTATCGATCACCACATTGCTCTAAGCACGCTGAGTGTGAAGCGTGAGCTCTTCCATTTCATTACTAAATGAATTTGCACGTTTCATTTTATTTCCATGTTTTATACCATGCTTTGATAGTTTTATGATTAGAAAGATATAATTATCACTGAGGAATGCAAAACTAAATCTTTAATGTGAAGGTAGCATTTGGTTGCGATGACGACTCATCCGTCCATTACTAGAGAAATAAATTTCGGAATTTCGCTTCTCGGAACATTATTTACATGAACTGTATATTGCAGTTAAGCTGCAAATTCTATTGCCCATTTCGCTAGTATTTAAGCCACCTCGTCTAAATATTCAACTTAACTATTTAATTAATAATTCCCATAATAAATCGCTCAATGCCACATTCCTCATTCACGTGAATACGGAAAATTCTTCAATTGTAATTTTGATATTTTGTGACCAATTCAATACATGTTCGTTTCATTTGTATTAACAACTGTAATATACATTTCACCATAAACTTCCACAAAATTATACAAAAGTGAATGCAGACCCCTGAATTATTGCTACGGTAAAATGTTTTCACCAAAAAGTTTTATTAGCAAATGTAACATGCTATGGCGCTGCATGAGGTATAAAACAATACTATTTACTGGCTGGCTCGCTTCCGTTACTCCATAGAACTCAGTCGGCTTATACAAATCTGGCGGGTCGGTGCTTTCTTGCAATATCTGCGGATGCGACATCCTTTCCTTATACACAGGTCCCTACATAGTATACATTTAACGGCTCTGCGTTATTGGGTTCGCGGCGGGGTATCGGACAGCCCTGCCTTTATTATCTGTTGACACTGTATTTGTCTCCGACACAGCAAACTAAATTATTGTGCATTGGTTCATCGGAATTTCTTTCATCAATTTTCCTATCAGATTCATTC
The DNA here is from genome assembly GCA_030295005.1 of Cephonodes hylas. Classification (NCBI taxonomy): domain Eukaryota; kingdom Metazoa; phylum Arthropoda; class Insecta; order Lepidoptera; family Sphingidae; genus Cephonodes; species Cephonodes hylas. Next base: position 7,187,891 of record AP025372.1, on the reverse strand, counting down.
GCAAATTTATTTACAGTTCTTTGTGACAATCGTAATTTATATTATCGCTTTGAATGCATATTTCTTCTTAATATTTATTCAATAATCAGATATTTAAAAAAAAATGATACTCAATCGGAAATATCAAAAGTTGATATGGAAATGGTTAAAGACATGCCGATACATCCGGCAAGTTCGCTAACAATATTTTATCTAAATGGGAATATCACGTCAACGGCCGTGTACCAAACTTTGGGAGACGGCTGTGATGTAAGAGTTCTCGATTTGAATTCCCGCATCCGGGCAAATATTTGTACGAAATGGCAATTATTTTTCTCGCCGCCCAGAGTCGCGAAGACACTTCCTGCATAAATTTTGGCAGCCACTAAAGATTCTTTTATTTCCTCTGTATACCAGCGTCAGCGTCGACACATTTTTTAATTTTATCAGAGCTAGTAATGCGGAGGGTATTGTGTAGAATGTAATGTTGTGTTTCGACGTACGAGAAGGGGAAGCGTCGGCAGACGGCAGGCGCTAGCTCCAGCGACGGGGCCATCTTATTGGGACATGTATTGGAGAATCTTTATGTTATTATTTACGCGGGGAGAAATTTCGCGCCGCTAATACCCGTCGTGTTGTACATTTTATTGAAGTTTTTATTAGAAAATACCATTCATACTCGATGTCGTTCGCGCTGGAATTCAACTTATTAGTACCTACTTCGCCTAAGTAGATATATCTCACCCTTTCAACAGGAATGTTCGCATTGGGAAATCTCATTAAAATATCATGTTCTGTGCGAACGCTCGACCCTAAAATTAAATTGAGTATTGACACGAATCTAATATCATAGACAAGTTCACACACTTGTGTTAGGCCTTTATTGGTTTCGTATCCATATATAACTCACCCATTTTAATTTATGGTACGAAGTTTGTTATTGAAATTTGCGTTGACAACTACACTTACATGATTTGTTGAAAATTATATTATTATGATCCTCAGTCCGGCGGATAGCAACTTGCTTATTTATCTATCACTTATTTATCCACTTAACATCACTATCTTATTATCACAAAATACAGCCTTAAAATTATTTAAAGCATAAACAAAAAGCATGAAGAAAAGTAATAATGAATATTTGTCAACACCTGCAAACATCGCTTGAAGAAAGCGCAATATTTTAAAAAATACATCGCAACTGAGATCCCGTGTTATTATCGGAGTTGTAATCAGCGGCGCGACGGTACCGCAGCTAACGGATATTGTGCTACGTTTTATCAAAATGGTTCCGCGACCCGCGCCGTGCCGATACCGTTTGCATCTGTGCGTTTTGTGGTGGCTCGCCCCATTACACGCCTATGACCCGCTTGCCCGCACCACGTCCAATAAGCCTGTAGTGGAGTGATAATTGTGCGAATGTTAGCGTGATATCAGCACGCTCCTGGTCTGTTATGGCCCTGCTTTTTAAAACCATTGAGTCTGAAAAATCCCATGCTAGTCAGTTCTACAGACTGCTATACACTGCAAATATATATTTGACTGCATTTTATTGTACAAATGCTTTTAAACATGATGAATTTTGTTCTACCTATGACAATATCTCTTCTTTAAAAATATTCTTATTGGTTAATTTTATCTGCTCTGGGTTTGGCTCAGTAATCCGGCTCGAGTATGTCTCTTGTGATTACAAGAGATGGAAAATTGTGACCACTTAGTGTTCTGCTTAGACGCCACTGTACTTAGCAAAACAAAGTCACTTATGTCAATCTGTCAGACACGAAAATACTTTCATGTCTGTAAAATGACTGTATACAATCCGTGTGTTACATAAAAAATCGTTTAATCAATAAAAGTTGTGTTGGTTTTTGCGACCCGGATTAACCCGGGCGTGACCACAACCTTTTGAAGGATCCCAAACGAAATTTAAATAACCCAATTAATACAAAGGGTAACTAAGTGTTCAAATACAAAATCATCGTTGGAAGCCATGATCAAATACGGTGCGGTGTCGAATATGTTTGATTAGTAGAAAATGATCGTTAGCGGGTCACTTCCGAACTTGAAAGTGTAATAGTATCGATATTTGAAAATTGAAACATACCTAATATTTGATTACTTTTATTATTTTTTTAATATTATTTATACATAATGAAAGTTGTAGTTTAAAGCTTAAGCTGGAGAAGAATGAGTAACCTATACCGGTGTACCCACGAGTATATACTGGTAAATTTTATCCCTTCAATCTGGTAACAGCTACAAATATTTTGAATAATCACAGAAATTAAAAATTTACAAACCAATTTTATTTAACTTCTTACAATGCCTAAATTCATGAAAAAAAATTGAGAAGCGATCGTGATAAAAGATTTTTCTATCACTAACTCTGCAATCAAAATTCACCCTGTAATGTTTTCTAAGTTGACATTAAATATGCGTTAAATATTATTCACGGTTCCTGTTTGCCTTTTAGAAGTCCCAATTTATTGACCTTCCCAAATTAGACCCGACCCACAGGCCGCGAATTAAAGACCCGTGGAGGCAATTATTGGATTTTCATAATGAATAATGAAAAATGTAAAATATTTTTGCCTTTTTACATTTTATATTTTTAATTAGAAATAACCAGGTTAATAATAAAGTTTTTTTTCGTATATAGAAATTATTTATTCTTTTACACTTAAATAAACATAATATTTAAGTTACGAAAATGGTTACATTAAAAGGAAAGTAGTAACATTACGGATACCTCGGCCTGGTTGTTCTGATACCCATATGATATTTTCTGTCTTACTCCGTTTTTTCAAACGAACCAATTAACCTTAAGAAGTTTCTCTATCGTCATCTATTTTCATATCTACTTCGTTCCTCTACTCTCCTCCACATATCTTTTTCACACACTCCCATACCCATTTGTTCCAACTGGATTTTCTTTATATCAGTAATGAATGGGTGATTTAACCAATTAGCGGAGATAAATATTAATTGAGTTTAATTGAGCTGATTAATTACAATCTACCAACGTAATAGAATTTAATGAGGTGTGATTATGCGGTTTTGTGGTCTAATATTAGTGATTATATTCGTGTTACTCAATAACTTGAAGCAAATCAACGCGCACATAGCCGCGTAGTGTAAGGTCCAGAACTTTTCCAACAAGCAGTACATATTACCATATATGTAGATAGAATCCACCATCCAGGGACGTACCCTGGGTGGTGGATTCTATCTACTTATATGGTAATATGTACTGGATTCATTGATGGATAAACATATATAAACAGCTTATTCCACAAGGCTTTCTATTAGAGAAGTATTAGAGAAGTCAAAACCTAAGAATACTTTGTTAAAACTTATTGCATCTGTATTAGGAATTAAATATCGTCTTTGAATATCATAAAAACTATAAAAAAGTAAACATATTTCACAATGCTGTATTCAAAGTAAATCAAGTTAGCTCATACTTCTCTTAATTAACATTTTATTAGTAACCCACTTTGTAAAAATTCCCCCGTAGTTTTATAAAGATTTTTGCCAGCAAATTATCTCTAATTACCATTTTTTCGTTCAACGAGGCTCGCTGAAGTTGTTTTCGCCAGTTTTATTTAAGTAAAACTGCAAATATTATTGCCATTACTTAGATTGTAACGATATACCAGCATGTTTAAGAATATTCGTTTCTAAATGACACTATAAAAATTTACGATTCGTATCTCCAATTTGTAGGGGATCGAACCTGGTCATTTGTAGACTTTTAAAAACATTAAGCCCATTTCAAACACATTCAAGTTTTAGGACCGCTATTTTGTGCCTACAGTTTTTTTAAGTGGTAGAGTAACGCCGTACTCCGAACTGGTTTACGTCACGAAAGAGTAGGCTCGGCCGGGGTAGTGTTACTGCTCACAGAAAACCATCATGTTTGTACCCTTTTATTGATTCGAAAGGAAAGATTTTTGGAAGCCCAGATGCTTCCCTACAAGGTACCACCAAGCAATTGATTCCCAACAAGTATAATCTCTGCAAACTATTTCCAGAGACTCAGCAGGCAGTGCTACTCGAACCGAAAACAAACAAAGCTAACGTTTCACATCAGCTTATTGTTAAAAAGTGGTTGATACCACCTGTTTTTATTAGTAGTTTACATATACCTAGTACATAGATATTCACGCCTAGACCCCTAATAAGGTTTAGTACAGATATATGTCAGCAACTACGCTTCGCTCGTAGAATTTTTATATCCCACAGTACTAAAACATGTCTCTACCAATGTTAGTTGCAACGTTTGTAATATTTCAATGCCCGGACATCAGTCATTATTAATCACATAATGAGCACTAATAAGCAATGTATTACAATTAACTACCTAATTTACGTATGTTATGCAATTAAGCGTTTGCTAATCACTGTTTTCTATCGCCTTGTTTATGTAAACCTATGACGTTGTATAAGCAAAGCCCGAATTATTAAAATTTTGATATACAAATGAGTTGAAAGCCTCAAAAAAACTTTATTAAGACTAAATCGAACGAAAAGATGGAAACGCTGGTATAAGGTACGTCTTAAAAATTCAATATTATCTGGTTGTATATAATACGTCCCACTGCTAAGGTTCCCTCTGCAACTCAATGACAGAGGCTATGATAGTCCATAACGCGGCCTAAATCAGGTTTGTAGACAAGTATGCATATATGTATATTTGTAACTAATATCGTACAATACAGGATACAGTTATGTAGAACTCTATAGTTCTCAAACAATATTCTTCTATGTGAAAATTTCGTAAGGTTGATATGGTAATTACCCCTAAACCTACTCGCCTGTAGTCGCCAAGTACTTATGTCCCTCATACATACTACTTGTTTCTTACCCGAAAATATATACACAGGACCGGAATAACCGTTTAACCAGACCATTTATTGCCCCCTGCGGCCGTCGCCACAGTAACATTATTTCATCGTAATCGTTATTAAAAATATAAAATTATAGAAATTTACGTATTGTAAAACCCATATGATTGTTAATGTCAATTGCATACATTTTTATCTTCTTTATAAACAGCTTCTTTTGCAGGAATTTTCGTTCGTTTTGAAGTTCGGTTAGTAAGCGATAACGTTTTGAATATCAAAGACATCATATTTGTTACAGGATAAATGGAAACCTGCTCATCTCTAAAACTTCTGATGCCTAATTGTTTAAAAAACTAACTACCCTAAACAAACAACCGGCAGCATGTTCCGCGGATTAAGTTATGGATCCTTACTTTTGTGATTATTGACATAAAGTTCGTTTATAACTTCTTTGTGGCACATGAATCATTGAATATTACTTCAGACATATGTACGTAATTTATGAGTGTATGTATGTAGATCCCATATAAATAAATCCCGTTGGGCACGACCCTCCTCTGCAACGAAGAGACATTAGGTTCCAGTCCAGATTAACAAATATATGCAGTATGTACACAGTAAAGAATATACATAAGTCGCAGCAAAACACACGCAGGATACATCATGCTATAAAAACAATAGAAGTTTGAAACAACAAACAGCAAAATCCAGTAGCTGCAGTACCCAATATTTATTGTATAAACCAACAATTTCACTTCGAGTACGAAGCGCCAGTCCAAATCCTCCAGCCCGGCTAGTTGATCCCTTGGTTGCACGAGATAGCCTTGCATTCGACTGAACTGTGAGTTACAATAGTATGGGACATAAGCTATATAAGGCTTTAAAAAAATATGTTCCAGACATATGCTCCACTGGGCCTACTTTTATGTAAACGATACGATTCTTTCATTAGAATTAGTGTTTTAAAAAATATAATATCTCTCAAAAGGAATTGAAAAGGCGATTACATTGCGATACATCGTTTAATCAATCTTAAAGGATTAATAGGCCCAGTATGTATACATCAAACCAAGTAATTAATAATTTATTACATTAATAATTTGTGCATGTAAGTAAAGCACATATCACCCATTTAAATTAAAATGAGCTCATTACAATTCCCGTCGACACCGTTGATATTTAAAAGAACAGATATTAAAACCAACAAATGGATATCATTGTTTCATTTCCAAATAACTTAGGTCATTTGTGTTATTATACATTGACAGATCTTTTGTATTTACAAACAATAGCGACGGCATCATGGAAACTTCATTATTAAAAAGCCGTTTTGTAAGTGTTTAAGGAATATTAATTAATTTAATGTGGCTTTTAATATTCCAATTGTTATTTGTTTATTCAAACGTAATTTATTATATTTTCTTTGTTGTAAAACACCAATATTTAACACCCAAATTATAGTAATAAATTGGTTAAAGTAAGTTAAGTTAAAATATGAAAGACAAAATTTAAATAAAGAGGTTTAAATCCATGAATAATTTATTATACCCCGAACTTTGTTTTTAACTTAAATGCTTTAAACTTTCTCTTTGTTCAAATCCTCTTTTTATTAAAAATCACTTGATCACCAGATTCTTCTTTTAATAATGTCATTGAAAAAAAAGATTCACAAAAAGTTATTATACCAACACAAAACAAAGAAAAAGCACACTGATTCATAAAAAAAAAACTCCACAAAATTATTTGTTTCAACAGTGGTTGTAAGCTGTAAAACAAAAGTTTAAACCTAATTAAATATTTGTATGCACTCACCTCATAAAGGGCCGAAGTCAGCGAGTACCACTCGCAGTTATTATTTGTTGCAACACGAGAGGGCGCGAGGGAGACGGCGAGAAAAGCTCCTTAACAACTTTTTAAGGGAGCGCTCGGAATAGCGCACAGCGCGAGCCGCGGGAACCGGCGATTCATTAAGTACAAGCGTGGAAGCTGCGACGGGCTCACTCCCGCGCCCCCCACGCCGCCTCTCCCCGCCGGGGGGCGCGCTGCGCATGCCCCCGCCCGGCCCTCCAATAGCGGCCCTGTTGCTTCTGACGGCCGCGCAACGTCAAAACGTAAACGTTATGAATACGTTTAATCGTCGCTGGATCTTCCGACAATCGCGATGATTTACGTTTAGATTAGGCCAACTTTTGCGAGACACGGCCGACTACACATTGTGCTGTCGAGACGCTAGTCTAGCTGCGCCAGACGGCTCCTCTAATTATACTTCATTCTGAACAACTTTCAAACTTCAATTAACACTGAAAAGCTATTAAATTTTAAACTACATCATTTCATTACTTATGTTTATATTGCATCTAATTAATATGCTTAATCACTAAAAATATTTAAAGACCTATGTAGATTTTAAAACGAAAATGTTAAATTTGAAGTCCGTCCGTTTAAAAAAACAGTACAACGTGTATATGTAACTCTCGCGAGCGAACCTCCATCAGAGCCGAACAAGCTAAATCTAAATCCCTTAAATACGCTTACCCAGATATTTATGGTAGGTCTAATAGCACCAGTTAAGCCGCCGGCCAAACAAACTTTTTACGACACATTTCGTTTAGTACACGTACCTTAGTATGGAGTGAGCTTAAGCATTACGACAACCGTTTAAATATAAATGTGTAGTCATAAAAACAAAATTAAAATATTTTCTTAGATCTTAATTATAAGCTCCTCACTGTCTTTTCTTTAAGAAAAATAATCAGATGAATGAATACCCTTGAGCATTCCACAGTCGTCCTTTGAGAAAAGATTTAAGAGATAAAGAAAAATGTGTGCGCAAAAAGTATGATGCCGCAAAATAAACGATTCAAAAGAATTCTTTGCAAATTAATTTTTCATAGAAAACAAGCACTCAAAATGTTTACGCACTTTTTACGCTAAAAGTGTTAAGCTTTTGTGACTTTATAGCTTTTTGGTTTTTATCTTTATAAATAGTCTACGTAACGAAAAGGCGCGAGTTCGATTACCACACCGTGACAAATGTTTATTTTATCGAAAAAGTATTTGTATCGAGTCCCAGACTTTGAGACCGAAAAATCTTACGCAGTTTCTGATACCCACGACCAATGAGGATGCGTTTTGCATTTGAGAGGCTCGACATATCGACTAGTGGAGACAATAAGAAGGAGATTTTAATAGTTAACACAACATACACACATGTTCATACATTAAGCATTTGTTGTTCATAGAATTGTTATATTTAAACACCTGCCCATTAATCATCTCATCTTATCTCATCAAATATCTGCATCACCTTTACAAATTGTATAAAGTGTAACTAAATTTCCGGAATGCGATAGGTTTAACACTAGGTATAAAATTATCGCTCACTAGTATTCGTCTAAATACAATTATGACAAACCAATTCGCAGAACATTCTGTTAATGTGCTGTTGGTATTCAGTCGAACCGAATGTGAACTGATTTCAATGAAACTCGGTACTCAAGTATAGTCTAAATTATTAGATAAGGATTTCCCCTAAACGCAGACAGGGATAGGCATTGAAACTATAACATTCAAAGATGTGTAAGTTAGTAGGTAGCTTCCAAATGAGATATTAGAAATCTTTGGAGAAGGCCTATGTCTAGCAGTATACGTCTGTCGGCTAATGACGATGACAATTAGTGCAACTGCCAGAATATTAAATTTAAATAACCTGTAACTTACACGTTAGTTAAAGTAATAGGCTAGTTAAGAGGAGTCATGAGTCGTGTGTCTGACCGTAGAAGTATATTCTAAATAAATTTTATTTTATTTCATATAATTGAAAGCTTTTGGAGTAAAACTGATTATGCTTGAATACCGTATTCTGTTTTTTGTTATTATGAAAAATGTTGTCCAACAAATGATAATCTACAATATCAACATACATTTAATAAATAAATTAATGACCTACCTATGCCTTAAAAGCAATAAGTAGGGTCTATGTCCAGTAGGGTTCTGCTCGATATTAGTCAAAGAAAAATAAATCTTCTTAAACTATGTATTCTTCAATTAACAATTGACTATAGGATTTTAAATCATTTATTTATACATATTTATACAGGGTGTATTTAGACCGTGATCGAAAACTGAGGCAGGTAATAGCGAGGGTGATCACAAACCCAGTGGCGACATTAAAAAACCCGACAAAAAATAAAAATTTTGACGTTTTCCATACAACCATCGGTGTTAAAAGTATGTGGTTTGTATAGAAAACCTCAAAAATTTTATTGTTTGTCGGGATTTTCTTTAATGCCAGGGGGTTTGTAATCACTATTGCTATTACCTGCCTCAGTTTTCGATCACGGTCTAAATACACCCTGTATACTCAGCCCATCGCCATTAACTGCTGAACTTAAGCCTCCTCAAGAAAGCCAACTATCCCGGTCTTAAGCAGCACTCATTCATCCGTTACCTTTCAATTTATTAATCAATTTTCTTTTTCAATCCTTTATTTAATACCTTATCTACTTCGTTAAAAGAAAATTAAATATAATGTTGAAAATTAGAAAGAATTTAAGCTACAAAATGAAATTAACTTAAACAATGAGAACGCAATAAGTCGTATGATCACAAATTGACTGGAATTGTATTCGGCTACGTAGGACATCTCGTGAAATAATTCCCATTCTCAATCTACAGGCTTTGTAAGATATTCACGAGCTTTTCATTTTCGATATGTGACATTCTCGCGATCATATATCAGTTTTTACGAAAGCAAATTTTTACATTACTTTTTAAGATTGATTTTCCTTGAGATGCTTAAAATTTGATTGTTTATTATGTTTTGTGTCCACTACCATGAGTATTTCCTCTACCATAATTTCATATAAAAATCCAGAGTATTTTTCCATCTCATAATAACAAAACCATGTACAAATATTTGTAATTCATACAATTCGTGATGCAAGTATCATTACTAATTGGTACATTCTAGACACAACGCTTAGAATTTAGGTTTGTTTTGTAATATTCTATACTTAATACTAACGGATTCTTAAAAACATTGACTTTTATCACAGACATAATTCATACCAGCAGGTGATCTTCGTCGACCTTGAGTAATAAAATCCAACTAGTAGCTACATATACGAAAATATCTATATGCCATTTGAGTGTTAAAGCAAATGAACCGAAGTAAATATATTAAAAGGGTCAGGGCAGCACAGGTGTGTAAAATCAAATGTAGAAACCTCCATTCGACTAACTATTCCGTTGAAACACATTCAGTGAATCCCATGCATACCTACATAGATACTTGTTATATGTATAAGCCGGATTATCATATGTGAGTACAACCAATCTATCCAGCCTTTATCTAGGTGCAAAATGTTGCCTTTATTATTCAAGAATAATATTTTTATCTTAAGTAATTAAAAGGTAAGTGAATTAGTAAGCAGTCACTGTCGCCCATGTGGACAATATTTCCTCTATTGCATTTTATATAACAAAATGCAATCATGACTATAAATTGCCCTATGTCTGATATCGTATGAGTATCTTTTGACTGATAAAAATATTAAATATTAAACTCGGTGCACATATCAAACACATGACCAATAATTTCATGTTTTATGTATTCATGCGGTGGGATTTAGTTGTTTAAACATTATTAAGAGATATATAAATAAATTGAAAAAGCATAAAAAAGAATGAATTGCTAAAGAAAAATACCTACCTCTGCACTAAACTAATGCAATTTAGAGAATACGGCGACCGAACTGAACTCGTAAACGTAAATTCGTTCCTAAGCGGGGAGCGCTTTAAATCTAAAGCACTGTAGGCCGTCACATATTTAGAATGGTGTTGAGCTTCAGCAACTCCGTTCAGACACAAAGCCACGTACATATACAGCACATAGTCACTGAACCATTTCACCTCCGCTCGCGGTAATTTGTACTTTGACTTCTGGAATTGAATCTCACAGCAAATAGTTAAGCACTAAGCCCCGTTGAGGAATTAATTCAGAAACCTGATTGTGAGACGCAGAATTCGATGGGATTAAGTAGTTTCTACTTTAGAACGTTAGCAACGTAAACTGGGGCGATTAAAATAGATCAACGATACAAGAGAACAGCTTGCTATCGTTCCGTGTCGGTATTTGAAAGCGGACATTGAAAAAAGACCAATAAAATATGCAGATTTGGCTGTGGCCGTATTTTTCCCAGTGTAATCTGCATTATTCAGGCTTTGTCACGAACTTCGACAGTTTAACAGCGTTTATCTCTCGCCTTGCAAATTGAGCTACGACTTTAAGACAAACGGGAGTCACTTTCATTATCATAATGGACCTCGGCCGATTCTTTATTGGTGAGCCAAGGATGGATTCTAGCTGACATTTTACTACCGTTGGATCTTTTGCTCCCTACTCCTTATTTGTTTGCTTGATTAATTCATGCCGATTCACTACGAGTCTAATTCATTTATAAGACTTTTTTTTAAATTCGAGACCGTAATGAAAGGGTTTGCGTCTGTGCTTGCACTTACAATTACATACAACTGTACATATCCTAAGTAGTAATTTCCAACGGACAGGCTTTCTGTAGTAACTGCAAGGAACGAGCGGGTATCCAGTAGACCAAAACTAATCGCTGATAGAGTGGTACGCGCTTGCCAACGATTGGACTATTGATTCGCAGCCGACCAGAGGCGCCTATACAGTTATACATACGGACAAAAATAAGGAGTCATTTGGTAGATTGTTTGGTTCTTTTCGATTTCATTTGATCTATGAAAAAAGCAAAACTAATTAAAATGTCATTATTTTATTATGTAATAATTTACAGTCAACTCTTTAAAATTTCAATCTTCAATCAGCCTGTAAAATAAACGACACATGTTTCGTATTATGCAAAATTAATAATAACTAACAACAAACTAAAAATAATACAATTACACATATAGCATTTATGGAGTATTTTTAATATAGAACTTCCTTTATCTGACTTACATACGTAATTAAAAAGCCATGCTCATAAGGATTAAAAGTATTCACGATTCAATCCACCACAGAAAGAATACAGTCACGATATGTACTCACATGGGAGGGATTACGTTTCTAATTTTTATCATCTTCCGGCACAGTAATAAGGTAATATATTGCAAGGGCTCGCCAACTGTGGGCTTGTACTAATCGTGGGGAGAGACCAGAGTGTCGGATCCAAACGATTTATGACAACTGCGCCTGCCCTTTGAACGTGCACCAGCTTAAGTGGCCTGAATTTACATTATGCTTGCACTGTATCTTATATACGAGCATACTGATATATTCTATATAATCTAGTAAGAATAGGGAAGTCAACTGATTTTATAGAGATCGTCATTTGTTTATTTTAGTAGCGACCTTTTGAATCCCTAGCTGGGCCCTTGTTAGTGCTACGAAATAATTCCACGAAACATAACATTTACTGCTGTAAATGTATATTTATGGGTTTTTATTTGTGACACAATTACGATAAGGTAAATCTGAGCTTCTACGCTGACTTAGCGTCATGTACTGGAAATGAGTAGAATAGTTTTTAGGCCTTCAACAATTTTTATTCGAAATACAATATTAAGACCACCAACATGCCGCTACAAACTGTTTTTCTGTAACACATTGATCTACTCTAGCCTGTGGTTCTCGTAACAAAATATACTTTGTATTAACCGTATTGATTTCCAAACTCAGTCTTATAAGTCAATACTTCACGTTGATGGTAGTCAGGCGTTAAAAGCTCCAGTTATGGCAAAATTTATATTAGCATAAATTTTCTTTAGTGCTTTTAAATATAATTTGGTGCGCGGTACTGGCTAAAATTTGTTCACAACTTCAATTTACGTAAATCACATCAACGTTTCTTCTCCAACTTGTGAAATAACAATTTTAACTAGAATTTTTTAATTTTTTTCACGCTTACGTTATTTTAGTGCGAAAACTAAAAGTGCTACACTCACGTTTCTTCAAGTCCTAGGATTCAGTTGGCAAATTTTTCATCGTAAGTTCATTCTAACCCAATATGTGCCGCATGGGGTGAAACGCAGTAATCCGACATTATTACAATCTTAATGAAAAGAACAGAACGGAATGGCAAAGTGACTAAAAAACTTTGAATCTCAGATTTGTAGCAAAAAATGTGTCAAGTCATCAAATCTACATATTTTATTAGAGTCTCTCGCGCCAACTCCGACCCTCTGTCGGTCGGGACTCGGCCCGAACCGCTGTAGGGTTGTCTTCGAGATATTATTTAAGACGTGTCGATGTCTTTCATGTTACTACCCGTATTATCTCGGTTGGTTTAATACATTTATTATGCCTTAAACGGATATTTATTCGGGATTTTTTTGTAAATTTTACATAAAACTTTTTAAGTATGCTATCAATTAGCTTATGACCTTGCGATAGCATAGTTCTGTTGAAATAAGGGTAAGAAATTATATAAATTGGTAACGTTTCATACGGTTACTCTTCGTTGGTTATTATCATCATGTCCCATAGAGCTGGGCACACAACCTATAGAATCAGCATCCGTCAATTGAGTCCGGGACTGCCGAGATTCTCTAACGAGCGCCTAAGCCACGAGGCAATCTAATGATGCCTATCAAAGGTAGTTCTTAATCGTACTTTCATGCAACCTATTTTATGGCAATGTATAAAATGACGAATAAATGAATCGTTGTATCACACGGCACAAAAATCATCAGTCATCGATCCGGACGCAATAACTTTTAATATTTATCATGCAACTGTCGACCCGCGTATTTAATTAACCTGCCTGCAACGTGGATATGCAATAAAATATCGATAATCGTAGTGTATGTGGCAGGCGCAGCGCGGTTCAATATTACAGGACTTTCAAATAGGTATCAGTGCGGGCGGCGGGACGGGGGGGGGGAGCGGTCTCGGTGTCGGCGACTCTACTGCGGCGACACTTCATAAAGAACACTTTTATACTAAAGCCCTTTATTTATGACGCCCTTTCACATCTTCGGCTTCGTTTTATTGTCTGACATAGTAGATGTCGTGTTATTGAATTTCGTGTTTAATCATCCGATTGTGTGCACCCGTTTTACATTTGATTATGAAGGTAAAATAATAGGAATCGATGGATGGATGGATATTACTTTTTAATAATGGCAGATCAATGTCTGATTTGTATTGGAGTTTGTTTGCGAAATTGAATGTTAATACGCAAGATAAAGGCATAATCTTGTTACCACTTGAGTCAAGAGATTTTTAATTAATAACCTCAGCTTTCGAATTGGATGAAGTTATAGAGAGGCTATCTATATATTATTCAAATGGAGAATGGGTGATTCTTTTTCCAACGGAGTGGTGGTCGCGCGGTACAACGCTCCGCACTTCGGAACGTGACCGAGCGAGCCTTGCTCAAAATCACCGTCACTTAGCGTTCCACTGGATGTGCCAGTGAGAAATATAAAGGAAAAATCGTAGACGCAAGTCAAATTAAAAAAAAAACACTTAAATCACGCAACTGTCGTAAATGTAAGGTCAAACTAGCAAAGCACAGAACATGAGCTAAGAGTAATTATAGTTTCTTAGATGGTTACTAGCAAAGGCGGTGAAATGAAACTTACTTGAAGTGATGTTCACCAGTGACCACAGATTTCTACCACTCATTTACTCATTTTTAAAGTGTTCTTTTTATTCCATATCAAATTCATCCTTAAAAAATTAAGCTGATATTTCTCGTCATTATAAATTCACGAACTAACCTCTACTGACGTAAAATTTGGTGGTATTTTCTTGGAAATTAACCGCAAATAAATTTTCTACGAACAAATTCCAATTAAACTACTCTCAAAGGGTTATTCAAATGGTATGAATATATCTAGTTCAAGTAAAACTCTTTGAATAATATTAATGGACCTGTTATAATATGCGATTTATTTACTTTAGCACATTTTTTAATAAATAATTCCACAGTTATGCGTTACTACTCATTTTATCCGAGTTTATTTTGAGTCAACTACATAGCCACATGATTTTATATTCAGGCAAAAAACCATGAAAATCTTTGTACTGTGCTTTATTTCCCTTTTTCTATCATTACCTTCTCTCTACAGCATCTACCTAAAATTCCACAGTTTATTGAAATTTAAATTTACTATCGTATAACAATTAGAATAAAATAATAGCGCAAATTAAATAAAACTCGCTTCATGAAATAAAAATCATAAGCAGAAATACCATAAATTTTAACAAAGCACTAAAGAGTTATAAGTTGCAATAAAAACGAGTCAAACGACAAAAGAGATTTAAATTTACTTTATTCTTTCCATAGACTTTAAATCGGAAGTGAAAATGTTTTATTCCAGCCAGTGAAAATGCCGCCGATGGCTGCGAACCGAATTACTTGGTGGCAAAAATCGCAAGGCGTTTCGGATAATGGTCATCGAGAGGAAAACCAGCACTAACACACAATTTAATCGAATTGTTTTTGAATAATGCAGCACACTAATGGTAATTTATTAAATTTGTTATTTAATGATGAATATAAAGTTTTCTAGGAATAAATAAATTATTTTGCTACTAAAAAAGTTATGCATAACAAAGAAATTATATGTTAAAAAAAAACAACTTATTCCTAGTAAATGTATTACTTTATTTTAAATTGATCGATATCCCACTTCTGAGGTTTTCGTCCCACCAGATTTCATATCAGTAATTGATTTTGTATAAAACAGAATATAAAACAACAAAAATATAAATATAAAACAGAAATGTCATTAAAAACTTTCCATTAAAATGATGTAATTACTAATAATGGTTGCCTTTTGCTATTAATTAAAATAAAATAGTATTTTTTATCAGTCATCATTTAATTCATTCAATATCCTGAAACCCTAAATGAAAATTGAAAAATTGTGTATAGCCCATATCCACGACCAAGTGTTTTAGTTTGATAGAATTTACGGTACCAATTGAGTCACTTTACATTCTTAATTTAAAAATACATCTATACAGGGTGTATTGTGACCGTGATAGTGATTACGAACCCCCTAGCATTAAAAAAATCCCGACAAAAAAATTTTTTTTTTTGAGGTTTTCCATACAAACCACATACTTTTAACACCGATGGTTGTATGAAAAACGTCAAAATTTTCATTTTTTGTCGGGATTTTCTTTAATGCCAGGGGGTTTGTAATCACTATCGCTATTACCTGCCTCAGTGCCTCAGTTTTCGATCACGGTCTAAATACACCCTGTATAACATTGATGTCTAATCAACATTAAATAACTGCAAGGAAAAGTTGTTTAGTAATGTACAACCAAACAGCAGTCCATGTACCGAGGCGTCTTAAACACAAAAAGCCACGAGACAACTGCTGCTCCACATATAAAGGAATACAATTAAAGTGGGGTCGGGTTACGTTAGAAGTTGAAGAAAAGGACCGTTGCACGTTTCATTAGTTTCCTTCGGCAGTCATCTGTCTTTAGCGTTCCCGCTGTAATGTTCATTAAGTATTATTTAGGTAATAATTCAATTCAAAACAAAAGTAATTATTTACTTATTTATTTTATTTCTTCAGGAAAGAGACAGAACAATATCGTCAAAAATAAAATAAAATACAATATGTTTTAACCGTCTCGTCGTTCTCGATTGAACTTCTGAGGAAGTCATTGTCATTAATATTTGTAGTTATAAAAGTACAAAGAACGAAAAAATAATCGGTACATCACCTTCAATATTCGAAGTTCCTCTTCTGGAACAAGGAAATAAAATGCACCTGAGGTCTAATAAATAACCATCAAAAATACCTTGACAATTCATAGCACACTTCGCGTTTAATCAAAAAGCCCTGAAAGGTGACGGGGATTTATTTGATTATTATTTGCAAATGTTACCCGCCTTAAACCCTTCGAATTCAAATCCCTCCGTTTGTGTTCTGGCGTATGTAAGACGGCGTAGATGAACATTTTTGGCAATATTCAAGACGACCTTGCTCGGAACTGTAAACAAGCGGTCTGTAAGTTGACCCGAGCGGAGTTCACAAGTTCCACCCCATTGCGGCAACTAAGATGAACCCCAGGGCGATACTAAGTTTCGGCACGTATATTGAGACTAGAATGGATGTTTGATGAATACGAAATACTATCGTAACAAGTCGAAAACTTAACAGTTGGCGCATGGAGAACGGGAACGGATTTAACTGAATATAGGAAAACAAACAGAGCGTTTGTGACGCGGAATTCCACTTATCACATCCAACGTAGCATTTAATTTGAACAGTTTGAAAAAGTTGTTAGTAGTTTTCATTATTCGAATTCATTAACACTGAATTGGAATAGGATTCTGAATTCCATTGAACTGTGAGCAAGCTCAGTTCGTTTGAAATCTAGTTGAAAAGTTCGATAGAAATGCCTTTTTTAACTTGTTAGTTTCAACACGCTTGACGTATATTTTTATTTGTTTTTTATAGTCCACTCTACTTTTGCGATAATTTAACGCTTCATTACTAACGATAGCTCAATAAAATAATCGCGTTACTTTGCATATTGTGTTTTACAGCAATAAATAAATCTGATTCACATCTTTTACATTTACGAGCACGAAATAAACATCACTGTTTCCCATCACAAAATTGATTCCAATATTTTTTACAACAAACTATACTACTTTGCCTCTTAAAGTCTTCCTAGCAAACATTAAACTAGCCACTATTAAAAGAGAAATAACGAAGCACTTTGGTTTTATAATGACCTGCTTCGCTGCCTCAGTGGGGACATTAGCGTGATTTTACGCATTTCTGTGTCGGTGCGGGCACAAATCCATAGCAGACGGTGGCACTGAGACAGTCATCTGACAGCCACCGGCCGAAGGACCCATTAACGCGCTTTCCGCACTGACTGCGTTATAGGACGCGACGTGACGTCACAGTTCACGCAAACTAGTAGCTTAATGGAGCTTCCGCTCACTCGCTACACTCACACGGCATTAACGTGCCACTTATTGAATTATACTCACTGGCAAAATATAGACTGAGTCGCTAACGAAGCTAGCACATACACATTGAGACCTATAAAAATAATTATCAACCTCATTAGATATTCGTAATATTTGTGATGTAGTAAGCTACAAGTCCATATTCATAGTAAAAATGCATTGTTATTCCAAAGATTCCAATTGTTTGAATGTAAAGTCTCTAAACACTCTTACGTTATTGGGACTGTCGGTTCGGCTTTCATTTTGTCCAGTAAATCATTCTCCCACAGAAAAACAAAGAGCTGACGTACGCTCCCCGATGTTAGTCTGTAAAACTGGACATTCACTTGCACTGTGGCCTCAACCTGTGCTACGCCTTACACAAATGGACAGCTCAATGAAACACTTTCATTCAAGATGAACACTTTAGCCCGTTAACGACCGATTGTCTGGCGAAATTCACATTTCTGTGCAATTTCAAACTTGTAATTGCCTCAAATGTGTGGCCTTATGAATTTTAATACGTGACTTGGATTATAAGTTGGAAGGAACGAAACAGTGCTTAACTTCCAATGTTATTTAGAGGAGTGCTGAAAAACCTTATCGTGATCAGCTTATATACATCCCACTGTTGGGACCTCCTCTACGAAATTTATAATGTAGAAAAAAAATGGACTAAGATTTTAAAAATTAAAACACGAATTTTGGACATTTCTCGATCATATCCTTGAACTCAAGTAATGTTATAACATCTGCATAGCAAAATTATATTAGTAAAAGTCAAAATTTAATACAATTGAACCTAAAGTCATCGTCACCACATGACGTAACTGTACGCACGTAACAAGGCAAAGGACGGAGAATAAACGGCCACGTTTGAGGACGTCTGAGAATGTACGCCTAGACCCTAGATCACGGGAATGCGGTCAGCCGACCCTAAAAAGCACTGAACAGTGTAAATTTACTCGTAGTTACACGACTTCTCTTTCATAGTCAAGTAAACGACAGAAGAATTTAATAACTTGAAGAAAATAACTCGTACTGGAGAAATTCGTAAAATTTTTATTCTTATTTTTGTCGTAACATTTTATTAAAAGACTAACTATTTATTTTAATTCATCTCTCGTTGTCTAGCAAATACGTAAGCGAAGAATTCCCCCTAAAAGTTATTTACAATATATGAAACGCGGAAACCGAATGCAAACTCTAATGAAAATAGTTGCAATGAGCCACTGAGGGCGGGCAGTGTACATGTGAATCAGCCGCCCAGTCGGGACACGGATACATACCGCTATTATTCACAGCAAACAGGCACCAAGTTGAATGATTAATTTATTTCGTGTTTCATTTTCATAACTCGTTAATTATTTATACTATAGAATAATTACGAAATGCTGGTCAGTCAAAAGCTGCTCAATATGAAAAGAGTTTCAAGATAAATGAGACAACAAAAAATTGCTTGGGAGAAATTGTCCATAGTGATAAAGCTACCATTTTCACACAACCTTATTCTTATTATTACCATTTTTTCGTTTAATCTGGTGTACAATAAGGCGTAAATAAATAAATAAAAGAAGTCAAAAATACTTTTTACACATTAAATTCTGGAAGCCGCCGTAGCGTAGTTAGTGACTACCATAGATATCAGTATGAGATGCAAGAGGCTGTGGCTCCTCAATCCTACAACTAGATTAAAATTCGGGTAATCCTCATATATGTTTCGCGTCTGAAATTCTCGCATATTTCCCAAGACACGAAATATGTATGTTACTGTGGCTATGAAACTATCTACAGTAACCTATTTAGGTTTATTGTGTTTTCTAATTACAAATAGCCTAGAAAAAGAATGAGACAAGACTCTTATACCGCATTTTTCATGTCTGTACACTGCTGCAAGTAATTGACTTCTGTTACACTTAATCTACGCTAATTGACACTCTGAATTCCGCTACTAAAACTACGTGGAAACTCATACTTACAAATATTCTTAATACTGATGACTGATGGTACTTCAAATATATTTAAACCTGTGGCGATACTTCCATAAAAAGCCCAAAAACGTTACAGGTTAATATAAAGATTATTAATTAATAAAAAAAAAATCGGAGATCTGAAACCTCAACTGGAATTTGGGGCTTATATGAAAATACCACTATTGATTTAAACAAAAACGAACTCAATAATTCATAACAAGCTTTGTGTCCATAGCAATTGTATAATAAACATTGAGAGCACGATCAGCATTGCATTGGTAGTACACCTCGCCTGGGGGAATGCAACGTCGCTCGACACGAGGCACAGATTCAAATGCTAAGATTTCCTCTCACAATCCATTGTTTATTCAAATCGTGTACAATAACAGCTTTGCTAATTAACGTTGTGTAACATTGTTTATCTTGGCGACAGTTGTGACTTGATTTCAGTGGCGTTTAAAAAATAAATGACTTACGACGTATAAGTCTTAATTACGTTAGTTTTCATATGGATTGGTTTTAGGTCGATTGTGAAATTATAAAAAATATTACATATTTAATTAATGTTGATTTGAATAAGTGACAACGCAAAACTTGATAGGATCCGTCCAAAAAGAGCATCAACCTCCTGTTTCTCAAACCAAACTTAATCAAGCCTAATTATAGGTATAATTTGAATAAAAATGAAACAATATATAATATCAATTAGGGTCACTCAAACTCATTCAGCCGATATTTGTTAGTGCGTAACAAACTAACCAAATTCTATGTTTTCAATATTCATATGATAAAAAAATTGAGGATGAAAATGTTTCACAAAACACGTGCACTTCCATCAAATCACTAACCGTATAGAAAAACCATCAATGTTGCTCCACTTAAATAAATTCGCGGTTCAACGGTTAAATAAATGGAACACTGCGTCTGATCCCACTAAATAAAAATTATATTGCCTACAAACTTATTTATACCTCTTCCTTTCCAATTTATTTGTAGGATTTTAATAACGAGCTGACTAAGCTTCTTTACATATTTACTCTCATGAAAGTATAAAAGGAAATTAATGTTTTATTGTCTTTAAGTAAAAATATTTATTTTAAGTACCTAAATTTTATGTTACTTGATATTCTAGTGTTTTATAAATCCAAGCCAATCCGATATTGGAACAACAGACGAGAAGACAATAGTGTTTTTTCTGACAAACAAATCCAACACACAAGAATTTCGTGCTGTTTTCTCATGAAATAAGTTACTGCGCAGTCGAAATGACTAGCATAAAATCGCGAAATTGTTTCGAAATATTATGATTATGATTATAATTTCTATATATGAATGGAATCTTTAGGCCATCATACATCCTTCTACAATGTAAAAACATATCTATATGTTGTCAGTGAAATAAATGACATATTATGATTAAAATATTAAGAAATGATATTATAAAAACATCAAAAAATCCTTTCACGTTACTGTAAATTCCCACGTTCCTACTGCACGCATCTATATTTACGAAGAAAAATCTCTTCAGCCAAACGTTGAATCCACGAAATAGAAGGCACGGGTGTTCTCAGCGCACAGGAAATTGAAACAAACATTGCAATCCCCGCGATCGAATACTCCTTATGTACATTATAACCACACACGCCGACAGTTTTATACTTCAGTTGCGTATTTCTAATTGATGTGAACATACATGTATGCGTTCTGTTTAGCCAAATTTGTAACAATGTCTGTAGGGAGAAACATTGTATGTTGTACGTATATTAATGGCAAAGTGATCATCAAAAAAACTTGCGTCCATCAGTAAACGTATTCTGGTTGATAATGCTGATATTTAAAATAAAAAAAAAAAGTTTAATATGGTCAGCAATAGCCAGTGCCATGGGCATATTTAAAGTATTGCCGAGATTTTTGTTTCAATTAGTTTGCAAAATCATTTTACCAAAAATCATGTAATAAAGAAGAATTATTTCGCTACTGATGGTTTCTCAAACTGTAAAATATAGTTTAAATATCCTAGTCTCGCTAAATTTCGTTGCGCATTAGATACTAACTAGGAATTCACGAAAATAAAAATTACTAAGCCTCATTGCTCGATGGGAACTTTGTGCATGATATGTCTATCCTAGTTTTTTTTTCTATCTAAATCTACTTACATAGCAATTTTATGTCATATTGCTCGTCGGTAAAGTATAAACAAACATGATGTGCCTTTATTAGCAATATAAGAACAGTAAATAAATATTTGGAAATGATATTAAACCAACTGACTAAAAGCAAACACAAAAAATATTTTATAATTGTTAAAAATGATTCTATGAAAAATGAAAGCCGCATTTTTTATTATATTTGTAATAAAACACAGTTGTATCGCTATATTTCCTCAAATACGTTTGTTGAATATGTTCTAAATACAGCATGTGCAGATCCCGCGGCAAAAGAGCTTGAAATTAATCAGAGACGTGAACAATATTGTTTTAATAACTGGAGATATGAAGTTGATATAAACAGGAGCAATGCAGCGGAGATGCGTCGCTGCACCGCGCAACTTTCGAGATATATCGGCAACACTCGCAAACAAAGCACCACAGCCACAATAGGTACCACTTGTACAACGAATACTATTTTATATCTGCATTTCTGTCAGCGGACTCAAAGCGTTTTGCACTTTATGCTGACGTAATAATGTGTTGCCAAGTTGGTGCTAAAGTTGCTAACAGCAAAGTTGTTTGGATACTCCACAGCCGCGCCACACGCGTCGTTCCCGAGAGATAAGAACACGTCATAAAAGAGCCACCCGCCGAAACTTTGCCTTAATTTCTGTATTTTCCATTTTGTAATCGTGAAAAGACGGTTAAAGGGAGGATGGTTGAAGTGGAATTTGTACGGTGTCCGCTCGGCCCGTGGGATCTCGTTATTGGCGTATTATATTTTTATTTAAATGTAACTTTACATCTAGAAGCGCGATATAGCTTTTATTTCACCATCATCAACACTAACAATACTCACTACATTCTAGCACGTTCAACAATAAAAGAATAGATTATAATTAATTGATGAATATTTTTCAATTGTAATCTATATACCTCATGGTAGTTCACTGAATTCCAAATAAAATACGAACACCAAGGATGAGTTTTCTGAAGATAAAAAGCAAATTGTCTTCATATATACGTAACAAATAGACATGATTAAAGATAAATTACTTACACGCTACATCGCTTCATTGTTCCCACGATACGTACTAAACAACAAGATTTTACCGCAAGTGGTTAAATACGAAAGAGCGGATTGCTGTACGTAGGGAAGTTTAACCGCGGGCTCCCGACGCGAATAAGTATTGCTTCCTAACGCATATACGAGTACAGTGTGTTTGCTGAAGGAGATTGCAATATTATGTACCAATCTCCAGCCTTTTCCGACAGACGTGCACCGTTGCGCACACTTCTTGCCATTGGAAATATTACCCTATTGAGGTTTTCAACGTCTATTGTGATATAAAGCCGATCAATTCGTACAGTGTGTGCAGATAAGCATTTGCGATTCACGGAAATTATGCTAATACTACAACATGCTTCTTGAAAGGGGGATAATTTATAGTTAGTATTATGCTTTGTGTTTTAGACTTGGTGCATGGATTTAATTGTTCCTTTATCTATCTTCACTTTTGTGTTACAAAAACTTACGTAAAACGTTTACTGTAGCACAATTGTGATACTGTGGGGTTCTACCATTAGGTGATTTTTGGTAGCATCAAGTATTTTGGAAAAATCACTGAAAAAGGGAAAACGTTTACCTCTATTACAAAGGACTTTAAACACAAAATGTGATTGCAAGACGCACCTCTGTCTTCTCCTTGGGGTTATAAGCGTGAGTGTTTATGTGTTTCTGTGATTTTTAAAGATTTTTATAATCAATCAAATAAAGTTGATAGGTAATTAATCTACGAGGTGCCGACGTACTAGATAAATATATCTTGATAGAAAGCATTACAATTATGATCGAATTACAATTCATTTTTTGCTTCCTAAGTACGATATTTAGTTAAGAATTATTTCATTCTAAAATTTTTAGTAAATAATTTAAGCCTCGATAGAGCTGCTAACATTTATACAAACGTATAAACAAAACCTAGTTCCAGCAAAGCTAAAGTTCTCGGTTTATTTGCTAAGCACTCATTAACCGAACGACGCAATAAACCTAATTTGCTGAACGCTTTGCACGTATTAAAATACAGTACAAAAGTTTTACTGGAAGGCTATTTTTGCGAGCCGGCAAGCTGAGATCAGCCGGGTGCCTACTTTAGGATCAACTTCGTTTAGTTAAAAGCAGGCTTTTGTCATGCGATGCGAAACGAACAAAAGTTAACACCGACGTATTTGCAGCGTAATGAAATATACTTGTCGCACTAAAGAGAAATTGAAACATTAAATTAAACAACACTTTCGGGTTTTATATACATTTTGCATTCGTGTTAATAAAGCTCTTCAACGTACAACGTCAAAGCACAAAATAAACAGCAACAAGCAATGGCCAAAAGTATTTTATCTGCTAAATAGAGAATTTTGCTTAAATAAGCAGTACATTTGCCCGCACTCACATACATACAAGTAAATAATTCCCGTTTAGATAAACAAGCCCACAATTATAAGTGCGTTTAAGTAAATTTACTGAATGGAGTGGGTACTTTGTAACGAAAAGTTCCGTGTTGGATACCAAACAAATATTCGTGCGATTCCCAGGTTTTATTTCCTGATCAGAAAGACAGATTGTTGCTGGGGTTGTCCATGCAGAAATTTTCAGTTGTATCACGCAGTTCGCATGGTCTACTCGAAAAACGGCAATGAGGCCACTTTATATTTCATCGGACTTCAGACCTAATTAATAAAACCTATACATATTCCTTTAAAAAATATACATAATCTCCTCCGTTTATAGCCAAAATACTCCTTATTCAAACAGACTTTTTAAAGTGACGCCCAAAAAAACGTTTAACTGGCAAAGTATGACGGAATTCCTCAGGTGCAGTAACGAAACATTTCTCTAGTAATTGGAGGTAAGTAGGATTAATAAATCGTCATCGTCATCGCAGCAGAGTAAAGGGCGCGGGCGCCGGTGGGTGACATGACAAACGGTCGAGCGTACCCGGCGGTAGTGAAGATTTAGTGCGGCGTTGTGTTGCGATAACTACCTCTGTTTACACTACATTTAACTTGTGCCAAGTGCCGCGCACCGAGCGGGGGCCCGATCGCGACTCCCGCTTCCAATGTGGAAAAATATTAGTTATGGTTCACTTATCTAATGATGTTGCTCTAAACGTTTTAGATTTACTTACTTTGTAATGTAATGCTCAGGCTTTAAAAGAAAAGTTTACTACCTACCTATCGCTTCCTAACGGATGGATGTGATGTAATTTGGTACAAATATCTTATGAATTTTAACTACTGTAAAAAAAACACAGTGCTTGATCTAGAAATCGAACCCAGTACCCCCAGATCTTACAGACACAGCCGAACCGCGGAGCCACGCAGTCAACTATGTAACTTTAAATAACGTTTTCATTTATAAAAAATATATTTTCAAACAAGCGTAGTGTATATCTCCCTACAGTTCATTGTTTCTTCTTCCTAGTTGATTCGCGACAATGCGAGCGAGGGTGAATTTTCTGTAGTATACCATACTCGAAACTAGGCCGGCTGTGTAATGAAATCACCCGCTAATACACTATATTAACCTAATTAAAAATATACGAAAAGTATCTACTTTTTTATTTTTACTTATGTAACTTACTTATAATTGTACATTCTGCTTCTAATAAATATTCTGCATTCTAGATCTCACCAGTTAAGTTTCAAAACACTTGTAACAAACATTAAATATGTAAATTATACAAGAATTAGTATGGATTGTAAACTGCAGTGAACTTTAAACTTTTTTCGAGCACATTTCCGGACTCCGTGTTGCTACTGAGAATTTAAAAACCCAATAACACTTTGTCCGGCCTAGGAACCGAACCCAGAACCCCTAAATCGAACGGCACATACCAATACATGACCACGTGACAGTAAATAACTCACAATACCAATAATAAAACTGGTACTCATTAATGTAAGCCACGTGAAGCGTAACACAAACATGAATATTATTCACAAGCGACTCCGACGATGCGTGAGGCACGCTGCACCGCCGCGTCAAAGCGCCACCGAAACGTCATTATATCGTGACATTTATTTGATTGTGGGCGCACCTTGCAGCTTACAAAGCTTTGAGCAACCGGACAAACAAGCCGTGGACGCAATAAGCCCGCAATTTCGGACGGTCGACAAATTTACCAACTGAAATGAAGTCTCAACTATGGTGCAACGGACCGCTGTCAACAGGCCACGTTTTATTGCTCACGCGCGCTATTGAATTTCGCCGCCCGATTCCGTGTCCATTGCACTCGATACGAGCTCAATTATTAGAACATTACACTGGATACAATTCTTTACAGATTTCTTGGACTTTAAAATAAAAGGAGCTGGGCGGTTAACTTAAATTATTACCGACAAGTGCTTCACTTGTATTTCTATTATAATAAATAAGTCCGTTAATTTTATTTCTTGTACATACGTGGGTATCTATAAAGAGTTGTCTATATATCTAGCTATTTGCTCACGCAAATTTTAGTGTTTCGCCAAATCGCCGGTAATAGTTGAATCAGCCGAATCCCATTAACCCTTACAATAGCAGTTTATCCGCAAACACTGGTATTGTTAAGCCACTCACGGCATCTCGATGATAGCGGCTCGCCCCACCGCATCATTTGTGAAATAAATCGTTTATAATCAAGTGCCGTGACGTCATCAACAACTGTCTGCGGGCCGACATGTAATTTCCCGGGCGTCAATTATCAAGGGGAGGCGCGGTCGAGGGCCTACTGTCAAGACGATAACACCTTATTATGAGATACTTCATGTAATATTGTGAACTTCAAGCATCCACTTGCGAGTTTATTTCGTACAATTTTCGCTCGTTACTCCACTTTCTTGACGTTTTATCGTAACTCATCTCATGACGCCGTAATATTCGAACTATTAGCTACGTCGCAGTAATACCAGCGTAAAATTAAAGGACGAGATAAAAAATATGCATGTGGCCTACACGTTAACTTAGAGTGATAACGACCTCGCTAGTACTTAGCAAATTTTATCAAAACTGGTCCATGTTTTACTTTTATAATAATAATGTATTTATTTTCATTCACATACATGTGTACCATCGCTTAATGAATCTTACAAATAAAATACACCTAATAATAATAACGTAACAAAAAGGTACTATTTCCTTGCGACTATTTGGTTTCATATAAAATGCAAGTAAAGCGACAGTTTCGTATTTAACTACCATGAGTTTTATTCGGTAGATTAAACTTAAGAAATGGACTAACTTGAAAACCAAGAAAACGTTTTAAAATGAGTCTGTTTTTACTACGAATCGTAGACTGTTCGTAGTAAATTATCGGCTACGACTCGTAGTAAGTACGCGCTACGCATTTCTAACTACGAAGATACGGGATTATTTCTAGGCGTCTTAGTGGTAGTGATAAAACTCATTTTAATCCTTCATTTATATCTTTAGATAAATTCAGTTTCAAGATAAATGGCTTCAAAATGAATATGCAATAAAACCGTATTCTGATTTGAGAATTTGTCTATTAATCAAACTGTCTATTAAAATATGTTTAATCTCTAAAAGAATTTATGAAGAAAATTTTTTTGTTTCTGCATCGCAATTTGTATTACCATTGTTAATATTTATTGCGATATTTTATTAAAAGAAAGGGTTTATAATAACATCAATCTGATCACAATAGCAATTTTATTTGTATCCATGTATTAAAAACAAAACAAAAAAGCATTTTAAAGTATGTATTTAAAATATGCCCTGTATTATTTTTAAAATATAATAAAACTCTTAATCTCTAAACAGAAACGTTATGAAATTACGCAAGCACTGCAACCTCGTGTAACCATATTACTATAGTTTAAGACGCGGTATCGCACCGGGGCTTTACCCGGCTAACTGCCGGATAATCAATTAACCGTTGACCGGCTGCATCCGGTTGCACCGGAACTATGATGAGACACTAGATAAATGGATCGGAAATCTGGGACCTCTGTACCGACCGCTTTATCCCAGCCATACCTTGACGTAGCGTAGGTAACTACAATTACGTGATTTATCGCTTCAATGGTGAACGTGTGAAAGCAAGAATGCTTGTTATGCTCCATTTGTCCACTTGGTGTATGTACTATGTATATTGTATAACCCTCTAATTGTTGCAAGTATATGTTTACAATAAACGGTGAAGAAACGCTTGTTGGTTCTATGGTAGTAGTATGTATTTAGCGTGAAATTTGAGTTCTAGGCTCGGTCTCAGTTTATGTAATGTACAAGGGTTTTTAATTATAAATTTATTATAGCAGCTGAAGTCTAGAAACTTG
Organism: Cephonodes hylas; assembly: GCA_030295005.1. Classification (NCBI taxonomy): domain Eukaryota; kingdom Metazoa; phylum Arthropoda; class Insecta; order Lepidoptera; family Sphingidae; genus Cephonodes; species Cephonodes hylas. Next base: position 7,159,644 of record AP025372.1, on the reverse strand, counting down.
ATCATAAACACCAGTAGACTTAGGATTAAAAAACATATCTTACGACACGCGGTGACAGACTTACATCGCTACCAACACCTTAGGTATACTTTGTAAAAATATGAGTTTACAAATACATAGGTTTTGATAATAATCTAGCCGCTCAAAACAGCTTTGCTCGAGTCCATTCTTATGAAAATAATCTTCGCTATCCGATGCACTATTATGTAAAAATTCAACGTCCTATATTCGAATTCTCGACAATCAAATCCAGTTACCTGATACGCTTCCAACCGCCTGCTATTTGGCAAACATTCTGAACATAAGTCGTGGCGTGTCTTCTGAGGCACAGAGCAACTCAAGATGTCAACCACTAGTGTTTGCAAACCACACAGTACGAATCGATGTCACTTTACAACACTGTGACTATTGCTCTGCAAGCCAATGTTCTTAACTGTACTATAATCCGCCTATAGATTATAATCCATGTTAAAAATTAGTCACTTAAATGTGGCTGGGGCATAACTACCTCTTACACACTCACGCCTTCATTCTGCGAAAGGTTTTGTTTATATTGTATTTTCTCTTTGGGTCTCCTCTACAACTGAGATGGTTTAGGGCCGAAGTCCACGACGCTGGCCTAGTGCAGAAATACCTACTTATGTTGTGGACGGTATTGAAAATTGACCGGACACAACTTCAGTTCGAAATGTTTTTATAATATACCAAGTAATATTCTTTTCGGATAAAGTGTTGAAATGAAATGGACGTTTATTTTATCATGTAGGCAATAATATAGCACACCGCAACACATGTTTATAAATGAAGAATAAACATAATTAACTGAAATATGGCTTAATAACTGTCGGAAAGTACACTATGTTTTAATAATAATAATAATTAAAACCAATCTACTTTATTTTTATTTTAGTTCGTTTAAAGTCCTACTTATTATAAATTAGTAGGTATTATTTATAGACCATAAAATATTGGCAGACTTTTGTTATTATGAACGAGCAGAAGTGTGGGTGTGTGGGAGTTTGTGGGTTATGTACTTGTATTTATGAACACAGCTAAAGATAAAATATTACTTCAGATACAACAAAACAGTCTAGACATCTTGCGGTTAACTCGAGATGATTTTAAACTCTGAGACACCTTAAAAACATATTAAAATATTTCACAAAGTAAAGACGTACTTATACACATAATATTCTACCTCATAGTAATAACAATGTATATTTAAACAATAGAATTGAGTAATATCGGGTTAGCCCCAAGCGAATCAAGATTCGTGGCCATCGCATCAATATTCCACCACTCAGTCCGATCACAATATGACCAATCAGACGTCGATAATTCTATATTATCATCCTAAGTATCCATTTAGATGTTCTGTACTAATCAGTGAGATAGAAACTTAACACGCTTAGTGGATTAAGAAAGTGTAACTAAGTATGCCTTTTGATACTGTTTGATTATTTCTATACAAGCTCTTCTAAGAAGAAATAGTGCAAGCAATATTATACTAAGAAACAAAGGCGGTACTTCCATAGAAGCCTAAAAGCGTTACGCGTTGATTGTGTAATATCTAGCTTGTAATTATTTAATGTGGAGTCAGTAGTTTCTCATTTATATGTCAAGTTGCTTCCGTTAAATAAAGATTTAAAATTTAAAGATTATTATTCGGAATTTTCTTACGCAAAGTGCGTTCTAGGGATTCTTTGGAAATACTGCCACTGCTAAAAAGTTATCTATCACATATATATTAGTATTTATGAACAGTAGGATACTTAGAAGAAGTATTGTTTATTACTTGTTACCGTTTTCAGCTCATTACCCAATTAAAGAAGAAATAATCAAATGCTAATTGCAAAAAAGAATATTTAACGCCATTATTTAAAAATGATACCATTTGAATAAATCATTATTGTTCAAAATATTTTTATTAATCATGTTTAAATAGAACGGTATAATTCTAAAGTTTCCTAAGAGGTTGTTACAATGCCCTAGTGTCATTAAAAGAGTATTTTAAAAGATTGTGTTCCGACTCATTTTTTCAAACAACTAGTAAATATTACAACTTTTTCCTCCATTATTTCTTTTACAAGAACTATTGTCGTAAGAAAATTCACAATCATAATTATTTTGTATCAATATAAATCTTAAAAAAAATTAAATTTCCAAAAATGTATCAATCAATATAAAGAAGTTTAATTACAAAAAAGTCACCTTCGTCCAAGATAATACTCCTAATAGAGCAAAGTTACAAGTAATGAGTTTAGACGTGAAATCCGAGCCGGCTGGAGTATCCCGGGACATGACACCAACAAATCTGTTAGCCCCTTATCTTCCAATCCGTGCCCGAAGTGAGTTAACCCGAATGATTTCCGAGTCATTAAGCAAGCCCCACCAGTCCTAAGCAAGATAGACAACATCAGACTTAGATCCGTATCGTGCGAGCCCCGCGGCTTACAGATTAACTATCGCTGATCCCAGCGTTACAGACCGAGTTATCAACCGCAGACGCGAAGAATTCGTGCTATCTGCCACTAACGCGGGATTAGGCGGCTCCAATCAAATTAAACAAACGCCACTAATCGTATTTCTATTGTCTATCTTGATCTGCGGAGTTTCGTTAGTGGCCGGATTATTCCGCATCAAGACAAGACAGAGTTACTGTGCCGTTACCTCCAACGACTCAGACTAAAGTGGCGCTTAAAGATTACGGAGCCGCCGCTGTTCAGTTCGAAACGCAGCACTAAGTAACTATTGAACGTCTCAACGCGCATAACAATAATGAATACATAAGTGCTTACTTATGAACATTCATTAGTTTAACTCCCATTAAATCATGCTCTGATCTGTTTTATTAATGTGCATGTAAAGCTAAGAAAAACGAAACAGGACAGACGAGTATTTATATAGTAGAAGTTTAAATAACTAACATTTATAAATACGACCGTAATTGTATTGCAAGGAATTATGAAACGTTGCTAATTAAAAAATACAAAATTAAATTAAATATCCACAATCATATGATTTTCTATCAGTCCATCTTAATTAGCCCATATAATATTGCCGGGCAGTGATCTCGACTGCTGTTGAGAGGTTAGGCCTTTGTCTACTCGCTGACCTAGTTCTGATAACTGGACATAAAAAATATGTTTTTATACAAGCTCCTTCGTCGTTAAAATGCGTGACTTCATTCTAATTTCACTATAATTAAAAAAAGGAGAATAATACTGTAACTGCATAAGTCGTACTCAATATACATCCCAAAACAATTCACCGAAAACAATAAAACAAAAACAATATGTATCATGTCAAACATAAAACGCAATCTACTTAATCACATTTGACTCGATGCTTAGAAAACGTCACCGACATAATCCTCTACACATTTACAAAGTCTGCACATTGAAGGGATTAGACAAGCGAAATTCATATAAATAGGCTGGATGGAGGCAATGTTTCAAAGTTGTTGCCCTGCGACACCAAGGTTAACTCAAATCCTTATGACATTCGAAGTCATACAAACTTTGACAAATAATTTTGAACTTTGTCGCTAAACGAATAAATATATAAATTGCTATCGATAATTATCAAAACGTTTTATTTTAAGAAATATGTTCTAGCGTTGAAAATAAACTGTTACGTAGTCACTTTTATAGGTTTTAAGCATCACATTGCGATAAAGCCTGACCTTATTGTACATTGTACAATTATTTAACTACTATTAATTATGTATTTTACGTGTGAATGGTAGTTGCGAGTTCAAACTGTTGTTTGAATATTTCAAAACAACTTTAATATTTTATTTATAACTTGAAGTAATAAATGACGCTAATATCAAATATAGATTGATTAATAATGTATATTATGCATTCATGTATATGTTTTACTAACTACGTATATCTGCTTCGTGTTCTTATGGCAAATGCATGTGTTTTGTGAGATAGAGATCCTAAATTCGATGCCGTGATATTGTACCCGAAAAACTGTGATAGACTCAATCCTTCTTTATTACACAAAAACGCAATCAGCGCAATTTGGGTGCAGAAATGCACCTCAAAAAGTCAATATAAATATAAATAAAAATAGTTTTAATAATAACGTACTTCCTGTGTCGTTGCACTGTTGCAGCTGAGCGCATTTCTTAAAGCAATTAATCGCGCCGTCTTACTCCATTTATTATGTCATCATGAACGAATGAACTAAAGCTATTTGAGAAACAATTAACAAAACGTCCTCAACATAAATGTCCATGTTTAGAATCGCTTTACGATTCAACTTAATTGTATTTTTAATTGGCAATAATACATTACTGCCAGGCAACTACATTTTGTCAAGTTGCACAATTTTTTTTGGACAGTTCAGGAGTCATTTAAAAAATATGGGTTTATCGACGTTCATTATTTTGAATCCATAACGTAAGACTTCTTTATTAGTGCTTTAAATGCACTATTCTTAATATAAAGATTCATGTAGTTTCTTTTATCACTTAAAACAACTCAAATTATATAGATAAGATAACCTTTACTGATGATTAGTAATTGATTCTTGTACAAGGATTTTAAATAGTTGGTACTTAAGAATTTACTTCAGTATATGTCAGAGCTCATGTGCGATGTGTATTACATTGTTTTAATAAATGATATATGTAATGAAACAGTTATGTGTGTATTCATATTGAATTATCACTTGCTGGAACGGTGAAGGAAAACATTGTGATAAAACCTGCACACCTAAAAAGTTCTTAGGAATTTCTTAGGTGTGTAGTCCGCCAACCCGCACTAGGCCAGCGTGGTGGACTATGGCCTAAACCCTCTCAATGAATTAATATTGCTCGTATAGATTCAAGAGGATTATTTCAATGATGGTACTATCTGATTGGGTAATTTAAAAAAAAAATCTGTTCTAAAGTATTTAACACACCAATCATTCTAAACATAGATTAAATTCTTAAAAAACAGTTCATATTTTTCGTATTCATCTTATAAAATTAGACTATTTATGAGTAAAAACAAATCCAACAAAGACAAAAATAAAAACAAATTCGCAAATAAGAGAGCTTCCCCTTCTTGTTTGCTTATTCTATAGATTCATGAAGTCCTCGTATACAGCATAATGAGCAATAAAAAATACACCGTATTTTTCACGAGCCTTTGGGCCTTTTATGTAAATATAATAACCTTTATATCGCATTAACATAAACGGACATAAAAATGGCTGCAAATATATTTTTCATAATTCCAAAATTACTTTAGAATTAATTATTTTCATAGAAAATATGAATTCTGGCTCTAAATAAGATTTGTACTTATCTGATTTGTCTAAATTTCGTTTAATAGAACCCGACCGGCATAATTGCGTAAACTGATAAGAATTTATCTTCGTTTTCTGGCAATGAGTACTCAATTTCTTTTTATATTTTTTATATGAAATCAGATTTTTTAGTCATAGAAGAGGTTAGATTTTACCAATAAACTCAAACCAGTTTACTAAAACAAAAATATAATTATTATGCCCAAAATACACCTATGTCCGTTATAAAAAATTTTCTACGCATACATTTCGCCAGCTTTCCTTTTAGTTACCCGTAGTAAGGAGAATGCCTGTGGCTGTTTACTGGCTTATTTTCTGATCCTGTGCTTCTATTGAAATAGTTGTGATATAAAAGGCTGAAATTACTGACTGACTGATACAAAAAATTAACTCATGACTTCTTGATAGCATACCGCACATTTGTTCTGCGGGTTAATGACGCAAATTTAAATAAAACAAAATTACTGAACAAGTCATTTATTATTTTTAAAGTGGCTCATTCTGCTCAAAACAATTTTAAGCATCATTATCTTAAACCGGCATCTTGTAGTAGCTTCGCAGGGTCAACAAATATTGGGAACGAACAAACAAGACTTCTTAACTTTGGAACGCTTAGTCGGCTTCATACTGACAGGGACAAAGAGATTGCCTGTGAAAACGACGCCAGCGGACTCATCCTTTCGTACATTATTAAATGTGTAAAATATAAGCCAATCCCACTAGTTTTACTAGTATTCTGAAAAGAAAAACGTCTCATTTTTTATTATACACAAAAATAATACACTACCTCGATGGTAGGCGTAATGTACAACGTGAAAAGTAGGTACTATCTATATTCCCCGAAAATATATAATAATGATTGAAATTGATTTTTTCCCATCAGGAGCAGCTCATAGAATATAAAGCCAATGATAAATGCGTATAAAAATACTTGTGCCTGACTCTAGGACGTTTGAGTAAATATATGTATGTAAAAGGATGAAAAATTCTAATTATTTTCATATGAAAATAAAGGTTCGCTTTTTCAAAATTATAAAAGGACACCCTTTATGTACCGCAGAAATATCTATACTACCATTTGTCCTATAGGGTAAACTATTGAGAATGCGATTGTGATTCTATATTTTAAAGTTTATCAAGATGTTTTTATAGTATCAATCCTGCAAAAGCAGTATTGTTCACCTTATAGAGAGTTATCGCCACCGTCTTTAAAAGCTTAAGAGAGAAAGAATTAAAAGTACAGAAAAATTAGGCCACGATATTCTACTAAACGAGGAATTATGTTATAAGTTTTCAACACATATTCTATTCCAATAGTTTCCAAAATGTAATAGAATATAAAACAATTTTAAATAAATTCGAAAAAAAAATATAAAAGAAAATTTAATTAACACATTTCAATTTAAACATTTCACTTTATTTATAGCTTTAGCCAAAATTGCATATTTCAACAAACCTAAGGTCACCGAAATTGTAAGATGGTAAACAGCGTCTGGGCGTCGAAGGATATAACTTATAGCATTCACAGTAACATCGTCTCTCGTCTTGAAACTTGAACCGCGGATCAAACTTTCCTCGTGAGACATGAAACTTGACTCGAATGATAAGATTAAAATATTACATTGGCTTCACAAACTCGCAAAGATATTCTAAAGACCCGAGTAAAATAATCGTTATAATAATAATGTTAACACCGAATTTGCCGGTTAATCCCCACCGACACACAAGCCGAAAGTCATATATCTCGTAATAGGTTCCACATCGATATAATTCACGTACGCACTCGCATTGAATTCATTGCGAAGAACAAAGTCCAAGAGCGAACACACTTCTCGTTTTAGCCGCTCGTTTAACTCATTGCAAAAGACCGTCGAAGAATATTTAAGTGTTCATTTTATTTATACATGATTTATAGCTGGGGCGACGTGGTCCGACTATAATGGATAATTAATTGCGAGCTTTAAATATATTTGTAATAAAACTAATTTGAGTGTGGAGCGACGAGTGCAGTGGCAAGCGAGTGTAGCTGAAGGTAGACGGGAGGCGACGGCGGCCCGGGGCGTTCATCTAATGAGCATCCTGCTTCTCACAATGTACCGAGATGATATTCCGCGGTGGCCCGACGACTATTATTATATTCCGCCAAGCGGAGTGCCGCGGGCACGCCGTGCAAGCCTTTTCAAACTATGTTCCGCTATATTTGCCAGGGTTTAAAGCCAACCTCTAATTCTAAACGCAAAGATCATTTCGCTGTTAAAATTCCACGTGGATTTGCATTTTAGATTGCACAATGCTGGAACTAAGGACTTTTGATGTTCGAATCGTTGCACATGCTAATAAATAGTTATGAGGCTTGTTGGTGGCATTGCTTTTGCGATAAGAATTTGAACTCCCGGTAATTGGAATGCCAATTTAAATTAGACAGTTTTGATAAATAAATTTCTACATTGCAGGTTGTGCATTTATAGCCAGCTTATTTTTCTTTTTAATACACCTTAAATAAGTATGCACGCTGGTTATTTCATGGAAAATAACTATTTTACATTAGTAACAAACAATTCAATACTTCATTATTTTTGGTTTCTAGCAGCTGAGAATATTACTTACGTATTATCTAAGATATCCTCTGCCCTTTCAATGGTAGAGGAGGCCCGTGCTCAGCAGTGGGATGTATATGGGCTAATTATAATGATGATGATGATGATTATTATCTATGATACTGAAAAATTAAACAATCAAAAAAGATATTTAATAATCTATCATCATAAGTTCTCTTACATTAATTAACTTGCCAAGATCTTACTCTTATGATTAAAATTGGGGGAAACAATCACGTAATTTTTGAAGAGCTATATGATAAAAAATAGTCTCAAAACATTAAAGCTATTGATACTTCGGCAATCAATAAAACCCAGCCGCAACTTAAAAATTCCAGCGCACAAAACTTCCAAACATTTTCACATAAATCTTTTCATTGCGCAGCGTAATCTCGGCTCTAAAGTGTACAATAAAAGGACGTCCAAAATTAATGAAGCCTACAAGTTAATAGGAAGATTAAAGGCAATGTTCCAACGTTCCCCATACGTCTCCAATATAACCGGTTCGGTGGCACAGTTCGACGCAATCCGACCTAATCTCGGCTTACGAGAGATCACAGGAAACGTTACCACGGCCGTGATAACGTTTTCCATTTGCGACAATACCCGTGTATGCTCGCACCATGACGAGGCAAAAATTTAATTAATAGTAAAGTCATTTCAAACGAAATGAAATGCATGAAAGTAATTTAGTTTTAAAATGCGTTTATATAAGATTCTTTGTCTTTTTTCATCAAATAAATAAACGACCTGTGTTCGATAAATACTCGTTGCTGATATTAAATTTCCAAGAAAAAGCAAATATCATTTTATTTTACATTCAAATTCAAAATATAAACGATTTTTCATTGATCTTCGGCTACTTCATACTAATAACTTTAAAGTAACTTTTACTTCATATTTTTTTAACATTCTTATCTTTACTGTATTACATATTGCTAAATGAAAATTATTGTTTTATTTACCCAATTTCATATTTATTATTACCATTTTATGATCTTATATATTCTGATACAAACAAATGAAAGGACGGTAGAGACATATTATAATGATGTTGTTATTTTCAATTGTATAAACAAAACGCAAACCTAAAGGATGTCGTATTCATCTCGTAAAAAAGACTATTTCTCGATCCCACCTGAACGAGAGTGCACACTAAACGCAACAAATGACTTTCGTAAAGACTGTAAATAGCGGGGACTTACTCACTACCTATAAACAATGCAATTTTCCATTTGGTCGGCGCAGAGAGCTAACTAAACTAGAACAACTTTTCTGCTCAATAGATTTTGCGAACTAGCTACGAGGGTTTTATGAATAGTAAACATCGTTCAATAAGTAAATATCTGCTATAGCGTCCATTAGGCACCGTCTAACCGTATCCGATCGTTTGGCGCTTACCAATTCATAAATATACTGTATAAGCTCGGATATAACAATACACTTCGTGTAGAGCTTGCCGCTCGTCTATCATAATAGAAGTCCAAGTTACTTCCGAAGATTAAACAGATATAAGGTGTCTGATATTAAAAATACAACCTGTATTTGCAAAATACGTCTATTGTAGCGCAAAGTTAGCCACATATTTATATATATTCAGTTCCTTTAAATATTTAAGTACAGGCTTTAGGCTTTCAAAGTATGTTTTTAGAAACAATTAAATATACCGATTTACAGAATTTATAACGAAATTACAGGCCTCATAGCGATTGTAAGTAATATTATTAGAAAACATTTTCTTATAGTCATCCTGTTGAAATTGTTGGGTCTATAGAGTACTTGTAATATCTTGCAATAGACGCTGTAAGAAGCCTCTTTGAGAAAGTGAAACAAAACGAGCTGGTAAATTGTCTCGGTTTTGAGAATATTCAAGAGAAACAAAAAAATAATGCCAAGAGCGCAGCGCAAACCCAGCCTCCGCCGTCAACAATGATTCTATCTAACGACTTGAAAAAGGAATAAGCTCTTCATAAGCGAAACAGCATTTCGTGCCTTCTATTGTAAAGTGCTTTTACGAAATGTAATCTCTTTGTTGCTGAAGAAAATAGTGTCTGATCTGATTTATTTTCACAGCGTCTTTTCATCATTCGTTTCCTTATTAATCTTAAAAAAATGAAAGTCAGTTTGTGTATGAAGCTTCCTCGACTGAGCCACGGCATGGGATTTGATGATCTTCGGTATAAAGATAGATGGAGTGGATACGGGTAAAATCTGTTTGTAATACAAAAAATGTTATCATTAATTAAGCAAAACCGTAGACGAAACCTATGTGCCCAAAGAGCTAAAAGGTTAAACATGGATGGAAAATATATAAATTTTCTTTTTATTAAATATTCTTTTAACCATTCCATCTGATATTCGCATTCAAAACTATACAAACGTGCCTACTGTTACCAATCGGTATCTTGTCATTCCCAAATAAAATATTGGTGGAATATCCTAAAAGAGTCACTTTGACCCTAATATAACATGCTAGGCTTGAATTCGTGTGAAGAACATCAAGAGGATTTAGAAGAGATTTTTGTATAGGAACTCAGATGGACTGTCATATTCTTGCTAGACTAGAATAAAGGACCAACCGTCATATCCTTTTCAAAGATCTTCTGGTACAGAAACTGTTAGTAAGGTATGCATAAACCTTAGTAACAGATGCAGGTTCCAAGTTAATAGACGTGATAATTCGTAGTTATTTAGTTGTAGGTATTTATATTTTTCAAGTTTACCAATACAGTTTACTAGTATTATTCCAGCGAATCAGACTAAATCGTCATCGAAGATTAAAAACGAGCCGTATAACAGAATTAAGTGACACAGCATATACATTATTATTCCATAAGAATACTTCAATATCCATATAATAATATTTATAATAATGTTGCAAAATTAATCAATCATCTATAATTTAATAGTTTTTAGTATATAAAAAATATAAAGGTTATTAAAGTTAATAAAGTGTTAATAAAGGTTTTTATCCATACTACATCTTGTTTAATATCCATGGGACTATTCAAACAACAATAAGCTGGGAACTTTCATCTGTTTTAAATCAATGTTCAGTCTCATTGGCACAGACGAAGTTCCTCTGAAGGAACCCAATAGAGGAATGGAAAATAAAAAGTTCATTTTCAACTTTGTGTGAAGTGTCAACTGAAGTTCAACAGTCGGCGAGGGTACGAACCTAACTAAGAAAATAAAATTCCTCCCTAGATTTAAAAACTTTGACATGCAATTTTTTCGTTCGTTGAATATAACGTTTTATTGTCGCACCTTCTAATTGCAAATAGAATTATTACCTGCGTAATGACATTTGTTACCATAGAACTAAAATTTAGAGGAAAGAACATCTTCAGCAATCTGTTATATTATTGTGGCGTTATCACATTCAATTATAATAAATGCACACATGCTGTAATTGTGCAAATTGTTGTTTTTATTATGAACAAGCCAGTGTGTTAAAAAGTCTATGTAAGTCGTTATTCCAAAAGTTAAAGTTTCGTTTAGTTTTTACAGGACTTACTAACAGGCGTCAGTAAGTTCGCTATTAAGGAAACAAAAGTAAAACTGTATAAAAAATTAAAAAATCCAAAATATTTTTCATTCATTTTAACGGATAAATTATAATGTTTTAAAATTTATTTTATCTATTCAGAGCAACAACACTTTATATTCCCCTTATTACTGTAATGGTTTATAAAAAAAAAAAACTAAAAATACCATTTCAAACTTGGAACAAACCGTGTGATTAGACAAATGACAGCGGCAGTGACATGAGCAGCTAAGCGACACCATTTGAATTGCAGAACACATTTGAGTTCTTCTCGCTGACACTCGATTGTGCTGTCGAGTGTCTGACAACAAACAGATCGCCGGCCGGCTTTCACGGCGGAGTGCCGCTAAGCGCGACCATTCCATGAAGTAATCCGCAACGGGAGAGGCATTAGCGCCGCACGTCCCGCCTTACTACCCCACTACCCGGTGCATAGCCATGCTCTTATTCTACCACTTTATCTCTTTAAATATCTGCTTTAAATTCGCTATATTTATATTCTTTTTTTAGTAAAACCTCTGTGGTGTTCCTCGCCATATTTTTTGGATTTTTTTTTAACTTTAATTAAATGCACGTAGTATAGCTAAAGTGAGCGTATAAAAATAAACATGATGATAACACAAAGCAATCCGAATAAATTTCTCTCTAGTCACGTATGATCACGGCTATCTCGGTTTGTAGACGAAATTAAGAGACGTTTTTCGTCACATATAGCGTCAATATGGCGTACTGTAATCTTCTTTTACATATACGACTTTACATATATAAACTTCACTTTATTTGTACACACACCTAGCAAAGCAGTCTCATTAATCGAGAAACACGTCGGTCGTATCTAGTACAGTTACACATAAAGTGAAAGAATTTAACAATGGACAGTACATCTGTTAAATGAGTTTCCTTGTATGGAAACCAGAACGTACCAAAAAACAAGAATAAAACAAAGATAGTGCCGTCAAAGCTTGTGAAATTAGAAACAAGATAGGAAAGAACATTTTTAAACGCGTCAACAAGAAAATAAGGTGGATATTTCCTTTCAGAACTCTAACTTGATAGCATTGTTGGCAGTCCCAAAAACACAGTAAAATACGAGTGATAAGATATATTTCCTTAAACAAGTGCCGAAATATCTTGAAGTAACAAGTAGAGCGAAGTTGGCCAGGCTTGCGTTTTCTCGGCAGTGGCACTGCGGAGACGGCTGGGGACGATAAGCAGAATCGTTTCACGGTATAATCCTCTCAGTGAAGAGGTATTATCCTACCAGAGAGTCCACAGCCTGACTACGGATAAGCACCTGCATTGTGTTGTAAGTGTTCACGTTTCGCCGCTTTCTTAGTGACGAACTTTATGCAAAACCAACAGCGATCGGCAACTTCTTTAACGTTGCGACAACTTGACAATATTTATGGAAATATTTCGAGTATTAAGTACATATTTGCAAATTTAGGCTATAGTAACATTTAGAATACCTACTTAATTATTGACAAATTCTAAAGTACCTGCACGCATAAGAATTTAACAAGCGGTTACATAAAACCCAAGGTACAGAAAGCTTGTCTTGCTAGTAATAAGTATAAAACGCCACTTACATTAAAAACCGCTGAAGATTTACAAGACAATAGCTCAGCATTTATTTAAAAGACATGTCTCCACAATAGACGCGACTGTTATTGTTTCAAATCTGAATGGTCAATAACAATTCCTGCTGGTGAAAACGTATGGTTTCACAGTCATTTCCGTAAAAGCTAGCCATTGTCTCTTTGGATCTTTCCCAAATATCTCTGTAAACGACCGATATGAAGACAAAAAGCCACTAGACATTGATGCCAGGCGTATTGAAAATAAACGACGCTGTAAAGAATACGCAGTGCTTCCTCATTTCAATCAAAATATTTTTAACAAAACATGACACTAGATAAACACACGGAGCTGGTGCAAAGAGTCAAGAAATTGAAAATAATTCAGCAAAAAATATTTTAAATAAATTATCTGGCGGAGGAAACGTAATCTACATTTCAAATGGTTATCAGCGTTATTGTAAGGAATAAAAATTTAGGGGGAGATTTATTCTAGGTTAGTCAGCGAAGCTTAATTGAGATCCATTCAGCTGAGATATTGGTAAACGGTCAGCCGCCAACGGGCGCCTAATCGAACTTCTTTCTGTTATTGTGACGCGTAATTACGGGTTTTCAGAGATTTGTATGTTGTTGAATTAAGAGTGAATTCAGAATTTAAAATATGTTTATATATTCAAAGTTTAGATTTGGTTCTGGATTTTTTATTACGTCAATCAATGACTGTCCTAGAAAATCGTGAAAAGATCCATTACTCTGTTTTCAAACTCATATTTTTTAACTTTATATATGTTCTTTAGCAAATGAGTTCCAATGAAGGTGAATTTACTAATCAAGAAACTCAATAGCACTTTTCCTGACTTTATGATAGACCTTGCGACCTGAAGACGATATATGAAACACATGTTCCGTGGGAACAACGGTGTCGAAGGCGGTATTATTAGTTATATTATAAACTGCGAATGTCTGTTTCTTATTATCAGTCATCCGTAAGTTTACGAGTTCCTGATCTATCCCCGGATACAATAACTAAGTTAACATGATTACTCAACCAAAGAATCTTAAGGTATCTAAGTAAATGAAATGAAGCAGCGATTCAGTTGGCAGACTCAAGGCGGACTATTGAGGTTTCACAATGGAGCCAATCACGCGCCACCAACTTCTTAGACCTCTGGAAGGCACGTCCTCCGACTTCCGAGTTAGACACTTGGCGGCTGATTCCGATCTAACAAAAAATAAAGAATCTACGAATATTGATACCCTACATTTGGTTATTTTAGCAGTCAAAATGCAAAGGGATTAGTAAAATTACCTTATATCTTACCTCTGATTCAATTTATACTTCATGATGAGTTCAATATGCAATTTTTCAATCTCATCGCATCTCATTTTCCTCGGAATAAATGGACGCGTCTCCTCGTCACGGGAGACCCTGAGTTGTTTTTTGGGTTTGGAGCAACTGGCATTAGGTTTTACTTTAAAATAAGTGACGTAGTTGGACTATACTTAGAGAAATTAAAACATAAGTGGTGAAACGTAAATGCAGTTATTCACCACCTAGGTACTTAACTAAGTATTCTTTGAGGACACATGAAATTAATGTTGGGTTGTATTTATAAATTGACGGGAGATATTTTTAACTATCGCATTTTTATTTCCGAAAAGACTTTAAAAACGAATCAAAACCAACATAAAAATAAGAGAAGCAATAAAAACTAATCGCAAACTTAAAAACAAACAGCATATGAAGACTATAAACATCTAAATAAAAAATAATAAAAACAACGGAACCAATGCAAAGTTGGTTGCAGGTAGCATCACGTTGCACAACACGATCCAATGTTGAGCAGTAAATAGGTCGGTTAGAAGTTTGTGCAGCCGCGCGCATGCCGAACAGAACTTACAAATGTCCGATACAGCCGGCGTCTTGATACTTCCTATTGGATATTCTGCTTCGAATAACCAAATATCAACATGTAATTCATCTGCAAAAATGAAAAATTATTTTCCTAACGGCCCAATGCAGCTGTTATTTGTTTTGATACATAGGCTGAACACTATTATCCTTTGCTATTTTATAGCGCTAATAGTACAAGATTATATTATTAATAGGAACTCATAGTCGATAATCGATTATAATATGATATTAACTCAAAAGAGATGGGATCATAAGCTTATTATATCAGAATTCTGTATCGATTATAACGAGTAGATACATATGCCGGGAACGGAACCGATAGCCAAATAAACTAGCAAACCGCATCGATTACCTGTCAATGGCAGCCCCAGAGCCGAGTGACCGCGCCGCTGGACCCACAGAGACGGCCCTGATTATATTATACTTAGCTACGTAGATACCCATGTCCCCAATGTGGACCTAGGCGTGATGATAGAACGAAATTATAAATGATATACTATTCATATTAACGAAATAAATCAAACATAAGGAATGATCATGCGTATTTTCCATCAATAATTTTGTTGCGAATCATTCAAATACAATAGATACTTTTAATATTTAAGTGCATACAAGTAGCGAACAATATGTATTTTACTATTTTAAAACATAACATAAAAAATATAATGGCATAAAATCGACATAATAAAAAATTCACCGCAATTTCATTGTTATCGTGTTAACAGCACAATGGAAAGAACTTTGTCTTAACGAAACTTTTCTACTTTTAATAAGAAGCCCATTCATCGCATACTTTTCTTTAGTGGGGAAGTGGGTAAGGGGATGGCTTTATCGCTACAACTCGTGACACCAGAAAATTAAAGTGCGCCGTCATGCTTGGCCATCTTAGAAAATGGGGTGACTGTGCTCTTGCTAAACTTAATTAATTGGCGCTTAAACTGCGAGATATACGACCTTATAAACTGATAAATAGATGCGGCCTATACATACAATTCGGGATCTGATATGAAATTAGTACGTGCTTGTGTAAAGGATCACTTTGTTCACACATTTCACATGTACTCATACATCAATTTTCTTGTGTAATTAAAAGTAAAATGAAGGTTAACTTTGAGGAAATTTCTATGAGATGAACATAACAGAAGCAATATTACCATAAATATTTTAAAAAAGTGGTGACTCTCAGGCAGCTTTGGCGGCAGGCTGTAAACCAATAGTCGCGACCTTAATCCCTGCACTATAACAAATAAGGTACCTACGCCTAAGATGGCCCGGTTCCTAAGATAGCCCACTTTCGAAATTTTAGAAGTTACTAAGTAGAATTAGTTTAAATTTTGCACCCATGTTCTATTAATGCCTTAGACAAAACTGCAAGTGTATTTGAAAGGTAGGGTGTCGCCATCTTAGTTGTATTTGGCAGTTTGTTAAAAACGTTGCAAACGGCTATCAGTTTATAAGCTCATGTTCAAAATATTTTTTAATTTTCATTTCAAAAACTAATTATTTGTGTAATTTCTTTTATGTATAAAGTTACTTTGATTTGTGGGCATTCCTAAGAAGCTAAGTGTTGTTTTAATTATTTGTTAATTTTAATTCAAAAGAAGTTGATATTATTACCGGGTAACGTGCCTATAAAGGCCCATCACAGGGGTTCCTAAGATGGCCCGGGCCTTATTACTACGGATATAAGATAATATTTTTTTGAAGAAAATGAGTTTTTTTGGTCAAATTTTAGATTTAATATTTTTTTTTAATGCCACGAAGAATGTGTCGGACTAACTAAGAACTATTTAGAGAACTTTTTATGCCCAGAATGGTACTAAAATATAAGTAAATTTCACAGACTTTTTTACACTCTTAATAAGGCCCATCGAAATTATAAAGAAAAATATTTTGTCAATTGTTTTAGAAATTGTTGCTTATAATATTAATTATCGGTAAAATAATAACAGAAAAATGTTGTTTATTGATTTTATTTACAGATTTTAGTTTTATACTTTTATTAAGTTTTCCTAAGCCTAAGATGGCCCACAGCCCAATTTTTTACCAAAAAAACTATTGTGAGAAACTGATTAGCTAAGAATATCGTAATTTAGGGTAATATTTCAGTATAAGCTTGTTGTTTGTTTTGATAGCACTTATTAATTACTTGATTGATATCGGGCTATGTTAAGGACCTATGTTCCTAAAAAGGCCCAATTTAGAGGTTTTTAAAAACTATTGTTTTTGTTTAAAAATTTAATTAAACTTGTTGATTTGTACATTAATTTTATTCATAAATAAATAAAGAATTTTGTGATAAAGTTTGTATTCATAAAAAAAGAATCATTTTACAATTATTTAACAATTACAAAAAATGGGCCTTATTAGGCGCATGTACCTTATTTGTCATTTCAAAATAATTTATTAGTAGCTTCCACCATAAAAATTAAACAATCTTTATCGATATTAAAGCACTATTGAATGTAAATATAAAAATAATCACAGCAAACATTAGGAGTGAGTTCGGCGTCCTCAGATGCGACAGTGGGTGCTGCGCCCTCTCATGACTGTGAGTGACGTATAATCGATACGTTACCAGACGCACGGCTTTACGGTTGGCTTCAATAATGTCGCTGATATATTAAAAACGGAGCACGTAGCTGCCATACTTGTGAATGGCGCGAATTCCACAGCGTTTTCTTCATCTAGATTGCTGTTTGTTTTGAGATTTTGGGAAACAACATTTTCTTGTCGTCTAATTTTTTTTTCTAAATTTTAATATAAATTTATCATCTATAGCTTTCTTACTAAAAGTTCTATTAACAAACTAAACTTAAAAAGCTTAAACAATCATTATTAACAGAGAATACAAATTTAATAATAATAAGGAAGAAATATGGGTAGATAAGTAGTCCAATGAAAATATTTGTTCTCATAATATTAAATTTAGAAAATGCACACGTAAACAACAAACAAAGCTTGCTTAGAGTAACAAATATCTTAGTTGAGATTCCGCTACGTCGACAAACTCCTAAAAGTTTGGTTCAAACTTAATTTAGCCCGGCTGGTCCTCGACCGCTGGCGAAAAGTTTCTGCAAAGCTTTCTAGGTAGATACTAATTGAAATGGAACGAAATCACTTCAAATCATATTTAACTGAAATGAGTACAGAGTTGTATGAAATAAAGTACTTTAATCGTAATGAAAATAAACCTCTCCCTAAAGAAAAGGACAAAAGTACCTCAAACTTTTGTCAAAAGTACCTACTTCCCTCCAGTTACACTATTTTTGTCAATTCATAAAATAATAAGATTACAGTTACAGTAAAATAGTTTTTGAGTTCTTTACAACCCAGACTCACAACAAATATTTCCTTAATATATTTGTGTATTACTACATTTAATAATTCTTTGTTTGATGCTTAAATCTGAGTTGTAGCTTCACTAGCTTCTACGACTACAGGGTTGAGTTCAGAAATAAACTATACATATTAACCTTCCTCTTCAATCTATTAAAAAAAACACATCAAAATCCGTTGCGTAATTTTACACTGCAAAAGAAAATTGGTGATAGATTACAAGTTGCGATAAGCTCCATCTGTGGGCGACGGTATGAATTAGTGCCACTAGTTGCTTACAATTTAATTCTACCTTTTACCCTAGTAAAAACTTTGGAAGAACTAAATTAGAACTTGAAATAATGGCAATTTATATAACATTGAGTTTTAGGAAAGGTAAACCTTATTTCATTAGGCACTCTACTATGGCATCGCCAACTAAGTCAACATACCGTTTGGGATTTATAAACATGTCACTTGAAAAGCGATAAGCTTTTTAACATTTTTTAATTCCACCCCGCTTTTACAGCACATGCATTTGAAAATTGGTAATTAAATAAATAACTTATGAGTACAATATACATGGGTTTTTGTATAATAAACAATTTAATATTATTAAATAATAGAATATCGACTTCTAGTTATCTATAGTTTAGGCGACTTCCGATATTTCATTTACTAATTGCGAAAAAGTTTTTGTGCAACCCTACGACGTACGCGACGCGCCGTTCGCAGCTGTCACGTTTTTAGCACAAAATATTTATCATATTAGTTCATCGAATAGACCTAAAAACTGTGAGAATACAAAATAATAAAAACTATTACTCTAATACTTAGCCTTCTCTATGGCTATACAACACATATTCCTATAATAAAAGCTATGTGATAGTGGTTAGAAATGGATCAACAATTCTCATTGTCCTGGAACAATTTTCACGGGAATCTGACGAAAGGATTCGCCGGTCTGTTAGGCAATGGCGAATTTGTCGATGTAACAATTGCTGTTGAAGGACATTTGTTACAGGCTCACAAAGTGATATTGTCAATATGTTCACCTTATTTCAAGAAAATGTTTCAAATGAATCCATGTCAACATCCAATTGGTGAGTACTTTTTATGTTTGTAATTACGTGCAATCTTGCAATTAGCGACTGGTCACTTGTGAAATGATCCTGATTTTTGTTTGTTTAACTTACTTTCGATACTTGACTTGAAGTATATTTACAAAATATTGATATGAAATATAACTTTTTTCATATGTTAGTTTTATGAATTTTTATGTCAACTGATTACAGAAATTTGTTAAGGTTCTTATAAATATAATCAAGTTTTTTTAATGTTGCAGTTGTGTTAAGGGATGTGACACATAAAGCCATGAGGGACCTTCTGCAGTTCATGTACCATGGTGAAGTTAGTGTTAAACGAGAGGATCTCACTAGTTTTATAGGCACTGCTGAAGTACTCCAGATTAAAGGATTAACCAATAAAGAGGTAACATATTTAGTCATTATTTTTAATCAATAATTAAATAAAAATGTAACTACTAATACCTTGACTTCAAATGGCTTAAATTTGATTTAATTTTTCTAAATATCATAGCAGTGATGGCCTCGAGGTTTAGGCGCGCGGTCGAGAATTTCGGCGATCGCGGGTTCGAACCTCAGGCACACACCTCTGACATTTCGAAGTTATATGTGTGTTCACATTGAATTATCACTTGCTTTAATGGTGAAGGAAAACATCGTGATGAAACCTGCACACCTAAAAGTTCTTAGGAATTTCTTAGGTGTGTAGTCCGCCAACCCGCCTTAGACCAGCGTGGTGGACTATGGTCTAAACCCTCTCAATGGTAGAGGAGATCCGTGCTCAGCAATGGGCATATATAGGTTGATGAAGATGAAGAAGATGAAATATCTTTATGACAGCAATAAGTTCAATTCTTATTTTAGAAACATTGCATATATTTTTTAACATATCAAGTGCATCAATCTTAGCATATTGGTAATCATTAATTAATCAATTATTATATTAATATGATCAGAATTTGATCAACAAGAAAAAAATTATACATTCATCACTCATAATTAACATAATTTAGTTTTACTATAGATTCTTGTTTATCCCGCTCAACTGGGTAAAGGCTGTGTTATAAGTTTACATTTATGAATCACTTTGCTTGCCTTCACTATGTGTTCTTTATTTATTAAGTATCTAGTTTTACTTAAGTTATTACATTTTTAAACATTGC
The DNA here is from genome assembly GCA_030295005.1 of Cephonodes hylas. Classification (NCBI taxonomy): domain Eukaryota; kingdom Metazoa; phylum Arthropoda; class Insecta; order Lepidoptera; family Sphingidae; genus Cephonodes; species Cephonodes hylas. The sequence goes on along the minus strand of AP025372.1, from coordinate 7,139,135 downwards.
AGAGATTATTTTTTGTAATTGGAAGTTCTAATTGTATAAATATTAAATATTATTAATATTAATGAAAAGAAAGTTGCTTTAGTGTTACAGATTGAATTTAGAGTTCACATGAATTATATTTTACTGTGATACACCAAATACTTTAAAATTAGAACTATTAAGGGGAAAAATAAACTTAAACATTTCTCACAGATAAAGTTTTAAAATTTTTCAGACTGATGAAGATGACATTGAGAAGGAACAAGACTTATCAAAAAATACATTAGAAACTCAGAACAACACTCCAGATGCAGAGTCATGCCCCTCAGAGTCATATGAGCCAACGCAAAATGATGATGTACAGAACAATGAACTTGTTTTCCTCAAACAGAGACAGTTTATAGAGAAACTTCAGCGACTGAGTAATCTTAAAAGGAAGTCTGAGGAATTTTTACAGAGCAATTATTTTAGTGATGTTCTAAACTCAGAAAAGAGACCAAAAATAAAAGAAAAGTCACCATACAGTAAACACAGTAACCCATTACTGCCAAACAATAATTTTGATAACTTAAAAAATATATATGAAGACGGGCCTGTAGATATTACTGCATCTTTCAACAATCACTTACAAAAAGGCAATGTCAAAGAAATAAATGATAAAAGTAAAGAACAGTCCTCTTCAGATAATGGATTAGAATTTAAGACAGAATGTGATGACAGTGATATTATAGTAACAGATCCAGCTGTTTGTACAACTCCAAAAAACTATGATAGCTCAAGAGACACAAAGAAGGATTTATCATTGCCTCTGGATTACCAATCTCCACAAGATAGTAAGTAACTTTTAAAACAGCAAATATAACTAACAAAAGCATTAGTTTTGTAAGTCACAATAATAAAATATAATTTATTACATTTGAACACAATCTGTATATCTTTTTAAAGAAGCTTTTTCAATGTATCATCTTAGAAATGCTTTTTTTTTTTTACCTGCTAACTAAAAGAATAAACTGAAATAGATTGTGTTGAAAATGCAATCATTTTATTAGTTTTCATTAAAACCCTTTTTTCTTTTGCAAATCCTTTATATGAAAACACGATGGCATTTTCAACATTTATTATATCTTTTATGTAACTGTTGTACAATTATTTACCTTAAAAATACATTACTGAAAATGCCCACCGTGTTTTCAGATACCAGTTTGAACTCTTTGTTCATCGACTTAAAAAATTTAGTAAATGGTAAAGTGACTAACACGCTGAGGAGTAGCATGAGTGATGACTACCCAAGACATGCATCAGAACATCGTCTTGTTACTATACCACAGAAGGAAGACGGCAAAAAGAAGTATCCACAGCGCTCCTGCAGATTGTGTTGGAAGATAGGAAAGAGACGAGATACAAGGTTCATGTGCAGTGCATGTGAATTACCTTTCTGCAAATCTCCATGTTTCGAAATACATTTTAATGATATACTCAAAGTATCTCAATTGCAAGGCGATTATTATGCATCTTAGTATAGTTTAAAAATCTTGGAATCCTCTAAAGAGGAATAGCAGCTGCTTTTGACCCTTTTTCTTCGCCACATGGCTAATGTTTGTAAGCACTGTTAAAATAGCAAAGGAATCAAAGATTCAAAATTAAATTTGGGACCAACCAAAAAATTAAAATCTGGACCTATTTTGTGATTTAATTATGATTTAAGTTTTATAAGTTAGGTTAAAGCTACCAGTAGTAATAGAGTAATAAAGAAATCATGAAGCACAATAAATTAGTTAATCATCTGTGATAAGTACTGCTCTCAAGTGCCAATTACACTTTTGTGAGAAAATCTATTTTTGTAAATCTGTAATGTTTTATATCTTCTATCTTTTAATAAGTGCCATGAGGTTCTGCCATAAATTTTCTGAAGACTTTATTGCTCATATTCTAGTCTATTTATTGAAATATTTTAAATTTAGTCTAGTACCTATCATATCTTAATGCATGCAAATTATTTCGTAATCCCGATATGATCTCTTTAAGAGCTATTTTTACAAATAAGTTGTTTGGTTTAAAAAATTGAGATTTACATTCCTAAATTTATGAGTGATTTAAAATTAGGTCTTGTTTGAATGACTTCAAATTTGTATTTTCTAATGTGTGATGTTACTTAATGTGTGATTTGATTGACTATAACTGAATGTATTTTTATAATCATATTTGAATAAATTATATAACAAAGTATATAAATTATTTGTTTAATTGTTTCAACCTTTAATTTCTTTAATCAGAATTTATTATGATAACCATGCCTACATTTTAAAAAGTAATGATAAAATACACATAAACTACTAAATAAAATTCTTTTTTCTTTTCAGGTGCTCTCTCACTAGTGATGAATGGTTCAAATGAAAATCCTCAGCTGCCTGTACGATATAAGTACATATATAGCAGAAAGGGACACAAACAATTAGTACATATGAATTTTGTATATACGAAACATTCAACAACACATGGCAAAACTTCATGGAGATGTGTACAGTATTTTTCATTAAATAGGTGTCCAGCAACTGTGGAAACAATAGATTCTATGATATACGCCGTCAATCACCAACACAACCACGAAGATTGTTTTGAAAAACTTTCCAGGAACAACATTTATGAAATGAATGTTTCTGCTAAATGAGGATATGTAAATCTCTGTACATAGTACTAAGATTATTAAACTGTAAAGTTCCTAAGATTTTTAGTTGGCAGTTATACCTCTCAGTTATAACCACGAATAAATATATTCCGAAGTTTTGTACGTATATATTATGTATTTTCAGTTCCGTCTAGTCAGAAATAGATATTTTTTTCATATAAATATTTTACCGCTAAAGTTTATAATTTAAATGCTATAAAGAAAATACAAAAAAAATATTCACTGAGTTTTATTTAACGCTTGTATGACATATAAATTAACTAGTAATAATAACTTCATATATATTTTGTCAACAACTTAGTAGCAGACCTGCATGCTCTGTTTTTCGATACGATTTCAATTTAATTTCTTTCGTAAATCTCATGACTTCCATCGCTTGGGTTCATCTGTCTTTGCTGCAAGCATAGCCGCCATTCTCTTTCTAGGTCTGTGCTTTTTGCTAAAACCTATATCTAAAAACAAATAATCTGAGTGCTTAAAATATTCATATTTCTTCAAATGAATATCTCAAATACTTCACTGTGAAATACTTACGAATATCGACGTCTGGTTTTTCGTTCAATCCAAACGATCTTGCTACTTTGTTTAGATCCATATTTATTAAATTAAATATTTGTTTAAATTTCCTAACTTCGAGTGCTCTAATGTAGCCTTCAAAAGCTTCAACAGCCATTTGATGTATTTCTGGATTCACCATTGCTTCTTTTAACTGTTAATACAAAATGATAGTTACTCAAGCTGGTAATACCAGCAATAATAAACTTGTAACTGTATTCGTATTGATTACCTTAGGTTCTAAATTGAAAAATGACTCCCAAGCTTCATACTTGTCCAAATATATTTTAGATTCTTGTAAATAAGATATAAACTCAATTTCTTCTGGTCTCAGAAGTATCACAGCATTACCCGCCGAACCCATGCCTCTTGCCGTCCTGCCTACTCTATGTATGTATTCCTGGAAAAAAATAATAAAGAGAAGTTTGGTCTTAGTTCGTATTATTAATACCAATAAAATGTTTTTAGTTTTACCCATATGGGGGTTAATAAGAGGTTTCTTGTTAAAAAGGTTGCTACCATAAAAAATAACATTTAACTTAACACTTACATTAGCATCTCCAGGGGGATCAAACTGTACTATCCAGTCTACAGCAGGTATATCTAACCCTCTGGCTGCTAAATCAGTGCAAAACAATGCTACTTTCTCTGCTTCATAGAACTCGGCTATAGTAGCTGTTCTGTCTGCTTGATTCATTTTACCCTGAAAAAGGATGCAATGTTTTTAAATATTTTTTTCCTATTTAGGTATGCTACTTTGGATTCCAATACTATTATACTCATTAGGGTATAGTTGCTGCATTTTTTTTGATAACATAAAATATAAAAGTTTATACTCACATGAATACATAACACAGACATTTTACAATATTCACTAAAGAATCTGTGATGGAACACAACAGACTTACAACTTGAAAAAAACACCATAACTTTGCATTTTTGAATTTTCTTCAATAATTTATGTAACCACCACAGTCGGTACTCTGTTTCACAGACTGCATATCTGAAATATATATAGAACTTTTTAATGCTTTATCTACTCCGTATTTATAAAAGAAATATGAAGACCATGCAAGGGCCACATACCAATTTCATTATCACTACAAGAATCCCACGTTTTTAACTATTGCCTATTGAAATAATTTGCCCAAAAAATTTACATGCTATAATATAAATTTTTGATAATTTTGTGTATTTTATTAAAAAAAACTATTTAAAAATTTCCAAATAAAACTGATTGCTTACCCCTGTTTTAATCCTTCTACAGTAGCTTTTAAGTCATCTTGGTCTGTATTAATATTTTGTAAATTTTCTTTCATTGCAGATGCTACCAAAACATCTGTTCTATCTGACAATGTAGCACTAAAAAGCATTGTTTGCCGCTCTTCTATAAATATAAATTTTCATATTCTCATAAGTATATAATAATAAATATTCATTTGTAAAGCTTATACAAGAATACATAAAATGACTTATAAATGTGATCATGTGTATAAATTAATGTTAAACAATTTTACTTACTTGGCAGTCTGTTAATGATTTGTTTCAAATCTTCTTCAAAACCATATTGGAATATTTTATCAGCTTCATCTAACACCAAGCAGGTCACATACTTATAATCAAACTCTTTTGTCCTCATGTGATCAAATAATCTACCTGGAGTAGCTACTATTATATGCACACCTGAGAAAAATAAAAATTCATGATTTGTCAAAAAAAAAAACTATGAAAAAATGTAAGCAAGTGATTTGTCACATGTTGTTGTGGTTGTTTTGAGTGTTATATATTTTTTTATAAATATGTAATGGGAGAAGAAAATAATAAAGAATTATCCTCACAAACAAACCTTGTGCAAGTTCAGCACTCTGTTTTTTTCTATGTTCACCACCAATTACCAACACGGATGTAATACCTTCATGATGAGACATGAGATCTTGTAAAACGGTATAAGTTTGTGTAGCCAATTCTCTGGTTGGCGATATAATTAAACAATAAGTCTCTGCAAATAATAAAAACGTCATACAAAATAAGAATTCTTATACATTATAAACTATTTCAATATAATCCAGGCCTACAGCCAGCCGCGTATTTTTTTCTGAAAATAACTAATAAAAATCTAGATACATGTGTACACCATAATTAGATATGTACCTACTTTGCAAATTCCTTTCTAACAATTTCACTACAGTTTCTACTACAGGAATTAGGAACGCCAAAGTCTTTCCGGAACCAGTTTTTGCAGTAGCCACTATATCAACTCCATCTAAAGCACTGGGAATAACTTGAGCCTGAATATTCGTCATATGTTTGAACCCCATTGTTTTGATAGCTTGCAACGTTGCTGGAGAAAGTCTATCTTTTAATTCTTTAAATTTTGAATAATTCTGCTCCATAACGTTTATAAATAACGGGACGATTTAATTAAAATAAATATTACAATACAAAAACAACACAAACACACGTGAATTGTTTAATTGACAGTTGACACTAGTGGTGGGCGATTATGAGATATACTAATGAAATCATTCGATTATGAAGATGTCTCGAAATATCTCGATTATAACAAGTTAGTAATTACTAATTTAGTTAGTAGTTAGTATTCGCGCTCGCGAGTAACAACTAACAGACAATCAGACATTAGTAGGTACTAGGTAATTCGATTTTCAAAATCATTAATAATTGCCCACCATATTACTTCTGATACAAATCATGTGCACCGTTGGGCAAATGTTAATTGAACTAACAATTAAAAATTAACAATTAACTAATTGTATTTGCAGTGACAGCAACTAACAACTGATTAATTGTTAATCAAAGTTTTATACAATTAACAATTGATCAATTTTTAGTTATTTTGCCAAAAAAAAATTGACAATTAGCGATTAACAATTAATTTTTTTACCAAGTATTAGTTTAAATATTGGGTACATGCGTGTGCGTATTTGTTAAGTTTAGTGTCCCTACCTAGTCATAAAGAGTGTATAAGATAATTAACGTTAAACATCTACAAGGTTTGCGGACCACCCTTCCGTACAAAATAGCAAAATTTAATCGTTAGTTTTAATTTTTTCATCAATCGATTGAAAAAAATAATTGCAATAATTTAATCGCGAGCTGCAATTGATGTACATTAGTTTAAATAATTCAATTGTAACGCGCGATTAATGGTTAATTGCAATTGATTCAAATTCAATTAATTTAATTGCAATTAATTTTTTAGTCAATTGATTAGTTTAATTAAAACTTAATTGATTGATGCCCAACACTGATGTGCACCATTCAAGACTGAGATCCCAGAGCCGCCAGACGTTACCTATTTTCTGCCGGACGAAATGTGGACTATTGGGTAGTGTGAGTATGTACTACCATCGTATGCATACTCGCTAACTTGGTTGAACGGCCAATTTCCACATATCAGGCGGTCTTACACCACTGGAATTAAATAAACCGACGAAGCAAGTGTCTGCTCAACTCAAAAAAACTACTTTCGTCGAGTCTTGATTTTATTACTACGCGATTAGTATTAGTAGTACAAATTAGTAACATCATTCGATAATAAAAATTCATTAGTTACTAATTTCATAATCGATTATCAACATTAGTATTAGTAGGTCATTCGATTATCGAAATCATTCATAATCGCCCACCGCTAGTTGACACCCTACTGTCAATCCTAAGTTTGAGCTAAGGATGCCTTAACTACACCGATTCATCTAGAAAATCATCGATCGATAAAAATAAATTAAAGTCGAATTTTACATTAAATTTGGAACATGTTTTGGTACCGAGAACCTAGAAAATTCGGAGAACTAAATGATATTTTTCCAATAGTTAAAAAAATCTAAAACTATACCTACAGCCTTGACTGTTAATAAATGAACTTATCTACAAAAATTATTATAAGGGTTTCACTAAAATACTATATGATTGCTATCTAATAAAACGGATTTCAAGCCTTATTCGAATACTTTAAAGATAAAAACTATGGTCTGTAAAAAAAATTGCGATTAGATTTTGTGCAAAAATTATAATACGCAAGTTGGAGCAACTCCACCATGCACTTCGTATTTTCATAGTTAGCAACACCACTACGGCATGGTCAATAACGTAGTTGTATGTTGTCCATGTGAATATTTTAATAAACACAAGTAATTTGTAAATTACCATGCCTACCCCAGATAAAATACTTATGCGAAAGATCAAAAAGCGTGAGAAGCAAAAACTAAAATTAATATCACAGAAAGCTAAGGAAACTACAGAAAAATCACCAGGTGAGATAACCTCTGTAAACCACTCCGTTTTGTGTTATTATTGTACCACGTTAAAATAATAATAGATATTAGTTAGAAGTTGATTGCTTTAAGTTCTTTAAATATACATATATTTTCAAAAGCAATAATTACAATGCAAATTCAAAAATTTCTCGGTAAAGTAACTTATGATATGCAAAGTACCTTTTGCTAAACGTAAATTGAAAAAAGCATGTACAATGTACATTCTGCACGCCGTTTTATTCATTCCATTCAATGTAATACAAATTCTATGCATTTGTCTAGTGTTCTTTGTTTTATGTCTTGGTGTTGGTGGAACCAAAATCTCTCAATCACAAGACCTGTCTGTATCTTAGTGCGGGATTAGAACCACCACTTCTATTTTCTTGAAATTCTTACAATGCATCTTTAATCTCATATGCCTCTGTAACATAACCATCTGACGATACTGTAGCACAGTTAGCTAGACATCACGTTGGGAAATAAGAAGACACAGATTATGTCCCTATTATAAGATGTCTTTGTACAATCCACAAATAAGGTGTTTGAGAGGCCATAGAGTCTAGAAGTTTCTGTTTTCCACAAACAAAGACTTGTGAGTCAGGACTTGACTTATTGTGGGGTCAGAACTATGTATGTGAGTCTACAATGTATTTATATAATTATTTTTATTTTAGAAACAGATAATGCACCTGCACCAGAAGTAAAGAAAAGGCCTCTTGAAAATAAAGAAAATGGTTCACATGTCCCTAAGAGTAAGTACTAATTCACACAGGCAAATCAATAAAGTGTTATATTTTATTCCGTAAATAGTTACCCATACACACTAATCTCAGAAAACATCTGTATTATTTTTGTTTTTTAAAATCTAAAATAAAAACACAGTATTAAGACCTGTTTAATATTACAAAGATTTACACTTGGTAGCAAATGATGCATTGCCAAATTCTGAACATATAAAAAAAATTATAAATATATTCACCAATTAACATATTGATTTCTCTTTTTGAGTACAGAATCATAAAAACTTTTTAGTATAAATATAATTAATTTGTAAATTTTTATAACAACAGAAAAGAAAAAAAAGGTAAAACCTCCAGTAAAAGAAGAACCAACTGAAATCAAGGAGGAAAAAGTAGAACAAGAAAGTGATGAGTCTGATGAAGAAAATGAACAAGCAAATGTTAGTGAAAATCAAATAGACAATGATAGCCAATGTAAGTATCTGCTTCCTATGAGATTTACTAAATCTATTATTTTACACAAATGTTTATATTTTCTATGTAGTTAATGTTGATTTAGGTTAAAAACCTTTGTAAAATATTTATTGACCAATCACCTTCAATAAAAATATTACAGTACAGATCTTTCTATTAAATTGCTTTTCCATTCTATAAATGATTTTCTTTTTTCTTTTTCAGTACCAGGATCAAGTTTATGTTTGGGAATACTATCAGATCAAAAGTTCTCAGCATTAGAAGAGAAAGTTTGTGAAGCAACACTCATGGGTATTAAAGATATGGGCTTCACAACAATGACAGAGATACAAGCTAAAGCAATACCTCCACTACTGGAAGGTAGAGATTTAGTGGGTGCTGCTAAAACTGGTTCTGGAAAAACACTGGCCTTCCTTATACCTGCCATCGATCTTATTTACAAATTAAAATTTAAGCCTAGAAATGGTAAGATAATTTTGGATTAAACCTCTGTTGTGATTTAAAATAATTCAAATAAGTAAAGCAATGGTGACATACGCCAATTAATTAAAGTACATTTTCATATGATGAACAAAGGCGAATGTGAAGCTCATGTAACATACATTCATACAATCCAATGTGAATTGAGTCTCCGGTGAAAACTGTTGAGGCACATTTGCACCAGATTGATATGTAGATGAATGTTTAAGAGTAAAATGTACGCAGAATGGATATCTGATGATATTTCTGATTTGAAATAAATATTCCAGTGTTGTAATATGCTAAATGTAGGTAATAATTGTTAGGTACTGGTGTGATAATTCTGTCACCTACAAGAGAGTTGTCTATGCAAACATATGGAGTGCTCATGGAATTGATGAAATATCATCACCACACATATGGCTTGGTTATGGGTGGTGCCAATAGAAGCACAGAGGCACAAAAGCTCTCAAAAGGTATGATTAAATAAATCTATTGTCATTAGCTATAATATTATGTTCATGAATACAGAAAATTATATTTTCCAAACATACATGGTGTTCTTTACCACAATTGCATTTATTAGATAGTAGTAATATTGATATTTTTTTAAAATACATGTTAAGTTGATTCACTTTTTTGCAATTATGTGGCATATTTTTTAATTTTTGGCAAAAATTGCATCTTTATTCTTACATACATTCCTTAATCCATAATATGGAGTAAAACATTCTAGAGCTTTGCTGTGCCGGAATAAAAAAAATAACAGTAATCTTTTTATTGGAGACATTCCATACTAAATAAAAATGTGAATCCTTAACATATTACATTTAATTTCAGGTATAAATATTCTTGTTGCTACACCTGGGCGGTTGTTAGATCACTTGCAAAACACTCCAGATTTCTTGTACAAAAACTTGCAGTGCCTTGTAATTGATGAAGCTGATAGAATTTTGGAGATTGGTTTTGAAGAGGAAGTAAAGCAAATCATCAAATTATTACCTAGTAAGTCTAAACCAGCAGTTTTTAATCATACTTAGCTGCATTCATGTTGTACTGCAATTCTTTAGGATTAGTCTACATAAAGTTGGAAGTCGACAGTAATAGAAAAGTAATGTTTCATATTTTTTGTTTTACTATTAATAAATTGTTTATTATTATAGACGTCTATACCGTATACGTTGATATATCGTATCATAGTTTGTAAACATTTTTTTAATACTTCAATTGAAGTAAATTCGCTAAAGTTTGTTTATTTATAAAATGCATAATCATTTGCTTACTTTTGTATCCCTTTAAACTTATTTATTAATGTATTAAATCTATACTAATAATTTATAACTAAATGTTTTATTTGAAATTTCAGAACGCCGTCAGACTATGCTATTCAGTGCCACTCAGACCAAGAAGACAGAAGCACTAACAGCACTTGCCTTGAAACACGAACCCGTTTATGTTGGAGTTGACGATCACAGGGAACAAGCTACTGTTGACTCATTGGAACAAGGGTATGTTTTATTAAATAACTTTATAATAAGGAGTACTACCAACTGTCGTTAAAAAAGTCAAAATAGTCTTAATTAGGCTTTCACAAGTACTTAAGCACACAGGAAAGTAGCAAAAGTAAGTTGAAGGAAAAGGTCATTAATTCAATTACTGCACCAAAATTTTACCATTTAGAAGACTTCTTCTTCATCAACCCATATACGCCCACTGCTGAGCACGGGTCTCCTCTACCATTGAGAGGGTTTAGACCATAGTCCACCACGCTGGCCTAGTGCGGGTTGGCGGACTACACAACTAAGAAATTCCTAAGAACTCTTAGGTGTGCAGGTTACGATCACGATGTTTTCCTTCACCGTTAAAGCATGTGATAATTCAATGTGAATACACACATAACTTCGAAAAGTCAGAGGTGTGTGTCTGGGGTTCGAACCCGCGACGGCCGAGATTCTCGACCGCGCGCCCAAACCTCGAGGCCATCACTGCCTACTTTAGAAGACTACTATCGGGGATCTTTTTGATACCAACTATACCTTTTATATAACTTTGGGTAACTGTAGTAATTAAGTAGTAGAAAACATTAACAAAATAAATGAAAATGCCTATAATATTCATATTACTGCAATTTAAAAGTTCTTAAAAAATATTTAAAATCCAATAATAATAAATGATCATTGACGTGTGTAGGTGCTTTCTTTATTAAATTAATTATGTATGTATTTATATTTCTAGGTACATTGTGTGTCCGTCAGAGAGACGTATGATGGTCCTATTCACATTCCTGAAGAAGAACAGAAAGAAAAAAGTAATGGTGTTCTTCTCTACTTGTATGTCTGTCAAATACCATCATGAACTCTTCAACTATATCGATCTGCCAGTCATGTCTATACACGTACGTATATTTACATCTTATCGATTTCGAATCCATTCTTGATGCCCTCAAGGTCGTGAACTGTCGTAAATACCATTCATTAACTATATTTTTATTACGTCATATCTCGATAAGTTCCTTGCAATACGCCAGCCATATTTCCCTAATCAGCAATAGTTAATAGTATCGCAACGGATTATTTGATATGTATAATTAGTTACATAATGTTGTTTAAGGAAATAAATGTATCTTAAGTCGTATACGCATATCGACACCCAGATTTTTCAAAAATAATGTACACAGGGTTTGGCCAGCTAATGCTACCTCGATTGTATAAACTGCTTATTTATTCTGAATTTTCTTTAGCAACCATATCAAAACGATATTAAACTTATTAAATCTCTTAACATTTTGCAGGGAAAACAACAGCAAACAAAACGTACGACCACGTTCTTCCAATTCTGCAATGCCGAATCTGGAATTCTGTTGTGCACGGACGTTGCAGCTAGAGGTCTCGACATACCCGCTGTAGATTGGATCGTACAATATGACCCACCAGATGATCCCAAGGTAATATAATTTTTCATTATTTTCAACATTGTATTTTGAAATTTTGTAAATTTACAATTGGGAACTCTGTGGCCCACATTCTTTGTCAAATTGATCATTTAATGGAGATTATTTAACGTTATAAAGTACCGGTCCAGACTTCAGTTATAGTGTATTATTTATTTTTAGGAATATATCCACCGCGTCGGTAGAACAGCAAGAGGCTTGGGCACTAGCGGTCATGCTTTGTTGTTTTTGAGGCCTGAAGAACTGGGATTCTTAAGATATTTGAAGCAGTCTAAAGTGACATTGAATGAGTTCGAGTTTTCATGGAACAAAGTCGCCGACATACAGTTACAGGTAATTATTTTAATAATTTTTATTTTTCTTATTATGTAAATATTCTAAGAACTACCATTTTAACAATAACTTTTTTTCAGCTGGAAAAATTAATATCCAGAAATTATTTCCTGAATCAATCTGCTAAAGAAGCCTTCAAGAGTTATCTAAGAGCTTATGACTCGCATCATCTTAAAACGATTTTTGACATCGATACAATCGATTTAGCGAAAGTTTCGAAATCGTTTGGATTTACTGTACCCCCTGCAGTGGAACTCAAAGTGGCCAATAAAGGACCTCCACAGAAAAGGAAAGGAGGCGGCGGGTATGGATACTTCAAGAGTCTTAATGCTCCAGCTAATAATCAGAAGAAAACTGATAAAACTAAAATGTACAGGCAAAAAGGAAACAACAAGAAGTTTGTAAGATGATTTTAATTATGAATCAAATAAATTAATATCACATTCGACTTGAGTTTATTTATACACACCAAAATATTTGCACATACACTACCCTACCGTAACCTAGATCAATGTTCTTGTAAACATTATTACATAGTTGCTATCAACTGTATTGCAACATTTGATAACTTATTTTACAACCTTGTTACTCTGCAACAGCATTTCACATAAATCATTGAACTGATAATCCATGAAGCATCTTACAATCACAACTGTGTGACCATTGCTGTCTAGTAAGGTCGATTTATTTCCAAATATTTCGTTATCGTGTAACTCACGATACTGCGTATCAGCTCTTCACCTTATTGTTTACTGTATACATGTGTTAAAGAAATATTTGTACAAGTGTGATTCGTCGAACAGACTCAATTTGCACTAAGCATTGATGTTATATAAAAAAATCGCTCTACTTGCAAACGTACTTTACTTTGCGATATAAGAGACTTCAATAATATGAAATTAATATATTGGATAAGAATGACATTAATATGTTTTTGCATAACATACACCCCGGCGTGTAGCACAATTTTTTAGAAGCAAAAAATCGCCCCAAGTTGCGATTTTCCCGTCAAAAGAAACATGATCATTAGATCTACAAATTTTTCATTTTATACAGGGTGTATTTAGACCGTGATCGAAAACTGAGACAGGTAATAGCAATAGTGATTACGAACCCCCTGGCATTAGAGAAAATCCCGACAAAAAATAACATTTTTGAGGTTTTCCATACAAACCACATACTTTTAACACCGATGGTTGTATGGAAAACGTAATTTTTTATATTTTTTATCGGGATTTTTAATATCGCCACTGGGTTTGTGATCACCCTCGCTATTACCTGCCTCAGTTTTCGATCACGCTCTGAATACACCCTGTATTTATGCACAAATCACAGAATCAAACATATTTAGTAATCTGTTTTCAGTTGTGTGTGTAAAAAGGATACAGAAATCGACATCAGGCTGTTCCCGAAAACCAAATGCCTTTGCAGCTGATTTTAAATCCATGGTCTTGATATTGAAAATTTTATTCAAAGGATGCTTTTTATAACATCTCAAAAACGAAAGATATGCTCTCCTTGCCAATACTTTGAAAACACCGTTCTTTATTACGATATCTTCTATCTGTAAGATGAGTAAAGATTAAATTGAATAACAAGATTAGCAGATAACTTACAATTATCCCGGATTCAGATCAATGATCAGGGGGTCATAGCCTCCTTAACATTTATATTGACATCGGTAATTAAATAGCGATATTGAGCGACTCGTACCATTTCTTGAACTTCTCTCGGAGGCTCACCAAACGCGTATTTATCTAGGTAAACTTTTTCTTTTTCTAAAAACTTAACAAAGTCCTCTTCTTCTGGTCTGAGCAATATAACTGCATTCCCTTTGCTATTTAACCCACGAGCAGTTCTTCCAACTCTGTGAATGTACTCCTAAAAGGTAACATAATCAAAATAAAGTTTTAGAAGTTATAAACAACCTCGAAACACTTATATAAGCCAATAAAAAATTGGACAAATCCATAAAATTACGTTAACAACCACGGCGCAAACGTCTAGACAAGTGATAAACGTAACTCTAATATCGTTAATTTACATACACAGACTCACGCCTGTATTCCTAAAAGGATATGCAATAGCGTATTTTTCCACCATTTTTTTTTCTTTATATTTAAAAAACCCAAGAGATTAAATCTTCGAGCTATTGAGACTTTTGCAGTAACATCTAGATTGCACGCTTTAGATTGGACTAACTTGATACTCATAGTTTAATAATGTTAATTAAGTATCGAGTTTATTTTGATCTCTCTATCATTTTTCATGCGATCAATGGATGTCACTAACATGAGACTAGAATTTCTGCAATTGTCCCCCCAATCTCCGCTTGAGTACGTCAACATATTACGAACGGGGAAAAATAGTGAGTAACTATCGTTGCTTATCTTTACGTTACGTAAATATTGGTTCCAAGCACCTCAACGTCTATATCGGTTCAACGAGCGTAATAACTATCAGCACTTGACTGTCGTATGGACAGATGTAAATATTATGCTTATGTTTTGTATATTTTACTATCAATGTTTACGAGAAAAACAACTTTTCATTTAAATTTGGTATAAACTGTAGAAGTAATTTCCCACGACATTTAAAGTTTTATGTAGCTAAATAATTTAAATATGAAAGAAACTTAAATCTAAATATTAAAAGATAAGCTGAATATCCATTAATATTTTAGATGGAATAAAATTAATATTTGAAGTACTTAACTATTTATTAGTACTACACTGATGTATAGCCTTACCTTGGGATCTGTAGGCGGGTCATATTGCACAATCCAATCAACACAAGGAATGTCTAGTCCCCTGGCAGCTACATCAGTGCAAAATAGAGCACAATTATTTGCATTTATAAAACTGTGATATGCTTCTTTTCTTCTAGCCTGACTTTGTTTACCCTAAAATGTAGATCACACATTTAAAAAACACACTAATTAATAATTAATTAATTTGATATCGTAAATTTTTACTTTTACCTACATGGATACTCAGAACTGATGCCTTACAAAATCCTTTAAAAAACTCATAATGAAAGTCAACTGATTTACAAGACGAGAAAAATACCATGACTTTATACTTTTTGCATTTCTTTAGCATTTTATATAGCCATGCCAATCTTTCTTCAACAGGGCAAATGAAATATCTGAAACAAATTCTAGTCAGATCTAGTAATATCTAAAAAGTAATATGTGTAATGTGATGCAAAAAAAATCTAATTTGTATACCCTTGTTGTAATCCCGTGACTGTGGAGTTTTTGTTGTCACTTATAGATATATGCACTGCATCTGCTTTTAGTGCTAATCTAGCTAAGTTCTTAATTTTGTTGTCTATAGTTGCACTGAAAAGTATTGTTTGCCTGTTTGCTGAAAAAAGCAAATAGGATATAAAAATATTATCTAATTATGGTACTAATTATTAGTTATTTATAGAAATAGATACTTAGGATATAATTCCACCTTGACTTACAGGGAATTATTTGTAGTATCCCATTGATATGTTTTTCAAAACCCGCTTCCAACAACTTATCTGCTTCATCCACAACAAGGCACTTTAAGTTTTTGTAGTTAAATTTATCTGTATTTTGCAAATGATCTAATAATCTCCCTGGTGTGCTTACAACTATATTAACTCCTGAAATAATTAACTTATAATGGAGATTTCTATGTCTACTTAAAACTTGCACTTTAATATAGTTTAAATATTGATCAATTTTCACTGTATTACCAATTTAATAATTTTCATAGATCCAGTAATGGTATATTTTTCATTTGCATATACAGATTAAGACTGTTGTGAAAAAGTATGTGTAGATTACAAGGAAAAAATACATTCTTAGTCACTTGAAATGACAAGGGACTTACCTAAGAACTTTATTATAAGGAAAATGTCTTATATGGTAGATCTAATAATTGTCTAATAATTGATGTCTAATAATTTTTTTAAATTGTTTGTTTCCTTTATTAAAATATTAAGTAAATTGATCCTCAGTGTTACTCTAATTAAAATAGGTATAGGACAACAATCTATATATAATCGAATTGGTAGCCTGTTTGTTAATTCACTAATTGCATACTTTTTTCTTATGATTTTTTTCAAAATTTTAATTATGTTAATGAAAGTATTTCATAATTTACTGACCTTTCTGTAGCTTTACCACATCCTTAGACTTTTTTTCACCACCAACAATCAGACTATGTGATATATTTATCTCTTCTAATAATTTCTTGAGAACTTCATAAGTTTGTAGTGCCAATTCTCTTGTAGGAGATAAAATAATACAGCATGTCCCTAACAAGCATGAATTAAGAAATTAAAAGATTCCTTGAATATTTCATTAATTATTATTGTCACATTTACATCTTGTTTTTATTGTGTTATTATGCACAGCTACAGTTTGCTGTATGTTGGACATTAGATGTAAATAGTTTTTCACGAATGCATGATTGAAGAAATTCAGTTAAATACATGGTTTTTTGTGACAAATCACTTTTAGTAATCATATGAATACATAGGCAATGCACTTTATTAATTTTTAATTAGCTTACCATGTTTTCTACTGATTTGAAGTTTGACTAAATTGTGTACCACAGGTATAAGAAACGCTAATGTTTTCCCGCTTCCAGTCTTTGCGGCGCCAATAAGATCTTTCTTCTGAAGCAAATGTGGTAAACTTTCAGCCTGAATCCGTGTAGGTTTATCTAATCCCATGGACTTTAAAACTTTAAGGATGCGATTGTCTATCTTTCCTTCCAACATGGAAAATGTAGAATTCGCTAATATTTCTTCTACATTCATTTTGATATCAAATAGTATTAGTTATCACTAAATAAAATATAACATTCACAATATGGAAAACGCAATCACTTTATGTTTTGGTTCGTTATTATAGGTTAGCTAATTACTTTTGACAGTTCGCAAAATACTAGTTCAGCTGCTACTTGCTAGATCGCGACTCATAGTAAAACAAGTACAATACAAATTTACTGCCAGAAATTAGTAATTATTAATTTCTAGCCATATTTCATAATTCCAAAAAATAATATAGAACCACACCATAAATTATAATAGAAATGTATATAGTTAATAAAAAAAATTAAACCATATTGAAAGTTTTGTATATACATTATATATATATTTTGTATATATATTTAACCTGGCAAACTACGTAAAGATTTTTAAATACCTTTGGGTAACTGTTAATTTCATGTGGAACTTCAATTGATAAAGTAGAAAAAGTTTTATTTAATTATTATCAAAACAATAAACTGCGTACATAATATTATTTACTCACTACATTTTTCAACCCTAAGTTCTAAGACCTTTTGCATTGACCTTATAGCTTATCATCGGAAGTAGGGATAGGGTGTTTACCATACTAAGGAAAGTGTTAGGTAATGGAAAAAGACACACATACAAACAATCATTTTATTGAAACGTTGATCACTCACAATGTTTTGTTCTTACCATTCAAATTTTTCTTTACTTGAACTAAAACAGCCTTGTATTACAGGAATGTGTATAACATGTTGATTTTTTTAACACTTCAGTCTTGACTTCAAAAATGATGCCAGATATTGTGCTACGTAATATAAACTTTGCATAGGAATATCTTGCCGCCTCCATGACTTACAATAAATTAAAAAATAGTGTTACAGTGTCAACTTTCCTACTTATACTACTTATAAGTGAAAATCTAGTGACAATCAACATTATCGGAAATCAACAGCATATATATTTTGAAAATGAGTTGGGAAGTTTCTGCCCATGGGAAACAATAATAGTGATTTATGACTGATTTAAAATTAGTTTCACTTAAGTGTTTAACACATTACAAAGAGTGTGAAGCCACACAGAATAATTTCAAAGTTCATCATGTGAAGATTGTTGAGCTGGACTGAATTCATCACATGCAGCAGGAGTACTAAGTTCTATCTTGTATTCACAGCGGTAAGGCTCTGTGACCGATAAAATAGTTGTTTCCAATCCACAATTAATATTAACTGTGGTCATTCTACTTGGCCCATTCCAGCAGGCAACTCCATTACTATATCTCATAGCAGAATATTTATTAAGGTCTCCACCAACCCAATCTCCCCAGTTGCCAAGACCTATTTCTCCACCACCATTCTTGGACTTTTGGGTAACTTTCTGGAACATACATAATTTATACACATATTCTTTATCTTCATATTCAAAGCACTGACCATCTAATGTTGCATACTCTTGTTGTAGACCATAATCTTTCTCAAGGTTCTGCTTAATATTTCTAATGTTGGATTCTATTTCCCTTACAGTACGTTCTGCATCAGTATATTGGCGGCGTGCTTCTGTAGCCTCATCAACAAGTTTTTGGGTTTCCTCATCATAAGTTGTGGAGTGTTCTGATTCTGTTTCTTGATCTTCATTTTCATCTTGTAACTCTAAATCACTGGCATCCTCTTCATGACCTTCATATTCAGTTTCTAAATCTCCTTGATGTTCCTCAGCTTCTGCATCAGCTTCAGGATCTTTTTCTGCCTCAGCTTCAGCGGGTCTGAACATACCCTGCTCCATCATCAACAATGGCTTGAGTAAAGGCCATGTTGTAGTTACAAAATATTCCTTATCTACTTTGTCACTGCTTCCCATGAAGTATTGTGTTTCCTCCTCATCTACTTGCCCATCTTTATTTTTATCAAAAACATTGACTACTTTAATCTCATCAATTGATAATTCACCATCACCATCAGAATCATATCTTTCAAAATGTTCAGTAGCTTCTTTAATGGTCTTTTCCCTTTCTTGTTCTAATTTTTTCTGCCTCTCTTGTTCTTCTGCTTCTCTATATACTTTCAGAGCCTCATTTTCTTTGGCTTCTAGATCATTTTTAAGTGCTTCTTTTTCAAACTTGATTTTTTCAGCCTCAGCCCTGTCATTTTCTAATTGCGATAATTGTTCCGCCATCTCATTTCGCTTCTTGTTACCTTTTTCTATAAGCTCTACTCTCAGATGACCTCCAGCTTTGTGTAATTCTGCTAATCTTTGGGCTTCAGCCCTTGCTTCTTTACCCAGTTCTTCACAGGTATTTTGACAAATTTCGGGGTCAGCGTACTCGTCAGTGCCATCACAACAATCACACACTCCGTCGTTGACCCTAGAACTGGGAATATTCTGCGGACGATGACCGGCGTTTGTGCAATGAAAAACGCCATTTAGACAGGCCGATGTACCAGGCTCATCGCTACCATCGAAGCAGTCACAGTAATCGTCATTTACGTAACTGAAGGGTATAGTAATTGTTCCATCGAAGCAGGTGAAATCTTTTGTCGGTGAATATAGAGACGCTTTAGATAAAGATACACCTCGAGGTCTGGGCACATCAGATTGCGCGTAAATTACGAAGGAACAAAATATCACACATATTGAATAAAACTGATTGATCCATGTAGAATAGACCATTTTGTAATAAATATATTTAATATAAACACCGGTCACTTGCAAAATAGTAATGAACGACAGAGAACGTGTAGAAAAATGACAGGGCTGACGTTAACCAACCACAAGCAAGGAAAATTATTAGAGATGCCCCCAACTAATTTCCTACTTTTATATCGTATGCCACGACATGGATAAAGCTATACATTCACTAGCCTGCAATAATGTTATCAATACACGATTGTTCAATTTCTTAAAAAACGAGTATCTCTTGACGAATATTATCTAAATGCAAGTATGATTATAGATGTAATAAATAACTAATATAATCTTAATAATTTTACATCTATTTAATAATCTTACATCAGTGAATAAGCTTTATCATGCAACAACAAAGTGAAACAAACCTATACCAAAATACAAACTAATTTGTAATAAAATTAAATACTATCAATAATCATAAGTAATTCATGTTTATTACAATATTTTTAAATGATAATGATTAAAGTTAATTAAAAAGATTATAAGAACGTTAACGTATTTTATTGCATTGTATAATGTGATTTAGAGAATAAGGCAACAATTTGGATAAATTTTAAATGATTTTGAGAGAAAATAAATTAATTTCCTTGCTTTTGACCAGGTAAAGTATAGGCACCTATACCTAACTGCTAGTTGTTTCTTTTGCCTCATTAGAAGAGTTTTGAACAACTGATATATACACAGATTAAATATCAAAACAGTTACGTTGTCTGTGCTGTTTTCAGTGTTTCTGAATTCTGTGTACAACAAATTTACATTTAGTACGTTTATATGTTTTAATAGGTTAGGATTTGTTTATAAAATCTACGGAACATAATCCAATAAACTTACGCTTTATAGTGTTCATCAATCATGGAAACAATTTTAGAACAGCAACGGAGTTACCATGAGGAAAGGGAGAGAACCATGGACGCCATGGTCAAAGAAATCTTGCACAAGAAGACAGGCGTAAGTTTGTAATCTTTTCTGTGATTTTTTTTTGTGAACTCTGTTTTCTTAATACATAATTTTTGTTTCAGCATCGCGAAACAATTAACGGAGAGCATCGATTGAAAAACTTGCACGACGTAAGTCCATTTACCTTTAAACAGCCTTAGAATATGTTTTTACTTTCTTATTTAACAATCATATAATATGATTTTATTCAACTTTCAGAGATATATTGAGTCTACGATAAGACTCAAGGAACTATATGAAGATAAAGACAGTCTTCGAAAAGAAGAAATTGCTGCCCTGTCAGGCCCTAATGAGTTTCAGGAATTCTATGCCAGGCTTAAACAAATTAAAGAATTTCACAGAAAACATCCTAATGAGGTATAATATTCTAATAGGATAAAGCTTATGACCAATAGCCATGGGTAAAGCTATGAGTGTTTTGTTATCTATATTAACTCCAGACACAGTATCATTGCAGTGATTGCCTAGATGCTTAGGCACAACCAAGGTTTAAGTTTTGGCACATACTTCAGTCTTTTCAGAGTTGTGTATTTATTTACAATGAATTACCACTAACTTCATTGCTGAAGGATAAACATAGTGTGGAAACCTGCAGACTTAAATATTGCTTGGACTTTCAGAGGTGTGTAATCCACCAACCTTCACTAAGATGATGTTTCTTATTCCTTTTCTTTGCTTTCAGATTTGTGTTCCAATGTCAGTGGAATTTGAAGAAATGGCAAACATCAGAGAAAATCCGGCTGAGGATTATACTGGTATGGGCAAATAACATTGAGTGTCTATATCCTTATATTGACACAACTACAATTTTTTCATATATTTCATTTTCAGTTCCTGTGGAATTTACTGATGAAGAAGGATATGGCAAATATTTGGATTTACATGAATGTTACGAAAAGTATATTAATCTTAAGGGAATTGAGGTAAGCTATTTACGTATCCAAGAAAAAAGTGAAACAATTTTGCAATATTAAATTTCTTTAACTGTTTCATAAATATCTATTTAATTTTCAGAAAGTGGATTATATTACATACCTGAGCATTTTTGACCATCTCTTT
Source organism: Cephonodes hylas (assembly GCA_030295005.1). Taxonomy (NCBI): domain Eukaryota; kingdom Metazoa; phylum Arthropoda; class Insecta; order Lepidoptera; family Sphingidae; genus Cephonodes; species Cephonodes hylas. The sequence continues at coordinate 7,117,208 of AP025372.1, read as the reverse complement.
GACATTCCCCGAGAACGCAAGAACAGTGAATACAGGAACTATATAAGAGCACTGCTGACATATTTGAAAGATTTTGTAAGCAGAGTAAAACCTCTTCAAGATCAAGCGCAAGAGATGGCTCTTGCACATCAGGAGTTTTTGAAACAGTGGGAAGCTGGCACTTTTCCTGGTTGGCCTGTAAGTTTAATACCATTTATGTGTCTATAATGATGTTGACTTTAATGTGGCTATTTATATAATAAAATAATTTAAATCTTGTAGAAAGAAACTGGAGGTGCCTTAACAAATGTTGGAGCTCACTTAGATCTTTCTGCTTTCTCGTCTTGGGAAGAATTGGCTTCTCTTGGTTTGGATAGATTAAAATCTGCTCTCATGGCTCTTGGATTGAAATGTGGTGGGACTCTAGAAGAAAGAGCACAAAGGTATGTCATGTTTTCTTTTATTAAATTTCCAATTACTCTTTTCATTTTATTTTTTTTAGTAAATTAAATATTATTATAATTTTTACAGATTATTCAGTACTAAAGGGCAAACAGCACTAGATAAGTCTCTTGTAGCAAAGAAAGGAGGAAATAAAGCCAAAGCATCTACACAACAGAGGCACAAAGATATTGCTGCCATTGAAGCTCAAGTTTATAGGTAAATATTTTGATTGTGTTTAATATTATTTATGACGTAATTATTAAAGATTAGCTTCAGTGTTCCTGCTCAATATCATTTGTTCGTTTTTCATTGGTGGTAAGTGTGATTGTGCAGTTCCAAGTTCTATTTCAGGTCAGGTCAGGTCAGATAGTAGCTGGCTTGTTTCAAAACCAGAATGCATACTCTTAATATATTAATTATAAATATCAGCAAGCAGGAGGCCATATATTAAGAAAAGGTTTTGTCTATTTTTGAAGAAATATGGAATAAAAATGGTGTCTCAGAACTACCATAACTTTGTCAATAAAGGTTTTTATCCTTTTTATAGATTCGCAGGTATTGTGAGCAGTACACGCTCGTCAACCATAGAGAATGTTACACGTCGCGCTGCCCGCGCGGCTGGTGAGCGTCGTGATGACAGCGGAGACGAGAGTGATGCTTCTGCTGCACCAGATGTCGATTCTGATGATGATGAGGTGCCATACAATCCAAAAAACTTACCATTGGGATGGGATGGCAAGGTTTGTATTAATAAATCCCAATTCAAAAGCAAATATTGCTAACTATTATTCCTTATATGGCATAAAATATTTTTAACTTAATAGCAATATCAATAAATGTAAGTAATCAATAAATATAAGTAGGACAACAAGAGTTTTTCGTAATTTAGTTTGTTATGATCATTTTACATTACAATGCCTCCTTTCTAATTGTCAGATTTAAATAATAGAAGAAGTTGATGATATGAATAATATTTTTATTTGTTTCCTTTTCAGCCTATTCCCTATTGGTTGTACAAGCTTCATGGTCTGAATATTAGCTACAATTGCGAAATCTGTGGTAACTACACATACAAGGGACCTAAAGCATTCCAGCGTCATTTCGCCGAGTGGCGACATGCTCACGGCATGCGATGTCTTGGCATACCCAACACAGCTCATTTTGCTAATGTGACTCAGATTGAAGATGCTTTAGCATGTAAGTATCCCTTTGAAATTAATAAATGTATGAGTATTAAACAGTGAATAGTTTGGATCCATTTCTAAGCTAAATATTACCCTAATGTTGCAGTGTGGGAGAAAATAAAGCAGCAAAAAGAGAATGAGCGATTTGTAGCTGAAAATGATGAAGAATATGAAGATTCTCAAGGAAATGTGGTTAATAGGAAAACTTTCGAAGACTTGAAGAGACAAGGACTTCTATAATATGTATGAAATTGATTATAATAATTATAGTAATAAATATTATTAAATACAAGTGTATTTTTATTTTCTATTGTTATTGAATTTATAAGTATAGTAGCTTCTTACATTTTATTGATCAACAGAGTAAGTTATAAAATCTGTACTACTTGTCATTTTCATTAACTGCCTTTCATGGAGCGTTAATAGTAACTAAGCAGAATTATATGACGAAAAAAATAGCAAATAATATATGGACAGCATTGTGGCTAGTTCGAACTCCAGGTACACACTTCCGACTTTTCGAAGTAATGTGTGTATTCTGATTGAATTATCACTTGCTTTAACGGTGAAGGAAAACATCGTGATAAAACCTGCAAACCTAAAAAAGTTCTTAGGAATTTCTTAGCTTTGGGTTTCGCCAACCCGCACTAGGCCAGCGTGGTGGACTATGGCCTAAATCCTGTCAATGGTAGAGGAGATGCGTGCCCAGCAGTGGGACGTATATGGGTTGATGATGACAGTGGCTAGATGCAAGCCAGCGTACGAGAAGGCGGGGATTCAGTCCCCGCACCGAGAGAAATAATTGTGTGTTCCGAGTGTGGGTGTTTGCGAGATCATAATCGTAACCTCTCGTAGTTTCTGAAACCTACAAAATGAGATTCGTATCTTAGTGTAGGGTCAAAACTAAATATATGACTATTGGGTGTATTTATTTACTTATATATTGGAAGACTGTATAAACTTAAAGTCTTTGACTATGAAAGCAAATTAAAAAAAAAGAGAAACTGTCATGCAAGTGTCAAATCAGATGAAAACAAACTCGCATGTTTTCGCCGTGTGTTATTGATTGTAAAAAAATGCTGTATTAAGTACTAATATTGATTTTTAAATGTTTTGTTTTTAGTATAACATAATTCGATTATAGTAAGTGATAAAATGCCGGAAAAAAGTAGTAGTCGTATATTTAAGGGTTCGAGAGTTTTAGGTTATGTTAGTACGCATGTGCCGTTCGTAGCTCGTTTTATTAAAAGAAGAGGTGAGACTCTTCTATGCACCAGCGTCGGGAAGTGGTTTCACACTTATGGATGTAATAAATTTCGCTTATTGAGTGTTAGTGGCGAACATCCAGGACCCATAACATGTATGGCTGGTGATAACTTCCACGTCTATTCAGCGAGCGAAAACAACATTTATGCATGGAGGCGAGGATGTGAATTGAAACATATATATAAGGGACACAATGCCCCGATAAATTTCATATTTCCCTTTGGCCCACATTTGATATCAATTGATGATAACAATATGCTGAAAATATTCGATATAAAAGAAGAAACACAATATTTGGACCTGAGTTTCGATTCGGAACATTTTAAAGTAACTACGCTATGTCATCCGCCGACATATTTGAATAAAATTTTGTTGGGAAGCTCCCAGGGACAGTTGCAGATATGGAATCTAAGAACTTCCAAATTAGTATACACATTCAAAGGATGGGGTTCTGCTGTGAATGTTGTAGAGCCTGCGCCAGCTGTGGATGTGGTAGCTATAGCACTGGCTAATGGGAAAATTATGCTGCACAACTTAAAGTTTGACCAAACTGTAATGGATTTTGTTCATGACTGGGGAAGCGTTAGCAGTTTATCATTCAGAATGGATGGAGTTCCAGTAATGGTCACTGGTAGTAGTGCTGGACATATTGTTATGTGGGATTTAGAAGAGAAGAGGGTAATGTCACAGGTCCAGTCAGCTCATTTTGGTAAAATATGTGGCTTGCAATGTCTCACATCTGAACCATTAATGGTAACTAATTCGGAAGATAATTCATTGAAATTGTGGATATTTGATATGCCTGATGGTGGTGCAAGGCTTCTGAGAAAAAGGTAATGTTAAACACAAACATTTTTATTTTTATCAATTCTATGATTGTTTACCATGGGAAATTTCTTTATTTCTTGCATTAATTTTCCATTCCACATAATAATAAAAAAAAAATGTTTTTAGAGAAGGACATGCCTTGCCACCTAATATGGTAAGCTACTGTGAACCAACAGGGAACAACCTCTTGGTTGCTGGAAGTGATAGTAGTCTTCACATAATGAACACTATCTCTGAAACATTCAATAAAAGTCTTGGAAAAGCTTCTCACAACAGAAAAGCATCTAAGAAAAAGAGTGAGTATTGTATTTTTGTTTTTTACTATTGTTGATATTCCTCAAGTGGGATATTTGGTACCTACAGGATACATATACCATGCCCATTTTCCTTCTATGTTTACAACCTAAATTTCTCATAAAGTGGCTGTGACATTTTCTTTTTATACTATTATTCATTTTAGTCAACAAAAAATAATATGAGTAGTTCATTTCAACTAATAATTGTATTTTCCTTTTTTCAGAAAGATTTGAATTTGACCGGCTCATTCTGCCTCCCATAACAAAGTTAAGCTCTTGTATGCAAAGAGACAAACAATGGGACAGCATAGCTTCTTTACACAAAGATTTGTATGTAGCTACAACTTGGTCTTACAATAAATTAAGAATGGGGGACCATAAATTAAAACCCCCAGAAATGGACAAAGGTGTCTCTGCCACATGCCTGACAGTAACTCACTGTGGAAATTTTGTCATTATTGGTAAGATTTTTATATTTATTAATGTAATATTGATCAAACCAATATTATTTTCCTTTATTTCATGGATGGATATTCAACAAACAATTTTAGAGCCTAACCAAAACTCAAATCTTACATACTTTATGTCTGTTATTTTGACTATCTGTAAGTGTATATTGATGGCTATGCAAGAATACTCCAAATCCAAAGTTGTCTATTTAAATCTTAATTATTGTACAAAAGCCTCCTCCTTAGAATGCTCATATGCTTGTCAATGAATGTTTACTGACTCATGATCACACTGAGCATTGCTAATCACTACAATTTGCATGGTTTGGTCCTTTTCTAAAAATGAATAGTGCTGTGTAGTAGTATTGATTTAACATTTTTCAATTTTAAGGCTACAGTGACGGTCAAGTACACAAGTTTAATATGCAATCTGGTATACATAGAGGTAATTATGGTAAAGACAACAAAAAAGCCCACAAAGGGGCAGTCCGTGGGGTTGAGACTGATATTTGCAATCAGAGGGTGGTCACAGTTGGTGCTGATGATAAACTTAAGTTCTGGCACTTTAAGAATGGTAAGTTCTTTAGACGAGTGGATGAATAGATTGTAATGACAAATTGTTAATTAAAACTTGATATAGTATCAGTGTGTTTGTGAGACCGAAAAGTCTGTCATAGTTTCTGATACCCACAACACAAGACTAGTATCTTAGCGTGGGGTCAGGACTATGTATGTGACAGTTGGGTGTATTTATTTATTTAGTTCTATTGTCTTTTAATGCACTATCTTGTAAATCTATAATGGTATGTCAAAGATATGGAGAAGTTTTAATCCCTTTGTAAGTTTACTGCATACTTTTCCATAATTTATTTCAGGAACCATGCCATATCATGTGATGAGGCTAGAAGAATCTGTGACAATGACAAAATGCCACAGGGACAGTGCTCTCTTAGCTCTTGCCAATGAAGATTTTACCATAACACTCATTGACATAGATACTATGAATGTAGTAAGGAAATTTGATGGTCATATTGGAAAAATTAATGACATCACCTTTGACTCACAGAGCAGGTATATTTTCTTCCATATATAGATATTTTGCAGTGATGGCCTCGAGGTTTCGAATGAGTTTTCGACGGTCGCGGGTTCGAACCTCAGGCACACACCTCTGACTTTTCGAAGTTATGTGTGTATTCACATTGAATAATCACTTGCTTTAACGATGAAGGAAAACATCGCGATAAAACCTGCACATCTAAAAAGTTCTTAGAAATTTCTTAGTTGTGTAGTCCGCCAACCCGCACTAGGCTAGCGTGGTGGAGTAAGGCTTAAACCCTCTCAATGGTAGAGGAGACCCGTGCCCAACAGTGGGACGCATATGGCTTGATGATGATGATAGATATTTTATACAAATTTATAAATTTAATAAAGAAATGCTTACGAATTATTAGCTCCATTGGCGTATTATCTTCTATTGGTGATACTGTGCGTGCTGAGGATAGAAAATACACCCTTTTCAATACCAGTAGTTATTTTCTGAAGGTTTACAGCAACATTGTACGCTGGGATTTAAAAATAATCTAAACTTTGTTAGTGTTCAATGCAAATGCTGATCTGATTAAAAGACTTTTTTGAAAGAGTTAGGTCTTAAGAACTTGCAAGACGTAGTTTTATGAATGTTTTATGAAATTATATTCCCTAATCATTTACAGGTGGCTTATCAGTACTTCTATGGATTGTACGGTCTGCACATGGGATATACCGAGTGCGCAACTAGTGGATATTTTCTCGGTAAATATTATATTCAGATTTATCTTATAGCACCTTGTATAAAATATTTAGTTGTAAAGACTTACAAGTGCTTTGTCAGATAAATGAGAACTTATTTGGATCTTAGTGAATTTTATCATGGACTCACGTTTAATCTGAGAAAAAATTACTCAAATTTTATATTAACAATGTTAAAAAAAGACAATGTATTTTAAACCGTTTTAATTTTATAGGTTGAGCTACCTGCAACATCTTTGAGCATGTCACCAACAGGAGATTATTTGGCGACAACACATATCAACGAACTTGGCGTATTCCTGTGGTCCAATAAGCTCTTATACGAGAGAATCTTCTTAAAACCGATTGACAGAAGCGTCCTAGAAGTGCCTAAATTGAGTATGTATTGTTATTTTGTACATGGAAGTGATGATGATGTAGCATTAAAATTTTATGTTCTTTTTTTGTAAATTATATCTAATTAATGCTTCATTTATCTTTATTATCAGTAGTATTTGATATTATGTTAAATGATGAACTACATAAAATGAAATTTCTCAACAGAGTTACCTAGCACTGCGCCAGAGAAACCAGACATAGAAGATATTGGTGTTATTGATCTTGGTGAAGAGCCTGAATACAAATCTCCAGAGCAAATTAGCCAAGAACTCATCACGTTATCAGACCAACCGACTTCCAGGTGGCTGAATTTGTTAAATTTGGACATAGTCAAGAAGAGGAACAAGCCCAAAACTCCTCTCACAGTGCCAAAATCAGCTCCCTTCTTCTTACCCACGATTCCAAGCTTGGAACTTGAATTTGATTTAGAAAAAGAAAAAAGAGATGGCAGTGATACGAAGTTGTTGATACCAGAATCATTATCAACATTAAGTGTGTTTGCCAAGAAACTGGTAGCTTGTAACAATGATGAAGATTACGAGAAATGTGTTGTTAAAATAAAAACTCTTTCGCCGGCCGCGATAGAAGCAGAAGTTAACAGCATGGGACCTGATGTAGGGGGGTCTATAGAAGTAATGAAACAATTTCTTCTCATGATTAACTTTATGTTGAAGACGAATAAGGACTTTGAATTAGCTCAATCGTACTTAAGTTTGTTTTTGAAAACTTTTACTACAGTGGTATCCGAGAGTAAGGAATTGATGAAGACATTAAACTACGTGGAAGAAAATGCAACGCAAGCGTGGGCTAGACTGCAGAATGAGCTGATGTATAACATTTGTATAGTTAAGGCGTTAAAAGACATGCAATAAATGTTCTTCTAATTTATTTGTCAGTTTTATTTATAGAATACATAGGTAGTTCAATCAAAGAAGCGTTACTTATTCATCACTATTTATCCATACCCATAGTTTGGGTCCCATAGCATACGAAGATCAGATTTTAGGAATGTAGTGACAAAGTTATCATCACTTTACTTCTCGTATGAGATTTTTGGCCTCTTAGCAATCTCGCTCGATTAGCACTAATCGTATCTGCTTAAATTATGTGGTCGAATTTAAATTCATGTATGTACATAATGCCTAATTCTTTGCTTTACTCCTATAAATTAAGCGACAAACCCAACAAAATTAAAATTATTACATATCCGAAGAGCTAGGCAGAGGTACGTCTCTGAACCAACACTTTGCTAATTGTGTTTTATACAGGGCTAGTTAGCCCTGACAATAAAAAAAAATCTTTGCTGCCGAAATTCTTTAATTTTAGATTTTAGCCGCCCGATAATCGCACTCATAGTTTTAATAAAATGTAAGCTTTTAGTTAAATATACAGGCTTGAGCACTATACAAATCATAAGATATAAAGAAAATAATAAACATGAAAATATATGGGTGACTTAGGTAAGATTTCAATGCCTCCAAGTTTGATATCGTGGTGGCCTATGTTCATAGTTAATTATTCTATGATTCCAATACCCGTATAATATCGGACGTTAATGTCATTTGGAATAATATTATCGGCAAAGTTAAAGCACTTGTCTTGGACGGTGATTCGAGTAGCACGAAAAAAAATACGATCATGGCCTTCTAACAATTATAGCGAATTACTTAAATAAAATAAGAAGTTTAAGAAAATTAATTAAATAATAAATAAAAGTTATTGCATTGACCAAAATTTATTATTTGCCTAAATTTTTATGTGAATCACGAAACACGAGTTGTTGTTTTGTTATATCTATGCTCTTTGTCAACAAAATGCTCTAACATATTTAGCGATATGCCCTACTTTAAAACCCATTGTACGCTATAAGTGGAGCTTATGATAAATAAATAGGTACGCAAGCAAAGGATGTAGCCACACAGTATCTCACAAAAAAGAAAAAATCGAATTCATGGGGCAAGAGCACTCGCAACAATAGGACATAATAGATGATTCCTCCTCATTGTGAAAGGTGAATAAGTGGTTTTTTATGGAAGTCGATGCGTGTAATCTCGTGTACGGAATAATGCTTTAGAAAAACATATATATATGTTGCAATTCCATCGAATCGCTTGACAAATATAAATAGTTCTCGCTATTCAATGTGCCGAAATTCGTTGAAAGCTTTTGTTCGAAGTATCACCTGCGCTGAAATCGAATTCTAGCAATTAATCTACTCCATTCTAAAGAGCATTCCGTTTCGGTTCTAATCTAATTGAGTCAAATTTGGGGGTTTAACGAAAATAAGCATGAGGTAAATTTCTATTTATATTCTTCCAGTGACAAATATCAGATTAAATTAAAAACTAGGTTGTGTTTGATGCTTTTTGGATTCAAATAGAGAAATGAAATAAAGTTTTGCGAGATGGTTACCTAATTATTAATAAAAGTCATTTATTACGTCCGTGGTCCGTGGTCAATGTGACAGTTAAAACATGCTTATTTCATATTAATTACTTGCATGAGACTCTTCCGTCCCCGAACTTGATAAATTTTCGTATTCTGTAGCTATGTGCAATTAATCATAAAATAAATATTGTTAATTAATATCAAATGTCATTAGTGCCACCAGTTGCGCTGTTACTTTTTGCCAAATTTATTTTCATTGTTGTAAAGTTTTCAAGACTTGTTTTATTTTATTACATCATTATGATCTTCATAATTAATAAAACTTAAAACAATAGAAAGTAGATGGAATAAGGACGGTTGGTGGAAAATTAGCTGTGATAAATTCATATTTTACAAAGACGCTGCAATTTTTCTCCTTCAGCGGATTCCGTTTGTTTGCCGATGATCCGCACGGGGTCTTTGTGGCGTTTATTGAATATTTTTCGAAGGGAATTAAATCGCGGACGATCGGTTCACGGGAGGCGGCGTTCATTAATGGCTCGCTTCATTTTCGCAATAAGTATTCATTTCTCCTTCCCCCGACCGTCGCGCCAAGCACCGGCGGCGGGAATCTCCAATGAAAATCTGATTGTGCTCCTTTCCTTTGCATTATGAATATCTATCAAATTCCTTCGTATCTAAGCGATTCCTTTATTGAGCTCAGATCGAGAATTGAGCAAATAGCTCTAAAGTGAGACGTTCAGTTAATATGTATCATCTTTTTCATTCGTGAATTCGCAAAGCAAAATTGATGAGGTGTATGCATCTAACAAAGGCTTTGAAAAGTCGTTACGATGTGTATGCGCCTTCATTTGTGAACGGTTTAAAAATTTTTAATTTCCGGAGGGCATTGAGTACCGTAGCTTGTGTAATACGAGCTTAAGTTTCTGTTGCAACTATTACGATTATGTCTTCCTATTTCGTGAATATGCTTCTACGTGTTTAGATAACAACACTGTTCCTAGTAGTATACTAAACCTGGTAATTAGTATCTGCATTATTGATTTTGGTTATGAGATTCATGTCTATACATCTAGTAAGGTTGAAACGTAGATCAATTTTCGAAATATTACCTATATATGGAAAATATAAAACAAAATTATTTGATTCACAGGAGGTAATAGAAATTGGTACCACTGCACAATTATGCAATCAGGTTTTATTTTCGACCTGGAAAAAAAGTTACTGGGTAACTTATATTTGCATTGGGATGATAGAAAAATCGGAAAGTTCCCCTAAACAGTTCTTCCCCTCTAAGTTAGACTTAATACATCCAGAATCAAATGGAGGTAAAAAAACTCCTTTATCAACTTTTTTGAGAATAGAAGACGTAAATAATATCTATCCTATGTAGGTACCTAATGTACACAGATAATTAATTTGATTCTATAAAAATTGATATGTCTCCGTTTATTATAACCTAGGCCCTATCTCACTTGAATATCGAACAAGGAAATGAGGATTGTCGTCCATTTTCTATTACCGATGCTCCATTCCGCGCCATTTAACTTCACCAATGAAAAGTGGAAACTTCATAATGCAACGGAGCGAGAGACGCGCGGCCAATTCGCGGTCCGTGTCCGTTGGGCATTCCGTCTGATATTAAATTTAAATAGGTGCAATAAGAAATAAAGTTAATGTAATTATTTAAAGCGTTTTCCGATCTCCTGTTAGAAATATATTTTTATATTATAGAAACGTATTATTATTTATTCCTAAGTAGATCTTAGTTGATAGTGTAGATGCTAGGATATTGTCTGCTTATATGACTCCTAAGTCATATAATTATAATTACAGTTAGATAGATTAAATCTGTCTAGTTTAGCATGGATTTAAATATTACCGAAGGATTTTCAATGTTTATTTGTGTTTTTAAGATATATATTTTAAATAAGACATTCAAAGCTTAAGAAAATTTAAATGGTCATTAGCAAAGGTATGAAGTATTTTAAGTGGATAAATGATTAATGTATTGCAAGCTATTACATTACATTTTTATTACATTTTTCTCTTCTCAGTCTGCAGTTAATTACGTTAAACGAGTGCGAATAGACATTTCCGCGGCATAATAAAATCGATTTATCATCCAGTATCAACGTCAACTGATTGAAGACGCAATTATTAATGTCCAACCAAACGTAGGTTGTGCTGCATCATCACCCAGCTAGTTATAATCGAAATGAGAGTTGATCGATTTCAGATTCAGTTTTAGTACGTTCTCACCACTACTATTGGTTTTACACAAAGTGTCTTTTGATACCCATTCGACAGCGAGAATTTAGTTTTAACTTCGTTGGTCATAATTTATTGAGGAAGGTAACTGTTTCTTTCCCCCCCTTTTTCGTTAAGTTTTGTGAGTGTGAAGAGTAGTAATCATTTTATATTCGGTAGGAATACTTCAAAACAAAATAACTAATAGTGAAAATAAATTTGAGTAAGGGCTCTGGTATGACGTCGTTTCGAATAGTTCAATATCTATTGGTATTGTATAATTAAGGTCATGCAGTTGTATCATCTCTAGCTTTAATTTTGTTCCATATTTCTTCATTGTCTTTAGATTAGTATCTGAGCGTATATTAATAATTCTTCGTGGATCAAAACATCCGTGCGCCTTTGATATGGGTGCTAGAATTAAAGGATTAATCGAGAATCCGTTGTAAGGGTATCAGATGGAGAGAGAATCGCCGGTACAGTTAGTAATTTATACGTGGTACATTGGGCAAACACGGCTATATTAAGTGCAGTAGAATTGTTTCATGAAAAGTGTATGGGGCAAAAGCCGTTTGTTGACCGTTGGTTAATTAAAAGCAAACAGTCAGGAGAGTTTACCTTGTCCATCGTGTATCTCTCTGGCAACCGGCCGGTTCCAGGCACATCTGCTGCGAGCCATCAAAACTTTTGGATCGATATAAATAAACCATTGCCACTAGTTCAGTAAATTGATTTCATATGTAGTTTAAATTTAAGCCCGTTCATTTTTAACGACATACGTGGCTTTATGATGTTGTATATTTGGAATGGACAAAGTAATTTCATGGATTTAGGAACCGCTTGATAAAGCCAGTTTTTGTCGTATGATAAGTTCAGTTCATCTGTTATAAAAATCAGTCCTGTTTACACGAAAAACATTATAGCCGAAAAACCATAAAGAGGAAGTTGCGAAACTTTGTTTAAAGGGTTACGACGTAAAATATTAAAGCAAATATTGTATTATACGATGTTTTGAAATGTTGTTTGTTTTGTTTATTGATCCTTACTTTTCGTCTCTTCCAATTTCAGAGCCTTAACTTGATTGATTTGTTTACAATATCCAAAACAATGTTTTTAATTGGGAGGTAATGTTACAAAACGTAATTTATCAAATTAATATTTCATTTATCTATATCATCATTAACCCACATAAGTCCCACTGCTGGGAACGGGCCCCTTCTATATCTGAGAGGGTTTAGAGCATAGTCCACCACGCTGGCCTAGTGTGGGTTGGCGGACTACACACTCAAGATGTTCTAAGAGTTTTATAGTTACCAGCCAATATTCAATTCAATTTGAAAACAAGAGCTTCCTTTACAACCGAGAAAAATATTTATTTGTCCACCAAGTTGCCCCAGTCTAGTTTAACAAATCTATTCTCCTTAAAAAACTCTTGTAAAGATTTTCTCTATAACTGTTTATACTTAATGTATAATAATTAATATGTATGTATAACTTAATGTATATACTTATTTTGTAAAATCCACTGATTAAATGTTCATATAAGCCGCACCATGCCAGAGTTTTTTTTTATTTTACAGGTAGCAGGAGGTATTGGATAAAAAACCTAGTGAAAATCCTTACTAGGAATAAGAGACGACTTAAGGGGAGTTTCGGGTCAGAAGGCATATTGCCGCGGAGGTGTGCACTCTCAACGAAAGTGAGCTCGAGATAAGTGCAGAACTCATGTGTTGTTTAATCTTGCGCCGAGCCATAACAGAAACGAATACTAGAGAAGTTTTAGCTGATACGCCAATGTGGATTTTGTAGGATGCAAAGCAGTAGGAAGGTGGTGGTGAAGTAATGGAAATTGAAAGGTGTGTAAATAAGGAATATGAGGGTTTTGATATATCTTGGTTATAAGATTTGAATCATTTTATCTATTAGTCTTTATGTAGCTAAGTTTTTAAAGGCAATATTTTATAAAAATTTACGTATTGGCCTTTCGTCATTCATTTCACTGGTTCTATTTCAAGTTGAGCAACTAAGTTTGAGTAACTTAAAAAGTTATATGAGTTTGTTTTAGTCGCATTGACTAGCTACTTATCACACGCTGGTCTGTAGATAAAATACATTTACTTATATTTTGTATCAGATGCAATATAAATTTAACACCGTGAAACAGTTGGCTAGACAACAGCTTGCGAAACTTGAGTTTGCGGCTTCGATCCCCGCACCGAGACAAATGCATGTGATCCACAAATATTTGTTTCGGGTCTGGGTGATTGTTGGTTATATTACTTATTTAATATCAATAAAATGTTACCAATTACTAGCTACGGTAAGGTATCTATAAAGCAGCGTTCAGCGTCAACCTAATCTGGCCGTATGTAGATAGAGGATAGGAAATGAGAAAATGTAACAGCTGTCTGCGAGAATCGAGGGTTGTGATAGTCCAATAGTGATTGTATGGAAATGCGATCATGCTCAAAAGGCGATTTCACACTCGTTGATTTTTACTGAGCCTCTGGCATGTAACTCTTCTTACGTAACTTGTAACGGCACCATTTAGGTGTGAATTTGATCAGCGCACCCACTTACATTATTAATCTTATTTATGTCGCCGGGATCATACAAATACCCTGGTATTGGCGAATAAATTTCTTATTCTGTTATGTTATAAGATCTTGATAAGGATTAGGTGTTCCTCGCAGGGATTAACTTGATAGACGACGCTACTCAGACGTTTGTTTTGTCAGTTGAGCGTAATCAATAGTTATTACTTCCAGAAACTCAAGATTTATAATAAAGAGAAAAGGTAGGGTTTTGTTTAATACATAAAGTTTGGCGGCAAACAGGTTAATACCATCTTGCTCCCAATAGGTCACCATCAATTAGCACTTAATATTAATTTATTTACAAATTTTAGTCTATATTTATTTAAGGTTTTCATTCTTTTATTTTCTTCATGTAAATGGGAAGGTTATAATAATGTATATGTAGACCATATAACAAAAGCTTGTACCATGCTATGTCTTGTAGCCCAAGTATGAATAATATGAAGTATGAATACAAGCCATATGGCTTGCGTGCTTCAACCTAGCTAGACGTAATGAATAACAACTGATACCATTGTCAAGGCACCGTCGCGCCGTCTCTGCCTTCAGATAATATTCAATTCATTATAACTGGATGTCTTCCATCGTCGCTATCTTTCTATTAGACCTTGTATCTTTATATAGACACACCGGTATGAATATACTTGGGTACGTACGTCATATTATGCAGATTGTATTGAGTAGGCCTTGTGGAAGATTCCATTGGTATTTTGTTAGGGTTTTGTACTCGTTTAGGTAAAGTCGAATGTCAATGCTTGCTTTCAATAGAGTATGTAGAAATTATGTTGTTTATTTATGTAATATAGTCGGAATTTTCTTTGGACATAATAAATTTATTTTATTATTTACTGGGGAAGTATATGTATGATAAATATTAATAATTATACAAATTTAAAATAACCTGTACCAATAAATATCGACTTTTATTTCTGCTTACATTTTTCCAATTAATATGATGTCCAAACAACCCCGATAATTATTTATTTATACTACAAACAAATATAAAATTGTTAATTAATAAATAATTTTATATTATTATATTAATGGCTTCTGCAAGCACATAAAACATATTTTTAATATATAAACAAAATATTTCTTTAGGACAGTATGATGAAAACTGGTTTATGGCATAAAAGTCACGCGTTCGTCCAAACAAAAGAACTGCGAAATATTGACCAAAGATGGCGGAAATATTGACCTGTTAACCTGCAGCAATAAATATTTTCCATAATTTTAACGATATGTGTATATATAAATGTGGGATAATTGATTTATTATAATAAATTAAAGTCTTACTTTCCAATATCTGTTAAATTCACATGTAAAAGTTATTTTTTAAATTGTTTTAATTTTCAGCGCTCTCATTATGAATCGAAAGGAACGGGTAGCGGCATGTTAATTAGTGTAACCAGAATACGACCCTTTCAACCGTCATCCATTTCGGAATTTTATGTTTTATTTACGAATTTCCAATGTGATTTGTTCTGGGCACCGCCTTAATGAATAAACTAGGGCCCGATATTTCGCGAACCCTTTAATGGGTGTTGTTTTAGAAACTTCCCAATTAGCCATTCAAATTAAGTGGCATGTTTCTTTTCTCAATATAATTAAATACAATAGTAATATAAAAGTTAGTTATTCTCGAGCTTAGGCACGATTTGTGTTGTCGCGGATCGAAATCCAAGAAAATAATTATGAAGTTAGGATTACAGAATCTATCAAATTTCAAAATGTCAAAGAATTTCAAAATGTCTTTTACGAGGTTTTTTAAGGTTAAGGCTGCCAGCGCGCACCAGGCCACACAAAAGATTAGGATATTACTTTGAATATATGATGAGATTAACTTTAAAATTCGTACGTAAAATCGGTACATAATAGCGTTTCTATGGGAGCCCCGTTTAAATATTTATTTAATTTGTTTGTTAATAGCGGCATCAGAAATGCATCACCTATTTATCTATAAAGAATCATGAGATACAGCCTAGTGACAGACGAACAGCGAAGTCTTAATAATTTTACCATTTGAACACGGAACCCTAAAAACGCGACAAAGAAAGTGGAATTTTTCCAATTGAGCTTACGGATTCAACCATCGATATTTCTGCATAATCTTTAAATTACACGTTGCATTCATAAAATTTATGGCGTTTTACGTGATAAGCGTATCGGCCATTAGAATTAAAATGGCTTTAAGCTTGAATTATTGGTGCGAACAGCCCCGCCTTTATATGTATCTAATTGAGATATACACCTATTACAATGCAGACGCTAACTTGACATATAGCTCAGGCTGCAGTAGTTCACCAAAACGGATGTGATTTGCATAGCAGTAAATTATTAAGATGTTAGAACGGTAGACGCCGACCTTCCGCTTGGTTACAAATTAGGTGAGAACCTGAATGCAACGTCGGTTTGTTGGTTGCGATGCCTAAAGTGAGTTAAAATTTTTATTTTTATTTATATAACATATCTATATACCTACTTATAACTATTTCACTTTGAGTTTGACTTTATAAATTCCATAGATATCTTATTTTATTGTACGTTGCAATAACATCAGCACAACTACTCACACAAGGGCCTTAATTCAATCGATAATACAAGTTCTGTGAATGACACGGACTATCAAGGTGTTTCCAAACTATAGGAATATTCTGCATGCAATTACAATCAGAAAGGACTCTGGAAATAGTTAATGACATACGTCGTTTTTATTTTAGATAGGAAAGTAGAAGTCGCGGAGATTATCGACATAATAATCTTGAAGAGTTTGATAATTTCCAGGATAAATGTGTTTGACCTAAGGAGATGAAATGTCGACAGTCGTTTGTTTAAATCCAAGGCATATTTTTTTTTTAACATATGAATTAAAGATTATATTTAAAGAAGTCTTGGTGCCTATAAATTCTCACTAGTACTTGTACATTGTAAAATCATTAAGATGCTGTGTTAGATTAAGTGGGCCTTATTCATTTTAATACAATATTAAAGATCAATAGAAATTTTGATCCTCTACAGTCTATACGATAACCTTTTGCGTTTAGCTGTTCTAAAAGCAGATATATTATTTGAACCTTGCATTGAAAGTTGTCTATAAACGGTTTACAAGTTTGTGACAAGTTTGTATTGTGTGTTTATTGTTTTTAGGTGGTCGTTAAGTGCAGGCGTTGCATGGCAGGAGGTTAAACAAATTTATGATGCACTGGTAGTTTTCGGGAAAAAATAAAAGTTATAATATTTCGTTCTACTTCTGTAGAATGACTCTTGTCAACGTTGGTATTCTTTTAAACTTATTTACGACGTCAATTGTTTTTCTTGGAAACATGACATTTTTCAACCAATTTATTTTGTGTCTTCTTTTCTATTTTTCTCTATAAACCTGAAATTATTTATTGTGAGTACATAATCAATTAAGATCAGAATACTTATTATCATTTCGTTATCAATTAAATAAACGTCTTGGGTATTTGTAATAATTAACTACGAGAATGGTCTTGCGCCCGTCTAGCGCCCATTTATTGTAGAGTTTGCTTTTTGTATATATCTTCATTTCAATGTCATTCGCGTTTTAATATATACAGGGTGTATTTAGACCGTGATCGAAAACTGAGGCAGGTAATAGCGAGGGTGATCACAAACCCAGTGGCGATATTAAAAATCGCGACAAAAAATAAAAATTTTGACGTTTTCCATACAACCATCGGTGTTAAAAGTATGTGGTTTGTATGGAAAACCTCAAAAATTTTATTGTTAGTCGGGATTTTCTGTAATGCCAGGGGGTTTGTAATCACTATCGCTATTATCTGCCTCAGTTTTCGATCACGGTCTAAATACACCCTGTATAGCTATCAATGATTTAAAGTACTTTCTGCCTTAACAATTATAGAATAAGAATAATACAGTGAGTATTGAAGCCTTCAACCCATAGTAAGAACAGAAAAGAGATATGAGGAGTTCCTTTCCCTTACTTCACGTGTCGCTAACAAAACTTTACAAATAAGGGTTAGGCCCAATAAGGCCAATAGCTCCCTGGACATATGCGTATATTCTACCCCAAGATTCAGCTCCAAAAGGCAGCCTTGAATTCAAATTAATTAGGTTAATATTTATTCGTACGTCCACCTACACGTGCTTCCATAAATGATTGATGATTTAAAAGGGCAGAAGTTCAATTAATATGTTTGTGCACGAAAATTGATTTTACGCTGGAAAGTAGTCGATTTCAATTAAATAAAGTGGATAAGCGGTTTACATTCACATTAATCTTCACCAAGATAGATTATGTTGCCTCGTCGTTTTAGTAAATAACATATGAGCTAGTCTAAAAGTTCCGATAACTGGCACTGGTGCATTCTTACTAATAACAAAAGAGACTTTGAAACCTAAGTTGGATCCATGTCGAATCCTAAATCACTTTGCAGTTCCAAATTCTCGGATGTAACCGGAGAATAATCCACTTACTAACCAAATATGTTTGATCATACTTTCCTTTGTTCTTCTCGATGACTAGAGTATTCATTAATGGACAATTAGGGCTAAACTTTTACAGGAATTGTTGCTAATATTTGGTTTAAAAAATTAAAACCAATAAACGTTATCGCATGCAGTAATTGCGTGTATTTATCACTTCCAATCCGGTAAGTCGGTGTGTATCGTACGTTTGGAATCGGAATGTAATCGGGTGCCGGGTGCGCGCCGCGGCACAACAAGGATTTACGAGCGTTGCCAACAATTTCCCCACCATGCACTTCGAAAACATTCAAAATTGTTTTTACTATCCTATCGCCACTATGGCAGTACTCGCGCCTTACGGAGGATAGAATTTGTACGTACTGTTTTGTGTCTCTGTTTCTGACATGTTTGTATGAGATTTCAATTTCAATAATCTGTCCTAGCTTAAAGAGTTTTCCATTTGTTATTCTACTTGTGCAGCAGACTATGCGGGTACAATTATAATATCTATTATCGCTAAGTTGACTAAAGAAGTTTCGGGATCCAATTTATGCAAACGGCAAAGAGCCAAACAGGAGTCAACAAAAAATTAAGCTCCGCTGTGAGCTCAGCCACAGTCTTTGTTCTTCTAATCCCGACTTTCCTTTCAGATAGCGTTCAGTCAGCTCTTAAATTAAGAATTTATTTCAGAACTTCATACTTTTCTGTTCCCCTTTGTGTTGCATCACAATAGAAATTATTATCAATTGGAAAACTTTCCGTTTCCACAACTTTTATAAAGGCTTATGTTTTATTTCCCACTTTTGGCATTCTTTTGTTTTATAAGATCTCGCAATGAAAGTCTGCGTCTGTGCCATTCATGTTAAATAAATTATGAAATGAAAATATGCTCTCGAAGCCTTTACGGGTAAATGATCGTAATCAGCTGTTATTAATGTAAAATTTCTCTCATGCATTAATTATTTAGAAATATTTTTTTAAAAGCAGTCCGCAGAACTTTGCCTCTTAAAAGGGTTTTCCAATGGAATATTCATGATTACCCTGAGTAACATTAATGGTTGTTTTGAATTCCCTCGTGTAAAAATAAACATGGTGCTTGCGATATGTTTCCTGATGTTGAATTTTATCTTTGAAATTATCATTAGTCCTCGCTTGCTAGTAGTTCTATCGCATATTTACATACTATATTTATACAATGACACGAAACCTTAGGATCTTTAATTAGACGAAACGATAATGCTGGCAGATATACGTACAGCGTACAGTGTACACCTACTGAAACTTAAATGCAACTCATCTGCAGCACAATATACTTAAAAGTATAACCTTATATAATAATCATGTCACGAAACACATAAAACAATGTTCCATTATCCGCCGTCTGCAACATTAGTTGATTTCACTCGAAGTAATAATATAAACAAAAAGACCGGAGTGCGACAACAGCGGGAAAACAGATTTCCATTGGACAAAGAACTTTTGTCGGAAACTACTCAAGTCGTCCCACAAAAGAGATGAATGAGATTGAATTATAATATTTGTTGAAAATACTCGAGTTTTTAATCGGAAATATACCGCAGTTTATTCAATCAATTAGAGAGAGTTAACGCATAATTGAAATGTCACCAATTTTTATTAAAGTTGTGAGTATTAATTAACAAATGTTTATTTAAAGAACGCGAATCCTTTTGTTTATCAAAAAGGTAATCGGCCAACTTTAAACTAAGTGATTTTTTTCCGCGTAAAATGAGAGAACCAAAGAAATCGTAACTTATACCATATAATAGGTACATAGAGGGTAGTAGACTGCTACGGGTTGAAGTAACAGTAAAGAACATTGCAGGAAAAAATGTATATCAAGAAGTGGTTAAAATTATCCATTTTTAACCTCAATAGGGGTCTGAGCCCAGCACTTGGTTATTAAAATATAAAAATAATACATAGGACGGAGAATGATAGTTTCTTAAGTTGCTTCACGTTTTAGAACAACAGAAGATGAGTTCACTATATAAACACATTCCATAATATAGTAGTAATTTTTTTCCTTCCATACTTACAGGTTTACTATAAAGCTGACCAAATGACTGATATGGTAAGTCTCGACCCTCAATGATAAAAAATATTGCTTTCAACATTGGATGATTTGTATTATAATTTGTTACGGTCATGAAACGACCTTCTAGAAACTACTGAGCAGTCAGAAGACTGTAAATAAAATATACTTTAGCCATCCAACGTCAGCGTAAAAGATCTAGGCTATTTTGTTGTAGGTACCTAAACTTATATCAGTATTTTTTATAAGACGGTGTATCGTTACTATCCAAAAAACGTCCCACCATTGTTAAGTTCTTCTTGAGACCAAATATTTCACACTGGCCTAATGCTAAATTTCTTGTGGAAAACTTTCAGGTATGAAGTTTTCCTCATGATGTTTTCTTTACCGTTGCTATATATATATATGTATATATATATATATATATATATATATATATATATATATATATATATATATATATTTATATATATATATATTCATTTCATCTAGAAATATATTCAAAAGCTTAAATACACTAAGAATATGAACCTACCACAAAATTACAAGAGGAGATTTTGATGATATTTTCAAAACGGCAGCCCAATGCGGACTGCTGTCCGCCAGAACGTACATAACATGGTAGCGTATTTATTTACATACGTTATTTGCAAAAGCAACGGGAATATTTTAAACTTAAATAAGAGAACTAAAGACGAATTCGTAAAATATAGCAACACGGTGAAACAAATTGCGGTTGTTTGTTTTTGGACGCGAATAAAAGGTCCGGACGTTTCACTATAGACACCCGTTATACGCAAAATAACCGCGTGGGCTAAAATACGGTTTCATTCTGATATTAATTACTTCTTTGTAAAAAAGTGCTGTTATATTACCCTTTATCCTAAATGATCTTATATTACTTATTTTGAAATGTTTATATTATCTACTTATTTTTTTCCTTTCTAGAAGAGAAGAGTAGTGTAGGACACCCTCTGGCTAGGTGGGGTGACGATATCCGCCGGGTGGCTGGCAGTGGTTGGATGAGGAGAGCCGAGAATCGAGCTCAGTGGCGTGCCATAAGAGAGGCCTATGTCCAGCAGTGGACGAATTGAGGGCTGTTGATGATGATTTAGAGAAGCACCAGATCTTTCTTAGTTTCGTTGTTAGGAGTAAGCGATCTATAAGTAATATTTCACATGAAACATTTTTAAAATTTCGTGCGCTGTCCAACATTTTGTGTGGCAAAGAACTTTGCTTTATTAACCTTCTGACTTCAATGCGGCAGCCCCTCTCGTTACAAAATAGTAAAAATCTACAGTGATGGAAAGTAATACCATAAAAAAAAAATCACAATATTGAGAGATGAGAGAATGTTTCCAATAACACAAAAGTCTACCAATTTCAATCACAGCATTCTCTTTGGTGACTTGCTCTGAATCAGAATCCACCTCAGCTGGCATTGCATAACTTTATTAGCGAATCCATGGGGCATTTCATGACTTAAATACTACGAGTATTTACGCGGTCTTAGCGTACATTGAGCAAAAATAGTACTTTTTGAACTCGTTAAAATCGATGAAAGATTAAGAAGAGATTTTCCTTTTGGAGGGGCTATGTTCATGCATATATTTTTTTATTCATATGTATATATTTTACATGTAATTTCTTTACAAATCTAATCGCTATAGAAAAACAAAGAACATAGTTTCGTTTATTAAATACTAAACTGAATGTTTTAAAACTTGACAGACTTTTGGTTTGTTTCGTTCGGTCGTTCTCATTTTATAATACAAATTAATCTCGTTAAAGCCATTCATTTGGAGAATATTTCAATGTTCAGAGTAGTTTATTGCAAGTTGTAAATTTTAATGTTTTATCCCGTTATTCTCCTGAAACTGCAAGTTATATGAAAGTAGGCTTATTAAAATCCATTTGATTGTTAACACCATTAGCAATATTCATGAACTTCATTTTTTCAAATTTCATTTCTTTCAGAAAGTTCTCTAGTGGAGGCCACGTACAGGAAAACGCAGCGTGGGACGTTCCCGACAAGGGGGTCCGACTACCTTGTCAAGGTCGCGGGACGTCGCTGGCTGCAGGAGGCTTCCGACCGTTCCCGGTGGAAGTCATTGGGGGAGGTCTATGTCCAGCAGTGGACAAATATTGGCTGTTGATGATGATGATGATGATGATGAACAACTAGGTCTTTGTTTTGAATGACTTGAATTGAATCAAAGTTTTATACATACTTTGCAGGGATGACTCGAAGCAAAATCAAAGTCATTATTTAACTTCTACTGCCAAAGTTTTCTTGAAATCGTTCTTATTTAATTTTACAGCAATAATTATTATTATCCTGATAGATACATGTAAATTTTTATACCCACACTGCGCTAAGCAAGGCTTTTTTTGGGCATAATTCCAGACTCCGTGTTTCTAATTTCTTAATGAAAATACACATTACCACTTTGCCCAACCTGAAAATATAACCAGGGACATCTAGAGACAGAAACGCGAAACTTTGAAGCAGTGAAATAAACCTATTTTAATACATTAAAGTGGATTAAAAAAAGCAGGAAAATCAATGAAAACAAATACATAATGTGAATGAATCAGAAAAATATCAAAGGATTTATTTTATATGGATCAAAATAAGCCTGCTACGAAATAATAAAATTTAGTTAACATGAAAATATTCATACTCCGTCTGCGTGGACTACAGGGTTGGGTTCAGAAAGAAAATAAGTTGTAGTATTTTACTACGCAGAGCCCCATTTACTTAAATATACAAAAATCATACAAATCGGTCAAATTGTTTCAACGTGAAACCGTAACGCGCCGGTCGACGCCTTGAGTATTATTATTGCGCGCTTGATCATTATTTTGAAACCGCGATATCTTCTAAGATACTCATTGAAATCAAATGATGTAAAGGACAAATTTATTTTGTATTAAATACTTGTAATGAATAACGTATTTATTTGGATAAGGATTAATATCATGTTTGTAAAAACACCTTCACAAATAATGCTTTATTTAAAATAAATTTGGTTAGAATAAAAAACGTTATAGTGAGCCAACCTTAAAAGATAGACATATGCTGTCGCGGACTTTTTTTTAGAACTTTTAAAGACGAACAATTCTGTCATACATGATTTTAGCGAAACTTTAACCGTTTCTGCAGCGTACGTAGCGGAATCTCACAAAAAGGAAAAAAGTCCCCGATTTTGAAACATTCTTTATTGCTGCTCCGCTCTTATTCGTTGTAGCGTGATGATATGTAGCCTATATCCTTCCTCGATAAATGTGCTATCTAACAGTGAAAGAATTTTTTAAATCGGACCAGTAGTTCCTGAGATCCTAGCGTTCAAACAAACAAACAAACAAACAAACAAACA
Organism: Cephonodes hylas; assembly: GCA_030295005.1. Classification (NCBI taxonomy): domain Eukaryota; kingdom Metazoa; phylum Arthropoda; class Insecta; order Lepidoptera; family Sphingidae; genus Cephonodes; species Cephonodes hylas. Next base: position 7,093,476 of record AP025372.1, on the reverse strand, counting down.
AACTCTTCAGCTTTATAATATTAGTATAGATGGATCAAAATAAGCCTGCTACGAAATAATAAAATTTAGTTAACATGAAAATATTCATCAAATACTAACAAAGTCGCATGTATAGGATAGGTATAACTCAAAATACAGCAGTAGATTATCTGGTAGACATTCAAGTACGTCATACAAATACGACAATAGTTTTGTGTGTACAAATCCAGCCGCATTGAATCACATAGTTTACGAGGACGAGAGCCGTCGAGCCACTTGGGCTGAATTTAATCCGCAGCGGTTAAAGTTCCCTTCAGAAACAATAACAATTCGTTCAGCGATATAATGTGACCGCACAGTTTTCCCTGGAGAAAGTTTTAAGTGCAAAAGGCCTCACAAGTTTATGTGTTGAATGAATCTAGGAACTCGCGTAATGTAAAAGTTGTAATTTGATTTGCAACGGTACCCACTAGCAACCATTGTTTTCATTTACCTACAGTAAAACGGCTTTTTGTTTCTCCTTTAAACAAGTTACGACTTTGTGAGTTATGAATAAATGAATACCTTTTCATTACACTGCTCTGTCTACTTGCTGTACTCGCTAATATTTTTAGTATTCCCTATCACCATGGTTTATACAGGACTTTCTTGAAACTTATCTTCCTTAAGTCCTGTTTTTAAACATATAACTTTTGCTTTAACTTATAACTTATTTTACCAATAACTTTTAATGAATGTACTCGCGTCCTATATATTTTAAGTAATTAAATCTTAAGGATAATGTTATTTTAAAAGGAACCATGCGGGGAAAGGGAAAATTTTGCGTACAATGAGTTTTATTTATAAATATTGATTACATCTTTCTTAATTGGGGATGTTTTGTTTCGCTTCGTCTTACGCGACATCATGACCTATTAGAGCAGAACAACACATTTTTAGTTGAGAAACTTTATAAGAAAGTTCCGATGTCTATAGCGTATATCTACGTATTTACAAATGTCATGAAATATATACAAACACGTGAATATGGAACCTCGGAAAGGGATTTCTCTTCACGCCTGGTAACATTTTTTATTGTTGTTGCGAACATTGAAACGCGACACCCCACGTTCGCCCCTCATGTACCGGATTTCTTTGCATGTAATTTTATGTAATTAGCTTGGTTAGCACGAATATTATTTACGAAGCGTAGTTTTTATTTAGTGTTGGAATATTTAATAATTCTGATATTTAGGTCAGTATAGATATTGACATGGATATCAGAAACATGCTGTCTAACTCTTAGGGCGAGGGCCTAATGCCTTTCATCGTGCGCATTTCTAGACTCCGTGTTGCTATTACGAACGTTATGACAGACACCAATAGCACAATATCCAAGTCGGGAATCGAATTCTAGACCTCTAGATACGCACATCACACACTTGCGCTTCGAGATACTGAGGCAATCAGATAAAATATTTAACGATTCAAATGTTTTTTCAAGGATATTCTAATTCGAAATATCATAGTATCTTCGTGTTATTTTTGGGTATTTGAGGCACGGTCGGTAGGAATTACAGACTTATATTACACGAGCAAACGAAAACTCATTTTAAATCAACACTGGATGTAATCGGTTGGCGGGAAGTGTTTATTTATTATTTTTGCCAATGTAGGTCATAGTTATAATAGCGAGAGTCGGATAGGTCACCGCGGAATGGAGCCTTTGGAAATATCAATCTCGTATAAGAGCAGTACAGACATATGCCGTAATAGGTATGCTTGCTTTTCATATCGATTACCGGTTTGCGATTGAATAGACGAGGGGAGGCATAAATAAAAAGTTGCAATTTGTTTTAGTAGCGCTGCTTTAATACACTTGTGTCATGGGAACATGTTTTGTTTCGCTCGTGTTGCATTTGATTTTTACGATAAAATAAATAAATGTGTCATAGTTCTAATTTATATTATGAGATCTCGGTACCAAAAATCATCAAAATGTTTCCTTTACTTACATGTAGGTGTAACAAACAATGAAACATTTTTACATCAACTAAACTATTAAACATTATTTCATGAGACTATTACGTCTTAATTAGACAAAAGGCGTCTCTACGCTGGGCAAGGCTTCCTTGTGTACATAGTTGACTAGGATCTGCAGATATCATACACGAAATATCAAAATACTAATTGGATAGTTCGCCGGTTTATTGATGATTAAGTTTAAGTTGTAATAATAGGGCCTGGGGCTTATGAACCTGTGACTAAATGGCAATGGTGTGTAATTTCACTAAGTCGTGTTAAGTGCTTAATTATTTCGTTAGCGTGGGTGACGTCTGTTTTCGCCTACATTCGTTTGGGACTAGCTTTAAACAGCTTCGTTTAGCTGATGAAAAATTCATTAATGCCAGGAGCGAGGATTCCTTTCTATTTAATCAATTTTATTTATAATAAGTATTTTTATTAATTATATATATATCATTTGAACTAACTCATCAAAGGTCTGTATATTGATATCATGATTATAGTACAACATTGACATGTAAACAGCATATTAATACTGAATGAGTTACTAAATCTAGGAGTATTATTATTTGTTAATATTTGCCCCATATATAATTGCCGTGTACAGACACGGCTTAATACAAAGGCTTAATCCCACTTATTTCCCACCCCTTATTCTCCATTTTCAGTTTTCAAATGTATTAATGAAACAGTTTTCTTAACCTTTGTTAAATGCGATTTTGACTATAAAAACTTTCATGTACTGTAAAATACGATATTCTTATATGCTAAGTATTTTTTCCACAATCAGTAAATAGTGATACACATTGCACGCTTACTTTGCTTACAGTCTGATTGAGTCGCTTCGTTCGGAACGATATGGCTTTTAGAATAGAGAAGTTCCGCAACAGCGATTTCATCTAGTATGTACGTTGGATCTTATAGAATTTAAAGCAAGATGCAGCACACACAATGTGCACACTTAACATGTTTTTTTTAAATTAACAGCCAGTTACTTCGTTTAATAATAATAAAAAAGGTTTACTACATTTAATAAATTCTTTATATTTTTTTTCACAACCCGCATCAAGGCCTTCGCAAGTATCTTGACGTATCACGAGAGAGTGGAAAACTATTCCAGAGCACGTGCTCTCCTCGTTCTTACCTTGGATTTAAAAATAAAGCGTACTAGTAAAAAAATATTTAGTGCATGCCGCCATCACTATATCTAATGCAAAGACATATCTCGTTGCTAGATAAATACATCTATTGTTTTCACATTCGGACTTTCATTACTTTCATTATTTCTGGGCTCTATCAAGCTAAGTACAGGACTCGGTTCTGCCCACATACCTTTAATAATCTGAACTCCAATTGAAAGTTTTCTATTTAGGTTATGTTTATTACACCTTCTGAATTTTACCATAACCTTAACACCATAATATTCCTCAACATCTCCACAAAGTGGGTTCCTCTAAAGCTCATCACTTTATCGTCCACACTGAGCAATGCTTTTCTGCTCGTTTAACAATACCCTCAACATTATGTGCAGTGCATCCAGTGCCCCCTATTATACAATCCTGAGGGCCTTGGGAGTTCCAAAATTAGGCCACCTATCCGTCCAATGTCCATTTACAATAGGACGGTCCACTGAGTCAAATTATCCCAGTGTCTGGAGCCACGTCTCTAATTTCATGAACTAGATTCGCACAACGCAGGGATGGTTTAGGCCGACCAGTAGGACGAGTAAAGATTGATTTAGACATTGTCACTAGTTACTAACTTTAGTGTGTGAGGACGCAGAACTATTTACTGAGCTCGCCAACTCCAGGTTTCTCGGTTGATTACCATATTCGTTAGCAATCACGCGCGAGCCTAAGTACACATCTGTTGTGTGTAGTTAAATGTAGGTTCCAATCGACACTCGTATCCATTCCATTGCGGAATTATTAATATCTTATCGAGGGAATAATATAAAGAGCGCTCACACGTATTGAAATAAAAAGAAAAGCAGTTAATCCTTTCTGTATCAATTATCGGTTCTTATTTATTTCATTGAATTACATTATTAATGAGAGTCCTAATTAGCTCAGTTATTGTTTTGCTCAAATGTTATTGAGTACTATTTATTAGGTAGTTTTTATGGAGAGGAATTCGATGTGCATAGGAAAAGACAAACATTTGAATCTTTATAATAATGTTTAATTTACTCCTTGCTTATTTGTACGGAAAATACCTTTAAGAAATATGCATTATTCAAGAAGGTTGAGGTATTGTAAAGTATACAAACCCGCATTAAGACTATTCGTTCGGTGTCTTTCCTCTTTTAAAAATAAGGCTGATGGCTTTAAAATTTGGGTAATACGTTGTAAATTAATTATATTATTTAAAATATGTACATTTTTATATATTAAAATTATTCATATTTTGTATTGTTATTGTTTATTTGTATTGTTCGAAATATAAGCTGCGAATCGAAAATTTACGTAATTGGAGTCGAGCCTATTGCTGTTTTTCAGCTATGTTCCCTCCTTCGTGTTGCTACTGAGAATTACCTAATAAAAAAAAAAACATAACTGTCATACCTGGGAACCGCAATTACATACATTTCTTGGATTTTGTTATGTAATCTTATAATAAATACGCAAAACGCATTATTAAAGTTATTTGTACATTTTTAACTAAATAACATTTAAAGATATGTATACGTACTACGAAGTTTACTATAAGTTTCAGATAAATCGTACACATACAAAGATTGTTTCATTTTCATCAGCCTTAGCCACATAAAATTTACAACGGAATAAAAGTCTCCGTAAAGACGTCCAAAGTGACTTGTGGGAAGTGACTTGCGTCCATCCGGTGACCTCCACTCAAAATATTTACTGCTCATTGTTCGAAAAACATTTCATTAAGTCCTAGTACTTTATGAAAATGAAAAATATTACACCAAACTATTTATGAGTGGTATGTTCCTAGTCAAGAACTAATTGTAGACTGAGGGCTGCCTTCAAGGTTTGAGCTATATTCGGCCGTCTTATCATGGACTCCGAGTGTGTACAATAGTTATCAATCAAATGCCGTAATACACGAGATTTTCTGAGATCGTAAAGAATTTCCTTGAATATCTTGCGCCTCAGCCAATTTATTTTCCGAACACATCGTAATATCTCAAAACAGATCATTATAGTGGATTATACTAATGTGCGCATTGTCATATGATACCGAATGTTGAATATTTGATTCGTCTATTGACATTTTAAAGGATTTTCACGTGATGTGAGTTAGGATAAAAAATTAATCGGGTTAGGTAGCAGTTACGTGGTTAAGTCATAGTTTAGTACATTTTGGTAGGTTCCTTCTGAAGATTATCTTTTAAGAATACTGTACTGCCTACTACATACATGTGACTCAAAAGTCATAAGTTTTGGTAGGTTTATTTTGTGTATTCTTTTAAAGCAATATACCAGAAAAGAGAGCGTTGTGAAATAAAAATTATGAAAATTGTTGTAGACTTTAAAAACTGGCTACCAGCAATTATATTATTTTAGTAAGTATACACACAGTAGATTCAAAAAATACTTTAGAATTTAAATATCAGCGCTTGTGGCAATAGGTTATTTCACTCTGAATACATAAAAGGTTTTCTCATTCCACTAACATGCTACATAGATAATAACCATATTTCCATTTCAAACAAACTCATGTTTGTAATACTTAAATCGGTTTAATCAACATCGAGAATTTTACATGGAAATTGATTTTATCCCGGTCAGATAGCAAACACGTCGGCTTCCCAAAATACAGCGTTCGATATTTCCATCGCGGAGTTGCGGCCATAAATTATTATCCTTTAAAGATCAATCAGTCATTTCCACTATACAGGAGTTTTTTGTCCACAGCACAATAATTCTTTGATAAACCAAGCGTCGATGAGGTCATATCCATGCCGATACATAATGATGTACTTGCACGTAACCAAATTTATTACGTTATGCACGCACTGATAAAGCGGGCAATGCGGTTTCATCGTTAATTGGATATCACGAATGTTTGCTCGTACAGAATCATCGTGCAGAATCTATTTTGGTGGCCACCAAAATAACATGGCCACTTTAGCCACGCTATCGGTGACTGGCTCGTAGACGTTAATCACCATTGTGAGAGTGTGTTCAAGAAAATTTTAAATAGCTAATGCTGTTACAATAAACTTTCGTGTGTTGCATACTAGTGTTTACATTTGCTTTACTACAGGTGGGTGGGAATATATTTTTAGCATTTTCATGCATCAAGAATTTATATTAAAATTTTGAATACTATTGGCCGAATGTTTGTTTAAAATTCGTTCACGTTTCTGCTTGTATGTAAATTATTAAACTTTCAATATATTATACGTTAGCTCAACAATACGTAACTTTGTATGGACCTTTGGTTAAATTTATACAGTTTAAACTTTATTCAATCTCTTTAGTTTAAATATTTTTTTCGACAATTACGTATGAAATCATTAGAATATACAGATAACACGTTCAAACAATTTTACAATGTATTTTGCTAGTTTTCCGTTTATGCTATACCTCAAGATTTTAATTTTCCTAACAATAGGAGAAAATGCGAAGAGCCGTTGGAACTCTCGATTAAATATGAGAAATTGTTTTTACACGACCTCCTTTCGCGGTTCTTTTGCAATTCCAAGAGTTCGTGTAAAGGGCCTTTAGCAGAATTGTAGTTAGGTGGCGGGTGCGAATGTCAGTGTTGTCGGACATAAGCAAAGTAATAACACTGCTTCTAATGGATTGTGTTCTGTAGACGCATAGTCCTTAAGCCTGTACGTTGTACATTAGCATTACTATTCTTTTGTGGCTTTACCTAAAGTACTTTGAAGGGTTGAGTGATTAGGTGATTGATATGAACAGTCCCTTGGTTGAAAAGGCGCTGTAATCTTGGCGTTCTTAAACTACTGTACGGGGTTTGGTGTCCGTACAGGTATTTACGTATGGTTCGTAAATGGAAAGATATTGGTTGGTTACAAATGGTATATTCAAACTATATTAATATAATAAAATAATATAAAATGGTATGGTAAAATGGTGTGGTAAAATGGTATGGTAAAATGGTATGGTAAAATGGTCTGGTAAAATGGTCTGGTAAAATGGTTATGAGGACACGCGAATCGGGCAATGGTCGCACGTGAACTGGTTGGTAAAATTATTATATTTTGCGTGTGGCGTAAATCGCTGACACAGCGCAGTGCGATGTACGGCGCTAGCACCGTACATGCTCCCGCAGCGAGAAAGAAATTAGTGGTGATGATGGTTATGAATGAGAATGCGACAAGATGATAAACAATTCTTATTCTACGCTCTAGTGTCCTTATGGTTTATAACTATGCACTTTATGAAAAATAGGCGACGTGGATTTGTTTACGCGAACACTAGGTTCTGGTTTTGCGTAATTAGACTCACTCGCGCACTTATTTTGCACACATTGCTCTGCTTTTTTACATACACTAACACATTGGTCACTGACACTATAATGGTACGCGGCGTTGGTTAAGCCGCGCAGAGCCGGGCGGCTCAGACGCGCTGGCACCGCCGGCGCTGGTGCTGCTGTCACCGGCACATCTTCTGTAGATCGCGACGTAGTGGTGGGCGTCGTGGTATGAGATCTCGTTCTTAAGGCCTGTGTCTGATTTCAATTGCCTAACTTTAGTGCCTATGTTCTCTAGTTCGTGGTCTTGAAATTATTTTGGTTTAATATATGGTTAATAAGAGGTATTTCTATTCTTGGTACATCTGCCTGTATGGTTTTCCAGTTGACTAAGATGATGAGTAAACATCTTGTGCTATTTGTCAATAGAAGATTTCATTCTTTTCAATGCATTATATTCGGACTCTACTAAAGTGGTTTGTTTCTTCCAAAGTTCGGCTAAATGGTTTTGGTTTGTCCTTATAAGATCTATGTCCCTTGTATATTGTTGAGCGAATTGGTCATCAAGTACACCGAATAGACTGCGTGTAATATTACCCACGGCATTGATGAGCCCGCGACGACGTCGCGCGTGCTGGCCTGGGAACTGTTGACTCGACAATAAGTTGTTGTAATGTTCGAGTTTCGTATAGCCGTGACGTAATTGTAATACAATCGCTTCGCAGTGAGTTTTAATAGTACTATTTGTACAAAATAAGTCCAGATGGTTTATATATTTAAATAGTAACTTGTTTCCTTGTCGATACGGTTCTAAATCGTAGAAAACTACTTGCTTCCATTCATCTTGAACAATATGCACCGTAGAGATTTGGTCAAAATACAGACTTTGATAGCTATTGAAAGGTTGTAAGTGGTATGTACATTTAGTTGGTGAAATTAAAAATGTAAACAACATCATTACTAAGGTGATATAATGTAGTATGCCAGTCTTTCTTGCACCTTTAGCTTTTGGTTTTGATGAGGTTGCAGCTTCAAGGGCTGGTTGACTTTGTGGTTTATTAAGAATGTTCTTGGTGCTATCTTCATTTACAGGTAAACGAGATAATTTTACTATAGGTCTTTTTATGATGCCGTTTGTAGTTCGTACAGATACGACACGTACTAAACCATCCTGTCCGGGATGGAGTTCTATAATTCTACCCAGTGCCCATTTTCCGGGCGGAAGATTCGCGTCATGTATGACGACGATGTCATTAATGTTCATATTTGGTTGTGCACGTCGCCACTTGGACCGTGCGTTCAGCTGAGTTAAATACTCAGCGCGCCATCTCTTCCAGATATCTTGGTATATCTTTTGAGTGAGCTGCCATCTGGTGCGTTGATCCCTTTCAGATTCGACAATGGTTAATGTTGGCCCAGCTGCTAGAAAATGCGCTGGTGTTAGAAAATCTAAGTCGTCTGGATCTTCAGTCAATGGACAAAGTGGTCTCGAATTTAGACAGCTTTCTAACTGAGCGAGTAAAGTAGAAAACTCTTCGTACGTCAACTTTTGTTCTCCAATCACTCGTCTCAGATGGTATTTAAGACTCTTTACTGCTGCTTCCCAGAGTCCACCAGCACTAGGCCATGAAGGGGCATTAAAATGCCACTCAATTTGCATTTTGGTTAACTCAACATAGAATTGGTCATCTATAATTGATTTCAGGTTAACTAATTCTTCCTGCAGAACTCGATTCGCTTTTATGAAGTTTGTACCGTTGTCACTGTATAAGTGACCGGGAGCTCCCCGCCTAGCTGCGAGTCTACGGAGCGCTGCTATGAAGGCCGAAGCAGTGAGGTCAGAGACGAGTTCCAAATGTATGGCTTTGGTTGCCATACAAACAAAGACTGCGATATAGCCTTTGGTGCATTTTATACCACGTCCCTTTGCGGACTTAACATCTACAAAGCCTGTAAAATCTACTCCCGTATGGTAAAACGGTCGAGACATATTGGTTCTAGCTGCAGGCAAGGACCCCATCAACTGTTCCTGTTTAATAGGATTATGTCTGTTACATTTGATGCATTTTCTGAGCCTTTTCTTAACAGCACTATTTCCACTAATTATCCAATATTGTTGACGCAACCAAGCTAGTGTCAATCGTGCACCTCCGTGGAAAGTCAATTTGTGTGCTTGATTTATGAGCATGTCCGTTAAATGATGGTTATGTGGTAATATGTAGGGATGTTTCATGTTGTCTTGTATATTCGCGGCCGCTATGCGCCCCCCTACTCTCAATAAGCCTTGGTCGTCAATAAATGGTCTTAATTTGGCCAATTTGCTTTTTGGATTAATTTGCTTGTGCTCGGTAATATAATTAATGTCTTCTGAGAACTCTAGTCTCTGGACATGTCTGATTAATATAATATTTGCCTTTCTTAATTCTGCAATGGTTAAAAATGATGGCTTGTTACGTATATGAGACGTCATACGTAACATCCAGGCTAACACTCGCGTCGCTCGTGTAAAATCGCTGTGTTTGCTCAAAATATAGTCAATAACATCGTTCTCGTATTTCGTTGTTGAAATATATATTTTTATTGGTTTTTTAATATCTTCATTTGTACTATAAGTTTCACTTTTACTTAATTTATTTTCATCAAACGCGGAAAGCCAAGCTGGTCCATGCCACCAAATAGGATGCGTAATTAATTGGTTAGCGGTAATACCTCTGCTGGCACAATCAGCTGGATTCTCCTTTGACGGTACATAATGCCAGCAACTTGGTTGTATGACGTCAACAACTTGTTTCACCCTATTAGCGACAAAAGGTTTCCATCGACTAATATCTCCATTTAGCCAACCTAAGACAGCAGTTGAATCGGACCAACCAAATACTCTAATATTAAATTTGGACAAGCACTGACTTATGGTTTTAATTAATTTAGACAGCAAAACGGCAGCACATAACTCCAATCTTGGCAAGGAAATGGTTTTCTTTGCGGGAACGATTCGTGATTTCGCCGCTATTATGACAACTGATGATCCCTGCAAATAGTTATTGACCTTACAATAAACTATGCAAGCATAAGCCTTTTCGGAGGCATCACAAAATCCGTGCAACTCTATTGTGTTTATTGGATCGCATTGTAACCATCTCTGGATTTTAATGTTGTTGATATTTTTAATGTCGTCTTCTATGGTTTTCCACTTAGAGATGATGGCATCTGGTAAGACATCATCCCATTTCAAATCTAATAGCCATACTTCTTGAAAAAGTAATTTTAGCTTCGTGGTAACTGGTGAAAGCCATCCCAGAGGATCGAATATTTTCGACATATTGGAAAGTAAAACTCTTTTGGTAAATATGTCGGATGGTTCTATTTTTAATCGGAACATAAAATGGTCTTCTCGTGGAAGCCACTGCAAACCTAAAGCCTTCGTCGATTCTTGGTGCCTAAATGTAAATGTCTGATCATTCAGATCCGTTGACTCTTGTGTTTCTGATAGATCTGGTATATTGGATGACCATTTTCTTAAATTGAATCCGCCTGATTTTAAAAGTGCTATTAGATCTGCCTTTAAGGTTTTAGCAGATTTAAGGTCATGATGTCCATGAAGAAGATCGTCCATGTAGAAACTGGTTTCCAGCACTTCTGCCGCTTCTGGAAAGTTTTGGCGCTCATCTTTAGCCAATTGTTTTAGCGTCATCATCGCTAGAAATGGTGCCGCCTTTGTGCCATAAGTCACAGTCGTTAATTGATATTCCCGTAGTGGTTGTTTCGGGTGATCTCGCCATATAATTTTCTGGAAAGCTTGATCTTCTTTATGAACGAGTATCTGCCGAAACATTTTCTCGATGTCGGCCGTGAAGGCTATTTGGTATTGCCTCCATCTTATTATGAGAGACAACAAATCTTGTTGTAGATTTGGTCCCCGATACATTAGGTCATTCAACGAATAACCCGTCGATGTTTCTGCTGACGCGTTAAAAACAACACGCGTCGTAGTGGTCGTTGACTCCGCGCGTATTACACAATGGTGAGGTAAATACACTTCGAGTGTCTGGTTACTCTTGCCCTCAATCATATGGTTTAAATACATATATTCATGTATAAAGTCTTTATACGCCTCGGCAATAAATTTATTTTTTGAGAATCTTTTTTCAAGATGTCGGAATTGGGCGATGGCTTTGGTTTTAGACTCACCCAATTTCTCGGTTATCTCTGGTTTAATTGGTAATCGAACAACGTAACGTCCATCTGGTTGACGTCTTGTATGTAACTGGTATTGTTGCATGCATTGGTAGTCTTCACTTGAAATATTTACAAAATTATCTGAGATATCCTCTATCTCCCAGAACTTGTGAATCTCTTTTAGATCCATTACGACAACATTGCAGTATTTTTGGTTGGACTTGATGGTGCCGCTTATGATCCATCCTAGCTCCGTATTTTGCGCTATTGGTAGTGACGTATCCTTGCAGATCAGACCAGGAAGAATTATCATTTCATAAACAGCTACGCTTAATATCATATCAACAGGTCTACTCCTGTTGAATTCTGGATCAGCCAATGGTAATTTATTAAGTTGCGGCCAAGATGGTCTTACAAATGAGCTACTTGGTAAATTGCTGACCACGTGTGCCATAACATATGCATCTGTATTAAAAGTAAAATTATTGTGCAACGAAGATATGGTTAACTTGATGACCCCCTTGCTGTTGTTGGCTTTGTCTCCAACTCCTATTACAACACAGTTGCGTTTAATTCTTGGTAGACTTAAAATTTGCGCTGCATTTTCAGATATCAAGGAGGATTCAGCACATGGGTCGACAAGAGCGCGCATGATGTGGTAACAGCCGTCTCTTGCCTTTATTCTGACCATAGCCGTGGCTAGTAACTTAGGCATAGAGTCCAATGGTGTGTTCGCGACACAAACATTTGATTTCGGAGGACCTTGTTGGTTCATGGTAGATGTTGATGGTAAATAAGTTACGTAAGCATTGTGCAACAATGTGTTATGTCTCTGATTGCAAAATCGACAACTTTTTACCGAGTTGCACTCTTTACCTGCGTGATTAATTAAGCAATTTTTGCATAAATTGTTTTTGTCAATTATTTGTCGTCTACTTTCTGGTATAGCTTCTAAAAAGGCTTTACATTGAAATAATGCATGATTGTTATTGCAAAGTACGCAATTTCTTTGCGTAGTAACAGTGGCATGTTTCGTGGTTGAATGATTAATTGCTGGTCTATGTTGGAAAAATTTATTGTTGTTATAATTAATATATGGTGATTTATGGGACACGCGTTTTTGATTTTCATTATATGAAAAGCGTTGATATGGTTTCACTGGATCTGGTTTGCGTCCTGAGGCGTGCTTCACCTCTGGATCTTCCAATGAAGTAAATTTTGTTTCTAAGAACGCTAGAAACTCTTTTAAGTTTGGTAGGGCCTTGGAATCCGGCATCGATTCAATATATTCCTGTTTGGTTTCGGAATCTAATTTTTGAGACAGAATGTAAACGATGAGTGGGTCCCAATGACTTATGTCTACTCCCATTGCGTCTATAGAGTTAAGACATTCTGTGGCGGTATCGTGAATGGTTTTGATGACTATTGCAGATTTTTGTTGCATAGTTTTTGTTGCATAGTTGGAATATTTAAAAGCATATGAACATGTGAGTTAAAAATCAACCTCATGTTGTTGTACCTTTTATTTAGAATTTCCCAACAAATTTGGTAATTGTCGGATTTAATTCGCAAATGCTGCACTAATCTTTCGGCTTCTCCTCTTAGTTTATTTTTTAACAATTGCATTTTTTGTCCATTCGGAAGCGAGTTGTTTGTATGTATGGCTTCGCAGAACAAATCTTTAAAGGATAACCATTGATGGTAATCGCCGTTAAATGTTGGTATGTCCATTTTCGGAGTGGATTTCTCCTTATATGAAACCGACCATATTTTCCCGTTAACTAGCCTTTTAACTTTATTATATTGCTTTTCATATTCACAGAAAGCCAGTTCATACTCTTCGTTGTCAATTAGAGCTTCACTGTCGATCTCCCAGTGCAACGAATCTATTGCCGACCACCTCGACTGGATTGATTTTAAAATGTCTTCAAATTCCCATCGTTCGGAAGCGCTATCGAGATCAATAGAATCTAGCGTACGAGAAAAGGCTTTAAAATTACTTTTTTGTTTCCGTAACATTTCTTCTATCCTACTAGGAGTACCCTGAGTGGTAGAGTATATGGTTAAAGGACTGCGAGGAGCACCTCCCGCGCCAAGGGCTGTAGGAACCTCGTGGCGCTCGGAGGTGAGTGGTATTGGTGTCGCTGGTTTCAGCAATGGTTTACTTGGTTCAGTGCTTACGTACCTCTTAATAAGCGACTTAAAGTCATTGTAAAACTTAAGAGCTTTCTGGTAAAGATCTTCAGTAAAATATTTGTGGTTGATATCTTCGAATTCAGCACATAATCTATTATGATTAGTCTGAAATTCGTTCCAATAGGCATCTAAAGTATTGAGGCGTTTCTCAATATAGGCTGGAGTCTTACGCTCCGCCCCGTCTTTTTTAAAATTGACACAAAGGCTCTCCATCGCGGCCATAATTTGATCTTGTGTAGCCAAGATCTTCTCCATTGTGGTTGACATTTTAGAGTAAAAAAGGAACGATCTTACTCAGAGACTGGCACGTGGTGACCTGGTTTTGTCTCGATGATGTTGTTCTGGTTAGTTTGTCGTCGCCGAAATTGGTAATTCGCTTGACACTGGTTACTGGTAATGGTCTCTATCTCCACACAACACTGGTTTCTTCCGTAAGTCCGAGATACTTAACACGTGAACAATGACGTCACTCGCGAAAGTCCCGCCGTTACGGAGGCTCGAAGGACCCCGATGGTTATGGTTATGGTTGGTAGGATTGGTAGGCTCGAAGAACCACGATGGATCGCCGAAATTGGTTAGATTGGTAAATTGGTTAGATTGGTAAATTGGTTAGATTGGTAAATTGGTTAGATTGGTAAATTGGTTAGATTGGTAGGCTCGAAGGATCACGATGTTTTCGTGCTCCAACGAATCCGGCTCGAAGGACCAGGATGTACGGGGTTTGGTGTCCGTACAGGTATTTACGTATGGTTCGTAAATGGAAAGATATTGGTTGGTTACAAATGGTATATTCAAACTATATTAATATAATAAAATAATATAAAATGGTATGGTAAAATGGTGTGGTAAAATGGTATGGTAAAATGGTATGGTAAAATGGTCTGGTAAAATGGTCTGGTAAAATGGTTATGAGGACACGCGAATCGGGCAATGGTCGCACGTGAACTGGTTGGTAAAATTATTATATTTTGCGTGTGGCGTAAATCGCTGACACAGCGCAGTGCGATGTACGGCGCTAGCACCGTACAACTACTAAAAGCTATTACTCAAAATTTAGATTTTTTGTATTGATATTAAAAGTATAGATTTATTTTTAATGCATTGTAAAGAATACTATCTATTCTTATTGAGATTTTTCTGGGGTATTTTTATTATATTTTTCAAGGCTCACGTTCTTGATATTAAAAATAATATGAGGTATACTGGCTTACTTAAATGGAATAGAACGTAAAATGCAAATGTATGTCTAATGAGATACCTGTGTGTATCGTTAGCAGAAACTCAGCTTCTGGTAATGTTCTGGCACAAAATATAAAGCGCCTCTACGGCACAAACTTATTAAACCACCTGAATAATATTTAGGTCTAACTGTTTTATGTCGGTCGATTTCGCCCAAACTTTTGTGCACAAGGTAAAATAAATGTAAATATTCTTGAACTTTGATGAAGACACTTTCGTATTTGTGGTTCAGAACAGCGTTTTAGAGTTGCGTAGATCTAAAAGCCAGTTTACACAGGTACGTATCAAAATTCACATTGAATTAGGTTTTCCAATGGTTCAGTTGAGTTCGTAAGCACTTGACTCACGACACAATACAACAGTGACAAAGAACCCCTAACGAGCCCGAATTTATCGTGAACTTTCCACTAATACCGTCATTAAACAACCCTTTGTTTTCGTCTTTGATAAAAACGCCTCGAACCACCTCAGAGTTCGTAATTTTTATCTTTCGCTGCTTGAATAGTCACCTTGAGAACAAAAGAAAATACTTTTCGGCGGCAACAGCTGTCATCTCTGTCGTTTTTTCAAGCCTATTTTTTTCATGTCTTAAAATCGACGCAAGATATATCCTGTCGTCTAAATGATAAAAATAAGCTGCCTTATATTTAAAAATGATTTTACTTTAGTTTTATGAATATTGTTCGTGCTTCACTTAATTTTCGCTCTCAAACAATTACAACTACGCCACTCAGTGTATAAGCAACAATTTAGTCGTACATAATTGTTCTTTCACAATGTAGAGAATACAAACAATTTGTAAAATGGACTATCTGGGAATTATAGCTCTGAATTATGTTGTACTCGGCAAAATCCGACAGCTTTTGTTCCCGGCAGAGTGCATACAATTGAATTATTTAAGGGATCACGACATTAAATTGCCTAGCTGTAGAGAATTTGCCGTAAGGGGGCTTTAAATGAACTCGCCTAATTTGCGATGTACCGACTTGAGAGCAGTTCCAGTGACGTCATTATTTTATGTAAATAAGACATTTGCCTCCGCTATACATAATTATAGCGGAGTGTTGTATAGTTCGTACTCGTATATGTGCTTCCCATGAGGTTATTACCATGAATTATGTTTCATGTCTTGTGCGATATTAATGTATGTATAAATGTTTAATAATGCATATTCATAGTGAGTGTTCAAATGCTAAAGTTATTCAATGAAATAAATAGTTAGTACTTTCATACGTTGAAATTAGACCTCTCTTGGGTTCGGGCCGCGTGTAAGTTATCGGTGGTTCACTTCTACCTTTTCATATGAAAATATCGAGTGTACGTAACAGCGGCCTTATAATAAAGTTGGTCGGATGTATATTCCTCGGCGGACTATGTCAGGGCATTATGCCAAGGGTTCTCCCTGCGGTCAAAACTTTCGAGTTAACTCTTCAAACTCATTGATAGACATTTTGCATCTACTATACACAAGCTCGACAAGCGTCATACTAAACGATACACGAAACACTGGAGAATATGAACAAATATTTAGATCGAGGCACAAAAGCATTAGTGTCGTTTAAAAGTTCTTGACTTTGATTCCCGACTTTGGCAAAATGTTACTGTGTTTTTCCGTTAGAGACTTCTCCCCGATAACCCAGTATCCCATTGTGGGACCAGAAGGCAATGGGCGAAACTCGCTGTGCATAAATGTTTTTTCCTTTCCTTTTAGGGGTACTGTTATCGATTATAAATATAATGGTTTGTAAAAATTAAAAATTAAAACGGAATGATAATAAAAATAATTACAGCACGAAGAATAATTGTAGGAATGAAATATTACGTATAAAAAATAAATTGTACTAAAGTTGCTGTCGTATTAGGTAACTTTTATAATATCGGTAACGTGAACACATATTATAGTTGTATACACGCGTTTAGTGGTAATGTTTGTTATTTGCACTAAGTAACGTGTACAGAATATTAAATAGTTATTTGAAGTCCCGACGGAATCGGCGAGTAGCATATTAAAAGCTTAAGGTTATCTTTCGTTTCTGCAATTTTATGTCCTACAAGAGCAAAGGTTTCATATGATATCATAATATTAAAGTATAAAAAACATATATAAAACCATTATATAATTTTTTAGAGAAAAAGTCTTTAATTTCGTAAAGTTTCAAAGGGTAATAGTATGTATTATAAATAACTGGTTTTGCCGATTAAGTATATCACAATTTTTCGTATTTAATAAAAACGGATTCACGGTATAAAACTAATTTTACTGTAATGTTTAACATGTCTCTATTTGAGAATAGTTCAATGTAATGAATTCATGTAACTGAACGACACCTTCATTGTTTAGAAAAATATATAACTGTTATAAAGGTATTATCTAACGGTTTAAATAGGCTGCTTAACCCTGTAATTACGTGTTTTCTCCAGGATAAAAGAGAAAGATG
Source organism: Cephonodes hylas (assembly GCA_030295005.1). NCBI lineage: Eukaryota > Metazoa > Arthropoda > Insecta > Lepidoptera > Sphingidae > Cephonodes > Cephonodes hylas. The sequence goes on along the minus strand of AP025372.1, from coordinate 7,076,035 downwards.
TTATTATATATAACATTAATATAGCACGTTTATCTACAGTATAAATGTGTCTACAATGAAATATAAATAACAATATCACTATACAACGTCTGGAAATAGGACGAATATATTTTTTAAATAAATGTTTCCCAGAGGAGACATACCTGTTATCTGTCTTTGCAGACGCATACTACTGCTAGAACTACTTTCAAATGGTCCACTAAAATAGTAAACGACCCATTTTTTATAAATATTCTATCCATGAACGTTTTTTTAGTCTCGTTGAGTGGTTGTAAAACCTCTACTTGTAACAGGAACGAAAATTTTTATAATTGAAAAATGTTTTAAGATTCAATAATAACCCATTTCATGGTATCCCCTATCAGGTATAAAGCATAAAGTCTGATTCCATTGTTAAAAATATTGAAGGTACGAGCATTAAAGCATTACATAAATTTTGATCGGATTTATACTCATTGAATGCTCTTTCATCGCGGGAAGGTGATAGATATGCCCCCTTTTCACCATGATTTATCTTTGTCCCATCCGTGATAGGTGCCTATATTTCAACGAGCAAGCAGAAAGCCAATTTTTTATATCTCTTTTAGAGCAACACAAAGGGTTTCTACCACTATTATTTACAACACAAAACTTGAGATAAATTTTGTTTGAAGAGTATTTATTTAAAGTTACTGTAGTGTCCACTGATACGTGTCTTCACCAACATCTTTTTCCGACACTCATAGTGCTGTGTGTTCCAATTGCACAATTTATGCATTTTTGTACTCAGGACACGTATTTCCTGCAAACAGTGCCTTGCGCGAGACGGCTTGATTGAATGGGTACATAGATAGTTGTAGGTACGAATAAAGAAAGTGTGCGGGGCGCTGTATCAAATACCTTATCGCACAACTAGGGTTAATCAAACGCTGTTGTCGGAATGAATAAGGCAAATGTATTACAGTTTTTTTAGACTGCGGTACTCGGTTTAATTTTCATTATTATTTTACTTAGTATACTAATATCGTTCTCTACAATTTTTAATCTGGTATAGGGTAATTTTCCAGTCATTGGACACTTAACGATCATTTTAAGGTTTTTAATAGTTTCTGAAGACGTTTAAAAAGATCCTTATTAAAATTATTGTTATTCTATTACTTTAATATGCATATTTTTATAATAAGTTCTTAAAAACTACATTTAACAGAAAAAACGCGAAAAAATCCTATTTAAAAAAGACGAGAAAAAATATATAGTCATTGGACAGAATTTTTATTGTTGGACAGCATCAACTAGTCAATGGACACCACTTTAATGATCTCTTATATCATCAGAATGGTCAATGAAATCTGGTTTTAAAGGGAAGTGAAGAACTAAAAATTGTTTGTAATTATATTTATAGGAAAATTATTAATAATAACATATATTCTTATACCTTAAAATATTTTTTTAATCACATTTCGAAACAAAACTTGTATTAATCAGATCTTACCGAATCTATCTTCAGTAATCAGTTAAATTAATAACGTTCTTTTTTCTTTTGTTCGATTATCATATCAAACAATGTTTGAGTATTGTCACCACTATCTTCTTCACTCATCATCATCATCACTATCTATCTTTCAGAGCTGAGATCCAGAGTGTCGTTATTATCTTCTTTATAGCAATGATGGCATACGAAAAGATCAATCCTTGTATCATCAGGCACGTGTTCTTGATGCTTTGCTGGTATACATTTTACGTGAAATATCACCGAACACATATCACATACCACTCGATTTGATGACTTAGTCGACCTACAGCATATCATGCACATATTTGTCAAAACAGCTTGAGAACTTCTGTTAGTATTCTTTTTTGTTTTCTCTATTTTTTTCCTTCTTTTTGTAGTTTAGTTTCTTCCTTTTTCTTCTTTTTCTCTTCTTTTACTTTTGTCTCTAACACCTGTCCATTAATTAGATTTTTAATAAAACAACATCGAATCATTGGACAGCACATTACAACCTAAAAAATATGTTTAAAGGCGCCAATTCCTATTAAATACTTCACAAAAGACGATAATACTTTACTGTGCAAACGACTAAGCATTTAGAATTGACGGTATGAAAATTAATTGTTAAAAACTTTGTAGATAAACTTACCAAATTCTTTATTTTTCACTAGAAACCACGCCGATTGTGAGGACGCCACGGAAAGTAAATATTTTCAAGCTACTAATGCCTTCTATTACAATTGTTTTGAACTATTATGTAATGTCAAAAACCAGATATTAAAAAGAGATCAGTTGCAGTGTTCCTGTTTTCGAAGAAACCTTAATAAATACAGTTTTATTGTGTTCTGTCCAATGACTAGTAGTGTCCAATGACTGGAAGATTACCCTACTTGTTTTGATGTCAAACTACTAACAAAGACTTGTAAGTTAGTTTAATTAAATTATGGAATAGGGAGCACAATTTCAATTGATTGACAAAGTTGATTAACTTTACAATATAAAGTCTGAACCTCTGCTTGACTTAAATTTTTAACTTTAAATCGTACTACAAAAAGTCTTTTTTCACACTTTTTATGGAACCTCGAATATTTTAGGCATAACGAGAAGTATGACATAGGAAGACGAAATTACATCATGAATTGATAAGGAACAGTGATGGTATATGGTTATGTTATAAACTGTATATGTTATGCTTTCATTAGCTTCGCAATGTCTCAATAATTAGTCAAAATGAGCGATATATAGCTTTCAACAAGCATGCAACTTCGAACCCATACATATTACTCAAACGTAACAGATACGGAAGACGTAGGTGCATTAATTAATAGTAATTTAGATTCCACCTCCACCGTTTCGGATATCTGCTCATACATAAATAATACGTGCCACAACGTACTAGCGAGACATATCGTCGCTCATTCACAAAATATTAGCTCCACTTAATTGCTTAACTTTTGGCAAATTATCTCGCGTAACCTGCAATTAAATGGCTCTTGATAGTTAATCTTTTGTTAATGTTAATTTATAAGCTTGCGGCTGCGCATTGATACGGCAAAATTATAATAAAATTATTTTGGTTTAATTTATTACGTGTGCTGTATGTGCTTGGTAATCTGGTGGCACAGGTATATGCCGTATGATCTGGAGGTTCCCGGTCGGATTTCCAGGTCGGATAAAGTGTTATTGGTCTTTTCCATTAGGAAATTCTCAGTAGCAGCGCGGAGTCTGGAATTTTGCCCGGAAAACGGCAATTGACTCGTTTTCTATTACGAGGGAATGGTGCGTACCTAGCGAAATATGGTTGAAGATATGCACTTCTCACGGGAATATAGGTGTGAGGCTATGTGCATATGTTATTTTATGTGTAATCCAACTGCCTCCCAAAGATGTAAGAAAAAAAAACGACAAAGGCATTTACCGAAGTTACGTTACTCGTATCATCACGGTTCACTGTTTGGCTCCGGCTTACTTTATACTTGAAAACTTCAGATTTAAGACCACAATTCTGTTCCTGTGCGGATTGCTAGATTTACTAAACTTAAACGTTCTTAGTGGAAATCTTTTAGGTAGGTTAGATTCATCACAATCTTTTCCTTTACCGTCAAAGTGTAAGATTCACCCTTAATTGTTCTTCTTCTCCATCAACCCATATACGCCTACTGCTGAGCACGGGTCTCCTCTGCCATTGAGAGGGTTTAGGCCATAGTCCACCACGCTGACCTAGTGCGGGTTGGCGGACTACATAAGAAATTCCTAAGAACTTTTAGGTGTGCAGGTTTCATCACGATGTTTTCCTTCACCGTTAAAGCAAGTAATAATTCAATGTGAATACACACATAACTTCGAAAAGTCAGAGGTATGTGCCTGGGGTTCGAACCCGCGACCGCCGAGATTCTTGACCGCGCGCCCAAACCTCGAGGCCATCACACCCTTAATAAATTAAGGCAATCAGTTTGGATGAATCATCGTCTCTTTTAAGTACAGAGAAGGCCTGTGCACAAAATAATGTTTAATTATATATATTTCCGTTGGTCGAATAACCGCATACTGATTATGTAGAGTAAATTTGATTATAACGTGTAGCAACGGTTAATTGTTATTTTTAAATTTGCTTATAAAATGAATCTGTCGAATTTATCAGTAATTTGGTGTGAGTAAATAGAATAATCACTTATAATAACTCAGCCAAAGTAAATATTGGTTGGTAGACATAACTTTTGTTGATAGCTTAATGTTTTTACTGTATTTTTCACTGTTCTTATTATGAAGCACAAGCAATTAAGTTATTATTTAGACAAAATTGCATTATCTAATGTTGTTTGTAAATTCAATTTTGGTCCTTTCCTTTAGTTAAATGTTTTTTGGGGAAGATCAGAGATGCAATTTAATTTTTTTACTTTATTCAACGTGTTATGTATTATTCTCCCTTTATCTATAAGACAAGCTCAGTCGTTGAGTACTTTTGAAAGTAGACTCAAAGCACACTACATCAAATATAATTAATCCGATCCGATCTTGTTTCCGTCAAATATATTTATACACTTAAATACCTTATTTATTTTTGTTAACTTCTCTTTTGATGGGTTGTCTGGAAGAGATCGCTAATAGCGATAAGGCCGCCCATTGTGGCAATCTTGGAAATTTATGTAATTAGTTCTATAATATGTTATTTTTGTGGTGTCCAATAAAGCAAATAAATAAATAAATAAATATTATGTTGTTATTTTATTCAAAAATTATGTAAAATGTAATGCGCTGTACATAATCTCACCCTTGTATTTTGCCAAGGGTATCAGTCGCGCGTAAGAGGGGGCGAGACTTTTGTGTGCTGCTATTGGGACTTTTTTTCGGAAAAATAACACTTCTGGAATCCTTGATATCTAGTTCACACGGTAGATACTTGTACCACAATACCAGGCGGAGTGGGTACTTAATGCCATAAAGAATCATCTGACTCAAATTCTAAATTTCCGGGCGTTGGAATTGTTTTAACATAAAAACTATTACTTAAATAATTATTATTTAATAAATAGCGTCATAAAATAAATTAAAAAAAACAACTCCAAACAAACACACACAAAACTCTTAGTACATACAATCTATCTGCACATTTACAAAATTCAACTTAAATTAAAAAGCCAGACGACCTCTTCTAATGCTAGTTGTGTAAAAATACATATGTGCTATAGTAGATAGTACATGAGCGCACGAGCTATCCCAATCAAAAAATTCTTCGTGTCTACCCGGCCTATTCATTTCAGCGTACATCCCAGCGACAGTTAGGTCATTATACGTATGATATCTATGTCCATTGTTTGCACATATCTATTATCTTTTATTTTAGTGATTAATACACACAACGCGAAACCGGGATTAGTCATTATTAAAACTAAAGGTGTGTTTAGACCGTTCTAAAAACGATTATAGTGTTGTGTTTGAATTGATATAAGAATCGTTTTTATGTAAAAAAAATTAATATTTATTATTTGAAATAGCGTACTTAAACTGTTATAAAATATGAATAACTATATGTACTGTAGCATGCAGTTTTGTAAATTTTATGTTTTGTTTCTACCGAGCCGACTTTAAAGATTTATAAAACTTGTTCGTTGCGATATCTTAGTATTAGTGTTTCTTTTTCTTTCTTTCTTCTTTTTTTTAAAATTGATTTTCAACATTCGATAAGGTGAGGATGTTCATTGGTAGCATATTTTCATAATGGTGGGTTGACAGACTGTAGTCTGTCCGGAATCGGGATGTATGCCGAAGAATTGGGCAAGATTCTCATAATGTTCTTACACCGTTTAAGTATCTCTGGACTTTCACTTTTTATGAATAAATTGTACCTACTTAGAAATAACAAAGTAATAGAAAACTATTTATTTATATTTAAGCGTTTTAGAAACTTAATATTTTTGTAGTTTCTTATTTATTTTCAGTATCAGTATTACATCTAAAAATTTTCTATTAAAATCGTCTAATGTCATCATTAATATTGCAGCTTAGTATACGCAAGTGTACGTTAACAATGCAATAGCAGAAACATTTAAATACTTTCGGTAGGTACTATGAATTGGAACAGAAAGCAAGCATCAGCCGATAAATTAAAAAGAGGCCAAAGAGAAGTATGTTAAAGTTGGGAAAGTGCAAGCGGATAAATTAGGTCTCTTGTTGACCGGCGTTAATGAAATGCTAACAATTCCCGGAGTAAATTCTACGGTGCAGACTCACTACAACTTATCCCGTAGTATTCTTACTGAAAGCCGTTTGATTTACGTTTATTTCTTGTAAATAAATTCACAGCTTTAATATAATGGAAATGATAAAAAAATAACTTGAATTGTTAAATCTGCAATCTCTCGGTTCTCAAGAAATTGTTGTTTTCTCTCGGAATTCATTTTGAAATAGGTTCAACAATAAACAGTTACATTTATATACCCTTTACAGCAATATTTAATAGTTTGTTCGTTAAAGTATAATAAGGATAATTATGTTACAAAAATGAGAGAATAAACTCTGCCTTTAAAGACATCATATAAATATGTCAATAGTTTTGAGTGTGTAAATAAAAACTTAAATAAACATCGAAATTTACTAGTATTAACTTACGTTTAACAAAACTTCATAACGTAGGCTGAGCAGAGCTTTCAATAGCCTCTATGAGGTAAACGCGGACAGGTAATGTTGACACGGTCGAATATATTACTGAAACAGTCATGAAGCATGAAAGCAAACAGGCAATAAATCGTTTTACATTTGACGAACGTTTAATAAGTGAATTGGGGATGACGCAAGCGGTTACATAGTTAGTGGCCGTCGGCACGGCACAACACAACACAAATTCGTTTCTGCAATCACGGACGTGGACGTTCGAAATCTGATTTACCGCTGATTTGTGGTCAGGTGCGGCCGCGTACATGTCACTACGTACCGACATACGTACGCTCGCTCCGCGCCACCAATCATTTCATATATATCACTATATCCGGCACCTGTCATTTTATGACATTTCTAGCGAATTTAGTATTTGAAACTTTCATAATACACGTTTCAGCCAGCTCGATATTGTTTAGTGAGCACGTTCAGTGTTCTGAGGATTGTTTTGTTCACAGATGTATTTTATCAATTCAATTCAAATCGAGTACTATAAAACATGAAAGTCCGAAAACATATTTATTTTATTTATAGTTTCTGTAATTGCTTTTCCCCTTAAGTACTGATAGAATAAATATTAATCTGGAAGCTCAGCACGACACAAAGTCTGATACAAAAATGCGAGTTGAGCCTCGAAGCAATAAACAAGTATAAAGAGAGGCAACCGTTTACAAGGCGGGTCCCATTTCCCGCGCTCGGATTGTGCGAGACAGAAATGAGCACGTCGAAGTTGGGAAGAAATCTCGCCAAACTGTCAAACCTGTTTCACTCACAACCACAACCTACGTCCATATTTATCAAGTTAAAACAGTTAGGTAAGTTTTTGGCAACTTCGTAGCACATACAGGTATCGAAAAACTTTCCATGTAAATCACGAGGAGTTTAACTATTTACGGAATGTTAAAGGGTGCTAGTATAAAACAAGTTAGCTTTTCATTCTAATTTACCTTGTGTTTCGACCATTCAATGTTATTGGTTGTCAAACTCAATAAACAAAATTCATATTAGCAATAAATTACATTGGAGTTTATTGGCGAACAGAAAAGTGAGCAATGAAAATAATGACCGAACTTTTGGAAAAATCATTTATGTACGTGAAAGATATTAAGAAACGATTATTGGTTATTGAGCAAAAGTTTCTTTGTTCAAGTCATTATAAGGATCGGAAAAGTTATCGACAGATCTTATTTTTCGGCAAAGAAATATTTTGCCTCATGGCGGCATTGTGATTAGGTGGCAGTAAATTCCTTTATGAGTTAAATCCTTTTAAAGTGTTGGAAGTGGGACACGTGTAGTGCTTTAGGAAGTGCCAGGGGAATATCCTAGTAGGAAATTCGAGTTACCCGTCAAACTGGTGCCGGTACACAACAAAGCCATTACCAGTAGACGCCGGGCCCAATCTTATTTTCTAAGTTTAGGAATCGAAAAGTTATCCGACAACAGATGTTGGGATACAACACTCTCGAAAATGCGTGCAACTGATTTAATTTTGAAGTATTTTTAATTTTATTTACTTAAAGTTTAATAAAGAGATTCTTAACTAGGTAACAAATATTTTGAAGGCCTTATTAAGACGATTTCTTTTTGTAATTGTAGCACTTTTTTGCTTTTAAAGCTATTTAAACTGAACATATTTTAATTTAATAATACTTATCGAAGTAGATATCTTATTAACAGCGCTGTTTTCTTTATTGTTACCAGCATGTGATACGGATGTTCTAACGTTTATGAATAAGGCAGCAAATAAAAAAAATAATTAAATACCTTGCAAGAGAACGATGCTTCTCCCGACTTCAATAGTTTTAAGATGGATTTATTTCTCCTACATTTAAACTTCAATTTGTATGAGTTGTGTTCCATCATTCATTTGCACTAATACGAGATTTAGTTTGTTGTAAGGCTACAAGTGGCATTTTCGATTGCAATCACAAACGCATTACCAATCGCCGCCCAAATCTGATTTACCGCTGATTTGCGGCCGGACAGGGAACTTGCAAACATCCACGTTATCCAATATTAGTTGATGAGTTACGAATTATTTTATACAGTCGATTTTTACATTTTTATAGATAAACATGTCACATTGATTCCCTAATTAAACTGTATTAAGTTTTAATACGATTATTAGGTCCGTTTCTCATGTATTTTTCTAATTGATATCACAGGAATTTAAATAACATCAATATAGTCCGCAAAGAACAGTTTGCTAAGAATTTTTTGGTGAATATAGATATGTAAATTAGAAGATCAATGGAAAGTTTAGTGACCTAAAAGGCTGATTTAATATATTATCTGTTGCCATGAATGCACTAATGTTGGAGAATTTAATCAGGGAGCGGGCGTGGGAGCGGAAGAGCCGCGTTCGTCTGGATTTACGAGCGAAAAAGCTTCCGCTGCTTTCCGACGTTCACGCTAAACTACACCGATTTTTGTACATAACAATTTGAACATAACTACCATATATTAAATTACGAAAACGTTTTTATTAGTCGTCCGGTCAAATACGTGCAAATGGTGTATTTACGGCTGCGGTAACATTTTGCGAATGTGTTTATTTCATACGGGCTGAAATTACATTGTATTTAATATAAGGGTGGCAAACGACTAATTAAACACATTTAAATGTGATTGTTGTCATACAGGCCGTGGTGGATATTCTCATTTGTTTGGCGCCACAATTTTGTTACACATGTACATGTATACTTTGTATAATATATAGTAGGACATATTAAGACCTAAATAAATTTTCCATTACATGCTCAAAATATTATTCTGTTCACAGATTCAGGGCAACGTGCGCAAAATAAGATTGTCCAATTTTATTTTAGAGACGTTTGAGCGTCTTCTCGTATCGGAGGAATTATTGTTCCTAATACCCACGGACAGTTGTTGGTGAAATTTAATTTCTAACAAAGAGCGAGTATCGCTTCGCTACGAGGTCGCTCTACCAAGCGAACCGTAGAAAGTAATGATGACATGAAATCCCAGATCAAGAATTAAGAGCACTTTTGTTTTAGTAAACCGACCGGAATAATAGCTGAAGTTTCGCGTCGCCATGCCGACAAATGATTTGATAGGCTTCATCAGAACTCGAGAGGGCTGGGATAATGTTTCCTTTCGCGATCTGCAAATAAAAAATGCGAAACAAACGTCGAGATAAATATGACGTTAATACGTAAACGAATCAAAATCATGTCGTTTTCTTAAACACGAGTTGAAATTTTCGTATAATGTTTATGGGTTACATTTCGGCGAATAAAGTTTTGAATAGACGGCTAGTCTCTTTGATGGTATTGAAAGAGAAAATGCTTATCGCACCATCGCTCGTAAATAGCTGGGCGGGTGTCGAATTTCTCTACACAGCTACGAAAACACACTTATCCTTTCTACTTATACTATTTTCACGTGCCCTCTCAATACATTGAAACTATTAGTGTGAATCGTAGCCTTTCAATACGCTGGCAGGTATATTTATTATGGGCTGCCAATAGGCGTACTTTTAACGCTTTGAACTAAAACACTTTCAGTTTGGCGTGCATTAGCCTCGGTGATTCATGGTCTGAACTAATTCACAGCAAAACTCAAAAATTTAAGGTTCTTCAGTTAGACGTAAAATCCGATTAAACGCGCCTCAAGTCAGGTAAGCATGCTGCTGTCCAGAACATCAAGTGGCATAAGATAATCTTTCGTTGCTCGACACACCGAGACCAACTTTTTAAACGCGCAACTCTAAAATATCTTGTCATAAAGACAATAGATATACATTACACAAGCTAAAGTAACACATGTTATTTATAACCCTATCGATTAGTGTTGCCCAAATTCAGTCTTGGTCTTGCAGTCTTGGTCTTGTTCTTGCGTTTTTGCAAGACCAAGACCAAGAACAAGACCGCGTATTTTTAGCAAGACCAAGACCAAGACTGACCGTGCAAGACTTGAGCAAGAACAAGACATAGCCTGCAAGACTCTTGCGTCTTGCAGCTAGGACTTAGCGCTATTCACGGAGTAGTTAGGTGTAACAGTTCGGTGTATAGGTACGCTTAGGAATTCTATGAGACGCAAAAAACTGTATCAAAGAATATGAAAAACTGGACCTATGCGCATTACGACTAATACTATAAACATACCTACATAGCGAATAAAAAAATATCCATTAAAATCAAACTGAGTGCATGCATAGTTATGTTTTAACCATCGGCACTTTGATAATGCGGCATCAAAGGTTTTGTACTTACTTCTCAAAGTAATTTGCCGCTTTTCGGAAGTACATGGTTATGATACACGCGCCGGCGGCTTCTTTTGAAATCATATACAACAATCGTTGCCGCCGCGCCGAAATCACAATATTTGACACTATTTGATTGCCGCCACAGGGCGTAGGTGGGTCATTCTACTTTTTAGTGCAGGTTTTTGTGCCCCCTAGACAAAAAAAATTCGATCTGCCATTTTCTTAATAAAATAAAAAAAATTACGCAACACATGAAACTTCCGTAATATTTCCCTAACTTCTGTTAACAGTTCCCTAACTTAAGTTTTTTTTATAGACAGATATTGTTCTTTAAAATACAGTCAAGTTATTGTAATTAATTTGTTTTTTTACATGTTTTAGCAAATGTAAGCTTATAAATCATAAATGTTTATTAAGTAATACTTCCATGGAAAACGACATATAGGTCAGTTGATTTTACGAATTTCTTATCAAATCTTCAGTTATTTATTAATCTGCTTGATCTTTACTATGGCTATGTTAATTCAAGCTCACAATGTTCCAATTCTAATACGTTTTTCTAAGATTTAAAGTAAACTTTAATAAATAGTAATAGACTAATAGGTAATTGCAAGACTTGCAAGACTCTTGCTGCAAGACCAAGACCAAGACCAAGACTAGGAGCGCAAGACCAAGACCAAGACCAAGACCAGGTGTATTGGCGCAAGACCAAGACCAAGACTGGCTAAGTCTCGTCTTGTTCTTGCATTTGGGCAACACTACTATCGATGCTATTGAATGTGCTGGAAATCATTTTTGCTAAAGGAAACGCGTCGTGCTTCTGGATTGCGTTTAACAGATTTGTCAACAGCAACTGTAAATGCACGGATTTATCACACTTTTGTAGAATTTGTGCAAGAGTCAAACGTGACGTCGTTGCAGTTTACGTACCGTCTTCCTTCATTCTATTCTATAAGTTTCTGTTTAGTGACACATTGACAAACAAAAATAAAACGTATGTATTTGAAAAATCCGTGCTACTTTAAAACTTGGAGGTACTTTTTTAAGATCATACTTGACATGCTTTTCTATGCCCATTCATCGTGGAAATCGTTAGTTAATAATAATCGTTTTGGTGATATTTCAAGAGCCAATTATTATCAGTAAAGATATAATATAAAATATCACTATAGTCAGCGTCTCATTTCACAGCTCAAAGGAATACGATAGTTAAATAACTCTAGAACATTATCCTATTAAAGAAAAGAAATGATAGAATGAATACACTTGACTATTAATACTGCTTTAAAGGCCTTAAATACAGTTTTATGACTGCATTCACTTTGTAATTAAACGTAAATTTAAACTGCATTCTTGTGATAAGAAGCTTTTTGCTCAAAGAAAAGTAATAAGACAGTGGTGCTATCATTACCAATTTACACTTTTCTCATGGATTGAAAAAGTTAATGGTTTGGAACAAACTCAAGCGGTTAAAATGTACCGGCGACATTCCATTTCCTGCAGTAAGTAATGTGACCTCATGAATCCGTTCTAAAAATTGAATTTATTATCGGCACCTACTTGTTCGTGAGAATAAAGGAATTCTATTAAATATGCTTTACTATCAAGCGTCTCATATTCACACTCCGCTGCACAGACTACTTTTGTTCATTGTTCAAGTTACAGAATCGAAATGGCTTTATTGGGTTAGAAATAATCCATTTGTTGTCGCATCCCGCTTACTTATGAAACTGATAGTGTGCCCACAAAAATATAAGGTGTATTACTAATGAAGAAATAAGGGAAGGACGTTATAAAACAATAGATTATTGAGAATTGTAATACATTCTAGTAACTATTAGCGCTATTGTAGAACGCATCACTAATTTTTTTTCTTGTAAAATTACGCCTTTCTACTTTAAATACTTCATAGTCTATAATAATCGGCAATATCCTACGTCATTAAAGAAATTATTAATGTATTCCGTTTAATAACAATTAACATTTAACAAGCGAAGTTTGATGGCAAGTTTAAATCTCGTGTTTCAACGTTATTTGGCAAATTAATTCAGAAACTTTATCTCCAAACACGCGAGTGAAAGATGTTTGTGCAGACAGAGTTTATTACTTAATAATTTGTTAATTTAGACTCGATTCTTCCATTTTATGAAACTCTTAAGTGATTTCACGTAAGTTTGTGGAGGAAGGAAACAGGTAAATTAGAAACGCCTACGGAATGAGTAAATTTTATATTTCATTTTTAATTGTAAACTGCCTTATTAATAGCTTTTAAAATACTTTTTACGCTTTGAGTTTTTATTCTGTGATTTTGTCGTCGTTTTGGCTAAATTTGAATTCCGGTCCGGATTGAATTTGTATAAATAAATTTGTTTGTCTCGATCATTCTGAACAAAATACCATCGCCTAAAATAACACTCGCACAACACGAAAGTGTGAACGCAAATATTTTTTTAATTTGTCCAACTATATTGAAATTGGTGTGAGTTGTTACATAAAATCGTTAGTGAATTGTTTCTAATGTTTACACTGTATGTTACACAGCGAATGTTATTTATATATTTTATGTATATAAACAAAAAACATATTATGTATAACACGATAGGAATAACAAGTTGGTCACTTAATGACAAATCCAATAATTACCACTCGTAGTTTAGAAGTTTTCAAAGCGTCGTTTCCTTAAAAAAATATATAGAAACAGATGTGTGATGTCTTATACTGTTGGACTATAGTGTTTGTTGGAGTTCATTGAACCGAACGCGACAGCAGAGCCGTCACGGCGTTTTTGAACCAGTAGCAGCACTCCGGCAGAGACGTCATAACTCATAGGTACTATAGTACATAGCAAAATTTTAGCAAAGTAACGTTTTAAATGCCGAATCATCGTTTTTGGAATGTAACCTAAAAATTGTTGTCATCAACATAAAAATAAAAAAGTGTTTTCCTGATGTTTGAAATATTATTATTTTGGTTTGTACACAGCTTATTATCATGATTACTTGTATAATGATCTGCTGTCAATCAAGTAGTAGTAACGGGTCCGTCATTATTTTACTCGAGGCCAAACTATATTATCAGTCCTTGACCAAACTGTATTTCACAGAGTGTAAAGAGCGGATCCCGGGCTCTATGAACATTCAAATTATAATTTAATAAACTAAGAGAAACGCGAATTTATTAGATATCCGCTGTTTTTTGTTGTTTTTTAGAGTGGCATAAAAATATATATTTTTGTAATAATATCTGTCAAAAAAAATGCTGATTACAATCTTCTGCTGAATCAGGTTTGTTGTTACACGTGCGCTGCTGTTGTTTGTCTATGTCTTGTATTTTTAAGTTATGCGCATTTGATATATTAAGTTTCTAGAAATGCGATACATACGAGTAAGTCAAAATTGAAAAATTAAATACTTATATCTACAGTGTTTTCTTGTCCTGTAAACTCCTGTATTATACTGTTGCTGCTGTGAATTCGAGAGCTTTCTATGAAAAAAATCTTACAATCTTTATTTTCAAAGGAGCAGATGAAAATAAATTGCTGTACACATCTTTTGCCAATATGTTGTATGTTTAAGGTTGCTTCACTTAATAGAATTTAATAATTAATTTACGGTTATGACCATTGTTATCAATTTTATAAAATGTTTTTATTTAACGAAAGAAAGTGCCTTAATCACTCCGTTCAGTATCTCGGAAGAAGCTGAAAGCGGTATGTCGGAGCCTCTCGCCTTCCAACTCGATGGAAATGCCTAACATCTCCCTAGTACTTACCACCACCAAAATTGTCGCCCTGGTTTCAAGCGTTTAGCAATATTCATAAACGAGTTATGAATAAGATTTTATTTATTTTCGTTCTTTGGGAAACATTCAGAACAACCACAATTAAAAAAGAATATACAGTACACCCGCCAACCCGCACTAGGCCAGCGTGGTGGATTATGGCCTAAACCCTCTCAATGGTAGAGGAGACCCGTGCTCAGCAGTGGGCATATATGGGTTGATGAAGATACAGTACACAATCCAAAACACTTTTCATCAAAGGTTAAAACATAAATTTACCTAGTAAACGACCAATCATTGTATATCTACTGCTGTTTATGCAATTGTAAATAATTAAATGACAGCTTATCAATAATTTGGTAACTGTAGTCTTCGTATTAATATGTATCTAGTACTACTTTGCGTCGAAACTGCATTTATTTTATTAGTAGGAAATATGTTTTAGGTTCTTATCCAAGCAATTAATGCTGCAATTCGAGGAAAAAATTCTGTTTTTGTTTGTTTGTAACCAATCAACTCAAGTTCCATTAAATCAAATTCATGGAGTGAATATAGATGGGACTTTGGGAATAATCATGCACTATTAATTTTTAAAATTGCGCCCGGGCGGAGTTGGGTCCAGCCACTAGTAAATGTTAACAAAATTTTCAACTTATCCTACTGCATATGCGAAGATATATTACGAATATCACCACGCTAGTGTGTCTTACTTGATACTAAATTCTGTATGTAGAATAAGAGTTGGTCGTAGATGTTTGTTTGCTATAAATCAACAAAAAAAGTCTTTGTAATAGAATATGAAATATATTTTTAAGCATATATAAAGATTATCAAGAAAGCTTGGCTAGGAAATATTAAAGGCATCTTCTGTAAAATTGCGAAACAAATTTTCTTGGGAGATTACGGTTCACCGTGTGCTTTATACTAGTTTTCGATATGATGAGCATAAAATGTTACATGCACTTACATTTCATCGCGTTCCGGGAGTCGGTAACGAGAATATGGCGGTAAGTGGTCGGACATTTGCCAATATCATCTGTACCTATATTTTGATGCCGAATTATTCTATTTGTAGAAGCGGGTACTGACCTACAGTTCTACTTGTTACGAGATTGCTGTCTAAATCTGTCTGAAAATTTCCACAGCGGCAGGCAGAGGTATATTTCTGCACCCATGTTTCACTTGCTATGTTTAAAATCCCAGATACTAATTGACTATTACTCATAATTGAGTCGTCGGCTTTGTTCAGTCGATTTTCTAATCGAGAAACCTAATCATCCTTTAGTAATAGTAGTAATAATTATACAAACCTGTAGGTATGTTCAATGAGGACCGGTAAACAAAAAAAATATTAATAGGGATATCTCTCATTGATAATTGTGTGTACTCAATACAAACGGTTATTTATTAAATAGATGTCAAAAGAAGTAACGAAGAAACATTGACAACAAACTTGTCTACGCAGCAATACATTATCTATGCGACATTGATCTTAGCTACCTTAACAAGGTCAATAATATTAAAGAGTCAATACGCAAAGTTATCGGCAAGGAACATGTGTCTCTAGGGAATTATCTTATCACGCGCAGTTAACTTTCCAAAAGGGCAATTAGTATGATTAATATCCTTATAGTATTTCATAACGATCTTACGTACACAACGAGCTCTTCTCTCTGGCTTGTATGTATATACTTAAATCACATTTAATGTAATGATGTGTATTGGAAATGGAATACGGATTTGAATGTTACCCTATTTTATACTGAGTTTTTGAATACACATGAAAATTTATTTTAAAATGACTATGCAGATAATTAAAATCTATTGAGTTTTATCACAGAAAATTTTGCCACACGGGGGTTCATAGATTTGCAATATAAATGGTTAGATACTACTTTTTATAAGATCGAAATAGACACACAAGCAGATAAACGTAGGCATACATACTTAACACCTATATTAGTATATACATACATATGATACTGTAGCCTCGTATTTTTCCTTGATGTACATTTATCATTTACGCACTAGATGTTTGTGGGAGGTAGACTGTGTACCTAAATTTCTTAGTTATCTTGTATCAGCTTATAAAATATTTTTGAAATGTGGCAATAATTAAATGATGTGATAAATTAAATTTTCTAATACATGTATTTTTATGTTTATGAAATTCGGACTTTTGAAGTACAAAAACATTAATTAGGCCATAGGAAAGGTTTTGTTTTGTCGGAATAGAATAAAAAGAGTATGTTTTTGATACGGCAAAAAGTATTGTAAAATATTTTTGTTACGACGTTTAGGATATGTCGTATTACAGACACGGTAAATTGTTTTTACGCCCTTGTATGTGCTGAATAGAAGTGCGGATGATTTCAGTGGCATTTCTATTACTCAGGTATTGGATGTCAGAAACAAACATTCGGAGCGACTCGTACAGGATTTGTGTCGTTTGTTTATAACCTAAACAACCTTTACGACACAACATTTTCTACTGGCTTTTATTTTTACCAATCTAATAATGTTAAGAATCCCCTTGAATATTAATTGTGCAAATAATATTATTGTCGTATTTTTATTTATTTCATATAAAATCTGTTTTTTAAAATCTGTGGATCAAAAAATAATTTAATCACGTAATTAGGAAAGAATGGGTATGTGCAAAATATAGGAAAACATCGCGAAGGAATCTGCACACCTAAAAACCAGATGGATTAAAGCCCAAACCCTGTCACTTGTAAACGATGCTCGTGCCTAGTATAGGCTGATAATAATGAGAATCGGAAATCTTCTAGGCACACCTATTTCTTAATTGTAACATAGGAAAGATAAACCACATAAAAAGTTCTAATGTCAAGGTTGCATTAAGAGATTAATGGTTCTGGAAGACAAGAAAGTTGTGTGTTTGGATCGTAGAATTTTGGGTTAGAGTCGGTGCGTACCCCACAGGAGAAATCTGAGGATGCTCATATGTTTTTCGTGTTACGAATCGAGCATTTAGGGTTCACAGTAAGTTTATTTTGTTAATTTTCTTACTTTTAGTATTGTGTACGTATGCATCATGGCTTCTGCTTATATAATATTTTTTAACAATTTAAATATACGTTATATAAACTATTGTCTATTTTTATATAACTGTTACTAGATTCTAGATAAAGCGATTCACTTCAGGTAAACATAATAATGTGAGTATAAAACATCGAACCATCGTCTTATGGTCAAAGAAATGTCCATCTCTTGTCAATCATTGAAGGCATACCTGCAAAATTAGAAGCATATAGATATGTAAATATATATTTTTAGCCGACATCAAAAAAAGATTAGGTTGTTAATTCAATCATTTTTTACTGTTTAAAATTAATAGCTTTTAAAAATAGCAATAAAAATATAACATAACAAGCACAACAAACTTGAACAAGCATATTCGACATATTGATTACTATCTCGTAGGAACCAGAAACATAACATTAAAAAAAACAAATTCATCTCATACAAATGGATGGGCTACAGGTGCCATACACAAAACAAAAACATAGCAGTTTTGTTACCATATTAAGTCGGAGGCCTAATAATGTATTTCCCTGCAACTCCATCAGCAAACGTTGGCAATGCACTTACGATTACACAGGTATTATGTGTGTTCATTGGGAGCGTTGATCACTTCCATTAGATGACGCACTAGCTCAGCTCTTCCAGCTGAGATTAAAACTGAGTTATTGGAATAACTATTTGCAACATATATAGCGTAAATTTTAGCAACGCTTATCAAATTTACTTCAATAGATTATGTCTATAGTTTCCACTTTCCATGTGTGCTGAAAATCATAATCTATATATTTCCATCTAGCAACAATTTTGTTTGGAGGTATATTCATTGGTTTAGTTCTACAATAGCTCCTAAAAACGATTTATGTAGTTCAAATTTTACTTAGTGAATTACTTATGCTTTGACTAGCAACATATCACTATGTTGTTTATTTAATTTTGAACGTCGAATTACTGAAGTTGTGGTGTCTCTGAATTAAAAAAAATTACTTTACCTTCACATTAACAACAGAACACTAGTATAGAATACAATAACATTATTTTATTACAATAGACTCTATATCAATGGTCAAAGAAATAAAATAACCATTTCCACGCAAATTGGCATTACCTTACAAATTATTCAAGATCTTGCGCATACTTTATTGCCGGCAGTAAAGATTACAATTAACAGGCTTTGCTCTTAAATGTAATTTAATTTCTTTTGATGTTTTTTTTACTGTTGGTATCTTTAAAGAATATAAAACCAGTGTTGGTCAGTTCCGCCACTTGTTCACAATTACAAGGTTTTGATACGGTTATATGAACTACGGTTCTATATTATTCGACTGCTTCATGGTCTCGCGGTACAAGTATGTGCCGTGCGATTTAGAGGTCCTGGGTTTGATTCCCGGGTCAGGCAAAGTGTTGTTGAGTTTTTCCATTAGGAAATTCTCAGTAGCAGCACGGAGTCTGGAAATGTGCCCGAAAAACGGCAATAGGCCCTAATACGTGGGATTGTTACATAACTGGCAAAATGTGCGTGAAGAAATGCACCTCTGCCTACCCCGTCAGGGAATACAGGCGTGAGTTTATGTATGTATGTATGTATGTATGTATGTATGTGGTTCAACTGATTCGGCTGATAACGCTCGTACTTCTTTTTAAGTGCTATGCGATCCAAGGGGTATTGACAAATGTGTATACTTTATAAATATTCCTTTTTTTGTCTAACGAAGAAGGAGGCGAGCAACTCAGACTGCGTGCTGTAATTAATAATTGATAGAAAATTATAAGACTCCATTATCCTGAAATGGAATCTGAGATCTTTTGGTCAACGGCACGCAGGTGTAATTAACACAGTATTAACATACATACATTAACATATATCACTTATAAGTGGGGCACTTGATATTTTATTTCCTATGTTTATTGAAAGACGAGAGCAGGTGTGACGTAGCACCTCAGTCGACCGGTTATAGAGTGACGTATAGGAAGTAGACTATGATGAAACTTAATACTGTTTCTCGTTTTTTAAAAATAGACGAGAACGACATTTTTATTGAACAAGTAAATATAATTCAATATAACAAGCAATACATAATGATGTGCTACATCCATTTTTTTAATAATATCGTCACTCCAAAAAACTGTACTCCTTTTTTTATGACATTTTCACTTTTATTACTAACGACACGGTTAAATCTATTATTGAGCTATTTTAACCGTTGGTAGTATTAAATAAAAGTCACGAATAGTGATAACACGATTGTGGGGTATCGTCTGGGAGAAGTTCATTATAGATTAGAGACCAATAAACATTGTGTTGGAATTGATTGGCTGCAGAGTGATACAAATGGACAATAAATAACAATACATTGTAAGCGTGCTTTACATTGACATTTGACTTTATCATATTTACTTTTTTATATCCGACAAGTGTAAATACATTAAACAATACTGTACAAATAAGTAAAATAGGAGATATTGAACGTGCGACGCTACTTACTACAGATTTCTTATGTTCCGACTCTAATATTCAAATGTAGACGCGCAAAGTGAGGAAATCGAGAAATTGGCTGCGGAGATAAGGCCCATTCTCAGTTTATTTGTTTACTCGTGAATAGAATATCCCTAAAACTGTTTCGCTAGACATATTTTTTCAATTGTACGCCGCAAACGGCCATCTATACGGCGATCGTGTGAAGTGAGATTCTGGATTGTGATGTTTGTTTGTTAAACATTGTCATCGAGCCGAGTTGAATTAATTTCATAACAATGTGTAGGAATGTTTGAGTCAGTTGTGTATTGTGATACCAAACACGTAATTATGCGAAAGGTAATAATGATTTAACTGTAAATCGTCTCGGCTAATACTGTCTAGACTTATTTAATTATATGAAAATAGATGTATCGACGAGAGAAAAGTGAACGATGTTTTTGTCAGAGCATTGCTTGTAATGCATTTGTAAAGTCATGCCAAGTTTTATTTTAATGTAAAGTCAAGTATAATAAAAGTGAATGAATATCATCGATTAGCATAGATAGTTATAATTACCTTCAGACGATGTATACTGTATCGTAAACTTTTTATAGCTATCGTTTGTTTGTAGATGGTCGACTTGAGCGGTGGTGTGTGACTTGATGTGCTGGATTTTCGTGATATTATTTAGTTCCTAATGGAGTCTTGCGAATACGATGCAGTCGCCAATGGCGGGAAAAAAGATTATAGTAAGAAGGCGAAAGGATTTTGGAGACCATTTTTGAGACAGGTAAGTTTTTTTTTCTTAAATGTACATTCCTTAAAAATCATTTGACAACTCAGTATTAGTGAGGTATATTGTTTTTCTTCATGTAATTGTATGGGTTCTAAAAATTGTTTAGAGAAAATTACCGAACATTAAAATAAACTAACCGTTTTATATTCGCACTTAAACTAGTTGATTTTATTGTTAAATGTGGGAGTAGCTTAGAGAAAATTGTTTTAAAATAATGTACTTGTAATAATATGGATTATTACTTATGTCGTATCAGAAAAAAAAAACATTTCATTTTTTTCCACGTAGAGCTACACTTATATTATTATCGTAATTATTTGGTTGTTATTGATATCATCATCAGTAAACTAAAACAAACCTTGACCTAGAAGACGACTGTCATGGTCATGACTCAAGAATTTGTGATTGTGGTTTGAATAAATGAACTCCGTCTCAAGTCTTCGGACTCTTTTCAAAACAAATCATTGAATACATCAATTAAATGCTTGTGTCCGTAACAGCAGACATAACAACTGAATACTTGCTGCAATTTTTCCACGGAAATATACGATAATACTCAACTACAATACGATGTTTTTAAAAGTGTGGTTATTAGCTTCAACCTATTTTTTACCATCCATCCAAAAGTTGCTTGGTAGAAATCGCTTTCAGTGATAAGGCTGCCTTTTGGTCCACTCTGTCTTTAATTCTACGTCTTTTATTGTAACTTAATTTTTAAGTGGGTATCAATAAAGCGTTATCTATCTATCTTTTAACCCACTCAGTTTAGAGCAGCTGTGGGACGTATGTATAATGTACATATAGGGGCTGATGTTGATCATGATGTCTTTTTTAGCTGTTCGTGTCGAGCGGGGTATGGTCCATATATTTCGTACTCGGGTTAGGATTCGGAGCGCCCACGGTCATGATACCACAAATAAGAAAAGAGGCAAACTCAACAGACGCCGTCAGTGAAAATATGGCGTCGTGGTTATGTAAGAATGATTTATTGTACATACGTACATATTTTAAATTGAATGTTGTGGTATTGATTTATTTTTATTTCTTCCAGCATCCGTCCATGGTTACAGCGCCTTGCCTTGGGTATTTATAATACCAATACTCACGAGATACGTCGGAAGAAAACTGCCATTTTTATTAGTTTGTTTAAATACTTTAGTTGCATTCATTCTTTTTTACTTCAGCACGAACAATACGCATCTTTTAGTCAGCGCAATAATGTTAGGAATGCTACTCGCCAGTAATATGACTCTGTTGGTAGTGATTGTGACGGAATATTCGTCGCCGCGCTACCGAGGCATTTTTATGATATTTGAATCGACGCTATTTTTTTGGGGCGTGTGGATAGCCAACGCGACAGGGGCCTTTTCACATTGGAGAAATATAGGAATTATTGCTTTTATTTGTTCTTTGTACCCATTAACAGTAGTGTTCTGGCCCGAATCGCCATACTGGTTGGCTATGAAAGGACGTTTTGATGAGTGCGCCGCGTCTCACCACTGGCTAAAAGGATACGATAAAGATGCTGAATATGAACTGGAAACTCTTATTAGTTCTCAAAAAGCGTACCTTGAAATATGTGCGCAGCGTAAAAACACTGTATCGAGGTTCCGATTAAAACATATCTTGGAGGTGATAATGACTAAGGCGTTTTATATGCCAATGTTCATTTCTATATCTGTTATGTCTATGTACCATTTCTCAGGGAAACTAGTATGTAGCATGTATGCAGTAGACCTTATGAAACAAATAACTGGCAGTGAGAGTACAGCTAACGTTGGTATGCTTGTTATGGACTCAGTCACTATCATAGGTATGCAAGTTGGTTGCATCTCATCAAAGTTCCTAAAAAGACGAACACTCTTGTTATCGTCAGCTACGATGGGTATTATATTTTTGTTTATAATATCCATTTATTTGTATCTTGTTAAATTTTCTATTATATCAGAGAATAAATTCCTTTCCATACTTCTACTGACACTGTTTTCGGTGTCAATAAGTGTAGGGCCGATGATAATGCCTTCAACA
Organism: Cephonodes hylas; assembly: GCA_030295005.1. Taxonomy (NCBI): domain Eukaryota; kingdom Metazoa; phylum Arthropoda; class Insecta; order Lepidoptera; family Sphingidae; genus Cephonodes; species Cephonodes hylas. The sequence goes on along the minus strand of AP025372.1, from coordinate 7,053,075 downwards.
ATTTTCGGTGAGTTAATATGTTTGAGGTATCAGACTGAATGTCTACTCATCCTAACTCTATTTTCAGAGTTTTTAATGGCAACCATATTGAAAATATCCCCATACATATTCCGTACACTTACACTGTCCGGCGCATTCCTATTTTATGGGATATCAGCGTCTGTATTTGGTTTAATTGTTTACAAATACTTACCTGAGACTAAAGACAAAACTTTGTTTGAAATTGAGAATTTCTTCAAAGAACCTATAAAATCACGTGGTGTTGTAAAAAGTTTGATTAATAAGCAATAGTTTATTATAGTTAATTTATAAATATTATATGGGTATTATATATTTGTGAGTCTGTGCTAGAAATTGTGTAATTGAAGTGTGCCCTTACGTGCTTGCAATGTCATTTATATATGGTATTTAAACAGTCCTAGTCAACAGACTAAGAATTTTAGAATATTTAGACAAGTGCCACGATGAATAAATTTCATGTTACAGTAGTTATAAATATAGTCAACATAATAAATAAATATGACGTGTTGTAAAATTCCATAGTTCAAATAACTAATTTTATGTAAAGTGTAATCATGATTAAAAATGAGGAAATACAATTAGCAACTATAATTTGATATTTAAGGTCAATGATTAAGTTATGTTAGATGTTATATCTTGCATTAACTTGCTTGTAATGACATATGGAACCATTCATAAATTATTAAACTATTATAGTGACAGAAGAGTAGGTCCCGTTCTATGAACAGTCTAATTATCATCAGGATCCGTTAAGTATCAGACAGGTGTAATTTTATCTATTGGTGAAATTTGTCTCCCTCCCAAATAAACAATCTATTTGGATCATGCGACATTCACAATTGGGTGTCAGTAAGATTTTTTGTTGTACCTGTACCAGTGTACATAATTAAAACCTTTTATAATTAAGCTAATTTATCATTTATTAATCATGATTACATAACCCCAATACTGCTTAAATTTATTCCAATGTTAAAATATGTTAAACATAATGTTAACACTACTGCTGAAACAATAAATAGAACATAAAAATAAGACTTGAGACGCTAGTTCGTTTAATATAAGGATAGTATTAATAAGAATATTACTGCTAAATAAAGAAAATAAGCAATGTTTAAAAGCATTTTTATTATGTATACACCCAACAGTCACACACATAGTCCTGACCCCACATTAAGATACGGGTCTTGTGTCGTGGGTATCAGTAACTACGAGAGACTTTTCGGTCTCACAAACACCCAGACCCGAAACAAAAATTTGTGGATCACACAAACATTTGTCTCGGTGCGGGGATCGAACTCGCGGCCGCTCTTTTCGCAAGCTGGTGTCTAGCCAACTGCGCCACGGGGCTGTCAAATCAAGTTTTATATTTATTGTAAAAGACCAATCCATACCCTTTTAGTTGTAGAGAACTGGCCAGCACACACCCAGCAGTGGCACGTACATGGGCTGATGATGACCATTGGAGAGTTCTTCTCCGGTACGAAAAGTCGTTGGCTTTTGCCAATAGCACCGGATACTTTTTTGAATTGTTATTTATGAGACCATTAGTTCATTTAGCAATTCAAATGAGCTGTAGAAGGAAAGTAAGTGATAGAGCCACACCAGAATCACTTAGCTTACTCATGGTGGCAATACAGTTACACAGAAAATCAACGGTTTGCATTGTTTCGTATTGTTTGGCCGAGTAAAACCGTCGATAGTTCAATTTTATAGTATCTATATTTGCAACTGCTCCGACAACGACAAATGTCGATCGATGACTAAAGTGACACATAGAAGTGTTTCGTCCTACCATCGGGTCGGCACGGTTGTGACGACTAATACGGGTTGATTAAAGACTTTTCTTGTCATTTTGCTCTCGATTTGGACCGCAATACACTAACAATCAGATGCGGTGTTAACATCGGTGTTAAACGAGAGCCAATTTCTTCTACTGATTGACAGCTCCGACGCCTAAGTAGAAGTAGGTACGCCCCGGCTAGACACCAGCTTGCAAAACTAGAGCCCGCGAGTTCGATTTTGGCACCGAGATATATACAGTATGCGTAGATACTTTTATTCAGAAATATTTGTTTCTGGTCTAAGTGTTTCTGAGACCGGAAAGTCTCTAGTGGTTTCTGATACCCATGACAAAATAATATCATAGAGCTGCATCAGAAGTAAGAACTATGTATGAGAGCGTAAGCTGTATTTATTTTATTTTTATTGTTGACATTACAGTCAATATGAAATCATTTCGCTAAAAAAAAACTAAAAAAATTCAGTAGGTATCTTACTTCTACATCTAGCAAAGTATTTATATTTGCTTACAGGTTGGGTAAAGTTATTGGGTTTATTCGTTAAGAACTAGGTACTTACGAACAGCAAAGCGTCTTTGAATGCGTCTGATAAATTAATAAACGCGCTCCTTATTACATGTGAAGGGAATTTAGAGGGTGAAACTTAGAAATACTTCTCTGCGAATCCCTTTGGCAAAAACTCGTAACTGTTTTTATTTTACCAAACTGACTATTATTAATGAGATGGAAATATTTTCTGTATCAGTATTACGTAAATATTAATTGAATTTTATGGCTTAAATATCTCACATAATAGATATTTATTCAAGTGTATTTCTTGGCTGTTAATAAAATATAATAATATTGTAAGATAAAAGGCAACCGTAAGTCTTGCGACTCGTAGTCGGGCGTATAAAGGGGCTTATAATAATTACGCCTATTCATACATATGTACACGGCTTTATGAGTTCGCGAGGCAAGTGTAAGCCGTAAGATCTTACGGACTCGAGTTGGAGTCTCCGATCTGGCAATAAGTGTTTTTTTGGGACCTGAAAAATGGCAATGGGCCTGCTAAAAAAAATTCACCCAAAAGCATAAAAGGCGTACTGTGGTTATAGTTATGACTAACTTCCCCAAGAGGGATATAGGCATGATTATGTATTATAATTTTTAATAAAACCTTGATAGTTTCAGTGAAATATAAGAATATTTAAATATTATCCTGGCGATGATGGAAAATTCCTTGGAGATAAATGCGCTTTTCTATACTCCAACATGCAATATTATTGATGAGCCTCACTTATACTGCATATTATTATACCTTAAAATGCTTACTTATTTGCAATATGGTAACTATTACATTGGTATTCTTCTACTACAGAACAAAATCACAAGTATTTAAAACCATCCTTTACAAAAAAAGGAAATGTGTAATAATAATTACATTTCGTAAAACACGTACGATAAAAATTGGCTAAAATATATTTTGAGAATTTTAAATGTTACTTATTTCAATGATTTTTTTTATGCTTGTAGATGGATAACAGGCTTAAAATAAAACAGATAAAGCAATGCGCTTGTTCTATCAACACACGAAGTAATGGTAATTGCAATGCAAATAGACGTATTGGTAACGAATATGTCTCAAAACTCGATAAATTGTTCTAGTCTATTCCTTAAAGAATGTACACACTGATACCAGTATGGGATTAGTGTCGAATTACTGCGTTAGGCTTTATACTTGGTGTTAACTGACCGAATTGAATAAGCACAACTACTACTCACTCATCAAATGGTTCGTTGGGCAGGGTTTCTGCATGCTTAGTCACAAGTATTTTCATGCATGCATCTTAACTTTATCGTTTTAACACAAAAGAATACTTTTTATTTGAAAAGTACGAGAAAAATGAACAGAGCGTTAAGTCAGGATTGCCGGCAGTCTTCCTGCTACAGCTTCTAACTTTAAAAAATATTTTTTTATTTTTCTCCGCGTGCTTAGAACAAACGTGTAACGACCAGTTCCATCTGACATATACATAGAAATTTTAATAAATGTTTTACTGGCCGCATTCAAGAAAAAAACATAGGAGTGATGTCAGTAATTTTGTTAAAGTGACTTTGCATTTTTTTATTAGCTCCGATTCCGTTCTTTGTTTAAATTTTGAAAATTAGTACCATCATTTGCTAGCCTATTTGATAATTGATTGAATTGATTATAACAATTATGATCGAATTATATAATTTAAACAATATAGATCAGAGGCTCCCGTAATGAATTTAAACTTTGCGAGGAATCATAAAATTAAACTCGTTTAATATTAAAAATCGGGACGGGTACGTCAGACATTATTTTAAACAGATCATTTAAAATTTATTCAGACTTAAATAGATAATAACCTCTTTTTGGCCAGATTCCTCGGAACGTTTAGCCTTAGTATAAAGAAATTAACTTAAAGAATTTAGTTATACATAGTATATTAAATTAAACTAACCTTCTCTGATGAAGATCTGTTACCATTAATGTACGATCAGAACCACAGAAATTCCGAGTCGCTGATAAAAGAGCCGATGACAACCAAAGTTTAAAATGTCTTGAATAATAAATGGCTATTTAAGACTTCAAACATGGTCACTATATAATTTCTTAGCTTCACAACAGTAACGAAGTGTATCCTCTTCTAGATGAAGTAATGGGTTACATTTAATGTTATAATAGATACGAGTGTAATCAGCTTACGAGCAAACCATTTTATAGAATACTGCAGTACATTGTGCAGACACACAGCGACAGCGTATCGTATGTTAGCCGCATCCTCTGCACCAATGTTGTGAAAAAACCTTCTACATTCTGTATGCCATTTTAAATATGGGGTATATGGGGTTTGGTTATCTAATATCATCGGCTATTAGTTTTCATGTATTGGGAAGTTGATCCAACGAAATTAAACATCTATTTCAATGACCATCGAATCTTTAAATAAAATGTTCGTCGAGGAATCGTGCACTAGTTCTATCAATTGGTTCGAATTGATTCACCGTTTTGTGGCAATTTTACCACAACTACCACGATCTCGGCTATTCTAGCGCGAACACACCTAAAGATATCTTTGAAGTGAAAATAGAATGAAAATAGAAGATTTGATGGCGAAAAATTACTGCTCGAGCATTGTACTTGTCTCTTGTGCTTTGAATGCCTTTTAATAGTAAAATGAAGATTAGGAAAATAGAAATATTGTGCAGATGTCATACTTAAAAACAAGACTTTAAATGGAGGAAAAAAGGAGGCAATCCAGTGTACTATTTGCCATATTATTATGTGTCCAACCAGGTCTGCCATACATATTACATAAGTATAGGAAATTTGGTCTTTCCCAATAGGGACAGTTACACTGTTTATGAGACTGAAGTATTCATTGAGACATAGAGATTGCCGGAGGTCGAATGAGCTGGTATATCCGTATACGTTCCGATAGCACCACTGTACGTATATAGTTATAGTCTCATTAGAGAATGTTCTTGGGTTTTTTCATATTAGAGTGCTTCCACCAAGTATCTATTCATATACATATGTATGGAATGGTGAAGGAATTAAAGTAGTCATTCCTCAGCCTTGTCTCTACTGAGCTGCCTTATAATGAGATCCTATTCGATTAAAGTGATATAATATAAAACAAAAATACCAAAATTCAAATAAACTTGTATTTATACGATAACGAAAACCATCATTGTGTTTTTGTCGTGGTTTGTTACCAGATGGTAGAAAATAAGAGAAAAAAGTACTCAGTAAAGGCAGACACAATAAACGTTAATAATAGGACTGACTTCTTTATATAAATTTAAGCGTGCGTTCGATTACTTTATAAGAAAAATGTTTCTAGTCTTCTTTAGTATTACTATGATACGTTCTTAGTTCTTGTAAAAAGTTTCAAACGAACCTGAAAACGGAATACGCTCGCGTCCGAATTATGTTAGACTTAAACTACAGCCGGTGTAAAGTGGCTGTCTAAATATATGTCTGCCTTCTATTTGAAGGATACAGGCGTTAGCGTATATACAATGTGTAGATATTTATGGATGTTACAGGCTAAGCTATAGCTTAAGGCTATAGCTTTCAGCTACAGCTGAAGGTATACCTTCAGATGAGCTGTAGGTACGATGACATAATCAACAATTAAATCAAGTTGGTTTAATCTTTAATATGTACGTGTGTAGATACATACATATATGTAGTATTAGTCCTCAAAACTGGTTATGTGGGTATATTGACAGGTAAAATTAATTATTACGGGCATAGTCCTTCCTAGTAGAACTAATAAATAGCATGACACGTAACGCCGGTTCGCGAGGTATTTTATAAATAGTCTTAGTACTGGTAAATCCATTAGAGAAATATTTATGTACGTCAAATTATTTTTCGCGAAGCTGTAACGAAACGATTATACAGGTAATATCGTAAGCAATTTTAAACGCATTGTTAATTCTACTAATGAAATGCATAGCTAAAATGGTAACTATATGATACAATTATATCGCAATACAAAATCAAAATGTGACATTTAAATACGTAGTGTATGGGTCGAGAATAAAAGTCATGAACGTGTGGACTACAGTTCGTGTAGAGGAAGCTTTATATTATGTTTCATTAACGAAAATTGTGTCTTCTATCGTAATGTTCATTCCGACTAAATAATAGATTTAAGGTTGGTGAAATTGTATCTTTTAATAACAGCAGTTTAATAAATATAAAATAAAACATATCTATTTTTTCCTTTAAACACACTCCGAACTAAACTATGCGTCTATGCATATCGCATGCAAAATGTCATTCTCAGAAGAACAAAAGTTTATCCTCCTCCTATTTATGTAGTAAACATATTTTTTAAACATTTTTATAAAAATAATAATAGCGTTGTTTTATTTGCACTGCATCGATGTTAAATTACACTAACATTATTTGATGTCGCAAACATTAGTAATGTGCTGATAAATGCACCCGCACATTTAGGTTCCGGATAAAACAATTAGTAATTTATAATGAAATTCAAATATTTTATCGTAAATTACAAATACCATTGGTTTGTTAGTTCAATATTGTCTAACTGTTGGGCGGATTTATTTAAATAAATTATAGAAATATGCTAGCAGCGCAATTCGAGATGTCAACAATTAAACCGACGCAAACAAACAACACGAATATTAGTCGACGTGAAATCATTAAATATGCATACCCTATAGCATAATACTTTGATCCAATACGTATTTATAGGTGTCAAGCGATATGTGAACGAAGTGTTTCATATATTATTGCCTATTTGCAAGATTGTTGTAAGTATGATCGTACAATGACATGATTAATTAATACTATTACATTTGAATAGTTAAAAGAGAATGAGATACTCTATCTGTGGTAATTAGCATAATTTTAATGAAGTATATAGTATGAGGTTTTATTTCCTTCGAGTTCTTTTGTCGATGTCGTTTGTTTCAGAAGGTTGAGTGAAGTTCACGTGCGAATCTTATGCGATCCACAATGGAATCATGTGGTTATGACAAAGTTAAAACAAATGAGGGTGAAAGTGAAAAACATCCATGGAGATTATTTTGGAGACAGGTACATGCATTTTTTTATTAACATTTGAGAACTAAGTTATTTTGTTAAATGCCACAATAAATATTTGCGTTAATGATTGAGGTAGAGTAATGAATTAAAAAAAATATTTATTTAGTTAAGTTACTCTTACTAGCTCCATACTTAAAAGTTTCTGATGGCAGGAAATTTGATGGATTATTATTGTTTTACAACAAAATGACTTGTCAGATTTGGGCAAGTTTTGATACACAGTTTGCAAATAGGATCACGTACAATATTTAGTATATTAGTGAATAAAATGTTTAAATTCTTCTGCATTTATATCTATCCTCTGATAGAATGAATAGAAAACGTTACTTTGATTTCGTTGGAACATATTGGACGAAATATGAGCGCGATATATAGAGATCGTCGTAAAGAAATGATCGTTATGATTTCTACTGGCTGAAAGTTAGCCTCCTTTAAAATTTGCAGATTTGTTTGTCGTACGAAAAATATGGATAATTATGTTGGGCCTGCGAATATTTGTTTCGGTGATTGTAAGTGAAATTGTTGTGTGTTTATTGTAACACATTTATGAACTATTGTGATGATCGTTTGGAGCAACGTTTTTAATTAAAGTGAATAATTCGGGTCAGCTGGTATATCGAGTACTACCTATAAATAGCAAGTTTGATAAGTATTTCCATACCTAGATTTTTTGGGACTTTATTCAAGTATTTTTGTACCTAGTTACCACTCCCATAGTACTCCGATCTAATAAGACTCTACTTACATTTGACCTCGTCGCGATTATACCACGTAAAGCGTAATTTTATTAAAATTCAATTATGAAAACTCCATTAAGTATTAATACTTCTTACAAGGTCAACAATAAAATCACTTTAAATTCTAAATAGGATTAAATATGTTAATTAATATATTAAATCCAAACATTCAAATATTGAAAAGAAATACCATAAGGTTTCCTTGTATGGAATGGTACGCTATTACACACTTACTGATGAATAAATAGTTATGGAATCTTTCATTAAATTTTAATTAGGCAGAGTATTAAAAAAAACTTGACATCAATAACAGACATCTGATTATGTTGACTTTTATTAATTAAATTATCGAGCTCCTAGCTGGTTTCGCGGCATAAATAAAGGTGCGATCTAGAGTTTTAAGTTTTAAATAATATTTTTTTTTAAATTGGGGGTTTTATTCTCAGAAATAGTACAGAATCTAGAAACGTTGCAAAAATTTACAATGGACTCATTCTCTAATAAATTGGTCTTCAAATAGCTGACTGAACGTGGTCGTAGAAACATCTCTAATATGTTTACAACTTCGGGCTTACAGACGAGAGTGTACCTACTCGCATGTACGAATGGAAATTATTGTTGTAGTTACAAAGCTTTATGAATTCAGATTGTTTGTTTTTTTTCGACGTTACTGATTTTAGGGAGTATCTATACTAATGTCTAAGTAAAATTTGTTGGTTTATTCTTAATTAATATGATCAATATGTTTGTTTTATACAATTTTTGGCCGAGTGAACAAAATTGCTCTTGTAAAGAAAACATTGATGTCTTTATTTTCTTTCTTAACTAAAAAGTGAGTCTTGTTTAATTTAAAAAAATGGTATAGAGTTTTTATGGACTTTCCAAATAAATTAATTATCATATCCCGTGGTCAAACTGTAATTTGATATACCAAAGACAAAAAACTTCCTTACGAGCGAAACAGGCGTGCGTGAGCGAAAATGTGAGCAAAATGTACATGTATCATCTACATCTGTACCAAACTTATTTCCAAACAGTTCTTAAATTCAGTAAAAAGTAAGACAGAGAAAAAATTTCAAATGTCTTGAGCAAATATAATATTGGACTACTTTTGTATTTTCCAGCTGTTCGTCACATCGGGAGTGTGGTCTATATACTTCGTTCTCGGATTATGCTATGGAGCGCCTAACGTGGTTATACCGCAGATAAGGCGCGATGCAAATTCCACTGATGCGGTCAGTGACGACATGGCGTCTTGGATAAGTAAGTCATGAGCAAACCACACACTTACGGAAGGGCGTATGCTAGTTAGGAAATTATTTGGACATTGGACTGATTTGATATGGCTATATAACTATGTGATAACAAAGAGGAGATAATAGCGAGAATATTAAGTAGCGGAAGTACACGAATTCAACAAGATTTGAATCAAATAATGGAGTGATTTGCTCGTCGTTTGTAAGATTAAATCAATTATATAATATAATATAAACTTCTTAAGTCCAAGAGTTGAGAATAACTTAAAAGGCGCTGTCATTGAATTACCTATGGTCCACAAAAAGTCACTTTTAGAATGGTAAATCTATCTACTCATGTATTATGAGTCATGAATCAACGTCACGTATGAAATGCAATTTAAAAGTATGAAAATAGACGCTTCCATTTAATCGTATTGTACGATATATCATAATTTAGATCCTTTAGCTACAAAGGTTTATTGAAGCCCTCTTGTAAGGACTAGCAGACTGTTAAGTGAATACTGTGGCAGTAGATTATCTCAACAACTAACCTAGCTAGCTTCGCAAATTCATCACACATTGTTGGTTTTGGCAAAGCGTTCCTGTTAATGAATCAGTTTATAGATACATAGATTGTTTTAGTTATTTGTGACTTAGTTACTGAGATGTCTTTACGTGATTGTTGGGTGGAAATATACTTACATATACCTATTTACTGAATAGGAAAAATTCAATTAAATCCAATTCCTAGGTTAAAAAAACCTTCAGCATTAATGAAAAATGTAGATGTTATATTCTGAAAATTATTCCTCCTCAGCATGTCTGTAATATGATGAATAATGATATTCAAGTTAAATGTGCACATACAGTTTCCATCTAACTGAACTAATTTAAGCTCATGATAGTTGAAATGAAAGAGTCGGTTCCAGCCAGCTAAGAGTTAGTTTTTTAAGAAGAATCCATAACAACGTCATATCATAATGAGAATCAATAAGATAGAAAAATGCTACGTAAAATATAGTTTAAACCTCTGATAATACATTTGCATCTATATATTTAATGAAAAAAGTGATTTAATATATAGCCTTGACAGATTCTTAATATGTTTTGCATATTCCTGTACTTTTAAGTAGCTTTTAAAGTCACAATTTCCAATTCTGTTTGTTTTCTGTCGTGTCATAGTATCTTTTTCGTTGCCATACTCAAGCAGTCGCATTCATTCTTATTATAAACTTCCACTCGTTTTTCTTTTACACAAGTGAACCTCTTTCGTCCAAAATGGTTCTATTCATACATTCGGCAGCTGGCTTTCATACCTGTTTCCACATACGCCATCATACTAACAGCCTATCACTGTAACTTATCTTGCAGCGTTCGTACTTCAACCGATATCTAAGGTTATATTTATCAAAAGTTCATATTTTCCATAAAATATATGATTGTTTATTTTTGGAAAAAACGTTTTTATCTAAGAAAACAATTACTATATATTTTTTAGTAATTTTTCGAAGATTTCAACCTGAAATCTTATACATTCTATCGCAATAGGTTGCGACTTTTTCTGCAGGCAGAGTTAATTTTATTCATATAAAACGGCTTCTTGCCTTTAAACATATTCTTTGTAATTTCTTTTTTCGCTTTTGCCAAAAATAAAATTCTGCTCTTATTTGTAAGCAGCAGAAATATATTTTTACGACAGCAAATGAAATTGCGCCTGAAAATTAGTTAACTGCTCGTTTCGGTTATCGTTCTTTGAGATTTAAATGTATCTTTGAGAAAAAATACTTCGGGGAACTCAGTTTAAGGCTGTAAGCTTGTTAATAGAATGAGAATGGCTTATAAGTTTATTATAACCGTAAAATTTATCATAAAATTTTGCGACTATTTAACCCTGCCTCGAGTTTATTATTATGATAACATACGTGCACTCGAAAGGGAACTGTTTTTCTTTTTGATATGAATCATGAGCAGATTCAAAAACAAATTTAAATGGCCAAGTTGTTTTTGAATATTACTTTATCACCGTAGCACTGATAAAGTTTCTTTATGTTCCATTGCTTTTTTTACCGTAATGTCTTTTAATTCTTCCTTACTTTTAAAAAAAAGAGTAAGATACTAAGTTTCTTTTTATACCAGATATCTGCCAGTTAAAATCCGTCTGAAATCGGTCCTAAAGTTTCAAAGATTAGCCGGAACAGACAGAGAAATAAATCTTTTAAACTAAGTCTTTTGCTGCAAGTTCGTGTAAACATAGACATTTTTGTATTAAAAGTTTTTATTTTGGCATTTAAAATAGACAAGGCTTCGAATAAATGTGTTAGTATATCAATATCATATAGTGTATTAATCAGGTAAAAATGTCGGTATCTTAATAATGTTAAAAATTTTAAATATTCGTTCTGTATCTCAAAGTCAATTTTAAGTCTTAATTCTTGATCTGATTACGATGATTGGACTATTGTGTTATAAATGGCAAAATGTAGACATTAACCCTGGAAATTGTTAATTCCTTAGGGACTATCAAAACAATTTTAGAGGTCTATTATTTGTATAATACATTTTTTATTTATTTCTAGGCTAAACATTGCAGTCTACGTGCCTGATACATTTGTTGTATAGTATTATAGTAATTTTAAATAACGATATGATTTAATAAGCGAACGTTAAATAAACACACCGAATATGGTTTCGAAATTTACTCACAAAAACAACAATGAAATCTATTCGAACGTTCTTTGGTATTCAAGTTCGTTCGAAAAATTAAAAACATTTTTTTAGCCAATATGTATATGAAGTTAACTAAACTCACACTACATATGAGGTTATCTGCATTTTATTGGTTATCTAGTTCTGTTGACACGAACTGAAATACGAAACTACGATTTTCGATTTTCATTCATTTCATTTAAAGTCGCGTTGCATTCGGCCAGTGATATTTTTTTTATTTGATAGTAGATATGATTCTGTTCATATTCTCGTAGAGTATCAAGCGGCGAAATACAATAATTACGGCATAACGTCATGCTGATACTCTTGCTAAAACGATCTGGTATACAATGAACTCATCTACTTCTTTACAAATTTTCCTTGACTTATTTCCGTATTGGAAATCTTCAAGAGACGTACGTGAAAACGTATAGAGATTTTTAATTACCATCTGAGGTACTAAGTCGGCAACTATATTCAGAAGTATGTACATAGCGTCTATCTTTCATGGCCAATACAGACAGCATTAAAATAGTTGGTATTTTCCAGAAATATCAAACTACTTTAAGGTTTCTTACTTGTCTTAAAGTCTCTTGCGATTTGTCAATAACCGAGACGGGCGGCTTAATATGCTCTCCAAGGCACGGAGGGACTCGAGATTTAAGATATTAAACGAGAAATACATAAAGCCAATTTAAAATGTACGTGAAACAGAATTTTATATCAGGTTATGTAATAGTTGTATTTGTTGAATGGTTTTATTGTTATTTAGATTTCCACCGTAAGGCTGATAGCGTAAAAACGCTTACAATTTAATAAACCAATGACAAATAATAGCTTTATATTATACATATTTATTTAAATTTTATAATGTTTATTATCAAACTTTCTTTCATACTTTCAGCCTCCATTCACGGATATAGTGCATTACCATGGCTGCTAATTTTACCAGTGATGACGAGGCACTTCGGAAGAAGAATTCCATTTGCAGTCGTATGCACCACTACATTACTAGCCTTCGTCGTTTTCCACCGCAGCACCAATGCCATGGTTTTACTGATCAGTGAAATAATGATGGGTTGTCTCGTTGCAAGCAACATGACCGTCCTAATCGTCGTCGTCACAGAATACACCGCACCGAAGTACCGTGGGGTTTTTATGACGATTAAGTCTACTATTTTCTTCTGGGGAGTTTTGGTTGCGAACATAACTGGAACGTTTTGGCATTGGAAGAACATCAGCTATTTTGCATTTGTTTTTGCTGTTTACCCCGCAACGGTATTTTTTTGGCCTGAATCACCGTCGTGGCTAGCTATGAAGGGAAAGTACCGAGACTCCGCGGCAGCACATCACTGGCTCAAGGGATACGGATCAGATTCTGAGAGAGAACTTCAAACTCTTATTGATTCACAGAAAGAATATCGTAAAAAAGGAAGAACTGTACAGAAAGGAATAAAAAATAGAATAAAAAGCCTCTATGACAAAATATCAACAAAGGGTTTTTATATGCCGCTGTTACTATCAATGTGCGTGATGTCATTATATAACTTCTCGGGAAAATTCGTCTGCACAATGTATTCAATAGATCTAATTAATAAAATAACCAAAAGCGAATCTACAGCGTATATGGGAATGCTCATTCTGGAAGCTGTGACAATTTTTAGCATGCATATTGGATGTATTTTATCAAAGTTTTTGAAAAGGCGTGTATTATTATTGGGTTCTTCTTTCACAGGAATTGTGTTCCTATTTATAATATCTAGTTATTTATATTTAGCGAAGTTATCTGTTATAGAGGAAAGTAAAATTATTTCTATTTTATTACTTACAACGTTTTCAATGACTATAAGTTGCGGTCCGATGATTTTGGCGTGTAGCGTGTATGGTGAGTTAACTCCGTTAAGGTATAGAAGTTCTACTTTGCCTGTATTGGCTTTATATTCTGAATTTATCATGGCGTCGGTATTGAAAACTTCTCCATACGTATTTAAATTATTTGACTTGCACGGAGCGTTTCTTTTTTATGGACTTTCAGCGTCTGTTTTTGCTTTTGTTTTATATAAATATCTACCAGAGAGTAAAGATAAAACTTTGCAAGAGATTGAAAAATACTTCGTAGAGCCATCAAAATCTGATAAAACTGAAGGGCTTATGGCCACCTCACATTAGCTATGTATCTTTATATTTTATATAATATATTATGATCATAAATGCATACCTTAGGTGTATGAAGGCAAACTTGACTTGACCTTAAATAGTGAGGAACCATTGAGCGAAATAAGCTATTTATCACTGGGTTCCTCCTTATATTTGGAGTTAGCGTATTCGCTTTCATTGCCCTATTATTCTGGGATTAATACAAATGTTTAGTAAAGTTAAATTTGAATACTATTTTGAGAAATTTCAAATGTTATTATCAGGATATAACCTACCTACGCAATTTATGTTTTCAATGCTGTTAGATATTTATGTTTTTATAAGGAGATCACAAGAAACCACGATATAGTCAACTTTTAGGAGTCTTTCTAAATCTTTCTGTGATCGCTGAAGTCTTTACATTTAATAGCTTTAGAAATGCCGAAATTTCAACGGATTACAGACTGAAATTGCTGAATTTGTTCTATTATTGACTGCCATATAAGCTACATATCGTTATAAATATCGTTATACTTATTACCTTAATAAAGGTGAGAGATTAAAAATAATTTATTTAATGATGGTGCATTGTCTACATGACCTTTATTATATGAGTTCAATTTGTTAAGTTTACTTTAAGGTTTTTGTTACTTTTAATTATAATATGTTAGATTAGATTCTCGATAGCAAATACAAATACTGTACTCAGACATACGATTAAATGCCTATTTAAAATGAAATTTATAGCTACAATAAAATATTTAATAGTGTTATAAGGTTAAGAGCTCGACCAAGACTCTGGTGTACTAAATATTTTTTATATTATACTTATGCTCCTTAAGCCATTTATTTGAAGATAAAATTAGTAAACTGAAGTCTGGCTACGAAGAGTAACAATGTATATGGAAAATTGTTGCTAGAAAATGCAAGGATTCTTGAAGCATCCCTAATATCACTAAACGACCAAATTGCTGGGTGCTCTGAAAAGATTGGTGAATCGTGTGTATCACCGATTTGGCACAAGGAGTGAGTATTATGAATGAAGAGTTATTGAAAAAAGTATTCAATTATTTCGTAATATACACTCTTCTTCTTCTTCTTCATCAACCCATATACGCCCACTGCTGAGCACGGGTCTACTCTACCATTGAGAATATACACTCACGGGATGGCAAAATTACTGTTCTTCGTCTTCCTGGGCATTCGTGTTTATTTAAAAAAAAATAACAGTTAATATTATTTATTTTATAAAACTCCTGTTTTAGAACATGAAATAATAATATTCCTTTTCAACATATAATAGTTAATTACTGTACTGATAAAAATAAAAAGGCAAAATTTGATTTAATAGGTAGCTATTAAATCAAATTTAATAAGGTAAATTACCAATGGAAAAATTATTTTATTGCTCTGTGATGTCAATGATTAATGAAGCTCTCTAACCACAATTCAAGAACGTCGTTACAATCAGCTTCATACCAGGATCGAATATCAAACCTTATAAGAACAATATAATTAATGTAAAGACGACTTGATGATTGACGTTTGAAGTATTATGGAAGAGGTTAAATGGATGGTTGTGATAATCTAAATTTTTGGTTGATTAATTTTTCTTTTGCATTAGGAAAACAAATCAAACGCACTTCTTATGCCTATCGTAAAATGTGTTTGTCTTGAACCTAGTGAATTTTAGACACAAGTTGTTTTTTTTAATAAAGGGAATGAGAAGGAATAACAGTAAGTGGATATAAGAACGGACATTGGATACTGTTGGCTATCATAGCTAACTTGACTTGTTGCGAAGCCATCAGACATTTTGTTTAAGGATTTTTATGATTTATTTAAGTTTTTGATGTTAAGACTTGTTAAAATAAGGAGATATATCAATTGATTGAGTGCGTGAGAAGGGATATGAAAAAAAAGGGGTGACTGAAGACATGACGGCTGATAGAGATGTTTGGAAGGAAAGAACATACTGCGCCGACCCCAAATAGAATTGGGAAAGGGGCATGTGGTTGATGATGATGATCTTAAATTAATATAAAAATGTGGCTTATATACTATTTACTTATTTCCATTAACATTCTCGAACTACCAAAAAAATGTTTACCCTTTTACAATTGATTTATTTATATTTAAAGCGACACAGCTAACGCTAGCACCAAGTCACTGAGTTCTAACAAAAAAGAATAATAATCAGTAGTAAACTGCTGCCTTAGCATTTCTATCGGTGTAAATGTATTTTAATAGCGAAGTTGAAAACAGATACGGATTCATTATGTAACCTATTCAGTACATATAGAATTAATAAGGCTGCATTAACAATCGATTTACATAATTAGATGTTATGTTGTGTTACTTCAATGTTTTAGGCTCATATGCATTGTATATGCCGTGCAGTTCTGTGATATGGCGGTTTGAGAGAAATTGTGACTTTATTGTGATAAAAATGGAATCCTGCGATTGTGATGAAATTGTAACCAGTAATCATGAAATAATAGATGAAGAAGAAAGATGTTTCTGGAAACCATTCCTGAGACAAGTGAGTTAATGTGTTACAATTATTTGAAGATATAAGAACTAGGTTTATAATTTTCAAGGTCAATTGTTGATATGTCTTTGTTTATGCTGTTATGATATGATTATGCAATATATTGGCTCTTGAAATTAATGTGTCCGTACTTTTGAAATAAAATTGTATTGCATCCACTGAAAATTGTTTAAGGTACTGATTAAAAGTTATTAAATTAAGAATTAATTTGATTATGACTTTCCTCCTAAAAAGTATGAAATTATGTTTTATGTTTAGAACGTAATGATGTTTTTAAGTATTCGCGCAATAAAAATGTGTAAATATCCTCTTAAAAATATTAAAAAAGCTGTTTTGATGGCCGTTAATTTATTCAAATTATATTGGTTCGTTAACGGCGTCCATCGGCTAAAAAAACTTGCAAATTTCTGGAAAGTTTATAATTTTTCTTCATATGAATGTAGTAGTGTATTACGCCTTTAGTTCTTAGTAAAAAAAATGACAATTGTAGGCTCACCACCTGTAGGCTTATTCATTGGGATAAGAAAAAGTATTGACTTTTTCACCCGTTTTGTTATTAGGGGGAGATCTTACTTTTTCATAGTGGTACTAATTTTCAAGGTTCCAATAGTGCTCCACTGCTCGGAACCTGGTGCACGCTAGTTACGGTTGTGTAGTCTCTATAGAAGATCTTTGAAAGTGTTACTGTAAAAGTTATAAATTATAGCACAATATAGTGATGAAGGGCGATGTTTTTTAGAAGCTTGCTTACCTGATATTTTGACATTCCCGAGCGCAGTGCAGGCCGCGGGTGTAATCTCCATAACGAGACAAATTTCTTGTATAGTCTTTAACTATTTGCTTGAGTTTTTTTTGAGTCTCAGTGTTTGTGAGACCAAAAAGCCTCTGATGTTCATAACCCAAGACACGTATCTTCGTGTGAGGACTGAACTCACAAGAAATTACGCACATCAGTAATTTACTAGGGAACCGGGCTACGGTATACTACCACTCAACTGTAAAGGCGTCGGCGCCCAGAGATGGGACGTGTGGGCTGATATCTGAAATGCCATTTGTTATTTTATATACCTACCAGTTTTACCAGATTGTACAGTATAGAAAAAAATGTAACGTGGGCTATATCGTACGGGGATTTACAAAAGGCATTGAAGCGTCACGTAGGGACGGGCGTCCATATCGGTTTCATTTCTGTTTACATCTATAATTCTATTGACCGATATTTGTATGCGAACGCAGTCGATGGAATGATTTAATTTGGTATAAAAACTCCAAGTATATATTTTATATTTTTTAGATGTTTATCACGAGTGGAGTGTGTTTTTTATACTTTTCTCTCGGACTGGGCTTTGGTGCACCAACTGTAATGATACCACAGATAAGGAAAGAGGCAAATTCAACCGACTATGTTAGTGACAGCATGGCCTCTTGGTTGAGTGAGTATTTTATTTTATATGACACAAATCATCCCCATACTATCTACAGGAAAAAATAACTTGGCATATCATGTCTATTTAGTTATCACGTGTACTTAGATATCAGTTTGGATAGTTACATAAAAAAAAAAATTAACACAATCTTAATGTAGTTTAGAATATGTTACGCCAGCTATATCGTACTATTTTATTGTAATGGAAACTCTTTTAATCTTCTTCTTTATTTAAATTTACATGTTCAACTTATTTCTTTTTTCAGCTTCAGTCCATGGCTACAGTGCGCTGCCCTGGGTAGTAATAATACCGATATTCACTAAATATTTCGGAAGAAGACTGCCGTTCATAATAATTTCTCTTAGTACAATAGCCAGCTTCGTGGTTTTCTATTTCAGTGTAAACATTACACAATTGTTTATCAGCGCAATAATGCTAGGCATGTTATTAGCCAGTAATATTACCCTATTTATACTGATCATAACAGAATATTCGTCACCACGCTATCGAGGCATTTTTATGATTTTTAAAGCCACTCTCTTCTACGTCGGCGTTTGGGTGGCAAACGCAACGGGAGTATTTTCGCACTGGAAAAATATAGGAGTTATTGCATTAGTCAGTTCTCTATGTTCATTGACGGTATTTTTCTGGCCAGAATCACCCTATTGGCTGGCAATGCAAGGTCGTTTTGAGGAATGTGCCGCCTCGCATCGCTGGTTAAGGGGAAATGGCAAAGAAGCCGAAAATGAACTCGAATCTCTCATTAATTCCCAGAAGACTTACATTAAAACGTGCGCGGGACGTAAGAACACTCTTTCCTGGAATCAATTCAAATATATAATGGAGATGGTTTCAACGAAAGCGTATCATATGCCACTGCTCATTTCCCTCTCTGTTATTTCTATGTATCACTTTTCAGGCAAATTAGTTTGTAGTATGTATGCCGTAGATGTAATGAACCAGATTACAGGCAGCGAGAGCATGGCTAATATTGGTATGCTTATAATGGATTCTGTTACTTTGATTGGAATGCAAGTAGGATGCGTTTTATCAAAGTTTCTCAAAAGGCGTACTCTTTTCTTTTCCTCATCAATAATAGGAATAATTTTTCTATTCATAATATCTTTCTATTTATATCTCATCAGATACCAAATTGTAAAGGAAAACGTATACATTTCTATAGTACTATTAACACTATTTTCTGTTTCAATAAGTACTGGGGCTATGATAATGCCATCAATCCTTTTTGGTGAATTAATATGTCTGAGGTATCGTACTTCGGGTCTTCTTCTAGTTACTTTGTATTCTGAGTTTTTGATGGCGACTATTTTGAAAATATCTCCATCAATGTTTCGATTGTTTGCGTTGCCTGGCGCATTCCTGTTTTATGGCATATCGGCATCTGTCTTCTGTATGATTGTGTACAAGTACCTTCCTGAGACCAAAGATAAAACGCTACTCGAAATCGAAAGTTTTTTCATGGAGGTTCCAAAATCAAAAGAGGCTGTTAGAGGTTTAATTGATACCAAATGAAATTTGACATTTAATGAAACAGACTCTTTTGAATCACTGAAATTATTCTACTTTTTTGTATTGATGAGTGGTAATTCATCGGCTATCATTAGACCCACTACACTTATAGAATTTAAAATTTCCTGTTTTATCAACACACGTAATTTTTCTTGAATTTCGTATAGTGTTAGAAACATAAAAAATTGAAATGTATCCTAATGTTAAATGAGCGGAACATTATGCGTACCTATTTTTTTCATTCTACGTGTATTTTATGGATCATAGTACTTAAAAGTATCTATTATATTATTCCTAAAGTTAAAAATAAATATATTTATAGTTATTGAATATTTATGATTTTAAATCATATAGATGGTTGTGTGGTTATCATTGCCGTAAATTGTTAATATAGTGTTAAAAAATTGACATAAAAGTATGCTAACCTCGAAGATAATGTTCATTGCATTTAAATTTTACATGTAGTAGGGCATTGTAATTTTAAACGAGGCGTGAACCCCCCATCAATGTCACGTAAGCATACATTTTTATAGCACTTTGAAGAGTATAGACGTTGGCAAATGTACCGCCAAAATATTGCTATTATGGAAATGTGTTTATTAAATCTTTTGTACATGTGGTTTTATTTTTATTTCTCGAAGGTTAAGTGTAAGAGATGTGTGACGTAATAATTGACATTTAGTGTGAACTCGACATCATGATATTTATTTTAATCACGTGTTTGATGAAATCCCCGAGCAACGAACTTCTAAGCAAATAGCGTTTAGTAGTTTTCCCAAGAAACGAGATTAGAGATCTTAAGGTTTTCGTTTCGTTTTCATATTTCGTGGCTTTCGACTCCGATTTGTAGGCAAATAATAAACTAATAAGCCAACTGGATTAGGAGACATAGCCAGGGCGAAATATAATGGAATTATGGTATGTTAAATAAAATACATTCTTATTTTATAGACCCAAGATTTGTTTGTTTACATAAATAAAAGAAGTGCAAATGTTTTCACACTCTTTTGCTGTGAGACCACGAGACAGTAGTTACGTATATGGTTTAATTTAATGGCTTTATGTTAAGAATAACCTGTATAAAACAATTGCTATCAATGACAACTGAGGAGTGGCGGGGAAATGGAATACGTGAAAGAAATTATAATATCGTTTACTATTACGTGGGACTGATAAACATACCTGACATAATTTAAGTGCAGATTTAAGGTTATGGATGTGTGTATGTAAATTATAACAAAAAACATCAACATGAAACTTTTCAATTGCGCCGTATGTCTCTCGTATGGAAAAGAGGGAAACGAGCAAATGAGCTACTTACAACCGTCAAGTGACGGTCCCGGGTTCAAAACCAGGTCGTAAAATTATTTGAGTTTTTCCACAAGAATATTACCTGTCTCTCGTGTGTTTCCTATTTCATCGGAATTAAATATAGTTGGTGGAAAATGCCCATACATTTACTCTCGCTACCACTCTTATATGTATGCTAACTTTAAAGATAAAGTGAGCAAAGATATGTAAAGAATTCACCTAAACATTTAGAAATTCGGCTTGAGGTGAAATTGTGTGGCAAATACTATTCACGCTAAGTGGCGATGTCCTAGCGGCAAATCCGTTATCATCAATTTGTCGAGCAAGACTCGGAGACAAGTGACAGATAAAATGCAGTCTCGGTTCGTGCGGCTCTTTTGTGATTTATTGACGGCGGTACCCTATAACTAAACTGTCTATCGTAGATCTTACTTACCGCACCGCTAAAGAGATAGTATTTTAGAGTTTCACATACCGTTTAATACATTTTAAATTTTATTGACGTTTTGACGGAAATTTTTATACGTACATATTTTAGTAAATTGTCAGGTAATTGTAAAGTTTTTTTTAATTATATATTATATTTTTATTATATATTCAATTATATTTTTTTTTCAATTTAAAAATAAGATTGTTCAAAATTGGAATTATAGTAGTAAGCCATCAAGGTATTATCGCAAAAGCCGACTAGAATACTTCGTCTGTGGTCTCGGACTCTCGTTTGATACTAATAGCCACCCCACCATGTAATGAGAGCTATTACTGCATTCCTAAATGAATTTCATTAGAGCGGCGATCGAAAACTTAAAATTCATTTTCAATAATTTATAAATAAAAACTGCTTTAAAAATTGATTGAACATTCTAAAATGAATGGAATGTCGATGCCGAGCCAATTAATCAGCGAGCGATATGAAGAATTTTTAAATCTCAGTCATGGAAAATTGCACATTCACTCGAATTTTCAACAGTTTATAGGTCGAGAGTAAAAGTAAACAACTGGCCAGTAAACAAATAAAAACGTTAACGTTACGAAAACAAAAATTAATTACGTTCGCAAAACTTGGCCGTGTTTAATTTACAGTAAGGGTATTGTAATAAAGCCCGGTGTAGATATGATTAGCGGGTTTCGGTTTAGGCCCAATACTCATAGACCTTATCCGTTTTCCTTTTTTATTAATTTTTCAGGATTGCTTAGTATATATATACAGACTAACTTTTTTATTCCGGTACCGTGGGTTGTCTGGAAGAAATCGCAGCTAGGGATAAGACCGCCTGTTGTAGCTATATATATATATTTTTTATTTTTAATTATTGTCAAAGTTGTTTGTTTCAATTAGTTACTAAGGTTACGTTATGTGTTAAATTAAATTAAGTACCTATATTGTGTACATTAAAGTATACTAAATAAATAAATAAATGAAAGATACAGAATAGTTTTTGATACCATCGTCGTATTTTACGTACTAGTGCGAAATATTGGTGATATAAATGCTATCAAGTCCATATATTTCAAAGATTATGTATAAACTATATAAAATTAAAAATATTCTGTAGAAACCCGCTTACCGCTTGTTTTTATTAAGCGCGCTTAAGTAGTTTTAAACTTTCAAAAATTATAGCACGATTAAGGTAATTAAAAATAGTTCAGGAAGTTATGCTAAAATAGTTAAAATAAGAAGTCTTAATAAAACTAATACACATACATATATATAAAACTAAGTATATGGAAGCCTTCAGCAGATGGATTAAGTAATTTGTGATTGTTGCTATCTTTGTCACGTCTTTTTTGGTTGAAGAAAATGATGATAATGACTTGGTTGTATATAAGTTGAATTTTATGTCGGACATTTTTGTTTATTTATTCTTCTTCTTCTTCTTCATCAACCCATATACGCCCACTGCTGAGCACGGGTCTCCTCTAACATTGAGAGGGTTAAGGCCATAGTCCACCACGCTGGCCTAGTGCGGGTTGGCGGACTACACACCTAAGAAATTCCTAAGAACTCTTACGTGTGCAGGTTTCATCACGATGTTTTCCTTCACCGTTAAAGCAAGTGATAATTCATTGTGAATACACACATAACTTCGAAAAGTTAGAGGTGTGTGCCTGGGGTTCGAACCCGCGACCGTCGAGATTCTCGACCACGCGCCCAAACCTCGAGGCCACTTTACAATGCACAGAAATTACCCGATCGTAAGGCTGGTTAATATAAGTTCTCGACTGGCAAAAATAATTCAGACTCTTCACTAAGAAGCGGATATATACAAGATAGTGAAATACGACGCACTTGGGGAAGTAACCAAGCGTATATTAATCAAGAAAACAATTAACAATATATGTCTGCTTTACTTCTAGCCACCCCACATTCGAATTCACGTAACATAATAAACTACCAAATACGGAAATGACTGAGTTATAAAATTATTAGTTAATATCGCAGCATGTAGTAGCACAGCAGCGCTTTATTCAGACATTTACGTGTGGTGCGGTGTTATCGAGTGCGTAATCAGTTTATAACGTCTAAATAAACGGCACAACACCGACGCAACTGTTATTTACTACTATGCAAATTGCCGCGTAAAATGTACTCGTAAATCTCGGGTAAACCACGGTGCGGAGACAATAGCCCTATTAGAATCCGATTTTATGAAAACACCCATGATTGAAAATGCAAGGACAGCAGCGCCCGCTAGCATTTACTGCGTGCGTGGAAAGTAAATGTGTTTTATATTATCTGACTTTCATTAAAGGCATTTGGTAGTTGGTTAACTATTTTCAAATGTATTGCATTGAATATTAATATATCACAATTGTCTCTGTGAACTATGAATCTGTGCCACTTCTGGAAATTTTCTCTTTCTCTGACTCTGAGCTCATCAGCAGCATCGAGTATTTTTATTTAAAAAAACACACAATGACGCAACAAAAATTCATTGACCACGAAATAGGACCCGAGGCTCTTTGATCCCACGTCGCACATTTCTGCCAGCCATATTTTTTGTTAATTAAACAAAGGATGTTAATTTAATCATTCACAGTCCAATAGGCTGTTAATTATTTTGAAGAAGGCTTTTGTGGGAAATTCTTGAGACGAATTTCTCAGAAAGGCACGATGATTGTCATATCTTTTATTGTTCTGGTATACAGCGTTATTGTCTACGCCACGCCGGCTATCGTTTCGAATCCCGCTTGAAGTTTCATAAGTAACAATTTTGTCTTGACCTTCACAATGTATGACGATACGAGTTACACGAGGATCAAGTTTGTATCTACTATTTTGTATAAAAAGGCTTTTATTATGGAAACTAATTCCAGGAATACTTTCTTGTTTTTCTCGGTATTCTTGATAAACAAGTAAGAGGGATAAAGTGTTTAAAGGTTATGATAGCAATGTGAGTCTGCTATTTATTTTACTATTACATTATTTCTTGTTTCGGCTGCCTTCTTGATCTAATGGCACAAATAGATGAACGCCAGCAAGGTTCCGGGTTTGATACCTGGGCCAAGTAATGAGCTCTTGAATTTTTCAATAACCGAAACCTCAGTAGCATTACTTATTATTGGATATCCAAACATGTCAAGTGTATTATAGGTACATGAGTAATAGAAACATCTCACATATGTGCATTTTACCCACATTAAACTTACCTAACTTACATATAGGTACTTTAAATCTTAATGTTAAATACAAACATCACCGGAAATAGACAAAAATGCACATCCAAATCAAATATTTACTTACTCAAAAGTCTTTAAATTTATTACCAAGAATTTATGATATCATACTAAGTGGCGATATTTTCGTAGAAGCTCAAAAGTCCAGCATGCATTACAAAATTCTGATTAATAATAATCTTTACGCTTTAAATTTAACAAAATCAATTATAATAATTTTACAAATAAATGAGATTATTCTTACTCCACAATACACAATTTTTAACTAGACATTACTTCGTTAACGTGTTACGCTTTTGGGCTTCTATGGAAGTACCGCCACAGATAATAATATTTTTATAATAATAATATTTTATACGGTTATGATCATGATCTGATGCTCTTTCCGTCCATTTTTCAAAAAGCGGATACTAATATCATTAAGATAAATTTCCAAATAATTAAATAAGATAACAATCAAAGCAAAGATTCGCTTCATTTACAGACGGAGTTCAATCAGAGACAAGTCAATCGAATTACTCCGCCGGTAACAATTAGTCCCGTCTCTCCCATTTGCCGAGATTATGATGGCATGCCATTTTAGAAGGTTACCTGATATTCACTATGTAGGAAAATTGAGCTGTGTTGAGTAATATTGTGAGCGGCTTGACCACATTAATACATTTAGTATTGATGTGGTCGTCCTACACTACGTTTGCCGAGCCGTGATCTCCACTCCAGAACACGTTTACCCCAACGGTTATCGGTTCTGCGACAGATGTGACCGGCCCACTGCCAAGCCAAGATAGTATCTTAAAAGTAGGCGAAAGTACTTTTCACTTTCGGTCTATTTATTTTTTGTCACACGTAATAGGGAGAAATTGCTGCGTCTCGGGTAATTCTCCAGACTACGTGTTGCTGCTGGGAGTATTTTAAAAGAAATACCAATAATAAAATACTTGAGCAAAAAGTTTATCTCAAGACCACTACCACGAAGAAATACTTGCACTGCAGTACCACGAGGTAGTCATTTATTTAAATAAATAAAAAAAAAACACTTGATAAAATAATTGAGTCATTAGACTCAATTAATTAACAGAACAAATAAGTTTACCATAGAAAAGCAATATCATGCCGAATGTCGACAGGTAGGTGTGATTTTGCCGTATCATTTTGCACCGATGATACTTGGCTTTAACTTCTTGTAAATGGTATTGGGTGAGATATAGATGTTCTAAAAATTAACATACATCCAACACTTACATAAATAGGTAGTTCTTAGCTAACACCAAGATATTAAAGTTAGAGGTGTGTGCCTGGGGTTCGAACCCGCGACCGTCGAGATTCTCGACCACGCGCCCAAACCTCGAGGCCACTTTACAATGCACAGAAATTACCCGATCGTAAGGCTGGTTAATATAAGTTCTCGACTGGCAAAAATAATTCAGACTCTTCACTAAGAAGCGGATATATACAAGATAGTGAAATACGACGCACTTGGGGAAGTAACCAAGCGTATATTAATCAAGAAAACAATTAACAATATATGTCTGCTTTACTTCTAGCCACCCCACATTCGAATTCACGTAACATAATAAACTACCAAATACGGAAATGACTGAGTTATAAAATTATTAGTTAATATCGCAGCATGTAGTAGCACAGCAGCGCTTTATTCAGACATTTACGTGTGGTGCGGTGTTATCGAGTGCGTAATCAGTTTATAACGTCTAAATAAACGGCACAACACCGACGCAACTGTTATTTACTACTATGCAAATTGCCGCGTAAAATGTACTCGTAAATCTCGGGTAAACCACGGTGCGGAGACAATAGCCCTATTAGAATCCGATTTTATGAAAACACCCATGATTGAAAATGCAAGGACAGCAGCGCCCGCTAGCATTTACTGCGTGCGTGGAAAGTAAATGTGTTTTATATTATCTGACTTTCATTAAAGGCATTTGGTAGTTGGTTAACTATTTTCAAATGTATTGCATTGAATATTAATATATCACAATTGTCTCTGTGAACTATGAATCTGTGCCACTTCTGGAAATTTTCTCTTTCTCTGACTCTGAGCTCATCAGCAGCATCGAGTATTTTTATTTAAAAAAACACACAATGACGCAACAAAAATTCATTGACCACGAAATAGGACCCGAGGCTCTTTGATCCCACGTCGCACATTTCTGCCAGCCATATTTTTTGTTAATTAAACAAAGGATGTTAATTTAATCATTCACAGTCCAATAGGCTGTTAATTATTTTGAAGAAGGCTTTTGTGGGAAATTCTTGAGACGAATTTCTCAGAAAGGCACGATGATTGTCATATCTTTTATTGTTCTGGTATACAGCGTTATTGTCTACGCCACGCCGGCTATCGTTTCGAATCCCGCTTGAAGTTTCATAAGTAACAATTTTGTCTTGACCTTCACAATGTATGACGATACGAGTTACACGAGGATCAAGTTTGTATCTACTATTTTGTATAAAAAGGCTTTTATTATGGAAACTAATTCCAGGAATACTTTCTTGTTTTTCTCGGTATTCTTGATAAACAAGTAAGAGGGATAAAGTGTTTAAAGGTTATGATAGCAATGTGAGTCTGCTATTTATTTTACTATTACATTATTTCTTGTTTCGGCTGCCTTCTTGATCTAATGGCACAAATAGATGAACGCCAGCAAGGTTCCGGGTTTGATACCTGGGCCAAGTAATGAGCTCTTGAATTTTTCAATAACCGAAACCTCAGTAGCATTACTTATTATTGGATATCCAAACATGTCAAGTGTATTATAGGTACATGAGTAATAGAAACATCTCACATATGTGCATTTTACCCACATTAAACTTACCTAACTTACATATAGGTACTTTAAATCTTAATGTTAAATACAAACATCACCGGAAATAGACAAAAATGCACATCCAAATCAAATATTTACTTACTCAAAAGTCTTTAAATTTATTACCAAGAATTTATGATATCATACTAAGTGGCGATATTTTCGTAGAAGCTCAAAAGTCCAGCATGCATTACAAAATTCTGATTAATAATAATCTTTACGCTTTAAATTTAACAAAATCAATTATAATAATTTTACAAATAAATGAGATTATTCTTACTCCACAATACACAATTTTTAACTAGACATTACTTCGTTAACGTGTTACGCTTTTGGGCTTCTATGGAAGTACCGCCACAGATAATAATATTTTTATAATAATAATATTTTATACGGTTATGATCATGATCTGATGCTCTTTCCGTCCATTTTTCAAAAAGCGGATACTAATATCATTAAGATAAATTTCCAAATAATTAAATAAGATAACAATCAAAGCAAAGATTCGCTTCATTTACAGACGGAGTTCAATCAGAGACAAGTCAATCGAATTACTCCGCCGGTAACAATTAGTCCCGTCTCTCCCATTTGCCGAGATTATGATGGCATGCCATTTTAGAAGGTTACCTGATATTCACTATGTAGGAAAATTGAGCTGTGTTGAGTAATATTGTGAGCGGCTTGACCACATTAATACATTTAGTATTGATGTGGTCGTCCTACACTACGTTTGCCGAGCCGTGATCTCCACTCCAGAACACGTTTACCCCAACGGTTATCGGTTCTGCGACAGATGTGACCGGCCCACTGCCAAGCCAAGATAGTATCTTAAAAGTAGGCGAAAGTACTTTTCACTTTCGGTCTATTTATTTTTTGTCACACGTAATAGGGAGAAATTGCTGCGTCTCGGGTAATTCTCCAGACTACGTGTTGCTGCTGGGAGTATTTTAAAAGAAATACCAATAATAAAATACTTGAGCAAAAAGTTTATCTCAAGACCACTACCACGAAGAAATACTTGCACTGCAGTACCACGAGGTAGTCATTTATTTAAATAAATAAAAAAAAAACACTTGATAAAATAATTGAGTCATTAGACTCAATTAATTAACAGAACAAATAAGTTTACCATAGAAAAGCAATATCATGCCGAATGTCGACAGGTAGGTGTGATTTTGCCGTATCATTTTGCACCGATGATACTTGGCTTTAACTTCTTGTAAATGGTATTGGGTGAGATATAGATGTTCTAAAAATTAACATACATCCAACACTTACATAAATAGGTAGTTCTTAGCTAACACCAAGATATTAGAGAGTACAAAGAAATTTTCGGTCTAAAATCGAATCGAACTACTTATTTCGAATGCTCGTATATAGTCAATTACGCCACAGATGCTAGATTATATATATTTTAGTATATGATGAAATATATCACTTATTCCATACATTGTTTAAATTTTACGTGCCCTAAAGTAGAAGATACTGCAATTTTTTATAGCAGTGATGCAACACGTGTATTTTATATCAGATGCTGTACTCAATCTTATTAGCGATATAACTTTGTAATTTTTAACGTTACGACAGTAGTTCAAGCTATTTTCTTAATTTTTATAACCTGTAAAGAAAATATATAAGAATAGTCTTGCAAATTTATTAAATTAATTCACCTAAAAGTATAAATTTATTTTTACCATGATATTTATATGATGATTTTGATATAAAAAACTATAATCATAAACATGCCTTTGCGAAAAATCCAAGGATTGTGTCACATTACTAAGTAAAGTAAGGTAGACTGGTAGAGAATGCCGCATGACATTAAGTCCGCCTATATACTGTTGCGTATATGAAGCTTTAAAAATAAATAAATAAAGTAAACAAAATATTTTTCGAATACAAAAATAGCCTCAGCGACAAGACAGAATCTACGGCCATATATTTAATAATCAAATCATTTACAATTACGCAAAGAAGCCAGCCAATACTCTATCGGAGCCATAAAAAGTAATTCCAACTTTATTTTATGTGGAAAATAGAAATATTCTTTGAAAGCAATTCTGTCGTTGACTTTATTTGAAGTTATAGCAATGAGCATCCACAAAAACATGCATTCATACCGATAAAAACATGATTATGGTAAAAGCAGTAGATGTTTCAATTCATAATTTGTGGTTCAGTGTAATGTTAATAAAAGCCGATATTACCTGGGTTGCAGCTGTCGGGAGCCGTATCCAAATGAAAGAGAGCTTTGATACATGTATTCCTGTAACTGCACTGCGGCATCGGTCTAAAGCAAAAAAATCTAGCAACGTGAGAGCCCACTGTTTTCCATTACCGTAATGGAGTTACTTTTCTGCTATATTTTGGTCACAAATTTTAGACAGCCGCCCGGTTTTTTGACAAAATGCAAGAAACAAAGTGCCGGTGTAAATAGTTTTACAACTAATTGCTTTTTATGTGCGATATACAATTTCTAATTCACATCAGAAGCACATATCACACGCAACACTTGCGGTTTGCTTGCGCTGTCAGAAAACTAACCTACTCACAATGATTTACATGGAGTGACGGCATGGTGGAAGTAAAAGCAATAAATTCCAAGCTAATTACTGCCAGGTGTCAGAGCCAAAGCCGCAATGCCTGTACAACTTTGCTCCATAAGTCAGCCACGATCGAGATGAACGAACGCCGTAATTATTATACCAAGCGCGTACCATTAACTGATGTGTTAACTCATTTAATCGTGCAACATTTGTGCCCAATCTTCGACTACGCGTGACCCATTAAAGAAATTACTGCACACAATGAGCTCTCGTTTAAACTTGATAAGTTGTAAATGGGGGGCTGCGTATTTTCATTGATAGCTCGACGAATGCAAAAGGTGACGTTAATCATCCTGTCAGACTTGATTAAATCTGAAATACGAGCAGCGACGGCGTCGATTGAGACAACTATATAAATAGCCGAGTTCAAAGTCGCAATGTGCTAACGGCCCGAATATATCTTTAACTGGAACCAAAAGCGACCCCACCTTCGAAACAAAAGAAATACAAACGAGCGCCCTGGCGTGAAATTAATTCAAAGCAATGGGTCGACGAAAACGTATACAAAGGTAAGCGAAAAATAAAAGCGGAGGAGAACCTGAACCAATTTCCAAGGACCTCTTTAGATAAAGGCCACAATTGCTGCCCTCAAATTGTCTGTGATACCTTATTCTCAGACCATAAATAAGCCTCCCTCGGCTACTTGGTCAACAACAGCTGTAATGTTTCTGTATTGTTGTATTGCAAAAAACTTCATAGACAATTGTTTCTGAGTAGGCAAACAATTTGATATAAATGTTTATTCATTTATAAAATGCTGGCTTTAACTGAGGCAGTAAAGTATGACTTAACAGCGTGGACGTAAAATATATAGATACCGCCCTTTGAACGACATATTAAATTCAGGGTACGTCGGTGTTTACCGGTCTCGGTGTCTGTTGATGACATAAATGTTGATAACCGTAGTTAAATCCGGATATTAAAGAAACGAAAATAAAACGTGATGGGTCATTACGTATATTATCCAATAGGGTATAGCGGTCGGCACCTTGTTTCTTTCTCACGCACTCCTTCCTACTTAACGTATTTGGAGAAGCGTAAAATCCTTTCCCTAGAACCCTTTTAGACCCGCAGAAAAAGTAAAAGCGTATTACAAGAACGCTACATACATCTTGCTCGTAGCAATGAAGTTGTTACTGATTGAATCAGTACACTTAACTCTGTCTTGGGTACGGAGCCGTTAATGAAATAGTGCCGTGCAATCCGACACAATATCTAACGTTGTCTGCTGATGTTTCCCCGAATTCGTGGCCTCCACAAGAGTCACGTTTCTGGTAGTTATTTAAGGCCTTTACGTGCAACACATTTTAGCTCATATTTATCACAAAACGTAGACCTAATCAAGTTTTCCACGTCAAGAATTGCTTTGTTAAATATAGGTGACTGGAGTTAAATTATCAAGCCATTTGTTTATCGTTCGACAGTGAGGTAGCTAGTAAATGATGTGGAAACCAGAAATTTCTCGTTTACACAGGCTGTCTCGGTTTATCTGCGAATACTTTTACAGAAGTCACTGCTTTGCCTGCATAGTGGAAACACGTTACGATCTGGTGACTGGTGAGCCAAAAAAATCAGTACTGAATCTAAATCCACACCTCGTGTCGGAATGTTGTCGGTTTTATTTGGCACACGCCGTAATAGATGAAACGTGCGTAGTTCTTGTACACAAAAAAATCTGTAGCTGAAAAGATGTCTAGTAGATTGTATATTTTACTGATCATGTTTTGGAGGTGGAAAAATAATCAATATTCTTCTATGTAGTTACGTTTTATTCAGAGTTTTAAAAATTAGAGTGAATGGTTGTTTATTAATAATTGTGTAAAATAAAATCATCTTAAATATCTCGTATTCTGGAATGTACTTTAGATTTTTATGGTATATTCAATTCTATTACCACTGGTGTTAACTATTGAATTTTATGTAATTTATATAAAAAATAAAATTTGAATATATATGAATTTACACG
This sequence comes from Cephonodes hylas, assembly GCA_030295005.1. NCBI lineage: Eukaryota > Metazoa > Arthropoda > Insecta > Lepidoptera > Sphingidae > Cephonodes > Cephonodes hylas. Next base: position 7,020,942 of record AP025372.1, on the reverse strand, counting down.
CATTATTTTTCGAATTCGTTGGACCGATCAGTAAAATTATCACAAAAACAAAAATTTTGGAACAATATTTCTATAAATTCGGACAATATATTTTGTAGTTCATTACGTATGCAATTACTGAACTCCATTTATTTTACTATAAATTTTATAACATCGGGAGTATTTTGGAAATATGTCATATTGGCTTTAATTGTTGATTGAATCGTTGATTGATATTTAAATATTAGATGGTATGGATCAATGGTTAGTGTGAAATTAGTTTCTGATTAGTATATATTGTCAAATTTAAGAGTAACATGATTAAATTCAAACTGATGATACGCGAAGTACACAGAAATTTCTCCTACCATCTAGATTAGCCCGGACTTGATTACTAAGGAAAATAATGGTTACGTGAGTTAAATTGGTTTCAGGTTTCTTAACAGTAAGAAATCTTATACTAAATTATGCAGTAGTATAATAACTGGTGTGGGTATTGTTCAAATCAATTAAATTTAAAAAAAGATTGCAAGAATAATTATCCAACTCGCACTAGGCCAGCATGGTCTACTAAAGCCGAAGCCCCCTTAGTTGTAGAGGAGGCCCCGTACCCAGCAGTGGGATGTATTATACATATGGGCTGATGTTAAAGCATTAAAAATAACATGTTTATAATGTATTGAGTATTGGAGTTGATTCCGTTTTGTATACGAGGTATAAGAAACTTTCTACGCTGTTGTGCACAGCTGTCACACTATAGCGTCTAGAAATATTTTAACATAAACAAATATCGAGAAATATTTTTACGTCTAAATAATATATTTACTGCCTAAAATTAACAGTTTTATTAAAGAATTACGACAGTTGAGGTTGAGTGCTGTATCGACATTTCTAGTTCAGTAGTTAATGTCGGTAGTTAAAACCTCGAACGCTAGTGAGCATTACGACTCATGTTAATCTCTCGGCGTTTGTTGTCAAATGGCAGCAGCAAATGTTCAGGTTTTTTCAAACAAGAACTCGCGTCAATGTTCTTTATTTTGCTGGTACTGGAAAACGCTGTGTTTTTCGGACGATCTAATGAAGTTTATAGATTGTAGCAGAATGCAGACGGTTCCTAGTAATTTGAAAGTAGCTGGTTAGTAATGGCGATAGTTTTTATGATTTTAAGGGGGTTTTTGAGATACCGAAATTAAGTGTTGATAAAATTACCTTTTTGGCACCACAGATTAACACGTACCGCTTGTGTTGCATTTTTTTTCGTGTGTTAGGAAGAAATGTAATAACGTAAGAATCTTGGGTTGCAGAACGAGACAATTCTTAATCTCTATAAAATAGTACAATGATAAGATATACTGGCAAGTTAATGTAATGTAATACTAAACATTGGCAGAGTAAAGTTAAACGTATACATAAAACTATAACAGATCAAAACCCATAAACACATTGCCCAACTCGAGCAGGTGCGCTCTCCAAAGTATTAAGCAATATATTTCGTCAATACATTTATTAATACGAAGTTGAGTTATTAAATTTCAACAAGTATGGTTAAATCGATTAACAAAATGTCTTGGGACTACTACATTGGAAATTGCAATGAATCATTTCAGCGGTACGTAAATATAATTCTGGCTGCAGTCGCTTCGATAATGTCCGTGGAGGCTCCGCTAATGAGATTTGCCACACGCCAAATCACTACTTGCTCTTTCTGTATAACATGCACTTGGTTATTAAACGAGTCAATGTGGTAACTTATGTGTCTTCAGTCGAGCCATACAAAGTTTTAGATTTACAACGAACGCTAAGTAAATTATCAGTGGGGACAGACAATAATTTACAAATTCGTACGTGCACCTTCATTTTACACTCTCCTAAATCACGTTTTTGTTTGCCGTTGGCAGCCTTTGTTCTGAGTGTGCAATACCCGGCTATAACAGGTAGGTGTCTCGTTTAATTCCATATACAATGTACATAAGCTTTATTAAAATTGGTCGGATTTCATACAGTCGTACAATTCTCATCGTATCAAGTTTCTACCGGGAATAATACAACATGCCGTGTTGACACTTCCTTCTCAGGCCGTTTAATTAACAAAGTAATTTACTGCTAAATTAAGTACATCGTTGTATCTTCAAGTTGTTCTGTTAAGAGCAAAAACTGACTCCTTAGTTATTCATATGATGGTAATAACTTGAGGGAGGTGTACCTATTATGTGTATGAAGTAAAGTTATATTACCATGTCAAAGTGACTCTCTTAAATTAAATATTGCTTATATTTTGAAACGGAGTTAGTAAGAATAATATTTGTGTTGGTTATGAAAGTTTGTACGTGCTCCTTTTCTTTTAAAATGTTCTTTATTTCGCCTAGGTTTTTTGGTTAATTGGCAAGCGCTAGAATTCCTTATATTTGCAGGTGTGCGTAAACCATATATTTTTTTAAAGCAGCACGTTGCGGTTTTGATATTCCACATACATTCTTTCGTCCTGGGATTAGCGCATTAAAGCAAGCGAAGAAACCCCTTAGCTTTATGATACTTGTTACAATAAATTATGCAGTTCAATCAGCAAGTTAAGTACGATCAATATCGATAGTAGTTATTGAGATCTTATTGTGTTTATTGTCGATTAAAATAAATCCAATTTCCTATTGAAATCAAAAGTATTAAGCCCTCCGTATTGCTGGCTGTGTCAACATCTGAACAACAAATATAGTTGAGTTTGTTGCCGTTTGACAACAACGGACCGGCCGAATGGCTAGATCGTGTTTCATGAAACAGAGATAAATATTGGCTCGGACTGCACGACTTTTTATCCCGGAATGGAATCTGCTTCATGTGTGACAGCATCCGGTTTCATTGCACGCGATGCCACGAATATTAAAGTGCAGCTCAACTGGCCTCGTTTGTAATGACTGTTTGTGTTTCAACCCACCGTCGGTTCATAATCTCAAAACACGTGTTTCTGTTATTATAAACAAAAAAAACAAATATTCTTTAATGGGAAATTTTAAATAAGCTAATGTTTAAAACATTTAATAAATTTAATTAGCTACTTCAAAGAGTATAAAAAATACACTAACATTTATAAAGCGTTTTCAAACTTAAAATTTTGTAATATGAAACGTTTTTAAATTGCTAATGGAATTAAAACAAATGTCTGCTCATATGTTTTTAAACACTTTCAATAACATTTGTAATTCAGGGGCTTTTGAAATAATGCACAATTAAAATTAATCGAGTTTTTCGGGATTCAGTAATACTTTTTCACGAAAAGATTTTTTTATACTTAGTGCTTTTGGCTCCTGAGAAACATTAAAAATACTTTACGGTATATATTTAAAAAATGAGTACTTCATTATTATTTTTTCCATGAAAGCATTTTATAATGGGACATTTACAGGTTCCCAATAATTTAGTCGCATAGTTTAATTAATGCATAAATTATTTTACTACTTCTAAAGAATTCAATAGCAAAACTGTGGTTACTCTTTTCTTCTTATTGTGTGACAACACAGGCATTCCGGTCTAGCGCGTGCTCTTTTACATAGTTGCACAGAATTTGTCTACAATGTAACCCAAATGTAAGTTCAAATAGTGTTTTTTTACAGACGAGAAAAGATTAAGGTTTTCTCTCACCAATTGACACTATATAAACTAAAGCACTACTATTGATGTTGAACAATAATCTTGTAATAGATATTTAAAATATTACGAACATAATCTCACGTCTGTGTTCCTCGAAGGGGTAGGTAACAGATCTACGCAGCATTGCCGTTTTTCGTGCACATATCCAGACTCCGTGCTGCTACAGAGAATTTTATAATAAAAAATCCAATTTACCCTTTACGGAAGATTGAGCCCGGGATCTCCAGATCGCACGGGACATGCATGAGCCCCAGGCCCACGAGGCAAGAAAAATAGTGCAGATCGATAAACTTTAGCTACTTAAAATTAATTAAACCATTGAGTCTATTTGTTTGATTATAACCGACATATTCAACCGCCCGTGTGTGTTCACATGAGTATAACGTTAGCAGTACATTCATGCACCTCGCCGATGACACACCCTTTCAAAGCGGCCATTAATCAACTTGATGGCAATATTAAGATTTAATCCGTAAATTCGAATTTGTCTGACACAGCTGTCGGTCCATAATCCTGAATTAGGCAAGTCTCTCGCTAAATTTATTTTTAATGCAAATAAATACAGATTCGTCGCACCTGCCTGTCTAGATGTAGCGAATAATTAAGCAAAACATGAAGCGAAATAATATAAATTACTTTGAGACTTAACTCAACTTAATTTTACGAGAATACATTACTTTAAGCAGATTACATGACGATGTTACGCGCGCAAATTAATAAAAAACAATAACGCACATAGCACATATAAATTTACATTGAAACAAAATGGGTGCGATAAATCTTTGTCCCGTTTTATTTGTGAATTCTTTGGAAGCGCTTTCTCAACGGGCAAATGAGTTTCTGATAGTTCACAGCTTGTTTCACTGCCTACTTCGGAGGAGCTACATAAGAAATTTCTTTCCTCAAGACAAAGGATAAGTACTCACCGCAATAGTATTCTGAGGGAATATAATCTCGGAATTGTGAGAGCTGTGTTGTTTTCTCGTCGTGATTGCAAACGGCTCGAGGTCGTAATTGCTTCTTCCGCCTCTTGACATCATTATCTTTGCCATTATGCACCGAGCTAAGCTACCAACTCGACGGCGACATTTGCCATTACGAATATTTCATAAATTTATTATTATGCTTAAATTATCTTCAGGCTCCTTCAAATATTATCCTTAAATAAATTTTATGGTAATGTCGTGTTACCGTTTTGGGAGGCCGAACGGTTATTAAAATTAAACGATGTCTTGACGTTACTATGTATACAGAGTCAAGCGCTTTATACCGCACAATGCTCAGTGTGAGTGTAATAGTATCGGTAAAGGAAGCCTTCCCCATAGCAAACACACTTTCCTGATGCACGAGGTAAAGCGTACTTCACTTGCAGGGCGATCTAACGTTCCTTAGTAGAGTGCTGCCCACGTAGAAACTGATGCTTCGTGAGTTATATAAGCCATTTCCTTAATTGTTAATTAAAGTCTCTTGAGGGGAGAATTGCTTTTATCTTAAATTATGAGTATAAAAAATATAAATAGACGCATTTGAATGAAGACGTGATAAGGTAAATTAAAGGTATTGGTTTTTTATTTAACAGAATAATGTGAATATTTTGTTTTATTAGAACGGTATACACTATTTACTTTCATCACTATTAGGCACAAAAATTATAGTTGCAATCAATACTATTTTATTTAGGTATCTGTGCTGCAACACAGATGATTGTCAGTCATTAATATGTCACACTCAGGTTTTAAGTTGAGAAATTTATTAAGAAACTTAAGACTGCAAGGACCTGGAGACTTAAATCTAGGTAATAAATTAATGTGAAAGTATATGAGGAAATTAGGCCTCACATACTTAATTGCGATATCACGATAAAAAATCAAAGAAAAATTATTGCACACACAAAAACAAAAGAAAGAAAAAAGTAATGAAAAAATACAGATTGCACGTAGGTACAAATTGAAGTTTTATCGCCTTGAGCGATCTCTTCCTGACAACCAAAAGGTTAACAAAGGCGGGTAATAAATATGTATTTGGTGTATTTAATACACAACACAAAGAATACAATCACATATATATGACTGATGTTAATACATATGACATTATAATTATAATTATTAAAACAAAAATAAGCAGCAAAATGCACAAAGGGTATGTTACTGTAATGCTTCAATTCATCCAACATCTCAAAGAAATATGCGTACGAACATCGATTAAATGTTGTGTCAAGTTTGTTAATACGACCGTATTGAAACGGACGAACCGAAGGATAGTTTTAGCAGACAGTTCGATGAAGTTTCCTTCCCAAATAGCGGCTTCACGTTGTTTGATCGTAATAACACACGATGCGTTTGCAACAGAGCTGCGAGCCAATCGAATAGTACTCGACATATTTCCATAAATCCAAAGTTTTCTTGCATATTGCTGCAACTATATTTCTCATATTTTGATTACTTGCTTTTAAACTCGCATTCGTTCTGTTAGTGCTACATTTTGTTGCTACCAAAAGTCGATACTTTTTAGTGTGAAACACGATTGTTTCACACTTTGTAGATACATACAATTTTATAAGTAATTCATTTTGTTGTAAGAACACTAACAACAATCATAAAAATATTAAAATAAAATAATATTTAATATTACATGGTTTGGAATTATGGTATCACCTTATTTTATAATTGTTTTTGCATGGATAAGTCTGTCCGTCTCTCTTAAAGCATCTAAACTACTAACCTAGTTTAGATAAACAAACGGAAACTACTTACCACCTAGACAAAGCTAAGCCATACCGATAGTCGAAATATAACAAATGTATCAAAACTCCGCAGAATATAATAAAAATAGTAGAATCATTCTGATAAATATTTTAACAATTATACGGCCTGTCCAAGCTGAAATATGTAACAGAAAGAAATTCAGAAAAATTCCAACTGCCAGTCAATTGTGCCCCAAAGTGACAATTAGCTCTATTTTGCGAAGTTACATTTTTATCTCCATAAAATTTATTGGACGAGCTGACGGTTTGTATGAATTAAATTAGTTATTTCGTTATTCATTGTTGTGGTATTTAGTATACATTTTGTAAATACTGTACTAAATTAATAATTGTAATAATTAAGGCGTCTTTACCTATTGTGATTTTAGCGAAAATAAAAAAAATACTTTAAATTAAACATTTAATTAAAACGTCTGCGCTTCATTGAAAATTCTTATAATAAATGTTGAAATATTTCAATAAAACCGATTGCAATAATAGAAGTGTATTAATGAATGAGGGAAGTTTTGTGCGGTAATACTGCAGACATATCCGGTATAGCCAAGTTTTTACTATTCAAGTTTTATAACTCTGCCGGTGCACGGCAATATAAATATTCTTTTACCGCAAATTTCAAAGAACTTGAAATGTGAGTGTTCTTTTCAAAATGTAGTGCAGCTGCTTCTTACTTCCCTGAGATTAATCGTAGTCAATTATTTGAGAAAAAAATCTGAAAAGTTTTTATTGCCGTTAAAATTATTTTTATACCTGCTTAAAACGAACATTGTAATGACTAAATCATTTGTGTCAGTTACAGTAAAGTTATTGTCTCACATGTTGACACTATGTCTTTAATCGTGATACTTTCTACTTTTTTAACAAATACATTTATGTGTGGTACGTAAGTAATTTGTAGTTAATATTTTGTCACGCCAAGACTCCGAAATCTCTCAACTATGAAGAAGTCTTTTGGTCAGCAATGTCTTAAGCTAATAAAAATAAAAACAACTTTATTTTAACATCCTAATTTCTGTTTTCCTTTTTTATTTTTAGCTTCTATGTTTCTGTTTCAAGTCAAACCGCCGTTCCTTTCCTAAAATTCTTTTATACAAAGTTTCTGAAGTCTTTTAAAACCGGTGTAAATATAGTCGAGTTTCTTTGAACACATTTTACCAGTTAAACTGGCAGCAAATATTTGTATTTATAGAAATGTTGAATTCCCCTGTAACTGCTCATGTTGCATATAAAGTTCGGAGAACTTGAGCGTGCAAGCTAGATCTGAATCTTTGCCACCTGCACGACGAGTTTGAGGCAAACTATTCTATGCCGTAGTTGGTGACAGATTTAAATTTAATCCACCAAAATATGCGAAATTTAACTGCGTAATAAAAAACAGATAATGTTTTATATATACCTCCTTTTTGCTATTATAAAAGTAACAGTATGCACAGATGGGTACTTTATGCTTTCGTGTCTGAAAATCCATTCCAAAAGGGTCAAAGTTTTCCAAATAAACAGTTTATGGGGTCACAGAAACTTTGTGTCTCTGTAAATAACTAGATTTTATATTACTATTCATTAATTTATTAGCACAAAATTAACGTATCCTTTTACATTTGATCAAATTTCATTCACCGTGTACCTATATGACTTGTAACCCGCTGTCATTACAAGAGTAGACACAGTTTGAAAAAAAACGATTAAAAATACGTTTTTACTCGCCTCTTATTTATTTGGGTACATTTATCTACATTAAATTCTTCTCTTGTAAATTTTTACTAAAGGAATTTCATAACATTATTCTATATTTTATTGCCATTCTTTACAGTCGCGGTATGACTCTAATAGGCAATACAATTTACACTTAATATGCAAATATGGCATAAGAAATAGTGCACCTATAATTGCCGCCACTTTTGCTGGACGGAAAACTATTTCACAGAGTAATGACTAATAAAAATAAGCTAGAATAATGGAGTGGAGTGTAAAAAAGTAATAACGTGTGGGGAATAATCGCTGCGTTGTAGAAATTCGTTTCCGCATGTATAAGTTTCAAACATAAATCGATTTTCATTACCCTTAAAAAGTTTTGGCACTTTTATTACTTTATAGGCTTCTGTTACCCTGGTACATGAATAAGGATATAACAAAACGCCATAGCCGCATAACAATGATCTACGTTCTGGTTTGAATATATTTACGAGTATATTTATAGGGGTTCCAAAGATGCATTTATGTACTCACACTTCTCACGGGTTTTGAATTGATCATAATAGAGTGTAAGCCCTAATTCGCGCACTTTATAAGGCTCTGTTATTTATGACTTATAACAAAAAATTACAACACTGTAGATCTGGGAATCAATGCTGAAACTTATCGTTCGCACGGGAGCTTGCACCGTGAAACCAACGAGACACTTAATGATCCTTCTAACAGTAAAGGATTTTCAAAACAAAAGACGAGTTATTTTTTTCATTTTTATAAGATACTTTAAGACTAACTATTCATAGTATATATATATCAATAATTTATCCAACTTTATTTTAAAAGCCATCTTACGCATTGTCTTTGAATAAACTTTTGCTGCTTTGTCAAGATACGCTATAAATATTTATAAATAAATAAATAAATAAATACACCCAACAGTCACATACATAGCTCTGACCCCACACTAGGTTCAAAGACCTGTGTCGTGGGTATCAGACACTACGAGAGACTTTATCGGTCTCACAAACACCCAGACCCGAAACAAATATTTGTGGTTCACACAAACATTTGTCTCGGTGCGGGGATCGAACCCGCGGCCTCTCGTTTCGCAAGCTGGTGTCTAGCCAACTGCGCCACGGGGGCTGTTATAGTTTGGCCTACAATTTTTATGCTGTCACTGAAAATAAAACTAGCGCCGTGTATGTATTTCTATTACTATGTGATGTCGTTAATTTGAAATGTGATGGACATTTACGCTGCAGTTTTAATTTCCAGGTAAGGCAATTGATTTTGTGTTTTAAAATATGATGCTTCGAACTGTATAATATGAAACTGGGTGGACATAGAATGCCCAGCTTCATTATATTCTTTTTGGGGTATTACATGTGCAATAAGTATGGTTAGTGTTAAATTGCATACTTCTGTTTGAATTCTGATAATTATCGTTGGCTAGTTACAAAAGAACAATTGCTTCGTTCTCTTTACACAAGGCTTGTATCTCAGTGTGAGGTCGGAAGTTTGTATGCGACTGATGGGTGTATTTATTATTATGTTACGTTTGCATTATATCAATTAGATAGACTAAGGGGAACCACTATTTTTTATTTAAATTTTATACATCTGTAATGTAAAAATGGACTTAATGCCTGAAGCATTATCTTCTAATTGAACCCTAGGTGATGCAGAGATGAAATCGTAGGTATGTATTATTTTAGCGTTGTATCTCAGCAAACAAAGAAAAAAATCTTAATACCATTAACAAATCGTTTAAAGCAAGTATGGTAAACACGTACAGAGGAAATTGTCTCACAACAACGAACCGAGTGAAAAATATCTATAAATTGCGCGAATGTTTCCCTCGACGCAAGAATCGACTTCGTCTCCTACTGTACTGCACGGCGGTGCTCGTTAAATGATGGCAAGATAAAATGCAGTTGTAACACGTAAGTACTCATAAATGGAGAACGTGTTTGAGCGTGTAAAGGACATGTAGTCGTCAAATGTCGCATCCATGAAAAAGTCGCTGCGTTAAATATAATGACTGTGTAAATGTATCTTACTTGTTATGCTCCCTGTCTTCATCTCACTGGTCCATGACTACTGTATCTGGCGATGTAACTGCCAATTTGGGTACCGACAGACGTCCATATAAGAGGGGTTAGGGTTAGGGTTAGGGTAGGTCCGTCATGTAGACCTAATGAGTGTATGTGGACATGATAGTTGTGACTACAAGTATCATTCAAAAAGTCAGAGGTGTGTGCTAGGAATCTCAATACAGGCCTAAAAATGTTTTTTTTTTTAATTATGGGTTATGAAGTTATCTTAGTTAGATGTAATCTTTTTCCAGGATAACATGGTATTTAACCCGGACGGGTTACATCTATAGGACTATCGATCGATCACTTTTCAAAAGTCATCATATTATACAATGCAATGTTAGAATGCATAAATGCTCTTTTCATTGTATAATTTATGTGTATGTGTGTATGGTGTTTTAAAAGTCTTATAAAATACAAGTTGTGCATAATGCATAAACTGCTTTATTTGAGACCAAAAACACAATTAAGCCGAGCGCATAAGCCAGACATGTGTCGTTTGGTCATGTTGTTGCAGACACAAGTTTCAGTAAACTGTTTTCGTGCAGTAAAATTAATAATAATATCCGACGAGGCATATTTGTGTTTATTATGTCTGTCTTTTTTGTCCCTCGGGATAAGCGTGGCGTATTTTGGCTCAAATCAAGTGTTATTGATTTTTAAGTTAGGAAATTCTCAGTTAGATTACTAAGGAGTTCAACTTGGAAAAGAATAGTGTCTTTAGAAATACAGGTTTAAAAAGATAAATATGTATATTTGTCAAATAACTACTGTCCGATTTTTAGGTGTATAATTTTATATAGTACTTTGTGACGACAATTTTTGTAAAAAACAGTCGATTATATTACGTATTATTTCAAACAACAATCTTCAAACAAGTTCAAAAAGCAGTACAACAGACATTATAATTAGGATCATACTTTATAGTGTATCAAAAACACAAATACAAAAAACTTTACTAACAACAGTATGAAATCATTACCATCTAATCCAAAAAGAAAATATTTATAAAAATAATATCTACACAAAAGATTCTTGTACAAAAGCTTTGTATCAATACAGCTAATTAAATCAACAACACGGCTTCACAAAAGCAGGCCGGAATTCCAAACGGTAGTGAAATATGTACCTGCTTGGACTTTCAACAAAGTTATTCACCTTCAAAATAAACTATTGATTTACAACGACATGGTTCAGCAATGACCGCCCCTATTATCACTGCAGAGCCCTTTAAAAGTTCAACAATTGACATTTGCGACGAAGATACTATTACGGGGGCAATTCATAGCTTATTATTGAGCCATCAGGCCGAGATTGTGGATGATTGATTGTCGTTCATTAATAGTTCACGAGGAAAACGTTCCATGCGCAAAGGGCTGTGTGCCACACACTTATATGAAAATTATGTTGATCATCAAGTGTATTAGGCTGATAAATGTTTAAGTTCTGTGGCTGAGCCTCATGGCTATAAATCAGAAGCATTTGCGTAAGATATTATATTTAGTAGGGCTTTATTTTATTAAAAGATTGTGTCGCTGTAATTATTTTATTCTTTATACTAATGGCAGGCCGATGTGTGTTGATACTGTTTCACGGAAAACCGTAGTGAAATGTCAGCTTCGCTTTTGCAGTTCACTGGATTACTGAGGTTGACGGAAGTGTAAATACGTTTACGTGTTCTTTCTTTCTTTACCCTTTTCGATTCTATTTCCAAATGTTAACTACGCATTTACAATCTTTAAACAATATGGGCATTATGGGCGCCCGACTCATCGGGTGAGTCACTTTTGTAACACCTGTATTATTCGTGTTTCGTTTTTCAGGAAATAATTAATTTCATAGATTGATGTAATAATTTTTATTTTTTTATAATTATCATATATATTTATTTTATTATAAGGTTAGTAACTGAACTTTTTGGTATTGGTAGTTTTATGTATTTAAATAGGTGTTAAATAATGATCTATAGATTCGCGATGTGAAAATGAACTAGACTATCAACTGCCATCAAACCTTGTCTAGACATAATAAAATGCACTTCAGTGATCATAACAAATATACAGACAGTAATATTTTGATACTAAAATCCGTTTAACAGATCCATTCAATTTTATTTTAAATTTAAATAGATTCGTACTACTGGTAAATTTAACAAAATGAGTGCGGAGAATAAGACAATAATGTATTCAAAGAGAAATCGGGGTCGAATAGGGCGAGACGTTGGTTTGTAAGTAATAATTTTTGAATAGGGCGCTATAGGAGGGGACAGCAGAAGGATAGCATACCGAGTAACTGCGAAGGCAGCTCGTTCGTGATTGCTGACATTTATCTTGCGGCTACCTAATTAGCGAGCGCGAGCACGGAACTGACTGTGGACAATGGGCCACTTCACGAAAATATTAAGGAAAAATAACGGGAGGAAAAAATCACTTACATAACGTTTTGTAAGAATGAGCTTATATAAAATATACATATATAGAAAATAATGTATGGACCCAAATTCGACACAATAAATATGTAAATAATCCCATTGGATTTGCCGTCGATCACGTTACGATCAGATTCGATCTTGGTCCACAGGCATTCATATAAATTGTATGTTGCGTGCCGCATAAAGCCAGATGTGACAAATGGGCTCCCGATAAATTAAACAAGGCGAATTTTCAACCCAAAACTCCAGTCTTATAATTAGATAGGGCCCAGTGTGATTGTACGAAAATAAGGCAAATGATTGAATAAAAAATAGTTTAGTTAGCCCCTACGCGCGCTAATGAAGCCCAGTGGGCGGATGTTCTGCTCGTAAATACAAGTCCGTTTCGTTTTTCCGCGTCCGGTCTAGTGTTGCTATTACTTCACCGTTACAAGTCTTATTTAAACTATAGATAAATTCACTTAATTCGCGTTCGTGCATATATGTTTTGAGCCGTTTATTTATAGCCTATAAAAAGGCCTGTACGTTGTTTAGCTTATCGTCTTATCAATATGAGTTATGACTGTCGGCGGCGTAAGGTGGCTACTAGAATATTTTTACGACTATTTAATTTTTCACGATTTTATGAGATTATTAAGTGCTTTATTTATGCCCTGCTGAGTTTATATTTGTATGCATTCGAAACGAGCAAGGGAATATATGTTTATATGATTTTTTATTGCTTTTGATATAAATCTAATCATAATCGCAGGATAGATAGCGTACTTGCATTCCAAATTTTCTGCACTGCACACATTGTGTGCGCAGTTTCAAACGGTTCTTGTTGTACGTGATACGATGCCGATATTCTAATACCTTAAAAGCAAATTGCAGTAAATTGAGGAATTACCTCCTTGCAATTTCTGTGGAAGTGGTTGATAGTATCGCTCGTACGGTGCGGCAGGGGCGCGTTCAAGTGATACTTAGGGGAGCGTACTGATCCTTAAACACTGCACTCGTGTGCCAATTACAAAAGAAATAAATCTATTTATCCTCTCTTTATTTCCTTTATCCATTCTTTAGTTATTAATTAAGGATTCTTTCTTAATTTAGAACCGTGGAAGCAAGCAATACGCTCATTGTTGTATAACGCCAGACTTATAATGGACTTTTAGAGTTGGTTAATATTTAAATTTGATTGTGATCGGATTAATCAGAGCGTAAAATTGTAGCGAGTCTAACCGGAGCCGAGGCGGCCGACTCCTTCTGTTTCGTGGGTCGCTTTGTTTTTCTTTTGTTATTCTTTGTTTCACTTGGCCGCAGCCTCGTCCGTCGTTTGCTTTTTACGTTCCTTTAAATACTTAATGTGTGAACTTTTCACGTGTGTCTCTTTGTTCGTCTTAAAGTTTTTCTTATTTTGCATATAAATCTGTTTACTTTGTATTTAAAAAGGGTGTATTGTGAAATTTTCGTTTATTGCTTGCAATGAAAAGTTCAGATTATTTTTCTTGGGATATGCAGAAGAAGTATCGTCATCTTCTTCATCTAATTAAATCATTTTGTTTGTGTAAATTTTCTGAATTGTACTTAGTTAGCGTTTTTGTTATGCTTTGGTAAGACGCGAGTTTTCATTCAGAAAAGACTCCGAGCAGTTAAGTTCAACGAGTGTTAATGGCATTTAAATTTTATTTATTTCTCAATAGCCAATTAGTAGGAATAAAATTGTATAAATGAAGGATAAACTAGTGTTTCAACCTTAATTATTTGACCTCAATATTATTATAGAAAGTGTGAAATAATTCAAACTATATGCGAACATTGTAGCAAAAATAAAGAGTTTAAATATCGTAGTATTACGCGTAAAATACTTAAACTAAATGAGTTTTATAGTAAAAATTTTACCAATGTTTTACCAATCTTCTATCAGTGAGTTTTATGTGAGCCATTCATGATATTTATTTGTTGCAAAGTGGGACACGCTGTACGGTATTCAGCAATTCGTTTTACGAGAACTTTTGTGTTGTTGTTTAGTTGAATTCGTTTTTTCAATGACTTTTGAATGATTTGAAAGACCTGATACATAGTTCTTTCATGTATAGAACACTAAATTCAACACATAAAAGCGGGACTGTAATCGTGTCGCAACAATTTTTGTACTTTTTTTCGATTTAAATTAGAGGCAAGTTATAATATTTTTCCTTTCAGCTAGGATCCGTGACATATGTACCAATGTTCTTTTCATCACTATATACGATTCTAAAATCCAAATCGTATAAAATTTGTAAGGATTGACAATTGCAGTATATAGGCGAAGGTAAAAAAAAATAATCAATGTAATCTATTTACAAAGTAGTATGGAGAAGAGTACGTAATAAGGTCGAGCCTATAACAATCATTCGGGAACATTTGTTGACCAACTATTTCCAATAACATGTTGCCTTGCTCGAAAGCCGGAACCTGCACATGTAATTACAACCTAGAAGGATTTGATCTTGACATATATCTAGAACGTATTACTGTTTTGTTTACAAATTGCGCAAGACCTCAAAATTTATGCAAAGTTTTAGAAAAGGCTCACATTATTATTCATTCATGAATATATTTTTCATGAGTTGAAACCTTTTTTTAAATTAATTTCAAATAAAGGGGTTAAGGACACTAACCTGATATTTTTTTGTTATCTTAAAAAGTCATAGGTATAATGTAATGCGTAGCTTTCGTGCATACTTTTGTCGACGAGGGTTTTGTTATACTATTTATTGCTGCCTTAAATTAAATGTAAACTGTCATGATATATTCTTAGGTATTATTTTATTAGAAATGTTTAAGCTTTCACGCAGGTCAAATAACGGTCTTAAAGTAAAAATACATTTCTTAAGACTTTGTTGCACACGCATCGTTTTAAATTAAAAAATAAAGCCTCAGATTTAAGCATTACCTCTAAATTAATTCTCGGCGTCAAGATTTGTTACTAACTTTTGAAGTCGGTTAGGTCAATATGTGCATGATATAGTTCAGTTCCTAGTTATAAAAGTTTACGAAAGGCCTAACGCCATCGAAACCGTGTGATAAACTTTCCTTTTTTTCCAATATTTTCATAAAAAAATTAACACACAATATCAATATTCAGATCCAAAATAATGCTGCCAACACATCGCAATCACATTAACACGCATTATTAAATAATGGTTAATACCAAATTTCACCGCTCTATAAATATAGCTGGCGTTGCCAGTAGATATAACATTACTCGTAAATTGGAAGCGATTAAATTCCAAATGCTATTGAATATCAGGATTGATTGGATCAATAAATGTGATGGATAATCGGTAATTAGCGGCGTTGAACGTGTTACAGCGCGGTCTGATACTATTGAAATCTGTTCTCAATGGTTTACCTTGTCGTTTGATACACCTATTTGCAAGTAATTGGCTCAATACAAATGACATATACTGCTTATTAATGATTCCTATCACCTACATTAAGCCACTGTATGTAAAGTGATATAATCACTTAATTGGTCTAGAAGTACTTCATTGAAATGTTTTCAATTAGATGACACGACTAGTTTTAGTAAGTAGAGCAAAGAAGTGCTAATGCAAGGAATTTTTAATTACTGCACGGCAAAGTGATCGCACAGGCATGTAATGGTTAGTGGAGTGTGGTCTAAACGTCCTTTCGTATAAAAGGTTGTGTTCAAAACTCTTTAAATCTTTATGACTGTTAGTAATTTGGTTGATGAATAGTAAAATCATACTACCAAAGCCATAATCACGTAATTAGGTGCTACTGTTAGTAGACCCGCGGTTGGTCAGCTTTCATTGTACTATGAATGATTCAGATTGATGATTGTTTGTCAGTAGACCAACGAGTATCCAATGCTTAATAACCGCGTTTTGTTTGGCGAACAATGTTGTTGTATTCTCGTACTATGATTATAATAGAACAAATAATGCAAAAAATTCACGTATCATGAAATTTAAGCGTAGGAAAATTAAAATCGTAGGTGAGTTTTAATCCAGCTGTAAACCCTCTACTATAATTTATTAGTGAGTCTTAAAATAAAACCACCTCCTCTATTTCGTAATATTACCTTCAATAATAAATCCACTCGTGAAATTAATAAAGGTGTTTCCCAATAGAGCGACGTACGTACTAACGAAACTCATTTCAACTTACCAATAGCGACGTTTCGAGCTAAAGTAAGCTCGGTGAGTGTATAATAAATCTAAATTCGTCCATCACCGAGTTCAGGCAAGCATTCAGTGCGCTAGTTGGCGCGGGGCGTTAGTAGTTTGTCACTGGGAGGACACGTACGGACGTGATGCCCAGTTTATTGCTTCCCAGGCACCGACTGATTGGATAACTCACGGTGACTACTACTATTACAAAACTCACTTTGTCTTTACACACGCAAACTTTTCACACAACATCCAAAATGTGACATATGTGAAAAAGTAATGAGAAGCATTCCACTGGTATCGGCGTTGCAGACGCAGCGTAGGGTAAACACAGTGCGATCCATTAGTTAGTACCTTAAGAAACCCCAGTGAATGCTTTTCTCTATAAAATATCCATGAAGCTCTTTTCACGAGCATCAGGTCTATTAAACCCTCGCCTTTACTCAATAAATCTACTTACGGAATGAGGAATGGTTCGACGGGCACACACGGCTTCCCGTTTTCCTAACATACGAATTGCAAATAACGCGTGTCAGATGTGATACTCGGAGCGCGGTAAGTTGAAAATATTTTCGATAAACTCGGCTCGAACGGCTTTAAACTTTGAAATACAGGGGTAATAAAGTGTAAGAGTAAAATAAGTCTCGAGAGGAATGCGATAATGTAAATTTTCTTTCTGTTTTTTTCAAACGTGCCACTTTGCGCGGTGGCTGAGCTTCATGCACAAATACGGAGTTAGCACGTACAACTCGTCTTATCGTAAGGCACGTAGCTCGCTTGATGCCTACTTTATTGCCAGCCAGGGTCCTCGTGAATGCCGGGCTGCATCATGCCATTGCACTCGGCATTCCTTTTTTTAATTGGGTGACACCAATAAAACCGTCCGAACGGCTTTTTAACGGCTCCCTTTTGAATAATGTGAAAAGTTGCGCTTTAATTGCAACAGTCATTGTATGTCTATTATCTTAGAACATTTGACATAAATCTACGTACGATTTGTGCGGTGCGAAGGGAGTACATATCTCAGTTTATTATTTAGATGTTGGAAAGTGGAGAATGTCTACTTAGAAACATGCATTTATAATACGGTCACGCGCTGTTGCTGCTTGTATACTGCTTTTATACTTTCACAACTCGTTTCAGCCTCGCGTACCCATCAATGTTCAAAGCGGTCCAACGAATTTCGAGTGTTAACGCTGGTATCAAATGTATGAGCTTTTTCCATTTGTTCAAATAGTTTTAACGTCACTATTTCTATTTGATTTTGAATTTTTAATATGTCGATGTAAACATTTTTAATTACCGTCTGTATCGGTCGTCAAATATCTTTAAAAAAATTTAAAAAAATACCCTATTAAATTTACTTTAATTACTATAGTCTGGATACTGAATTTAAAGAATTTCAGAAACGTCAACTTTTGACTAACATTTTTTGCGTTGGGGTTAAAAATATACCATGAACATTTTTACGGGCGTATTACTAGAAAAATCCGTTTGACAAAACACGTCAGTTCGGTTGGCTTCAGTAATTGAGTTAAAAGATCTCTCGCGCAGACTAACGCAATATTCAGTGATACCTCGCGTAATAGGTAAACACATTCTAGTTTAAAATTTTGTACTAGAATTGCTCGGGGCTCAAATGTGTGCACAACAATCTAAAAGTCGCGCGTTCGATTCTATATTATTCCTTATTAGTCTTGCGATGTAGTTCCTCAAAAACAGCCAGACCCGAAACAAACAACACAAAATAACACAATAACATAAACATACTTTGATGTAGTATGGTTGGAATCTGTCCATCCCTTAGGCTACTTAATCGTAAAAAAAAAAATCATTTCAATGAGTTCATTCTGAGGTCATATAGTAACTAATAATTAGAACTACGAGACCACATTTAAATGTGTATATTACGGAAGCTGAAAGCATAGTTTAAAGTATTTTCCCATTTCTTAGTTTGTCTCTTCTTTACACAATCCCCAGCGGAACGTTTTCCTCGAGTATTTCACTAAAAGTCTTCGGTACGACTAGATTGTCACAATCTAAAATAGAAATAAATAATATGTTTCTTTTTTCAATAAAATGTTCTTTATGTATAACAATTATTAACTGTTGGCATAGTCTTGCTGGATGGACGTGTTTATAAAAGATCTAAGTATCTTGGATTTAATTCCAAGGTCGGGTTGTGTATTTGTTTTTTTGTTAAAAAGTTATCCCTAGCAACGCTTAATTTCGAAACATGTTTAAATAATGGCAATAAGCCCTTCATGGGTGCAAAAATGCTACACTGTTTACGCCATCGGTGATATGGGCATGAATCTTTATGAATGTATGTATATGTAATGTATCGTCACTTAGGTGTAAATCATAATAAATATAAAACTTCAATAGAATATTGAATTACGTAATCTGATGCAATAAAGTGCAAGTGGAAAGAAAATGAAGTGTGTTTTCACATATGTATGCAGAAAGATAGTTCAAAATACGTCAGTTCAGTGAGAACATGAGTAATTTGATTTATTTATTCACTAGCGGCGAGCCCCATATCACCATGTCTACACCAAAATTCCACAAAATTGGTTCAGCGGTTTACTAGTGAAAGCGTTACCAAGAAATAGAATTATATTAGCACTCGCATCTGTAATGTTAGTATAGATGTTTATGTTATTACTATCTTTCAATAGAGAATTTCCAATGGATGAATATAAGCTCCAGGTTGTTAGAAATAGCGTGTAATACGTCTTTGATTTTGTTTTCTAGTGAAATATTACTTCAATATATATTTATTTGTCTTTTATGTTTAAATTGGACTTAGTATCACGATCGGCTTTGCTGACCCAATAAGGCAATATAATATTGCGCCTGAATTATATTTGTATAGTCGTTTCTCGGTGATGTAAATATATATTAAACATTTATTGTATAGTTTACAAGAAGTAGGTATATAAATAACATATTATTAATTTTGTTTCACTGATCATATGACCGACCTCACGCAGGAATGACGAACAAGAGTTACAAATGTACATTAGGGTGTCCCAAAAAAATCAAAGTCTTTTTTTGTCAACGCATACCCTCTAATTATTTTCGAATGGTGTTAAAACACTTATAAATAAAATTTCATGACCTTAGGACCACTGCAACCCGTGCCGACTTGCATTCATGTGTTTCAGTACTTACATACTTTGTATGAACTTCGGCGCGTCGCAATATTCGCATGGAAGTTTCGTGGTTGCTTGTTTATTGTATTGGTAAACGCCTCTTTTTGTTTAATCAATATGTTAGATTAAGATTTCAAAGGCAAATTTGAATAGGGGGGTGCAAAACATTAAAATAACGGCTTAAAACTTCTCCGTAAAGAACAAATATTGGCAGTTCTGTTTAATAAAATTCGTGAAGTAAAATTGAATTTTGTTAATCGCAAATCTAACTATTCGAGATTAATTATTTTTTGTTAAAGGGCTTATATGCCTATTTAAGCTTTAATAAACTAATTTTAAGAAATAAGTTGCCTTATACCGACTCTGAAGAGATCAACAAATAATGCGGAAAAATCGCAAGATGTGTTCGTAAAGTGTCGTCAAGAGTTTGTTACAAGCTTGGACTACTTTTTGTATATTGCACATGCCAGTACCCTTTAATTGATAAAAATAAATCTAGATAATAGATATAGTTATATAAATAGATATACATTGTTTTACCGGACAGAATTATGAAGGAAATTTAAGGGTTGGCTATCAAGAATTAACAGTTGTAGCTATAATAATATTCTTTGGTGGTGATACAGAAAGAAAATTTACTATTCGATCTCCAAGTTCTATGTACCAGACACCATGATGGCCGAAGCAATTAATTGATTAAAGATGTCGTAACTTATTTTTTAATTGTAAATTACTAATAAAAAGTCGCACTATTAGACATCTAGATTTGCATCGCTATATACCATGTTAAGGCTTGGATGCATTGTATATTATCATTGACGGCACCTAACCACGACTTATGTTTGCTTAATACTTTGAAACCCTGGGAAACTGTCAATCAAATTAACTCAGAAATGACTATACAGAATATTTTTCAGCATTTTTGGTCTTTGGTTCATGAAGTAGCTGTCTTGTCTCTATATCACTATGATGGAGACCAGGAACCAAAAATGATAATATTTTAAAGCTTAACTAAAGAGGATCCATCAATTCATATATCCCCTAGAAAGATATCTGCGTGATTTACTTTAAAGAAAGATATAAACGACTTTATTTCGATCAAAAACCAGTCTTGCTTTTCTTCAATCGTTTTAAAAATTTTGACACTTTTCTCAATGAGTTGCTTACTTCACAGACTAGTTATACTTCTTTTCAAGCAGTTAAGAAATAAATAATGATACTAAAAGTCGCTAGTGATACTGCAAATTGCAGTTATACTGATACAACATTTGCGTGAAAAAGTCACCTTTAAAGGGAAACTAAAGAAAATTTTCCTGTGATTTATCCTAACAGTAAAATGAAAACTTTAAAATTAAAATATCACAAATATTCCTGTTTTAATAATAAATATATAATACCGGTGAAATAGGATATAATTTTGAAAATAAAAATTGAGTTTTTATATGTGCTCTACAATTACCATACAACTTTTTTCTTAAAACTTTGCCATAAAGTCGGCACGGGTTACCGCTATCCAATTTCGATAATATTTCGTATTTGAGTTATTAGGGTCAATTAGAAAAAATATAGAGGGTATGCGTATCTAATTTCGAGAAAAAAAAAATCGCCCTACTAAGCTGGGACACCCTAATGTACATAGAATATATTTCTGTTGTATCTATTGTAGTTAGTTGTTATAGTTGTAGAAATTTCTCAAGGCAGTGTACCTAGCTTTCATTTATTTTGTTCCCATTCCAGGATCGTGCGCTAGTCAAAAGGCTTTATTGAAAATCATGAAATATTGGAGACAGACGACCGTCTTGGCTTATGAAACAGTATTGTGTAAATATTTAATGTTATTGTGAAATTAAAACAGAAGGCTTGGAAATTACTCTCAGTCGTTCAAACTCCGTTCAATAAATTTTGTGAAATAGGTTGTAGAACACAAGATTTTATGAACTCGTATTGAGTATAGAATATTGTAGTTGGTAGTGATGGACTTAAGGTTCAAACTCCAGACATACAAAAAAGAAAGGTGTATTATTTGATCACCGATTACTTTATCAGTGCAACATATAGTTAGTTACTGCTTTACCAGATTAGAACAAACAATGTACACCGAAGCTAAATATCCGAAGTAACACTCGTTTTCGAATTTATTACCACTGTGAGTGAAATCATTTGACTCAAATTATTTGTTACGAAAGTCATGTCTAAAGTTAAGAAGGAAGTTAAATTTAAGCGATTTTAATGAAGCAATGACTCGTAATGAAAGTTAAAGTTACAAAATTCAAAGAACTCAGAATAGCGTAGCCTCCATGCCGATATGTGTATGAAATATTTTTACATGTCATAATTAGGTTTTCTACGAAACACATTATATTGCGTTTAAATACTGATAAATACTCTATGTTGAAATTGCATCGTAAACTACATAAAGTTCTTACCCAGTATAAAACTTAAGTATTAAAAAAAAGAATCAATACAATATTTATTTTATTTTGTAAAGTATTTATTCTCGTGATAAACATGCGGATCTCTTGAGAACTGAATATTAACTGTGCTTCATATTGCGAAAGATTATTATTTCCCAAGTTTATTTAAAAGGCAAAAATAAACATTTTTTCCTTTATCGGACTTCCCCTCTTCGTTTTAATTGCGTAAATCCTCTTTAAGGAGACCTTTTTCGATAAAATCTTTTTTTTAGTAACGATACCGGGATGATGTAATTAAAGATGCGGAAAATCAGCTTACCTGGCTGTTTGTACCTTGAGGTAGCTTTGTCTAATTAGACAAGTATTTACAATTAAAACTCGGCTATATTGTTTCATTCCAAATATTCAGGTCACGGTAATCGACAAAGAAATATTGTATTTTAAAGCTTTGAATACTAACTGGGTTTACGTGATTACTAATTAAAATACTATTTGAAGACCTTCAACAACTCTACGATATACTCTACGCAATGAGTAATATTTTCGGTTATTTTCGAACAAATTATTTTTCCACAATAACATTTAATTACATAAATGAAGTCTCATTTCTTAAGGTATAATTTGGTAGAAAGTAAATATTTATATGTGTACATATGTGGGAGTTTATTGTAGCGTGCAATTACGTAAAAGTTTTGGCATTATCATATTACTTTTATGATTAGACTTTAGATGATATGGTTTATATTCTACCTAAGTGTTTAAATAGCTAATTGGAGTTAATTTATGAAGTGTCTATAATTAAATATTTTGACAGACTACAGAGAGATTGGATTTCTGTTAGTAAAATTATGAGATTTAAATTTAAGCTCGGTAATATGATTTCAAGCCTAGAAATTACTATTTTTAGTCGCCGAAATTTCTTCTTACGTTCCCTACGCTCTCTTGGGAGAGTTTTGGTGAGTTATAAAAACAGGTCTTATTTAAAAGGCCTTGACGCATTTTTGTAATTCTTGCGACTTTATAAACAGAAAAGAGTTTCTTCTTGTATATTTAGCCTCGATTGCCTTGTAGTTCTCGCGGCACGCGTATTTACTGTGGATTGATTAAGTTTTCAATTTCCAGCTTCGACAAAGTGTTATTTTCTTATTAAGTACTGCAAAAATGTTAGTTAAATCACAAATTAAAAGTTCATGAATTCTTTATTATTTTGTTTTAAAAGTCTCATAGTTTTAACTAACCTAAGGTGTATCAAAGCATATGTTAAAATGTGTATTAACTGGTTCTACCGGGGCGGCGTAATTGTCTCATATCATTCGGACAAGACTCTTTTATTTCTTTGCTTACTTTAAAACATAAAAACACTTTTAGTCAATGTGCTGCCCCCAATATTTATGATATGTTGTATACATTGGCTCGAGTAGGAATATAGGCCGGACACGAACATTCTATCAACAAAGTGTTCGTACCGCCATAGTCATTTCAATTATCTTGGAAAGTACTGTGTACGTAAGGACTCTGTTTGCGTGCGGCGAAAGATTTGTATGAAAATTCGGACTACCCTCCGCATAATCCCTTTGACTTTTGTGGTGTTTTAAGACTGTTGGGGGATTTTTTCAACATGCATTATATTGCTACAGGTTTTTGGTTTTGGTCGTAAATATCAAGCTTTAGTTTTGGAAGATAACACGTTTGACTCATTTACAGCGTCTGTGGTAAAAATGTGTATACAATATTCAAACATCATTGATTCGAACCTAGAGATAAATGGTTTTAGATCCACAAATATTCGTCTCCGGTTAAAGTTTTGATTTGTCTTATATTTATCTTTAATTTGGATTATAATATATTTTAAACGCTGATGACTATTGGGTTGATTCTTGTAGGATTAGTATTTTAACACTAAACTAAACTTACATAAAAAAAATTGTAGACCTTACATCTTCGACTCAGTTACTTCATGCTACAATCCGACTTCGGCTCAAAGACGTATTTTGTTCGCAAGTATACATAATATTTTATAATCCGGCCTAAACTTGGCTAACAATTTCCTAATTGGCTTATTAACGGAACACCAATAAACTAACCACTAACATTGAACACGGCTCAGAAATATAAAATACCAACGACAAAGCCAAAAGTTATGTCCCATATAAAATATAAATAACGGTTTAAACAACGTTAAAATTCCACGTTAATAGTGCTTTTGGTCCCGTAATCCTTTTTTACGCAATTGCAGAACAATGGGTAATAATTTAGCGACATTTTTCGGCACAAATCTCTCGTTTTACGTACATAAAGGTACAGTTCCGATTGGCCGCGTGACTGATTACCTGGACGCGAAATCAACCATCATCGATGTGACCAAATAGTATGAGCTATGACTCGATATCTGTAGGATAAATTGAGCGCGTTTGAGGAAATATTCTTGGTAATACGAGTACTTATTTATTTAGTTCCTTCTTTTAAATGATCTTTCCTGTTGAATACAAAAATGGGAATTGTAAAGGGCTTACCGAGAAAGTGTCGGGCTTATGGGCACTTCTCAGTAGGTTAATAAGTTAAGTACTTAAAATAGCAAAGATTTTTCCTTGAAAAAGCTCTGGATCAAAGAGGCACCTTTCTAGGAAATGAATTCATTGATCTTGTATTTCTGGTACATGCAGAATACGTACCGATGAACTATAAAGATTGCTAGAAAATGATGTAGTTTGATGGTTTCGTATAGATTGTCATAAAATAGCAATTTTACAGGCATATTTTTCTCTAAATAATTATGTATTTAAGATTTTATTCAAATAATTTTAATTTGAGATATTTTTCTTCTTATAATGTCTAAGTAAAAAAGTCTATAGCAAACATGACTGCATTTTCTTAAGTAATAGAATTAACCAATGTCTATGATTCTTTACATTGCATATATAAATCTATACTCGTATGTATTATTGATATTAAGGAACCTATTAGATTGTTAAACATTACACGCAAAAAATAACTATATTTGCAATTAATTTATTTTTGAAAGTAGCGTAATGTAACATTATTAAATTATTATCAAAGTACAAACCGGTTCACAATTGTCTGGTAGCCGAGATATTGTGTGCCTTATATTGCGTCTTACATTCATGGAATACATTCATGGAATACATTCATGAAATTGTTAAAATAAAAGAAATACACGTATTTCACACATTTTCAGAAAATATCATGAGAGTTCTTTTTTCTACAAGCCAGGTTGGTCATGCTGTTATAGAAAGCCTAAGTTATGCACAGCGGTAACATGGTGTGATAGGATCATGGCGGCAAATATCGTAAATAACAAGAAAATATATAAAAAAATACGCTTCAGGTTCCGCATCCTGCCGTACGAAGAATGAAATGTATCATTTCTTAACACAAACTGTAACCCGAAGGGTTTGGAGAAAGTATGTAAATTTCTGAATCAACATTTCGCCAATTTTATTTTAAATTCTATGTTATAGAGGATCGCATTAATTCTGTCTTATGGGTATATTTTAAAATTTCATGATTCTGTTAAAGCTCTTTATTAAAATATGTAATAACAGTTTTTCCAACTCAAAAACGGCACACAGTAATTTTTATTTGGTAGTAACTCAAAACAGTTGTGTCGGCAGTAACATTAACACGTACAGTTTACACACATACGAGTCATAATTTAGTTATTGTCAAAGTTCACGAGTCATAAACCACTATAGTTATATTATGATAATAAAGTATCATTTCAATTTCCGGTTTCCTTATACGTTCACAGTAATGGAATTATTTTTATTGCTTAAAGAATGTTTCGTAGTTAAGTATAAATAAAATTAAGTAAGCACTGATGGCCTCGAAAGCAGTGATAGTATATATAGCAGTGATATCCCATTTCTTTGAATGATCTTTGGGAGGCTCTTTAAACATATTGGAACAAAATATCTAATAGTCTGTGGAAAAAACTTATAAAATAGCGCCGCACGTTGTGAAAAAGTATTGACGGTCTAAGGTGATTTCTTTGATTAAATGAAAGTGAAGCTGTATAAAATGAAATAGATGAAAATGTTAATAGTTTTTATCCTTAAATGTTACATTATAAATATTTTGAAAATAAAACTTTGAATTACTTAACTTATTTTACTTTAAATTATTGTTTCTATAACTTTTTCATCTTGTCCGGAAACTTTCCGTCGGCAGTGTATATCATATATAGTCATATGTATATATAGTCATATTTAATTAAAAAGTAGTTCACCTGACTTAAATTTTTATGGATGACCATACCATACATTTTTTTTATAAGAATGACAAAAAACACGTGCGGGATTGAAGAACGTAGAAAATATAGTCATGTTCTAAACAGCATAAACACAAAAAAATGACTGGGCAACATAAAGGTGCTGCTTCAATAACCACAAAGGACAAATGATTATAAAAATACGGTCCGTTCTCGGGTTTGTATTATCATCGCAAACTACGATAAAAAGTTTCCTTATGCGGAAAATAAAAGTAAAAATAACTATCATTTCTTTGTGTATGATCTACAAAAGAGATCTGAAGACACCGCTAGAAGAGCGGTTGTTTCACTGCAGTGTCCAATAGTTTCTGTTTTGATTCTATCCTTGTAAAAATATAAAAAACACACTTAGGTCGAAGTATCTAGTCTATCAGATACCTACTCTTAGTCCAATACGTTGTAGGTGAGAAGGATTGATAAAGTATCTTATCTTAATAATATAATTTTTATTTTGTATACTCCCTTATCGATTAGATTTATTGATGTAACCATGCTTATTGAATATATAAATTACAAAATGCAAAATAATGTAAATGGCGAATGAATAAAGCGAAAACTTCATTATTTTTATATTTTTTTTTACCATCCTCACACATCATACTTACCTTACAATCATCATCATCATGATCTGATGATCATACGTACCAATATTCGTCCACTGCTGGACATAGGCCTCCCCCAATGACCTCCACCTCCTCTGGTATTGTTGGTGTCTATGGGCGGTGCTGACCACTTGACACATCTTATGTTACTAGCTCGTTGCCTCCTTTTTCAATGAAATAAAACAAAATAACTTATTTAAAATTATTTAGTAAATGCAAATGTAATGAAATCCTTGTGATGTAATTTACAGGTATTGTAAAGATATCACGTACTGCAAATATTCGTTAAGCAAATGAATAATATGGAGTAATGAATTTTTCATTAATTTTATATGAGGTCCGACTGTGTGCACTTAACAAACGCATCAAAAAGGATTGAAATGTACTTAAGTAATGAGTAATAATCTGGTATTAGTATGATAATAATTCTTCATCAACCCATATACGCCCACTGCTGAGCACGGGTCTCCTCTACCATTGAGAGGGTTTAGGCCATAGTCCACCACGCTGGCCTAGTGCGGGTTGGCGGACTACACACCTAAGAAATTCCTAGGAACTTTTAGGTGTGCAGGTTTTATCACGATGTTTTCCTTCACCGTTAAAGCAAGTGATAATTCAATTCGAATACACACATAACTTTCGAAAAGTCAGAGGTGTGTGCCTGGGGTTTGAACCCGCGACCGCCGAGATTCTCGACCGCGCCCCTAAACCTCGAGGCCATCACTGCATTTGATGATAATTGTTAGTTTATATAAATGCATGTTGCATGATAATAATTAGTTTATATAAATAGTATAGCACATACCTACTTGTTTCCCGAGGCTACGAGGTAGTCAATAAAGATAATTAACCAATTGAATTTCATCTCAAGTTATCTATTTATTTGTATGTTCGTAAATTAAATACAGAAGTGTTTTTTTTTAGTTTATTTATTACGTCCTTATTTTATAGTAACTATGGTAATTTTGGTAGCGGTAGCTGGTGCTTTTAAGATGCCTTGAAGCTTTTAACCAAAAAATTGGTTTTAGGAATTCGTGGGTATACGCTTGTTTTTTTTGTACTAAAAACTGTAAGACTATATAAACAAAAATCACCAAACCCGTCACTAATGTCATTTTATATTTATAGATATAAACCCATACAATCTCACTATTTTGCAAAGGTTGCCCCAAGGTGTTCATAATTCGCGATCGTGGGCCATTTTTTCCCAATGACCCGAAATTTCTGGAGTTCATGACGGTATCTCCTACATGGGTACGTGTGTTAGTGACGTCATTGTGAGCGGGGTTTTAATTATTGATTCATTTTTTATTTAGTATTATTATTAAAAAGATTCTTGTGAAAACTTAATCAAAATTTAAATTTTTGTTATCATTAACTTTGTAAGATTTTTTGGGGATTAGTTGTACCACGTAATTGAAGGCTGTTTGCCAATTATTGAGAACGAAAATTATTTTAAGTGAACATTGTGAGCGTTTTTATGTCATCTTAGCAAAACGACGACTCGGTATAAGTTCTTCATACGGGAAGAGAAGCGTTGCCAAATCACCGGAACCCTAACAACTAAGGAAATCATTACACATTTGCTTATAATCTTAGTCATTTGGTAAACCACTAACGTAACGTGAAACTATTTTAGCTAATTTAAGATATTATATTGGTAACATACATCTGCAGTTTTGCTTACATTGATTGAATATTTTGATAATAGAATGACTACAAAATATACTCTTTTTTATAGACAACATATTATGTAATAAAATAAAGTGGTTGCCCAAGATTTTTTTACTGCTATGTGGGACATAATGACATGACAACTCAGTCACAGGAATGAAAGTTTAAAGTAAATAAAAGAAAACGCTATCGATAAAGATGAATCGACTGGATTCTGCGATAAAATGAAGGTATACAACTCTTGTAGTGAAATAAACAACAAATTTTAATCAAATCGGCTAAAAATAAACAAACTCGCGCTAGCAGAATCCGATGAATACATTAACTGATAAAGCTTTCCGAACACCAAGACTTTATGAGCGCTGTATTTTACATGTGAATTCAAAAGTATTTCAAATAATAAATTTGACCGTCCTGTGGTCTCGCGGTATAGGTATGTGTCGTGAACTGTCGCGTAATTACGAGGTCAGGTAAAAAGTTGTTGAGTCATTAAATTTGGAAAATCTCAGCAGCAGCACAGAGACTGAAAATATGGAAATGAACGGCAGTAGTCTCACCCTCTATTACGTGGGAATAAATAAAATAAGCGAAATGTAGGTGCAGTAATGCACCTCTGCTTGCCCGTTCGAGTAATACATGCGTAAGTAATACCTATGTAGGAATGTTTGTTTTTTTAGTTTTTATTACTTTGTATGTATTTTTACATCCACCTTTGACATTCAATATAGAACGACCTATTACCGACTTTGGGCCCTTTTTCAGGCTCCAAGGTCATATTGAGAATCACATAGGAAACATCATTCATCATTTAAAAAAAAACAACACTGAAAAATAAGTAATAAGAAAATGTATGAGAATTGTTTTTTTGTGATTTATATACCTGTTAACGCCTTATATGTTGTTAATAATTGTAATAGGACCGATAGACGTGAGCCAAATTTCGTGGAAATGTGTAAATGTCAATAATAACCTCATAACAGTAAGGAAAGAATACTATATAAAAGGCTGAAAATAATTCAAATGTTTGATCCAAAAACAATCACACCTGGAGCAAATATTTGCTCATAACACAAACATTTGCTTTAGTGCGGGATTTAAAATCACGATCTTTTTTCTGCCGCCTACATTTTTAAGCGGGACTGTTAATAGTGATTATATATTGTTGTCAATAGTTTGCACAAGACCGAGATGGTTGGCGCTTTCTTGGGGAGGCTTACTTTCAGCCGTGGACGGCGAAAGGCTGAGTATAAATGGTTGTCAATTAAAGTATATGTCCCACTTGTTACGATTATTTATTTATTTATAAGCATGCAATCATCCATGTTTCGATAGCATCTTCCATAGTCTATTCCTGTTACCGTCTTTCAAAATTTTCTAATTCTTAAGAATTTTAGGGTGTCCAGGTTTTATCACGATGTTTTCCTTCACCACTCAAGCAAGTGTGATAATTGATTGTGAATACAAATAACTTCAAAACGTCTTTTAAATTTATTAGAAAAATATTTTGAATTATAATAAAGGGTTACACAGCACGTGTGACAACGCGGTAATTTGAACTCGTTAATCCGACGAGTTACGACACTAACTTCTACACAGAATTATATCAGCGGGTACTTGTTACAGGATAATATTATTGTTTGACTAACAAATAACAATTTTATTATACTTCGTTGAAAACAGGATGCATTGAAAAGCTCTTTCAAGCGCAGTCGGGATATTGTGTTGGTAACTATGAAGTCAGAAAAGTAAAATTTAAATATTAACTTTAACTTCTTTTTTTTAATTTTATGCGTTCTAGTGTTTTGCGAACATTTTTAATCCTACTTTTGATGTTAAGATCGTATATGTCGGGATGAGAACCACAATTTATAGTGTCCGTGTGGTCACATGTGTTTAATTAGTTTAAAAATAAAATAAACGTAAAAGTAACCTCGTGGTCTCGTGGTACAAGTATGTGCCTTGTGATCTTAATGTCTTGGATTCGATTCTCGGGTCGAGAAAAGTTTTATTGGTTTTCCCATAAGGAAATACTCAGTAGCAGCACGGAGTCTGGAAATGTGTATGTAGTAAATCACTTCTGCCTACCACTTCGGGGAATACCAGTATGAGATTGTGTATGTAAAATACTACATTGCAAAATATGCTGAAACAGCTTGATACTTTAACCACTACTTTAAATTTTGTTTGAATGGGTGATATGTATTTAAATTCAAGCGGAACGTACAGAATAAACAGGCAAAAGTAATTTCATAGTCTTACAGCGACCCAGTGTACGGAAACTTTTAAACATCTGTAAAGAACGTTTGTTAAAATATCGTCTCTAGCATGTGTGTAAATGGTTGTTATTTCTATGACACGGAAGCGACGTATCGCGTTTTATAATCGTCGATAAAGCAACTTGCGAAGCTCGGATGATCCGGTTGCGGAGATATTCCTTTCTTCGCACTTTTCCACGAATAAAATACGATAAGAATTCATTTAATATCATTCCATCGGTCTTATTTATAAAGCTAAGGGAGAAACAGATTATGGGACTTTATCGGTTATTGAGAAAGACTAAAACTGGTTGGCGGGTAATATTTTGATTAATGATGTAGTAGCAGAAAAGTCTTTTAGTCGTCAGCCTAGAATTATCTTCTTCATCATAATCATAATTATCAGTCCATATGTGTGCCACGGCTGGGCACGGGCCTCCTCTGCCATTGAGAGGGTTTAGGCCTTTTTTAGGCACGCTATCCTAGTGCGGGTTGGCGGACTACACACTAAAGAAATTCCTAAGAACTTTATAGGTTTACAGGTTTTATCACGATATTATGCCTTCACCGTTGAAGAAAGTTAAATAATTCGTTGTGAATACACACATAACTTGGACTTTGAACCTTTCGTCTATTTGTTACTATTTGGATTATTTACATTCAACACTAGTATAACTCAACTTTGTTATAGTAGTGTTGAATATTGTCAGTTGAAGAGTAAATGCAACTTTATTAACAGTAATCACAGCAACCAGTCTGGGGACAACTAAACAGTACAAATTTACACTACTACTGCATTTTTAAGTTGACATTATGTTGTTAATTCTGTTTTGGGTCAGGTCAGTCTTGTCTTCTAATTGTCATATTGATTTTTTTTGGTTTCCTATACGATAGTATATTTTTTCTTGAATAATTTTATTTGTTGATATCTCCGAGTCTAAGAAGTATCGTAGTTTGTAGGATAGACAACATAATGTCTGGAGAAAATAAAGATCTTTTTATTTTCCCTAACTCTTTATTTCTACATATCTATGTATGCATTTTTAATGGACTTATTTAATATCATTTTTACACATTACCGGACTCGGTGTTACGTGTGTTAGCATTTGCTCTCCCGAAATCGAATCGGGGACTTATTAGATATGAATACGGTCAGAAATATTGATAATTACGGTTGCCTTTCAACAAATCTCTAACCTCATTGGTCTTGCCGCATATGCGTACGGCGAGTATTTAAGGAGGAAATGTGTTATTAGGTTATCTATAGGACACTCTCAGAAGCTGTTCGTAGTAAAAAATTGTGACCGAGGAACAATAGACTCTTTCGCTATTACGTGGGACTGAAATCTTCTTGCGAAACGTCAACCAATAACCACTACCTCCTCAATGTATGTATACAGCGTACACCCAATACAGTCGTATTTGTATGTACATACATATTATGTGTGTATATAAAATGTTTCATAAGCTCGGAAAACATTCCGTACGGCACAATTAGCTCATAAACAAACACAATCAATGCTCATAATCCACGAGATTAGAATTCAGTTACATTTGATAAACCATTTTAATATCGTCCGCAGTAGTGTGTTTATGAAGATTAAGCCTTACGTTTGCAACACAGCGTAGTACGGACACATATTTATGTTAGCTAAACGCGGAGGCCCATTTCGTTCGAATACTGCACGCGAACCACCAGTATAGGTATAAGTTTTAATTACTTGTTTATTGTTGTTTCTTCCTCACTGGCGCCGCCTGTGTCTATTATGTACAATATTTAATAATGCATGCGATCTATCAACGTGAATTGGCTAATTTGGGGGTTTTATTTGTGCGTTTTGTTAGTGGGATAAATATTGGACTTAGAGTGTAACTTTGTCTTGTTTAGTAGCTGGAATTTTCTGTGGTAGAATGTGCTTAAA
The DNA here is from genome assembly GCA_030295005.1 of Cephonodes hylas. Lineage (NCBI taxonomy): Eukaryota > Metazoa > Arthropoda > Insecta > Lepidoptera > Sphingidae > Cephonodes > Cephonodes hylas. The sequence goes on along the minus strand of AP025372.1, from coordinate 6,987,871 downwards.
TTGAGAGACATTTTTAATATAACCTGTCATAGAAAAATATTAAATTTTTATACACCTTGATGTATAAACGTTGTTAAAAAAGTGCTAATATTTATGTTTTAAAAATATTAAGTATAACGTCAATATTACAAATATTATAGAAATACATATGTATGTTTTTACGTTGAATAAAAAATAAAAAATAACTTTGTATGTTAAGGAAGTCATATCAGAAACCGTAGAATTATAAAGACCTTGTATTAATAGAAACCTCACATTACGAGTAACACAGGCTACATTTAACGGTTGTATTCCGGCGTCGGAACTGGCCGTTATTATCAGTAATTCGGTACAATTTGCTGTAATCCGTCACGGCCGTCGTGAAGTAGAAAACAATAATCCAACCAATAAAAGTCTCTCGCTTGACAAGTCACAGAGCAATCGCAAACAAGAACTACGGAAGTGGACAACTTCATAATTTCTTTGATTTATTAATGGTGCTCAAGGCATACAAATGCTGGAATTCTTTTCCTTCAGCTTTAATTTATTTCCAATAAAGATTGCTGGTACTCAGCCAGTCCACTCGGATATCCGCGGACGTTTAACAGACCTTTCATAAAAGCTGATCAGTGAAACGTCGTGAAAAAGCGATTTCCTCTAATTGGATATTGAGTTTATTAGCTACGTACTCGCGAGCTGTTCGGCTTCATAACAATACACGCTATGAGAGAGAGCTAAACTATTGTTGATTGCTGCTGAAGATGCTTTCATTGTGTGCCTTAAGTGCTTGTGAACTAACCTGCACACGTTTGCATTTCATTCTCGCATTGTCATTCAACAACCACAAACGGATTTATACTCGGAATAATTATACACCAGCTGAATACAATAATGGGTAAGTAGTGTTAGTTAGTTGGTCTCACTGTCGACAGTGTGATCTTTGGATGTAATCCAAAGCGGAGAATTGAGACTTTCGGAAATTTCAAAGTGGAGCCTTGAGACTTTCGGAAATTTCAAAGTTTTGGTAAGACACAGAACTTCCCTACGTTATTAAATCAAGTCCACCGACCCACATTAAATTTGCTGCGAATGGCAGTGCCACGTCGTAATCAGAGACTGCGGCGGTCAGTTCAACCGGGCCAACACAACTGTCTCATAGAAAATCGACGCAATGCAATATTTATTTAATTTGGTAAATTAGATTCCGGACACACTATTGTTACTTGTTAGAACTTCGATACTCGGATTCATAAAAGTCACCGTATACGAGTATTAGTAGTAAAATGTATCTATAATACATGTTTGTCGTGTTCAATGATCCGGAATCTGGTTTGGACTGAGATAGTTTTTCGTCGGCATAGCTGTTTTAACTATAAATAAATTGAGTAACTAGTCTTTCTCTATCCCACCACACACCCGCCACTGCAACTCCTGTATTCCAGGATCAACAGCGGCACGCACAGTATTGGCGCCGAGCAATGCAGGTCAGCGAATCTAAGGGGACCTAAATTGTCATAATCCCGCAACGAAGTTAATCAGAAAAGCAATGTAAAGGAGAAGTTGGAAAACAAAGAGTTGTCAGTTAAGTAACTAGTCCACCTTATTCCTTAAATGCTTTGTGCGGTCTGAAGGCTCTCAGACTAACGTAGAGTTAGTGTGAGCGAGTAGTGTTGGAGCTTAGGTCTACTTGAATTGTATTTTTTTTACACCACGAGCCCTATGGTCTCGTTTAGGCAACATTTAGCATGAAATTGTTTTGCGTAAATATGACTAGAACTAATAATTATAATGTTCATTATACCTGTAGTTGTTGCATATCAAACTTTCGTCACCTGAGTAAAGGCACGTCATGTTAAATAATCGCATTACCAAAATCATTAAATATTCCATTAATTAAATTTATTTGATTTAGGCGCTAGAATACAATATGAACGGGGCAAAACACAATTCCGCGGAACAGTGTATTCAACATTCCGTTCTCATTTATAATTAATTGATCACAAATTATTAGCTCTCTATCAATCGGCTTTGTTATGCGTACCAAATTATTGTAATATAACATTCCATTAGACACAATAGAGAATATGAATTGCTTCCCATGAACCACATATTTCAAATTCTGCGACTATAAATTAAAAGACAAAAAAATTGTTTGCAAAACAAATCAGGTAAATTTAGGTAACAAACATAGTTAAAAATGTACGTGGTTATTAGGAAAACCTCACAATTTTTATTTTTGTCAGGATTTTCTTTAACTTCAGTGCGTTCGTAATCATCTTAGCTATTACCTGCCTTAGTTTCCGATCATGGTCTGAATACACCCTGTATATGTATGACCTTCTTAGAAGCAGCTGGAGCTCATCATCTGCTCATGTAAGTCCAGCTGCTGGGCACGGGCCTACAGCTCAAAGTAAAACAAAAACAAGAATGTATTGGGTGGCGTTAATAACTTTTTCAAATGGTATAAATTGTTGTGTAAGTGTGCGTGCCGCATAGTTGTAATTTTATTAAAGCATTCGAGGGGTAAAACGTTCCCGTCAAATTGTAACGATTTAGTGAAATTAACCGACGCGTTACGTACAATTTTCAGTCGCGTCGTGGCCATATAAAATTGAAATCGTGCTGTTAACGAGCCACAAAATTATCGTGTCAATCAGCCCACGTAAACTTTATAATTTGTGAGAAACGTTTCCGATAAGGCATATTGACGAACTGCTGATATTGGTCAATGAATATTAATCCTGGTTTGTCGTAGAGCAACGTGCCCGATTATCTAGATTTTGTAGAATAGCGAGTCCAAGTGTCGTATTGTCCTAACTTCTTTGAGTGTAACATGAAAATGCAGGCAATGATATGTCAAATGATGGCATATAGATTTTGTCTAGACGCATAGATAAGGGCTGCTCAAGACCGGGATGGTTGGCGCTTTCTTGATTAGGTGTACCTACACTCAGCAGTTGTCTCTATAGAATACTTGATGCTCTGTTTGCATAAAAAAATATTTGCAATCAAGTGCCACTTCACTGTGGCAGCTTTTTTAATCGCCGGTAAGGCACCGATGATCTCTCTGGTATTGTACTCGTTGGTGTTCATTTGCAGTGTTGACAACTTAACATCAGATGGCTCACTTGCTTGTTTACCTCCTTTCCCATAAAAAGTATAATAAAAAGTCAAATTGCAGTTATTGAATGGAGGAATATTGTTTTACGTGTAATTTTGTTGGAACTATATTCGTGCCATGAAAACCACTTGTAACTCCACAAACTATGTCAGAAATGGAAAACTTTGAGAAAACCTAAAAGTTTTAGGCAGTAATTTTGAGGTTTGGAAAGTCTGGAGTGGGTAATTAAAACATAAACGCTTTTAATTATAAACTAGTTTAGTGTGCTAGAGTAGGACATTATTAAAAATGCATTTACATAGTGCGAGGTGTACTCGTACATATGTATAACAATTTACCTAAATCTCATTGAAGTGTAGCGTTGCTTTTTTCTTTCAATTTTGACTATTGACGATTTTTTTTGGTGTTATGAGTTAGCTAAATCAACTTTTAGCATTATCTATTATTATTTTCATTTGTTGATTTTTTGATAGTCTTTATTGTTTAGGTTACGATGGGACTGACATACCATTGTTGGTTACAAGTCTCTAAATAAAAATGAGAATAAAAAAAAAAAAAAACTTTTAGCATCTTTGCTGCAAAGAATTATACATTCCTGCCCTAAAAAGTTGAATAAAAAAGCGAATGCTTTATAATTAAGAGGTAATAGACCAATGGAATAATCGTAATAATTCCAATAAAAATACCAGGAAAGGTCGTGTTCAGTGAGCACAGCACGAGTATTTTAGTTTGTGTCCCTAACAAGGCGACGTGAGTTCTCAAAGCCGAGTGCGCTCGTCAGCTCGTCGGCTCACCGCGGCCCGAACTGCTGATCAATCACGCATTCAAAACTTACTTCACCAACCACACGCCAAACCGTTTTATGATTTCGAAATCTCACAGCACTTTTTCTATATGATTTGGATTTACATTCCAATTTTACATTATTACATAGGTATTCAATGGTGTATTTTTCAACTCAGGTTCCGTTATTATATCGAGCCTATTGCCATTTCCAAATTCCAAATTCGTAATCAGTAGGTACTGGTCGTGAGTATATAAATCGGGATTTCTGGATATACGATCCAAGCTTTTATTTTTATTTTTAGATAGCAATTCTTTTCAATTCTACGTTTCATTTCTTTTATTTGACACAAAGCGTCTCCGAAAGTGGGCGACGACACTCCAGTTATTAAATTAATGTAATCGAAATCAGAGGTTATTGCAAAGAGATCCCAGAAATATCTGACTGTAATCATTATTACAAGGGAATTCTATTTCAAGACCATATAAGTAGGCTGCTAAAAATCGACTGAATGAGCCACGCAGTAGTCACATGAAGCCTCTGAGAATAATGTCCGACTTGTGGAGAGCTGCTGTCTCGCATAAAACCGACGAAAACTATCGTATTTTTAATGGTTTGACGTTTAATAACACTCCTTCCCTACTATATGCTATGAAAACAATTTTTTATGTAGAAATACTTGGGTACTGTACCTACCTTACATTTAAGTACAGGCTCTGTAGTATGGCATGAAAGTTGCCATACTGCTTCTAATAGTAAGTCTATACTTACTGGTACCTAAGTGATAAATCGCAAAAAATAATAATCTTTCAACTCTCCTAACAATCATGTATGGCCTGCCAGCATATTTCGCTTGAAAGTCCCAGGATTATAAGTGAGCAGACAAAATGTATCACAGCCTAGTCAATAAGTTTATACGGTTTTTGCAGTATTTAATACTACCATTGAAAAGTGACCATAATAGTAGCAAGATTATAATCAGCCTCCTCTGCAACGAAAGTGTTAGGCCCTACTCTCTTAAGCTTGCTTAAGAATTACCTTAGTATATAATATGACCATAATTAATAGTCTCCTAATAGTTAATAATGCAATATCGCACCAGTCTACACAATAATGGTGGTATATAACTTTTCAGACATATACATATATGTACACCGTATGTTTTAGTGTTTTTGTGTTCTAGAAAAAATTCCATCCTGAGTTACGGGAAAAAACCGTTAAAAGGCATAATTTATGCTTTAAGTACACAAGTTAAGTACGTCACGTAATAAGAACACAGAAACAAAACGCGGAATCCACCTTCAGCCGGCGGTGCCATCGCGTTTTATTTTTATTTCATCCGTGCAAAATGTGCTAATATTAAAAGAAATATAAAAATATCAACTTATTGCTTCCTCAATGTACTTTATTACATTTTACGGCGATACTTTACACAATTGCTTATTATTAGAGTCTACATTGATGTTTATTACAAAAGCGTAGCTGGTACGATTTTCAGATCACGAACAACGTAATCCTGCGTCTGATACAAAGTGAATAGATACGTTTGTGCTCTAGTGAATGCATCCGGACCCTTCGGGATCGTGACAATCGTCTTGCCTCTCGTCTACCTGACGACTCCTTTCCAATTTGCTCCAAGCAATGCGCCGTGATGAAAATTTTCATAATTCACGTCGTACCTAACTTTCTGAATAGTTAATTACGTATTCTGATATTCAGAAGCCGGAGTGGCGAAACTAAAGTAATACTATTAATCTTAAATATTTATATCAAGAAATTTAAGTATTATATAAACCTCTCGGAGTATTATTAACCTTTAAATGTTACAAACTCAGTGAAATTAGAAGTTATGAAAACCCAAAAGTTTCCGGATGTCCTCAAAACTGAGAGAAAGCCGGATCAAGCCGAGGTGGGCGGACATGTGCTAATCTGTTAATACTTTAATGAGGTTGTCATATTGTTAAGACGTTGATATGAAATTAGGGTCTATTAGTTGGTAGGTATGTTTCAGAACCTGGGACAAACACGTGCTCTCGTTTTAATGCTGTCAAACCAATTGCGCCAAATAAGCTCTCAACAGATATATGAAATAAAAAGATTTAGCTTATACTTTCCCGTCTATTGTAACATAAGGGAATTTTTAATCTATCATGATTCAATTTTTGGTTTCACCATCCAGACGTGTCTTTCCACATGAAAATATATTTCCAATTTCAGTATTTTAATACACTGAAATTCGCAATCTCTCGTTTTATTTATCGGTTGTATTGCAGTTGTGCAGCATTAGGATTAAATCTTTTCTAATTTTACCGATGAAGAACAGTTTGTCAAACTATTGACGCAACCTTTAGTCCATAACCTGGCCCTGGGCAGTAGTCACGTGACACAAACGTCTCGAGTGACAAATTTACATTCGTGTTGTGAAGTTTGTCAAACAGTTTGCTGTTGAGAACGCGGCACAACGACCGCCTCAGAGCGCAGGTGCTCCCAAGGCCCGCCGTCCAAACATAAAACATGGAACTTCCAGCTTTCAGGACGTGTCGCGCATGATATATCGCGCGGATGACGTCCGCGTGTCAAAACAACCACGTATTTTTGTTGGTTTAAATTCAAAAACGCCTATTCTGCACCGATTCCATTTTGTCACCGCAATTGTTGATATATTTCATTCGTGCCACAATGATGGTTTTTAATAAATTCTATTCAGCGTTGAAACAGATATTGCGATAGAATCGTTTGATATTCGATAAAAGTTGTTGGTATTCCCGGAACAAAATGTTTTTGAACAAAACCTGTTATTAAAATATTAAAGTTAGTACGAATTTTATAAATAGTTCACGATGTACAGGCGAATTCTATGATAGATATAACATGATTCGATATTTTAAATTTGCAGCGGTGTTGGATTGAATACGTTTTGTACTGTATTTTATTGTAGAAGTGTAAATCTATTCCTCGTGCTACGCAATTAATTAAACTTAATTAGAAATGAAGTTAATTTTTATTTTGTTTATTTTTTTAAAGAAAGTGATATCTTGATAATAATAAACTAAAGAAGTCTGTGTCTATTTGTAAGCAATTATCTAAAACAAATGAAAAAGTTTTTAAACCATCTGCACAATACTCGGTAACGCAATAAATAAATACAATAAACTCAACAACATAAATAAAAGAAAATATAATTATATGCTAGTTTAAACTCCAAATAAAGTAATGGCAATGTGTAATAAAACGCGCTATGAAAGTCTTTGGGGGAGGCCTTTGTCTGAGCATTGCATGTCTTTCTCCTAATGATGATGTGCAATAAAACATTGTTGTAAAAGATTATTATAACAATATATTTTATATACAAAGTAGTATTATAATACAACGTAAATAACTACGTAGAACGCGATGGTGGAGGCGCGAGTGGCGGAGCTTCTCTTCAGCGCCTCGAGTTCACTAACGTCGGGCGTCTCATCGAAGTCTCCGACCTCGTTGTACTGCATCTCCTCGAATTTACCGGACAGTGCTGAAACAAAACACTCTCTCAGAATCGCCCTGAGGAAACCCCGAGGCAATCCGACGATATTTTCCAAAATATCGAGTTACACGACGATGCCATTAACAGCTCGCCAGTCTCACTCCTAAACTGTTTTTACAATATCTCGCAGTCTCCATTTCACCGACATTAAAAGGTTTTTGCGTTCGGCGCACGCCTACTTAAAATAATACCACCCTTTCATTTACTCGGAAGTAAATTATTAACGTTATCTCAAATTGTAAAGTCATTTTATGGAGTCCATCTTTAATTTCGTTAGGTACTTTTGTGCTCGGGCGTTCAGAAATTTCCGACGTTATATTCATAAATCTGATGAAGTTGTTTCTATCGAATGTAAGGTAAATATTTGTAGTGAGCTATTGTTTTGGTAAGTTCTGGTTGTTAGTAACCTATTTAAACTGAGTGATGTACTCATTCGTCTCATTTATTGAGAAATCTTTTATGAAACAGAACTAAAGTCTGCTATAGATAAACATAATAGTTATCATGCCATCTTTTTAAACGGTGGTAGATGAATATCGTACGAAATGCAAGAATATTTATCCCCGACCGCAATTAAACCGTGGATGATATAACTGTAAAACACCGAGCGCAATACAATTAAAACAAGTAAATCGTCAACAATGAAAACCGCTCAGATACCGGACTCTTAAATAACGATGATAATTTAACGCAGAGGAATACTCACAATACAGTTTTATAGTACCGTCCGTATCTCCGAGGGAGTTTTTTGATATGCAACTGTAAGTGCCGAAAGTTGTTCTACCAACTTTCTTGATAGTCAGCCTCATGTCCACCTCATAACTTCTTTCAACGGCGGCTATCTCGAACCTTTTGTCCGCTAAAAATAAAATGTTCACCGTGAAAATGTAAAGAGTGGTTTGCTGTAACAAAGTAATTTATGAGAAACTTGTACTGAGCGTTTAATAATTCTACTTTATAATAAGTTCATTCTACTTATTCGAACCATTTCAATTATTAAAAGGTAATAATTAGCTCGCAATTTGACAATAGCCTCAGGTATAACTAGTACAATGACGTCACTTCAGGTCCTCGTACAAGTTTAATAACACAATTGTAGTTGGCGATTGTTAGGGAAATCCGATATAGTCTATGTATTAAACCAATTAAAAAGCAAATTCATAAGGAATAACTCACTCACATTGTGATATGATCTGGTCGTTTATCGTCCAATAATTAATAGACTTTGGAAAAGCTTCTGAATGACAATCTAAATGTACAGTGTCCCCTTCCTTAGCTCCAACTAATTGATTTTGTATAGTCATTATTGGCGGAACTGGAACAAAGAGATTAATTTGTATACAGAATAAAACTCGATGAAGTAAGGGTGGGTGCGGAATAATTAGAGATTAATCACAAAAGAGAGCTACGTTTTGTGACATTTCCAACAATACAGATCGAATTACACCTAAATCTTTAAGTGAAAGTAGGTCATTTTTTAGAAAGATTTAGTGGAATGAGAATATTGAGAATTGCAATATGTTTTAGGTTTCCTGGTATTTACGTACTGTAACTATTTGAAATAGTTTTTGCTTATAGCATTTCATTGAAATTTCTTTGGTGTAATATTTACTTTACAGCGAAAAGAATTATTTCAAATTGTTTCTTTATTTAACTGAGCAAATATTTCGCGAAACTTTATGATTATTGTTTTCTACTGTGTTTTTAGAAAACAATAATGGGTGGTGGTGTCTATGTAGGTTGGCGGCGTATAATTTACAAAAAAAAATCTTACATAGCGGGAGTATATTTTTAATGAAAACTAAAAACCCGGCTTGATCATTAGTTCTTTGTACTATACTAGCGGCTTATATCCTCATTTATTTTCCCAACACCAGTAATGCTAAAGAAGTATATGATTTTAGCGCTTTGTGTTTTTGTATTAATATATTCCTCAAAGAAACCTATAATAATTAATAAGTATATATATTTGAAACTTTGTATAGCCTTTTTTTAGTTTATGGTTTTTTTCAAATTTACTGTATAGTTAGATCATAGATGTAATTTATTGTCAGAAAATATTAAGTTTTGATGACAACGTTGTATTTGCAAGTTGAGTTCGATATTCCGCCATAACCACATTAATGATATAATTCTGTCTCTGATAAATCACATTAATGTGGCTGTACAATTTCGGACACAAATGATTTTTATGTGTTTTCCAACTTTGTAGATCATCACAGCCTAGACTTATTAGTTCAAAAAATTGTTATGACTAGTGTATTTATAAGAACTTGTAGGAGTGGAGTAGTTTAAGGAGAAATTTTGGTATTCCGCCTTTTTCTCTCCAATTGATTTATTAGTATTGTTATAAATAAAGACATAAACAGAAGAACTCGATCGTTGATTAATTCTAAGAACACGGTTTGCTCATTAATATCCAAAATTTCATATATATGAAAAAGATCGTGGCCTGCACGTCTATTTATGAATCCATCTTATACTTACTCGCACACTCCTGACTGTATCTATAAAGAGGTAGACAGAACTGCATAAACGAATCCACGTATACGTTCGCCAAGTATGTCTTAAAAATCAAAAAATGTGTAATCCTTTAGCCTTCAGACCCATCCAGTAGTTTAGTAAAAACTCCTTAATATATGATATCAAAATAGAACCTAAAACCACTTACAGTGCACAACAAGCATGACTCGTTTGCTGACGGAGGGCGGCACTCCGTTACTCGCTATGCAGAGATATGCTCCCATGTGAAGTCTGGACACTTTGACTAGCTGCAGCACGGCTCCGCTCACAGACGTATCTGAGCAGAAATGAGGACTTGTCGAGCTCCGCACATTATACAGATTATTCTAAACGGTTTACGACTTGGATAACTGAATGTTAAGTGTTTCGCTTCTATGTGATTGAGATGGTTGGTGTAACACACTATAGTAGGGGAGCCCAAGCGGGGATTTCGGGATTTACTCAAGCGCGGCAGATTAATATATAGGAGGATACCTTGTACCCGGTCAAGTACCTCCACCAAACATGAGCCCCATATATAAGGCCGCCCGTGAAGGATACAGGATCAGATTAGTAAAAAAAAATTGACCATCAGACATTCTCAAGCGCGTCAGATTAAGGTAGGGTGAGTAAATAACGTCCTAAAAAGTGTATATTCCACTAATCTGACAATTTGAGAGTGACGTAAAGTAAGGGGAGGGCAGCAAAGTTGTTAAAAAAAAACGTCATCTCGACATTCTCGAGCGTAGCTAATTTTTTTTTTATTTTGAAGGAAATAATTCAAGAATAACGAAAAATATATAATCTGACGATTTCCGCAAGCCGAAATAACAAAAATTCGTGGATAAAGTTAAATGCGTGCAGCTGTGTGATGCTATTTCCTTCTCCGCGTTTCTATTCCTCTCTCACTCTTTCTCTATCTATTACTCTCTCACTCCGTCTCCACTCTGGTTTCTGCTGCCATGACGCCAACGTATTTAATAAAGTATAATTTTCAACGTGTTTCCAACGTTTTGGCTTTTTTGCTATTTTAACACGTTGCTTGTCCATGCATTATATATAACGCATTTTCTGACTCGCTGAGACATCCGTGCATTACATTTAATGCATGAGCTTATACTTTTTAAATTCGTTTTTTTAGACTGGATGTGGGAGCTACTTTTTTATTTAACAGATGTATGAGCAATGAATGGAGAATAATGAAACATCAATGTCCCGTAAACTTTTTTTATTTTATTGGTTACTAGCTTTTGCTCGCGACTCCGTCCGCGTAGACTACAGGGTTGGGTTCAGAAAGAAAATAAGTTGTAGTATTTTACTCCGCAGAGCCCCATTTACTTAAATATACGAAAATCATACAAATCGGTCAAATTATTTAAACGTGAAACCGTAACACGCCGGTCGGCGCCTTGTGCATCATTACTGCGCGCTTAATCAATATTTTAAAACTGCAATATCTTCTAAGATACTCAGTGAAATCAAATGATGTAAAGGCCAATTTTATTTAAAATTAAATACTTGTAATGAATAACGTATTTATTTGGATAAGGATTAATATCATATTTATAAAAACACCTTCACAAATAAAACTTAATTTTAAAATAAATTTAGTTAGGATAAAAAACGTTATAGTGAGCCAACCTTAAAAAATAGACATATGCTGTCGCGGACTTTTTTATAGAACTTTTAAAGAGGAACATTTCTTTCAAACATTATTTTAGCGAAACTTTAACCGTTTTCGCAGCGCACGCAGCGGAAGCTCACAAAAAGGAAAAAATGTCCCCGATTTTGAAACATTCTTTATTGCTGCTCCGCTCCTATTCGTCGTAGCGTGATGTTATATAGCCTATAGCCTTCCTCGATAAATGTGCTATCTAATAGTGAAAGAATTTTTCAAATCGGACCAGTAGTTCCTGAGATCTTAGCGTTCAAACAAACAAACAAACAAACAAACAAACAAACTCTTCAGCTTTATAATATTAGTATAGATATGACCTGGCATACCAATTAGTATTTTTTATTTGAAAAATATCTACTTGCAACTAAGATGATGATTAATTAATAAAACATTATTTTTTTTAAGCTTTTTTTAAATTATTTCTTTATAAATACATGCATTGTACTAAAAAAGCATACACTTATTTATTTGCATGCTATTTTCTGAGCTTTTCAATTAAATAAGTTCAATGATTTAAAAAAATTGAAAAAATTATGTTTTTTTTCGTCAGATTAGCCGAATCCCTCTAGATAATCGTCAGATTATGAGACAGTACGTTTAGAACATAAAGATGAACCATATATATCTTAATCTGACGCGCTTGAGTATTTCCAAATGACGATTTTTTTTTGCATATTATGAGAATGGCCACGAGTTTGCGTCACATCGAAATCGTCAGATTATTGAATGAAAGCTTTTTTTTTTTGTGCACTTAACACTCCCTTAGAAAATCTGACGCGCTCGATAAAATTATTTTTTTCTTCATTTTCAACCCTTAAATACAACCACCCCCATCATGGAAACGATCAGATTAACATACGTACATTATTAAAAATACGTAGGGCAATGATGCTATCAATATCTGACGCGCTCGAGGATGTCCACGCATCAGTTTTTTTTTACATATTTAACAATCTATACCCGCTTTCCCCACCGATGAAAAGATATATATCATATAACATTTTTTTCTTCTTATCATCTAAGCTTTGCAATCCTATAGGTCTCTATGACGCTCGAGTAAATCCCCATTTAGCATCGTCGGCTCCCCTACTACTAGTGTAAAACATCTTTCTTGAGAGTTTTGCAGATATTGTAACAGTAGTCTTTCTAACAAAAACCTTATAAATAAATCGCAAACACTGAATGTGTTGAATGAAATTTACTTTTTAGGCAAGAAGTCTATGAACTAGGTTTACGGCCAGTTTTTGCGTGTGGCAAACGATTGTGACCGCGATACTCCAGTTGTTCGTATAAAATATAAATTCAGTTTACTGGCTCAAAAATATTTTCCCGGTATGGCGTTTTTGAAGGTATAAGGTGCTTCGTTCCCTATTCTTGTACATTTCTTAGCATTCAAGTACATTGAAGCATTTTTATGACCTTTATATTTACGTATCCCCTTAATCTTACGCCTGTATTCGATACTCTGATTAAAAAACGAAAGCCTATTAAATATTTCCGTGAAAGTACTCCCATCTGAAGTTAGGGAGTTTATCAACGAAAAGGTCTGCAGTCGACTTTAGTAAATTGTAGATGTTCTCAAAGTCGTATGTGCTACTTTTGAATCTAAGTTTTGCCGTTTTTTGCTGGAAGCACATGTGCTGTATATCAACAGACTTTTGACATTATCCTCGAGTACTGCACTCCACCTACTGCGCATTGCTTTTTTCCTTCTGTTTTAACATGAAAATAGGTTACCTTTGCATATTTAAGCCACAATCCAACTATGCCACTATAGAAATTAACTGGTATACGTATAGTTACGTGAAACTTGCACGTATGTGAACATATGAAGACTTATTGTCCGTGGAAAGTTTATAGGCATGTGGTTGTACTGTGATTATGAATTGGAATTTTATGCTTTATTATTTCTTACTGTGTACATCGCTGGAGTTAGTTGTGGGTAGGAGGTCTCCAGCCTCCTTCCTCCACACGACGGTTGGTGTGGGGACACCGTGGGCTGCACATCTTAGCGTCACGTTTGCCCCTTCTCTGGCGACCTGATCACTGCTCGTGGGGTAGTCTAATATGTCCGGTGGAACTGTGGGCACAGTACAAAGCATAGATTGATTATTCGACAAAATACATGTAGGGGAGACTGGGGCTGGTTGTGACAGGGGTAGGTAGTTACAGTGGCAATGCTGGCGAACCAGAAAACGCTATACTGGCGTTAGAAAGAGACAAATACTCAAGCCACCGCCGGCTAGCACGCCGCGAGAGCCAGTGGCGCTATTGTCTTTGTGTGAGGAGCCCGGACGTGCTGCCATTAAAATTGCAGGTTAGTAACATTTTCATTTTTTAGTAAAATTGGTCTACAACCGAAATACTATAAAAGCAGACATGTATCTGTTATATAATTTACGCACTAATTCTTTCGTTTTGTGATGAAACTGCCATTATTCAGCTACATACATTTATGTTTTCACTACGTAACCTTAAAGGGTCATTTTTGGCGTCGGGGCTAAAAGTTACATTTGTTCGGGGCAGGTTGTGACGTTGTAGTGCTTCTTGCTGACTGATATAATTTATGTTATGTAATTATTTATTTTTTGTTGTAGGATGAGGACATATAAAAGAAAAACAGAGCGGGTCAAAATATCTAAAGATGTTTATGAACAAGCAGCAGCTATTTTGGAGGAGGACAAAACTAAAAAAAATCGTGGCATCGCAAAAGACTTTGGATTGTGCCATATGTCAGTTATTTTTGTTAATGAGTCCTACACCTTTTTTTTTTTATTGAGGGGTAAGCCTCCTTATGGCTCTACCTCCCGCCCCCCTCTGGAGAGAGAAGCAGGAAGTGTATGTCGGGGTCACCGGTCCAGCCTGGCGCGCGGTGAGGTCCGCGCAGATGTTATTGCCGGGCTGTGTCTCTAACCTTTCCCTAACCATCACCGGCATACCGACTAAAACCCCCCGGTGGCCTCCTTCGCGCCAAGGAGGGTGACCACGGTCTGTGGGCGAGAAGTTTCCCATCATTAAACCGCAGCCACCCAGTGCGCTTCCGAGATGAAAAGCGTCCCGTCCGTCTCGATGTGATAGGGGGCGCTGTTGCACCCCCACAAGCCTTGTATGGGCGTCTTGATTATGGCTGGGCGCCCGCGACAGACACAGGCCACCGTGCTGCCGCCCGTCTTAGGGTCCCTTTCATTAAGCGACCCCACAGGTCCCTACTAGTCGCCTCTTACGACAGGCAGGGAAGATCGTGGTGGGATTCTTACACCCCCTTGCCACAGGGCAGAATGAGTCCTATACCTAATACATACTTATTGTTCTTTCATACACAGGTATATATTGTTCATAGACAGATAATTATAATGTTCTAAGGTCTGAAATTATGCATATTTTGTTCTCACGAGGTACAAAACCAAAAATAATTACGATGTTTTGTTTTTAATTTTAGAAAACCATGTTTTTGTTTTAATGAGACATTAAACTGATTTGAATAAATATTAATTATGTTGTAAGTAAAGTAAAATAACTGATTATGATTATTATTCCAAATAAAAACCCTTATGATACGTTTTTGTTTTCTTGTAACTTTTTGCCCCTTATACTGTAACAACCAGCCCCTGGCGCGGGGTTGAATGTGACACGTCTCTTATTTTAGAATTCATTCATTTGTGTCTTTAATATTACCCTCCTACATAAAATTAATTGTAAATTAAAATCTTGAATAGTTACTTAATCAAATAAACCTATAGTTAGGTAAAACAAGCAAATCAACAAAAAAATATGTCATTTTGAAATAAAAATGTCACAACCAACCCCAGTCTCCCCTATTTAAATATCTTTGGTAAGACGTGAAGTAAAGATTGGAGTTATAAAACATTATGGTACTTGATAGTTATGTCTAATGAACCTTACGATTGCTCTAATGTTCTTACTCGTATGTGCATCTTTGGACTAAATCTATCACGTTACTGTTTTAGATAGTGCGTTTGCTGATAGTAAGCAATCTTTTTTTTCTTCTCTTCTTTTATAACTTTTAATGCTACTGTTTATAACTACCGAGAAGTTTTCAAAAACTGATGCACTTTTTGTGATCATGCGTCCGACATACATGTCTCAAAATGACGCAGCATTTTTTGGAAATTTTTCATAATTACAAAAATAATTATCGCATAAATGAGTGTTGAGTGTTACGCAATGTTATTTATGAGCTCATACAACGACCACACCATTATTCCATTAGTAAAATTCATCTCTTCGTTTGCATTTAATAAACCAGAAACCGGTATACTTTCACCGCGCGCAAAATAATGCAGTAACCATTACATTTCATTAAAACGAACGCGTGGCAAGGGGCACACAGGAGATTAAATAAAAAAATGGATTAAAATAAAAAGCAAAATCCGTGGAAAATGGTTTCAATAAAAACAACGTGGAATTTAAATACTGGTTATTGTAAAACATTTATTCTCACTTTCATTTTCACTTCTATCAGTATGCAAACATAATTTACTTTACTTAATGAATTTCATCATATATGAATTAATATTTTAATAACCTGTACTGATTAAGGCTCACGTAGTATCATAATAGTGGTATACAAATTGGTTAATCCCTATAGAATGTCTTTATAGCCATTAGCATTCATTATAAAGACCAGGATTTAACCACGATTCTCCGTCTCAACAATTAGGCTCGTAATAGCACTATCCCACCAACAACTGAAGTTATTAACAAATTGCGAGCTCGCACTAAACACCTATAAACATAATTCGAAACTGTGCTCGGTAAACATGAATTGATTATGAAGATTACAAACATGTGTATACCCGAATTAGTTACACGGTATGCTCCACTCAACTTGCCCACGGCATTAAGCTAACAAATCAAAATTAACATACCTACTACGTCTAGGTAGGCGGTTTGGCTTTTCATGGGGTCGGTGTTGAGTTGACACATGTACCATCCGCGATCTGATTGTCTGACGTCATGGATGTGGAGGAACCAGACGCGGCGGTCGCTGTGGTTCACTGCGATGCGATGGTTCTTCGTGATGACGTGGGTTGCGATCGTCAAGATCGTCTGCGTGTCCACGCGTAGCCACGCCACCTAGCGATTACAATTGTCAATCAAACTCCTTTGTTTCAACAAGGAATTCAATACACATAGTGGGCCATATACGTCCCAAAAGACGGCTTATTATGAAATCGAGTGTAGGTAGCCATACATAGATTTATAGTGGTTTTTTATTGTGTTACTATACGAAGAAGTTTCTAAAGTGCCTTCAACTTACCAAATATTTAATGTAGGCCTAAATTAAAAAAAAAAGAACGATAAGTCACATTATACAATTAGTTACTTCACTCGAAACATTCTTTATTTTATGTAAATATATTTATAGATCTAAGTTAAAAGTCAATCACCAAATATTATAAAGTAAAAAGTGTAGTTTACAATAAATACGTGATCAAGATTTTTTTTTCCAAATTTATTTAATTTGTACAGACACTGCAAATAATACTACCTAGTGATAAATAATCAGAATGGTGATGTTAAAAAAAGAGCATTGAATAGCGTGGGATCTCTTGTTAATGTTGTCGTTTCCAATCTCCCAATAAAGCCTCTTAAATGATGGAAGTAGAATGCAACGCTTCATATTATCAATAATTGCAAAAAATTTGCGATCGTATAACAAAAGACCTGCAAAAGCTTTAGCATTGTTCTTTTCTGAGGGAAGAACATTGGCGTTACCATAAAGTATCGTATTTTTATCGAGTCTTGGTCTAAAGATTGGCATATTGTTTAAAAAATTAATACCTAAAGATTTTAATGCAAAAACTGATTTTAAAACAAGTTCAATTTTTAAAATTTGGTTATGGTTATTTTGATGCCATTTTTACGTTTCATAAACCTGTTCTCCTGACTTTTCGAAACGTATAACATATTTTACGGTCGGTTTTTCTCAGCGAAGAGTTTTACGTCTTAATAGGTATTCAATCGTATATTAGTGTTCAAAGACAGCTGGGACATAATAAATGTTTCTTTTTATATTAATTTTTTTATACCAATATGTCTTAGCCAACTGCTTTCAAATATCTTTTTCGAAAGCGTAAATATATACTAGTAAAATTGATTATTAATTAGTAATCATTTGAATTGACTAAGAATTGACGTTGATTGATTACCTCTGCTAAAGGGGTTCTGTGCGTTGTTAACAAAGACGCTTCAATGTTCATTCAGTTGTGCCTATCGATGAAGATCCTCAAAGTTCCGTTGTAAACAATATTTTTTGAATGGAGCAAAATAATGAACCAAATTATTGAAAACATGTTTTTCTTTAATTATATTATTCTATTGTAACTTCAAAATTTTATAATCAGACTGTTTTCTAAATGGTATCTAAGAGCATTGTATTGATTTAAGAATTAAATGTTTTAGCATATCTATATTTTCGGTTATAATTTACGTAGTGAATCATAGCTGGCTTCGTCTGTTTCATACACCTAAAATAGTATTCTCGGGTGCAAAGTCAATAGAGCGAATCGACCGGCGTTTTACACTTGTCTTATATTACAACGATGCTTCACTTTGAGGATGATCGCTCGATAAGTGGGATAGTAGGTGGTACCTACCGATTGGCGAGAAAATGATTTTCTTACTTTTTGGTCCTATGACACGTTTGCCTTTGTACTTACATTTGGTAATACAGGTGATTTATTTATTTTAGAGAATACTTACTTACAAAGTCAATGTTAATAAAGATATATCCACATTATTATTTGTTGTAATATTTAAAAAAAGTACCCTATAAATGAAGAAGATTTTATTTAGTAACATATTATTATTAAGTCAAAAATTGGTGATTAGGAATAACATATATCACGATTTACGTCATATTTTAAGTCGTTATGGTAATGGAATTTAAAAATTTACACATACATCCTACTACTATTATAAAGGCGAAAGTTTGTAAGTATGGATGTATGGATGTTTGTTACTCTTTCACGTAAAAACTACTGAATGGATTTGAATGAAACTTTACCACAATATAGCTTATACATCAGAATAACACATAGGATACTTTTTATCCCAGAAAATGTAGTATTCCCGTGGGAATGGGTATTTCTGAATCTACCAAAGTGATTTGAATGAAATTTGGTATAGAGAGAGTTAGAGCTCACAGAATTAACATGGGATAGTTTTTATCCCGGAAAATTAAGTATTCCCGTGGGAATGGGTATTTCTGGATCTACCAAATCGATTTGAATGATTTTTGGTATAGAGGTAGGTAGGGCTCCCAGAATTAACATGGGATAATTTTATCCTGGAAAATGTAATCCCGTGGGATAAACATGTTAAAATGCAAAAATCTCTCTGCACTTAACCCTAGAGTCTACGCGGACGGAGTCGCGGGCAAAAGCTAGTAAAACATACTCTTGATAAGTGCCACTCAAATAATTTGTAGTATTATCAGAGATTACATTATTTTTTATACTCTGCACTAAACTTATTATTTATATTAAACTTTATATTGGATCAATACCGGACTAAACTAATGTTACTCACTTACTTCCCATAACTGCACAACATACACTTCAGAAAACTAGTATTTCAGCACTAAATAATAGTTCATGCTCCTTGCGTTATCGGTAAAGGCGGTGAATTTTCGTGTTGGCTAAATGAAGTGAATTACTTTACAAGCACATACTCACCCTGTAAGAGCCGAGGTCATTTACGACACAAGTGAATACCGCCTCTCTTCCCAGTGACACAGTCAAGTTGTTTAAGCTATCTTCGAAGCGTGGCACTTCTAAAACAAAATAAATGTGTTAGACTTTTTAAAATATTGAATTACGAAAACGTGATCTTTGTTGGTCTCGGATCGGTAATTGGTTTAGGATTTTTATGTTTAGGTGTGTTTATTTGAATGTTTAATTTGAAAAATGTAGTATTTAGAATGATTAGGCGAAAAGTTGTGATAGAGTCACGCTTAGATATTTATTTATTCTGATTTACCGCAAGAACAGTATTAGGATAAATGAAAACTAAATTCTTACAAACTTTGTGCGGCACAAAGGGCAATCTTATCGCTGTTAGCGATCTCTTCCAGACAACCTAGAAAATAGTATTTAATATAAAAAGTTAACTTTATATTTGAGCATAACGAGATAAACTGAAAGGATTTATAAATTAACGCTTATTGTTTAAATTGAAGTATTATTAGCGGTTTGTAACCGCACGGAAGAATAAAACAAATATTTTTCACACGGTACTATGGATTCTGTGTATCGATGTAATAATTCTAGAATTTGGTGTAGTTTATGTAGTTTAAACTTTAATGGAGATTGTAGTATGCTACCAAAATATAAATTCATCAAATTTGGCGTGAAGTCCCAGGCACTTTCAAAATATAAAAAAAAAGAATCAATTGTTAACAAAAGCTGTTCAATAATATCTATAACATTTATAGATAGAAGATGATGCAAAACTTTCGTAGCGGTCTGTTACTATTTCACGCCTAAAACACGGGACCAAATCGAATGATTTCAAGGAGAACGGATTTTGGGCGAGGATTACAGCCTTTTAATTATGTACATCTGCGCCCGAGGAAAGTTGTACTACACTGTTTGTATCATAATAAATAATATTCAATGCTTTAATACCTGGCTTTCAAACTGAAATACAAAGGATTTTTTTTCTTTTTAGCGGTTTTTCACGCAATCGCCAGAAGCTAAATGTTCCATTTGAATAGGCTTGTAGTGATAGATATAAAGTTCCTAGAATTTTATTTGTAGTAAGAAAAGATTACTTTGCCAACAAACATGATGGATTATTAATTTTAAAAAGGAACAATTTATATTCGTCGAAGTATAACCACTGTTTTGGGATTTTTTTTTTCTATTATACCAACCAGATTATACATCGATTGCTTATTTTGACAAAATATTTTTCTATGTTCGATATCTCTGTAATTCTTTATAAGAATTTTGAGTCCAAAAAATAGATGAAACAAGATGCGGACGAAATAAGTCGTACCTTTTACATATCCCCGACAAGGACGGGTCAGGATAATGCGACTAATTATTTTGGCCGTAGTGACGCCCCTATAAAAATGTATCTACAACGGTTATAATAACTCTGGCTCGCATATTTTTTCTTAAACTGGAATAAAAAATAAGCTCACGTAGGCGACGCGGATATTCTGGGCGAGATGTAAAATATAAATTATAGTAAGTCGTGAATAAATAATATAAACGCTTGTACAGGTTTGCTGTCGTTTGTAATAAAATGAATACGATAACAGAATAAGCCGGTCGGTTTGTTTACTAATTACCAACTGTGGCAATATTTACAATGAATAACGTATTTTAACATCAAAGCAACGGTTTTGCTTTCGTCAGCTATTTATATTAATTATTAATAAAACGTTATGGCAACGATTTGCACAAATGATGTGCAAATGAAATTTGTGTGTGCTTTAAACGGTTATTGTTATGCTGCTGATTAACGGTTAGTGAAGTCACTGTTGTGAAATATCCTTAAAATATTCTTTTTTTGGATGGACGATACAATGACTTCAGATATGCCTTTAAGTACATATAAGTAAATAAACGTTTTAGGGTTAGGGTGACAATATTCGTCTTGCGTAAGAAAACGGTCCGCAACTGCTTTATTAAATGAAACCTAATAAGAAAGTTGTATCGGTTTTAGTTCTCTACGTGACAGTACTACCATGTACTATCTACTACTATCCAGTAAACGATTTAAGGTGAAGTCTAAAGTATAAAGTAATAGGGACTACAAACCATTTTAGTTCATACAAACCATCATATTAACGAAAGCAATTTTAAGACTTTAATTTTAACAAATCATCAATATTCTCATCAGATATAGATCTTATATAGATCTCCCTCGAAGAATTTCAAAGTGTTATTTTAGAAGCGGCGGGCCTCCAGCGACGTTCTTCCACCAAAGCTCCCGCCTAATAATGCTTACAAAATATTTTCCAGCGAAATATATTTTTCAAGTCATAATTAGTGTAATATTTTATTACATAAAAACTTATGTAAAATATTTGTCACTGAGCAAAATATTATGCATGTTAAAATAAGTCATTAAACTAAACTGCCTCCGTGCAGTGAATAGGCTTCGTTAAACTTTCAACCGTTTATTTTTTCAAAGCGCAATGAAAATTCAGGAACTTTTTGCTTAAACTTCCACTGGCTCGATAAATGTAACTAATCCTGGTTCCAGCGAGGTTCGACAAATTAAAAATCGATATCAAATTAATGCAATGTTTCCAAATCAATTACGGGTACGACTATTAGACTCAGATACAACCAATTCGATCGAAGAACAAAACTATTAATTCGATAATCTTTTATTAGTCCGTATCGTATTATTGGCTTAAGCGAACATCGAAGTGAACCCAAGAGCCATAACCAGTTAAATATATCTCTTTTGGCATTTATATTTTATTATACTCAGTAATTTACTAGTGATCATCAACTTTATCTATTATGTATAGTTTGGAGTGATGATGAAAAACGCAGTGATGGCCTCGAGGTTAAGGCGCGCGGTCGAGAATCTCGGCGGTCGCGGGTTCGAACCCCAAGCACACACCTCTGATTTTTCGAAGTTATGTGTGTATTCAAATTGAATTATCACTTGCTTTAACGGTGAAGGAAAAACATCGTGATGAAACCTGCACACCTAAAAGTTCTTTGGAATTTCTTAGGTGTGTAGTCCGCCGGCCCGCACTGGGCCAGCGTGGTGGACTATGGACTAAACCCTCTCAATGGTAGAGGAGACCCGTGCTCAGCAGTGGGCGTATATGGGTTGATTTAGAATAGTTTGGAGACAAATATTACTCGTTATATTTTTGCTAAGCTGTAATTTTAAGGCTGGCAATATACAAAATGTCTTAGAAAAAATAATGTCTGTGGTATCTGCGATATAGAACGGAATGTTTTTCACCTTATAAATAGAAAAAATATTGGTATAGTTTTTTGTTTTCAGCTACTTTAAATTTGAATACAATTTAAATTTGGTTTAAAAATACCCATTTTCTTAACTAAAAGAAAATTGACTCATAGTAGCAATTAGATTAAAAGTAAAGACAAATTATTAGATACAATCCACAAATGTATTAATCAATTAGAATCAAATAATTTACTTATCTGTTTACATTGAAATATCAGCGTTACTTAAATATGAGTTATCTCAAACATAAAATAATTTTGAATCTATTTGAATAAACTTGGTATTTGGCGTAAGTATTTAGTTATCTTTAATCTCTTTTGATTTAAATTTGTGTAAAATTTATCTGAACTGTTATTAAATTAATGAATTTAATATCATTATCCAGTGAAATTTTTGGTCAGATGTAAGTAAATAGTTTTATTCAGCGACGTTTGATATTAAGTATACGGACTCTTGAACTTAAGGCCGTGTTATAATTTAATACTTAATATATTTCTTTAAAATATGTTATTGTGAAACCAGACATTTTTTTTTCTAAAACTGTTAATTGAAAATGAGACTTATTTTGTCATTTTCATTTTCGAAACGGAATAACCTATAACAATGCCATCTAATTACCACATTCCTGTGCGCAGAATAAGATCTATGTATTATTAAAAGCAGTGACGTGGACAGGAAATCCATGGTGTGTCGTACGTTTATTAGCGTTGTTTTATCTCCCCCCTAATGTATCAGTATATAAATGTTATTGTTCGGAGCGGCGTGTTCTCTCACGTACAGTCCTAAGCATTTATTGTGCCTAGAGCAAATTTGCTTGCGGGTCGCAATATCCAAGTGAACGGCCCCCGGGGTGCTATCTTGTTTTATTTGCACGCTAGAGCCGATAATGAACGTTTTTTCTCTGTATCTATACTGAGCATTCGATATACTAAAGGTGTAATAAAGGGCAACATTTTAGTGGCCCACCCCTGCTTCTTGGTACTGAAATTTTATTGTCGCATCATACAATCAAATGCTACATATGTGTACGAAACGATGGAGTGATAAAGCCAATTTACTACCATTTCCCACAAGGTTCAAAGTCTTTCGGCAAAAAGTACAGATTAGGCAAAATAAACAATAGATATATCGATCCAGTATAAAATGTTTAGGAAACTTTTACGGTCGTAACGTTTTGTGGCCAGTTCGCTACACTGTTCGCCGTAAATAAAATATATATACGTATAAAAATCTTCATTCGTTTGAATAAAACATATGAATTATATTTTATCTACAATAACATTTTAACTTCTTTTGATGTGGGTCCGTCTGAGCGAACGATGATTTCGGGTAATCATCTGAATATAATATGATAATAATCATTTACATAGATAGCTTTTATTCGTTATTAAGTACAATATAATATTTAGATTAATTTACTGACAGAAACATTAGGATTCTCGGAATTAGAGACACTAAAGCGATTATAAATGAACACTTGAAATATAATTAGCTTCCAATTAATTGAGTAAGAAATATGTTTAACTAAAGCCACTAAACAGTTAATACACAAGAAAGCCAACAGCTCTCTGAAGCTACAAAAGATGATCTTTATCGTTTTATGGACTCAAAGAGCGGGGTGAACCCCGGGGAGAATTTATATTACCGGAATATTACCCCTCCTCAAAGACTCTAAAAGAAACTTTTAAATACTTTATGTCGGTACTTATATATACGATGTCGAGGACGTTATTCTGTAAAGCTGTAAGTATTTTATATCGTAAATTGTCATTCACGTTTGCCAATGCGGCTGGGACATTTTATTGTTCATGACCAGGAAGAATGGCATTGTGTTCATCGTGACAGAAAGGCGAGCCCTCAGTATTTTTTTATCAGCCGACAATTGGCTCGACTCTCTCACTGCCTGAATGCTATTTGTCGAATGTAGTTAATAGGTCTATAGTCAATTAACTACGTTACGCTTTTAAATCTGGACACGGATAGGCTTTTCCAATTTATATCGTACATTACTGAAAAGGTAGATCTAATTCGGGAACGTTTATTTTTGGCGTATTAAATACTCTACTATGTATCTATAAATATTATACTTTAATGGCTAATAGGCCGATGCCTTCACAGCGATTAAGAGGGATTAGTACGTAGACTATTTCGTTGGTTAAACGTTGGTTAGAAGACACCAAGGGCCTTACTTATATCATCAAATTAATTAAATGTTTTATTGATTATATCTTATGATTTTAGAAGAAACGAGATAAAACTTTTTTAGGTAATGTTTTAATATTCTAGCGTTCATTAGTAGTAAGCCATTAGTTGTGTTTTGTATTATTAATACGATTTTATTCCATAATTTGTAAAGCCCGAGACTAAGCCAGAACTCAAAATAAAACTTGCAAACCTAAATAAGCTTTCAAGCGCCATATAAATTGATTGAAAATGGAATAAAATAATGCATCAAATAATCAATTTTCTGAACTTGTACACAAATAAATATTATTACAGCTACACAAAGTAAGTCTATTATCGTGGCCG
Source organism: Cephonodes hylas (assembly GCA_030295005.1). Lineage (NCBI taxonomy): Eukaryota > Metazoa > Arthropoda > Insecta > Lepidoptera > Sphingidae > Cephonodes > Cephonodes hylas. The sequence goes on along the minus strand of AP025372.1, from coordinate 6,962,784 downwards.
TCAAACAAAAAGTCGACGTTCGACATAATTGAGACACGCTAAATAAAAAGTAATTGTTGCCGACGCGAGTTACCTTAGATGAAGATATCAACCTAAATTAGTTTGGAACTTGGCGAGTAAGACCGCCTTTTGAAGCGAAAGAATTTTCCATTTCGTCGAATGCTGAATCAACACTGCAGCGGTATCACACCGAGACCGGAGCTGGTCGCTCCAGACTTCATTGCTAATTTCTTCTATTTGTAATAAAGTTAGTTTTAATTTCATAAAAGCGACAAGGAAGTTTTTGAGTAAGAAACGCTCATTTTATTACGTATTGTATGGTCAGACTGCTGGCTGCAGTCGATTTCTCGAAAGTATTGCTTGCAGCGTTAATCCAATAATAGACACAAAGGGTGCTTGCTACTCGAGAACGTCATGCGAATAACTAGTTTATATAACTCTTTGTACTTCTAACAATATTAAGAGAAGATACACATTTTCTTAATATGTCTAGGCAAAACAAATTAAAAAGGCAGTTTATAATCTTGGCAAATTGGTAAACTCCAGTTGACGAAAAACGTGCAATCAGGAGCGGCAAACATTTACCAAAACGACTATATCTAAAAAGTTTTATACCTGCAAAATGCTTCGTTTAAAAATGTCGTGTGCCCTAAATTCTGTGCCACTAACAAAATGGCGTATAACTTTTAATAAGTAGAAAACGGTATCCGATCAATTCTGTCGAACAGAATGCATTTTTATACTGAATGAATATACATTGTTTATTTGAATTGAAATGACGAATCCAGTAGACGGATAGTAACAGGAGATAGGTCGCAATATTATTCGATACCCGCGAATAGTTTCACCGAAATAGCAGCGGTTCGTTCACCACTTAGCCCTGTCTGCTTTCATTATGTAAAACTCAAAATTAATTTTACCCAGTGGGTACAACATTGCAGACTATAATCTAGATTATAGATGTCATATTTCATGGTTCATTTATATCCGTTGTTTAAAAGTTAGAGACTTACACAATTATGTAGTAAAGCCTCATTAATATGTCCTTTATATTTACTGCTTTTCCAAACTCGTAGACATTTAATGGTCTTAGTATCTGTCAGGTTTGCAGCGGCATTTCTTACCGCGAAAACCTTTTATGCAGATCCGGCCGTAAAAAGACAAAAGTAGGAATTTATACATAATTAATGCATTCAATTGCAATTACAGCTGACATTACTTACGTTTTATGTAAAGTTGTATTATGTCTGCCGCTTTTATCTGTTGGTAACGTTTTAATATTTATAAATGCTTATTATACGTAGGTGGCTTTTTAAGTAACAATCCCGATGCTTTCCCTTTTTACTTATTTCATAGTGTGAGTATATTTATGAGTACTCAGTGTGTTTAAACATTATAAATAGCATGTTAATCGCAGTAATAAAAACTATTCCGACATAAATTTAATGCATTTGAATGTAATTTATGCTGAAATTAATATAAACGTGCAATTTCTTGAAATTATAATCAGCATTACGTCCAGATATGAATTGTACCAGTATGAGTGCTGAGTTATGTTATTATGCATCTAGATTATACTCCGCCGTCGGGGTTTCTTGATCAATTGCTTTGATGAAGTAACTATAATGCAATAATAAAATTATGCCGGCTCTAAATTTTACTAAAGTGTCTTGATTATATTTTCAATTCACATATTATTTTCATACTGTTCTATTTATTAAAAATAAGGGATTTAATTATGCTTGCAGCATTTTACCCGTATATAGTTTAATATAGATTAATAATCAGTTACTTAACACAGGATACGATATTTTTCAGTACTTAAGAAGTTATTTTTGATGACCTATTACAGTGATCCATTAACAGCTACATTTTTAACTTAGACTACAAAAGTTTATGTAACAAAACAGTTTGATTCACTTACCTAAACCATTTTGTATTGAAAATAAAAAGAATTAGGTCGGTGACGTATAAATAAATCATGATAATGCCGCGTAAAAGTTCACTTAGCTCAGCATCGATGCAATGTATTTGTGGCGTGACTTTGTTGTAAATAACATCGACAGGCAATATTTTCTCTTTACATCGGCCCCGCTACAAGACAACGCTTTCAGGCAATGACTTGTGCCGAGGGGGCGATATAAATATTTGCGTATCGTATCGCCGACTGGCTGGCGTGCGGCGACGACCCGCGCCGAGCCACCAACACCGCTCCATCAAACGCGCCGCGTCACGCGACCCCAGACCTCAATGTTAAAACTTTATTCCACTTTAGATTATCCTAGGCAAATCGATACTTTTATTGATATCGCTCATTAACTAAACTTTTCAAAAGTAAATGTATAGTTAAACTCAGTTTTGTAGAATATTTGGATGGCGTTCTCAACGGCAACTTTTTGCATTTGTTATGTATCCGCCCATATACAAACAGTTGGGGCTTTGGACGGGCCTTCTCTACCACTGACAGGTTTTAGGTCTTAGTTCACCTCGCTGGCCTATTGCGGCTTGGCGGACTACATACCGAAGTAATTCCTAGCAAGTTTCAAGTATAAAGGTTTTTTCACGACGTTTTCCTTCACCGTTCAAGTAAGAGATTATTCATTGTGAATCATCACCATCAGCCCATATACGTCCCACTGTTGGGCACAGGTCTCCTCTACCATTGAGAGGGTTTAGGCCGTAGTCCACCACACTGGCCTAGTGCGGGTTGGCGGACTACACACCTAAGAAATTACTAAGAACTTTTAGGTGTGCAGGCTTTGTCACGATGTTTTCCTTCACCGTTAAAGTACGAGATTATTCATTGTGAATAAATACATAGTTTCGAAAAGTCAGAGGTGTCTACCTGAGGTTTCATTTTGCGATCGTCGAAGTTAAACTTTGATGATTAACAACTGGCCATTGGGCCATTTCGAATACTGGAATCGAATTTTCAACTTGATATATCAAGCGAAAATTAAGTAGAGTGAAGAATATTGTACCTAATCACTTTCCGCAGGACATTTACCGACTTTTTGTCTGTCTCGCTCCACGCATTCAAAAAAGCGGAGTTAGACAACATTTCACCAGATGGTAAGCGCAATGCAGTCCAAATGGAATAAGCACTAGAAATGACAACTGTGTTTTTATTGACCTCATTGCTATACGTAACACTAAGTGCCTATACCTAATTTAATTCTAGTTTATTATGTATGTATCTTCATGTACATATGTAAATCATAAAGTAACTTAAGGTTTATTTTAGGCGTTAAAATTGTAAAATATCACTCAAGAAATTATTTATTATAGTAACGCTTAAAGATATAATAAAACCCGTTTCGCGAGGTTGAAGCATTATCACAATATAATTAGCTAGGTAACGGCGGGCGAAACTTCAAAAGATAAGAAGTGTTGCAAAGGAGATTATTTAAAATATTGAGTGAGTAACAAATTTTCGAACGATCGGCGTGATTCGATAACTTTTCGCCCAAGTTAGTTGTAAGTTTGTGTAAAGTTTGCAGCCGTGTTTGTGAACCTTATCGCCCATGGAAGTACACGCCGAGATAAATGAACTTTAGTTGCTCTTAATTTAATGGCTGGCCGGAAGTTTCCGACGTGACCGGATGGGAGGGACCGCCATTTCCACCAATTATGGGTTAATTATTTAGATATTGATAAATATTCACGGCCTATCAACGTAACAAACAATAACAAGTAAACGACTGGCTTTATTTAGAAGGTATAGAGACAATTGCTTGCCGGAGTGCTTACGTTACAAATTAGATATGAGTATCAAAATTCAAGGCAAACACTTAATAATACACACGGAATGGAATGTTCCCGCGTACTGTTACAATACATGTCATCACAATGATGGCGAATTAATTATTAACGCGAATAATTATACTAAGATTGTTGATGGAATAATAATATTCTAAGATTTAATATGTTAGTTATCGTATCCTTTTTTCTCTTTTCTATATCAAACACTGCCTCGTGGTATATATTTGCCGAGGAATCTCGAGGGCTCGAGTTCGATTCCCGGGCTGGGCAAAATTTTGTTAAGTTTTTTCATTGAAACATTATCAGTAGTAAGTAGCACGAAGTCTTGAAATGTGCCAGAAAAACGGCAACAAGCTCGCGCCCTATTAAGTGGGACTGATATGAACCCAACGAAATGTTGGTGCAGAAATGCATCCTCGCAACTCCTTCGGGGAATACCGGCGTGAGGTTATCTACACAAAGATTCCCCTTTTTCTTTTAATTTTTTTATTCTAATTTTGCTAATCTTCCCATTGTACTTCTTTAAAGTTTGAGCGTTCGTAGTTTTGTAATATAAAGTGCGAAGATGTGTTAAGAAGCTCGGCAATGTGAAGAACACCTGAAGATAAGTTGAGTGCGCTTTAAACACTGTATAAAGTGGTGAGAAACGATTACCATTACAATAAGAACCGTTTGTTGAAAGCGGTCAGTCGATCTCGGAAGCGACACAGACGTTTGCCGATGTCTGGGACGAGGCTGCTATATAATATACAGCAATATTATGTCTTCTTTTAGGTATGGATAAATAATAATTGCTTACTAACCCATTCCATTGTAAAAAGAAAATATTTCATTGATTCTGAAATTGTTTCTTACGAATCAGTTTGAAATCTTTTGAACCTTAGTTTGGGTTGAAGACATAAATGGGATTTTAAGAAAGAATATACGAGTATATCTTTTTTACCTAAAATTGCCGTCGGCGAATTGGAACCTAATCGCTTGTTTAATAGAATCATTTTATTTTTAACATTAACAAAACATTTACATTTTTAGATACAGGCATGTCCTAATTTGTCCAAGGAACTGTCACACAAAATGTATTAGTTTAAAGATTACTAAAGTGGGTGTTCAGTATAGCTAGAAGGCTGGCGAAACAAAGCATCAAATAATGAAGTTGACATAAATAAGGCTGAAACGAACAGATGGATTTAATTTTTTACAAGGCTACGAAAAGACTTAGATTTATGAAGGTACGAAATGTACCACAATCAGTACAAAACCCCTTAATTAGTTCAACAACAATAAATTAGACACGGTGTCCTATTTAATCCTTTTATTTTCCGCTAACGGTATTTTTTTAAACCTTCTCGAGGCTTAAACATTTCGTAATTCTAAACAGCGAGTGATTAATCTATTTAACATATTTCTAAAGTCCCCAAAAGAATTTAGTGTTCTGTGGCTGACTTTTGGCATTTTTCAATTACGGGGAGAATTTATTGGCATTACACATTTTATTTAAAAGCCTTTTAGTGTTAAAAATATTCGCCTGCTTTACATTTTACAAATTATCGCAATTATTTATGAGCAAAGGATTATTTTGAGGTCACAGTTTAGATTTCTGGCTTTATTCGTAAAAGTTAGTATATTTACGGCCTAACTATCTTATAATGGTATATTGATGCTGTTTAAGGAAAAACAAATTTGAAGATTTCCGGTTAACAGGTATTAACAGTTCTCAGTTATTTTTTATTCAAAACTTGCTAATACGTTATAAAAATATACTACCAGAGATACCTTCAATAACTTTTTTCACCTTTTAGTTAGGGTGATCGAGTTTCATAAAACTAGACTGGTTTGTTGGTGATCACAGAGACATTAAATCCAGTCTAATTAGTACGTCTTAACTAGGAACAAGTGCACTGCGTCATAAAATTAAGAAGCTGCTCTTCATAAAAGAGTTTTTTACAACTTCGAAGTTCAAATAACGTCTTTGGACGATTACGAGTATATTATTCAAGTCCAATGAGTCTCTTTCCCTTCCTCGGAAGTTTATAAACGATTCTGTTATTAAAAAAATGTAGTAAATTCCGTAATATCTATTTTTTCCATAAGAGTCCATAAAGGACTTTTTAAAACTATAAGTATCGTTTTGTGAGGGATCTGTTATAGTATTTTACATACGCCGCGATATAGTTAACCAGTTTCCATATACAATATACGTATACAAGCAAAGTATGTACAGGCGTGGATTGCCGAAGGCGTAAGCAGAAATGTATTCCTAAATATTCGTTTCGCCTACTGTTTTCCCGAGCTAACGTTCATAGCTTATTCCTTAAACACTAAGCATTTTAAGGACAGTCAAGAAAATATTAGTATTGAAGCTTGTTAGTTGACCTGCTTAACTGTAGAAATTGACGATAAATGGTCACAATGTATGGTCATTACCTTACAGGTAGAAAATGTACAACCATATCAAATACCATACCATATCTACATTCTGATAGAGTGACTTTAGTAACTCAGTATAAAAAGCAATCGTAAATTCTATACAAACTGCTTGTAACAGTGTTCTACTCGCAATTAGCAACGATTGTATGGCGTGTGAGGATAACTTTTCAATAATACGCGATAGCACGCGAACCGTGTATAAAATTAAATATCGCCATTTTGACGCGTAACTCGTTTTGCCACTTCGGTTAGTTTTCGACTGGAAATATCCGATTTGAATTTTATGTATTATATTTTTTTTATTATTATTTTTCTGTAAAATGTAAAATAACGTACTTATACATAATATATTATACTTATGTTCTCATTTCAAAAGTTATAGAATAAGAAAAAGTAAGAAACAGAAGTACGGCCCAAGACCAGGCCATAGAAGGAAATTTATTAATTTTTTTTGTAATTGTGGCCTTACAAGGGTCATTGGGGTTGTTAGGTCAGTTTCACCGGCGGTGACCTTTCACCGAGAGCAGTTTCTAATGTGGGGGCAACAGGCAAAGCTAGTACCCTCATGGCTGCCAGATGTTCATTCTCAAAAAGTAACCAAAAAAACTTAGGAGCTATTCTCCTATCCCAGGCTACTCATATCCTGAATATGATCCTTAGCACCAAAGTATACTACAAGGTGGAAATAAGCTGGAATTTATAAAGTTCCCTTCCTCTTCGTGTATTGTAGTCGCTGACAATTTTAAATCAGTAGACCGGCACGGAATATTATTCAGAATTTAATTTTGTCCCACACTCCAACTTCAAAAAATGACAAAAATTTCGAAGAATTTTGAAGAGCACGGGACCTCTATATCACAAAGCACATAATTTAACCACGAGACCATAATGCAGTAACTACTTACTTATTATTTAAATTATACATTAATCATTAACGTGATGAATACTCCGTTAATAAACCATAAATAATAAAATTTTAAATCAAATGAAACAACCATTTCATACGGCATGATATATTACGGTGAAAATACAATTCAATTGTTCAAATATGTTGCTAAATTTGTGATATTGTGGCTCTATTCTCGTTTGAAATTCATTGACAGATATTTATGCTCGCTTCTGGTTGTGTCTGTTTGAACATGCTTCTCAGAGCGTATTAGCGTGGGAGTGACCGTCACATTATTGTTATCCTTAAGTTTTCTGTGTAGCTCAGACGGTAGTACTTCTTGGGAATTAGGTTACTGCGGATTTTCTTCGGCATAGTGAGGACGATACACGTTATAACATGGACAAAGGTACATTAAAGTTATTATGTAGACGTTCTGGATTATACAAAGTTGACAAAAAACTTGTTTTGAATGCTTCAAAAAGTAATATGAAAATAATTATAATACGCCGAAGTATTTGGAAATTTTAAGGCAATTTTTAACGTACTTACATTAGGAAGTAAACAGTCATTGTATCAATACGATTTACATCATAAAAAAACTATACTGTTCTGGCGTGGAAGAACTTGAGAAAAATTAGAAGCTTATTATTAGTAAATATTACCAGTGGACAGAGCGCTTGGTAAAATTCTTAAGCCATTGAATATAAATAATTAATTGCTTCTTACGTAAGTGAGAAAACAGCGTGATAAAGTCTTAGAAGTTCTCTGAGAATTTTAAGTTAAATGCTCTTTCCTAAAGTCAACGTGATGAACAAGAGTTTTCTAGGAAACTACCGCAGATTACATGAGACATCGTTAAGACGTATTTTATATTATTAAAGCCGTGAACTCTTTTCTGTCTTTTTTATCTTAAATTAGACATTTAAATATATTCCCCCGTATGTATGTGTTTGAAAATATTTGTATCGCGTACTACAAAAGTAATTCTTACTCAACCATGGTAATTATATGAACAAACACAAGTTCAATAGTTTCGTGTGCGAGAATGATACCCCTTTGTTTTACTTAGAACTTTACCGGTAAATAACTCAATCGAGTAGTGAAAACCACATCGAAATACGATTAGTGGTTCTTAAGATATTTGAACACAAACTCACAAACGTACGCATTGAAAACCTGTTTGTTTACGGTTTGTACAGTTTGTATAAACAGCTATTACAATGTGTGAGGAGACATTATAAATGTATGTAAATGCAGAATTAAGGGTCGTATCTTTAATACTGCATTTACATCATAATGAATTGTTTTGTGTTCAGTGGTTGTGGTAATTTTAATATTTTTATTTCTTCTTTGCAACTTTGTATAATGGCGGATTATGTCTGCAACATTGTTAATAATAAATACCTTTGTCTGGATATATGTTAAATTGAATGAGTATTAAAAGAGTTAGTTACAGTAAGAGACAAGTCTTGTATTGCAGATATTAGTGTAAAGCAAAATAAAAAATCAAGACTTGCAAGAGTAGAAGCAAAACCAAATTGTATGTGACTTCCCGTTTATATCAATATCATTGAATTTATTGCCTCAATTTAATGTTCTATCATACAGTGGTACCTAAATAGAATCAACTTATTCATAGTTTAATCTTAGCTGACTCAAGCAGGTCTTCCACGAAGATAGTCTTTTAAGCTTATAACATTTCAAATTCATACTTTAAATGTAGTCATTTCTCAATTTAATTTATTACCCGTTTCGCAAGTCAATTCAGTTGAAAAGAGCGGGGAAGGAATTCTAGTATGTCTCTGTTTAAAACTTTTTCATTGCACAAATTATAAATATTTCACGATTTCCTCTGAAACAGACAATATTAAATGTTTACTCTAAACAATAAAATACAAAGATTTTTAAGAATATAAAATTATTCATTTTTAAAATAACGTAGTTCCTAAGATACAGAAAAAAGGTTGTATTTAACTTAGTGACATAGATTCCTATGATATTGGTATAAGGAAAACGTGACTCGGGCATTTTTCCGCGTAATATCAAACCGATATAGTTTAACCGATATTCAACCAGGAAAAATCAAAAGTCCCTTAAGGGAAGTCTAATCGCCAAACTTTGTTATATGGGTGAAAATCATCCGACTGGTATAGGATTTTCTCTCAATTATTTGCTGATTAAATTAGCAGATATCACTGAATTATCTAATTTTGTATGTAACATTATCAGACTGTTTTAATAATCTAAAAGCTCAAGAACCCTAAACATTAAGTGAAATATGATCTGCACTGTATTTACCTAATTGGCGTAGTCAATTAATCCATTAAGAAATCGTGTACAAATTAGTAAAATAAGTTCGATTAGAAATCAAATAAAAGAATTGAAAAAATCTTATTCGTTAAAAATAATTTTGGCGCCATATTATTGTGATATAACATTTCATGAATTATTTTTCTTCCTTTCTGATACGTTTATTCCTGTCCAAGGAGAGTATAATAATTGTTCCCAAATTATAATTACAATGATCAATTAAAAGTATAGTTTAAAGACTGACTACCTATTTAAATAAGACGAATGAGTACAAAAGAATCAATGTAAATCGTCCGCACAAAAACTGTCACTCAAATGCTAACATCTTCAACAAGGGACGGAACGCCCTGAACTGAGAGAAAACGAAGACTGATGGAAAGTGGATGAGCCGAATGTGGTGCGACAGATTCGAGCAAAATGGAAATTCACAGTCTTTGTCTATCCACTGGGAGTGCGTCGTGTTCTACATACTAAGTGCGTGTACGTTTGTTATTAAATTGTATATAAACGTCACAATGTTATAATTTAAGTCTTCCTGCAATGTATGTATTTTGGATGTATATGGAATCTTGTACAAAAATGTCGCTTTATTTCTTACGTGTAAGCAGCCATTTTAAAAAATATTAACAGATAGCTTAATCAAATATTTGCCGATGCACCTTCACTGTAATCATGAAGATGGAATTAATACGTATATAAAAATAATTCGGTTTTAGAAACTTTGCTAATTGCGACTTATCAGGCAAAACAAAATGATATCCCTAAAAAATAGGTTCTGATCAGTCACAATTTAATCATACAGAATGGACGGCTGAAGTCTAAGATGATAGATATTGTTCAAACATTAATGTTATCTCAGGAAAAAAACTGTCTTGTATACATTAATTTTACGAACATCTCTTAAGACGTGGTTTTGGAAATAATTAGCATGAGTTTTAAAGAAAACATCGTACATTACTTCAAATAGATTCATCAAATGCATGGTTTCACAGCGTATATAAAAATTATTACAACGCTGAAGAGGAAAAGTATTAGTAGAGTCGTAATAACAATATGCAATAAATTGTTTTCCGGGCAGTAAAAACTTTCGTACTTTTATGCCAGCTTTGCGGGCTCTGGCCATTAGTAAGCCTATCGTGATCGCTATATTAATTTAATTGCTATCTATAAAGCTAATTAAATTATAGCCAATAAATTTAATAAATTGACTTATTATTTCAACAGCACGTTAACACATTATTTAATCATAATCAGACATCTGACATTTGAATTTATTTATTTGAATTTAACAAAGAGCTTCGTCCTAGTCACGAAAACATTTTTATCGCGAGAATTTTCGATTAATAGCGTACCTACAGAGCACAGGTAAACCATTACTGTTACATGTCAAAGGAACTTTATACTAAAAACACAAATTGTTTTCACGATACAATCCAGTTAGCAGAAATGTTATACATTAATTTTCTTGGCTGATTGAGCAACTTTCAATAGACCTAATGCTCCAATAGAATTATATTAAAAACATGATTCATTCACAATATATTAAAAATGAACCGAGGTACATTAAATGCGATGATTTTTTAAATCCAATTTTGCCAATGTAAACCGGGGAAAATTGACTTTTATTTTATTTAAAAAAATCTAATTAAAAAAATATTTTTCAAATGTAACTTACCTACTGTATCCTTAAAACAAATCACAACATGGAAGACGAGTCCGAATTGTATATAGAACAAAAGTTTTCCTAACAACATCATTCAGGTTACATGGTAAGATCGCGGCAGAAAGTTCACTGTTTACGCGGCATCGCTACGGGCCGACGTAGAAGTTAGCGTAGCGGCGTAGCTGCGTGTGCCCGCCGCCGAACCGTGCTACGACTGTACTACGGGAGAATTCCCTCGCTAACTTGGCCGCTCCGGTGCACATGCGCTCGTTCAACATTCCACACCACTAGAAGCAAACTTAATTTCTTCTATTCACTTCACTTCTCTTAGCATGGGACCTCCTTTTCGCATTATCGTTGACGTTTAGTTTTTTTTGGAAAAAAACAAATTAGTTTTGTGCTAATTAAGCTGCTTAGCTTATTATTGAATAAAATAAATATTGGAAAAGCCTAGGCTTTTCCTTTTAATGTTGTCTAGACAACATTCTTTTACAATTAATAAAGATTCGGTATTTTATGTACCTTCAAAATTTTAAGGTGTTGGATGTTATAATTTTCATAATAAAGTAACTTATTACTAAATGAAAACATAAAATATTATATTTGCGATGCGGCGATTTGTCACGAAAAATGGATATTCATTTTATTTGTAGGCATTAAAATTTTAGAGATCGTGAACGTAGGCGAAAAACTTGTTAATATTTTTAAACATCAAAAGAATAAAATAGTAGCCTTTCCACTTGTTCGCCTTTGTGGTCTTTGTCTGAGGCACAGGTATTTTATTTCAACGTTATTTTATAGATTTTAATAAAGCGACAGTGTCTTTTAGCATTTTGTTGTTTATATTACATTAGATAATAAAATAAACTAGCTTTTCTAATGTTCTTCTGTTTCCTAATAGGGTGTTATTAGCAACGTAATAAAAAATTAAAAATAATTATGCACATTCTTTTCGATCTTTCAAGAATGTCAGTAGTTTAATCACAATGTTTAGCTTTTTTTTATCCTTTTTTGCTATTTTGTTAAATTACGAATAATTAACATACACGATAACGCACGCGTTCACATAAAAACCCTTATTTAAAAAAAGGTTTTATTTACATACATGTATCCATAATTAAAAAAAATAAACTGGCATATACGGTACAACATTAAGTCCTTTATTACGCCCCAGTGCACAGCGCTGACGTCCATGTAACTTTAAAATTCTTGAGAACAAGCCCTTCTTCGGAGTATCAAAACAGATATTTACAGCTTTGAAAACTGTTTTATCTGCTTCAAGTATGTTAATGGAAATTTGTGAGTAAAGTAAATTGGTGTGTAATTGTGTAAAATGATCATCATCATCGTTGGCAGATTTATTTTTACTCAAAATAAATAATTTAAGACAATTGATGATATAAAAAACTGTTTTCGGATTTTTCCATTAGGAATTTGTCGACAATATGCTCCCTTCCTATAACGTAGGATGAAAAAACCATTGGCAAAAAGTGGGTGCAGAAATATACCGTTCCCTACACTTTTGGGAATGACTGTATGTACCGTGATGAATTACTTAAATGTAGAATACGTTAACTTCTTCTAAACTTTTTGCCCGCAACTTTTTAGAGTGGATTTGATTTTTTAAACCTGACCTGGCCAAATGCCAAATGAAGTAAAAACATCACGGAGCAACCAGAATGTTTGAAAGCCTTTCTCAATATAAAATACGGTATGTAAAGTGTATAACACTACCTACTAAAGACAAACATATACTGACGCGTATATTCAATATGGTGTAAAATTTATCCATTGTATTTTTTTATAAATAAATGGACATAAAAGGAGACGACCCTTTTGACGTATTTTGGATAGATGTCTAGAATCCGCGCTGGAATACAAGAAAATTTCACCAATAAAAAATCACAACTAAACTATGCTTGACCTGGGTATAGAACACGGGAAATTTCGCAAGCCATGAAGAAGTACGCTAATGTCAACGATCAAGTTAACTCTATATTCGAGGTGAATTCCACATACATGTGTGGTTGAAATACCTAATTTTAAGTTATTTCTAAATGCTAAAAAGAGTTTTCTATAACCCAATTTACCCGTCCATTTTTGTTATTAAGAAATTATTCATCAACCAAAGCTCTAAAATGATCTGTGCAAAGTGGCTCTCCTCGAAAACGTATTTGAGTATACTACGTACAGCAGTGGTCATAAGGATGCAAAGCAAACCTCTCTGACAAGCTTTGTTAGTTTGCAAAGAGGCAAGACCCGTCAGCTGCTCCGTTGTAGAGTTATAGTTTGTGACGAGGATGTGGTGAACTTGCCCCGTTCCAAACTGAATTCTGATAAACAAACTATTGGAAACTATGTTTTCAATTTTACCAAGTAAATGTTTACTCAAACTAACCAAAGCCCGACAGATGTCATCTTAACCGTGATAATTCTCAGCCGTTCTGAACCGCTCACAGTCATTATACATACAGTATCACATAAGGCTGAAATTAACGTAATGGATCCCATTTCAAAGACAAATTGGAATTGTTCAATATAATTTGTACGTTACATGGTTGTTTGTGCTTACTTAGGGTCTTCTTTTGTGTTTTGTTGTGAACAAACTAAACCTTTGTCTGCGAGCTCCTACGGGCGGGCCTACGGCGATTTTCTTATCAGCGGCTCGTCCCTTCACTTGTACTCACATTAGAGCGAAGGGAGCGCGGTCGATGCGTGAGGGTCTCCAACAACTGAGGTTATCCTTACGTTTTCCAACTGACGAAACACCATCTTTTCGCAATGCTTGTTGTGTACTGATATTTTATTTCTAGTGTCGGTGCAGCGTCCTTTCAGAGGCACTTTTTTCAAATATTACTCGCGGAAACAGCGTAGTGTTTACACAACGCTCGCCTTTCTGCTCATATCCAATGTAGTTTTCAGTTTAAAATTCATAGCCAGCTTTTAAACTCGGTTAGATTCTGAATATTCTCGTGGGAAACCTGTTTTCTAAATGAGCGTTTAGCCGTTTTAATATCGCAGTCGGTCGGATGAACGTGAGTTGTGTGTCAGTTCTATTTAAAGTTGGAGAACTGAAAACCTGCAGTTCTTATCTGCAATTATTACAAAGAACTGCCGCGATACTCCGCCGGCGAAAACTAACATTTTTACATTGTTAATTAACATCTGTGTGTTGTTTTAAACGTTCCAGGGGTTAATTAAATTCACAGACAAAAGAAGGGGCATTTTTACGCACTATAAAAATACATAGTTACATTACTAATTAACTCTACGAGCTTGGATGGCATGAGGATGTTATGACATTTGTGGGAAACGTTTACCAAACACCTTATGTTCAAAGGATATTTTAAACATCTGTAATTGAAGCGAGGTAAATGAAGCGGTATGCTTTTTTCCAAAACAATAATAAATCGTTGCACTTGACTTGCTGTTTGCGGTTCCCTTTATTTTCGTATATTTTATAAATTTTCTTCATATTAATAGAGCTATCGTATTAATTACTTCAGGTTTGTTGTCTTAAAACATTTCTCATTAAGATTTGTTGAAAAAGATCTATGCTTGCTTGTTCTATACTATTTATACATATATATTCAATTACACTATTATTTAAAACTTTACTGGACACTCAAAGAAAAAATAGGGAGTGTAATAGACTAAATTATACAGAGGCCGGTAATATCGTATGAGGCGATCTCTTACAACCTGTAAGTTGGTTATCTAACCAAGGATAGAAATGGTGGGAGAGAAATTAATGTATATTGTCAATCCACAAATTGTTATTAAAGATAAGACAGCGATCATAAAATATAAACTATCTTTCAAAAAGAGAATAAAGAATAGGTTTTTTTTTAATTTATCTTCGTTCTAAACTGTTATTGCTAAATAACAAAATTGCATTTAACAATGGCTACATTGCTATTAGGATTTAGTGGCAATTGTCGAGCGAAGACTTTCACGGCGATAGTACGGCGAAGTAGACGCGGGTAATGCAATAATTTGCTTTGAAGAGCGCAGTGGCTTTCTCGCCAAGGTGTTATGTGTAAATTCACTTCATTTCGGCCAGAGCATCATTACTCCATCATGTTCTGGATTCCTAATACACTCGCTTAATATAATAACATCCGCACGCGCGCCTTCTAAGTATATTGTATTTGCATACACGGTTTGTACCTTCCTTCCTTTGCGCTCTCTGTTTGTATGTGTATAACGTATAATTTGAATGTTTCTTGTATATGCTATGATGTAATTTAGCTGCGAATATTCTAGTTTGTTTTAATTTTCCAACATTTCCTACTTATTTTTGTGTGCACTATATACAGAGGAACTAGTTTGCTTAGAGTCGTTTAGAAAATAATAGCAACTTTGTATTTAAATTGGCTTTCCACTGGGTACGGACTTTTTAGTAAGACATAGTACACGTTGTTGAAATTCTTTTGAAAAATAAAAAAGCTTTATGAGTAAGAGTTATGAATATTTTATTTTACGTTGCCAGTATAACGAAAAAAATGTGTTTGGAGTGATATATTAGTAAAACATAATAAATCATCACAATAATTGTAATTAATAAATATCTATTATATTGTCGCTATAACTATCGGCGTGCGATTTAAAGAATTTAGGTGCGGTCGCCGAACTGAAGTGTTGCTAGATTTTTTGTTAAGAATACTGTGGAATAGCACAAATTGAAACAGGCTTGACTCCAATTTTTCGGAGAGTTTATATTTCAAAGTGTCTATTTATTATTGTGGTCTATCTATTATCTGATGACAGTAAATCAATACGTATAAATCATGAGTTAAAGACGACAAAAAATGTTAATATTAATTAGAAAACTTATGAAGGCCAATTACTTCTGTGATAATATTTGACAAGCTCAGTGGATAAAGGACTTTGCGGATAAGATTTTAAATGCAGGCTTGTCAAAAAAGTTTTGTAAGTTACACAGTAAGCGAAGGAAACCGAGCCGAGAAACTTTACTAACTTCATTCAATTGCACACAAATTGTCTATGTTACATCATGTTATACTAGGAACTGTTTCCATTCATCTTTTTTTCATTCATTCATCATTGTGTCTACCAGTTAAATACTTTCCGAACTGGTTTATTTTGATGCCTACATTATAATTATAGATTAGTAGATATCTATTTTAAAAATAATACGTGATTTAAGAAGAAATCGTTAAGTAAAATTATAAACTTTTACAACAAACTGGACCATAACTATTTTACACTCATTTTATCTGATTCCGGTGTAAGGTTTAAGTCTACCTCAAAATATTTGATAAATCAACTGTGACAGTCCTTTCTAATCGTGGCCACATTTCAAATCAAGTTTGGACAGTATTAATTATCTTCCTGATATTGCAATTCTAGGTGGATTAATTTCAATAACTGTCATTACTACTGTAGGAGATTTGACAATTATAGATTATACAAATTAATTCTATTCGAAATTCTAGGTTCCTCTAGGCCTTGCTCCTTACTATTTAAAACGCTTACTACGGTTTGTTCTCGCTTAATGTGGTTACTATAATTAATTGTAACTGTCATTAAATACATGAGAATATAATGAAGAATTCTTCCTAGGTCAAGCGTCTACAGCAAAAATGAACTAGCTCGAATTTCCTTCTTAGAATAAGATGTGCCAAATATATTCACCGCTTCAACATTTAGTGCTTAAAGTGCTTAAAGTACGAAAAAGATCTCTAATATCATATAAATCAGTTTTTGCCTTATTATTGTATCGAACAAGCCAATAAAGAGACATATACTTATATTTATTCATGACCCTCAGTTGATCCTGTATCGTAGTAAATTGTCTATCGCTTCTGCCGATTCCACAGACTTGTAATATAAAAATCCAAAAAATAATTATTAATTGAAGATTAAATTATACCGATTTATAAGGGTATTTCAATAATCTCCATTTCCCATCATACGGACTTAATTGAATATCGCGAAGGTTCAGGTTTCATACGTGTTCTAACGTGCCGCAGAAAACAGAAAACGACCTCTCACTGTCCTTTAATATTGTAAATGCAAATATTACGAACATTTGCATTTTAAAAGCATAAGGGCAATCTACGCATTTGTATGAGGGATTTTAACCACTTACGTACCATAGATTACGTATGCATTTATTCGTTTCGTATATAAATATTTTGTTTAGGCTCACTCGTCAATTATAGTCACTAGTGGCGCAGTTTGGTTATGCATATTTAAGTAGAATTCATGTATAAATAAGTTTTATTAATCATCACTTTTATTATTTATTTTCTGTGAAAAAAAATAAACTACATCGTTACATACTTAGTCGGTCTAAGGTGTTCACAGTGGTCGGTCGTTGAATCGTAAGTTATAAAAAATGGGTGAATTTTAAAATTATATTGGTAAATTATCATGTAAATAAGATCAGCATAACAATTCTACGCAAAAAGGGGGGTGAGTCTATTGGCATTACACACATTTCCAGACGCTGCGCCAACACCGAAAAATTTTTGGATAGTGGAACCGAAGATCTCTCAATAGTAAGCCGCATTCACGAGCGTACTCTTTTGTATTGACCATAATGGAAAGTATGTGTTTAGAACAAATAGAAATGCTTCGATTACTTAAAATATTACGAAAGAAATAAATATATAAAATGTAAATGAAAGGATCGAAAAAGGGCCCCTGTGGAGAACAAACAAAAATAGCAGATTCCTAATTCCAGTGTGTAAATAGCAGATTCCTGATGTTGAAATACATCTTTGTCTATCTATTAGAGATGTCCATGGTATTCTACGCAAAGGCCTCTTAAGAAGAACCTACTTATAACCGAAGTATGTATGTATATGTCATGTATGGATGACGAAGAACCAAAGTAGTGTGTCAGGATAGCTTGATCAACGAAATGTTGTACATATAACATTGTATGTGACTAATATTTTACGTGACACACAAATCAACGCTGAATGTCTTCACGATACATTTTCGTGTGAAAACAATGTGTTTCAGTAGTCGTATTGCACTCTTTACCAGACATACCTGAACGTGAATTTTTCAACTGGAAAATGTATGAGTTACTGCTTTGCACCTTTTGCTGTTATACGTTTTCAACCCATAAACCTTGTCAGTAAGTGTTTATTTTAATATCGCTTATATACGTAATTAAAAATAAACATTGAAAAAAACTCACAAAGGGGTATCCTTCGAGTAAACATTGACCTCATGAATTCCCGGAAAATTGTCTAGTCACGTTAACGAGCATTTTTGTACGATTAATTAAAATCCAAAATTGTTTCTCTCGGATACGAATGTTGATTGCGAACAATAAAACTTAATATCTGCGGTTGGCAGCGAGTGGTGACAATGTGCCGACTCCATAATACACATGAGTGCCAAATATTAAATTAAAACTAACTATTATTTTTACAACACCCTTGTAGTCTCTTAAGATTAGATTATGAATGAGACAGCTATACTGGCTTGTTCGAAATGTTGCCACATGGCCAACGAACAACAATTTCGCTACTGTATTCGAAGATACTTTTTTTGTATGCAATATGACATTTTCCACTTATAATTAGATGTTTATCACAAGTTCTTTTAAACATAACTTACAGTAAGATTTATGTAAATAAACATAGCTATTTACTATTAACTTATGTCATACAAAAGGGAGTTATGAGAAGCTAAATATAATATCCTTTGTTTGTCAGTACTTTGTAAGGCTTCTTACCCTTGCACGTCTGTAAACTTTTGTCTTAAATCGGAAATGCACCTTTTCCATCCATCGCTTGTCATTTGGAGGCCCGTTTCCTCACTTTTCGGGTATGAGTGTGCATACGAACAGACATCAATGCAAATAAAAATAGAATATGAAGTTGGAACTATAGAACATCGTTTACGAAAAACGAAAATGTATCGCATTGAAAAACGTAATCGATTTTAGGTCGCGGCAGGTATCAAAAATAAACTGATCCCGATCGCTCGCGAACAGTTCCATAGTGATTAATTATTCCAGTGATGGAGTCCACGCCAAACTGGACTCCATGCAACTTGACAGGACTGTTTGTTTGCAATAGATCAATCTTTACATCACGTCGCTTCATAGAATATTAGCCAAGAACAGGCCGAGGACAATGACTGTTATTCTATTTCTATATCCAATGTGTTTTGTTAATATGCCCTTTTTAGATGTTTGTGTATGAAACAATTGTACGCCACAAATATGATTAGGGTTCGAAAAAGCCTAAGTATTTTCAACAAATTTATCGATTGTTGAATATCGGATGCTCATTTTTACTAAGCATCCAAGACACGATCAAATGAGAGGCTCCTAAAGACGCTTCCAACTATGCAAACTCCTGTTTATCTCCAGTGTGTTTGGGATGGTAGCGTATACAGGAAAGTAATTGAGGAAACCTCACGCGCTGCGATATCTCGTACATCCAATTTTATGAGTGACGGCCACAGAAAGGATTTATTTGGCATGCTAACTCGCAGCCGAGCACGCCTGCAGAGCTGAAATTCCAAAAACACGGAGATCCTCCTTTTTGAGTTAACTCCTCTCATTAAAAAGGTTTTATTTAAAAAATGATTTTTTTTACATTAAGTAGAGCACTGAATTTTTTATTAGTTTAAATTCTTTTTTTAATTTATGGAGTTTTTCGCCCTAGTTAATGTGCATTTCATTTTATTTATTCTAGTAATTTTATTATCAAACTACGGTTTAGATGTTAAAATTTATTTGCTAATATTATTGTTTGTGTAAAATGATATAATGCAAAATAAATTTAGATAAAACAATAATACGGCCTAGTTTCATGTGTCTAGGTTACAAATTATTCAAAGTAATTCATGTGGGAAGGCGAATGTACTCATGTAATAGTTGGAACGTTGCAATGAATATGTAAGCATTATATTTCTTTCCGAGCCCTACCGCTGTCTCTATCTTCTCTTATCCAGGTGTTTAAGCTACCGCCAAGCAATTTATCACTTGGAATTATTTCGCTGAATATCTTTATTTATTGTAAGCCTTAACATAATGTGACTTTTATATACTTTATATTGTCATAAAAA
Source organism: Cephonodes hylas (assembly GCA_030295005.1). Lineage (NCBI taxonomy): Eukaryota > Metazoa > Arthropoda > Insecta > Lepidoptera > Sphingidae > Cephonodes > Cephonodes hylas. Next base: position 6,942,670 of record AP025372.1, on the reverse strand, counting down.
CTTAATAATTGTTATAATCCTCAAGATGGTTTTCAGTAAAAATTATTATTAATGAATGAGCAAATCATTTGCTACGGAATTGTCTTATTCAGAAAACAACCCACTTATACGAAAAATCCTTTGTCGTACACACTTTGTCGTACACACTTCATTAAATCAATAGCCTATAATACATTTGTTTTAAACGGAAAACTTTCATACTAACTCAAATAAGCCGAGGAAACGAAAAGCATCGATCAAAAAAGTTCCGACGGATCACGGGATTGTCATCATGTCTGCGATTAAAACCAGCCCCATTTAATCCGGGATCAATTACAAACAGTCTTAAAGTCATTGGACTTACCGGTGAGTTTGGAAAAATACCACTTCCGCGTTAACTTTGAGTGCCGTAGTGTCTCATTACTTTAACTGAGCAATGACGTAAGACGATTTGATCGTTTTACTAGTCGAGCACAAGTAAAATCGGTTTGTTTATAATTATTTGTTCATTGAAGTTGATTTAATTTTTATTTAAAGTTAGAAAAATGTCCCAGTAACGTGACCATAATAATGCATAGTTATACCTCGCCTATATCCACGAGGAAGTGTCGCTAAATGCATGTGTCGCTCTCACAGTTACTCCGTTCTCGAAATATCCACACCCGAGGCAAGTCTGGCATTGAAACCGCGGTCACTCATTGTATTTCCTACACCGGTGTCAAAGATTATTTAGTAATTATTATTAATTATTCTTTACAATATCTCAGAAGAATTCCGAAACGTTAATAGAATTAACAATATCAATTAGAATCTACATAAATGTATTAACAAAATTCTTTGAACACCTAATTCAATACAATTAGAAAGTAATCTGTAGAAGTTTATTAGATACTCGAAGTTCAACTACGCAGAACGGAGATTTCTCCGATACGGGCCGGCGCCGGCTCATCGTATTCGTTTAGTTCGACCAGTCCAATATCCCGGGTCAGCTGGCCTCAGGGGTACATATATCGTTTTGTGCATACTCCCGACGAAAATTACTTTCTTTGTGATACGTGAGATGTTACTCAAAATGATTTTGAACTGGGCGCCGTTCAATTGCAGGTCAATACAGTTGCTATGGAAATGTATTGTATTCCAAGCATTGGGCGTGAAATATTCCAAGAAAATAATATTCGACGTAGAAATAACACAGGTACGTTTCCGAGTTTACAACATTTGTACGTTAATTAAACGGGAGACGTCAAAGGTCTAAGAAAAGAAGTGCTTCGGAGCAATATTTTGAATGGAATTGTTCATTCATTTTTCCAGGATGTTTTTATAATTGGAATTAATCCATGAAAAAACGTCCAAATTATCTTCGTTCCATATGCGATGGAAAGGTTATCGTATTTTTCCATAATGAAATTCTCAGTAGCAGTCCTAATAATTAGGCGGAAAAGACCTTGTTCCGTGGAACTTAAAACGGAGCAGGCGAAATTTGAACCTAGGATCTAGAAAAACATTCCCTGCTCTTTTTAAAATATTGGAATAAATACTGCATTTATGTATACAGGGTGTATTAAGATTGTCATTGGAAACTAAGGTAGGTAATAGATAAGGTCATTACAAACCCCCTGGCATTGGTTTCCGATTACGATCTGAACACAGCCTGTATAAGACACTAGGTCACTTTACGAGAATGAATGAAATAAAACACTCTATCCGTCCACACATTCTAACAAGAAAATAAATACGTATTCGAATGCGAGGGTTATTATTAAGATCATATCGCAGAACCCAATTTATATGTCAATCTCCTGTCATGGTACAAATTAAATTGCTCGGTGAGAAGTGAATTGTTTCACATATTCTATTTGATATCTTCAATTGTTACTTTTTTATACGCATATCCTCCATTTTATTAATAAATATAGAATTACTTATATACAGAGCCAAATACCGCACTTATTTTTAAAAAACGTTTTACTTAAGCCTTGAAATATCCTTGATTTAAGCTAAAACTGGCTCGGCATTCTGCAATGTCACTTTCGAGCAGTTGATCTTTATTGAAGAGCTTAGAAACAGATGTGTCTAATATCTACGTACAGAGGGCCCTTTGTCTCACTCGATCCCTATAAACGTTCTGCGACAATAGTTCATAACATTCATTATTGATAAGGGTCGCCAATTTAATAGCTATTCAAATTAATTTGATAGAGCCGTATAATTGCGACTAATGAATTTCGCAAATTTATTTAGATAACTGGAATTGTTAAGATGGAATGGCGACGTTTCTTTCTGTGCCATTGCTTGCTGAGGCGAAATTAAAGTCGTAGATTAGAAAACAGTGTTGCAATCTTGTGCGTACCCGTATTAGATTGGCCTGAGTAAATTTGCTCCATGTCCAAATGAGACGATCCTTTGGGACAAACACACAAGCTAGAACAACGAAGCAGCGCAGCGCGTAAAGCTTCTGGCTTTCATTAAGCGAAAGAAACGATTGTGATTTTTGTTTTTTTGTTCTGGTTGAAAATAAAAAAAAAGTATTCATGTGTTCTACTTGAAGTCGGGTTTTTCGATTGCGACCGTAATATATGACGTGCAACTAAGTGGTGTCCATAAATCGCGCTCGTGACATGTCCCGTCCGGTCCGGTCGAGTGTCGCGTGTCCATTTCAGTGTATGCATGTCCGCTTTACGCGCCAATGAGCCACTACGAATAATATTTGATTATAAGCCCTGTGTAATATTGTTACTGCCGAAGAAAATTGAACGTACTGCAGTAAAATTGGTCACCATAGCGGATGCTATTAAATAACATTTGAGTACGAAATGAAAATTTTGATTTTTGCTCACACAAATTTTAATTGTTGCTATTTTTTTTAGGACGAGAGCATGTTTCACGAGGAATGCGTTATTCTTCCAGAGGTAATAATAATATATCAGTTTCACAAAACTTGCTCCATGCAAGTCAGTAACTTATGTCAGACTTACTTGGGAGATAATATGTCTAGTAGTGAAATCTGGAAACCTCACGTGAAACTAGACATTTCCTTCAAATTAAATCAATTGCACAATAAGCCGTTTCACATCAAATCGGAACTTGTAAAAAGGTTGTTAATGATTCAAAGGTACTTCATTAAATCATTTATAATACAGTAAACTCCCATTTCTGTATAACGCTTTCAACATACCAATCAAGAACCCGTCACAACTTCATAAGCGTATTACAGACTCAAATATCATATACACGTGTACGGTAGAAACATTTATTTACCACTATAAATTCGTCCCATTGTCAGCCGCCGTGCTATCAGCAAAATATCGAATGTACACATCAGAGCACGCTTTACGCATACGAAAACACGTTTAAATCGTATTATGCTTTTCAACATCAATGCCGATGTTTTAACAATTTAGCTATCGATAACTGTACAACTACAATCGATTGTAAATACTTTTCGTTGCGTAATAGTGGGCGAATTGATGGCGTAAAATCTGTTGCGTAATTAATTAAAATCGAGAAGCTAATTAATTACCTGTGAAACATTAATATTGATAGGGATCCTTTTACAACAGAAATGTGTAATTGAAATAAAAGGAAAATATATTATACATACGTGCTTACGATCAAAATTCAGTATAATAGCTTTACGTTCGATTTCTTAAAACAATTAAACAACCTTTCATAATATTACCTTTTGGAACTCATGCCTATATTCCCCGAAGGGGTAGGCAGAGGTGTATTTCTGCACCCACATTTCGCCAGGTATGTATCAGTCCCACGTAATAGGGGGCGAGCCTATTGCCGTTTTTCGGGCACATTTCCAGACTCCGTGCTGCTACTGAGAATTTCCTAATGGAAAACCCAATAACACTTTGCCCGACCCGGGAATCGAACCCAAGACGACACTTGAACACGATCACTTGGAGTAATATCATTAATCTAATCAGTAATGCTATCAATCATTACAATTCTTACACCACAAAACTGAAACTAAAATATCCTAGAAAATTGTACGTTTTAAAAAGCCACCGCCCAGAGAATTTCGAAGGCATTCGATAGGATTCGTATTAAGCCCGCATTGCATCCATCAGTCGGCTCGCATTCGACCTTTGACTGTTAAGAGGACCAAACAAAAATACATGACGTGTGTATGTGCTCTGGCCGGAGATAGTTCGCCGTAATTTGTCTTCATAACATGAAGTTTCCTTCTAAAAACATTTTTAGAACGTAGAACGCGGCCAGCGCTCGGCTCCGATGCACATATTAAAACAAAGCAGCATTGTATGCTGTTATCAGATATTTTAATTTTTTAGAGCCCTTTTTACTGTGTTTTTCAATGAAAAATCACAGGAAAGTTTACAAGGAACTCTGAGTCGGTAACGTAATGAATATGTTGTAAGCCTAGATTTAAGGTGTAGGTTCTTATAATCGTGGCACAAGTATATGCCATACCATCCACAGGTCTCGGGATCGGTACCCGGTTTCTTTTAGTAGCAGCCTGGCGTCTGAAAATATGTCAGAAAAAATGCGGTACCAAAACCAAAATATTAGCGAAAATTGCATGAAAACAAAGACCTTTGCCTAACCCCTCATGAATTATAGACGTGAATAAAAAAAATATAAATATAAATTTCAATAGTCAAGAACACAGATTAGTATCAAGCACATAATGTGTCCTCAATCGGCATTTATGTACTGTACTTAGCTCTATTCGATTCAGTGCCTTTTCGCCGATTCGCAACGGTTTTTATTCCACTGAGATAATTGTGGTAATGTGATCTAGCAAAAGATTAAGCTTTATTAAATTTTTCTTCATTTGCGCGGCTACTGGTAAGTCTTTTTTGTTGGATCATTTTATCCTCGTACTTATGGTATCCACAAGAAATGTTAGTAGTATTTTCTTTGTATATTTTGTTTCATTTTTCTATAAATCATCATGGACGTAACAAAAGATTCTACAACAAACTGTTTAGCTCTATTAATCGGCAATTTTTCATTGCTTATTAACTATTCCAGCTACGTCAGAGTTAATGATCATAAATATATGTTAATAGAGTGATCCTAAAATCCTAAAATTGTAAACAGATTTTGCCAAGTCGGCTTGCCTAATAATAAATTTTATCGATGATAATCGATATATGCGTGTCAGTCAACCTTCACAATTTGTTCAAGTCATACCTCTTGATATTAATATCTTAAACCTACAATTTTGTAGTACAAAGCTGTGACAACGTTATCATAGAACATTCTAGGATACCATTAAATAAAATACTGATATAAATTACTCAGGTGGACTAAAATGTGGAACAATCTTACTAAACAATCAGTCGGGATAACTTCCTATCTCTAGAGAAAATGAATCTTCACAGAGATTTATGTTATAAACTTTCACTAAATATTTTATAACAGCGATTTGCGAAATTTTACAAATGTTCTATTTGCACAAAGTGAGATATAAATATCTCTGGCAAAAACAAAGTGGCTGAGTCACTTAATCACGATCTTGTTTAAGGCTCGTCGTGTTTCAGTAAAATGGGAGACGTTATTTGCGCTTTCACAGTCACTGTTGTTGCTTAAATAACAAAAATCTGCCCGATACAAATCACTGAAAGCTTGAGTTTATTACGTACTTAGGAGGTAAGTATTTCATTTACATTTTTATACAATGTGAATTTAAATCTATAGTTCTATAGTGCGTACAAAATATAATAATTTACATATGTATTTGATAAATACATTATCTATGTAAGGATTTCAGTGAATGAATAGATATATCGATAAAACATTTCATTGTACACCATCCAAACAAAAAAAATAAAACTACAGAAATACCTCATAATATAGCGGACAAATTGGCGGTCACATCGGTTGATTTCTCAAGACAAAACAGGTATTATAGAATATTTAACGGGTGTCAACGATATGTGGTTTCATGTATAGTTTTGAATTAAATACAATTAAATAAATATTATTACACTCTCATAAAAATGTAGGAAGCTGACCTTATGATCGATTGTGGCTTCAGTGTTAACTGTTATTTACAAGCTATCACAATTATAAAATATGTGCAATAAATTTCTTTATTGTTCAAAGCACTCAAAATCTTTAACTCAAGATCTTCTGCTTTCCCATTTTATTTCCCATCCAACAATAATAGATTTACTTCCAAGGTGATAATTTAGCCTCATTTCAAATGTTGGCTCGGTTTTCAAATGCGCTATGAAAACGCAATAAGGTGCTAATGCCATTTAATTTTTATGCTTGTTGCAGTAATTGGCTTTTTATATTACCACCATGATGGCTGACTTTATGATGTCAACTTTTAAATGTAAAATGTCCAATCCAGAACATAACAGTTTTAGATTGGGAAATTTAACCCACAGAGCGTCATCCACGAACATCAACATATGGCTTACAGAATGCATTAAATATTGAATCAAAATTAATATCGAAATTCAAACGCCCACAATATACGTGAAAGATAAACTTAGCAGTAACTTTCCAGCTATATTTGCTTAAACGAACTTACACAATACACGCAGACGATTTATAATGCGCATGAAAATGAACTCGCTACGTGCGAATAAAAAACAGTGACCCACCATTTTGAAAAGAGACATCCATAAATTTAAAAGCAGTGTAATTTATCGTGTTGTTTAGAGATGGACTAAATGGCCACAATTTCATTTTTTTGGTTTAGTTACCTCCAAACATAATTTTATTTTTCCATTACCGCTTTCATCTTAATTGCCGTTATTAAGGGAATATTTTCTAAAAACAAGTTATATTAAACTTTGTTAATTTAGACACGAACATCGCTAATGGATCGGTAATTGTAAGGAAAATATTCTTATCGACGTTTATATTCAAAATGTTTTACATGTTGTTTATAATACATCATAAGTGAGACACTGATTTGTTTAGAATCAAAAATACTATTAATTATGATAGCTTTCATTGTTTAACAGAAACTGACCTGTATTTTTTATGTATTCATTTATATATTAAACTTAAAATTCATAATATTACACTCAGTTACTGGCTATGTGGGCATGGTCAATCACAAATCAAAAGACAACATTTGATCATCGTCAACCCAAGTAGCCTTGGGCACGGGCCTGCTCTACTCTTGCGAGAGTTAAGAGCTAAGTCATAATTTTAATTTAAACGTAATTTAATAACGTGACTAGCTTTTGCATAATGTAATTTGGTGATATATATACATGGATTGTGGTGTATAGGTACATAAAACATGTGTTAGTGTTACTATAAGTAGGCATTTAATTTTATCCAGATTATCTCGTCAGCCAGTACATAATAATATTTATTTATTTAAGATAATATTGTTTCACAATATCCTTTTACTAGACCTAAATATTATGTTTGTACAAAAATTTATCTAAAATAAATAAATAGATCATTTTATATAACCTTTACTAAAACCTACAAAACCTACGTCATAACTTTCTATCAATAAATCAAAATACAATAATAAAATGATATCTGGAAACTCAAATATATCTTATAGCTGAAACGCTAAGAAATTAACGTCGGTATAATCTTATGTCAACTGAAATACAGATCCAACATAACAGGTTTGTATCAATAACATAACTATTGATAACGTTTACCGAACGCTGTTATCTGCACGTGTAAGCCTCAAGCTAAATACAACCATAGCTGTTCTATCAAAATAGGCACTATTACACTAATAGGGCCAGATATGAAGGACCAATATCGCGCGAGGGTTGACCCGACCGCGGCTAGCCGTAGCAATCTCGACGTATACGACTATATCGCCGGCCGGCCGTCTCAGTGATTTGTACACTGTTTCCTATTTATTCATGCAGTTTCTAGAGACGATTACCTACTCCCACGGCTCATGAATAAATTTGAATAATTCGCCACCGAGGTGTAAATGATGCAAGTTTTTGCATTTTAAACTGTTATTAATCATTTCACTTTTTCTGTTGACAAATTACTACAGCCTAGCCTTTGTTATTCTTAATTATAATGTATCACAAGGATTTATGAATTTTGCTTGTGAAGTGTTCATGTTTGTACAAAAATTTCAGTTACTTATAGAGCTTAGTCGGAAATATTTTAAACATTGGTCGTAATATTGTTAAGTTGGTTATATAATATAAGGCAGTCCTCAATAAATATAACTTTAAGAAGTTTTGTCGTCAACAGTTCTTGATGGTTTCTTTTAAGTTTACTATAACACAACAATGCACATTGAGCGATCGTGGTAGAGTAAGTCTGTCCCCTATGAACAGTAAATATTGATTGGGGAGTTGTTGGTAATTATTTTACACCACTCGACGTAATAATTATGGACTGGCAGGAACAAAGCGTACAACAGCTGATCTCAGAAACCGACACATTTCCATAAATCGGTAAGTCATTACAACAGCTTTTACAACTTCGTTCTATGTTCGATATTCAAGTACGATCTTGCCATCAAATGATTTATGTATTAAATAAAGCAGAAAATACGACGGCAACAAGCGAAATCCACAACAGTCGTAATATGCAAATGTATAGTTAAAGTTAGGTGAAAATAATAACAGTTAATTTATGCGTTTTTGCCCTTCGTTACGTAGATCACGCGGAATGGGCAGCAGTCACGGCTACGTTCACTGATTAGCATACACGAATAGATAATCATATGAGTGTAAATTATGTATGTACGTACACAAACTCCAGCCTAATTTACTGCGGCGAGGGGGAAACTTAAGCAATATTGATGTCCAGCCGGTAACTGTTCGAGGATATAATAACCCGAACTATATTCCTGCTATTGTAACACTCAAATGCAGATTATTAATATAATATATTATTAAATATGAATCGTTTGAAGCAAATTTAGGACAAAGTACAGATGAAATTTAAAAAATAAAAGGTCAAAAACAGTTAGTTATAAAATTATTTTCAACTATAATTTAGGTCATAAATAAGTTAAACCAAACAAGCCATAAATATAAAATATCTATCATCAACCAAATAAAAAGAGCCATATTCCAAGACCTGTTTTCGTAACTTATGCAAGGTTTGTTTCATATTTCCCCTAGTGACGCATTTTCAAAGTAGTATGTGGAAAGCTTCCTGCCTCACTTTTTCAAATCAACGTGGATTGTTACTGGTAATGCTTAGAAGTAGCTCTGTAGTCTTTTGAAAGGAGTCTTTATGTAATTACTAGGTTAATCCATGTTTTATAGTTAACTAACTGCTCTATGAATTCACCTGTGACGTAAAAGAGGACGAAGGCAAAGCATGTTTAAGTAGAAGTCACATTAATGAACGTACGAACGTATAAAACGTTAGGCGGTTAATGAGTAATAAGTAATAATGCCTTTTTATTTGAAAGTTCCAAGAAATGTATTATTAATTTTTTTTATTTAAATCTAGAAATTTTAATCATACCGATTCATATAAAAATGTAATTTAAAAAATAAAATAAAACTACATAAAAAGATATAAAAGTTAATCGTTGTTAGGCTTAATCGGCAACAATACATACGTTATTGTTTGTATCTCTCTGGGCTTATAAATGACAATTGGCGGACATCAAAAATTATTTCGATAACCTTTTTATTTCTTGCGGACGCAGCCTTCAGCAAAATGGCGGTCATATGGGTTAGTGGTAGTAGAATAAAAGAGGGATAGCCGTATTGTTTATATTACGGTTAGAGAGAGACAGAGGATCTTGAACATAAAAAGGCAAAAGAAAATCTTATACGAGTCGAAACGTTTTGTATGCCCCCGCGTCCCATGACACATAAAATTAAATACGAATGTCATACAAATAATAATTCTACACAAATCGTGACATCTATTTAGAGTTGATAATTTCCCGGTTCCGGTATTCAATGATTCTATACAGAACATTTACTGTGGCAAATGTATTCTATCTCTAATTAGGGCAGAGAACACAAGGCAAGTTAAGCAATATTACGTATATGGCTCCTTAACAGTTCGGCTCAGCAGAACGTATTAACCCTTTCCTTTTCCCACGAGGATACACAGGCCAGAGTGGTATGACTAGATATACTGCGTTATGAGTGGCGAGCGTGCTATTTCTCCCCAGTCTGGGAATACTGAAATACGACCACAATATTTTGTATTTCCAATTTTATAAGGATTCCTATCTGTATAAAGAGTTAATTTTTATTTTTTGAATGCGTGAGCGAGCTTTTGTCATGCATCGCTGTTATCGGATTAACTCGCCGCATAGTTTTATTCGGGATAAGTGAAAAAATCCCCGGGGATAAATACAATAACAGGTGCAAACCGCCGCGGTAACCCAAATGCCGCGTTTAATGCTATTCTGCTGTATTTATGTTATAACTGCATTTGAATATACAAAACTTCATTGTATAAATACAATTTTGAAACATTTCTTTTATGCATTGAAGAATGCAAGATTTTTCATAGACGTTGAAGTCTTTAAGTTGGAATAGAATTTAAGTTTAAACTTTGTAATATTATGCAATACATACCTAACCTCACGTTAGTATGCCCCGAAAGGTTAGGCGAAAGTGCATTTCTGCACCCACATTTCGCCGAAAAACTCAATAGCACTGTTCGACCCCGGAGTTGAACCCGGGACCTTCACATCGTACGGCTTGTACATGAGCCAGTCACAGAAACCGCGGAGCAGTAAACACTTACTCATATGCGTATGTGTTAATTTTTTTATATAAAAGTGGACTATTTGCTTTTAAATTGTTATTACCATTTTCCTAGCATATGGTTTGTTCAATTACGGAATAAACACACCTTTTAAATTTTATAGACTGTACTCATAATATTTGGTTCCATTTTTTGTCTTGGTAATGTGTAAAAAATGTTGATTACAACATTTTCATATCATTGCACATATTGCTTGTTTTATGTGTAAATTGAGATGGCATAATATTTCAATGTGTTTTACCTATAATCACTCGCTTCTTGTCAATACTTTTTCCTCTCTAAATTAATTATTATCAAGCTATACTGCCTATGTATTCCGAAATTGCGTCATCCAAATAATATAATTTTGCAAAATCCAATTGCGGCTACCGGTTGACGAGGCGGCAACCCCATAAAATAGGCTAATTTTGCCTTTCTTTCTTATTCGCGGGCTGGCACTCGTTGAGCTGCTGTAGGCAAATTTTAATAACGCTTACTGCGCCAACCGCTCGCTATTTCGCACCATTGAATCCTTGAGCACTTTTTACCCCTGACGGCACAGAAAGGGTCTCTGTGTTTTGGGGTGCGTTTTGTTTGTTTATGCCTCCCTATACTGTCTTAGGATTTCACATAAAAAAATAAGTGTTTTTCGACGTATTCCAACTACTCAGTTCGTGTAAGCATGGCTGACTTGTTCAATGCCACCAAGTTTTGTCATTACCGGTTTCCAAGTAATCAAATGTTGAACTAAGTAAATATTCTTTACGTGTTAGGATTGGTAAATTAAGTCGCTATTTACGTCAATAATGTACTTAACGGTAGTTTATTTGACAAAATTAAAGTTCTATCAATTTATTATTACCTATAGCTCTATAAAAAATCGCTTAAGTTAACTAGTCTACTATACCTACACAAGAAATTTAATCTCAGAACACAAGTCCATAAAATTTAATATTTCATTACATTGCCTTGCGATCGAACGTAATTCCTGTAAGTACCGCTAGATGTCTCTGTAATAACATTTTCTACTCAACTAAAATGGAGAAGTGAATCTTCACTTCACGAAAATAAACAAACTGATAAAGGCACGGTACTCGTCCTAAACACGAGATTTCAGCTGAAGAGCTTATCTCCAAAGGTTACATCTTAAATACAGAGGTAATGAATCTCAGTTAACGTTGTTGATCTAGACGCCATGTCGTTGTACAACGCTGGTGTCTTGAATATAAATAGGGATGATTAATGATTTCAACTCGTTGTTCGGGCCGTTGCCAATACGAGTGTAACTAAGCCAAAGGGCCTCTCGATGGAATATTTATCTTGGACCTTTTGTGCCCTTGTTTTTACATGATTAAAACCTTACGTACCTTGGACTATCATATTTATTTTTCGGTTTGGGATATAGGAGCGTCGTTATATAATATTACATACTTTTATTTTTTATGTGTTTTTCATAAGCTGTTCTATATAAATTGTGATTATTTTTAATTTAAAATAGATTTCGTTCCTAAAAAACACTTCAAAATAAATATTTTGTGGTATATTGACGAATGTTAGTAACTTCATTACATAAAAGAGGGTTGTAAATATATTTTGGGTTAATAAGCCAATAAATTGAAGTGATAAGTCTATTATTAGTATTAGAACTTACTAGTGAAATAAGTGGAAATTGATTTAAAAGTTTTATTTATATTTAAACATCCTTAATGTATGTACAGAAAATTAAACGTGCAAAAGTCAATACAAACTTTTTTTTTTCTAAAACCCGCTAGACAACCTCGTTAGTCTCGCAACACAAGTATGTGTTTTAGGTGTCAATTAAAAAGGATCGGATTTTATTTTAGCGTGTTAGAAAGTTATATTACATTGATCCGATCAGAAATTTTAATACTCGAAAAACACCTAGTACCATAGCTTACTTTTTATTACGAAAATTTTAATTTGAATTACTCATTTATGTACATAGACAAAATAATTTTAGAGTTATTTTTTTTAACACACAATTTAAAATATCCGGAAACATGCGCAAATAAGAAGATTATTTAAAATAAAAGAGAATTCTACCCAGTCGCAATATGTGAACGCAACTCAAGGCATGTTATCTGTATTAAACGTGGGTATTACTTGGAAACGGCAACTCAAATTGTATAGAATTCGACGGCACTAGTTGGCAACCGTCGACATTATAAACTGAGTCCCAGTAAATTTACTCGCTGAACGATCTAAGAGCTTTGATAACGCGAAGCAAAAGCGTCACGCAAAGACAAGATCGTGAAATTATCAGTATTCATAACTCAATGATAGGCTCACGTTGGGGAACTCGCAGTCGCGCTCGGCAAATGTTAGTATTGCTAAAAGATATTTTGATATTCCCTTGTTGGTTTTGTTTCGTTTCTTGGTTGCAGATTCCCCACAAATTTCAATATCGCAGACAGAGCCCGTCGCCTCCGAATATAGCGACGCCACTGCAAATATTGTTCGTACAACACTTAGGCGACCCAAACAAAAATGGTTTTTGACTAAATTGATTCTCTGGCGAATAGTAATGCCGCGCTGATTTCTCTGTTACATTTTTATTTGTTATGCTCTGGAACCATGGAAAGTCTAACTAGTAAGTGCTATTAAGAAACTGTTCATCAATTTTATAGGTCCTAAATTTCTGGTTGGAGGAAACTGCCTTGGAGCATGCGACAGTAAACCTGGTTGGATGGTGACACCGCGACAATGAAGGACGATGCTGATAGCTACACCCTTAATGGAAATAAATAGTGAAAAAACCTCCATTTGCGTTTTTATTAATTTGATGAATTTTGTCAACCAACGCTAGAAAGTAATTCCTTGAAAGGTGCGTTATTGTTGCTCAGAAAGTAGTTTTATACGTATCGCTCGGAGACAGTGGGTTTTTGTCTACATGCGAATTCGTATAAATGAGATGTGATGTAATAATTATTATAATCTGTTGTTAGATCGAAAGCCATAACAATAAATAGTACAAAAGGTATTTTTGTTACAGTAAGATTTCTCTATATTAAAAGCAGAATTTTCGATGTGTGAACAACATTCATAAGCGGCACAAAATATAAAGGCTGATAATGGATACAATGGTTCTTCAACACGTCGGCATGAAGATTGTTCAAACAAATCTCGCAGTACGGCAATCGATTGTTCTCTCTTTTTACATACACCTAGCACAGAGCAGCTAAAAATATCACGAAACATTTCAAGGTATTGCTGTTAATTGATTCATATTATTGCGCTGTATGGTGGTTTTTAAAATTGCTAAACGATAGAAGAATGTAGTTTGTTACCTAAAAATACAACGTTATTTATGTAGGCATTGTAAAGCAATATAATATGTAAAATGTATGATATAGAGACAATATAATCACAACCAAGGTACTATAACTAGGGAGCTCGTATTCTTGACAATCATTAAAATTCTATGACTCGAGCACATTGAAAATGCACATTAAAATTATGCTTAAATACGGTGAAACGTTGTAGCAAAACAAAAAAAGATTGTTAACGTCTTTCTAGCATAATTGTTAAGGCACCTTAGGTAGTTATGGGGCGTTTGTAAGAATCTTAACAAAACGTTCACTTTGTTGGGCTATTCTTATGTTAATTCGACCTCACTGTCACGCGACCTTCTGTCCACACCCTGATAATATGCAAATTAGTCCCGTCTATAAAGTGACCTGAAAATACTTCCTCATTAAATCGATTTTGTCTTACTCTGAATCAACGTTTATCGATCGACGACGACTCAAATTCAATTTGAATGTTCCTTTACAAATCAGTTTGCTTTAATTTGGAAAGGGATTGTAATTTATTTACGCCTCTATATTGGTGCACGTAACAAAAAACCTTACATTTAATGAGTAAAACTTCGAAGCCCATTAGTGTTAAGCCTCATGTCATTCTCTCGGTATAAACTTGAGCTTTTTACTGCAATAAAGTTTCTGACAAGCCATTTGTGGCCGCAAAGTGTACGCTGAAATTAATCACATGACCCACAACAAGCCCTGTTTGCTTCTGCCCGTGCGACTCTTGATAACTTCTTTATTTTACTTCTGAATTAATGGCGCTTTGTTTTCGTGCAAACTGTATAATGACAGCGGAGCAGCGAAGAAAACGCCGAGCACAGTTTTAAAAGAGCATCACACGACGAAAGGCAACTTAACATACTAATTAAGATTTGCAATTCGAAGTTTTCATTGTTCGTCGCAACAGTGTATTTCAGCGAGCCGTAAAATTAGTTGAATCAAAGCAACTCGTGTCAGGCACATAGCGTTTGGCGACATTCATGAGTCGTATTGAGAATTAAATTCAAATTTTAGAACTTTGCTTTGATATTTTGTCTATTCTTCTTAAGTCACGTATTTAATCCAACTTCATCGGCGGAATGCAAAAAAAGTACTCGATTTAGTTATTTGTTAAAATATTCAGGTCTAAAGTTGTTCTCAATTGAGAGAAACGTTAAATTCAATTTCTAAATGAAATGCCTCGCTAAATCATTTTGTTACTGAGATTTTCCTTATGTCAGATTATCATAATGTGCGTGTGTGGGTTTACACATCTGACATTATTCTTACAAATTGGTAAAGAAGGCTGAAGTCAGGAACCCAAATCAAATAAACCGGATTAGGTCATCGCTTTACGGCGAGTGGAAGTGGCGGGTCATCTCGGAAGAAGCAATTCTCGTGGTCGTAGATTGAATGCAAAATTGGATGAGATCCCACTGTTTTTACTGTATGGATCCCGGGAATTGTTACGTACCAAGTTGCCCGCGTTTTATTTTGTCGGGGCCAGACACTGTTTCAATGGTTTGATTGAATGTGACAATAGTTATTGTAAGCGACGTTTCGGCCGTTTTCCACTTTCTTATTCCGTCGTGATCTCGATAGAATTTTTCTCGCTGTACTGTTATTTTAGCATTTTATTATTTCTTTTTCGTTTCAATGGTAAGTTGAAAAGTTTAATACTAGCTATTATTTTCCCATGAACGAAAACATAATCATATTTGTGTTTCAAATTTGCTCGCTCGAGAATTGAAAGATTTAAATCGGCGAAGCGTTTTGTGTTTATATTTTTTGAAACAGCTGTATTTCCCGTAACAAAAGAGCACATTCCGGGCTCAAAAGTTCCGACCGGTACGCTGCTAACAGAGCCAATCACGTAGTGGAATAGTGCGAGTTGCGAGCTAGGCGGCGCGGAGCGGGGTCAAGTGGAACCTCCGTGTAGGCCATCATTGCAATGTTACCTTGTATTCATTTCAAACCCAGCTCAATAGTGTTTTGATTAACTCCTACGTGTGTTTCCGTATTGGCTCGAAAAAATCCTTTTATTTTTATTAATTTAAGTAAGTTTTGATAGGAATTTGCAGGTTTACAATTTGTGCAGACGCATTTAATGTTAAGAATTTCACTGCTGTGAAAACGATATTCGACGTTTTATGGAGTAATATGGATAGACAGGAACTTAGGTCGGAATATAAACGTGATCCGCGCTATAAAAAAAATCTGTTCTGTACTTTCTGTTAATACAATTTTAATATTGGAACATTACGTATGACAATATTTGCGAGGAGATTTGTTTTTTGTGATATTACTTCTCCATAGTCACAAATGTACTCGTACAAAACAATAAGGGAAAGAAACATTCAATATTTCTTGAAGACAAAAAGATTGAGTCTATTTTTAGCGCCGACAATTCTTGAAAACGATAAACCTATAACAGACATGTACAAAGGCGTGCGTCGCTTTAAGTCTCAGTCACAGAACTCGGTCGGTGCCACGCGCCGCGCCTCTCTCTATACCTCGGCTTAAACGACGCGAACATACTACACGTAAACGATAAAACATTGTTTTATTGTGTGGCAATTGATGTAGACACGGGCTTATTTTCTAGGTTACTCGAAGGGGTACTTAGTTTTTCGTAAGGAAATTCTGAGTAGTTAGATACCCTGGAAATGTGGTCAAAACAAAGCTTGCAAAATATAAGAGTTGAAATGCACTTTTTTCTGAAGTGGAAACAGAAAAGAATAAATTTTAATGTGTTTTACACTCTTGTTTTTACAATTATTTCTATGACTTCTTCCGGCTGATGATGATGACAATTTGCTAGTTATTTAATTAGGAACAGTTTTTAAAGGAAAAATTCATGTTTCATCACGACATTTCATTCAAATAGATCATAGGCCGATTTGAGACTCAACGATACACGCCGCTTTACATTTTAATTTACGTTTATTTATAAGTAAAAAGCACATATTATACTAACTACTCTTTCGCTTAGAATCAAATTACCATGTCAACTACGGAAGTCATAAAATTAAGTAATGTATAAAATTTATATTTCGTTGAAATTCTGAGAAATACCTCGAAAAAATTCTACAATAAAAATTCCATAGCGTATTGAAAGTACATTTTGATATTCAAAGAAAATTTTAATATCTACAGGTAAAAATATTAAGCCCACGCTTCAAGATAATTTCTACCAAGAAGTTGGTTGCTAAGACTGTCAAATTACTGTCATGAAATTCTATATTCTTGTGAACAATAAATTACTTCAGTGTTGTTAAGGTTTCCATCTTAGTTACGTATAATTTTCGTAATATGTTTATTAACTTTGATTGTTTGGAATATAAATATTCGTAATGGATATCGAAAAAAGATGTATAAAACTTTCGAATACGTAGAACAAAAATTGAGAGCGATCTCAAATCCAAGTTTTTCTTTAAGTGATAAGTTGTATTGGTTATATTTGATTGATTTTATTTTATACACAAAATAGCTTAGACAGAAACAATTTTTCATCAAACTAACACCCAAACCTTGGTCAATCCTTTTATTTACTATCATCTATCCAACATACTTAGGAGTTTGTTAAATTGAAAATTATCATTATATTTACTTGGTATACTTACTAATAATGCATGGCATCCAATCTAATCCAAATTTAGAATCGATTAGCGCAACACGTATCGATGTTCTATATCCACAACATTAAGAACTACTATGCTAACGCCCTCACATTCGTTCCAACATATAAATTGTACTCCAGGAACTTAGACAATCGATGAAAAACCACAAAAGGCAGTACAAAGTTTTTAGTCGAGAAGAGACAGTAAATAAATAACGTCAGCTTCAAGCTATCGCTCTAAATGTGTATTTTGTATGTAACCGAAACTAAGTTTTATGATCTGTATAACGTGTAACAAGTATGAAAAAATGTTTCTATGAAACATTTCTATGTCACAAATATAAAGGTATTTAAATAACTTTTTACATTCATCAATATTTGACAAAACTACTTTCTATTCCCAAAAGCACACCAAATATCAAAAACGTATGCAACATTGATCAAATTCTAGCAACCGAAAAAAATCAGTAAATAGAAAACCGAACATACTAAAGCGAATGTTGACATTATAAATTTCGTTATGTCGAAATTCGTATGAAACTTTGCGTTCAAAACAATTTTTGCATGGCGGAGTTGACGGCTAGTATTTGCTCACTTTATTTTTCTGCCAGCGTGAGGGCTCTAGAGTTGAACACACAGTCTGTGCTCAAGTGACCCGCTTCGTTGCGCAGCCCCTGCACACCAAAGCTAATATAAGGTTATATTTTGAGTACTGCACTACCATACCTGCATATTTCTTTAAAATATAACTCCAGCGATTTTGAGTTGACAATTTAACAAGGCGCTCTTGACTCCACAATTTTTATTTTCCTGATTAAAATTGAAAATATCGACGGGCCGAGGCAATATTTCGTAACAAATATGCGGACAAGGGATTATAATAAGTAACCCATTTCATAATCCTTGCAGCGCGACTGGGGTACGGCACGATGCGCGGCTTTTTCATAATAACATGATGACGCATGGCCGCCATAAGTTTGCCCAGAAAAAGCGGAGACCCGAATCCTTGTAATTAGACGCTCGGAAGATTTATGGCGGTGGAGTTTTCTAAATTCTTTTAATTTTTTGGCCGAGACACGTGCCTCCTTAATTTAATATTCTCAAACGGTATTCGGTAATAATATGCTTGTTAAAATGTCTGAAAGGGCCATATATTTTCTTGCGAGTAAAACAGGATCTGTTATTCCACATTCCAAGTAATTCAATTGTTGACTGAAGGAGCGAAGTAAGAAAAAACATTGTGTTTATTTGGGTCCAGTTTATTTCCACCGCTCTCTAGGGGTTTGGTTCATGTATCAGTGCAGACGTCAGCTCAGGGTTAATTGTCTACGTGCGTTTTCACTTGAATTCGTCACGTTCTCCACAACATACACTCATCGGAGTTTAATCTCTATCTGCGAAAATACTTTCGCTACATTTAATTTAACTACTGTCTGCGCCTGTGTGAAATAAGTCATTAATGTTTCAACTTGGAATACAAACTAGACTAATAAATGGCGGTAGAATGTGCGGATATTAAAGTTGCTTCTTATTTGTTCAGCGACATTAATTAGTTTGTTTTGCAATGTTCACGTTGCCTTTTGATGAAATAAAATGAAGTGTGCCCGGTTAACCGAGCTTCGTTGGAAGTAAAAAATTAATACAGGGTAGGGTCGATAGATGTCGTCTTTATTAATGTACACAATAAAAGTTGAAATTGCTGGAGAAGCTTTTTCATAACAGCATAAAAGATTAACTAAAATGTACTGAAATATCACTAAACTCCAGAATAACGGCACACAATATGACTAGGTAATTCTTTATTAAAAATGCTTGAACTAAACGAGGTGATAAAGGTTTTATTTAATGGGGAATTTTGAGGAAACTTTATTCCGATATTTGGTGTTGAAACACAAAACCGTTATAGTAAACAAATATTTGACCTGTGATTCGGCTTAGATGTGGGCTCGTGGAAATAAACAGGGTATTTTTAACTAGGCAGTGTGCTCCTTTGTGTTAGGAAACCAATCTCGTTGATATATCCATTAGCCAAATAGAGAGGGAGCTCGCACGCCGCCCTTAACAAAACACACTGTGCTATACGTTCGTGCCAAGAAGCAAAAATTATTTTGCTTTAATTTCTGTAATGAACAGTTTAGCCCTTCGTACCTTTACGTTAATGAAAACGTTAAAGTGCCACATAAAGGATATAAATGCTGTTTAAAATTACACTTTTCACAATATTTTTTAAGTCATTCCAAATTTTTTGCTTAGCTATTTAAACACACACGTAGGTAAAACATTAAATACATCCTTCAAAACCGAGATTATTTATGATTGAAATTGTGAATCTCCTTATCTTAATCCCGCATGCCATTAGCAAACTAACGAGCACAATAGCAACTAATTTGTACAATACCAGCTGAAATTTTACTGCTCAGCCCCACACACACAAAAGCCGCACGTAAACGGGCTATAGGAATGTATGGGCGGCGGGAACTAAGCAAAGTGTTGCATATTGTGAATACGTGAGGAAAGGTAACTATAGTAGTGCGCTGTCCGCACCTGTTATTGATGTCTTTATCGCAATGTGCTGTATCGTTCACTTGTTATTTCTCTTTCCAAATTTATATATTTTGACTAGTTTTTTTTTTATTTAGAGTAAGGTAAACTTAGACTAAAAAGGTTTTAACTTCTGTTGTTGGAGGAGGAGTATTTCTAGCCTGAAAATATAAGATTTAGTCACGAATCACGGAGAGTGTTCAAAACTCCGTGCTGGTACCTATATACGTACCTATATCCTCATGAAAGAAAACCTAATAACCCTGTGTTCGACCTGGAAATCTTACCCGGGGCCTCTTGATCGCATTCTGTACATATTCCGCAGGACCAACGAGGCAGTGAAATTAATATTGGAATATAATTGCATGCAGCATGGCCGGTCTTGTCGGCAGTGCAACCAACGTGTTATTATGCAAATAGTTTTCAAACTTGAACAGGTCAGTGTTCTTTGTTTCGTTGCAAGTGCTATTCAATTTTACAAAAAGTAACCCCCATAAATACTATATCAGAGTTCTTTGTGTACTGTACGGTTTGTTTCGTTTTAATGCACTTTCCAGAATTCGTCTTTATGAGGTAACATTAAAATTGGCCGTATAATGTTTATGTAGTGACGAAAGATTGCATTGACTAGAGTTTGCTGGCGATGTGGTAAATTTTGCTGTCGAAACATGTCTCATTTTATGACTTATCTGAGTATTGCCGCATTGCGATGATATTTACTTAATTTTTTATTTTAGTTCCTAGAAAGACCTTAGAATAAGAGCTCTCAGATACATATTATATACTCTTATTAACTTTTACACAATGTTTTTACTAAAAAAATTGCCATAATTATCGTCATCATCCCATACATGACCTACTGCTGGGCACGAGTTTCCTCTACAAATCTGTAAATGCTAACATTATAAACATGATATTATCGTAATATATACTCAATTAAAGTCCATATCAGTACATTTATATTATATTCTACCTTTGGGTTGTCTTTACTATTAAAACGAAGTAGAAGATTGTATCTAACTTTGCAGCATTCAAATATTCATCGTTTCTAAGGTATTGAATCTCAAAACGCCTATCGTATTTCTGAAAAGAATGAAAGTCAAAACAGTGAGCAAACAAAATAAAACTTCATAGAAGGACGGGTCCGGTTTTAGAAAATAAAAGAGGCCAATAAAGTCCTTGCCTGTGCAACAACAATCGTTCAGCGAAGCGGCCATCTGCATTTTATACTTTCGACGCCATCAACGAAGGGGCATTTTGTTACTTCAGCGTGAGTGTGTGCGTAGCGTATGTGTCAGCCGGGTAGAGGTTCTCGCATTGTTTATTTAACGGATCGTGCGCGATGAACGGCTGTATTGAATATTATATGGATTGGAGTTTGAAATATTCGATATTTTGCTATGAAACTGAGTGTCATTCATAAAAAAGTTATAGCGCGAATCTAACTCAGGCGGGCCCGTGAACCAAAATAAATCTCTAGAAAAATAAACGACGTAAGGTTTGAATTTTGTTATTGCCATACTAGTGGCAAAATAATTGTTTTGAGAATATAAAGAATTCTAAAGCTTGTGGCCGATTCATAAGCAATTAATAATTATATAATTTAATTAATGTGTGTTGAAGGTAAGAATACCCTACTTAGTATATTATGTTGGCTATCCGACGTGGTAACGACATCCGCAAGTTGTAACTACGTCACAACAAATTGTATGCCGACCACAACGTCCAAATCTAAACAGGATTGAAACTTGGACGAGAAGCAATCTAACGGGAACAACAGGACATACAGCGGTCTACCGACAGTACCGACGTGGAGCCCTACGTAATTTAAAGAACAAACAAGCTTCGCAACTAGGTTTACTGCAACAAACTCAGTTTCGACGGTTTAACTTAGTTATTTGTCGTTTACCTTACAACTTCACGTCTTGGCCAACATCACACCATTTTAAATTCGGAATACGTGACCAAGCAAAATTAATTTCACCACTCAATAAGGTATAGACACCCACAACCGTCCGATAAGCCCCGTCCTGTTAGTATATGAAATTCGGCGGCTCAAAAAAGCAATAGCACTGTAGATGAGTTCGGCTCAAGCGAAGCGTTATCAAGCCCAGTTAATCCTGTCTTCTGTATTATTGAATAAATTTTCCCTCCTGACGTACTTTTGCCGTTTTATATCGATTCAATGTATTGGAAAAATTCAAACGGTACGTGTAAGAAATGGCGTTTGTCTTCTCATTTTGTATTCAGAAGCCAGTGAAATGTACGGAGGTAGTTCTTAATTAATGTTCATCCATTTTTAACCTTCTGAAGGAGCGCATCGTAGAGTTGAATGCTCGTTACATTTCGGCGGGTTGTATTCCGTATTTCATAGCTTTTAGTAATTAGTTTTTGTTTATAACGAACAGCAAGTCTCAGTATTCGATATTTTGTGGTTTCTCGTATTTAAATTAGTTAGATAATTTAAGCAAATGGAAAATACAACAAAAATAAAAATAATACAAAAATAACAAGGTGATACAAAACATTTTGAAATTTGTTCCAACAAATGAACGAGTTAAAGAGATTACTTAATCTCTTATGCCTTCAGAAATGGAAAGAAATACTTAACTTGCACGAGTCCATAAAATCTTCAAAATTTTATATTTGGCCATCCTCTACCCGAATTTTCTTTCGTACCTGCCAAGTAGAGAGTTGTATTTCTTAACTACCGTTTTATCAACAATATCAAAGTTGCAAGTAAGGGACATATAAATATTTTTCGGAAACATATCCAGACCGAAGTCTGCTCGAAAGCTGCTAATAGAATTAACCTAACGGCAAAAGCAAAAGATTTGATAGTAAGATTTGAACGCAGGCATCCTGGATTTTGCTCAGCTTTGTGGAAAGTATCGTTTAAATTCCTTGGAGATAGTTGTCCCGAAGAGTTAACATTGGAAGTAATTCTCATAATATAAAATGGAAACCACGCAAGACAACCCCAATGGAGCTAACTACCGGAAATTTGGTGAAATTAACTATTGCGAACAATGTCAACTCGAGACACGTTTTGGCTTGTACGTATATGTAGGTATTTATATTGAATTATGTTTATTTGGGTACACAATGCATGATGGTCCAAATTTTGCTCCCACACAAATACAATTTACAAACTGTCTTAACAGAATATCGTATTTCTCATCGCACCTATATAGGCCACTATGCCAATAAAGGAAGATGCCGTTTGTATTTTTTCCCTAATATCTTTTCGTGTGCATTATTTACAGTCCATAACTTATGCCCCGCGGCCGACGTTGTCGGGCGTGACGTTTGCCGATGGATTTTTAATGGCCGCCCCCGTATTGGCATTTACGAAGATGAAAATTTGTGAGCTAATCCACAATGTCCTATTAATGGTACTTTGTAATACGGGTATTTGAGCCCAGTAATAAATGCAATATAGGCCGATTGTATCAGCCGTTAAGGCATAATTGTATAACAAACATTCAAATTTGCACATTAATTTATAATGGGATTTGTGCCATAAACTATTGAATTAACTACAATTCCGGTCGTGCAAACTAATTCGTTTTTAACTTTGATACACGGCACAATATTAAACGCGAAATAAAATAAAACAATAACACACCGTATAAAACTGGAAAGAGTAGTGAATGTAAAAATGTCGCGAAAATATTATTCAGAACGAAGTATTTAATATGAATTGGAGTTTGATTAACTGCATTCAGTATCGAGTTCGCTATCGGATAACTCCATTTAGCCTATTACATGTTCCTAAAATCTAAAATATTTGCTTTACATTTATTTTTGAGCATGGTTTGTGATGCATTTTAAAACGGGAAAGCTATCAAACTAAAAGGAATTAGATTAGTTTTCAGTAAAAGTTTTTCTAATGAATTAGTCAAGTTGTTTTTTCTGATTTTCCATTCAAAGTAGTCATAGTATTTATATTTACTCAGCTATTATTTGTGCTTGCTAAAACTATTAAACAATGCTCCAAGTTCAATTTAAATTGCAGTCTAAAATCTCAAGTAGTAATGTCAGTTGTTCGAATATAGGAGACCTTTTCCTTTTAGTATTAGTGAAGTCAGGTTTTAGCTAATTGCTTACTATTTCTCAGAAGTCAATTAAACAAAGTCACTTCAAGCTGTGAATGCTCGTAGCATTGTCTTAGCAATTGCATTAGGTGCACGCTAGTAAGTTACAAGAGAACTTTGCAGTTGGCACGAAATACGACAAATATGAAGTTATGTAGATTCTATTGTTGGATCAATATTTGCAATGGATAAAGTTCGACAACTGCAAACTTCTAATATAGAAGATCGAAGTCTTTTTTTTGTGGGTTGTGACCAGATTTAGTACTATAATTTAAACTAGATCATATAGAGGGAAAGGAATTAACCATAGTTTGAGCCACTTTCCGTAAATATAATTTGATAAATGCGCTGAAGTTATAAGTATATTGTAGTGAAATAAAGTGCAAAGAATAAATGACGGAGAGCTCTAAATAGACAAAATATAAATTTTTGGTTTGTATTGAATAGGCCGGATTTCCAATCCCAAACCGCTCTGACTCGAAATAAAATTATTTTTGTTCCGGAATGCGGAGATCAATACAATGTGATGTCTCTTGCGTGATTATTAATATTACTGACATAAGTCCAAAAGCTAGAAAATTGACATTTGTAGTTATGAGTCCGGTGTCGGGTAGGTACCGGGAAAATTAGTTGTACAAATCTATCTTATTTAGATCTGTTAATTTAACAAAATAAAACTTAAATACAGTAGAAAATCAGTATTTATAAGTTTAATCACACTTATTCTTAAAGACTTCTCTAAGTCGTGCATTATTTGTTAATCTTGAGCAAGTGTTATGTCTTGGATATTTATATGGTGTGCGTCTGCTAACTTAATTCTCTTAAGCCTTGCTCAAATGGTGCAAACACTGGCGCCCAGATTTACTGTCTTAGAGATGGTCATGTGCTGTTCTGTTGTGTTAATATTACTAATATTTGTTCTAGGCGGACAACATGAGATAATTAATTAAGGCTTGATTAAATTTTAGTGGTTTGGGAAACCGTTGGTTGGGTTAGGTTATCTTTAAAGTGCATTTATTTTCGAAGGAAGTCTTAGTTTGTGAATTGATGATGATAATTATTTTTGGTAGTGGAAAATTCTATAATAATTATGGTTTCATTATTAACCGAAAGACTTCCTCCCAAAGCGCTCCGTTAGAAGCAACCTCCATCCAGTGACTTGCCATGGTCTTCGTGACATCATCTGTCCCTTGAGGATGGACGTCCAACGCTGTATTTAAATAAATAAATAATAAATACATCCAAAAGTCACATACATAGCTCTGACCCCACACTAGGTTACAAGACCTGTGTCGTGGGTATCAGACACTACGAGAGACTTTTTCGGTCTCACAAACACCCAGACCCGAAACAAATGTATTTGCACGAATGGTTTCGAAATATAGGTACTAAATATAAAAATAATATCGTAGAAAAGTATATCAAAAATAAGATTATAAGGTGAACGCGAAATAATAGAAATATCCATATCATAAACTTAAAAGCATTAATTAAAACCATAAATAAATATTAGAATACATAGCAAAGTACAGTTTATAAACAAAAAGCGGAACGAAGAGTTATCTGAAGCTGCAATAATTCCGCACCGCAGACGGCCGACGATAATTCCTTTAAGCCAAGCTCCTGCGCCCGCCACACCTGCTTCACCTCACTACAACACTTATGTAATAATTTTGCATTTTTTGTTTATCGTGAGTTATTTTAAGTGTACACCAGGTGGCGCTAACTGGCGTCGGTGCAACGGAAATTGGCGTGGGTCGGTCTCGTCAGTGTGTTGGCTGTCGGACGTGGGGGAAACTTGGCGCGCTCTCCGACCGCACCGCTCGCACTACCGTAGGCCATTGTTAATTGTATCCCAACACAAAACAATTAGCGGCAGCCGTGTTTACGGTGCACGGGCCTTAAATATTACAGTGTTGGCCCAGACGAAATCTTACGCTCGCCCTTCTATGTATTTGTGGAACATGGGAACGGTAAATGCGTGATATTAACAGCTACGTGGGTTACGTTATATTTTAGAAAAGGTTTTATGCATGATTTAATTTAACTACTTGTGATTCCTACTAGATTTGTAATAGATTTATAAATAGAAACATTACGAACAAAAATGCCTAGATAAATATTTATAGACCGTAAACATTCATATTCTTTCATAAGAAAAATTGATCCTGCACGCATTCTAGTATTGACTTTTTATTCTTGAGTCCATAATTTTTAAATGTTCTTTTTAAAGAATTGCTCTTTGATCTCAATCAAAATAACTAATTTAGATACAAAAGATTTATAACTTATTCGGCCAATAGTCCAATGCTAAGTTGTACATAGGCTTTCCTATAAAAAATCTCTACGTACAATTTATTTCTGCTATTAAAGATGCTATTATTGTTGCTGTATTATTAATTGAAACTATAATAGTATTTTTGGCCAAATGGAGCCTGTCATAAAACAAAGCGTGGAACGGTAAACAAATGCGTACGAATGAATAGGGCGGGCACGTTGCCTCAGAATGTTTAATGACCTTAAGCCAGCCGGGCGGGAGGTTTGACGTTGCATTAACGGACAATAGACGGTGAAACTAAAACTAAATCCGCCTTTATCTTCACAATTGTTATAAAACACAAAGTGCTTAACTAGTTAAAAGCTTTCGGCGGGGCGGCGCGTCACACCGACATTCGGCACTGGTTTGAGGTTGTTACTACGATCGATGGGACTGCACCAACCTATCGTACTGTTCATTTATTATGTCAGTCCTTCCCGACACATTTATAGAGCCCATTACCGGATTTTGAACTAAAAATATCGGAGTGATCTAACTTACGCATAATTAAACACTAGTGTATTTACGAAACACTACTGTGTATTGATTTGAAATTTTTGCGTGTATTATTGTATAATCTGTGGAATAGAATAATTTTTGTACCACGTGGAACGGATACAAATGGCGAAATGTGGGTGCAGAAATGCACCTCTGCCTGTTCTTTCAGTAAATGATGCATGTACATATTTAATTAGCTCAAGGATAAGCTAAAGCAAACATAAAACGTAAGCTTTATTTATAAATGAAACAAATAAAATTGTTCTAGTAAAAGTGTATGAATAGATAAAAATAAACCGTACCACAAAACAGAAATAAAATCTCCTGAGAACGTAGAAAGGAATACCGTGAACAGAACGGGTCCTTCAGGATATCATCCGGAATAGACGTACAAAATAATCTAAGCACACAAGTTCAACAGTACGTGTTCCACATATGGCCGGGAATTCGCGGAAATACTTTTCCAACTGTTTAGAGTGATTGCTCGAGAAGCGAAACTTGAACGCTCAAGTGCATTTCGAAGTTAAGTTTTGAAGTAATTAATCTGTAAGGTGCAAGGGATTGTTGGAGACTAGAAGCCATCCGTCACTGGGTGAAGTGTATTGAGTTTGACGTATGGAAGGCGAGGCGACATGTAGGTAATGTCGTTACTCCGCCACCTCGACTTAATTGAATACGTCTGCCAGACGACACAAGTCTGAAAATTCGATTCGTAAATGTAATGTGCTAAGTATCGGCAACCGAAAGTTTCTTACGCAGCTATTCACTTATTTCAAAGGGTCCTCTAAATTAATTACTTGTATTTGCAATTCTTAGAAGTAATTTATGTTCTATTCCAAAATTATAGATATAATCACCTTTACAATCATTGTATTAAGTGTAAATAAATAAATAAATAATCTGATGGTAATTTCGAAGTACTATGTATAATACACAGTCGTGAAGTTGTTCATTGGAGTCTTATACTCAAACATTTTTTCGTCCAAATGAGAGCATAATTAAAATTCGTGTTATAATTATTATTTAATAGAATCCACCAATACCTGTACTATAGGCATGTAATGATAGCACGCCGGTGGAATTTCTGCGCCCATTTTGGCAGACTAAGGCCGAAATTAATTAGGGCAGCAGGTGCCTTGTCTACTCTGCTGCCCAATCTCGAAGGTCCCGGCGTCCCTTGCCGAAGATTGTTCGCGGGAGTCGTGCGGTCAATGGCCCTATACGGTTGCCCCGTTTGGGCCGAGTCCCTGAACAAACGCTGTGTGACCCTTCTGCGGCAACCGCAGCGGGTAGTTGCGCAGCGTATGATTAGGGGCTACCGCACGATTTCCCACGAGGCGGCCTGTGTGTTGGCCGGTTTCCTTCCCTGGGATCTTGACGCCAGGGCCCTCTCATCAGTTTACCACTGGCGAGAGGAGGCGTCTCGACGAGGGGAACGACCGGCCCCAAGAGAGTTGGAGGCCACAAGGGCCTCCCTACGCTTGGCCGCCGTGGAGGAGTGGCGTTCTCGGCTGGTCAGTCCGAGTGCTGGGGTGTGGACCGTCGCGGCAGTGCGCCCTGTCCTCAACCAGTGGTTGGACAGGCGCCACGGCGTGATGACGTTCCGCCTGTCACAGGTTCTGTCGGGACATGGTTGTTTTGGCTGGTTCCTGTGGCGGGTGGCCAAAAAAGAAGAGACCGCCAAGTGTCACCACTGTGACAACTGTCCGGAGGATACAGCCCAGCACACTCTATCGGACTGTCCAGCCTGGGACGAAGAACGAAGCGCACTCCGCGCAGCCATTGGAGTGGACCTCTCACTGTCGGCCGTGATTCCCTCCATGGTCGAGAGTCAGAGGTCGTGGCAGGCGATGCTCTCCTTTTGTGAGACCGTAATGTCTCAAAAGGAGAGCGCGGGGCGGGTTCGTGAGCAGAACGATCCCGCCCGCCGCCGCCGCCAGCAAAGAAGGAGACGCCGGGTGACCGAGTTCGGCTGATCCGGCGTCCCCACCCTGTGGATTGGGGGTGTAAGAATTCCGCCACGGTATCCCCTACCTGTCGTAAGAGGCGACTAACAGGGGAAACTGGGGTTGCTGGGCGTACTGCGGGGGCGGTATCCTATGATAGCAACCCCGAGATTGGCGGCAGAGGGCGTGGCCTCTTAACTGTCGCGGACGTTCACAAAAGGTGAACGTCCAAATCGAGTAAGTGGAGGGCAAAACAGCCCTCCCAATTTGTAGGGGTCCATAACTGGACGGTGCGCTGGGCGGCAGCGGATCATTTAGGGCACCTCTGCCCTGAGATGCCGTAAAACCGCCCTAAATGCGCGTGATGGTCACCGAGAGGTTTTAGTCGGTATGCTGGCGCAGCCAGAGACCCCGACATACCCCTCAGGGCCTCCCCCGAGGTACCGAACAGGGGAGCTTAAGGTGCTTTCCTCTCGTAAAAAAAAAAAAAAAAAAAAAATATACTGATAGCACTTCTTCTTCTTCTTCTTCATCAACCCATATACGCCCACTGCTGAGCACGGGTCTCCTCTACCATTGAGAGGGTTTAGGCCATAGTCCACCACGCTGGCCATACTGATAGCACATTGAGTATAAATCACGTAGTCACAAAGTGGTTGATATAACATTAAAAATAGAAATTCATGGTAATAGAAACTGGGTATTCCTGCCGCTTCAATTAACCCAAATCAGATCTTTATAGTTAAACCACTCAATTGTGTAGTCGTGTAATATCAAGAAACCTACGATGAGTAATGAAATTCGGGATACAGTTTAAATTTGTTAGGAAGCAATAGTACGTTATTTAGAATATACATACAGAAATAACATTCAAATTAGTTCCTCAAGTACCCTACTTACCCAATTAAAGTAAATAGTGTTATTAAACCTAATGAGATAGATTTACACGTGACTTTACTAGACATGAGCAGCTTTTTTTAGGGATTAGGCCTCAGTCCGGTATTTGACCTAATGCAAGTTGGTAAACTTTTTAATTTAAAAAAATGTAATCTAAGAAAATTCCGATGAATTTCAATTTATCCTAAACGCATAAAGGTTAGAAAAGCCCGCCGTAGAATATTTTTGACTCAGCAATTAGGTTTATCACAAGCTATCATTGTGTACTATATCGCACGCACGGGATCGCAGCATCGAAATCACAGCGCGGTGTAGTCGATGCCGACACCATCTAGTTAGAAAATCGGAGCACAAATAATCTCTTAGGCCAAATAAATCACGATCGGGGTCCGCGCATACTGAGCTCCACAATGGGTAATGTCGAACCACTTAACGATGTGTGATTGTAACTTAAAAACAGGACATGACTGATAAAATTCATCTAAAAATGCAATAAAACTCGTCAATTTCAGCCAAAAGACGTCCACTGCTGGACATAAGCCTCCCCCAGAGACCAATATGACTCATGTAGCGTAAATTTATATTAGCAGATTCACACCCAGATTTTCATATTAATTATGATTAAAATTTTAAACTTATTTATACAAAGGCCTCATTCAATATCGCTGACGTTGATTAAAGAATTTTGCAAAGAATTTACGCGAATTGCCGACTATTTTTTGTCCAGGGTACAAAGAATCCTGCGCGCTAATATTCCTTTCTAAAATATATTATTATTATCAATTGGAGTGTAGTAAAAAGCAAGGCTATTTAGTCCTTTTGTAACATACACTAAAATTGCGCAATCACATCTTATGCTAACTGCCATATCGTTGCAAAATGTTCGCGACTCCACACCTCTAATCATAAAGGTGAGGTAACTTGTCGGCAATTTTCGGCCTACGTGTGAACACGTTCTTGCCATAGCATCGTGCCTTTTAAACGTAGTTGAATTAGCATGTGCACTACTGCTGTAACGATGGCCACTGTCCACACATACTCGCAACCCCAGCAGTTAACGTTTATCAGACTACGCAGTACTGGCCATAAGGTGCACTACTGCTTTGAACAACATAAAAACTACACGCTGCAACTAATGCTTTGTAATATCACCGCTAATAGCTTTAATTAGACTCCGTAATTGAATTTCTAAACCCAAGAAGCCATCTAAATAGTATCGTAAAACCAGCTTTATCTGAAATAAATTCCTTAGTTTAATTTTACCAGAAACAGGAGACCAAAGTTAGTCAACGATGTAATTAAACCAAGCGAGCCTTCACGTTTAAGTGGTAAACTGGAATTAAAATATACTTAGCACCTAACTCGATGCAGTAAAATGTGACAGTAATGGCAGTGGCAAGTACGCTAACTAGTAAAGGAATGGAAGCTAGTGGCATGTCAGTCAGGTAATTTGGAGGCGGGCTTAGATATGCCAGGCAAGTGTTAAGCTAACGGCGATCAAGAAGCATCCCTTATCGGAAAGCCTCTATGGATTTAATAGTTAGGAAAGAAGCTAGCCCTAACCTTTTAAAAACAACGAAAAGGAGACAACAAAAGGGGGTAAAAATAGAGATTATCATATATACTTTTATGCTAAGGATTTCATATTCCAAATCGATTTTAATGGAACGGCATGTTTGAAATAGCGCAATACATTTATGCAAAAAGTCTGCATTTTCGTTTTGCATTTATGGACATGTGTATTACGTTGCGATGCAAAACATTTTGAATTCTAATTTAGTAATTGTATATTATGTTACGGCATGAAACGCTACAAATGCCGTTATTATTTAATTGTACATATTGCGATTTTGTTTAGTTACAAGTTTAACTATAGGTCTACCTTGATTTTGCCCAGTAAATGAAATAGCGAACAAAAATTTGATTACCAAGTAAACTCATTTAAACTAAAGTTTGATATTTAAGCTAAGTACCCGTCTGATTAGGGTTTAGACTGCAGTGAGAATATTGGAAGCCTAATTAGCCAGTAATAAGACATAGTATATAAGTATGAAGCTCGCCTTAGTTACCAATACATGTGTGACGTTCTGCGGTCAGCCTCGAAGCCAGCTATTGGTACTTACGAATAATTCACGTTCTGGGGTCAGTCTGTTTACGTCCTATGACCAACAGTTCAAAATAATTTCGCCGAATTATGTGATACAGTCATAATGGGTTTTTAATACTTTTTGCACCGCCCTGCACTTATCATAAAAAGCCATTGCAGTGGCTTTACGGAGCCAATATAAAAATTTCAACAACAAGTTCCATTAAAACATGCATGTGTAATTTTAACTAGTTCTTCCATTTATTTTGATTCTGTACGCTAAGTGACTACGGGAATGGAGGAGACCACAATAATATTTACTCCATCGGATTAACGGCTGGCATTTCGTGCTGTCCTACTTAACTAAAGTAAACTTCGATAGTGTGCTATTTTTGGCAACATTCCCTTTATTGTTCAACGAGTAATGTACGAACGTTACTGAGTTTCTCTAGTTGAAAAGTCAAAGCCGAATGATAGATCAATTGTTAGTCTTAAAATAATATGATTATAATCGAAGATTATAATCAAAAGCTTTTTAAATATCTACTGTTATTGCATGGGATGAAATAATAATATGGATCCAAAAACAATGATTTATTTTTTTCAGAATAAAAAATTCGACCTGCGTGGTGTCCTTTTTAATCCGTAAGGACCTAATCATCTAGTTCTGCACCCACATATTTACATACATACAAAAAAACAGGCTTTGAGTTTGGCGTCGAAGCGTGTATTAACAAATTAAATCATATAACAAACATCGGTTAGGATATAAGAGAATCAATTACATAGACGTCTTTGTTAGAACAGGCGTCACGTCAATCAATTGGTACGAGTAGACTCGCTGGAACTCTTCACTTACACTGCTATCATTTCACAAGCCCTAAGTGCTGTGGGTGCAGGAAGCCGCAAGCTTCAGCATGGCACCATGTACCGCTTGGCGTGTTACATGCTTCGCACACCTCTACGCTAATTGAATCCGTGTCTACTTCGATGTCGGTTTGGCCTACAACCTTAACCCTTTTACCATCGTCCTACTTCGCTTGAATAAGAGTAAGAATAAAAGCTTACTGTTGATTTGATTCCGCTTTTAGAGCCGGTGCTTCTTCGTGAAGCAATGAACATATCGTGACTTTATTTTTATTGTATATTTAAACCGAGTCTATCAGTCATGAGTGTGTATGTGGTATTTTTTTAAATTCTTACAGGATTTAACAAACCCTTGTTAGTATAGTTGCTTTAATTATAAAAGTGCTTTAGAAGACCAGTTTCGTTTCTCAGATGTAGTCCATATCATACTCCTGTAGCAGTAGGGAATTTGGAAATCTGCCCGATGAACAGCAAAATGCTCGCCATTATGTTGTACTTAAAAACATAGCCATCGTAACATATGTGTGGAATGACGCCTGTAGCTACCCCATTCATGTACGTACGTGTTTTATAAATGGTCAGGGATCTTCGCTCCGATTGGAAAGATCCAATTTTCGGCGTAATGTAATTAGGTTACATTGCTCTATTTACCCGGATGAATAAGGCAAAGTTAACCATTTACCTTTAAGATTTTGAAGAGGTTACGCTGTTTTAGGAATAGTATAGTTCAAAATATTCTGGGTTATGCCTTTGCTGTGGTTGCAAATTGTACATTACATATTACTTCAATTAAATTTGGGTTGCGTGGGTATGTTTACCTTTGAATTCGGAGTCTTAAATGCAATTAAGTGCCTGAGTTGTGCCAACTTGTTTACACATGAGACCTCCGTTTAAAAGTTTACATATTAAATATATGGTCATTTTAGGTAATAAAACTATCAAACCTGACTACATACAAGCTTCATATTAAAATTGATGAGGGATAATTTGTTAGAAATTATTTATGATTAGTATTTTTTAATAAAAATCGTAAACGAATATTTCTCGGTTTTATTGTTGCCAAAAATAAATAAATATGAATAAAAAACATACACCAACAACCCGTATAAAACATAAATGGGTAGAAACTACATATGTCCCGTATTGATCTGCAGACACTTCAGAAAAGTGTGTTTTGGTTTGTGATTGCCTAGCCACGTGTTATTTTAGGTCCACGCTATGTATATCCTTGAAGCGTGCACGAAAATCGGAGCGAAACGAGATGGAACAAGCCGATTTCTGTGTATGTGCCCAATTATTTACCTGTGCGAATGTACGTTGTGTTTGCGACTCGCTATGTAATCAAAATGTTCTCAACCACATTCAGCGGATTGAATTTTCCGTTCATCTCGTAATGGGCGGCTTTTATTCCGTTTCTAGCGATGAGATGGTTCTCGGGCGTTAGGTGTTCTGAAACAGTCGCGCTGAATACATTATCGATATTGATTGCCCCCGTCTAATCTACAGTATCAAGTTCATTACTCACGATCCCAATGTAACCGTAGCTAGAATTATTTATCACTGGTCTAAACACTTACATTCGGCGACGTTATAATTTATCAAGTGTATTAATTAATTAAAATCGAACGGGTCGCGTGTTTTGTGGGTTCGCTAATGAAGTCATGTTGTTTTTAAATCTATACGAGTAATTTCTTTCATTGCTTATGCTTGGTGTTTAAAGTTTGTTTATAAATATATCTTAAATTTTTTTGTACTGTTAGTTATGATGGTAATTGCTTAGTAGTGAGCTCACAAAAACAAAATATGTACCATGTATTAGATGAAATATGTAACATAATGTAATAAATATTAAATTAAATAATCACCATTTTCTTCACGATAAAAACATCTTTATCAATTTTATTATAAAGGATTAATATTCAAACCTCGATGTAAATCGAGTTATTGACTGTAAAAGAGGTATTCATTGTAAAAATGGTCTTGTATTTAACCAGGTATTTGGTAGAATTAATGAAGAAGAAACCTCCTTGGTTTAGTAAAGCACGTGACCACAAAACGACTCAGCAGGCGACTTGAATTTAAGAGATTAGCGGTGAGTCCGACGTTAGATATATTATCCATCTATAAATTAAAAGACTTTACCTTTATATTTTTTAAGAATGTATCGTTTTCATAGTTTTTTTAGTAGTAATTGTAATAATAATAATGTCTTCGACGGTAACTTAAATAAATGAATTTAAAGCAGAATATTATTATTTATGAATTTATTAAATCATGACAACTCTGTAAATAGTGATTGTATCATTTAAAGAAAAAATATCCTATCTGTAAATGGATAAAACGTATTCCATTTAACGATATAACATGACACTTATTCATCCGTACAAATTTTACGCGTCGGTAATTTTTCCATACCTCTTTTATGCTACAAACTGGATATTTTTCCACAAACTCCCACAAAGGTCCCATAACGAAGTGAAATAGCCAAATAAGAAGGTCTTAATGTCGCAGTTAGCTGAGAATTCTCCCTTGTGAATGCCGGGTCATTAGCGCTGTGTTATTGCGAATTACCCGTAAGACTCGCCGCCCGGGACTCTGGCAGTCACGTTTAACTTGAATTTTCCTTATAGTCTGTATACGTTCGTTTTATTGTACGTTGCATAAAATTTTAAAGGTCTCGACTAACGTATGCGGAATTTAATCATATTAATACATTCAAAAAGGTATTCGTGCATCAGCCGAACAAAAAGCTCACACCGATTCGCGTTTCAAGCGGTGGAAATAAAAATATATTCTGGCTGTTGAATAATTCAATGTTTTGTCACCGAATTGTACACAGGTAATTCTGCGCCGAACGAACCTTGAACAAATCGGTCAAGATACACTCAACGGGATTAAGCTTTGATTTTCTCACGAAAGTACTTATATGTTCATCGCTAATTTAATAATAAGAACATCTATTGTTTACTTATATAAGTAGAGAGGCTTCGAGGTTTAAGCGCGCGGTCGAGAATCACGGGGGTCGCAGGTATAAACTCGACTTTTAGAAGTTTTGTGTTGAATCACTTACAATACGGAAAAGAAAAACATTATGTGAAAACCTCCACCCCTATAAGTCTTTAGAAATTTCTTAGGTGTGTAGTCAGCCAACTCGCATTAGACCAGCATGGTAGAGTTAGCCCTAAAATCTCGACTGTAGAGGAAGCCCGTGGAAAAAAAATCTAAATAGACCACTCAGGCTCTTCAGTCAAATATCTTCTTTCTTTCAACATTAATTGAGCTATGCCCATTATTCGTTCCAGATTTATAACCACACCGAATATAAAAAACAATATATCACTCCCCTAGATGTATTTATAGAATTTTGCTAATTTGAAAGCGTATTTTAAATTACGAAAGCCTACGAGCAAGTGGGACGAGGGTCTTAAAATCCATCACGCACGCCGACGCCGCGATCTTATTTAGATAAGTAGCAGTCAGCTGTCGGAAGGCCACCCTGCTTAGTTCGCTTGACTGATTGCTGCTAATGAATGTCACAGTTTAATCTTTTCGCTCGATCCACACTTTTTCAATAATCCTGTTCTATGAACTCCTAGTGTAGTTCATTTCAAGGTTGAATTAAGTCTAAGAATAGAATTGAAATGTGAGGGAAAGTGGTAGCTTTTTACCGACTCTTGCGTCTATAATCATTGGACATGTATGGACACAAAAATGTATACGTAAAAAATACTTAATATTGTTTTCATCATATTGTTATTTACGCATTTTTTTATTTCTGCATTTTCCTTAGATTGGCTGTAAGAGTTCGTTCTTATACATAATTGCATAGAAAGAGTAAATTAAATGCGCTGTTCCTAGCCTATAAACGTCCCACTGCTGAGCACGGTCTCCTCTACAACTGAAAGGGTTTAGAAGTTAGTCCACTACAATTGAATACTATATTACTAATATTGAATAATATATTGTTTTATATTTCACTTTGATTAAATTAAATAATGTAACTTTGTTGTGTCTCATTTTCACGATAAATGATAATCCAGACAGAATAATTTACCATATCATTATCATTCCCATCATTAAAACCAATCTTAAGATTATTCAATATTCCTAAGGAATTTGTTATGCGGCGCAATGTAAACATTAGGATCCGCGTATCGGAACTCGACGGTTATATCGGCTGATAACACAGAATTATTTGCATTAATTAGGCATTACGGTTCCACTCAGACCGCAGTTCGATCAACAACTCTGCATAAAATAAAGCGAGGCTTACATTATGAGCGATCGAATTAAGTGGGCGCACTGTCACCACAATAAACGCATAATATCGTGATTCTGAACGTGCGTTGAATAAGTTTTAATTCTGTGAAGCACTTATGTTTTTTATTGCCAAATGAATGGGTTTGATAACTATGCAAATTTAAAAAAGGACCCTTTGATTCGTTGCGGGGAATAGTTGTGATTCCTAATGTTAAATATAAAACTTAAAAATCTCTGAACAGTTAATAATGAACAAACACCTTGTCGAAAATTTTCAGTCGAACGCTTACTATAGCTTTATAAATTGATTATGTGTTTAGTAATCTTAGCATTCAATATATTTCTAATTGGCAAATAAATCAATAGGTAGGTATAGAAATCACCATGATATAGCTTCGTTTTACGTACACTGCGCTGCGTGATAATTTTCACACCAGCATAAGAGGATATAAGACATAACAAAGTTTACTCGTCGACGTCTCTTTTGAAACTCATAATACGTTTTTTAGAAACTAGTTGTACGTTTATGTTCAGTGTTCACCCAGTAAGTTAAAGTAGGCGAGTAAAAAGACCGGCTATAAAATTAGTTTGTTAGGCACTTTTACTGAACTGAAAACAGACTAGCGCGGTGTATGTTTTATTTCCCTTCCCGCTTTATTTTCACTACTGAGAGTGAAATATTTAGTATTTTCTTAGGATTATGAAACGTCCGTACTTATGAATTAATTAGGATCAAATTCCGGGTTTATGGCATTGAATAAATTGTTTCCAAGCGCGTCCTTTTAGATTACCTAGAACGTTTCCGTCGTATTATTCCTGTTTCTCTTGGTTAGATATTTAATGTTCATTTTGTTGCGCGTTTTAAATACAGTTTAAGTTGAAGTTTGATAAATTAATAGACATTTTAAAAGTAATCTGAGATTCTGAGAGCTATATCGAAAGTCGTCTATATAAATGGACATTCTCTGCGGCCGTTGGTCATGTTGTCAATCATGTCAAATGGTTGGCTTAAAATCTCGACGACGAGGTACAGACGGGCCATTAGTTTTGCGTCCATCAACAAGCATTGGACAAGGCTGTCTACTGCAAAATCCGTACAATGTAACGTGATGGCGTCCTTGTGATATGCGTGTTATTTAAAAGTAGTATGTGTATTGATGTTTGTATACCCAGTTAAAGCTACTTCTAGATATCTGCGCCTTTACTTATAAACCTTTCTTAATTTACTAATATCAAGAGATGGATTTTGTCTCTTTTCCTCTAAATTAAATAAATTCACAATAAACTTCAATCATCACTTTAACGGTGATTGACAACATCATGAGGTAACATACAAACCCAAAAAAGATTTTAGACATGTCTTAGGTGTACAATCCGCCAACCCGTACAAGGCCAGCGTAGTGGACTAAGACTGTTAGTTGTCGAGAGAGCACGTGCATAGCAGTAGGACGTACCTAGGTAAGTACTTATATAGCCTGATAATGTTGATGATTATAACGGTGATGATGATTATGAAATGACAATCAAAAGAGTAGGCCAAAACATTATTAAGGAGTAGTTAAATATACTAACTTTTATAAGTAAGGGCAAATCTATTGATGAAATAACATTATTGATCTAAATATTTGCCTTCCATTGCACTCTACTTTTATTCTTCCAATCTGGAATTAATACTAAAGTACATAAAGGAAATGTAACACATAAAGAAACGTAAAATTCCACAAAGACTGACACGACAAAATTGCAGGTGCGAAGCTTGCCACTTGTTTGTCGCGCTTTGGATGAAACGAGACTAAATTTTAGACATCAAACGTTTTAAAACACAATAATAAGTGCGACGCTCAATTCCCGTTGTGGAGAAATTTTATAAGTTTTTTTCCTATACTCCATATATCTCGTTTCACTGGTATTATAAATGGTTTTCACTTGATTACCTCGATATTTGTTGACATTAAAAATTTATGAAATAAAATCAACGATATTGACAATGTATTTACCTTTCTAAATAGTATCTATTACGAACTAAGTGTAAACAACGCCAACATAAACTCCTGCGAGAGCTTTAAAGCTAATAAGCGTTCTGCGGTTTTGTTTCGTATTGTAACAATCGGTGGATAAAGGCAAACTTAAGTTCGGTTTCTAGGACTATTGTTGGCTACTGTTTTGCTAATTTATTTTCTGGCTAAACTTTGCATGGACTAACTCTTTTAATGGGCATATTGTTGAGATAAAGGATTGCTACGAACAATGTTAAGATTGTCGTTATCTATTGGATTAAGTGTTTATTAATTAAATTGTTCGTCAAGTGGAAATGTTCGGAACAGTGAATCTAAAATTAAGATCTTTAAACAATACATCTAGACATTCGGAGGAATTAAGTTTTTAATGTGTTGTGACGGTCAACAAATAAACTAAAGAATTATTTGTTTGCTACAATTTTATAGTTTCGGGTCTGGGTGTTTGTGAGACCGAGAAGTTTCTCGTAATTAGAGATACTCACAATGGTGGATCAGAATTTTGTATGTGACTATTGGTGGGTGTATTTATTATTAATAATATGTTTTTTTTTTATATTTGTATTGCACGTTATATGGCTGACTACAAGATCTACTTGTATATGACATATGATGCAATTCTAGTGCCCTACTTTATACAAGTCGCTTCTTACGACTCAATTTGATGAAAGGGTTTTTCGTACCGGTACCAATAGTTATCATAGTGTGTCTGATAGTAATCAGTACAATGCAATGTCTCAGAAAACCTTTTTAAGAACTTCCGAATATGGATGATGCCGGCTAAATATTACTTTTTTTTTTTTTTATGAGAAAGGAGGCAAACGAGCAAGTGAGCCACCTGATGTTAAGTGATCAACACTGCCCATGGACACCCACAATGCCAGAGGAATCATTGATGCGTTGCCGACCTTTAAGGAATTTATAGGCTTATTACTGATTCGAAAACTTCATCTCAAATAGATTTGTAAGTTTAAAGACTTTTTGCAAATCGAAATCAAATCATTCGAATTCAGTTGTATAAAAACGCTTTTAAAACAAAACATGTGAACAACAGTCTGTTAAAACTTAGGGTAACATTTCACAGTTGTGATTCTCAACTATCGTTAATTTAGGGGCCAAATGAAAGGCATTGGTTTGGTTTTCGGTGTGGGTACATTTGATCCCTTTGGGACCCGACAACGTTGTTAATTACTGGGCAACGGGCACAGCCGGAGCGAAACCAAAATAGCTACGTAAACATATGTTAACCGAGACATTCTTCCGGCTTCATATTAAAATGAAATTTTATTGTCAGATATATTTAAGGCAAAGCGTAGGCAGTCAAGTGTTCAGTTGGAGTAATATTTACATACGCCAATTATAACAAGTATACCATTGTGTACAAAATAAATAAAAATAATGAAACGGAAACGGCACACGGCTGTATAAATTAGGTTTCATTGCTTGTCATCTGAAAATAAATTTTTTAATAGTGAACATTTTCGGTGACCACTTTATTATGTTCGTGAATTTGTGTTCATGTCCGTGAAAATAGGAACTAATTGATGTGGCGGTTTCTAATTTCACATTATTAGCAAACTAAAATTAGACATTATCAACTAAATTAATAGCGGTTTTGTAGCGATATTGAAACAAATTTTATACAAAGCTATTTATCAAAACAGAAGGGTAATTTGTCGGTTTTGTTACACTTACTGATTTATGGACGATTATTTATATCATAT
The DNA here is from genome assembly GCA_030295005.1 of Cephonodes hylas. Taxonomy (NCBI): domain Eukaryota; kingdom Metazoa; phylum Arthropoda; class Insecta; order Lepidoptera; family Sphingidae; genus Cephonodes; species Cephonodes hylas. The sequence continues at coordinate 6,901,857 of AP025372.1, read as the reverse complement.
ACTCGTTTTGTTCTGAGTTAATTCAATCTGCGTGAATAGCTTTTTACATTTTGTGTCCGGTCCAAAAACAAATTGCATTTAAATGTTATTGTTAACAAAAACATTGCTGCTTTTGATGTTGGTTTTATTGCTATTATTAATTCATTATTATTTGCATAATAGATTGTTAGGTCTAGCTTAGTTAGGTCTTTTTGTTACTGAACACACAAGAAAATGTAATTGAAGATTAGTTATTTTCAACTGGGAATTCCTTTGTGGATATTTAACATGTACGCGCTCACTTAACCTTTAGTTGCTTTCCTTATTTCTTTTTCATTATCCCTTTCCCGTTACGTAAGACCGATGTTAGGGACCGCCGGCCTAATAGCAACACCTGTTCTTTTTTAAATAAGTAAGCCTTCGTACTTAAAGTACGCTAAGAATTCCATAATTTTCGAAGTACTGTAGATGACATACAAGTGGATATTAGATGATCACAAGCAAGGACCAAAATCCTCATATTTTAATTATCACAGCTCCTCTTTTTTTGCAGGGTTTAAAACAAAAGAATCCAACTGGTAAGACAGACATTGGAAAATGTTTCCTGGTGAACTTATTACTGCTATTGAGTGTGATAGCTATCTTGTTCAGAAATCTGGCTTGTATTACTAAAATAAACTATAGTATACGTGCTAAAATACATTTTTCGCAACGTGGTTTAATATTATGGGGAAATAAGACGATGTCAACTCAAGTCCTGACTTAGCGTTTGATCTCGAATAAAATATTGTAAAGGCATCGGATGGAGGAAAGTACATGATTGAGGTATACGAGTACGTTTACGTAATAATATTTAATAAAGATTTTGGCTCTATTAAACCTCCGCGAAGAGTACAATCTGCACTAAGCGGGGCGTCTGTTTACATTAACGATATTAAATTCTGTTAATTATGTATGATGATGTGCTCTTCTTGGTAACGTGTAGATTGTAGGAACCAGCATTCCTATCAAAAAAGTACGTAAGCTCAAAGCTAGAGAGTATTATGAACGATCATGTTTTTTCTTCGTAAATTGAAACCTGTATATTGTAGAACTAATTTAATAACATAAAATTTTGCAACATAGAAGAATGGGGTGTTGTTTACCCCCGTAGGGCAGACTAAGCTCCAAACAAATTTGTACTGTAAAAAAAGGTAAACCAATGAAAGATATAACGATAACACTTCATACGGTCGATGCGTGTTAATGTTAATTAATTTTTAATATTACTTTAGGATTTTTCATGTAATTCTACTAAACCATTTAGGTTACATAGAAGATATTTTTTCAAAAATAATGAAAGTAGGTACATGACGCTTTGTGTCAGATAGTTAGCGAGCGCTCGAGGCACTTAGTAATTACTATACTAAGCTAACTCTAATAACTAACGTAAATTACGACAAGCTCCCCGCGAAAATTTATTAAAACGAGTGGGTAAGATATCTCGTCTACATAATTTGCTAATACTTTCATCAGGTCTTTTTAAAATTTCGCCAGGGGAGCAAATGTCAACGGTGCTCGAGTTAAAATTTTCCCCTGAAGAAATATGTAGGATGCCATCGTCTCAAGGCGGATTCGTCGTCGGAATCTCGACGGCTGGTTTAATTAGCCGTTTTAATGAATGTCGAGGCACGTACGCTGTAAATGCGGCCCATTACCTGTGTAATTCACGCAATGATAACAAAAGCGGCGCGGCCGGGACGCGACGCCGCGCCAACAAATATCACAACAATGCTTTGCGGAATATACCGTTTATATTTCTCGTATGTAATTCGATTTGATTGTGTTTGTTATACGATACAGACGACTTACATATTTAACAGACCTTTCTTAAGATAGTTTTATTAAAAAGGAATCTTTTTGCGTGCTGGTGCATTACCGAGATTGAAGAAGAATCGTATGAAAAGAAAAAAGAGTTTGAAGACGACTTAAATGAATATGTTGAGTGAGATTATCTGAGAGTAATCAAACGAAAAGGCATAGCCATTCTGTTGGTTTTCTGAGAACGCTGTATCGGCTGAGCTAGCCAACTGTAGTCTACTCTGTCTACTGCGCGTCGCTATTGAATGGGACTGAGGTGAGCGTGCTCACCAATTTAACTCCACTCAATTCTCGGATGGATCTACGCAGAATTTTCGAAGTCTTGTGCTTCTTCTATGTTAATAAAATATACGATTTGAGTCTTGTGAAATTCTATACAACATCGTGAGGTGAAACTGTTGTACTATTATCTCACAAAAACGAATGTTCGCTAAGCGACCTTCCGATTACTGCACTTAGCAAATGATATAATATTTGCATCCATTTGGATTTCGGCCACCAATCATCCCAATTTTGATATGTTTCGTGATCAGCTTATGTAAATACAGTTGTCAAATTTACTGCCATTATAATATTATGCGGTCAATTTCGCGTAGCATTAAATAAAAAAATCGCTATCTACCGAACAGTCTAAAAAACGAACTCTTCAATTGACATCTTTCTTAAAGTTAAGACAGACTTAAGTGTCTGAAATATCACTTTAAATTACGCCAGATTATTATTAACATAAATATTTTCATTTGCTCTGTCGAAAAAATGTGCTTAAAAAATATCCAGATCCCTTTTTTCTCCACAATCATAACAAAAATAAAAGTGTTTAAGCGTTTGAAATAGGGATAACATATTTATAGACTATTTCAGCGAGGAATTTGGAAATCCAAAGGTCTTTGCATTGTTTAGACTAAGACTTAAAATACTACTGCGTGAAGAAAAAATTGCGTGATTAATTAAAGTTCATTCACCGAACTTTATATTTACAAACTTCTGTCACATTCAGAAATAAAAGAACTAGAAGTAAGCGTTATTTAAAATTCCACATTTAATAAATAAAACCTTACAAACGAACAGCAGCATTAAATTTAATCACATTTCAACGTAAAACTTTCCACAAACGTCTAATGAATAACAATGGACGGAGACAAAAGTTACAATTTGAATCTGAAAGCGGTTTATTAGCAATAATTTAATTACAAAATAAAATCCATCGATGTCAGGAAATAGAAATCATCACATTTACGCAGCGTCTCTTTTAAAAGCTTTTCGTGTTTTCGTTTATTTATGCTAATCTAAAGTCGGGAGTAATAATATGGAAAAAATATAGCCGACGAAGACACGGGTCTCCATAAAATGGCATAAGTGGGGCAAACTTGAAACATAATTTAGCCGTTTGCTGCTCCTTAAAACGTGTCTTTGCTCTCATGTGATAATAATTTTAACATGAATAAAATTGTTTTTTTACTCGCGCGACGCGGAGTTTTGGTCCTCGGAGAGTTTTTATTCAAAAAGGATGATATAAGCAAAATATTTGTTGAACCGTCGCTGTTTTTGAATATTATGTTTGCATATTTCATCTATGTTTATAATGGTTCCTATATGAGCGTATATTTACTAATATGAAAAATGCGTAACTATTTCTTAGACTACGACTATGTTACACTCTCACTGCTGAACAAATTTTGATGAACATGTAAAAGAATTTTGGAAGTAGACATTGATATACTGCTGTTATAACATTGAATTTGGGATAAAGACCGGGTACATGATTTAAATAAAATAAAAATACACTCAACATTTACATACGTACATAATTCTAAATCTGCACTAGGTGCAAGTCCTGTGTCGCAGGGACCATAAACTACGAAATGCTTTCCAGTCTCAACAACACTCAGACCCGAAACAAAAATTTGTTGACTACACAAACATTTGTCTCAGTGGGGGAATCGAACCCACGGCCTCACGTTTCGAAATCTGGTATCTAGCCGACTGCGTCAAGGAGCAGTAGGACTGCGATTAACTAACCAGATTTTGAGGCGAGTAGACTATATTATAGTGCCAGCTTCTTGTGGTAACAATATCATAAAAACACTGCACTTTTAACTTTTACCACTTTACACAAAAATAAATATAAACTTTCGTATCCCTTGGTTTACTTTAGTACCCATTTAAAAACGACTGGTTTTCTCCTTTGTGACCTATTTTTATTTTTCCATTTATCACGGTCTTAAATATGTATAAAATAAAAAATAATATATTTTTAAACTCTTTCAGACACATAATATCATCGATTTGCATAAGACATTCATCCTTTCTATACATAACAGAGCTAGCAAAACCTCAATCGATTTTGTATCAAACTCAAAGATTAATATAAAGTAAATCATAACACAAAGCAAATTACTAGCGTATATCACATAAACGATGATGTTTACTTTAATCTGTACACGTGAGTCAATATTTGACTTGAACGAGCTATGAGATTTGCCGGCACACATTTTGTACGAACAAAGGCAGAAGCTCACAAATTTACAAATTACTTGAGTCGTTTGGAGGTGGCGTGTTGTAAGAATTAAATGAGCAATAACACATCGCTAACGAGAGCTCATTTCCGAGTCTCGGGCTAAACGTGACAAAAGACTGTTGGCCTCTCAAGCAACGAGCACTTAACAACCACTTCTCGTTTGCTCAATCACTTTTCGCTTGGGATCTGTTACCTTTGTGGGCGGGTTTACGCTTTGCACTGTTTAGCTGGCTTGCTCTGCTAATCTAAATAAACTACATCATGTTTAGTTTTAGTTCTAAACCGATATTTGTTTTACGGTAATTTTGATAGACACTCGAAGGGTAGCTTGTTTAATAGCTGTAATTATTGTTGCATAACGATGCGTTTAATGCAAATACAAACTAAACATATTATTTATTATTTTTATTAGACAAAGAAAAATAAACTACCAAGGTAGTCATAAGGATTTTTCATGGCTTGTTCAATTAACACAACTAAAATTAAAGAAGAAAAAATCGAAAGACTTGATAATTGTGTAGTTGGTGTAAAAACTACGAGTTTGGAAAGTAAAATGACACTAATTAAGGTTTTTATTATTTCGCCCACTAGTGCGAACTCGTTTTTGAGCCTTAAGATCAATGATTGAACACGATTTTTCTCTTTCTCTCAAACATGAACTAGAAAAAATAATATTGCCATATAGGTATTATCTTTTTGACATCTATCAAGGTACGTACGTAAGTAACGTACGAAAATAAGTTTTAATATTTTTCAATAAATAGAAACTATGTTGTTCGGACACTGTATGATAAATAGTCTCGTTTATTTAGTAACAATAAAGATAAAAATATAAATCGTGTATTAAGGTATAATTTAATCAAAATGACGCCCGTTATTACATTGTATTCACCTTCTCAATACTTCTCTGATTTCTCCAAATAATTCTACAACTATTAAGAGCTTCCATTAAGATTTTGTTATCAGCAATAATTATAATTATTGAATGTTGGCAGTAATTAGATCTCTGATTCTTCAGATTTATACTATGCCTTTATTAGTGATAAAAATTAAGTCATTTTACGACATGACATGAAATCATCAAAAGGATGAGTACGTGACTCGTTGCACTCATTACCACTCGCCGCTCTACTTGACACTACTTAATTAAAAATAAATTATCTATCTACATTAACTCCAGGTCTGTGATATTTAAAGGATAATTGAAAAAAAAATATCTGCCCTCTGGTCTCAAAAATTCTGCGCCAAACGTAATTTCAATACAAGAAATAGCTTCATCAAGTTTACAACTAGCCGCATAAGTGAAGTAGATAAGGCGTTAAATAGGCTTGTTTTATTGTTTTTACAGATTTCCCCTGCTGGGCACGAAGCTGCTACCCAATTTAAAGGGATTAAACACATGATCGCTTTTTTCGCCTAGAATCGTTTAGTATGGTTTCAAACAGGTTCAATACTATGAAAATAGCTGAGCAATATTGTTTAAGTATTAAAAATCATCCCTTATACGTTCCACTGCAGGGCACGGGCTTCTTTTACCATTGAAAGACTTTAGGCCTTAGTCCAGAATTGTTTAAGTATAAACAACTGTTAAAATTCTGCTCGTTTTATTCGATACTACTTTACTGTTCATTTATTATTTACTATTCACACAGACTAAATGTGCTTAAAGGACTCATATCATCGAAACACTTTTAAACTGAAATGCAAACTTTTTATTTCCTTTTATGAAAAAAATAAAAAAACATGAAAGAGGTTAAATAGTGTGTCCTTTTTCAAGCATGGAGTTGCATTTAAAAATTACGCATGTACGGTTTCTATCTATTACGTAAAGTCTCGGTAAAAGGTCATCAAATATTACACAGGCTTTTCATGCGTTCAATTTTGTTTTCGTTTTCGCTTCGTTCTGTGTTACAAATTATTCATTCGTAGTCAATTTAGAATACAATATAAATTTTGAATATGTTCACTCGATCTAGTTACGTACCCCGGTATCACAATAAAACTGACGTTTTTTTCCTTTAGCGTGATTTTTTGTGCCTTGCTTCACGGTTGTCTAGTGAAATCTGTTGCGTGGAATGTATGAATTGAATGTACCCCTGTAGGATAGGTAGATGTGCATTGTACCACCTACGTTCTATGTCCATACACATATTTAGAGTAATGTCTAACGTTTTTTTTTCGCCATTTCCAAAAAATTAAAATGAATAACACTTTTCCAGGCTTGAAACTGGGTGCTATAAAATGTTTGGGTGCTTGAAAAATAATTTAGGGAAATTTAATATGTTAATAACCATGCTTCTATTTTTCCCCAACCATAAAAAGGTGTTTGTAAGTACTCTTTATTTTGTACTCTCGTTTAAATATATACGCTTTGCTATAACCTTATTCTATTGTTATCTTTTATTGTATAATGGATGAACGAAGCCCGGCACTTAACCTTAGATAAAATTTTGATTTCAGGGCTAAACTTCTACGAAATCTTCTAAAGTAAATGTCTCAATTCAGGTTTCAACGAAAGTGTTTATGTTTACTATTAAACAGCAGGGATAAAATTGCTTTTAATCAGACAAGCTAAGACTTTTGTTGAGTAAAACATTTTTTTCATAAAGATTTTTGACTTTACCTACATCATGCACAACATTTACGTAAATGTACATGTAACGCCATTATTTAATTGATTATAATTTTATACAACACCAAATTTTGACTGGGGGCCTCTTTGGACGCGTCGATACATTTTCTTAATAATTATATTATTCTTATGTGTATCTCCGAACTCTCTAAAAGACAGGCACGGGTATAATTTTATGACCACATTTTTCATTGCTAGATACTGGTGTTTCCAGGGTTTGTACAGCTATCAAGAACTTTCTTACTACAAAAATACCATATTACTTTGCACGACCCAGGAATCGAGCTAAGACCTCATAATTTCATAAGCCAGTAAACTAAGGGTACGAAATGACATTATTTACTATTTACTATTAACTCCTACTACTATTTATTTCAAGAAAGTGAGAAATAATAAAAAAAAACGGAACAGAATATTTCAGGTCAGATTAACATTCTGGATGTTCAATATTGTTGCACTTCTGAATTTTCCACGTCAGGCTCTAAGCGAGAGTGAAATACTTCTGGGCGAAATCAATGAATTCGCAATAAGCCAGACATAAAGCCAATATAATTTAACATCAATAAAACGTTTGTTATGGACTCACAATAAGTAAATTTCAAAGGTTCCTTCATTATCCGGAGCACAGAATCATTAGAAACTAATAAAAATGAATGTAAACGCGGGATTGTCTATGCCAAAGTAGTGTTTTATTGAGTACGATTGTAATAAATTGTTACGACACATCGATTGTCATCTTTTATAGGCCTTTAAATAACAGTAAAAATATTTTATACCGAATTTAACAACTGCCTTATTCCTGTCATAATTTATTAACGTCTCAAAGTAAGGCTTCGTCATATTATAATTTATTTTATTTCCTTTGGTTCAGTATTAAAGAAAGTTGGCATTTTTGATGTCTCTGAGTAGGCACTCAGTTCATTTATGAACGTTAAACGTAATAATACATACATTAAAACATCTTTTCTCCGAAATACAGTTGTAGTTTAAACACAACAAGTTATTTATAATAATTTGTAATTTTAGTTTAATAATATAGATATTGCATTACCATACCAACAACTGCGTCTTATAACGTGATTTATAGAAATTCACAATAAATTAAAGATATTTATGAACACATTGACTTAACTTACGTAAATCTCATAAAATTTAAGAGTAATTTCCGCCCTGACAAAGTCGAGACAAACAACTAATTATAATATTATAATGTAAAAAATCACCACTGTGAAATTATATTGTAAACGTTCTTTCGGTTAGGTTAAAAGTAAAATATTCATAGTTATGTAGATGTTGGTGTAGCAATTAAAACTTAGTGTTATTTTAATTATATTTCGCTGCTTGTAGATGTTCACCGAAAATCCTGAATATATACGGTGGTGCTCTGCTCTACCAGTTTTTAGTTAGCGACTGGATAATTTAAACTCCAACCTAGAGAACTGTTAATATAAGTAGAAGTTTTAATTAATCGTTGGCATAGTTCGATCGGTGACCAAATTATTTCTATAGATTATTCACGTCATAATTGCTGTAAAAGTTAAGTTCGATTTCAGTTAAAAATAGTATGAATATCTCTAGCAGATGTAGAGAATACAAATATTAAAAAGGGCATTAAATATATTTAAATAAACAGTATGTTTTTTACAGTCAACTAACCTTAAGTATACAAACAAATAAGTTTTATAAAGGTACAAGATAATTTCAGAGTGCTGTTTTTGTCCCGATCTAAATGTCTAATGCGTTTTAATACATTTAAAAGCTCCTGTACGGGTAAAAATTGCTGCACTCAGGGTCTTCTAATAGAAAAGCTTAATAGTTTTATATTTTGTAGAATAATATTGTCTGACCAGCTGGTGTCATTGGAATTAAACTTTATTCAATGCTTTCCATAACTTCAAATGGCTACTTGCATTGTTTTTATTTAAAAGTATGAGCAGGATAAAATGGTTTTACCTGTAACTAGTATTAAAGACATGTATTGCTCTAGATACTTAACAGTAAGTATGACTCACGATTTGAGAGACGGAAATACGAAAAACTTTTGAACATAATATATTGAATATAAGTATGGGGTGGTTGCTGTTTTTTTGTGAATCCCACAGGAAGAGAAGTTGCGTTTAGAGTTTACCGAGTGAAAATTTTGCTAGTCTAGGGAATAATCTGCCGGTATAGTTGTTTATGCTTGATTTGATTTCAGCTTACCCGTTCACTTCCAATTCAATATACATTACCAACCTAAAAGACTAAAATGCATCAGTGGCTACTCATTCAGGGATAGGTCGTGAGTGTGCAATGTGCATACATATCTACAAATTATGTACATGTACGTTTATAAACGTTTCAAACATTTTTAATTTAAAAAGTTTTTTTATTCCATGTTTAATATAATCATATCATTTTTCTATTTAAAGAGCATGAGTGATCGGATTTTTCCTTTGTATTTCCTTTGTTGCTATATTATCATACATATTAAAGCCTCAGTACAAAAAGCGGTAGGCGTTTTTGTGTATTCGAAGATGTGTTGATTTTGCAGAGTGAACGGTTGAAAGAGTGCGATTGATGGGTTCAAGATTCCCTTGAAGTGCGAACGTACTCTTATCATCTTTATGGAGAGGATCAAACGGCCTATGGGTCCCATGACGCGCGATAATACTGCTGTCCAATAGCACTTTCGTTACTGTACCGATAATGTTATTAAGTACCTATGAAAGTAAATTTCTAATAAGTAGCAACCTAATACGTTTAGTTGTAAGTATCTACTTATCTAATATTTTGTTGTCGCTAAAGAAGCTTTGCTATTGATATCAGGAATAACTAATGAAAGTGGGTGATAACTGGTTTCAAGGCCAATGTGAATAAAATTTATATGACGAACAATTATGACGGTTTAATTTGGTTACCTAATTTACGTGTCTATCTATGGAATAGGTAGCTAATTATTTCAATCGGTAGTCGTTTAAGACCGTTTATTTGAGGTGAGAACAGCAAAGATGGAAAAGGTATAATAAAAACAAGACCCATGCCCACTTAGTGCTGTTTTAAATTTCTATGTTATTTTGTGAATATTGTAATTCAATGATAATTTAATAAAACTGGAATTCTCAGTAGGATTAGTTTTTGTAAAACTAGTTATATGTACCTATACATGGCGCCATCTATGTTTATTTATGAGAAATATAAATATTATTACAAAATGTAGTCGTAATAATTAATAGGGTGCAAGTTAAAAGGATTTATCATTTATTGAATACATTTTTTCACACCTAACATGAATTCTGACTTACTTTTTACCGAGACCGCTTCATATTTATAAGGTTAGATGGCGCTGTTGTTACGTTAACTTGTCCCAATTGTTGTGAGTGCAACACTTTAATAAAGGCTTAAGTGTTTTGTTTTGAGAAATAATAGGGCTAGAGTAATTTTATTTATCTTCTATATGATATTAAATTTAAACAAACCCAAAAATGTAATCTGAATACTATTTTCAATATTTTACGCTGCAAGTATGAACGCTCACTGAAGATAACCCCGCAAAAATATTTTTTTTGCTAATTTAATAATGCGTCAACTAAAAGTCCGTAGGGTGGGTATGATTTGAGCATCTCCCTATTATAAATTTATTTAAAATCTAATGATAACATAAACATAACCTTATTTTTATACATAATTGTGATCATTTAGATGCGCATGCGCTGTGAACATATTTTGCTTAAATGTATTTTACTAATTAAAATGATTAATTACCCAGAAATCAGCAATTTCGCAATAGAACAAACATTATTTATGGACGAACAATCAAAAACCAATCGACATAAGTAATTTTTGATATTATATTAAAAACTGCAATAGCGGGGCTAACTTGAAGGTTGATTTTAAATATTTTTTTTGATTAAGAAATAAAGAACAAACAATAACTAACGGCGAACAATCAAGAACAAACGATGAACAAACGACTAATTAGCAAAATAGTCGAAAATTATGAAAAAAAAATATTTTTGCGGGGCTATCTTCAGTGAGCCAAGTATAAAGTAATACTAAAATGTAATCTGTGACACAAGTATTTATGGCTAACGTATTTAATATTTTTAGCATGCCGATACAGTTTTTGTGCATAAAAGCTTCAGAAAGCCTATACTAAACATGCTATTTTAATCATAGTCACAGATAAATATCTGTAATATACCGTTGTAACAGAAGTCGATTCACAATTCACATTTTTCATATCAATCTGTCATCACCTGCGAATCAACTACGATATGCAATTTTTGTAATTTGTGTGTGTGTGTGTTGTGAATAAACACAAACGAGTGTATTATTTTATTGAACTAAAATATAATTCACCATGTTTCGCTACATTTTAGCTATTTTATTGATTAATACATGCTATCGAAGCTTAGGAACACCAGTTCCCCAGCGAATATCTTCATCTCTTAACGTACTTGGAATGCATTGTGAAAATCCATTTTTAAACAATTTGATCAAGAATAAAATAAAAGATTGCTCTGTGACGGTGCCACCATTTAGCGAAAGACAATTACAATGCCTAATATTGTACGATATGAGCAACCAATTATGTTCTGCAGTGACTGCGTCTCAGTTAGTGTTAAGTGAGGACTATACTGCGAAAATTAACGAGGAACAAAGTGTCAACAGTCTTTGTGAGACCGCAAAGGAATGGGTATTTAATAATCTGGCTGAATATGCAGCATACAAATCAGTCCTCGAGCAAGCCTTCAAATCCACACTGGCTTGTGGCAAAATTTGCGGAGCAGATGAGATAACCAGCACTGATGGAAACTTTTTCTGTAAATATTACAACTGGGGTTCAGCAGCATTGAAAACAAGTATAACTACACCTACACAGAAGAATGTCAACGCTACTTTATCTGCGCCTGTTTCTGGTGTTGCATCAACTGACAACAAAAATGAGGCTTCAGATCAGGCTAATGAATCTCTAGATATTCCAATTAAAAATACGACTAACGAAAAGCCAAAAGTTACGGAAGCGTCATCAGCGCCTACACCAGAGAAAGCCAGTAATCCAGTTAGTGTAGATAACAAACAAGAAACTGTTATAACATCCACCAATAAGGAGGTATCAAGCTCAGTAGCTGCCCCAAAAGTTGAAAAACCTGAGGAAACCAAACTTGATGAACCGCCAGTCCTGTCAGAAAATGCAATCTCTGGTAATGATTTGATTGACAAGGAAGTTGAAAATAGTCTACCAGTTGCTAAAGAACAAAAGGATGCAGCACACAATGTCATAGAGAATCCAAAGAAAAGCCCTAATGATGGATTTGACTACCAAGATACTGATGTTGGTAAGTTTTAATTCTTTCGTTTATTAGATATTACCCATACTTAACATGGTTTATACAATAGTCTGCCAACCCGCACTAGGCCAGCGTGGTGGACTATGGCCTAAAACCCTCTCAATGGTAGAGGAGACCCGTGCTCAGCAGTGGGCGTATAGGGGTTGATGAAGAAGAAGAAGAAGATACAATAGTACAATTATCAATCTTAAATTGGTGTTCTAAAAAAATATTGTTGGTTGTTGGCTAACTATGGTCCCCTAGATACAGGAAACCTAATGGCATGGTGTTGAAGTTGTGCCAAAATATTGAAACACCCAAATCTGGTTAAACATTCACAATCCACACAATTATTGGCCCATATTCTGATAAAAATATCTACATATTTAATGCACACACTTCTTTTTCCCCTCTAAAGGATCACAATCTAACTCTGTAGCCATGAGCTCAATTTATCACCTTCTTCATTATAGTGTTTTTTGTTATAAATAATGATTACTAAAACTCAGATATTTAACACAATTTTTTCAGCAAAAAGTAAGTATTCCTAATTGTGTTGGTACCTTTTATTAGGATATAAATATTTTCCTATATATTTTATTATGTTTCAAGATTACTACTTAAATGTTGAATTTGAATTTCAGACATGTAAAATTTGAATATAACCTTATAAAATCAAATTCATATGTTATTTCATCATATGCATTCACAGTTATTAGGACAAGTAAGGCTGTATAACATATGATATTAAGTAGTAAATGTGCCATGCAAAATGTTCTAATATTTTATTTACCTTGAACTCACATTAAATTGTGTGAAAGGCTACTAAGTAGAAAGTGCAATATGCCAAATTCAAATTAGACACCATTGGTATAACTTTACTGTTATGTAAAAGAAATAACTCAATAGGTCGGTATGATGAGTGAGGTAATAAATTGTTGTTAATTTTAATTATTATCCACACCATTGGGTGTTGCGTGATTGTTAACTGTGCTAGATTAAAACAAAACCTGCTTGTCACATTGCTATTTTCAAGGTCTATCCACTTCCTTCATTATACAAAAACATTTTATAATTTAACATACCACAGCCAAGTTTATACTTCGCTGAAATTAGCTTCAGCATGGTGTAAATATAATTTAAATCAGCTATTTGCATTAAATTTAGGTCTGCTGACTAACTTTGCAAAATTTTTGTATCAAATTGCATTTTTTTTAAATGAATCCAATGTGGAATTTTTTGGAAATATATTTTTTATGTAACAGTTGCACCTTCTTGATATTGTAATTTGAGGAGCCCTATATTCAGCACTTATGATTGCAACACTAATACAGTAAGTTTTAGGATTTTACAAACTTAATTTTTTGCCTTACAGAATCTGAGGAGGGAAAAGATGGTCTCATAGATATGCAGGGTGGAGATGACGGAGATGACCCAATGATTGATGACACTAAGGCCAACAAGGAGCAAAGTAAAGCGGAAGACCACATGGAGCCTAGTTTGACATCATTTAATCATGATATCTCTCAAAAAGGTACATAATAATAGAAATAAAATTCAACTGTATAATCTATGACCGAGATAATGGATTATTTCAATCCATTCTGGTTGGATATTGAAATTGTTATGAAATAAATTATAAGGTACTTGGCCATTGAATTGAGCATAAAATGACTTGAGTTCAAATATTAGTAAAAATACTTTTAGACTCATTTTCAAACTCAATGTACTACACAAATACTATTGTGTTAAAGTAAGCAAATTTTATTTAAACAAGTGTGGAGTATTTCCTTGTGTAAAGCTATGTGTTATCTTTTATTGAAATCACTTACGCATTATCTATTGATAAACTTTAATTAATATTATATGTTTTAATGATGACTCATTTTTCCCAATAACAATACTTATTACAATATATTGTTATCATTTACATCAAATTTTCTAATGCTTAATTTTTATGGAACTGATTAGTTCTTTAATGATGTCAAATGCAATATGGTTATATAACAATACAATTTTAACATACAACTAATGAAATCTTTATTTGTAACACTGATATAAAATTATTCCTTCTAGAAGTACACACACAGGCTTTCTTCTCTATATATTTATACGTTAAATATTTTTGGATGTACCTAAAACAACACCTTTTGTTTTTTTCAACCCACTTTTACCTTTAACCAGTGTTGAGCATTAATCAATTAACTTTTATTTGAACTAATCAATTGACTAAAAAATGAATTGCGTGTTGCAATAATTTTTTTAATTGATTGATGAAATAATTAAAACTAACAATTGATTTTTTTGCAAATTTTGTTCAGAAGGGTGGTCCGGTTCTACAACCGGATACATATACCCTTGACATATTCAAGTATTAGTAAAAATACTTGATATTAAAATTTTATTGTTAATTGTAAATTTTTAGTTGTTTTTTCGTAAAATAACTGACAATTGATCAATTGTTAATCGTATAAAACAATGATTAATAATTAATTAGTTGTTAATTGCTGTCACTGCAGTTAACAAGTAATTAATTGTTAATTTTTAATTGTTAGTTTAATTAAAATTTGCCCAACACTGCCTTTAACTCTGTAGTATTCCTGCGTTATTCCTAGTATAATCCATAATAAATAAATACACCCAACAGTCACATACATAGTCCTGACCCCACACTAAGATACGAGTCTTGTGTCGTGGGTATCAGAATCTACGAGAGACTTTTCGGTCTCACAAACACCCAGTCCCGAAACAAATATTTGTGGATCACACAAACATTTGTCTCGGTGCGGGGATCAAACCCGCGGCCGCTCGTTTCGCAAGCTGGTGTCTAGCCAACTGCGCCACGGGGCTGTCAGTATTTTTAATTAGTATCAAAAACAATTAATCGATATGAATAAAGGTGCTTATAAAAAATTGTATTTTTTTTCAGATTACTATCATTCATTTGAAGGTGGCGATGATGACCATTTCTTCTCACTTTTCCTCACAGTTATAATTGTGACAGTTGTACTGTATGTCTTGTATCACAACAAAAACAAAATCAATAAATTGGTAAGTTACTGAAATTTATATAAATTTAAAAAGGGACATAGCCATGCCTATGTACTCTTTATGTAGGTAATGAGCCTAAATAAGTCCCTATAAAACCCATACTGCCTATACAGGCTGCCATAGCGCCTATTGGTGGACAATACACTTACAAAATCGTAAAAAAAATTAGGTGTATGGATTTTATCTGAACATTTTCCTTCATGGTTAAAACATTATAGTATTTTATAATAACATATATACATTATAAATAAAAATAAAGTAATTTATACATGAATCTAAAAGTCAGACGTGTTTTTTTGGCATTTAAATTTGCACATAGTATAACGTTGATTAGTCACGATTAGTTATTAGAAGCCTCTTAATTAAAGACAAAGATGCAGTAATATGTTTAGAGTATTTTCGAGTAATGTAAACACATGGAAGGTAACATAATTAATAACTATGATTTCTGGGCTAAAGGCTCTAATGCCATTTTTTAATGTGTAGGTATTTTGTAGTGCGGCGCTAATACTGTTTGTATATTTTCAGTTCTTTGGTCTACTGTTGGAAGGTCGGCAGGCAGGCCGGCGCCGCAACAGTCGCGGCCACGCGTACCGCCGCCTCGACACACTAGAACAGGCCATGAGCTCGAACACGGCTGCTCCACCCAGTAAAATTATATATTGAATATAAATTATTTTTTTCTTTTCCACTGGATTACAATTTTAATAGGCTTGTAGTAAAGATGGCAATATTACTAGCTATGATTAAATAATTTTTTCTCATGATATCCTAAGGTAAAAATGTGTATAAATTCAGTTACGAAATAAAGAGTGTGAGGGGGCTATAAGCCAATATATGCCAGCTTAGTGGTAAAAGTTTTGACACCTCGCAGTCATAGGATAGGTCATTGCACCCATAAAGTTTTTAAGTTTCAGCTATTCATACTTTCGCATTTTTATTCAGATATTTAAAAATAATTAAAGTTAAGTGCTTTGGTACTGGTGTGGCCCCACACACTCTGTATATTGTAAAATGAGAATGTTAATAAGTATGAGCTATATAGATTTAATGCTTAAATCTACTGAATATATTCAGCAAGCAATATTGCTATCTTTACGAGGCTGGTTTAAAGTCCCAATATAGTGCACAGTTTAGTGAGGTGGTGTAGCATGTAACATTTTCTACACTTTGTACTTTAAAAAAAACATATTGTGATAAAATGCTTTTGAAATCTACTTAAATTGATTTATTAAACTTATGAGGCCAGTCTTATGTTTTTATAATTTAAAGATTTGGTGTCCGTGTAGATGTTTCGCCTTTTTCGTTTATGTTCCTTATAAATTAAACAAGGCGTGAAGTTTTCTTTTGTCCATCGTCAAACTACACCACTTATAAGAATTTGTAACCGAATTTGTTAGCGCTTAAGATCTGTCTTGTAGTAATGATCATATACCTGCTGTAGATGTATCTGAGATTGTCTTTATATGAAGTGTCTATTAAACTATTATGGTGATTGTTAGAGAAAAATGTAAAAGTACAATTCTAGGTTTTAATAAACTCTTTAATGTCAATATGAGGTATACATTTGTCTATGTTTCATTGTATTAAAAATTATGTATAAAACCACAAATTAATTATATTGTGTAACATAACTGTGATTTTTACTATTATCTTTTTTATATTGACATTATTAATTTTGAATTTGAAATTCTTATAATTAATTCCATTTATCTTTATTACTCTGCTATCGAAATGATTCTAAG
The DNA here is from genome assembly GCA_030295005.1 of Cephonodes hylas. Lineage (NCBI taxonomy): Eukaryota > Metazoa > Arthropoda > Insecta > Lepidoptera > Sphingidae > Cephonodes > Cephonodes hylas. Next base: position 6,884,760 of record AP025372.1, on the reverse strand, counting down.
TCATTTTGTTGCTAGCAAAATATTTTGATTTTGGATCTCTTCATTATTTTGTTCGAATGTAACATATTACCTAGAGCAAATTGTGCAAGTAAACTAGGCTGGCTTTACATCTTAAAGGATAATACTTTATGTCGCTTGAATCATATTTGTGGCCTTTAGAAACATTGCAGCTGTAAATGGATTATGGTATTTATAATTATTGCAAAAGGATAATTTTAAAAGGGCGTGTCTGTACACATGTATGAATACATTTGAATAATTTTAAAATTCAAAATTAAATCTCAGGTCCAAAGAAAGTGAAAACTTTTTTTGGCCCCGGTTGTGAATAGTAGCAATATAGAATTTAAGTATCGAAAACGACCGAGTATTAATTCACTTAGAATTTCAAGTATGTAGTTTTTCATTTTCTTCACATTATTCATGTATGTATTATCGATGTATCTTTTAGTTTATTACATTATCCTATTGAACACGTCCTGTAAGGGCTAGCGGTTATTTATAAGATTAGAAATAATTTATTTTACTTTATATTTCAATAAAATATTTAAACATATTTGTGTCACTTTATTTCCTATCTAAGCTTTGAAGAGATTTACTTTTATCTAAGTAATGCTTTAGAATTTGATAATATTTCCAACGCCATCTACAAATAATTTATGTTATAAAACTTCGCCTTACCTTAAATTAGATAAGAGGATACCCTCTCTCGTGGTATAGACATGTTATGAGATGGGATGAATAATACGTATGAAATAAGGTGATGAATATGAAAGTAAGTGGATGGATGGGCGAGCCGAGGAAGTCAAATAAATGATGGATGGTGTGGGTAACTGAAGGTATGAAAGAGAAAGGGGTGAATGAAGACATGACAGCTGATAGGGATGTGTGGAAAGGTAAAACATACTACGCCGATCCCAAATAAAAATTGGGATTAAAAATTGATGAATTTCGCCTTACCTTAAACTTTGAACTATTCAATAGATGGCTCTGGGATTGTTATTCTCTTAAGGATATGTTTGTTTTGGTCAAATAGTAATACTATAAGATTCTTAAGTTATATCCGTATATTTCACACATCGGAATATTATTCAACACTACGACATTTAGGTCTTAATAAGGGTGTTTTCTTTCTTATTTAAAGATCCATTGATTGTCATAAATTAGTTCTGCCAGTCATTATTTGCTTTAAATTTAAAGGAATTATTAATCGTCGATCGTGTGATTAAAACAAAAGTGTATTATCAAATTAGATTTCTGGATGCAAGCATTCTAGCAATTTGCTGTGGAATTTCAAAGTGACAATTTAATTTTTTATATAAGAATTTATTACCAGCATTTGCGTTTCTAAAGCGCTATAAGTTGTCTAGGACTTTTAAAGTTAAATTGATAATATCATGGTTGTATCATGTGTGATTATAGTCCAACGCTTCGCTTATTTAAATAAACGTAGAACATAAAATATAAACCTTCAGTTCGTTGTCTTAATTTCACAAATGTCTAGGGTAGTTATCAAGTAAAGTCAAGGCAAGCGGTGTGTAACGAATACGGTTCTAATAGCGCTGTTTATTAAAGCGATTTACAACGGAGAGTAATGTGATATACGAAAATTGAAAAAAAAAGGACATTATTATGTATCAACACATTTATACCGTGGAAGCAATTAGATGTTAGTGAACCAAATATTCAAGGTGGTGGAGGTGTCACGAGTGACTTATACGGAGGCAAACGGAATAAGAAAACAGGGAAGAGCATGGGTAAATGTTCTGACTATTAACGATGAGTTGTAAATAACTATTTAAGTAGAAGTAGTGGAATTGTTAGCCAATAATCAGCATTTTGTGTGGTTAGAATATTATTTTTCCTATTTTTTATGATACTACGCCAAACCAGAAAATGTTTATAAAAGTAAACATGCTTATTTTTTCAATTTCATAGCTAACTTTAATAGCTTGCGCAGAGGACCGGATACGTTTAACGACATCCCAAGTCGATCATAACCGCGGGCTTACCAAAATTTGTGGAGTGGTTCGATGGTACTTACAGCGTAGACATAAGCAAGGTTTTTATAATATTATATGTCCCTGAATATGGCAATTTCGTAAAATTTAAGGTATAAAGCTTGATATTAGTAAATTCCTAAAATTGCTTGAAAGAGATATTTTCTCGTCTGGATGCAGCAGGATAGAAATATGTAATAATCATAAATTATATTATGTAAAATCTATGAATTTGTTAGTGCTGAAAATTGAACCACCTTTTCCCCAAGCTGTTAAAGCATTTTGTTTGTCTAGAAATAATGTTTTTAGCGGTATTTGCTTTAATTTTAACCAATAAGTCTCATGTACAAACTTGATACTTCTGATTCCACACAAAGATACAAACCTTAAGTACTTTACTTTTTTCTACACAGTCTTAAAGGTATTGAAATTTGCTAGGAACGTAGAGATATTTCCAATTTCAATTATAGTGTGTCGGACTTGATTAACCGCCTGCTGCAGTATAACAATGAGCGTCTGTGACGACATGTTGAGTAACTAGAAGGTTTAATTAATTACACGTGGGCTCTTGCCTTCTGTTTCTTGAATACATTTGAAAGCCTATGTAATGTAGCGCTGTTACCAAGATACTTATAGCTAAACGAAAGAATGCGGGTTCTACCAAACGCGGACAAATACTTACTTGTATTTTACAAATATCTGTGTAATATCTATGTGGCTCTTGGGACAGTAAGTGCTGAATATAACTTTAAAGAAACAAAGACCCTGTTAATTTTAATAACAGTTTCATATCGTGATTAATGCCCCATTTGCTGGGGTTAGCTCGCAGTTTCCGATTCCCACTACACAAGATTTGATCTTAGTGTGGAACAGAAGAAAGTACTTATGTGACTTATGAATTTATTATTAGAATGTTAAATACCAATCAAATAACATTAATCCCTTGCTAGGAAATGGACATGAACCGAAGAGCAGTTGATAGAGGTTTACTTTGCCTAAGCATTCTGGTATGCTTACATCTATGCAAGTGCTCTTTCCAGTGGAGTTAGCAAAATAATATTGCACGTGGATTCCTCGTGAAACTACAACTTGACTAATAAACTCCTGGTAGCATTCAAGTCGAACTAAACCAAGCCTTACACGTGTTTCGTATTATGAGCCCTTAAGTGCGCTCCTCTCCACTTTACAGTAGCTGGGGTAACTTAGTTTATTTTCTCCAAGATAGCGATATAAAAATAATATGATCGGACACTAACTAGCTATCGGTTAGAAGTGACCTTTCGACATTGCAAGCAAACACGATATAACGAACGATGTTGGATATTTAACCTTGAACCTATAAGTCTAGCTTCATTAAACTTACATTTTCCTCCGAATTTTTATGTACCATTTTAAATTCAAAGTATGATAAAACAGAGTTTTGTAATTAAAATACTATACGAGCCCAACTGAAACATACATCCATTTGATTGCAACAATGTTAATTACAATTAATTTGATTTTTTTGAAGATATTCAAAAACTCAATCCTATTTAGAATTTATTAAATACAAATTCTCTCATTCACGAACACAGGTTATAAATTTGAATTAAAGAAGAATCCAATTTAATATGGAACACTACACTAGAAGATTGGTTTTTAAAACAATCGTAGATCGTTCACCTTGAAGCTATTTGCTTTTTTCAATGGATAGATATTTATTTGAAAAAAGACGACGTCGCTTGGATCGTTTGATATGAGCGTTAAGGATAAATTGGATTTTAATATGACTAGAATAAATAAATACCTCTTGCTAATTATTATCTCAGGCCTCAGCTATACAAGTCTTATTATATATTTAATGAGATGGCTCTGGAATGCGACACTTGCATAGGCCAAATGCTACCAATGAGTAGTAACGATTTGCAGTTACACAAAGCCTGGAAATGTGCCGAAAAACGGCAATAGGCAGAAGTCTACAAGAAGAGTAGAAACTGTCCTATTGTTGGTAGTAGTTTTACGCTGTGAATGTAAGTAAAAGTTTCAGTAATTTCGGAAAACGCCGGTAGAAAATATTGCAATTAAAATCCAGCAAGCCCCATTTCTAGAACAATCTTATGTGATTACGGCCTTACTACATCAAAACTATGGTATTTGGAACAAAAGAACACTTCAGATGTACCTACTTTGAAAATGTTCCTCAAAACTTGGAGTTAGGACTTCCTTCTGCATAACTTCGACGATGACAAACCCAATTGTAATATAAGCTTCGATGCGATCGTGACCCAAAGTCGAAGGCTATAACCGTTGACCCAAAGCGAATGAGTTTTGCTAATAGTTTCCGCTTACAAACTAACCAACATTGGAACGAGTTTTATCTCTTATAATCCACCTAAATAATAGTAATAGCTTGCAGAAAGAACCGCAGTAGTCGAGGCTTATTCTACGAATTCGTTTTGCAAGTATAATTTATATGTAATTGATGAATATTGAGGCGATTGTGTGGGAGTATGTTTGCTCGTCAATGCGTTATAAAATTTAGGTAAATATCAAATGTATTTATTGCATCTATTTATCATGTATTTGTATGAGTCAATCAATTAAACTTACAGTAAAATAACATAGTATTAAACCTTAAAAATCAACAATCAGAGTGATTGCTGGGCACGGGTCTCCGCTACAATTAGGAGGAAATGAATGAGGAAAGGAATGATGCTGAAAAGAAATGACAGATATAAAAAAAAGTATATGATAAGGCGGTGTTCACCATAATATGTAGGATATGTTTGTAGTACTACATATACTTAATCGTAAAATGAAAATAACAAAAGTATTTTATGCGATTTCGTCAAAACATATGTGGAAAATTTAATATTTTCTATATTTAAAAGACGTTTCTTCTTCGAAGTTCTCAATATAAGCAATTTTATATTAAAATTCAATATTTTTGTGAGCCATTTGATGTGCAAAAGTTACATTTCTTATCTGGCTTCAGATAAGTTTTGCTTTTTAATAAAAATTTTCTGGGTAATGCTACTTGGATTTCTATTTTTCTACAATTTGTTTAAGTAGTTTCAAAGTGCGAGAACTCGAGATTATTGAATAAGGTTTGCTATTCCAGCAATCCAATCTGTGACATCACAAGATTACTCCGAACGATTTAAATGCTTTCGCTTCTTTGTTTGAATAAAATTCTATTTTAACTTTCTGTTGTTACTTGATATTGTCTGCAAGAACTTTCATAGAATTATCAAGATTTTTATCCTTTGGCAGGTGAAGTTTGTGGTAAAAATATTGTTTTCACTGGGGTAAGATAAAAGAGGTCCATTGTCTGAGGCTTTAAGTTCTTTCTGGCTTATTATAACTTATATAATTTATTATGAGCAAAGCAATCTAGGTCTTTCATCCATATTTGTTCTAATTTAGCAGTACGTAGTCAAACAATTCGTCTGTTATAATAGGTCAAGTCAGCGTGATTCCGTATTTGTGTCACAATAAGAAATGTTATCTCTCCGCTCTACTTTATTATACAGTTCATTATGTTGGAGAGGATATTCTCTGTTTTCATAGACATTTGTCGTATGTTTGTACACATGCGGTGTATTTACTGAGCTCTCGTATAATTTTGTCCTTGACTTTGGCTAGTTTTAGTAGATTTTTACTGCCTTTTAGCTGTGCATGTGAGGAAAAATGTACATTTTATATTAGTACTAACATCTAACAGGTTAGTGCGAGTTTATTTTATATTAGCTTGAGATTTATAGTGCCGAATTATTTCGATTTTTTATCAAACATTTTTAAAGTGACATTTGGCTAGTCTTTTTCAGTATACAGGTTACATTTTAATATTCGACGCTTTAATTGAGAATTCTGTTGTAGAAAAATAGATCAATATTGTTTCCGGGAATCAAAGTCCCAGCTTTAGAATCTAATGTGGCATTTTTTTTTTGTAAAAACGGAGAAATAAAGTTACATTCTAAAGCTCGCAATGGATTCAGCATAATATAAAAACGCAGAGAAATAAAAGTGTTTTTCAACCAGGAATTCTCAACATAAAGAAATTTCTAAAATAGGAAGTTAAAGACAAAGTTATTTTTCTTACTTCATCCCGAAATGTTTATCTTCAAATAATTCTTTACAAAAACAAGTCTTCTCGTAACTACAAACTCACTTCTCGATTCTACCTAAATGTGTGTATACTTTCGAAGTTCGTAAACAGTTTGCTTTTATAATAATGATTTGTGAAGAATTTTCATTTGCAGTAGTTTTAATGCATTTTAATGGATCAAGGAATTTATTGTTGGGAAAAATAAGTTTTTGAATGTCGTCTAAATCTGTTTGCTGTAGGATAAACATCACGTACATAGCTTGTTGCAAGTTTTACTTAATTAAAGAGATTATACAAGTTTGGGGCACGAGGCGCAATTACACTTGCTATTTCATTCCGGAAATATGTTCTGACTTGGAGACTTTAATTTGCTACATGCTAAATAAAATGTTTGAGTTACGAGATTTTGTGGGACTAGATATCGGCAAGAAATCAATAGAAACTCTGTTGTTTTGTTATTAATTGTTTAAACTTCTACTAATAGTATATATTATTATTAGTCCATCTGGGTTTAACGGCATGGAATAATTTAAAATACATTTAGTAAGCAGACATTTTATATAGCAAAATCATAAGTTAGCGACTACTGAATGAATTTTTAATTCTATAAATCATTTACTTTTAGAATTTCATTTATTTTATGATGTTTTAAGCATCGATTTTTCAGACCTGTATCAGCCAATTTCCCGAATAAGCCAGTTTATGGCTGAATCTAGAATGGGTTTGGCTACGAGTCTCAAAGCTGCTTTTACACTTCGCGTGTTTTGCTTTTTAAACAGGTTCTAACGTTAATCCACCTAAGATGTCTGATTTGAGGGGAACCTACAAACGAGTCTACGTGAGCCAAATAAGTTGTAAAATAAATCAATATTTTTTTCTGTTTAAATTTATTATTAAAGGAAATAGGTTGTGGGAAATTAAGTTAAGGAGTTTTACAAAATGAAATAGCATATATTTATGGTATCATGCGATAATATTGGCTGTCATTTGTATAATATAAAATAATTAATATTAACAGTAGAAGCTTCCGTGTTAATTTACCATAAATAAATTGAATGGGTTTAAAAACAAAATTAAAGCGTTTAATATATAGAAGCGTGCCATAAGAGAGGCCTATGTCCAGCAGTGGGCGAATTAAGGGCTGTTGATGAATGAATGAATGAATGAATATATAGAATATCTTAATCTATTTTATTCATATTATAAAATACAATCGGGGTAAGACTGTCTGCAACAAATTTGCAAGTCATTAAAGTATCAGTTATAAAAGTCTCATCCTATGATGCAAGGGTTGAGTCGCAAATCACAATTGAAAAGTTCGCTGTGTTTGGTCATAGATGGCGTTAGTAGCCAACACTAACACAAGCTGTGATGAAAGGAAACATTCTTATGAAACTTCCATATCAAAGAGTTCTAAACACGTAATTTCCGGTATGGCTTGTCCGTAAGGCATGCTTGGTGAGTGGGATTAATCTTCTTGTAAAGTATGTAGATATCTAAGTATGGGACGTGTCATAAATATAAAACTCTGACTCAACAAAGAGTTCCTTCCTACTTTAACTTAAAATAATCTAGTTCTAAAATTTGAACCTTCGAAAAAAAATAATGCTACAACCTTTTAAAGTCTGAGATGCATTCGCTTCAATACATGGAGTATTAAGTAGCAGTCTTATAGCTTCTTCAGAAAAGGTATTCAGTAGAAACCTCTATTTAACCCAGTTTTAATCTGTCTACTTTTTTATTTAGCATCGTCAGCCAGTTAAAGAACGAGCAACTACTGATTAATCTTTGAAACGAGAGCCATTTCAATTGGATTTTCCGAATCGAAGCTGGCTGTTGAAACAGCTACCCCGGGTATCTGGTATTGCTAATTATTAGCTTGATGGCTTCTTCATTGTTATACTAAACTAGGTCAGGCGATAAAAAACAAATTACAGAAAGTTTCGATAAAATAAATTAACTTAAATTATTTCAAATGTGTAGATATAGTTTTACACTCGTATTCTTGAAGGGGAAGGAATACATCAAAGTGTCGCTAAATGTGTTTTTAAACTTACATAGCCAGGGCTCTTTTTGGGCAAATATCCAAAGCAAACTAAATCATCAAATCTACTTACTTGGCACCTCTTAACGCCGCGCACACACCTTGAAAAGTAAAAAGGCTACGTTTTAGAAATTTCAGGCATTCTTAAAACTAATTACTGTGACTGATATATTTTCTAACACACACGTCTAAAATGTCCTAAGCCGATATGGTTGAGTAAGGGTTGGGAAAGCATAAATCAACTTCATTAAACTAAGTTACAGGAAACAAACTGATTTGCACCGAAAAACATTTCTGCGAACCCATTTCTGTTAACTTATTTGTTTGAATTGCTAATTAAGTTATCAACGCAAAATGTGACTTGTATTAATATTTGTTAATTGAGTTATTTGATCTTCGCATGATGTGGGATTATTGTTGCCCTAAATTATTATTAGAAATTACATTTATTATACGATATTTCCAGCTACAAAATCTGAATAGATTATAACAAATGCATATTGCTCGGTTTCGGCTGACTTCCTAATAAAACATTTATTCAGGTCACCAAAAATGGTTACTTGGAGGTTTAAGTTAGAATATATTTATTTCACTGCATTCGTCTGAATATGTTTTATTTTTGGCCAAGAGCTTTCTCTGCACTTAAGAATATTTAGGTTTTAGTCCACTAAAACTGTCCTTGCTTGTAGATTTCACGTCCTTGTCTTCTTAGCGTTAATATTTTTCTTTCTTCCTCTTATAGAATAATAGTAGCGATGAACCCACCACTGGATACCCTGTGAATGTTCATATAGTTGAAGGCGATTTTTGTCTTTCCTTAATCGGCTAAGATGATTACAAAGTAAATAATAACCCGATGTTTTGTGATTACAATACTAGTATTTGTGAAAATTTGCTGACTGCGTGCAATATAACCATTATGACGCCCGGTGGTAAGACTAAGGCAAAAAAGTCTAAATTTTATTTTTATTACATGGTTGTACCGGCGTGAGAATGTACGTAACCATTTTAAGAGTCTGTGCTATATACACTTTACTGAAACTGGGCGTAATTCGTAGTATACGTCTATTTATACTACGTGATAAATAGGCGTTTTCGAAATATGAATGTAACAAAATTATGTGTTCAATTAAAGAATAATACCAAGGGCCATTGTATTTTATTCAGAAGCATCGGAAAATATTGAGGGGTTGCCCACGGGTTTAGGTACACTTGACTTCGAAAAAGATAAATACAGGTTATCAAATTACATAACAAGCGTGAACTTTTCTTCACCGACCCCTTTCTATACGTTTTTCTCTCCTCGGTAAATTCATTTTACGTTTCTCTTAAGCGGCTATACCCTTAGGGGTCAACTTACTCTAACTCCGATTTTATCAACTTTACCCTTTAAGGAATAACTGGAAATTGTATCATAATTTCCTTTTCCCCCCAAATAACATTAATTATAGTTTAGAAAAGTTTAATTGCACTTTGAAGATAATTATTAGACGGAACAAAGTAACCTTTTTAAAAAATATATGAGGGTAAACACCCTAATTAAAACAATATTTTCGACAATGAAAAAATACTTAGTATATTATCATTGTTTCATTTATAGGGGTTAGAAGGTTTTTGTGTTATTCTAAAACAAAATCCGTTTGGGAATACTGCCAAAGTGAGCTGATAATACGAACATGGTGCGCGGGAAAGAAAACTACGTTTCAACCGAACAGTTGAAGAACGGCATTCATTGAGATGGTGGGATGGATGCAGTACGTTCGTTACGTTTGATTCCCAGAGGCTCTAAAAAATGGTAAAATGGTAATAATTCAACTAATCTATAAGATTCCGTTATAAGAATCTAGTATCAATATCTCTGCAATCTTATGCCACAGTTCTCCCATTCAGTAAAGAAATGCGATTTAATCGCAATTGGACTTGTGCCCGAATTGATGATAGTTTTCTCTTTGTTACACCATAAGTGCGACGTTTCCGTAAAAGTTTGTGATTCGGCTGCTTCGTTGGTCGTTTTAGCTTTTTTTTTTTAGGGGATTCTTGGTAACCGTAAACCGACTATAAAGCTATAGACTCGCCTACTCTTAAGAAAGACATTCTCCTGACGAAACGTGGATCCAAAAAAATAAATCTTTTTTTTTTTTTTTTTTTTTTTTTTTTTTTTTTCGGTGTTATAGGCGTGAGGAAATGTATTTTAACTAAGGAAATACATACTCAGATGAAATAGATTAGTTAGTGTTACTCATAGCTTAGACTTAGTAACAAGGGGTGCCTTAACAGGAAACCTCCACGTGGTGCACCCTGGGCAACGACGACCAGCATAAGTTGTTGCAGTTAGGAACTCGTTATGCTGGTCGGCGGCCAATTCCTGTCGGTGGGGACGGGCGATTTTCGCCATTTGTATTCGTGTTCCTCATCGCGGCTGGGGCCTCTTTTGGGCCATCCCGGTACCACCCCGGGCCGTCGGCGGGCTCGGACAGCAATCCCTTGCTTCCGAGCAGGAAATGGGCGAAACTCATTTCCACCGTCGCACTCGTAACCCGGTCGAAGCTGTGGTCATGTCTCGCAGTTCGGCCGGCGCGAGGGTCTTGGCTTAACCGCCCGGGCCGCGAGGGAGAAAACCTCTATAAAAAGTTACCCCGAATCCCAAGCGGCGGCGCACCGTGAGGGGATGCATGGCTGATGGGAGGTTCAGTCTCTAGTGCGACCCCCGCCAGAGTACCGGCCGACCCTCTTGGCGGGTTACGCTAGGCTTACTCAGATACAGGGGGCTCTGTCTGGGCGGACTTTCCTTTCCCCCATACTCGTGGGAATCACAATGAATATTTCAACTAAAAATAAATCTTTGACGACGTTGCCTGCGTTGCAGGCGGAGAAATCAGGTGCTGGTGAGATGCCCGCACCAGATATGGTTATAGAGAGGCCTGTCTCTGCTCAATCAGAGCGGAGACGGGCTTCCTCTAGAATTAGAAGTCGTTTGTGGGCGAGGTCTGCGGATCCTTCGGATCAGTCGCGGTCGCGCTCACACTCCAGAGCATCGCTGTCAAGCGATGAGGATGCAGAGCCGGCGGCAAAAATTCAAGCGGTGGACCGTCGGTGCCTTGCGAAGAAAGCTTCCGAGAAGGAAGTCGCGTCGGAGTTACTGGTGAACAGTGAAGAGGAGCAACCTGCAGTTCTCCGACAGCAAGAACTGCATAAAATCGCCGCGACAGTTCGGTCAGCGGCCGGCAAAGCGGGCTACATTAAGAACGCGACTGTTCGCGCCTTGCAGGAGGCTAGCACCATGCTAGAGGATTTGGCAAATATGTCCGAATCCTCACATATGGCCCGCATTGAAGAGGACAACGCCCGGCTTAAGACGGAGAATGAACGTCTGCAGGAGCGGATCTCTTTGCTGGAGGCTGCGGTTGCCCAAATGGAGACGCGGCTAATTAACATGTTTACGGCACGGCAAGAGGCAATGGAAAGTCGCCTGCTTCCAGAGACGCCTCTTCGTCCTCCACTGGCTGCTGACCGTGTCAAGGAGGGGCCTTCGGGGTTAGCTAAGTCAAGTGCTGCTCCTAAGAATATTTCTAAGCAGAAAGGCAAAAAAGCTGGCGCAGAAAGTGTGGAACACTTCCCACCCTTACCAGAAAAGACTGTGCCTATGATGCCCATGAGCCGCTCCGTGCGTCCGGCTGTACGCGAAGTAAAGGTAACACAATCGGGAGCCTCCGCGACTCCGTCTCGGTCGTTGCGTCGCCAAAAAAAGGGGAGACAGGCCGCTTTCTCAACAACTCCTATGGAACCTCGGCCTCTACCACCAGCGCCTTCATCCATGGAGGTGCCATGGTCAACGGTGACACGGAGAGGCAAGAAAGGAAGGAAGCCTATGGACACACAACCACAGCAAACAAAGAAGAAACCGGTGCCGCGAATCCGACCGCCTCGGTCCGCCGCGGTCACTATTACACTGGCAAGTAGGGCGCAGGATAAGGGCATTTCATACGCCCGTGTCGTTGCCGAAGCTCAAAATCAGATACAACTGAAGGACCTCGGTATTGCTGATGTAAAGTGGCGTAAGGCTGTCACGGGCGCCACCATCATAGAGGTACCAGGGCCGGAAAACCAAGCGAAGGCTGACTCCCTCGCCACTAAATTAAGGGAGGTGTTCCGAGGATCAGAGGACATTCGTGTCACTCGTCCTATAAAAACTGCGGAACTGCGACTCTCGGGGCTGGACGAATCAGTCACCTCCGAGAAAGTCGCACAGGCCTTTGCTACGGCATCTCAGTGCCCAGTGGAGGCCGTGAAAGTTGGCGTAGTCAGACCAGACCGGTCAGGTTTAGGTGTGGTCTGGCTCAGAGCGCCAGCTCAAGCGGCGCAGAGAGTGGCCAAGACTGGTCGAGTATTGGTTGGCTGGTCTTCTGCAAGAGTTAGTGTGCTCGAAACGAGACCACTGCGGTGCTACCGGTGTCTCGAGCTGGGGCATGTTCGAGTGCGCTGCACCGCCGAAACTGATCGAAGCGAACTGTGCTATCGCTGCGGTCAGCCAGGTCACAAGGCGCAAGGTTGTTCCGCTGAACCGCACTGCCCTCTTTGCGCTGCAGCCAGCAAATCTGCGGGGCATTCTGTTGGCACCAAGACTTGCACGGCCAATTCGGGCCGCAGAACAAAAAACCGCAGGAAACGGACTGCTGTTGAGGCTACGGCCCAACCGCAAGCTGTGCGCCCATTACAGGCCGAGATTGAATTAATGGAGGTCGCCCAATAATGGATTTCAAGATCCTCCAGGCGAACATCAACCACTGCGCTGGAGCGCAAGATCTGCTCCTTCAGTCCATGGCGCAGTGGTTGGTGAACGTGGCTGTGGTCGCCGAACCGTATTTCGTCCCTCCCCGTGACAATTGGGCCGGGGACCTTGACGGTTTGGTGGCCGTGATAACCCAGGGTGCTGCAGGCTCCCCGCCCTTCGAAAAAGTAGCGAAGGACCGGGGATGTGTAGCAGCTCTGTTGGGAGGTGTTTGGATTGTCGGAATTTATTTTTCTCCCAACAGACCCTTAGTCGAGTTTGAGGCCTTTCTTACTCGGCTGGGGGCCCTGTTAACACAATGCCATCCCTGCCCGGTAGTCGTGGCCGGCGACTTCAACGCTAAGTCTCGAGCTTGGGGTTCGTCGGTTACCGACGCTCGTGGCAGGGTCCTGGAGGGATGGGCGATCTCCCTCGGCCTGGCCGTCCTTAATCGGGGGTCGGTCGACACCTGCGTTAGGCACAACGGTGGATCGGTGGTGGATATCTCGTTTGCCACCGGTACCGTTGCTCGCCGTGTCCGGGGCTGGAGAGTCCTCGAGGGCGTGGAGACATTGTCGGACCACCGCTATATTCGGTTCGATGTCTCCACGCCTATCACTACTCAGTCCGGAAGTAGACCGAACGCCCCAAATGGGGGCGGCCCAAGATGGGCGCAAAAACGCCTTGACAGGGAGGCCTTGGAGCTGGCCGCTCTGGTCCAAGCCTGGCTCCCCGCGCCAGAATCACCGGTGCGGGTAGACGAGGAGGCGGAATGGTTTGGGGCAGCGATAACTAGCATTTGCGACGCGGCGATGCCCCGAGTCCAGCGCCTCCCTCCGCGGCGCCAAGTTTACTGGTGGTCGGCGGAGCTCGCGCAGTTAAAGTATAATTGTGAGGTGGCGCGCCGCCGACTCGGCAGACTCAGGCGCCGCCGAATCCGTCAGGCTGACTATCTGGACCAGGAGCGGCGGCTCCGCGGCCTCTATAAAGAGGCTAGGAGAGCGCTGCGGGTGGCCATCAAAGAGGCGAAAGCTGCGGCCAGAAGAGAGTTCCTGGGGACTCTGGACCGCGATCCGTGGGGGCGTCCGTATCGGTTGGCGTTGAATAAGTTACGCCCGCCAGCGCCCCCACTCACCCAGAGTCTCCGTCCGGAGCTCCTTGGGGACGTGGTCGCCGCCCTCTTCCCGGCCACCGATGTCGTCGTCTTTCCTCCACCGATGCCGCCCAGACCTTGGTCGCAGACGACCAGAACATCTCTGGCGGCATCGTCGTCTGTTTCGGCAAGGGAAACCCCCGAGGGTCCTCCCCCGGGCGTGTCGCCTGGGGAGTTAGAGGCAGCAGTGCGTCGGCTGCGGAGCAAGAACTCCGCTCCGGGTCTCGACGGCATCCCAGGACGTGTCTGGGTGCTCGTGGTCGAGTTCCTGGGGGCGAGGCTCCGCGGCCTGTTCTCCGCGTGCCTAGAGCAGGGCCAGTTTCCATCGAGGTGGAAAACAGGCAAGCTGGTCCTGCTCAGGAAAGAAGGACGACCCGCTGTGTCGCCGTCGGCCTACCGGCCCATTGTGTTGCTCGACGAGGTGGCCAAGCTCTTCGAACGCATCGTTCATACGCGCCTCGTCGAGCATCTTGAGAGCATCGGCCCGGACCTGGCCGATTGCCAGTTTGGATTCCGGCGTGGCCGATCTACCATCTCGGCGATTCTGCGGGTCAAGGCAGAAGCGGAGGACGCAGTAGCCCAGGGCAAATACGTCGTGGCGGTGTCCCTAGACATCGCCAACGCTTTTAACAGTCTGCCCTGGGCTTGTATTGAGGAAGCACTGCGGTATCACGTGGTGCCACCCTATCTCAGGCGCCTGGTGCACTCGTACCTATCTGACAGGGACGTGGTGTATCCGGGCACCAACGGGTGGCAGCGAAGAGCAATGTCGTGCGGTGTTCCTCAGGGGTCGGTTCTTGGGCCCCTTCTGTGGAACATCGGCTACGACTGGGTGCTCCGTGGTACCAACCCCCGGGGTGTCGGCGTATTCTGTTACGCCGACGACACGCTCGTCACAGCGACGGGCGGGACCTTCCAGGAGGCCGCCGACCTCGCCGCGGTTGGAACTGGCAACGTGGCGAGGAGAATTAGGCGGCTGGGCCTCACGGTGGCCCTCCACAAATCCGAGGCCATATGCTTTCACCGGCCTCGGATGGGACCATCTACAGGGGCCCACATCGAGGTTGAGGGCGTGCGAATTTCCATCGGCAAACAGCTGAAATACTTGGGGCTGCTGTTGGACAGCCGGTGGGAATTCCGCGCCCATTTTGAGATGCTGCAACCAAAGTTGCTACGGGTAGCAGGCGCTCTTTCCAGCCTGTTGCCCAACCTGGAAGGTCCAGGCATCCCTTGCCGAAGGATGTACATGGGAGTTGTGCGGTCTATGGCGTTATATGGCAGCCCTGTATGGGCCGAGTCCCTGAACAGGCGTTGCGTTACTCTCCTGCGCAAGCCTCAGCGTGCGCTGGCGCAGCGACTGATCAGGGGCTACCGCACGATCTCATACGAGGCGGCCTGCGTTTTGGCCGGGTCCCTGCCGTGGGACCTTGACGCCAAATTCCTCTCGCGGTTATACCATCAGCGGGAGGAGGCGTCAAGTCGCAGGGACAGACTGGCCCCGAGAGAGGTTGAGGCACTGAAAGCCTCCCTCCGTACGGCCGCCGTGGAGGAATGGCGAACCAGGCTGGAGAATCCCAGTGCTGGTGCTAGGACCGTCGAGGCAGTGCGTCCTGTCTTCGACCAGTGGGTGGACAGGCGCCACGGTGCGGCGACGTTCCGCCTGACACAGGTGTTGTCGGGGCATGGATGCTTCGGCCACTTCCTGTGTCGGGTGGCACAGAAGGAGGAGTCAACCGTGTGTCACCACTGTGACAACTGTCTTGACGACACAGCCCAGCACACATTAGAGGAGTGTGCAGCCTGGGAGGTGCAGCGCGGCGCTCTCCGCGCTATTATCGGTGAAGACCTCTCGCTCCCGGCCGTCGTCTCGTCGATGGTCGGGAGTCCGAGGTCCTGGCGAGCGATGCTCTCCTTCTGCGAGTACGTCATGTCGCAGAAGGAGAGCGCGGATCGGGATCGCGAAAGAAGCGATCCCGCCCGTCAAAGACGTCAAAGAAGGAGGCGCCGGGTCAACAGAGACAATTAGACCCGGCGCCCTGCCCTGTGGCAAGGGGGCGTTAGAATCCCACCACGGTATCTCCTGCCTGTCGTAAAAGGCGACTTAAAGGGGCCCTTGGGGTCGCTGGACGTGCTGTGGGGGCAGCACGTCCTCACTGAAAGTGACCCCGAGAGGGGCGGCGGCACTGTGGCCTGTGTACGTCGCGGGCGCCCATTCACAACCGGGGCGCCCGAATAAGCTGGTGGGGGTGCAACTGCACCCCTATAACTCCGAGACGGCCGAGACGTTTACGTCTCGGAGGCGCACTGGGCGGCTGCGGTTAACGGTGGGCGCCTCTCGCCCGCGTACCGTGGTCGCCCCACTCGGCGCGGAGATGGCCACCGGGGGGTTTTGGTCGGTATGCCGGTTTAGGGATTTTGTTAGGGACCCAGCCCGGCACTAACACCTGCGCGGATATGACGTCGCCGCGCGCCGGGCTGGAAGACCGGTGACCCCGACATACGCTTCCCGCCCCCCACTGCCCCCGGGCTGGCGGGAAGTAGAGCCATAAACAGCTTTCCCCTCGAGAACAAAAAAAAAAAAAAAAAAAAAAAAAAAAAAAAAAGACTTAGTAACAAGGGCTCTGAGAAGCCTGAAGATTGAATTTCTGTAAATCTGAAATGCGAATCGTGATGTATAAAGTTGAATTGCCGATAGTGCGATGGAGTGCGATCGCTTAGTAGTACAAGTATCAAAAAGGAGAAAAGCCGAAGGTCTTAGCCCTCTAAGAGGCAATAAATATACAGAGCTGATACTCAGCAACGTTTGTGTCTGTTTGGCTGTTCCGTCTCAAATTGTACCGCTGGTGAGGCAGGGGCAATAAAATTTGCATGCTACATCGTTTACCGACACTCGCCTCAATTCTTAAGGATCCCTGTTTCCGCTTTCGTTACAATCATGAATCACCGGGGCGTGTAACATTTTTCATTCTATTCTTAAGATTCTTCATAAAATATGCTATCAATATATTCGTTGTTACGAAAGTATTATTTTAATTAAAAATAAAGTATCGGTGCTATATTTTTTGGAATGGCACATATTATAATAGTTAAGCGGCTAAACCGAGCCTTGTTTGAGTGTTATTTTCAAAACCCGAAACCTGTGTCCATAATTCTCAGAACTCATAGTTGAGTACTACAAAATTTTATTCAAATGGTTTTTCTGTTAAAGGGTACAAAATATATATTATAAATATATACATATAAACATATATATATATAAATACATAGTGAGTCATGAAATCGCGGGCTTTAAATGGAAAAAGTATATATTTCAACTTTCTCATATGAAAAAAAAATGAGGTTAACAAATAGTAGCTTACGCGTTCTACTCCTCAGTAGAGCATAAATAAAATACTTTACTTCACTCTCAAACAAAAAAGTGAAAATGCGGGCTCGCTGCTAAGTGCACGAACTCTTTGAATTATAAAAGTATTGTTGGTGTTGGGGAAAGATTCTCATTTAGCACAATACATCAC
This sequence comes from Cephonodes hylas, assembly GCA_030295005.1. Lineage (NCBI taxonomy): Eukaryota > Metazoa > Arthropoda > Insecta > Lepidoptera > Sphingidae > Cephonodes > Cephonodes hylas. Next base: position 6,867,196 of record AP025372.1, on the reverse strand, counting down.
TGTGCAAGTGCTATAATTTCAAAAGTTTACAAATAACTTCCTCAGCGGGCCGTAGAGCAGTCCTAATTTACGTTTAATGGCTCAACGTTCGCGCCCAGCGTAGGCTTGAGATTTTTTCCAGAGAAAATTGCACAGACTTACGTTCTGAATAAATGTTTGTCTTTTTATACAAAGCTGGGCTTTGCGTGCCCCCACATACACGGCGCATATTGTGGCGAGCTTTGAGGATATATGGAAATTACTCGTTTACATTATTTCTGTAAGCGTAATGTTTACAATTTTAAATGTCGCATGTAGATTAAGTTATTGTGTTTGTTTTAACGAAACAACGACAGAAATGCGGTGGAGTTAAATTGTTTATTTTTTCAAGCGGGTCGTCTAGAGTAATTGTGTTAAGTTACAAGAGAATAGACATAGTCTTCTATTGCTAGTCAACTTTGGACCCCGCTGTTTTTTCTTACATAGCATACACTCACAGACATATTCCTGAAGACGCATGCAGGGAAGCAATTCTAGACAAAATTTTCGCCGATCTTCCTCCGTTCAGAGTTCGATTCAAGAAGCTCGAATGCGTGATATTACAATGCAATTATTTAATAAAAAATGTTTACAGACTGTCTGTAAAGACAGATCAGATCAGATCTGTAAATACTTAAAACCATCACGTATATATTTTTAAAAATAAGCCTTAAAGCAATCATATTTTTATGAATTGATTGTTTTATAATTATTATTATTTTTAATATCCAATCAACACATTTTTATTTTAGTTCAAGATCTCATTTATATGCATTTATTGAAGCTCAAAATATCATAGCAAAGCTGACATAGCTAGAAGCTATGTGCAGTTTCACAAATCGCCGTACAAAATATACTTTATTGGTTTTGCACTTTGTACGTGCCAAGATTAACTTTCAAACTGCGATATTGTTCGATAACAGTTTTCATGTAGAGTTTGCTTTTCTGAATCTTAAATTTTCGTGTCGATTCATATAACATATCTGTGCTTGATATGTTTTAGTTTGTGACGTATTGAAATCAAAGATTTTTTTGATTTAACTAAAAATCGTGACTGAATTCATCAACCTGTAGTTATAAAGTGTAGAGTTAATGGAAATTTCTGTTATAGAGGTTCGCTTGAAAATAATTGCACTAAATCTTTTGTAAGTCTTTTTAGTGATGGCCTCGGGGTTTGGGCGCGCGGTCGAGAATCTCGACCTCTGACTTTTCGAAGTTATGTGTGTATTCAAATTGAATTATCGCTTGCTTTAACGGTGAAGGAAAACATCGTGATAAAACCTGCACACCTAAAAGTTCTTAAGAATTTCTTAGGTGTGTAGTCCGCCAACCCGCACTAGGCCAGCGTGGCGGACTATGGCCTAAACCCTCTCAATGGTAGAGGAGACCCGTGCTCAGCAGTGGGCGTATATGGGTTGATGATGATGAAATCTTTTGTACTTAAAATATGCATAGTTTAATAGCATTGTAAAGTTAAAAAATATCGGATATGTCTATGGCGCCGCTGGAAGCAGATAATAAAATCAAAGAAACTTACATTACAAAATAAAAAAAATATCTACCCTAATGTCATATCACTAACTACGTGTAACTAGTACGAAAATATGATTGAACAATACACTTACCCTGATGTTCCATATTGCGTAACAAAAAATTTCGAAAGTCCGAAGATTTACAGAGAGCACACAACACGTGCCGAGAAAATATCGCTGCTATTATCTTGCCTCTGAGTACAGCTGAGTTTCTAGCTCATCTTGAACTGAGATTACTGTTCATACTTTTATCTTAAGGAGTACACCTTAGGATTTAGGTCTGAAATAACTTCGAGTATCCCGTCTGGGATTGAAGTAGCCCGTTACAATATCACCTTCGGCTCAAATTGAAATAGTATACTCGGATGTCCAAAAAATCACTAGATACATTTTTTCCTAGATAGTTGCGGTTCTTAGATATATACTAAACGGCTTATGTTTTAATAACTCGTCTGGAACTTTGTCCCTATTCTAATACTTTAATGTCTTTCTTAGTGGCTCTTTAGATTTATTTTAAGTCACTCAAAGTTTCTAAATGAAATAGGAATACAATAAGAGTTCTAGAGTAATAAGGACCATGACGGCAAAATTGTGCCAACAAATATTTAGTACATGGATTCTTTTCTGTTCATTCGTGGAAAAATAACCATTAAAAAGGTATTTTCTAACATAATAAATACTTTCTTTGAATTGTCATATACCTAAGGTTGCCCAGCAATCGTAGTATAGGACGCCCTCTGGCTAGGTAGGGTGACGATATCTGCAAGATGGCTGGCAGCGGTTGTATGAGGAGGGCCGAAGATCGAGCCCAGTGACGTGCCATAGGATAAGAATAGTCTTATCAGGATATAGATCCAGCAGTGGATGTGAAAAAAGGGGTTTTAATGATGACGATGAAATCTTGCTCGCGTTATAGTGTAATCACTTATAACATCAACGGTCAACAATAATTTAAATATGCTAACGTTTTCATTATATTCAGATCGATTATGTGAAGTCATGCTGTAGATGGATTATAAAAACCTACAAAACAATTGGATGAAATCAAGATTTTTTACTTAGTCGTGTTGGATAAGTTCCCATTCCAGTCTTTTAAAAATAGCGTATAACAATAACTTTGGCACATCCTCAAGGCATAAATAACATTTCAGAAGGCCATGTTCCCCACATTTAAAAATGATTTTGTATTCAGAATAATAAACGATGAAAACAATTTTCTGATCGTAATATGAAATTATTTTCAAAATTTAAATTGGTTTAAATTAAAAATACGTGCGTATCTTAATTAATTATTACTAACAGATGGTGTAAGAAAACACGGAAAAAAATGTAATCACAGGAATTATTTTAATTAATAAATATGCTCGTGCTCTCGTATACGTGCTATATACCAAAGTTTATTAACTTCTATACTATTTTATTAGGAAATGAATTAATTCTTATGAACTGAACGAAAGAAAATTTAAAAAATATTTAAACCATTTATTAAAATGGCAGGTCATCGTTCAGTATCAGAAAATAGATTTATATTATCCCCGAATTAAACCAAAAAGCAATTCATATTTTTAACACGTCATATTTGGCCGTGACACTTTGGCTATTTTGAAAATATACGTTAAACAGCCTTTATAAATAGCGTTATACTTGTATAATGTGAATTAAAACAAAGAGCTCAAACAAACGTTGCTAAAAATAGATTTCCATTTGTAGCGTGCTAAAATTTGTTTTTAATCCCTTTTTGTTTTGTTAATATTCGCAATCATCAGAACAATTAAGAAAAAGTAAGATAATGAATGCTTCTGTACATAAATTGATTCAAATGAAATCTGGTGTCATCGTTGTCTAATTGAGAAGTTTTTTGACCAATGTGGAGTATATAGCTAATATAAAGAAATTTCCTAGTGTACATTACACATACGCTTACTAAGTGCTACTAGCACACTACACTTATGCTTAATTCCTGTTCCTGTGTAGGCGGTATTGCATTTCCATACCAAAGTTTCGCCGTTTAAGTCTAACATAATAGAAAGCAATCTTACCACCAATTTAAAGCATGTTTCCGTGTTCGTGCTAATACTGAGAATTTCTCGTTGGTATAACCCAGTAGCATTGTCCGGCCCGGAAATAGCTCGCCGCAGAATTATACCGTGGAACCTGCAATAATTGTATTAAGATTAATTGTATTAAAGCTTTGAGATTTGTAAGTAGTACTTGCGGTATACAATATATTACAGAGAAGTAGAGCTACAGAATATTTAACACGAGAGAATTAATATACTCTGCTGTAGAGCTTCATTTCTTAATTAAGATTCTTACAACACTCAAATTCTTTACTCTTAAATTTATCCAGTTTCAGTTAGTTAATAGGCTAATATTTTCATATTTTAAATATTAACCAAATGTCGTCCAGATATTTTTGCACGACACATCATCGTAACATCCTTAGAAATTTTTAAATTTGAAATATAACTATGACGAATGATTTGAAACGCAATAGAAGCACTATATAATAAAGTACACTTGACTTGTGGCTCGCGGCACCTGAGGGTTCATTACACTACGCCACGCGACAAGTTGTGGTGGTAACAATAGATGAATGACCCATCCTTTATCGGAGAACAAAATAACACACAGATATTATGTAGGGAAAACACGTGCGGTCGTATTAACACGTGATAGAAGGTTTACATCACTGATAGGGCTGGGCATCGGCCTTCCCTAGGGAAATAGTTGTGTCTATAAATAACTGCGCCTTAAAGTTGCTCAAATAATGAATTAACCTAAAATAATTTGAAAACATACCTGAAGACCGCATTGATTCCTAAGTCCGTTTGACGTTAAGGGCAAATTTTATAACCTCTTTCTTTTGAGGAAGGAAAAATTAGATACCGTTTTTTTCTTAACATGGTAGCTGTTAGGTGCAGTTATGTCGACGAGATAAAGTTGTTTCGACCAATGGAAAATGGATAATTCTTGTTCACGTTGCACCCCTCACATGTTTTCATGTAATAACTAATAACTTTTTAAAGGGCTCGAGATCATATCGCTCCAAAAAAAAACTGATGGAAATACATTTATCTATGTGTATAAGTAAAGATCTGTCTACCCCTAGGAGAGAACTGACGTAGGAGTATGTGTATCTCAAAGGGATTTGCATATTCATAATTCCATTCTGTCCTTCAAAGGCGACAAACAAAAACAAACACTTAAATCGCGGTATGCTAAGGTCACTGAAATTATATTTGATAGCGTGACAAAAATTGTTACGGCGTGCGTTCACTCCTCTTTATCCAATTACTGAATTGTTCTCGAATTCGGAACATCCTCTTCTCGTTTAGATGGCATTGAAACGCTCACAAAGTTTCAATTGATCATTAGTACTGGGGTAGTATTTAGTGTCGCACATAAATAGCAATCAACTTGAGGGATTCGTAAGTTGACGCTTTATTCTTCGAGATTAACTATAATTGGAGATACTGTAAGAATTATAATAATTAATAATATTAAAAAGCCTTGACCAACATCTTTGGATGATCTCTATAAATTGTTGGGTCTAAACCCAGACCCGAAGCATTGTTATTAGAAACGGATCATCTTGAGGCGGTTTCTAACTCTGGAGTTATTAGCATTTTTTACTTATAATTTTATATTTTAATTTGTAAAAAATATCTTGTATTATATAGAATAAAAATAATAGTAAATAATACATCTCGTGCACGTAACAATACTAGGTTTCCTTTAAAGTTGTAAAGAAAAATTGTTTAGCTCACTAGTATTGAGGGTGTGTGAATTGTATCTCTTATTTATTCAAATTTTATACAAGTTTGTAGAGGTGGATGTAAGGCATCTAAGGCTAGGCGTCTAAGATCTAAGGCATTCTTTAATAGTTAAACCTAGGGTGAAGTAGAGATAAGAAGAGGCAGGTTTTAATTAAAAGCTCTCTATAAGTTCCATTACGATGTTTACCTTTATCATTCCTATCGATGGTGAAAATTTAGAGTATTCATACCATCTAAAGTCAACGAGGTGTGGCTGTAATTCGCACTCAAGGCTGCGGTGATCCCGTGCGTAATCTCCAAGGCTAATGCTTATTTATCTACAATAATAATGTCTCAAATATTTTCTATAAAAGTGGGCATCGCCTACTCTTAGCAGAGGTTTAATTTAAGACTAGTTTAAATTTAGTAGTCCAGCAATGTAGGCGTGTGGTCGATATTTTTAGAAGGCTTCTCAGTATAGGTATACTTATGAGAGACTTTTCAACAACTTTTAAACAAATTTACTTGATTAGTCCTTGGGTCTCCAAAGTCTTAAGTTACAATTCAACAAACGAAAATGATGAGAAAACTTACCATCAGATACGCTACATAATTTCTTAGCAATGTCTAGGTCATTCACGCGCCTGACGAGGAGCATAGCAGTAGACTAAAATATTGTTTATAATCTTGAAATTCTAGAAAATGGAAAACACTTTCCTTTACTTAAAAAGTCCGATTTCAATCTTCGTATCACGAACACGGCCATTATACATAAATATACTAACAAAATGTATTTATATATTCTTAATCAGACCCTTTATCCCGCAAGGGCATCCTCACCTTGATTAGGGAGAGCCAAGATCGGAATATCTTTGATTTAGCCATTGTTTGTAGAAATATGGATGTTTTTCCTGTTATAATATTCTTTCAAATTGTTCAAGTGAGTTCCGTTTTTTTAATTACATTTCTTGTATTTTTTTATCACACTATCATTCGCAAAGTACGAAGTAATTTATTGTGAATATATACACATGACCTCTTGTAAGAGAATCAAACAATTCTAAAAACACAAACAGTTTATGTTAATACGGAAAACTAAGCTGGCTATAAAAATTAGACGATTAAAATATCTATGAGCATTGGTTACATTATGGCAATTAAGGAAAAGACTTTGAAGAAATCCTTCATGCTTTTTCACAAAAGCGCAAAACATTTTGAAGTATCTCATTACGCGTTGATAAGATTCGGCCTTTATTTTTAAAGACGAATGATTTTTGTAATCCGAGTGAAATATCGCTTTTCATCTCTTTGAAAACTTCAATGAAAGTAATATTTTATATAAAATGTTATTTACCAAAACAAAAAGATCTGTTTTGGACGTTATTTAACCAGATAAAAAGTTTATTTTTCACCTCAACAATATTTATATACGGTGGCATGTTATGCCTGTACTGCGCTCTTACAGCCATCTTCTAATAAAACATGTGACATTTGGCTATTAAAGTTCATTGAGTCGGTTTATATGGAAAATATGTCCTACCCAAGGCCCTCGGAGAAGTTCAGTCGAGTCCCGAGCGCGGTTCCGTTAGCACGAGCCATCGACGCGAGTGACAACCCTTACCGAATAAATACAATTGTGCGAGACCTAAAATTAAAAGTTTTTAGTTTACCACAAACAAAAAAATATTTTTTGTTTATTTTATGTCTACTTAGTGGCCAGTTTTAAAGAGTTTTTATAGTAAGCAATAAGGTTTTATTTTAGTTTATTAAGTCGAGGTAAGGTGTATGATATTTACAGATACCTAGCTAATTATAATATGGTCACATTGTACTTTGTAACATTATAAAACCGAGTAAAACATTAAATTTTATTAATTTTATCGGGGCGGCTAATTTCAATTAAAATGAAAACCTCATAATGTTTTCACTAATTTAATTTGGATTAAATCACATATAACAAAAACGAAAGGATTTTATATTAGTTTGGTGGTCGCCTTGGTTTGGCTTTAGCGTGGAAGGATGAAATTTTTATGACTTGTCTAGTACTTACACAAACTTTATAACAGATTAGCGTGTCTAGCTTCCCGACCCTTGGTATGTTCTAAAAGTTATGAGCTCTAAAATACAAGGTAATATGAAAACATGTAACAGTATTGATATTTAATAAAATAAAGTGTAGTTAGGGTGTACTTTGTATATAGACGCTGCTTGTATATTGCTATTGAAGGACATAAACCTTGGTACCTTTATGAATGACAAGACTGAAATTTTTTAATATGTTTGTAAAGAAAATAATAATGTTAATTAGTATAAATTAATCTTAAATTAAGTGCTTATTATTAATTTAAGTAATATGTGAAATTATTACATATCCCCATACTCTTTCACGCAGGGATAGGCAGAGCTACAGCTCTAGTTATTACTATATATGTCTTAGCGTCTATTAAGCTTCTTTAAATAAGGGACGGGTTTATTATCCTGCTTAGACTCTCAGTTATCACTAAAATTTTTCTGACTAAAACCCTACTAACATTATTTCCAACTAAGGGACTAAACATCGACATATTTATATACACATATTTAACGTCACGGGATTAAGGGGCCAGTCAGGTTCGAATGAATGAAAAAATGGAATAATTTAGTATTTCATGTTCTTCATACATAATTGGCTTAGTAACTACAATTAATATATTTTGTTGAGTAATATCCAGTTTAATAATAATTACAACTCCCGTAACCTGAGGACTATTTAGTGCCTACGCAATAACTAGAACAACAGAGCAAGCATAAGACCCAAGTTCGTCATTGATTCAGTGTTTATTTCATGGTAATAGTGTTTCGCAGTAGTTTATTAGTTTAATTAAGATTGTACAAAGCCAGTCTGGTGAATTAAACCTTAACTACCACACACGATTAGAATGAAGGGTATCTGACATGACGCGTGGTTGAGTCGAGAAAAAATGTATAATTTTCTATTACTATTTACACTTTGTGACTGCCTCGTGGTTTCGGGGTACAAGCATCTACCGTGCGATCAAGAGGTCCTGGGTTTGATTTCCGAGTCGGGAAATGTGTTATTGGGTTTTTCCATAAGGAAATTCTCAGTAGTAGCACGGAGTCTGTCCCTCCATTGCATGTTAATAAATTAATCAACGTCTGCAAAGTAAAATGTATCCAAAGTGTAGTATAATTAATTATTGAAATGTATAAAAAATTTTGATTCTTGTTAATATCATTAATATTAAATAATTTATTTAAAGAAAAAGTAACAAGTCGATGCTAATATTATAATAAACAACGCTAAATCACGCTGGTCTGGTGCGGGTTGGCGGATTACACACCTAAGAAATTCCTAAGAACTTTTAGGTGTGCGGGTTTTATCACGAAAAATCAATATAAATAATAAAACTTATAAATATATAATTTCAACCAAAATATTTATCGCATCTCAAATTGGACGTAGTCTCATTTATTAAAATCAATGAAGTCGCCCACTAGTGATTATTTTGGTTAATGAATGATGTCAGCTGATACGAGTGAGAGCGTTAACATAAAATTTTAAAATCGAGTACATGCGCGGTGGTGTAGCCATTATAGCTTATTCCCCCTGCATTTTCTTCTAGTATATCTAATTTGAAGTACAGTGTATTTTATAGTCACATAAATCTTTTGTTTCGTCTTGTAATCTGTAAGGGCATTTTTATTAAAGGACTTCCTGCATTGCGGACAAAAGAAAGTATATTGTATTAATAAAGACGCGAATAAAATAAGGGTATTACGAGCAGCTGGCAGTATTGCAACGTCTTTTGAGGATAATGTATTTCCTTACACCCATGAGATAATACAGTGAATGTGGCCGTACGCAATCGTTGTCCCCGGCCTTCGTCGGCACTTCTATTGGTTCCTTTATCAATGTCCCTGTTCATAGTTCGATTCATTCCAATTTCCGTCCAATTTGTAATCTACTGCATCGTCAGAATGGAGCGATTACCGTTTGAAGACTGGAGTAAATTAACTTTTTCTGAACTGTAGCAAGTTGCTTTAATCATAGTGAAAACTTGTGTAAGGGAAATCTGCCATAACAACTGTGGTCTCGCTGCAATAGTATGTCGTGTGGCTTCCAGAGGCCCCGGGTTTGATCCCGGGCCGGGCAGTATTATTGGGTTTTTTGATTGGATAATCTCAGTATGAGCACAGCGTCTGTTAATGGGCTCGAAAACCGTCAATAAGCTCACCCCCTATTACGAGGGTGGTTTAGAAATATACGTATCCCATCCATACGTATCCATCTCTTCGGAGAATACATGCGTGTGGTTAGTTATATTGTAGTGAAGAACCATTACTTCGTCATTAATATGAAATTAAGTAAGTCTACCTAAATGACTGTAATTATTGTGAACTGAATACTGTATTTATTTCTATATCAAGCAAATCAATATGACACAATATTGTCAAGCTTCAAACTAAAATTATTATCGTGAACACACGTACATATAAAACACTAAGAGTAAAAGTTGGGTATTGAATCAAAGAACTCGTCTGAATCTCAACGCTTATTAGATACATTAGAAGGATAGTAAAAGATAATAAATATACTGTGTTACTCCACAGTTTTCCATCATGAATATTCCAAACTATTAAGATGGCATGACGTAATCCCAAACTTTTTCAATTGTATAAAACGACTGACAGGTGTTTATATTTTAGGGTTTATTCATTTTATTTTCGAATTGTCTGAACAGGTGCCTTGATATATATATAGTAAGGAAATAGATATTCTTAAGGCTGGCACGTGCCTGCAATATGATTTTTATTCATGCGGCGGTATCGAAACGATAGCTTCCAATCTTCACGTTGGGTATATGGCGAATCTTCGTAACAACTTTTATCTGACAATCACTACCGTCCGCCCTTTTCCGGATAAATGACGCTTCCTGGAAATATACAATAAATCCCTTGAAGTTCCCTGAGTAGCTTTCAGAACTCAGAAAAATACGTTTGATTTCTTATTGTTGACAAGTACGGATCAGATACCTACGGCTTTGACATTTTTTGAAATCTTTACTTGATTCTTTCTTTAGACTTTGCCTATTGTGGTGACGTCCAATGGGATATTTTTTATTCTTTGTTCAAATATGATTCTATTTTCGAAATGGTACCAGTCGACCTTGTGTCGCAAATCTGGAACAAGCTGTATTTAAAAATAGAACCGCTCGTTTCGAGTACTATTATTTTACTTTAAATGGACAGATACTTATATAATACCACCTATATAATTTCATAATTCATCTTTCGACATTTTACAATAACAAATCCCTTTGATTCAGTATCCGTCATCTTAAAATAACTGAGACCCAGCCCATTATGTGAAGTGCCGCGTGGTACTATTAGTCGTGGGGGAACAGGAAAAAGTAAGACTCATGTAGATTTTCAGATTCCATTATTTCAACAACATCCCCTAGGAGCAGCACTGTGAATCAATTAGGTAATTGATTAAGTAATGGCCTTTCCATTCCAAAATGAATAAAAGTATTAAAATGAAAAAATGAAACGGTTTTAATTTATCCAAAAAACATTTTGATGAATGGTTATTGATTCTCCGATTTACTCTGTTTCCTTCTATTGATATGTTTTTTTTGTGAAATCGGTGTGCTATAAAAGTATTTCTTGACTGTTAAATTTAGTTTAAAACGACCTCAAGTTAAAAACGTAAGTTTTCAGCAATAAAGCTGGCAATGCACTGACGATTTCAATTTTGTTTTAAATGTTCAAAGCCACTAATTAATACCAATTGAAGCATTTGCTTATTGAAACCATAAATCATAAAAAAGTGAAAATAGGAGTGCAATCTTTGGCAATTTGGAAAGGCAGCTGGTGTTTATAGCCAATAAAACAATTTATCTTTTTTACATTGCAAACTGTGAAAGTGGTAGTCGAGTTTTAAAAACATGTATTTTCAAATGTCTGAAAAGTTCGTAGTTATTTATTTACTCAAGGGATGCAAAGTTATTCGAATGTTGTTATCGGATCTAAAACTTCATTTCTTACCTTACAAAACATGTATCGAAAGTTGTGGAAGTGCGCTGATTAATGTCTTAATTTTGAACGAAATTATTTAACACGCGAAGTTTCCGTTTACGAACAAAGCGTGTTCCATGCTAAGCACCCATTTCTTCGTATTTAATATTTCAACGACATGCCTATATTTCTGTGCTGAGAAATTTGATCGCCTTTTCCGGCACATGTGCTTCGGTTATTATATTCTTAGTAAGTGGTATCTCGAATAGCCACGTTGTGTTCTTTTATAATATTTTTGCGTTGGAAATTGTTTTTTGGAAGTACATTACTTTATCAATGAAACTTTTAATGAATTCTTTCAAACACTCTGTGGACACCAATAAGAAAAATCTAATCTTGCGGATTCATATAAATATAAACAAAGAAAACTCTTCATGTCTTTTAAACATGAATATTACTATTATAATCTGAACATCCAGAATCCAAGATGTAGCAACTTGTACACAACTACATTTTGAGACAAACATTATTCAAATCAACTTGATAAGCCAGTTTGGAAACAATTTATCATGACACGCTTTCGTAAGCGAAATTCGCAACTGACGTCTTTCCTAGTTACGTTTAGCTTTCTCATCATTAATGGGATTACAATGTCATTCATTTATTGCACTATGAAAGCATAATTTATAGAAGATAAGCAGTTAGGCTGGACGTCCCCTGGACGATTTTTATTGCAAAATTTATGCTATATCTATACCCAAAGTCACATACTCGTACTTTACAATTACATATTTATTTATTTTACACACTTTATTGTACACCACAAAATTTGACGAAGACTTATTTAAAAATAATAAAAATTTTAATAAGGCACAAGTTTAAATTGGTGCAATTTTTTTTTAGGTTTTAATTTCAAAATACGAACCTATTCCTTCCATAATATTACCACAGAAGACTCAATAATAGTGGTAGTCGGTCCATTTTTTTATATAAGCACGGTATATTGAACCCATTGACATTTAATAGTATGTGCAATAATAGGTCTATTAGATGGCTTTCGAGACCTTTAAACCAATGGTCTATTAATCAAAGTGACTCTGAACGATGACACTAGAAAACGCTTTTGTTTTTAAATCAAGTGCTTTTTGTCCTAGAGCAAATTAACTTTGTACATAAATGTCAATTATTATTTATGGAGTGTTGCACTAAAAATATATTTTGCGATCCATTGTATTTAAAAAAATATTATAAAGAAATGAAAGAAATGTATTTTTTGAGATTTTTATTGAGTTTATTAGTTAATGTATTTTTTTGGTACTTAGGGTCAAAGGAATATTGAAAAATGATTTATCTTCTAAAGGGGTTATTGAACTTTCTTTATTAGAACTATTTAGCATGTATTTTTGTCTGTCTATCTATACTCATATTAGTAAATTTGAAAAGTCAAAGGTTCGTAACTAGGATTTCAACCCCAACCGAAATTCATGTGACCAATTATCTTGTAGTTTGTAATACCCTCGAAAAATAGTGACAGAATACTTAATGTTCCCTTTTCAAAGCCCATTATCCAATTTTGGACACGTAATTGCAATTCATCACAATAAACTCTATCTCCAAATATAGTAGGGGATAACAAAGCTAATTCCTTAGCGGTTAACAATATTAGTTTGTAGTCAAACCATGACAAAAACACCAGCATTATATCCGGACAAAATTATACGAATCGATTGTTTCGTAACTAACAAATAGTTATTTATACAGTATACTACAGTGGGAATTTTCCTTATTACCGATACGTTTGTATATAATTCTATTTTTCTTACACAAGTGCGTGTAAATGCTTAAGCATTTAGATAAGGAAGGGAGCGTTAGATAAGGAAGTTCTCTAAGATCTATACATTGATGAATAGAAGCACAAAATATGTAAGGTTCTTTCACTTCCTTCATAATATACTAACTGGTTTTGCTGACTATATGTGCAACTTGTGAAAGTGTCACATGGTGAATTTGAAATTATCGGTTTTCACAATTTTGTAGTAAGTCTTTTTTTTACATTTTTAAAGGAGCTTATTAGAACAAAAAGAAGAGAAAAACTGTTTATGTCGATAAGGGTTATTTGTTTTACCCTATTTCATTTAATTACCGTGACGAGTGTTTGTTCGCCTGTTATTTGTTTATTTCTAAAGTTCTATTAGTAACACTAATAGAAAGTAAAAATCCGCCGTAAAATATTAAAGTTGTACTTTGTATCCCTATTTGTTTATTAAAATTCAACAACAACAATAAATGGTAATGTGGCGTCTCGTATAAAACGAAAGGAATTATCATTAATTGTTAGGGGTTTTCCTTATTTGCTCTAAATATTTTCATTAAATAAATTCAATCTACTTCGAGCCCGAAAACAAGTAAAATTTATTTTGTAACAATTTCCGGCGAACTAACTCGAATCGTATGAAACAATTTAATTAAACAAATTGTGCGATGGATTCCTTAAAATATCCCTTATTCTGTTAAAATCACGTAGCCATGTATATAATTAATTATTTCCCTGCGTAATAAACCCAAACTTTTAAAGAGCACTTTGTGAAATGCGAATACTCAAGTCGGGCGTTTGTGTAAAATTTCGACTGATTGTTTCTTAGAATCCATTTAATTATACGCAAACCTACAAATCTTAATTATCTTGGTAATTTTATTTCTATTTATTTTACTTTATAGTTCAGATAAAATTAAATTATTTGAATAAATTGGTGTGAAGCAATAATGTACTGACTAATGGAAACAAAGCTGTTTATGTAAATGTACTCGACATTTACTATTCCGCTTATTGCTCTATAAAAATGATAATTAAGTTTAAATTTGGAATAGTTTTTTTGGTTATTAATAGTTTTATTTTGAGGTTATTACTTAACATGTTGCCTTGTTGTGCACTGATCGTTTGTAAAGATGTTTATTCGATTGATTCAAAGAAATATCGAGTTTAATAAATTGAGTGCGAAATGCTTCCTATGAAACCTGAGACTGCTCGTCTGATAATTCCGGCATAAATGAAATATGGGTACGACGCTTTATTATTGTTGGCTTTGTTTACTTGAAACGTATACTTTTTCAGAGAGAGAATAGGATGGTTTGAGGGCTCATATGGTTTTAAAAGTATTATATTAATTTTTGCTGAAAAATTATATGTTAGTAGCCTCGGAGCACAGGTTTATTCGGGCGCAACTTTGAGCCTCGTGAATGTAAAGTAAAACTACGTTATTTCTCTATGTTCATACAAAAAGTCATTGAAACTATTTCAAAAGCTTGCCTTTCAATGATATTATTATACACGTCGTAGTTAAAAACACACGCCCAGCCTGCTTACGTTCACCACAATATAAGTCAATTTCATAAATACACCCAATAGTCACATACATAGGTCTGACCCCACACTAGGTTGCAAGACCTGTGTCGTGGGTATCAGACACTACGAGAGACTTTTTCGGTCTCACAAACACCCAGACCCCAAACAAATATTTGGTGGTAATATTTGGTTATAAAATAGTGAGTTTCTCCACAGATTTACAACAGATGCTAATGGGCGAGGACATGACAAATGTTTCAATAATAAGTCACCTAACAAATTAGGTGTTTTATACCTAGAGCAGTAGAAGTTGGAAAGTAAAGTCAGTGGAAACTTTTTCTAGGATTTTTATGTCTTAGTTGTTAGATAAGGTTAAAATCCGCTTCCAAATCGGTTTGAATATTGATGAAACAATGTAAGTTCCATGTAAGACCAACTTTAGTGGTAAAACTACCATGAAAACCAGTAAAGCTGACCGTCATTACCATGGATTTGAAGATAGGATCGATTTGGTTGGATTTCAGTTCAGCTCACATTTCTCAATAACGTCTAAGTCTTGTGAAGTACGTCACAGTTAGAACGATCTTGTCAAACGATCTACAAACCATTTACAATGGCATAAAAGCACTTGATAAATCTGGCTTAAGATAACTTTACAATGTTTTTCGTTGAAAGTTAGGAATTTACATACATTGTAGCAGCATATTCAACATGCGATTTATAAAGAAAATATATTGTAACATTGGCTTGTACGCCTCTATCCTCTTCCTATATGTATCCAATTAATTAGTCTGAAAGCATCATTTATGTGTATTAATGCGCTTTATCTAGCTAATTAGTTTGCTATTTGCTGTTTTTCACGTTTCTAATAGAAGTGTTTCGAATTAATTACATGAACAATATGAAATGTTATTACTTTTACCGTTCTTATTTTTAATGATTAGAAAGCGTTTGTGACAAACACTTTAATTAAATATATTCATTTGTGGGAGATGTTTCGTTTTACTATCCGCGTTAATCTTGTAAACCTGCTTTATTACTTCTACATGCTTCGTTTAAAGTGATAAAGCATTTTATATAGGAATAACACGTAGCTTCTAAACGTTTAATAGTTAGGCGTTGTGGTTTTTCTTTTTGAATTCGAACTTCACAAACAAGTTGAAATAAGGTTGTCCCAATATACTCGCGGCACAGGCGTGCAATAATATAAAAGTATTAGGTTTGATTCGCAGGTCGGAGAAAGTTTATTATTTTTTTTTATTTTAAATTTCAGTAAGCGGTACAAAGTCTAAAATGACTTTCTAGACAGTTCTACAGTGAAACCTATCCTCGTTGTTTGTATGTGATTACCATAACAAATGCCAAAATAAGTATGTTAACTTCGTCCTCTTTCCACCTACAAAGTAAAACCGTAGCCTTCACATTTAAGAGTTCCATTTCAATAGAGTCGCGTATTTTTTTCTATGAGAAAGAGACACGGTTGAATAATTCGAAATCGATTTCATTGTGACAATCCTAAGAGGCAAAATCCTTTCCCAATTGTACTTCCAAATCGTTTCCCCAACCAGGGTTAATGTACTAATAATACGTTCCAATTTTGCTGGCGGTTTATTCGACTAGATGTTAGTAGAATGACATATGTACCCACTTTATTTTGAATAATGTCATAATGTTTATTATTTTTAAAGGTGTTATAAATTTAATATGGAACTCTACAGAATTTCACGAAGCACTGGGATAAATATTTTTAGTAATTTTGTTTTAACACTTTGTTGACGTGGTAAATACATATGTCAATGCTAAGTTTAAAACTTCCATTTGAAAGGTATTTCGAGGACTGACTGACATGAAGAAACCATAAGGGTTCCGAGACATGAACTATGGAACCCTAAAAGCGAGAGGTGGATTGAATTGTTTTGTCGTTCGGTGTATTGTTCACATGAAGTCCTCAAAATTCAAGAGGCGTCACAAGCCTCCCACTTAACCTTATTACGGACTCTGAACAATAATATAGCAGCTTTTTTAAATTCAATTTCTTCACCACAATTACAAATATAGAAAAAGTCAATTTATGTTGAAATTCGTGCCAGTATGTTATCCATAATGGATATCCTGGGCAAATGGGTACGGCCGTTGTTTTTATAATGCGAACTAACACGTGCTATTTGTGGGTTATTCGATAAATATTCAAGGAGTGGCGGCTTAATGTGTTTTAGTTTCCATTTCGTTGTTCTAGCTATTGCCAACGCGTCTAAGGAACGTACTTCTCGGAACATGTCACGTTTACGTAATAAAGAGAGAAATGTCGAAATGTCGTAGTGTATTCGTATACTATTGTCATATCCTCGTCCTTTAGAGACATCTGTCGACAAATGTTACTGAAATAGGAAATATCTTTCATTAACACAAATCTGCTAAATGGGTACTGATATTTTTTTATAAGAAAATAATACGAGAAACTACTGAAATGTAATCAATATATGTATACTACTTTCCTCCAAATTCCTTTCTCTGTTTGTAGTAAATGTTTTGTTTCAAACATTATTTTCGCCCGAACAATTTTTGGTGGCGAAAATTGTTGCCCCTAAATTTGCATAATAATGTGTTTTGTGTATTTTGTCTTAAAGGCAAACACTTTTGTATCATAAAAAGAGGCTTTTGTTGGCCAAAAATATTTCAGCTCTAATATAAACAGTTTTATCTCTGCAGTAAAAACATTTTATACACTACAGAGGCCCTGAAAACTGCTATTATATTTTGAGTTACACTGAAATTTCTACCTAAACATTAACGAAAAAATACCAAGTGTATTCAAAGGTCGGTTATAATAGGGGATTTCACCAATTAGTGTCAAGTTTATGTGGTCGGCGATGCCTAAAGTGCTGTCCACGATTTACGTTGGCGTGCACTGGCCTTCAGCGCAAATCAGAATATATACTGCAGCTAAATATAATTATGAAAGTGGTATTAAACTGAAATTACAACAAAATTAGTTTTGATTCCTATATCAAGTAGAACCTACCCCTTCACGTAATTACAAGCATGAGTAGAACTTTCTTTTAGAGATACTAAAGTTCTATTTTTGATAGATATTATTTTTGTATTTTGTACATTTTGAAACTACTTACCGGTCTTTAATAATTCTTACTTCAATGAGTCTAATAATCTAATTACTTTACGAAGTTGAAGAGGTTAGTAATGGTTTAAACATAGTTTCACGAATAATTAGCCCACGTGCCTGTATGAGCTTGTTGAAAATTTACGAGATAAGGATTTGATCCACCACGTTAGCTTAGTGCGTTAGTTATAAATATTTGACTCATTTATCTTTAACAAATTTTTTACCAATGCAAAAATATAATTAATGATTGCACCAATTCCAATTACATTGTAGGTTGGAATTAACAAAAAATAATTTGTGATCTTACCGTCTGCCGGTTGTATACTCAGTAGAACCATCCCTAATTATGTTCAAAAACATGGAAATCCCTTTTTGTTAAGGACAGTCACGGGACGGGATAAACAGAACTGATAAGGTATAATCGCCTTTATTACAGCTCGGAGCCTAATTATTTTAGGCTTTTTGGATTGAACAGAAGTTAAAAGTTAATTGAAATTAAACTTTGCTTTTTATATTACCTACATCTGTTTGACAATCGGTAATGTTTTCTGAATTATACATATTTAGCGGGACTTACTCATCCTTTATACCTTTCTAAGAGTAGTTTGAACGGTCAAAGGAAAGTTTTTATTTTAGGACGCCTAATCTTCTTAGTTTAAATATTGGATTTCCGAAACGTAATCCCTGTCAGAAATTGCTAAATATTTTTGTTAGTATTATTTTAATTTTATTATATTTAATTGTTAGCATTATTTTTAAATGTGTATTTATACATGCACAGTTAAATATGATTAGTCTACACCAAATAATTCTAATATCGAATTTTTAACAGACAACCATGCATTTTCCAGGCCAAAAACACTTAATTCAGAAAGAAAATCACGTTTGTCTCACTTTCGTCTAGAAGTTACAATTTGTCAGTGAATATCAACAAAGACATTGCGGTGCTTGCATCACGCATGGAGATAAATCATGATTCATGACACAACAAAAGCAGAGAGGCGTTGGACGCATGCAGTTGGAACGCACGCTGCGGAAATGTACGTGCGAAACCTTTGTTCCATTAACACGTTGAAGCGATTGTTCCTTACGGAGAAAGCGGGTTCATAATTGCCTTAATTTATTTGAAAATTGCTTAGTTAGGGACAGACCTAAGATCGAAAAGATCTCCAGAAAAAAAGAAAGTATCTCATGATGACCTTCCATTAGAACTAAAATATTCTGAAACAGATAAAAAGTAGTCTTGATTTATAAGGAAAAAACAGTTAGTTAATCATTCGCACCTATCTTTCCTCCCTCAATTAATTTAAGAGGGAATAAGATCTAGAAGATTTTTCCAGCAAGTGTTCTTAGACAAATGAAATTGAACTGCGAAGGTATATTAACTAGAAAAGAAAGCACAAGAAACTCATCGGAAGAAATCGTGCTTGAATGTAATTTGAATAGGATGAAGGTTAGACTATTTCTAAAATACGATTTCTATCTGAAGCCTTCTGAATTTAAAAAAAGTCCCTATATCGATAGTTTGTCGGAAGGCAACTCATACCGGCTCTTAATGTTCGCGGCGTCTATATAATATATTGCATGGTTTTATTCATCACCATGGTGTACTGGCGTAGCATTTTGATTATTTCAGCCAAGCAGATAATTGTTTAAACGCTATGAAGTAACTGATATTCCCCAAACGGGTCGGTAGAGATGCATTACTGCACCTTCAATTCGTCAATTATGTGTGTATTGATGGCATTGTTTTTACCATTACATAATGTATTTTTAAGACAGACAACTCATGTCCTCGATTTTGAAATACGTAGATGGATTAATCTTCTTCTTCTTCATCAACCCCTATACGCCCACTGCTGAGCACGGGTCTCCTCTGCCATTGAGAGGGCTTAGGCCATAGTCCACTACGCTGGCCTAGTGCGGGTTGGCGGACTACACACCTAAGAAATTCCTAAGAACTTTTTAGGTGTGCAGGTTTCATCACGATGTTTTTCCTTCACCGTTAAAGCAAGTGATAATTCAATGTGAATACACACATAACTTCGAAAAGTCAGAGGTGTGTGCCTGGGGTTCGAACCCACGACCGTCGAGATTCTCGACCGTGCGCCCAAACCTCAAGGCCGTCACCAAGCGCGAATTTTAAAAATGATGCCAATGTAATCACGAATTTTAAATTATGAGAGAATATTAATATAGAAAATAAACTAGTTTTTGGAACAGTCAAAAATTATTACATAAAAATTATTCAAGCGCTATTCTCCTGGGTTTAAATCTAGTTTCATTAAGTAATATCTTTATCGTACCCTGTATAATAAAGAATCAAGTTAATTTTATATAAGGATCGTCCATAAGCTCATAAAAAGTTATTAAAGGCAACGAGACGTAAGAAGGATTAAGTTGCTGTGGGGGTATGTTCATTTTCACTCTGGAACGGAGTCGTACCCTATTAAATTATCTCGTTGCACATAGACAAGACTTGCTCTGTAGTGCAATAAGGATTGCTCGATTTAATAAATATTATGAGTCAAAATCATAAAGGGTTTTTAACCACTGAAATTAATAATCATCATCAAAACTTCATATTTTGTCTTCAACTGAGCGCGGGCCTTCTCTACTATTAAGTTTAATTTAACATCTCCATCATTAACATAATATAATAGCCATGTACTGATACGATCATTTAACCTTTTTTTATGTTTGTTTTATATGAGAACATACAGACGAGTAAACAGCATCGCGTCTTCTACCGTTGAGAGTTATTTAATCCTATTAGAAGTATAGATGGGCATTTGCCCGGAAAAAACCCCGACGTGGGAAAAAAGGGGAAAATACCCGAAAAATATGCGAGAATGGAAAAATATTCGGGTTTTTTCATATTTAGCATATGTAACATTTAAGTAATGTGTAGAGATATGTATATATCAAATAGTACGTCCTATTACTACTAGTTAGAGCTAATCTAACTTTGTTTATATTCATAATTCAATAAATCCATACTAATATTATAAATGCGAAAGTAACTCTGTCTATCTGGAAATAGGCTCGCCCCCTATTACGTGGGACTGATACATACTTGGCGAAATGTGGGTGCAGAAATGCATCTCTGCCTACCCCTTCGGGGAATATAGGCGTGAGGTATGTTATAACTCTGTCTATCTGTCTATCTGTTACGCTTTGACGTAAAAACTACTGAATGAATTTTAATGAAACTTAAATGAAACAAATGATACTTTTTATCCCGGAAAATGTAGTATTCCCGTGGGAATGGTTATTTCTGGATCTACCCAAGCGATTTGAATGAAATTTGGTATAAAGAGAGGTAGAGCTCACAAAATTAACATGGGATAGTTTTTATCCCGGAAAATGAAGTATTCTCGTGAGAATGGGTATTTCTGCATCTACTGGGACAAAAGGATTTATGGTTTGGAGATAAATAGGATCCAAGGAAGTAACATAGAATACTTTCTATCCCAGAAAATGTATTCCCGTGAGAATGGGTATTTCTGGATCTATTAGGTGTACAAATAAGTGTCCGCCGTTTTTTAATATACGCTGTAGCGGTAAGTGGTAGTCAAAATAAATAGATCTTAGACGTCATACAATAAGCTTAGATATTCGTTAACATAACGTAATCGAAATATTAGTCAATTTGTTTCTGCATCATAAAGTTCTTCTCGATTAAAGATGTTAGCTTACGAGTCAAATTCTCGTCGTTTGCGGGAGGTTTTAATCTTCTGCCTTAATTTGAAGAAATCTGCGGCTGGGGCTCATAGAATACTTTGGAATACCTACGGTGAGGTCTCTATTAGTGAAAGAGCATACCAAGAGTAGTTAAAACGCTTTAAAAACGGTAATATTGGCGTCGAAGACCAGCATGGCGTTGGAAGAGAAAAGGTTTTTGAATATGTATTATTAGAGGCATTACTTAATCAAGGCTCGTGTTAAATGCAACAAAAATTGGCAGGATCATTGGAAGTGATGCAACAAACTATTTTAAAACGCTTGCAAGTCAAGGGGATGATTCAGAAACAAGGAAATTGGGTATCGTACGAGTTGAAGCCAAGAGATGTTGAACGGCATTTGTTTGCTTGTAAAAGGCTGCTTGAAAGGTAAAGACGGAAGGGATTTCTGCATCGCATTGTTACTGGGGACGAAAAATGGGTTCATTACGATAATCCTAAGCAAAGAAAATAATGGAGATATCCAATATATGGTTCCATTTCGACGGCCAAACCGAATATTCATTTTTCTAAGGTCATGCTTAGTATTTGGTGGGATCAGCTCGGCGTAGTGTATTATGAGTTGCTAAAACTGACTGAAACAATCAACGGCGATCATTATCGAGCGAAATTAATGCGTTTGAGTCCAGCATTGAAAGACAAACGGCCGCAATACAACGAGAGACATGATAAAGGGATTTCTCAGCTCGCCTCATGTTGCAAAAGTGGTCAAGACATGCTTGGTATCGTTGAAATGGGAAGTCCTACCCCACCCGCTGTATTCTCCAGATGATGTTCCCTCGGACTACCACTTGTTTTGATCAATGGCACACAGCCTGGCTGATCAGCACTTACGGTCCTATGAAAAAGTACTAAATTGGATCGATTCGTAGATCACATCGAAAGATGACCAGTTTTTTCAACTCGGGATTCGTATGCTGCTCGAAATATAGAAGAAAGTAGTGGCCAGCGATGGACAATACTTTGAATTATATATGTTAAACCAGTTTTTTACAATAAAGCCTCGAATTTCGGAAAAAACGGCGGAAACTTATTTGTACACCTAATACCAAACCGATTTGAATGATTTCTGGTATGTGCATAAACATGACTCTGAAAAGTAAAAAAGATTATAACTTATTTTATATCTGAACTCAACCCTGTAGTCTACGCGGACGAAGTCGTGGGCAACAGCTATACGTTATATATGCTAAAAACTTGTCTTGTTGTTTGTCTGTGTGTGTTCATCCGCTCTTAGTGACAAGTAACCCGAAACTACGTACGAGGGTGGGGGGCGGTGAAGCAAGTAGTTGCAGCGGCGTACGCGTTGGTGATCTATTTAACTCAGACGTTGTTTTGACTTCGTACTGCGAACTCGTGTTAATTTGTAGGTTTAATTGACGACATGGATTTTGTTTTGTGGACTTTGATTGCCTAGTGAGATACTGGTGGTACGTGGTTTACTTTGGGTTGACGACTATTGCGACTCTTACGGACTTCGATACCTTCTTCTTATTACGAGCCGTTATCAACACCCAGGCAATTGTTAAGTCCATTGGGTAGCCCTATAAGTGACTATGATTGATTCCATACTGCAACAATTGCAGCAGCTCCGTGGGCATCAATGATGACGTAGAAGAGAAGTAGAAGATTGGTTTTTATTTTTATAGTATAAAGTTGATTTGATCTCTTTGTTAGTATATAAGATTAGTGATTCCTATTATAAGATCAAAACTCAAAATATTAATATGTTACGGTTTTTATCGTTGACTTTTTCATGTGTTATTAAAAATAATTATAAAAGTATATTTCTAACATGTAATTCTTAATATTTTTATTTTACTATCTAAGCAAAGAATAATTATAATAAACACTATTTAAAATTGGGGTAACTCATTATATTTATTTAAAAAAAAAAAACATTCAAATTCGGGTCAATATGACCAGGAGTCATCGTCCTATTAACTTTTTTCACGTCATTTGCACCGGATTAATCATCATGACTACTGCGACAGTCACAAAAAAATTTCAATTGTAAAAAAACATTTTAATAACTTTTGTCAAGAAATGATTTATCATCATCATCATCAGCCAATCTCAGTCCACTGCTGGACATAAGCCTCCCTCAATGACCTCCACCCGGATCGGTCGAAGGCCGCCTGCAGCCAGCGACGTCCTGCGACGTTTACGAGGTCGTCTGACCATCTGGTTGGAGGGCGTCTCAGGCCACGTATTTCAGTACGTGGCCTCCATTGGAGAACTTTCTAGCCCCATCGGTCATCAGTTCTCCGCGCTATGTGGCCGACCTATTGCCACTTCAACGAGCTAATCCGTTGGGCTATATCGGTTACTTTAGTTCTCCTACGGATCTCCTCATTCCCTATATGAGATATTTTCTAAGTTATAAGATATGTCTATAAGTTGTTTTCAAGGGTCATCACAAACCGTCTCGAACGCAGGTTTGATGACTTACAGCCTCCCGAACAAGCTGGCTTCCGAAAAGGCTTTAGCACCATAGACCACATCCATACGCTTTGGCAAGTTATACAGAAAACCGAGGAATACAACTTGCCACTTTGTTTAGCGTTTGTGAACTATGAGAAAGCCTTTGATTCGATCGAGACGTGGGCGGTGCTAGAGTCTCTCCAGCGGTGTCACATTGACTGTCGGTACATCGAGGTGTTGAAAAGTATATACAGTCACGCCACCATGTCGGTCCGAGTACAAGATCAGAGCACGAAGGCTATTCCACTACAGAGAGGCGTGAGACAGGGAGATGTTATATCTCCGAAACCGTTCACTGCCGCGCTGGAAAACGCCTTCAAGCTCTTGGAGTGGAAAGGATTCGGCATCAACATCAACGGCGAGTATATCACACACCTTCGGTTTGCCGACGATATTGTTGTCATGGCAGAATCGCTGGAGGACCTTAGCACTATGCTCGAAGACCTCAATCGAGTCTCCCAACAGGTGGGTCTTAAAATGAACATGGACAAGACGAATATCATGTCGAATGTCCATGTTGTGCCCACCCCAATCGCAGTTGGGGGTCGACTCTCGAAGTTGTAGACGAATATGTCTATTTGGAATAAGTGGTCCGGTTAGGCAGGTTCAACTTCGAGAGATAGGTCAATCGTCAAATCCAACTCGGTTGGGCAGCGTTCGGAAAGTTAGGAGACGTCTTCTCGTCCGAAATACCTCAGTGCCTGAAGACGAAAGTCTTCAATAGTTGTGTGTCACCAGTGATGACATACGGCACTGAGACGTGGCCTCTCACTAAAGGCGTCATGGGACGGCTCAGAGTCACTCAACGTGCTATGGAGAGGGCTATGCTTGGGGTTTCCCTACGTGATCGAATCAGAAATGAAGAGATCCGTAGGAGAACTAAAGTAACCGACATAGCCCAACGGAAGAAATGATTATCGTAAGTGTTATACCTAAATGATTATCGTACGTGTAATAATGATTATCGTAAGTGTAATAAATGATTATTGTATGTGTAATAAATGATTACTACTACTCTCTCGTCCTTTTTTTTTCAAAGATTTTTAAAATTTAAATAGTAGTTCCTTCTGCAATTCAGCAACATTCCATCACAATGCACAGAAAAAATCTTATTATAAAACAAGAAGACGTCTTTTTCTTTTAGTTCCTGGATCAGGCTACACATTTGGACGTTTCGAACAGCAGGCAACAGCTAGTACCTTATATACGCTGGTGCAAAGTATGTGCGCTTTGCAAAGTACCTATTTTTCGCTGCATTTGTTCTATAAAGCAAAAAAAAACGTTATTTTTTTTAAAAATCGCGATAATCACGTTAAGTGATGAAAAAACCCGTCGATTGGTTTTTTCCCGCATAAATACCCGATTTTTTCCCAAATGGAAATTTCCCAGGGAATTTCCGATTCGGTTTTTTCCCACCGCCCATCTATAATTAGAAGTGACCTAGTGTGGATTGGTACTGATTGCTTGTTACTGGGCTTATTACTTCATACATAATCAACCCTCGAATTTCATGAAACGTAACATCGCTATCGGCTTGGAATAACAAATAAATCTATGCAAATTTCCATAAACTATTACCAGTTCTGTAGTTACGAAACAATACCTATAGAATGTTCATAAAATTCGTCTTGACGGAAACATTATGTAGGTTGTGGATGAAACAATTCAGCTCAAGGCACAATTAAAATAAAATGTAGCGAACAATGAGCCTGGTAGAATTTTTAAAAACAACGTATGTGGAACAATGCTACATTCGAAATTTTTACAGTTTGTTCCGTTATGCAAAAATGATGGAACAGAATGCAATGACCTATTATTACTATTGTTCACACTAGATTTTGGAAGCTAATGCATCTTCTGACCTCATTCTCATATAAAGGCTAGGTGTGAAATAATAACATGGAATCCACATTTAGATTTCTCACCAGATAACGAAACCAATAAGATTTTTAGACTTACAGATTAAGTAAAGAGTAGTAAGATTGTTAACCTATATACATTTCCGACATTGAAATAGGCGCTATGGCTAAATAGTTATTTTTGTCGAAAATTGATGTTAGTAATTTTGGATTTTATATTTAGAAAACTTATTAAATAGCAATTTCAACCTTTCATAGTTTAAATGAAAAAAATAATAAAGCAAATAAAATGACGGTAAAAGCAGACGATTTTATAAAAACAGTGCTTAAATACGAAGTTGTTCTCGTGATAGTGATGTGAACTGTAGTGCGATGGACTCGGAAACCGATATCCAGACATTCATCAACTGCACGCAGCAGATCCTGGAACGAGAGAAGGCCTGGGATCACCTCAATGTGTCGCAGATTTTAGATTTACTACCCACACAGCTCCTCGAGGACATAAATCTCAAGTAAGTACCGTTTTCATTACCCAAGAACATAGTTGTTAAGTGTGTCGTATGTCGCAGGCCAGTGACGCAAATGGGTGCTTTATTACGTTGCTCATTATTAGATAAGATTATAAATGTTTAAAACTATGTTGTAGGATTCTAGTATTTCTATTAAAAAATATTATGAACACTTCTAACTGATGATAAGATGTGTGTAAACTAGTTCAATATTTATTTTTATACAAAGACCCAAACATAGTATAAACAAAACTATTTGATTATTGCAATAAATAAATCACAACTTTTTAGCTGATATTTGAAACTCGCTCAAATAAACACTTTTTATTTATCTTCTAATATATTTACGTGGATTTTCACGAAACATTTAAAGCCGCAAAAAGTACGGTATCACTGTGGCCAATTCAATTAAAAAACTTTCTATGCATACGAAGTTGCGCACAAACGCTTTCTAGTAAGTACCTATAGTTTCAGATGGAGGCCACTTCGATTGTTCAATTTGCGGCTCTGTCATTTTAAAAATAGCGAGATATACACGAAGACTAATACTTCACGACTAAAGCATGTTGGGCGCGGACTGTATCATAACTAGTCATTGTTTTATAGCGTTTTTATGGTAGTGGTTAAAAAAAATCGCTCTTGTACGCGTATTTTCAAATTTCAAATAGAATACGTTCACGGACTACGAGGTTATCTGTCGTTATTTACATAACAAATAACATTGATCCATACCTCTTTTGGTGAATAACGAGTACGAAAAAAAAGTTTTGATTAAGTCTCTCACTAGGGTTTATTTTAAGTAAAATATATTTTTTCACGTGTATTTTCTGATTGTAACACTAATATGATGTCATGTTGTTTATTCACCAAACCTTCGTGACTGCTGCCTGACAGCAAGTGACAACTTAATTTGTGCATTTCAGCCATTCCCAATATAGATTTCTGTTGCTTATCGGATTTCCAATAACCTTGTTAATACACTTCCTGCCTATCAATGAAGTATTTGGACCAGTCTCTCAAGTCACGCAAATCTACAATTTAATCGTTGTCAGCTTAACCTTGTACTTCCAGTTAGTTATTAAATTCTATTTTTACGTGAAGATTACGGTTTTGATTGCCATTTATGTTTATTTTGAATCTGCCTACTACTGTTACAGATGTAAATTGTTGAATATTTTTCTTAAAAATACCCAGATTTAAAACAAATATTTTTAGATCTAGTTTTTTATGTATAGAGAAATTTCTCAGTGCGAGGTTTTAATCCACGGCATCTCGTCTCGCAATGTAGTGGTAAAATTACTGTTTCACAGACCTGTGAACATATCAAACTTATTTTATATGATTATTACATATCGAAGATAACACGAGAAACGAGCGACTCGCTTTAACTTAGACTTTATATTACATCTAAGTAACCTTTTATATAAAAAATACATTTAGATTGTTCAATTCACGTACATTATTTAATGTTTCCAGATCACGCTGTCTCAATCTTAGATTATTAAAATTAAGGTAGAAAGGGAACAGACTCAATAATTAATTCTTACTTAAGCACGGGTTGCTATGGAAACAATAATAGTAAATCTCGTAAATTTCAGCACTAGCTAGACATGTGAACGCACCTAACTATATCATTGTTATACATATTTGATAAGCGGATAAGCTAGCTCTACACAATACGGATTATCTGGCTCCAGCAAATTAGGCTTAATTGAAACAGCAAACAGCGAACAATTGGCATTAGTTAAGGTAGTTTAGAGAAATCCTGGAATCACACTGCTTGTGGTTCCGCGGCATAATTGCGGCTTGTGATCGGGTGATCCTAGGTTTGGTTCCTGGGTCGAGTTTTTAAATTCTTCGATGAGGGAGTGCTCAGTATTACCACGAGTTATTCTAACATACCCAAAAAATATTAAAAGTCTCAACCCCATATTATAAATTAGTATTTTCCACACGGTAGGCAGCGGCGTGGCTGTGCCCCTGGCAATGCCAAGTCCATGGGCGGCGGTGACCGCTCACCATCAGGCGGGCCGTCTGCTCATCTGCCTTCTAAATCTATAAAAAATAAAAATAACAGAGAATAAAAAATCTCTGCCCTCGGATTATGATTTCAAACGGATTAAGTTAGTATTTACAAAGGAAGATTAAAGATACAATTCATACGTTTTCTAGAAAAGTTACTTATTCAGAATTGGCACCGTCCATTTCATTCTTTTAATCCGTGGGTGTTCAGGAACGGCAGTGATCGATGAGTGAGTGGGTGTTTCAGGTTTAACGTTTGCCACTATTGCTATAAAAATTTATTTCCTTATGGAGTTAATTTCAAAAACATGGTACATAGTGGGTTTAATTTCCACTTGAGACTACTTTTAATATTGAAAATTTTCATTAAGTAGACGACGTTTTATCTTGTTATTTTCTTCCATAAATTACTTTCTGGACTTAACTTGTGAAACGTTATTATAATGTACGTATTTGCCAATAAATAAAATATCTTTTTTCACGAATAATTACATGGTACACATTTGTAGGTAATTCAAATAAATAAATTCTAAATACTGAAACCCGTCAGAGCGGATAGACTCTGACAGCAACTACTCGTATATTAAATAAACGCCGACATTTAGCACAGAATAGCTGCTTAGAAACGCAGTATATATTTCACTAAACGTTCTTTCTTATTTAATTTGTTTGTATTTCACCGAGATACATATGGTGCAATAAAGAGGGGTGAATGAGGTCGGCGAACTCTTTCCCAGTTCTGTTACAAGGGACCACAATAAACTTCCAACTGAATGTCGACTAGCACCCGCAGGCTACGTATTAAAGGTTCGATAAAAATAAAAAGCTTTCGTATAAGGAATTCGTTAAGTCGGGCCCCTTGTTTTGGGGCGTTGATCACAAATTTAATTTCACACCTAATCTCCTTTACGAGGCTGTTTCGATCTATTGCTTCCTTATTTACGTCGAAGATTAGCTTCAATGGATATTGTAATTACATTATTTACTCAATAATGGCTATAGTATTTTCCTTAAATTTAAATAGGTTCCGATGTAGTAGATACAAGTACACAGGATGTATGTATGAATAAAGACCCTGATCGAAAGCTAAAGCAGGTAATCGCTACAGTTATTAAAAACACGTCGTCGTTAAAAGTTATTTAATAATGGCTGGAATATATTGTGTTTATCGTATTACTAAGAATGGAAAACTAGGAGGAAAAACTTAATAACAGACGCATTCACAGCTTGACAGCTGCATTGACATCGCAGACATTGACAGCTTTCGTAACATAGTCAGCTAAAAACTAGCTAGTGAAACGATTAGCCACGGATTCCATCCCTGCACCGAGACAAATGTTTGTGTGATCTACAAATATTTGTTCCGAACCTGGGTCTTTGAGGGACCGATTCCCACGACATTAAATTTTATATTTATGTCTTAGTGTCAGAACTACTTGCGTGACTTTTGAATATATTTATTTATAACTATTTTTATATAAGTTTTCATTATAAAGTCCCGTTAAAGCACTTTAAGTACGATCAGCACATGAATAATAAATAATTTGTATTTCCAGTATAGAAAATAATTGTTGCTAAATTTAAAATTTGCCTCGCAATGTTCCGGCACCGGCAGTTATAATATTCCTGTACAAAGTTAAAACATTTCAAAATCAAAACACAGTATTGTAAATTGACGGGAATAACTTCAGTAAACAATAAATCCCGTATTTCGGAGACTTGCCACGTTTTGTGTGAATACTTGATTTTCACAAAATGTTTCGAGTAAGATTCAAGTGTTTGTTCTGTTGGGAACTTTAAAGTTATGATGCTTGAACCAATCGTCTTTATTGTACCTTCTAAAAGGTTTTATGCTGTGCTATTTTTAAAATAATTATCACTATTACATACATTTACGAAAAAATTTAACTTGAACTTTAATTTGACTTAAATCTATATAGTGGGAAAAAATATTGCTGTATACTGGATTAAGACATTGTCGGCATTTATCGGCTGAAGAATTAAATATTTAAATATTGAGTGGGCTTATATAGAAGGGAGACATCCTACAATGACTCCAAAGTAAGCTCGTTGAGAAATCGACTGGGGAATCAAACTAATGTATCGAATATTCGACAACTCGTATCTTTACCGTGCCATCAAATAATGGGATCGTTCGTCGACCCATGTGTTCCGATATTACTTTAGCCTTGGATCATAAGTGAAGCGTAGGAGGACAAAGTAGGCAGGCCGATATGATAAGAAGTACAACTCCTGCTAGAATAACTTCGTTATATTTCACAGATACTGATGTAACATTTGTTACTTTCTGATAAACTTTGTTATCCAACACACCACCTTAATATGTATACCATTGTCGGTCTTATAGCACATAGCGATATCTAGTGCAACATCTGATGGGTAACAAAACCCATCAGATTCTATGAAATATTACATCAGTATCTGTGATTCAATCAACGTATCTGTGACATTTACCTTCAATTTTAGACTCTGTTTGACTATATCATAGTGTAAGCTTGCACTCTATCCATTCACTCCTGAAATTGAAAGGCGAAAGCGCAACGAGTGCGGAAGGTCAGAGGTCGGATGAAAGGCATACAAAAAGTCCCAGTGAAAAATGTGGCAGGCTTAGCCGTTCTTTGGTATTTGATAAATATTTACGGGAAGCAATAAATTTGGCAACACGTGGACACCATGGGGGTTTCGGGTCGCCCGCACCAGTCGAGTGCGGCTCAACGATTTTACGTCACTAATTCTGTCAGTGAAAAGTGGATTTAACTTTTCGTAAACTCATTTGCGAACCCCTTCCCGAATTACAGCCATATCTTTTCGGGTTCACTCGGCTAATCAACGATGTCGCATGAAAACTTTTTCGTTTTACAACAATTTCAGATTGGATAATATTTTGTTTATTTTGCTTTTATGTCTGGGATCAAACGGCGACAATCGTCCCCAATATTAAGTATATGTATTTCTCGGAGTACAGTGATTTATTGGTCACATTCAAACTATTGTAAACGTGAAAGAGAGTCTAGAGCACTAAACTAGAAGATAGAGCGGTTTTATAACGTTTGACCTTCGCTAAACTAGCTAGAGAATTTATAAGAATGATCCAATAGAGGTCTTTGAGGTTTTTGACTTGTAAAATTTATTTCAAACATCTACCCATATTGGCAACGATTTTCGTCTGCTTTGAGAAGTTACGCCAGCTACGCAAAAGCGTAGAAGTGTATGTACATAGGTAAGTGCGCCAAATATATTACACCAAAATAATGTTATAAATAAACTGGATATTTCTGCGTTAGTGTATGAGTGAGATTTAGTATTTCATAATGTTACAAATTCATATTACATAGCAACATTCACGACAAATCTGAAAGGAAAAACTTTAATATAAATTCCGACAATTCTGTCCGTAAAAATATCACAGCTATCGCCCCGTTTATTGTCTAACGTTCATTTAGAACATGTTTTAGGAACGATAATACCATTAAACAAAAGAAAAACACAACGTAAAAAAGTATACTAATAACTAAACAGAACTCAAGAAAATTGGGCTGAAACTATGGGTTTCATCTATGAACAAGTTGTGGCAAAGTTACTTTGTACAACGTTTTAAGGTAAACTTAATTAATTTTACGAATTAATTGCAAGTGACGTTAACTTAAAAACAATTCATTATTGTTGTAAGTTTTAATAATTCAATTGCTTTATTTTGACTTAGTAAAGAAGCTTTTCTAGATAAAAGAGGACGAATTTGTAAGTGCTTATTGTGATGGCATTTGTCGGCTTCTACAAAAAACCGCAAGGATAGATGAATTGCCGCCCTATGTGTACTGAATAGGCAAGGTATTTATTGGAAGTTGTATTGAGACGGACTCACCGCCAAGAAATGGTGATTCTATGTTATTGCAAGGCAATAAATGTGTTATAAATTAAACTAATACAGGAACATAAATAAAGTTTCCTTATCTGTAAAATAAACTTCCATAAGCGATAGTTAAGTCAGATTAAATATTTAAAATTTGTTATGATTAAGAAAAGTGCTATTTTATAACGCATTTCGGAATTAATCTATGCGTACATGTACATAAACGTAATGAAGTAGCAGGTGTAAAAAATGAACTGGCAAAGGTTGAGTAATTGTTTCTCGTTAGACGATAGACTATTTGGATAACAGGAACTAAATTCGATCATTTGCTATGCTATTTATTTATTTACTCGTAAATCGTGGACTTTTGTCATGCTTAGAGAACTGTGAAGCGGCTCACCAATCTCCCCAGGATTACGTAATTATATCGAACATGTGCCCTAAGGTCAATGAGCTAGTGTATAAATGAGGAGTGGCTAACGTTTAGTGGTGAGAAAAATGTAGGACGCTACAAACATAGTATCGTAGTTTTCATGCTAAATGCTCGTTACCTTTTATTAAAGCAAATCAGATTGAAACAAAAGACGACTGATACGTGATGAATGATACGATTTTTTATTTTAGGTTTAACTTTGTGCTTACAAAATTGTATATAGCATATAGGTACATATGTTTATATTGCTGATATACTAACACGTGGTCAACCAATAATTAAATCTTTTTGCACAAAATAATAATATTGATAGATTGATAATAATTCTAATAAACCCTCTTAGTTATAGAGGAGGCCAATAGTGGGACGTTTATAGGCTGATGATGATGAGACAGCGATAATTAAATATTAACATTTAAAAAGTGAAGTTGAGAGTGAATTACATTATATCTCTTCAGATATAGATACATTTTTATAATTTGAAAGTTCTCCCTGTCTATTTCATTAGTCATTCTTTATGGCGATTCGGTGGACATCGGATAAGGTCAGTGTCTATATTTATTTAAGTCCTATGAGGCGTGGCTAAATTGACCCGTCCAATAGTGTCACACGATATTACGGTTTCGGTTTTATAGAGGAGTAAATTGGCTATTTTTTGTGTTTTATTTCTGTTGAATCTCTTCGAGTTGAATGACTTTACATTCTTGCTCTTAACTTTTTAATTTACTATGTACTTTATTTTTTTTTAATCGTGTAAAATGTATGGAGAAAATAGATAATACAATAAATAAGTAAATACTTTTGTAGTGGAGCTGAATTATCAAAAAATAAAATAAATAGTTTCGTTTAATCTAACTTGTTATGAATTTTGTAGAATATTCGAAATTTTTAATTTATTAAAACATGACCATATACGTTCCACTGCTGGGCGCGAGACTCCTTTTGCTGGACACGGTCATCCTCTGTTGGGCACGGGCTAGGCAAAGAATTTTCATTTTTAAGTGATAACCGTCTTTAATTCTATTCAAATTATGCAACGTGTTGACACTCAAGTAGCTTTGAGAAAGGTGGCGGGTAACGGATGGATGAGGGCTGCACAAGACCGGTACGGTTGGCGCTTTCTTGGAGAGATCTACGTTCACCAATGGCCGGCGATAGGCTGAGTATAAATATATATAATAGATATATGTATTTTGTTTGGCAGGATTACGTTGGGAAACTGCATGGGTCTCGGCGAGCGTCCATACAGTCCACCATGGTGGGGTCAGCTAGCCTGGTTCATGGTATTCGCTGTGATGCTGCTTCTCGCCGTGCTGGGAAATACGATGGTCATATGGATTGTTTTAGGTAAGAAAATGAAGTGTATTTAAAGTAGGAACCAAAAGTTTTGTATGAATGTGAAAATAAGAGCTATGTTGGCATAACTGACAAACATAGGTTGGAGATGGATGATACAAAACATAGGTATATAAGTCTTGCTTCGTATACAGAAACACCATTGTGTCGGTGTACTAAAAGTTGTTGACACGGAGGCTGTTTATCAAATATCATTATTTGTTTTAAATTCATATAACTCCAAATGATACGCAATCTAAATAAGTCACAGCACAAAGATATTTTTTTCGTTATCTATATATAGCTAGAGAAAGAGGAAAGCAAGATACGAAAAAATTAAAACATTATATTTATAACATATAGGTAGAATAAGCTATGCCGTAATTAATTTATTCCTTTTATTTAATGCAGACAAACTTGTCTGATTCAATTACTACCGGAAGAATATTCAACTGATTGGATACATTTATTTACGTTATTACCCTGGGACTTTATCACGAATATTTCGCATACCTTGTTGTGTATAAAGATTTATTTGACATTACTATTTCTTGGACATTCAAAGTACTTATTTTATTAAAATAAATGAATGAATGTCGTTTTTTAGACATACTTTTTGTAACATACATTAGAGAGACGCCTTATAATGTCAGGACAATATGATTGAATACTGAGCTTAATGCTAAACTCATACAGAGTGTACAAAAAACTCCACGACGAACAAATAAATGATTGATGACGTCATTAAAGATATTACTTTTAATGATCTGCTATAATTTATCGTCTCACAAGATCTGAATTCATGAATTTTATACAACTGGATTCAGATATCAAAATCAACTAAATTGTCAAGTTGTCAAATATCGTAGACATCTAATTGTGTATTCAGAATGGCGAGCTCGCAATAAAACTTTTCATCGATACCTGCGACGACAGTTCCCAATGCTGCCATCTGATAAATGAGTGGGCAGTGGACTTGAAGTTAAAAAAGAAAAATGCTTTGAGAACGTGCATGGGTTTTTTCAACTTTTTATTTCAAATAGGTATTCAAGAAAATGTTATTGTAAAAGGTGAGAAGTGTTGGCGGAGTTTTCGGTAGGATGTTTGAAAAGTTTATGTCGTTGGTTAAAAGTAAGTGGTAGCCTCGAGGCTTAAACAAGCAGCAAAAAAAGCATTACACCTACAACATAATATACAGTCGCTTAATGCTAAACTCTCCGGATGAGAAAAAGGATTTGAAAAACACAAACTAACAAGTATAATACGGAAGTAGTTTAGAGCAAATGATATTACAATAAATTATTTGCTGCATGTATTTAAACAACGTTGAGGCTTATCTATTATATTATCATTACATCATACATCATACATCATCAGCCTTTATTCGTCCACTGTTGGACATAGGCCTCTCCTATGGCACGCCACTGGGCTCGATCTTCGGCTCTCCTCATCGAACCGCTGCCAGCCACCTTGCGGATATCGTCACCCCGCCTAGCCAGAGGGCGTCCTACACTACGTCATTGTGATTAATTAGAGGCCTAATTCTAATAATATTCATAATCCAACAGCACACCGTCGTATGAGGACTGTGACGAACTGCTTCCTCGTGAACCTGGCAGTAGCTGATCTCCTGATGGCCACGTTGAACGGGGCGCCCAACTTCGTGTTCCTGGTCACTGCTCACTGGCCTTTTGGAGCTATAACCTGCACCGCAAGCAACTTCACGGCAAACCTCACTGTGTCTGCAGGGGTTTTCACGCTTGTCGCCATCACTGTAGATAGGTATGTATGATATTTTTACACTGATATCCAAACTTTTTCGGTTACTCCTTTTTGGAATCTCAGTAGATTTCGTTGCTTAGTGGGTGAAAAATTCGAGAGTAGATTAGGTTTTGAATTTTGATATTAAAACAAATATTTTAAATGATGTAATCATTGCCATTGAGAAGTTTGTAAAACTGACACACGTTAGAGAGCCAAAGTCATTTATCTATCATATTCGATCAAATTAGCAAATAGATATATATTTTTATTTATAACATATGAGCCTTAACAACAATAACAAAAATATACCGTGTTTCTAGAATGTACTAAACCTCAGAAGTGGTTCCATTAGCGTTTGCAAGAGAATTGATTAAATGAAGAATGTAACATTTTGCTTGGAAAATATATTGGAAATAAATTATACTTACCAAAGGGCCCTACGCATTCCGGCTATCCCGCTATGCGTGCTCTCATTTCTAAGACACGAGGAGGATAATTTGATTAGCCTGTTGCTATGTCAACTGCCAAGTTATATAATTATTTATACCTATGCTTAAAAGCCATTTTTAGGTCATGCTCAAAACATTTTCATAAACAAAGGATATGATTTTCCTGATCCATTTATAGTTTGGGAATGATACCCGTATTAGTTTTATTTGTTCAGTATGGGTGTTTTATTTAAAGAGATATATTTGCATATTTACAAAATCGATGGTTTCGTTACTGTTTGGAATCTTTAAAATTTTAACATTTATTGTGCGTTTATAGCCACTATAAAAGATCTCACGCCTGATTTTTTTTTAAACCATTTTTGAAATTTCCAAATTAAACAAGATGTTTTTAGTCTGGCTTAATATAAAAATGACCTATTTGATTAAAAAAAAAATACTTGTTTTAAAAAATTACAAAAGTTACGGTAAAACTTTAGGCCACTCTTTTAAGCGATACACTAGGGAAAAAACTTTTAAAGAGTTGAGGCGGAAGGGTTCGCCAAAACGGAGGTCAAGAATTTGATCCCAAGGCAATTCAGCCTTTTGAAGTCACTGCGTGTGTATTCATAGTCAATTAATTATCGTTTGGTTTGACGGTGAAGCAAAACATCGTTATCTCCAGAATTCTCGGGACGGCTTTTGGTAAACTACAGTCTAATACATTCATGTGTGATAAGGTCTTCATTGCACCCTTAACTATGTATCATAATTTTTGTTGTTTAACACGGTTTCTGAGTGTACTACAATAGACTGTATAGAAAAAAACAAGATCAGTTTTATGAACTAAATTCAATTCCATATAAAAATTTCCTCATCTACTGGGAGCTTGAGTGATTCCATAGTATTTAATACCATCTCATTACTATCTCCCTCCGAATCCACTATCCTTGGAGAATACCCCATTTTTGCTAAAAAATTAACAAACTCAAAATGCCCTTCCCCTTTAGTGCTTACGTAATACTTGAATGGCTCCAACTTGACGTCACATCTTTAAATGTCAAAGCCACCTGTTCAAATCTCCCGTTAGCATCATGGTTATCTTTCTCTTTTGCGGATGGGTCTCCAAGGAATTAATTCCGATTTAGATATTACAATTTTATTTCCATCTCTTGAGAAGTGTACTTGTTTAGTATGATAAGTTGATACAACTTGTCGGTATTTGTATGATCCTAAATTATATGGATTCCCAGAAGAATATAAGTAGTCATAACAGTTGAATTCTTATATTTGTATATTGCAGCATCATAATATCTCAATATTATTTGTCTATTTTTGTGCGTCCCGCTGTTGACATTGAAGCACAGGAGTTGTAGTGGCGGGTGTGGTCGGAATGGACAAAAAAAAAATTAGAAGACAAACGTTATAATTTTCGTCTTCCCTTCTAAAAATACATGATACCTATATATGTATTAAAAAGATTGTTCGACGTTATTGAATTTAGGCCGCGTCCATCAGGCCATTCTAAAAGTCTTTGGAGCAAATCTATATCCTGTAATTATAAAAAAAAAAACATTATTTATTAAAACCTGAAAAACAAACCTTGACAAAATTAAGAAACTTGATTATTATTTTATATAAAATGAAATATGTTTATAACCAGAATTTCAATTTAATTGCTAAAATATAATACGTTTTTGATACCACTTGACCTGAATTTTGACCGGAATTCGGTCAAGGGTCGAGTAATTACAAGCTAACAAGTATTCATACCCATTTACAGTTAATATTAGTCATCACCGACGTGATAATGGTAGAACAAGAGTTATTGTTTTGGTAACGATATCGTTTCAATTTCTATTAAAAATGTAATTATATAAATCAATTTCCTCAAATTCTTTATGAAATTGATATTTGATCACTTTGGATGGCGTAATTTTACGCTTTAGGTGGATTTTTCTTTATCATAATGATAAATTATGAATTAAAAGAATGAATGTAATTTCCATATCTCTATACATTTATTTTCCACGCTTTGTAATATACCGTCAATAGTAGAACCACAATTTATTTGACAGCCATACGAGTAGGTCTGCTTGTCTTGGGCAATATAATTGTCTTACGAAGATTCGGATGGTCATAGTGATTTCTAGTCTGATGACGTTATTTTGGACCACATTGAACTCTACACACGACAGTATGGTCGCCGTGCATTACACAGTTAAAAACCACACTTATGACGGATAAATAGTTTAATGACTATTTATAACCTAAAACGTAATAAAAAAATCCATGAATTAAAATATCAAGTAATAGATTACACGAAAAAATAAGAATATACTTTTAGAGAAGTTAATTAAGTAACATATTGTTAAATACACTTGGTTTGCAGCAGCAATAAAATATTCTCAATTACAGGATCTGAAGGTCGTAAATTTAGTAAGAGTGTTTTAGCTTCTAAATGTTTCCAACATTCAGTAATATATTAAGAATTGTATTAACACTACGTTAGAAATGTGATACTTAGTCAACAGCTCCTTATTCTTAAAACAAACATTATCGCTGTTTAAATGAAATTCCTTTGCTCGAATGTAATAGTTTTTAAGCTACAATTTTGTTCGATTGAACAATACAAAAACGAATATTTGTTTTCATTGATCAGTTCTTCAAAGGTAGGTTATTGAAAGGAAGGAGTGTTGAGGATTATTTAACATTCATATATGTATGTACATAGATCACGTTGCTGGGCACGGGCCTCCTCTACATCTGAATGGAGGTTGGCCTTAGTCCACCACGTTGCCTTAGAGCGCGTTAGCGAACTCTCAAGAAAATTTTAGGTTTACGTACGTGATAATTCATTGCGAATATAAAACTTCGAGAAGTCAGGGGTGTTTAACACATCGTATTTGCCTGGCATTTTAACCCGCTCCGGGGAGAGACTCGACCGTGCGCCTAAAGCTAAGGCCGTCCTGACTAACAAATTTCTCGAATTTTACAGCATCTTGATGTACGTATTCAAATGTCAGATTCAATCGTCTTCAAATAGTACCCACTGTAATAAGACAGAATTTGAATCTGTGACAATCTAGTCTAGCGTACTCGTATAATTAAAGACACAGACTCACCCAAGGCATAAATAAGTCAATTAAGACGCCACACAGGTACAAAATAAAATTAGCTTTTAAAAATTCATTCACAATTTAAAAGTAAACGAGTAGATGTCTTAAACATAAAATTCAAAAGAATTATTCTTAAGTCTGTTTAGTTGTGAGTAACCAGTTTAGGAAAACAATACTAAAGCACAAAAACAGACAGATCTGCCAATAATTGGCGATGCGATTAATTTCCATTACAAAGACCATGAAATATAAGAATAGACTGATTAAGTAGCAGCGTAGGGACTCGAGGTCAAACACCGCGAAAACGTTTTTGTGGCACCGCCTTTGTTTGAAGAAAATTAAAAAAGGCAATTTGTAGATTCATTAAATTTATCGAGCTATTACGATTCATGCAGTCATCTAAATTCATAATTGGCACAGTTCTTTGATCTTAAAGACTGTGATGAAATCCTCAAGGACAGTTATGCTTTTATCGTATTGTTTTTCACACTAGTGCGTAGTAAGTAGCGTTTATTGTTCTAGAGGATTTACTGAAAAGTTGAGCACTATTAGGGATTTTAAGCGTACTTTATTTTACGAGGTGCAAAAATAATGTACCATTTTTAAGCGTTGTTTACTCAATAAGCTGTATGAACTCCCCTAGGACTATGAATTGCTGTTCAGTACACCTGTTGGTGCAAAATTAATATAACTTACCTATTTATAGGCGTAGTATTGTCATATTGTTATAGTCTCGCATTACTACGTACACTAATTGGTCGGGAATGTATTGACCATCAGTTGTAGTGCGATATTTTCCCCAGCTAATTATGTTTAAAGATTACATTATTAAGGTTGATTATTAATATTTGATTACCTCGTGATCTCGCTGCACAAGCAGCGCCGTGCTATTAAGGGAACCTAGATCGGGCAGTGTTATTGGGTTTTGTATGTATTAAAATTCTCAGTAGCAGCACAGTGCTTAGAAACTTGCTTGAAAAATTGCATTAGACTCGTCTCATGCTATATAGGGCTGGATACATACTTGGTAAATTATGAGTAATGAAATTAAGTTCCGTGTACTCCTTCACGGGAAAACAAGCGTGAGTTTCTATTAATGTATGTATGTACTTATGTATTTTTAAAGCGTATGAAGATAACTTATTTCTCTCTGAATCGACTGTAGTATACTAAAACATTTTATCTACCATTACATTCTCTCCCTTTCATATTTTGTAAATAGAGGAAATGTTTCGTAAAAGTTTGACATTAATTAGTTCGACCACTTAGGCCCGATTGAGTCATAAACGGGCATCCTAAATTCACGTGTTTACTATCAGACGTGTCAGATAAAAGTACACAAATGTTCTTCTGTTCCCCGGGAGGCATTTATGACAGATACGCACTAAAATAAAATTCTTTATGTTGTACTTACTCGTTCTTCTGTTGTGTTTATTTTCACCAACTACTTTGGCAAACTAAATGGTTTGTTTACTGGCAACAACAGTACTTTTGTTTTAAGATTGGAGTGGTTCTAAACAATGTTTTTGGACGTGCGTAAGTGGAGTTGAAATCTGAGTCGATATTTTGTTGTGTATGAGAAAAGATTATTTTTAAATGATATTCGTTTTTAAGCATTGATGTAAAAATACTACCACTTCATACAACTCAAGTTCATTTAACGTGTTAACTCATGACGATTTAAATGGTAAATACTATAATAAAATTCAGTGTTTATTTACCTATATTATTTTGCGTCATCATCATCATCATCATCATCATCATCAACCCATTTTCGCCCACTGCTGAGCACGGATCTCCTCTACCATTGAGAGGGTCTTATATTTGTATATTATATATTCTTATATTTATACCATATTTTGCGTCACATGAACACAATTCATTGTTTTCGTGATACAAGTTTCCGTAAGAGACCATGAGGTTATAAATTTTTTTCAGTGCCCTTGAAATGTTATAGTGTTTCAACGGGGGAAAATAATATTTTACCAGGAGATAATTTCTGCCCGTCAGAAGCCCAGTTGTTTTCAGGCTTGATCCCTGTTTTGAGAGGGCCAAATATACTTGTGACTACTCTTACTAAGGCTTACTTCGTTCAAGCAAAGAGGCATGATAGTAGTTTTAGGACGAGATTTTCTAAAACACTCAATTTCGTAATTAAAAGATAATTCTAATGAAGGACTTCGAGACTGAGTTTAAAGTACAAATTACAAACAACGAACTAACATAATAAATTTCAACACAAATTTACCCAATAATAAACAATGAGCGGCTAAATAACTCGAACTTGTAACAAAATTTATTGTTTGAATAATTAAATCACTACTCATGTTTTCATAGTTGATGACAACTGACAGAATAAATAGGATCTGGTTGAGAAACACGAAGTAGTGTTGTTGTTAATTATATTAGCTTCAGACACGAAAGTTATGAAACCTTAGTGTCCAAAGTTATTAAGAATGGGTAGCATTTTGTTGTATTATTTCTGTTCTATATAGACTATTGACCTCCTTATTTGGAATCCAGCTCTCTTCCATCGTTGAAGAGTTTGTGTTTAAAAATATTGATTTCGTAAATTTATCACATGTTCCCACTGCTAGGCAAGGGCCTTCTCTACAACTGTGAGGGGCCATGCTGGCCTAGTGCGTATTAGCGGAATTCCCACCTAAGAAGAACTATAAATTTATAAGTCGTTTACATGAAGAATCGTCTTCGGTTTAAATACCTTTTATTAAATTTTTCACATATTCATATATTACAATATTTTTTTTATTTTTTAATTTGCCATGCGAAAGTGTCGTTGTAGATACTGTTCAATAAAGAAACAAATAATAATAAACGGAAAAATCAAAGCAAGAATCGAATATGTCATATTTTATAACATACTAAAATTTGTATCTGCTTAGTTTCAGGGAAACAATAAAATGCCGAATAGTTTTATGTTCATTGCTCGATCTGTGTGGTTTATGATGCGGCGAAAATATATCCCCGGCTATTAATAAAGAAACTGATATCGGTTACAGTTATGGAGACTTTTCCGGCATATTTTTGTACGCGGTGGCAAATTGTATATTATTGTTATATTTTATCTATCTATAGACTTTGTACTTAGGTGACATTTCAGTTATATTTTACTAATTCTCTACAGCGTGTATTATTACTGTGATGGAAAACTAAGGCAAAAAAGGCAATAGCTAAGGTCATTACAAACCCATTGGCGTTAAAAAAAATCCTGACAATATTTTTTTGTTTTCTATAACGCGAATTTAATTTTTTTCCAGGGGATTTATAATTGAACCTTATTTTACGATCACGATTTGAATACACCTGGCCCTATTCCTCTATGTCAAAGCTTGATTAAAGGTTATGAAGTTAGTTTTCGATAATACTAAAACATGTTTCGTCTTGTTTTCCCTAACGTCGCAGGTAAATCAATAAGGCAGGTAAAAGCTAAAGGCAATGCATCCACATATGTATATATAGTTACTAAAATGTCTATCATTCTCTAGCATTTATTAGTAAGGCCGATTGCATATATCTTCAATACAAAATGCCACAGGGGAATATAGCATCAAATCGAGCTTGTACTTCATACGTTATCCTAAACTTTGACTTTTGCGAGTAGTTCAGAACTAAACTCATGTAAGCCTATGAGAACTTGTAGATTAGATAACTTTAATAACTCCGCTGTGGTGGTCTTAAGAACTCGCGTTGCCATGGTTACGCATCAACACAAGTTCTGCGCAACTTGCACTTGAATTTATTATGTTAATAGGCGATTACGTTGGTAAGAATTTATTTTCTTCGCTTTCATTTAAAAATGACTGCGATGCGGTGTGAATTGCAATGAATGGTAGCAATTTTGAAATTGTTACAAATTTTCTGTAATTTTATCATCACTTTAAGGAAAATTATAGTAACGCCCCATTCCATGTACACACAAACGTACTCACTCACGACAGGTCTTAGATTCGATTTCCGGCTTGGGCAATCTTATCTATTGGGATCTTGGCAACTATGTATTTATGTTATGTAATGTTTAATTTTCTCTCTTTAGTTTTATTACAAAATGCTATGTTGTACAAAAAAAATAGTATATATATCATATCCATCTTTTTCAGATATACGTTGTGTACAAGTCAAAACTCGTATTAAATTCAGTACCTCTAGTTTCAGAATGGTCAAAGGAAATACCTTCAATTGTATCATAAATTCTTTTTTTTGTATTAATATTTACATTTCTGACATGAAAAAGTTGAGCGGCACGAAAAGCAGTCACGTTCCCTTTTTACGTCACATCAGACTCAAATGACAAGTATTTCAATATTTCACGCATCAATGCTGCTAAGGGATGAGAACTGTCCCTTGTTAAGTTTTTTTGAGACGATAATAATCAATGTGGTCCCGCTGTTAGTATGTATAATAGACTAGTGGTGTTGTCCAGCTCGACGCTAATACCACGAGAACACGTTTTCTGAAGATGTATAGTAGCCTGTTCCATGGCCCAGGGTCTCATCAATGTAAAACTAAAAGTCATTCAAATCGGTTGGGCACTTTTTGAAATTCTTTACAAAATTTAAAATACTTCTTCTTTATAAATATAAATTTTAATATAGTCAACTTCGTACAGTAACTTAATATTCAAATAAAACTGAGTATCGAGTTATTGATGACGAACCGCGAATGTAGGTGTAGTACTAACACTAATAGTGTATGGAATCCCTCTTGTGTTTCCCGTGCAGGTATTCACAAACACATACAGGCTGAAACTGAATTAGTTTATATATGTAGTAGTGTTTAAGTAAATTC
The DNA here is from genome assembly GCA_030295005.1 of Cephonodes hylas. Lineage (NCBI taxonomy): Eukaryota > Metazoa > Arthropoda > Insecta > Lepidoptera > Sphingidae > Cephonodes > Cephonodes hylas. The sequence goes on along the minus strand of AP025372.1, from coordinate 6,823,033 downwards.
CTTAGGACTAATTTTAGACTATACATATGTATTTCCGAACAACCTTGTCCCTGTGTCGCAGAAAGCATAGGTATAGGTAATATGAATTTGATATTAAGTTGTTAATCTTTTTTTCCTCCTCCTTTGCATAACAGGGTCAAACTCGCATGTGAAATCTCTGTTGTAGTAAAATATTGCGGGTTGAACATTTGCCATGCCATTTTGGATGTTTACCATACTATGAAGCTGCGAAATACTAAGTTAGTATTGTTCCTTCCTTACCATTATATATGGATCCTACGAGTATAAGCGAAGTTTGAAGATGTTCCTCAGCAAGCCGTCATGAGTGTAAAGAGTGAAGACAGGTGGAAGCTAATGCACAGCGTGTATTCTCATAGTCATGTCGTGTAGTGCAGCCACTTTTTAATGCCAGTAAAACAAAAGAATATTATTAATATTTATTTCCCCGTGGTATATGATACAACTGCGCATCATTTTAAACGAGTTATAATTTACTTAGTGACCTATTTCGCTAAGTGGCAATGCTATAACAATGCAATAAATTGAAAGTTTGATTAAACGTATGATAAGATCTTGTATGGCATTTCTAGATAGGTGTTAATTAATTCTCATAATTGAAGTTGCATTTTGCATGTTGATATAAACTAAAAGAGGGAATAGAATTGCAACTCCATTTTGAGCTTAAATACAGAATGCTCTATTAAATTACATGTTCTAGGAATTGTACTACAATCTACGACGCAAAAACAGTTGATTACTATTATATGCACGTAACATGGATAAAAATGTTTCCAATGCTAAATGGAAATGTTCGTGCTTTTTTTGCGGATGGTTATCCAACATTAAAGAATGTTGCGAAATAAATTGAAAAGAGTACTTACAGCAGTCAATAAAAGATTTCACCGTGGAGTAATATTATTTTAGACGGGCACGTTAAAATTAAACCATTGAAAAAAATTGAGTGAGGTCAATTAGCGATTTTTATGAATAGGCGAATCTAGGCTGAATTGTTAACAACTTTGTATTTTGCTCTTCGCTGAAGCGACGTTGGTACCTACTTATAAATACAGTGCAGTCATATTCAGTGCCAAACAGCATGAGTTGACTACAATTTAATTAACCAATTAAGCAGTGATGGCCTCGAGGTTTAGGCGCGCGGTCGAGAATCTCGGCGGTCGCGGGTTCGAACCCCAGGCACACACCTCTGACGTTTCGAAGTTATGTGTGTATTCAAATTGAATTATCACTTGCTTTAACGGTGAAGGAAAACATCGTGATGAAACCTGCACAGCTAAAAGTTCTTAGGAATTTCTTAGGTGTGTAGTCCGCCAAACTGCTATAGGCCAGCGTGGCGGACTATGGCCTAAAACCCTCTCAATGATAGAGGAGACCCGTGCTCAGCAGTGGGCGAATATGGGTTGATGAAGAACCAATTGATACAATTTGGTTCTTTTGCAGGTAACTATATGTATAACGATTGTAGATACTATGCATTTATGTCTATTACTAAAAGCAAAACATTAAAGGTAATATCAATAACATTTGACTATTAAAATAAGACTCCATGAAATCTTTAAACATGCATTATCTGCCTTCCTCTTAACTTCCTTCTCAATGTTTAATTAATACTTTTAGGATCTGTTCGCTCTCCGAGAGATTTAACAACGTTAATTTCAGCTTGTACTGTAATTTAATATTCTACGTGGATTTAATTTATATGTTACCTGTACGTGTCCTAATTAAAGATTAGGTCGAATTGCGAAACAGAGCGTGCTTATTTTAAAGTTAACTTGAATTTTTTTAATTTATTTTTTTCTTATTCTTATCTGACAGAGTGCTATCTTGTAATCAAACCATGCAAAATAGTCATCAGTATATAGAAAAGAGCAACTTAAGTTAAAGTAGGTAGTTTTGAAGAGATATTAAAATACTCAGCCTATGACGAGTATTTCCATACCAACTTTTTGCCGCCTATGTTCTATCTTATGATCTTTACGTAAAATGTTACTATTTTGAAGTACATAAAAAGCATTTTTTTTTAATTGTTTAAAGCCTTTTCAGCGATTTGCATTGGGTTTTTTCTTGGTTGTTTTCTCTTCGTTGTTTTCTCTTCGTAATTTCGCCTGTGTATAACTGCCCCTGGGGGATTACAATAAAATTGCTGATTCTGCGAAATATGTGCTCCGCTCACAGACAATTAGCTGCTTCGATCAAATATGTCGCTATGAATTCCAAAGCTCCTTTATGACTGAGCTGGGAAAACGGCACCATTATGAACACGATTTTTGCCTGGATTATATTGAAGAAGTCTAGCTTAATTTGCAAGTCAAATCCAAAATTTTATTAAAAAATTGTTATGAAAGATTTCAATAATAGACTACCTCACAGACATTTTACATTCAAACTTTATTTTAAAGCAAATTAAATGCCATTCAAAATACATATTATTCTTTATTTAAGAAGTTTTAAAGATTGATCTATTGAGATCTATGAAATTTAGAACCTTAGCAATCCTTAGTAACTTGGTTGCGTAAAGTAAAAATAATATTCTAAAATGGAAGAATTAAGATAACCATTCCCCGTTCTCTTAAAACCTTTCTTAAATCTTGTTTTAACTGTTTTGTAATTATTTTTCAGAGTGACGGACACTCATAAAAACATTTAACCTTTACAGTAAAGAAAAAAAATCCTATTAATCTTTGACTTACATTTTTATTGAAGCTTTCGAAGCGTATTATGAAAAGCAATGCCAACTACTACTAGCTCAAACGTCAAAGAAATTTTCCTTTCAGCTTTCTCGTTGTTCACGCTACTGATTATGCTTGTGATTTGATCAATTATGAAAATAAGGCTTCGTATTTTATAAAGAGCATTTTAAAGTTCAATACATTGAGGCTTGAGCTTGTTTGAAGTGAAAATTTTATCTCAATAAATCTAAAACTATGTACGAGCGATGAAACATTTCATATTTCATTTTAGGGCATGCGAATAAGTGGTTTGATTAGTGATGAGTAATGAATATGAATTCATTTCGACTGAATTTTAATAAATTAAATTTTACTCTTCTTCAGTATCCGTCCAAGCCCCTCAATTTTAATTAAAATACAGACCTAAACTATAAGTGACGGTTAGACAAATTTAATGACTTTAAGCTTCTGTGACAATTCGTATCGACATAACGACTGGTTCAAGCAATTAAAACTAGTAAAATCGCATAAACCTTACATTATTTGACCCGGTTATCATTATAGAAGGGTTAGTAAGGCTACGGTAGGGAGCATAAGACTGTATAATACTTTTACACACAAGCAATCATTTTACGTACATTCCATTATCTGATTTTCGAATATTCGAGTGACTGACGATAGCAATTATCCCGGTTATTTGAATTTCAATTGTAAATATAATCAGGTGCAGTATTATTACTTTCCTATGATCCTATAAAAAGAATACAAACACAAAGAAAAGATCCAATTTCTCAACGAGTATTAAATACTTTATCAGTGCTCGAACTTTACTGCTCGTAATTCTGCTATAAATCCATTTCTCGTCTCAGCCGTTTTTTATAGACATACTCACTGCGCATTTGCGGCTTACATACAGAGCTTGGCACTGTTTTGTAGATCTCTAAGATTGCTTTGGAAGGCGAAATGAGTATTTTATTACTATACCAAGAAGAAAATAACTTTTCCTGCAGAAACTGGTAAGTAGTACGTTGAAGTTGAGGAAATTTTAGGTGATTCGTATTAATTTTTTTTTGAAACTCAACTAATTTTTATTTACAGCCCCGTGGCGCAGTTGGCTAGATACCAGCTTGCGAATCGAGCGGCCGCGGGTTCGATCCCCGCACTGAGACAAATGTTTGTGTGATCCACAAATATTTGTTTCGGGTCTGGGTGTTTGTGAGACCGAAAAGTCTCTCGTAGTTTCAGATACCCACGACACAAGACTCGTATCTTAGTGTGAGGTCAGGACTATGTATGTGTATTTTTTTTTTCTGACTTTCTGCTTTCGACAGAAAACTTTGGAAGCTGATGAGGGTGCTGTAGATGATTATGTATATTTTTTGTATTTCTTTAAAGTTTTAAGTCATGGATCATGGTGACTGATATAGTACCAGACTTTAAAACATAATCTAAAAACAAAAACGATAAAACGCGTTTAGCAAAATAATATGTCATTTAATAATAACGTATTGCTTAGTAAACGTACTAAAGACATTTAATACAAATCAGTTCATAATGTTTGTTTGTGCCAACAATGCGGTCTAATGTGCTTTCATTCTTGTGTTGGCCTTGACATGTGTTTACACAACCATTAATTCTTACTTTCGGGGCTAACATAGGTTTCCTTGCTTTACTGTTTATTCAAGAAATGATAGCATGAGAAAGATTTTTAAGTTTAGCTCTACTTTTCTTTCATAACCGAACAATATAAAATCTACATCAGCGTTTATGTGTCCCATTGCTGAGCACAAGCCTCCCGTATAAATGAAAGGAGTAAGGCGTCCACCAAGCTAGTCCAGTTGCTAGGTTGTGGGTAAGGATAGCGTAACTGCATAATATTCTCGTCAGAAAGCGAACATTTATCTGATTGATCGAGTCGTAATATGTGATTTGGGAATTCGTGGCAGAAATATACCTATGCAATTTTGATCAATAATAACCGATATATGTAACCTGATTTAAAAAATAGGATTCCGTTTATTTATAGTCTCAAATCAATTCTAAAATAAGGACGAGGTCACGGGAACCCACTAAGTGTAAACGTTTGATTAGTCTGTAGTGTACCACTATCATAAATAAAAACTCCTTAGTGATAACACTTTAGAACCTGCTCAAATTGAAGTGACAGTAGAGAAGAAGAAAAAGCTGTCACGGAATTTGTTTTATAAATTTGATGTATTGTAATAAATTTTGTTTCCTGATAAAAGGAAGGCTATGTTCGCCGAACAATAAAATATATACATTATAATATTTAAAAATCAATCTGATTCATTTACATCTACAGACCCACCTACAAGTCTGTTTTTGAACGTTAACCATATTTGCTATAGATTAACGCTTGTGACAGTCATGCTCGTTACGGAATATAAAATGTAATGGGTAAAAGGCACACCTTTATTTATTCTAATGACTTCATAGCTTTATTGACATGGGTATTGATTTGATAGATAGGTAATGTGTGGGTAAATTAATGTTTCCTATCTACATACATAACGTCATGTATTTCCTGAGGGGAATGGCAGAGGTGAATTTCTGCCCCCACTTTTCGCCCTGTAAATATCAGTTTCCTGTAATAGGCAAGCCTACTGTCGCTTTTCGTGCACATTTCCAAACTCTGTGTTGCTACTAAGTATTTTCTAATGAAAATTTAACCCGACTCGGGAATCGAACCCGGGACATCTAGATCGCATGATACGTCTTGACTCTTGAGCCACGGGACCATGTCATGTTTTTCTAAATTTACGTAATTCATATATCCGTAAGGCGTCTGATACTCGTCATCATCATCATCATCATCATGATACTCTTAGTAAAAGGAATATCATAGAATTAGAGAGACTGACATCGGGCGAATGCAGGGCTGTATAAATAGATTATCGATTGATGGAAATCGAATATCTGCCACTTCTCTATAGCCTAATTACATGAACCGGGACTATACCGCCACCCACTCACTATCCCAGTATCGTCACTCACAGGGTTAAAATTGACATTGTCAATCAGGCTTTGCAAGTCTTTTGCATCCTATATAGTATTCCAAATGAAATGCGCGTAGAGATGATATAAGGAGCTAAAAACAATTGACACACGAATATGTGTGCAACGTACTACAATAATAATAACAGAATATCACCTATAAAATGCTCACAAATGATAATACCGAATATTATAGTTATTCGATGTTGTTGTGTTTTTATATGCTAACGAATATGTTCTCGATAAAAACATTTATCGACACTACAAGATGGAAACTACTCAACTACCTACTAGTTTTCAAAATTATATGCAACATTCAAGGTTTTATGATTAATATTTTCAATAATACGCTGTAGTAAGCCTAAGCCGCGAAGAATGGGGACTACGTTATACGGCCTCCGAAGCAAAAAGGTTGTCGTTTAATAATATCCGTTTAGAGAGACCCTGTAGGATATTAGTGTGCGTGACTTGTGTTTTCATTTGTTACAAAACGTGTGTTATGTGTACATGACACATATAAGTACGTACAGGGTGTAAAACAAACGTGTTCGAAATGTATGACAGGCAATAGTTAGGGCGATTATACACACATTAATACAAAAAAGTTATTCCGATACCTATCTATATAAAAATGTATGTGATGATTAGGAAAACACCATTTCTTTTTTTCGGTGATATGTATGTAGTCTCTGTAACTTTTATCTGTTTTTTTAAGACAAACCACGGTTTTTTTAACACCTGTACATGCCTTATACTCAAAAGTAAGAAGAAAATATTAGTCTTATGTTTTATTACTGCACAATGTAAAAAATTGAATAATTTGGACAAACAATTGAACTTGTGAACCTATTCTATATCAGCTCATAAATACCTACCTAATCGCTGGACATTGGCCACCCCAACAGATAAGCTTTAAATTTACTCGAATAAAAAAAATACACATGTAAAATTGACTATACTAATCAGTCAACATCCTTTAATTACACTGTATGCTCGAGTGCGTCTTTGGTTTCGTGACATAAGTTTGCATATGATCGAGAGAATCCAATTACATACCCTAGTTTGGGCAAAGAAAAATATTATATAAATATTTGTTTTCATGCGATGATAAGCCCAGCCCATATCATTTTGGTTTGTAGGAAAATTACTTGGCGCCAGACGAAAACAATATTACAATTTTCAACCTTAACTGTGCACCACATTATATTTGTACTAGATATTTATATCTGCGGACACAAGCTTAGAATATTTTGTTATGGTACAAATTGCGTTCGGTTATTTTGCAAGCAAGATGCTGTCGTGTTATGTAACTAAAATGGTTTGTATAAATTCATAAAAAGTTGGTTGTAGATAATTGTTTTTATCCAGAGCATCGTTCTTCTATGTCATAATTTGGACATACACTATTTATTCTTTGGAAAGGATTACCGTAAAATAACACATTATAAAACCCAGTATTATTGTTATGGTCGACTGAGACCGTAAAAGTTTATAATACTTAACTAATGAACGTGTATATAATTGGGACACACCTTACCCTTTCATTTTGATGTTAAAGTTTATTCGAGTGTAATTGTAGTGAATGTAGGATGAATTAAATTTAATTATGATTTTCTAAAAACATATTGTTTGCGACGAGAGGTCCGGGGCTACCTTCCTTCCGTCCCCAGTTACAACAATACAAGTCTGTTAGTCTCATACCTCCACAATAATGGCCCACACCTTTGTTATGCCCTCGAATTAATTACTCACTCTTTAAACCTTACATATTATATAAAAAAAACTCACCAGATAACATATTTAAACTGAATATTAAAAAAAGAGGTTGAAACCACACACCAGCGACCTTCATCGACTCTTTTGTGGACTGGCTACAAACGTATTCAGAATTCAAAAAAGTTACTTGTTCAATTGTTGGAATTTTTAGTTCTTTTGTAAAAGTTTAGATTAAATTTTATTATAACAAGAGGTTTGATTGCGTAACATACTTTTAGCTTTTAAAATTCTATATTACTAAAAATAATATGATTTTTCGTCTATGTATTGTTCACATCAAGTTATTTTGATCTTTAAGAGCAACAATGGAGTCGATGGTACGAAATAATCAGCTAAACATGTTACAACCGATCGCTAAAGGCTGTTCAGTGTAATATGCAAATTAGTGTTCGACGAGGCGCAATATAATAATGATTCGTAGAACATTCCTGAATATTCTATATAAATTTTCCCACAACGGTATTCGGGCGATGATGAGCCTAATCTTGCGAAGATGTTACTATGCAGCAAAATAGTTAATATGCATAACAATCACCTTTGACACGGTCAATTATTTTATATTAATATACAGGATTCCTAGTTTTCCTAATTTAAGTTGTATTTTTCTATTTACGTAAACTTCTTCATAATGTTCTATGGTAGAAGGCTGAAGTCAGAATACACATCTCATACTTTTCTCATATAAACCTTTTACTCGTTCCAGATGCCGTAAAGATGTATTCCGCAACTGATTATAATGTTCATATTTTACTTACTTTATCAGATATAAACGATATAAAAAAACGAGTTGTTGCTCGAAATTACGTTCATATACATAGGCTTATAACTATTCTCCATAAAAAGGACGAATAGTTCTTGATATGAGCGCGTTCAAGCAAACGAACAAACACTTCATCTTTATATGTTTTCAATTTTATTTTAAAGTCTGGCAACTCAGTGTTTAGCCGAAGTATGAAAAGATAAATTTGCCTCTTTGTTTCAGGTACGTGGCGATAGTAAAGCCTCTGCAACACAGGCTGAGTCGGCGGGTGGCCCGAGCCGCTTTGTTTACTGTTTGGTGTGCCAGCGCCATGCTTGCACTACCCAGCCTGCTCTACTCCGATACTTACAAAAAACAGTGAGTACTTTTTTTATTGTACATTCTTTTCAGCCAGAATTTATTCCAGCCTGCAAAAAGGTTTGCCTTTCCAGAAATACTCGTATCAAATGTAATATGAGGAGTGAACGTACGTGATGTTACTATCATAAAAAACAGTTATGAAGTTGATTTTATTTTTTTTGAAATTAGTTTTCAGGGCTAATATATTAGATGTAGCCTTTACTAGCCCTTTATATCTCTTATCTACCTTAAGAATGATTGAAATAAATTTCACAAATGATGGTTTTGAAATGCTTATTAATCTGGATAGATATACCGTGGTTTGTCAGCCTTCGATACTTAATTATTTTTTTTTTTAGCTTTATTATAGGACATGTTAGAGCAAAACATATGCACAAATTATAAGACATGCTATTTTAATTCTTCAATGTGCTCGAATATGAAAAAACCTATGACTTTTTCGATTAAATCAAGCTCGTCACAATAGAGAGCATCCAAACTTTTTACATAACTGACGTAAATTTAATCATAGGATACGGGCTGAGTCGCTTTGTTCGAAAAATCTGGATATCTTAAATTCTGGAATGGAGCTCTCTGGAACTCTCTGGGGAGTTAAATCTTTACTGATCATGGCATCGTTTCGACATGATGGTAATTGACCTTTTCGTAGAATAAAGATGATAAAAATTAATATGATTTGAATATGGAGTACCTACTGGTAATACTTAACTTCTAATGCTAATATTATTGAGAAAATTGCTGTGGGCGGCCAGCAACAGAAGGATTAAAACTGTGTAATAACTTTAGAAATGTTTTTACCTTGTATCCACTAAAATATGCGATCAGACATACTTGAGCTCATTTAGTACATTCGCGACCCCCTTTATACATTTTATATCCCAATAAAGGCAGTTAGGTTGTCCCCCGTGACTAATCAGTTTACTGAAGCCTTGAACCTAACGCCCCTCAGACGGTTATGTGTTAATATTTCATTAAGATGAAATCAACCAAATAATCTCGTACGACATTCACACTTACCCCTATTTAGGTCCTTATACAAATAAACATTTAGGGTAAAGGTGCTCCAAATTGTACATGACTGGATGCTAATATATTATAATGTTGGTTTTGCGTGATAAACTTTCCTTTCATTTGTTAATGTATGAATAAAATTATCATAAAACTGTTTACACATAAATGTGATGATTCTATTTTATAATTGGCCGTTAAGTTGTTGTTAACTTCACCATTTGCGTAAGGCTAACAGAAACTGACGTTTATTTGCTCTTATTTACTTAAAAGTGATCCTTATTTACTTCATAAGTAATACTAGTAAGCTAACTTGACTAAAAACTTTCCAAAAATATATGTTCAAATGACAAATAAATATAATGGGAATAAAAATCGAATCTGAAACGAGAGTACAAACAAGCCAAGTGAAGCAACAGTTGTTCATTTCATTAAATAAGTAAGATTACTAAATCCTTGATAGGATTTAACACCTCCCTTCCGTTTTTTGTTTTCAGGTAAATTTTGCCAGATCCACATTATAACAATATTTATCGAAAAGTACGAATTAACTTAATTAATCGAAAAATGCTGTAACAGAAATTCTTAGTAATGTTACTTATTATAGTATTACATTATCTTTTAAAATAAAAAGCGTTTTAAGTATAAAATACGACTGTAATAAAAAAACCAGTGTTCAGTAAACGGCATTAAAAGATCTAGTAATAAGGATATACTGCAAGTCTTTTCAAATATTTTTGTATCGTTTGCTCTAGGAAACTAGTAGATGATTCTTATATACTAGACTAATTTAATAGATTAGTTAGTAAAACTTTGAATCTATTCTAAATTAACAATACAAATTCTTATATACCTGAAGCATTGTCGCTGTAGATAGAATCATAGGCTAAACTCCTCATGCATATCAAATCTTTTTCGATAGACCATACATACATGTGGGATCAGAGTAGAAAAATACTTGATATACACAAAGGTAAACATTGAAATCAATATTGTAGGATTAATGAGACAGCACTGTCTCACAAAGACCACATTTAAAAAAAACAGATTTCCACCCTGTTAGTATCATGTGGACTATTGAAATATTTTTAAGGCATCAAAGAGAAAAGAGGAATTTTCGGAAACCATTAGGAACTACCGAATATTTATTTCTTTCTAATTGCTCTCCTTCCCCGTAAAATTTCCCAGAAGCCTTACATCATCACTTATGATTCGATAATATTTAGTTATAAAGTTATAATAAAAATTTCCAATTTATGTAAGGTACGTAAAGATTTATTTTATTTTACGTACAATTGAATAAATTGGTTGGATTCTGGAATAATGTTATTATACGCAAAATTCGCAAGCAACATGATTAATGTCTTTCAGTAGGTTATTGTGAGTTCTCTTATGCTTTATATTAAGTAACAGTAACCTACGTTAGTTTTAGGGTTTCAAATTTATATTAATGTATGTATATAGTATTGATTTAATTTGCAAAGTACATTTTTTTCAATCATATACAGAGGTATATTATTTCTTACACAATACGTTTCGAAGCGGCATAAGTTTAAGTTAAAAAAATATATATATACCTAATGACGATTCAAAAGTACTTGTGAAAGTCTATTTGAATAAAGATTATTTGACTTTGACTTTTATCGCATTTTTTTTCGTTTTTTGTTTAGTTGTTATTATGAGCAGAAGTGAGGTGAATTCGACAAAAAAAATTCTCGTGGGGTAAAATAAATTTGACGGGAAAATTTCATGAACTTTCTATACATAAATGTAGACAAAATTGCGATAATTTAAAGACGCGAGTATCGATTAATGCTCATGCAAAAATGAATGTTTACTGGTATCTATTATCAGAAGCTCATCTCCATATCAATAGCAATGAATTTGAGGATCCATAAATGGTTTCAGTTGCCATAGTTTCAACACGAAACCGCAACATATACTTAATGAATTCCATTATAGATTTTTGAATCCAATATCCGATCACCTCAATCCGAGTCACCTCATCAATTAACGTAAGATTTTACTTATTTTACGCATTTATTGAATCAATTTATCCACTTTAATTAATTACTGTCGTCTAATATATCAAATAAAAAGTACTCAATCATTTATAAAAACCACCCAGCTATCTGTGATTAGTAAAATGAATTTTATCTCGAAATGTACGCATGGCAAAGATTAATTGTAAATCAGACGTCGTGCCTCTCTCCAAATGACTGGGATACAACACACGATTCATGTTTCCGATTTCCATAAACTTTCCGGGATAGTTAATTGAGACAACTGATCACGGCTTTCTACAGTCTTTGTATTTACACAATCATTTTGATTGTAGTATTAAAATAGTCAAAAGGCACATTTGGGCACATCATCATTATCAACCCATATACGTCGCATTGCTGGGCACGGATCTCCTCTACCTTTGAGAGGGCACGTGAGACCTAACTTTCAAGAAAGCAAATTTATAAAAGATATCAGAGGCTTCATTGTAACCGGCCTAATTTTAAATATTTTATCGACTTTTATTATAACAATGTTCTAGATAAATAAAAGAAAAGAACTTCGCAAGGAATACTGGTTACCCTACTTGGACACGATACGGCAATTTAGATTGGATGCAGGCGCTCCATTAGATTTTAAAACAAAACGGTACATTGGAATACAAAAGTATGGCTTTGTATTTTGCAGAGAAGTTTTTTCATTTGAAATCTTAAACAGAATTAACTAGTGTTCAAGTGAGTCACACATTGGTAAAAGTGCTCTAAAACGTTATTATTAGTAGTCAGCTCAATCTGTTTTACTGTATTTGTTCACTAGGGCAATTAATTAATACACAATCCGACTTATGTAGGTGTCGGTATAATATTATTGTCTGGGTATAACGCTTAGTAAACAACATTATGGCTGTACTCAACAAGACAAATAATAATCATCTACTGAGACATTCTTATTTTTGTATACTTTTCTACTTGTTAACAGACGACAACTTGGACTCGGGGCACAAGTATGCTAGACGGTCCCGGATTCGATTTCGCAGTTAAGCAAAGTGATATTAGGTTTTTCTATTAGAAAATTCTCAGTAGCAGCACGGATTCTGGAAATGTGCCTGAAAAACGGTTATTTACCATTGCACTAGTTATAATAAATAAATGCGATTGATTTATTTAATTAACTAGAATTAATGTTGAGCAGTCAAAGTTCAACAACAAGACATCAAGCTTTAACAAAAAGTATGGCGGGATATTAAGCCACTTTAAAGATTACGCGCACCCTCTACTCCGTAAGTATTTGATGTTACTTTCAAGTTTTTAAATTTCTGATATTGCCAACTTAAATGGTAAGGCAGGCCATCGCTTTGGGAAGGTATTTAGTTGGTAAAATACATTTGCGATTTTTTCACCATTAGTACTAAAGAAACAATAATTAAGAAAATAGATATGTGGTGCAAAAATCATGCATTTGGACTTTCTTGTATTGTAGGTGCCAAGTTTATTAAACCGTGTCGCTTGGATTTGAATTTCTAATTACGTTACCTAGATATATAATAATAACTATTAATAGAATATTTAATGGTCTTATGTAGTAAGTAACACTTCCGTTTAATTAAACGTTTACAAGAGTGCTGTGAGTTTTGGATTCTAGTGTTAGTAATTCCAATTTTGAATTATGTTAGCCAAATTGAAATTAAATGTGTATAACAAATATGTATTTTTAAATATCTTGAAGAACTGGCGAAAGAGTGTAATCAATATTATCAGAAATAAAACAATATTCACAACGTAGCATGAATGTTTTTTTTTACCATAGCGGTTATTATCGTACTTACAATGATTGCAAATACGGTTCTGTCAGACAGAAAAACATACTATGGTCAGCGAATCCGATGACTTCTATAGTCGCCTCTTACGAGGTTACTGCCACTGTAACATACATATATTTATCTCTCTGGAAGTACAAGGAAATGTTTTTTCCAACGTAAGCATATATATTAGATTCACGCAAAAGGTTACAATACTATTTGTTTCATACAATTACCATTGCAGACCAGTAATAATTGCACCATTGACCACCATTAATATTAGCGGGTAACGGAGGGATGACGATCGCTCAAAACCGGGATGGTTGGCGCTTACTAGGCCTACGTTCAGCAGTGGACGGCGATAGGCTGACTATAATAATGGCATATTTCAGATAGACTAACAATATAAAAATATCACCGGCCAATACAAAGTTTCACGATCGTTATAAATCACGAGATGTCCCGATAAACATTTCTAATAACAGCCAAGAATGCGCCAACGATTCGGAAATCTCCTATAGATGTTTCCTGGTACCAAATTTATTATCTAATTATCATGTAATAATTGTTATATAATAAATCAACCTGCAAAAACCCGCAATGTAGTTGATGGTATGATCTTGTTCTAGCTTATCCTTTAATGAATTTGTATACATGTTGCTATTAATGCCCAATCTGGCTTAGGTGTAAAGGATGCCTGTGTCAATCAGTGGATCGCATATGGGCTGATTTAGATAGTTAAAATAATAAATTTGAATAATTTATATGTGGGTAGCGACAGAACGGGAGCATCATAAATGATATTCATCTTGGGAGTGGCAACTATCTTGGTTAATCGCGAGGTGGTTATTGCGTTGTATATTATAATTAATTTTCGAATACAACATTCCTTCTTTGTCTTTAGCTGGAATATTATCATTTCGGCGTCATAATGAGAAATATTAATAATTTACATATGAGCACATATTTAATTGATTTGAAAAAAGTACTATCAATCTTCGTTGTTTAGATTTTGTTATTTATGTATGTATGTTTTATTTACCTCAAATGAAAGTATTATTTTAATCAAGATTTATGCATACAATTTGCTGTACAAAACTGATTGTTAAATAACGAATTCCTCAAAATTCGTAGCATTCCAATATGATGTTCGTTCGCTGGAATCCGGTAGTATTGAATAAGCCACCGAGTTATCCACCAGAGTAACCTATTTGATTGAATGCATGGTTGATTAAACTGAAACCACAGAATAGCGTCGAACTTTAGCTGAGCAAAATAGAAGCCATGGGATCTCGGAAGTTAACTGTTTAATTAATTAAAGCAAAATCGGAAACAGATATCACTTAAAATACATATATGTATTATGTATAAAATTTGTCTGCTTAGTGATGTCTGCATTTGGAAATGAGCCCGAAAAATGAACAACAAATCCACATCTGCCTAACCCTTCAATAAATATAGGTGTCAGTTCATGTATGTATGTTATACGTATGTCCTTTGTACAGCAGTAGCATTTTTAATACCCCAACAGTCACACGGTGGTGTCTTTTCGGTTTCACATACACTCAGACACAGAATTTATATTTTTTTCTAATCATTTTTGTCAAAATTTCATCTAATTGCAATATCGTCAATAAGATTACTATAAATTAAATTGCAATTTTCGTAAAGGAAAGTATCACAATGACTGGAATTAACAAAATCGTTTAATAAATTGTGTTCAGAATTTCACAAATGCATCATTCAAAATTAAAGGAACTTCCCAAGGACCGAAACTCAGAATTAATTCATTTATGAATATAACAGTTCAAAGGATTCGTTAAAAAGTTTAGATTGTTTTTGTTAATCCTAACTCAGATATTAATTAATCAAATTATCTAAATGTCGTTTTTGTTGTAGCATGGTTGTTTCATATAATATTTACTCAATACGATACTTTACTGCCTTATGGTCTTGCGATACAATGCATGATATTGAGTTACCGGATTTGATTCCAGAGTCGGGAAAAGTATTATGGGGGTTTCCCAGTAGGAAAGTAGGAGTCTGAAAAAGTTCTCTAAAACGGCAAAAGTCTCCTCCTATTACGTCGGATGCAATCTCTATTGGTAAAATATGGCTACAGAAATCCACCCGGGCCTGACTTATCAGGGAATACTGACGTGTGTGTGTACGAGAATTTCTTAACTATCATTTTTTTCTTTGGAACCGCATATTATTTTGATTTAAATATTAGTAAGAAAATGAATACTGGGAATAAATTAAATATATGGTACAAGCGTTCGGTTTCCGAAATTTAGTAACTCTTTTATTAGCCATTGTATACGCTTCCGTAACTTCTGAAAGCTTTTAGAGAGATATCTCTTAAGAAGTTAAGGAATTAATAAACCTTCAATTTTACTGAAAACCATGTAATATTTCAAGATGATAAAAAAAGCCTGGAATTAAATGATTCTTTCAACACTTTTTAATTCATTATAGTCTTTATTGAATGTGATAACTTTTAAGCTTATGCATTGTATTATTTCTTTATAAACTGATTTTATGTAGTCGATTGTTATTTAACAATCATATTCCTGAGTTTTTTCGCCACATTGATAACAAATTCGAAGCGGTATTAGTTTACGATTTTTTGAGATGACTTTCTACATTCTTGAATAAAAACTTATTTTTCTTTGGTCCTTAAATTCTTATTTTAAATATTACTTATTTTATTTTAAATAGCAAAAATGCTTGGTGGCTAAGTGAATTTTAAGCTAGAAAATAAACCATCGGGTTGATATGGGGCTTAGCGAGTTCTGCACTCAGGAATATAACAATGGTGCTACCTACAGCTTTGTAGCATTGACCCCTTCGTGTTCGTGTACGTGACGGTGAATCGCATTGACATGCGGATTAGTAACGTTACTTTAACAAATTTCTTATACCAATAAAAGCAAAATGTAAGACCATAAAATATCGAGTATCTGCGAATCTAGAGAGTGTTATTATTTTTTACGTATTTTGGAAAGTATATTTATAGAAAATAATATATTAACAGCACTTCACACATATTTTCATTAAATTTATAAGTATTTATCTGGTTTCGATTTTCTTCAAACTGCTTGAGTTCTTGAATCTAATATTAAATTGATATTAAATTTAATTTTGTATCAAGTAGGTATTTTGTTTTATAAAATTATATTTGTTGGTAAATTAAATTTATAATAAATTACGCTTGTAGATTTTGTGAATATAGGTATAGTTAATTATATTTGGGTATTAACAATCTGCTTAGAGAATTCTTTGGAAAATTCATCTCCAATGTTATGAATTTATTTGCGTTTTCCTCGTGTTAAATGAAGGCTTCAATTATACCAAAAAGATAAAGGATTTTTTTAACAAACGCTGTTAAAATGTATCTAGAATTCTGTGGTTGTTAGGTTGTGTTTGTGACATCCATCAATATTTGTCATACGCCAATATGTATCACGCGATCGAAGAGGTTTCGGCGCTCAAAATAATGTGTGCGTCTTTTGGAAGTACAGTATAGTCCGCTTATAATGACATCGAAGGGAATTGACAAACACGTCATAATAAGCGGACGTCATACAAAGCGTTTTATAAAATAAAACACCTTTTTTATATAAATATGTATGTAATTAAATATTTCAATAAAGAAACATAGTTATTATATATGTTTATGCACACATACATGTTAAATCTAAATCAAAATTGCACACATTTCCGGTGGTGCTAAAGAATCTGAATTTAGGTTTCGTGACCACAAAGATAAAGGAATGTCGTCTTCTTCATCAAATTCATGTTCTGATATTTGAATAGGTAAACCGTCGTGGCTTTCAAAGAATCCTGTATGTTTGAAACAGTTATGAATGGTATTTTTGGTACCGAAGGTGTAATGAATCATGTCGGTCATTATAACTGGACATAATTTATTAAAAATGGGTCATAATAAGCGACATGTCACTGTAAGGGAAGTCATTATATGCGACTTTTTATAAAGAACTTTATATGAAAACCAAACTTTGTAGTGTAATTACGTCATAATAACCGGTTGGTCAATATAGGCGGAGTCATAATAAACGGATTCTACTGTATTTATTTTATTATGTATCTTTTAAAAGTATGCTGCGTGTGGTTGTAAGATCCCGCATTCAATTCTTTTTCGGAGAAAATGTTATTGCTTTTTATCTTTTAAAAAAAATTCAGTATCATCGGGGCGTCAGGAAACATATCCCAATAAACGAACATACTCTTTTCTCTTATTAAATAGGCCATAAAAGCAGTCTGAATAGGTATTGAAATTTTATAGGAATAGGTATTAATTTTTGAAAATAAATTGTAAAGATTGGAAGGCTTTTTTAAAATAAAAACATTGTAAATATAATAAGGTTCAACAGAAATAATTCAATGGAAATACAATTTTAAGCCGCATTGCCACAAACATGACACGTCCATTCGAATCATTCCAGTGTAAAGGTTATACAAAGTTAACCATTTCATTAGTTTCCATTCAGCTAACGTGAATTCAATGGAATATCATTTCATCCCAAATTTAAAACTTTTACCATGTCCAATTTAGATTCTCGAATGTTGTTCCCTGAACATTTTAAACTTTTAAATTTAGTTTCTGTCCCTCGTTTGTAAAGTAAAAGCAAAAAATATATCATTAGTTACTGCTTTCACTTAGTGAATGTTTAGTTGAAATACAAAGTAATGTTCCTACATTCTGAAGAATGTAACTACCAAGCTTTGATCCTTTTTCCTACAAAATTATGACTCTAATAACAGGTGGGTGAAATTTCTCGCCGAGGAACGCAAAATTGCCTCCATAATTTATGTTTCTTAAAAACTAGTACAGTTTTTGCGTAAAAAATTTAAAGAACTACAAGTACTGACACGTATATTTTATTAAAATGGTTGTTAAAAATATGGATATAAAGTTAGAACAAACAGTCGTATTGAAATACTCAGACGAATAAAAACAATTCCGTTGATTATAATTGTGTAACACTGAACAGTTAGAAGTTTGTTGAAAACCCGATAACAAACGGTGCGCAACACTAGACTAGAATTCATGACGGTAAACATCATAAATAAAGATTATTCACTATTTAATTGGTATTGTAAATAGTCAGCAAACAAAATTGTATGTCTGGCTCTACGTTGACGAATAATAATAAACCATTATTTTAAGTTTGAAATAGATAAAGTATCATACACACATATAACCACAAGGTTGCTAAACATATAAATCATGGTCGTAACCCAGAAGAGGTAGGCGGTGATATATTTCAACACCTAAGGTTCGGCAGCTGTATCTATATGCATATGTGAGATTCTGCGTAATAGGGGCGATATTTTTTATCAGTATCTCTTAATTGAAATAGTAGTAAACAAATAAAAAATGGAACAAAAATGTTTCCTATTGAACAGTAAATTGTTAATGTTCTTGCAGGTATATCAACGGAGAAAGAGAAATATGTTTCATCAAATGGCCTGATGGCAGCTACCCAACATCAAGGACAGATTATTGGTAAGATTTTAACTTTAAATTTATTGTAGACTTGTATATATTATAAAAGAATTTGAATAATGCTTGAGAATTAATAATTATTATAACAGAGATTGTTGAAGAGAGTATTGGTAGGAGCACCTCACGATATGCTCAACAAAAAATATTTTATAAATGTGGGGGCATAATATTTTTACCGAAAATAGGTTCAATGTCTAGCCGTGACGAAAACTTTTCTACGTATTTCGTCAAACCCAAATATTGTCAACAGTACATAGAATGACAGTTGCTTAATTTAGATAAACATTTCAAATATAATTGGATTGTAAATATTAAGCCCCTTAAGTGGACGGTTGCGTGCAATAAATTTAAGTAAACACAACATATCTATTATCTTATTCTCATAAATTTGAATTTAATTAGAAGTTGAACAGTTTTACTTGCAATTTTGCATAATAATTTATTCAACAACATTCATAGTACTTTTAAATACCGAAAACATTTTTCATTACTAGATACTAAATAATTTTCTAATAAAATATTACATGTCATAAAATTGGTACCCTATTGTAATGCATAAAAGATGACGTGTTATGTACCAGTGTGACATAAATAGTAAAGAGCTTCTTACCTTATTACGACTTTCGCCTCCGTAATGTCACCAAAAGAAATACTGAGAGTGATTTTTATATTTGTCTTTCGTGTCCCTTTTTGCTCGTGACGTGGAATAAAATCCGTCGGCTATTGTTGAATGTGCTTTCGAGAGCAGTAAGTTGTCTGCGGCTAAAATACTTGCTATATCGATCAGTAGAATCATATCATTTTATATTCCCTTAGTCTAGGAATTACTCGAACGTCCGCTGACCATTAATTTAATAAAATTTTGTCTGTTAAGTCCCATCGGAAAAATCGTGCACTAAGAATTGAACTTTCGTTAAAATATGCACGAAACGTGTCCTTGTTATATACACTTTGATAAAGTTAATTTATTCAATAAAATTTAAATTTATTTAGTATACTCTGTATGTTGTAGTTTAGCAAATTTTTAAGATGTTCTATTGAGATAGCAACTAGGTGGACAATATTTATATATCTAACACCGATTATATATCCAAAAAAATATATCCTGATAGAGTCCAATCCCATTCTTATTATTACGAGGAAAAGGCCGAGGGGGCAGGTGTGTCAACATAAAAGCTGAGTTGTATTGTATGTAATGATTCTTCTGTTGTAGCTATAACTTGGTGTTCCTGGCGGTTACGTATGTATTGCCCATGTCGATAATGGTCTGGGCCTACGCTCGGATGAGTGCCGCCTTGAGGGGGCGAGCTATAGGCGAATGTACACATCATCAAATGCAAGTTGTCAGGGCGAAACGTAAGGTAAGCGATTAATTTCATTATTTACTTAGCTTTCTAGAAACCGGTTGATATGTAAGGTTGGTATGTATTGTCATCGTCATCATCATCATCAGCCAATCGTGGTCCACTGCTGGACATAGGCTTCCCCCAATGACTTCCACCGGGAACGGTCGGAAGCCTCCTGCAACCAGCGACGTCCCGCGACCTTAACAAGGGCGGGTATGTATTGTAGGACTATATAATTGTATACAGGATAATAAACATCGGTATTAAATTATGTGGTTTATATGGAAAAGGCCATTTTTTTATTTTTTATCGGGATTCTTTTAATCCGCCGTAATCGCCGGGGCTGTTACCTGCCTTCGTTTCCGATCACGCTCTTAATACAACTCGCTCTTTATACTTATAAAATATTTTGTCTTAATTGACAAAGTTCCTCGATTCGAGCAGCGCCTGCATAAAACTATTAAAAACTAATACCTATTATCTCACATCTGTCGAAATAATTTTACCGTCTCGTATAAATTGTTTTTGAATCAATTAAATCCGTTTCAATAGTCTAGACGAGTCAGATCATCAAACTAAAATTCATTCCCTAGGCTTTGAGTTCAAACATCGGCACTGGCTAGTCATATCCGAAGTTTAGTATTCCCCAAGGCTCCATAACGGGTTGTGACCGACCTCAAAGTGCAGTTTACTTAGTGCACAGTGCAGCTTTTAGCAATTTTAATTAATACTTCAGGGTATTCTAATGAATAAAGTCGTTTGAGAATTATTCATTTTAATTTATCTGTAAACCTAATTAACATATTTTGTGACGCTTTAATATCGCTTTGAAAGCATACACAATGAGGTTAGCTTTTGCTGTTCCCTCGCTTATTACCTCTGTCAGTTAAATGTTTTTGTTTGCTTTGTTTAAAAACTACGACGCAGGATGCGACATAACTTAGTTGTAAAACTCGCTCTGTGAATGACTCATACCTCACATGACAATGCAAACTTACAGACTTCGGAAACTTAAATTTCAAATATCTCTTACGTAAATAATACAAAAATGGTTTTGTTACGCTATGAAACATTTCCATAAAAACGGTTAAGCGTTAAAGATTATAATAAATTGAGTAATGCTAAGATGTCTAGAGATAAAACAAGTACCTACCTAACAATCCGAACCTGTTTTATGCTCATTTATAAACCAAATTGTAATAAAGTTGGCACAAACGTTTATTTGACGAAAGAATTCAATTCAATCAACACTCGTTTCTCGCCTCAATTAATCATGTAAATGTTTTTCTTGAGTTTATATTTACGTTCAAGTGTTTCTTTCAGTAAGTGCTCCGAATACATCTACAGTATAGTTTTTTGTTGAAATAATGTTAATAAAAAAATGTTGCTTGCAAAGGATTGCCTACTTGGTTTCGCATTATGTAATCTCCGTTTTCTTTTTTTAAAGATCTGTTAATATGGTGATCTTAACGTGTGAATAGTTAACCGTGGTATCTTTGAAGGTATGGTTCGGATATAAAATCCCGACATGCCTATAATTTTGGTTATATTACTTTCTATTTCGGAAATTGATATTTTTGAACGAACTTAATGGTTATTCACTCTAGGCCAACATGATACACACTTGTTTTTCTCAATAAAAGAGGACTAAATAGCATTTTAACTTTTATGAGCTAGTACATACCAGCTTATAAAATAGTTGCATCACAGGCTAGTTCTCCTCGGTCGAAAAAAACAAGAAGTAAATTTAAGAAGGTAACAGAATACTTGAGAGAAGTGTCAAGGAATTTACCAAAATTTGACATCACCTTTGTTCTATAAAAGAATGAAGAAAAATATGAAAATTATGTATTTTTATTTTTTTAGTTCTCTAGTCTTAAACACACGAATTTCGATTACAGATATTGGCTTAGTTCTAAAAAAACTGACACCAAAGGGTCAAGTTTAATTTTTGCATGTCTGTTACCTACTCTACGACCTAAACTAATTGCATGACGTCACAGACATGTATCAGCTGACAGCATCATAACCCTCTACGTAATGCATTGCAATTTAAATGTCGGTTAGATTACCTGAAATGTCAGTAACACCGCCTTTACTGCAACGTGTATTATTAAATCATTCGTATAATACATCGTCAAAAGAACTCACAACTTTTGTACTTTATTGACAGCTTCATAAGACTTTAATTCAACTTAAACTTACAAAGAAGTTACTAGGCTTCGAAAGTCTTAAGAAAGTCAGTTTTGTTTCTTAAAAAATACGGCGACTATTTTAAGCTTTTATATATTCACTCAACTTTTTAAATCGCCTTCACATATACTTAATTTTATGATATTGTTTATAACAATTTTCCCGAGCCAGTATGGTATAAACAGTTTATGAACTATTAAGAAATGATAATGAATACCTATACCACGCCACTACGTTTTATGAAGCCGTTAGATAGCGTTACTTACTAAAATATGCATGTATGAATTAAATTGTGTGCATTTTTACAATTAATATCTATTTGATTTAGAAGTAATAACTCTAGATTATAACTGTTAACGCATAGTTGAAATATGCGATACTCGATAAATTAAAAAATACATACATCAGTCTAATGCAGAAATCGGATTTTAAAACGACAATATTCTATTAAATCATTCATAGTGTAAGTCACTGAAACAATCTTAATGTTTTAGAAAACGTTCCTTCATTTCATTCCCGGCGACAGTACAACAAACAACGCTACGGATGAACAAAGCTTTGTTACCTTGTTACTGACTCGTGTATTCACGAGGGCATATAGTGGAACATTCATTTATTATTGTATGAGAACTATTATGCGACGGATGCCGAGGTTTTGCTACCCCATTATTAATTTAATGTGACATTTGACATTGCCTTTTGAGATTAGAAATAGAATAAGCATTCTATGAAACAATGTAATCTTTATTTGTTTTTTATGTTTCCTTCTTTAAATAGGAATGTTTAAATAGATTGTCTTAATACTTACTAGGTTGTCAATGAAACTTATTTGCAGATCCAACAGCCATTCAACTCGCTAATCCTCTAGTAGGATATTGCCATTAGCTAAATTCTATGGTAATAGATTTTGCTTTAAATGTTTCCTTATTTTTTACCTTACATTCTGCTTCAGTTCTCTTATATTTTATCCAAAGTAAAAAGAAATTTTGATTTTAAACTAATACTAGCCAGTATTTTCAGTAACCAGCTCTGTTTAAAGAAGCAAGTTCTTAAGGATTTTAGTTTGAAGTGAAAAGTATGAATTTTCTGAAAATTATCATGTGCAAACTACGCTAGAGTAGTGTGGAGAGTAAGATTTAACTAGCGAGACATTGCAGTTAGAAGTATCGATCCCGGGATTTTTCGGAATTAAATTCGATAAATCCCGGGATTTTCGGAATTGATATATTAATAATAAAAGTCAATAAAAATGTGTTTATAAGTTCATTAAACAAGAAATTACTCTTTATGAGGCTAGTTTTACACGAGGCTATAGTTTGGAGAAGATCTATAAAACATTATTGACGATCCCTCCGACTTCCATCGAGCCTGAACGCGCTTTTTTCGCTTCTACATATTTATGCGATAAATTAAGAAGTATGCTTTCGGATGAGACGTTGGATGCGTTGTTATTTGTAAGATTTTATTTTCGTGGCTTAAATAAGTAATTTATAGTTCCTATATTTATATTTGATTTAAAATACATTGATCTCTTTTGCGTAGTCTTTTTATAGTATAATTGCGTTTCTTTGTTAAGATATAAGGGCTTAATTTGTTTATTTTATCGGAAGAAATTATAATTTTGTTTTGTTTTAGAATATTTAAGTATAAAAAAAGATTGATTTTAATATGTTCTACTTTCTTTTTGTTACCACTTTTTATTACTAATACAATCCCGGGACTAACTGTTGATAATCCCGAAATCCCGGGATTACAAAAATCGACCGGGATCGAATCCCCGAATTGCAGTTAGGCGTACCAGTACTTTATTTGTTTATTGTAGCCCTAGCCATAGCGTGGAGAAAAAAAATGTGATAAGGTTTAAACTGTTGCTAAATAATACTTAAACACTCCACTATGATTTATTTTTCTGAAACCATTTACTCCTCAATCAATACGTTTTTTTTAAATAGGTATTAATTAGTTTTTAAGCACATTAATATAATTACCCTCCACAAGTGATATACTGTCACCCCATTCATTAACGTGGGTGCTACGTAACCGAATACACTGCAGTGTAGTTTCGAACACTATAAATCAATTGGGCGAGACTTTAATGCACTTCGGTAGTGAATATAATGTACGTTCCAGATTGATGCCGCATTCCTTAATAGTACTTACACAACCAACTATTCTTAAATTTTGCCTACGTAAATGAAGAAAAGTTTTACGTAACTTTGCCATTAAATTAAATTGTTCAGTAGTAAAAAGCAATCAAAAGTCACCATTTTGGTACAAAACAAATCAACAGTTATCCTTCTCTGCAAGGATCTACCATCACATTCGAAGAAACCCGACAGCATTCGTCCTTTATTATCCGTATGTATTAACATAACTGACTTACATTTTAAAACGTCTAGTAAACAGAATCACTGTTCCCTTAAATAAACTTGTTCCTAATTATGCCAACAGCTGAGTCCTAGCCAACCAGTCTTCATTACAACACCCCTAGGTTGGGAAAACAGCGACGTAAACAAGACGAATTTAATTAAAAACAGGTGTGACCTTTATTCGTGACGTCTGTAATGAACAATCCAGTAAAATAGTTCTGTACTCCACCGGATTAATATTTTGGAACGCTACTTAAAAGTTAAGGACAAAGACATAAACATGATACGGATTTAAGCTCATATACAAATGCATTGCGCAAAAACTGCAGAAGTTGTTAAATTAACATCCAATGCCGTCCCTCATATCGTAGATTGGTAAATTTAAAGCTGATCATAGTAATCAGCATTATTATCAATGTATCAAAATATCTTTATTACAACAAGCACGTTAGAAGAAACTAAAATACACAAAACCTCAAACTACACATTATAAAAATGTACCATAACACAACAAGTAAACATTACCCTGGGAAGGCAGTTTCAGGAAGTTATCATTGAAACCATCTTTCACAAAAGTTACATAGTTATTAATGATTCAGATAGTGTACAATGGCGCGCGTGTTTCGAATTGAAAATAACACACAGGCGTAGGGAAAGGTTTTTGTTATCTGGAAACTAAATGCACATCAATTCACGGTCGACTTCCTTTCACTGTAGATACGGGTAAAAGTAATATTCGTATTCGTCGGACTAGGTTTCAATTTGATTTAGGTTAGGTTTTGTTTTATATTCGAGAGTGTAGAACTATGTACTACTACTGTGTTAGAAAGATTTCTTAAACTAGACATACTTTTGTTATTATTTGCTGTTATTTTGACCAAGACTTATGTCTAGCATGACTATGTTTTAATTTTTAATATTGGCAGTGCTAAAGTTAAGTTCATGCTCCAAAATAATTCCCAATAATACTCTCTTATACAATAGAAGTAAGACGACACTATGTAATTTATCAAAATTTATTCCTGTTTAAATGCTTTAATATACCAAAATACACAATCAAAGTTCCTCTCAAATAAATCGTTTTAAAATAGCTGCGTTAATTTATGCTAATCTTCTAAATATACAATTTTAGCATATTCTTTAGAATAGATAGGTCGTCGTCTTTTATAATGAATTCACTCATCAGGCTCAAGCATTACTAATCGTGGCTTAAGCTCCCAAGTGTGAACCGCGCGATACTGAACTTAATTAACATTAAGAACTTGCAGTAAGACGCAAGTGTTATTTTCAGAAAGCAAGCGCTGATTCAAAACAAATATTTTATATTTGTTATTACACCTTATGCAATATGAAGAGTAATGAACAAGAGAACCTATTTTCAGCTGTGGAGTCTCAAAGACTTATAATCATCATCACGAATCACATCGCATCGGTAGAAAATTTTATAAATGTTTTGTTTTATTTTAACGTTCTTGAACTTAGAGCTATACGCAAGCTCAGAAAAGCATCTTCTGCCTGATGACATCTGGGAGTAAAAAAATAACAGAAAAATTAACATTTGTATAAAAATTTCTTGTTCAACAAGTCTTATTTTTCAGGTTGTCAGAATGTTCGTTCTGGTGGTGATGGTGTTCGCATTGTGCTGGTTGCCGTACCACGCCTACTTCGTGTTGGTGTACCACCACCAATCGCTAGCCTCGGCGCCCTTCGCACAGCACATATACCTCGGCTTCTACTGGCTTGCAATGGCCAATTCTATGTTCAATCCACTTATATACTACTGGATGAGCAATAAGTAAGTAATTTACTTTTTAATAATATTTTTTATTGTTATTTTTACACACCATGTATACCATACCATGCATCTGATTTCATATATATATTATATGATTTTGAGTAAATAGGTATATTTAAAACTCTCTTTTTTGTCTACGATAATCTTATTATTGACCTCCACAGGTCTTCTTCCCCTAAGTAAAATTTTTAAACGTTCGGGGTGACTTTATTGATCTATCTGTATTTTAAATATTCTTACTGTATTGTAAATACTGTGTGAAAGTATCCACTTACCATGAAATAATTACGTTATTTTAAAATTCAACCAACATTTTTCTGGCGATGTTTTCATTCAAATCTCTTAAATAGGTCATTATGTATACGTGAATAATATATTTTCGAATACTGAGTTGTATGTATGATACTGAAACATTTCATTTCGTTTGCACATTAAATAAATGCAGTTTATTCTGCAGAAAGACTTCAAAATCAGAGACTACAATTGTTCAAACATTCTAGTAGGAAACGTAAAACCGTTTGGTTAACCTCAAAATGTAAATATCCAGTTATTACCATAACTTTGGCGCAGTTTTATGAAAACTTGCCTCAAGCAAGTTCCACAGCAATTTTCCAAGGTCGCATAATACAACTCGCTGCCTAAATTTTAGACTTAAGTTCTGAGGAAAATGTGAAACGCCACTTGTTAATCATGTAATACTTTCAGCCAAATTAAATACTGTATATCAAAGGACTTTTAGGGTTTATGAAAATTTTAGCCGCAAACTAGACTCATTTAAAACCTTTGAGAATTAGGTAAGTACTTTCAAATTAGTTTCGACGGAATATTATCTAAACATGTTGTCTTTGACGTCTTCTTCATTTAATTTAAGTTGTAGGTCAGGATTTCCCGATTTCACACATTTAACACTTAATATTCCGGTAAATTTGTACATTATTAACATTTTATGAAAATTCATCAGACTTTAACCAACTTTTACCCTTCAAAACAATTGTGATGTTTAACTTTAATTAATTAACTTCTTGTCGTTTCTACCTAAATAATTAATATAATACATTTAGGTTTAGAATCTACTTTCGCGTGGTGTTGTGTTGGTGTTGGAGGCCGAAAACAGCAACTCCAAGCGACATGAAGAAATTAGAAATTAACAAATCTTTCTCAGGTGAGAACTTACTTAGTTAAATCCAGTTTATAAGGATAGTTTTACCAGTATCCAATCAGATAAAAAGTGAAAAGAGTAGAAAAGTATTTTTTTTTGCCTAACTACAGGCTAATTTACTTGTAGGTTAAATAATATTATTCAAATTAATTCTGTGCAGTGGTCTGTTGATTCTAGAATGTTAGTAGAAATGGTGTAGTGCGAGAGAGATTTTTTTCTTAGCTCGATATTTTTTGTTTTATTTTAAAAACCACAGCATAAAAATATGCGCATGGGTTTTATTTTTAAATTCCTTAACCCTAAAATATCCACATTGAAAGCTGTGCAAGACATATGATTATCTTACTCATAAGAAATCAAACTCCTTTAAATAAATTAACTCACAAAATCCCCACGCAATTTAAACTGGCAGAACAATCAACCCTGATGGATATCACTTTTACCAGAGGCCTTTTGTTGTGCGGTATCACTTATCTAAAGTAAGATTACCACCAGGAGGCAATTCATAAGACGGTCGGTAATGTGAACGAAATGTAAATTCAAAGACGTTTCGGTGTGCGTACGACCGCGAAATAACTTCGAATCGCGTAACTGATAGTTGCAGAAATAGGGCGAGTAATATTTCATGCTAGGGTTGCCTGGTACAACGAAACTTATTTTCCAAAAATGTATTATTTATAAAAAAACACACATTAAAAAAAAACTACCTGCGGAGTATCTTTTGATAAGTATAGGTCTTGTTATACGGTATTATATTAAAATTATAACACTCCGTGTTGGGGTAAAAAGTAGTTTTTCACCGTCTCTATTGTTCACGTAACATTCGCTGTCTTTTTTTCTTAGAGGGAAAGATGATATTTATAGCCTTGATATAATAATCCAAACTTTACAGCCGGCCATTACCATTTGCTAAACTTTTATAGTCATTAAAGTATGAGCCTGAATAGTGTGATATTTGTGCACTTTATGGATGTTTAAAATTTGACCAGTTTGCAATACCCAGTGTGTTTGTGTAGTGAGCCAGAGACACTATCGCGACGCATCGTCGTTCAGCCGAGCATGACATTCGAGAAGAAGCAGGAACCTCTCGCGATCCACGCCTCAGCAAGGTACGTGACTCCACACACTGCAGTTTCATTAATTTCCAAGCTAAGCTATCTATTGTTAATTTAGGTGAACATCACAAAGGGTTCATATTAAAATTTTTTTAAAGTTTGAGCATGTAAACGAATAAATTTTCTGTGAAATATTTCGTTCGCTCGATGCGGAGTTTTTACGATATTATGTTGTGGTCATTCTATTTTTACCGCAGATTTTTCATCAGTAATTAAAAAGCATGTACCTATAAATTTATTTTGTTTTTTTCATTGGGGGAGGCCTATGCCCAGCAGTGGCCCAGAATTGGCTGATGATGATGATAAATTTTTAAAAATAGAGGAATAACAAATAGCAACATGTTTTAAATATAAAGATAACATCATAAAATAAACTTCTCAAAAAATAAAATTGTTTTTTGCCTTTGGTCTATCTAATTCTATTTACCGATCCGATTCTAACTCTGACTTTTAGGCACGAATATATTCAGTGAATAAGAGATAATAGCTTGGTATACCACGTTAATCAAGGAATGTTACTAGACTAACATTCTTAGAAATAAAAATCGTTTTCCTTCACCCTATGATGTGTTAATTCATAATAAATTATTACAAAACACTCTCAGCAACCCACAATAATGAACCGCCACTACAGACAGACCGCACGCTAACTCCCTTCCGCCTTAATGCCCTAAAAAAACAAACTGAAATTCCACAAGAACAAACTTCAAAATTGGAACTGTAAAGTTGTCAAGGCGAAAACTACTATTGACTTAATTCGTACATAGTTTACCAAAGCTGGTCTGCTTGATTTGCCATTGGAGTTTAGTAAGCAAATACGTTACGAGGCGCAAGTTCCTTATACAGTGTTACGCAGATGTTGATCCTGATACCTAGATTAAAGTTTCCGCTCAAGTAACCCGGTGTAACTCCATTATGAATTTAGCGTAATAGACTTGGGAGAGGAAACGAAACCCTTTTAGCAGCGCTCGTAATTATTAACCTTAAACGTCTCCGTGCTTCAATATTGCAGAATGATATTGGTCACCGTTGAGTGTCTTAAGATAGTGTTTGTGTTTCCTTCAATATTTAGGATTAGTTAGTATGTTGTTTGTTATCTCAATATTTATGTATTATTATTTATTTATTATTTTTTATTTTAATATTATATCTAACGATGAATCATCATAGCAATAATCGGTAACACCCTTCCTTTTTTCGTATGGAATCAAACCCCCAGAAAAGTAGGCACAGGTATATGTCAGCTGAGTTTCAAGTCTGACACAAGAGCCTATTGAAATATTTTAATCATATTCCCAAATGATGTGATAATTTCCTTGAAGATAACCCCTTTAATTCTTGTAAAAGTATGAAGAGCAATTATTGTTTGTCCCATCGCACTTTTCAACAAACTTTAAATAGACAAGCCACAACTAGTTGTTTTCCATTTAAAGTTTTAATTAAGTATAAAGTAAGTCTTTTATGGTTGCACTGAAAAGATAGTTACTTAATTGACTTTAGCAGCTTGTAACTTGCCTTTTAAATAAACAATAGAGTAAGTAAAGAAGTTTATAATATGTTTCTTGAATATAAATATTAAGCCCCCAACATACAACATTTTAATTACATTACAAGAAATTGTACAGACACTGTTATTGAAAATATGAAAGTATAAAGCAATTTAATTTTCAAGCTTTTCCTTACTTATGATAGTCCATGCTGGCCACTATCTTAGTAGGTACTCAAAATCTACCAACATTAAACTAATCACGAGACGTAGGGGCACTATAAATGTAGTTTTTAATATTTAATTTCTACTGAAATTTACCAACCTCCCACCGAATTAGTAAAGAGTTAGTAAAATACTTCAAAGTATAGCTTATATACACAAATATATTTAATCAATTCTCACCGGCATAATAGAAAGAGGGAAGTTCTCAAAAGGCAATCAATTTCATATTTCAAACATCCATTCAAGCGTTAAGGTTGAGAATTTACGTCTGAAGTTTGGAGCGACATCCTTTATTCCGAGCATTACTGAGGTTTTTAGAATCCTATAGATTATTACATTCCCCTATGTGAGTTACAGCATATTTTCTAGTTGAAAAAGTACTCTTCTCAAATATAACAGAAAATTACGTCAGCTAGAGTAACGGTTTATATTGAAATATGAGGGAAAAGGCATGTTTTTTACGGAAAAATATGTTTCCACCATTACGACGACATTACGCTAAACAGTAATCTGTTCCTGCTCGAGGCAATATCTGTATTACATATCTCAGTTTTAATTGGCTGTACGCATCAAACCATGCCTACATCTCCACGAATAAAGCGTTTTTAACCACAGTACAAGTGAAGACAAATTGGAGTGGGTTCTTTATCGTAATTATTCTAAAGATCGCCCACTCACCGCAAGTCCCTTTGTCCAAAAATTGGTCTCATAACTCTCCAGCTTATCTAGTTGACCTCAGCTTGCTTCACTCGATAAGCACATCTACAAAGGCTAAACATAAAAATGAGGAACATTATTCCTTTCAATTGTTTAAAAGTCGAATTTTTACTGTACATTTTAAATCCCCAAGCGGGTATTAAATCCGGATGAAATTGTCAGTTACTTTGCAATTTTATCTCGCAAATAAGTATTCCAAATGCTCGCAAATACAGCGTGCGCATAAATCAACTTTCACAGTTGAAAAATGACTTGAATTCTGTGGACAGGGCGAGGCATAAAGTTGTTTGAACACTTTCGTCGCTTCTAAACCTTGATGCTTGGTTAGACTATACTCAAGTTTGATAAATGATTTTCTTAGGAGTTTAACTAAGGATTAAGATTTATTGCATGTAAATAAAGCGTGATAGTTTTATTAGTTTAGCGGCGCGGTCTAATAAGATTGTGGTAGCGGATTAGAATCTAATGTCTGACTGGTTATCTCGTTTTACATCATTAATTTTCAGAGAATGCATAGGTAATTCTAGAAAACTTATCTTTCTATTTTCATAAAGTAATTTTCATTGTATTGCATGGATTCATGGTGTACTAGTTAACACTTAAACAGAGTTGATCGTAGCAGAGGAAAATAGCGGGCGGTCTATTTATGGTCTCTTTATTAAAAACTTATCATGAAGATATTGCGTCTTCCTTATTCAAAATCTAAAAAAAAAATCAAATAAATTGAGTTCTATTAAAAAAAATGTAATATCATTTGTTTTTCGTTTAATATTTTTTTTGTTGCCAGAACATTCAAATGCAACCGAATTGCTGACTAACGGAAACGCGATCAGGCTCAACCCTCGTGGCATCAGGGAGGACGGCAACCACGTATGTGACGACAGATTGTGAGAGTGCCATAGACTAGAAAATACATTCAAATTCTTAGCATTTGTAAACTAATTTAATAAGATAGTTCTAAGCGTAAGTTAATATTCATCTGTGCAATTTATAGCTGTAAGCGGCTTTTAGTTGATAATTTTTAAAGGTATGATTCAAAACTGTCATTTTTAAAACCAATGTGTTTGCCGTTTATTTGTGAAATTGTGTTATAATATTATTTTATTTTAAACTGTCTGGTATTTTAACCAAGTAAAAGTGATACAATGAAAATAAAAAGTTCAAATTTATAGACAAAGTAAAAAATATATTTGGACAAGATATTTGCAATAATATTGACCATATTTTTATAAATGCATTCTATTCGTCTTGTTAGAGCAGTCGAAATAGATGTCCTGGGCATAGACGGTAAAAGGCATAACGTAAAAATATCGATGTTAATTTAATATAGATACATCATAATATGACCGTACAACTAAATCCGATAAGCTTACGTGATCTTAACTAGTCATAATGTATTATATAAAATATTTTTTACAATGAATATTTATCTTTTTTGTTCAACAGTTATTAACCCCGAATGGTATTGATTCCATATAAAAAGTACAAGGTACTTAATACTTCCTATAGATTTTTACCAATTAAGAGAAGTGACCTGGAAAATTTAATCTGGAATTAATTGCCCGACCTAAGGCTATCAGTAATTGCATATGTTGCCAACCCTTAGGCAACTTTATAAACTCGTGTATACACATAAATAATACAAGACAACATAATGTTATATCCATCAGTTATCAAAATAATATTGATCAATTATTCAAGTTCCATGACCTCAAACAATGAAAACTTTGAGGGCCAACTTCCAGCTTGGTACACAAAGTGTTAGCAGTAACGATAACTCGTGTCAATAAGATTTTGTTTCTCATTTACAATGGTTATAATCACAGAAATAAAATACTGTTCACGAAAACAACCCTGTTGTGGCCCTTTGACTGGTTTTAGGCGGCATTTCTGGATGTTGCGGCAAATGAAAATTCAAAATGTTTCTTTAATGAAGTAATTGAATTTCCGAGTATATTTTTTTTCTAATTTCGTGACAATTGAACTTTTTTATAAAATATCCTAATTAGACATTGATATGAAATTATATTTAAATATATCGTGTCCACAAAAACATAAATCAGTAAGTCTTGGGCATGGCAGAAAACGCATAAAGGTAGTAGAATTAATGCAGTGGAGAGCGCTGAGAATCATGGCCGGGGGGGAAATCGTTAGATAGTGTGAGGAATAGTGTGGCAAGGGAAAAATGTGGATTGAATGTCGACGGAGTAATTCAAATTGATTGGGGGTATAGTCTCTACCAACTCCAACGGAAGTCAGGGGTTGGCTTTAGGTATGTACATTGTACTTATGTACAAAATTTGAATTTCTTAGACTTTACCCCCAGAGTCCAGAATGTGAAATTGTGAAATTCTGTATTTAACAATATTGCTTTCTGTGATTTTTGAAGCAAAGAACAGTCGAAAACCTCTTTATCATTCTATGTATGTAATGTTCCTTCAGTTGGCTAGTTACTGATTTATCGATACATTATGCATTAATAATTAATATATTTTGTTGCACTATAGTGTATAATGTAGATTCTATCTCATGCGCTTATTATTTAAAATTAATTGTAATTTACCATATTTCATCTGCATCCATATGATTTTATATGTATTTTCTGGTTAAATGTAATTTTAAATGACAATACAACATGTTTAATGGAACGATTATTACCCATTGAATTGTAAATATATAATTTTTCAATAAAGGTTGTTGTCGTTTCGGAAAGGTTTTTTTCTTCTCGTGGCCCTTTTAGTTTAAGACCTTTTAAGTTGAATATTACTTTAAAGATTATGTTTATCTTATCTATCTCGTTAGACTTTAAGATAAACCTGGTAAATAAAACCCCACACAAGAATTTATCCAATAAGATTAATGCATTTTTCATTATAAGTAGGCAAAGAAGTTGCAAATAAGTAGTTTTAGTTAAAGTTTTGTCGTCCTCTTCCCAACGACCCAAGACAAAAGAAGAAACGAGAAAAAAGTAACTTGGTATATATGAAGGAATTACACATGTGACTACGGCGTTTTGAAAATGACAAGTCATTTAAAATATATTCACTTGAGACCAAATTTGAAAATTTAACAAATCACCACTATCAAGTTAGCATGGACCCCAAATTTATGATTTTTTTATTACATCGTTTTCAATATATCTGCAAGTATAAGAGGCAACACCAATTTGCCCTCCCACTCAAATCGTTTCGTAAATGTCCGGCAATTTACACAACAAAAGAATTGGATAATACCAAGTCAAGGACCAAACACTTCGCAAACAGGTAAAATTCGAATTGGGCGAAGTAAACCTACGGACTAAAAGACGGTTTGGCGCAATTACACGGGACAAATGGCGGTACCCAGACCACATTAAACATGGTTTCCACGGTACCTTCCCACAACCCCGAAGCGTCGAAAGGCTCTCTTTAATTTCCTTAAGCGAATTCCAACAAAACAATTCACCGATCACTTGCAGAAAATGTGAATTCTTTTTTGAACGAATTCTTTCTACTACGTGCAGACACAGCGTGCGTTCTTTAAATAAACTGCTCACGTTTTTAGGTCAATTTAGAACACTTTTTGTATGTAAATATTGTCAGTATATTTTCATTCCTGTACGCATATTTTCCATGACTAGGAATATTGCTTTCCTCTATGATTTATTCTCTTGATGCGTTTAGACCGATTATATTTATCTTTAAATATCATAAAAAAGATGTGTTTATAACCAATTTATTTAGAAATAAACCCTTTAATTCCTTACAAAAAAGGTAATAACTTTAATTCGAATCAGCTCAAAGTTGGCGGTCCGTTTCATAGCCAACGTTTCTACACAATATCTGCCACATAAATTTGTAATGTGCGGTGATCTAAATATCCCACATCACCAAGCAGCTGTAAGAATGCGCTTCCATTTCCGCAATGCAATATACATTTACGATCCATAAATTTGCGAGTCTTCGATGTTTATCTGTAATAGGGGTAACTTTCTTTGTTGCCAGCTTTATTTATGTTTAGAAGTTATAAATTATTCAAAATAGCGTAAATAAGAGATAAACACATAGGAACACGAGGGCAATATATGCAATTTTGGTTTATAGGTGAATCGAAAAAGCTATTTTACTCCTTCTGCATATTAGAATAATAATGTGGTCACCCCAACTATTTATTAATAAACTATATACAAAAGGGGCGTAAAACTGTCATTATCTTGGATCTCTTTCTCGCACGTTTTATAAATCCTGGTAAGAGTGAGATAGCATCAAGGAGCGAAACATTTTCTTCTACTACCGCCCGGCACGGAAATCCAGGTCCACATGTCTCCGCAACTAATAGTTCTCTGTATCATATAAATAATTATTGGTTAGTTCCAGTGTTTTTAAAAAATTAAATATGTTCAGGGTGTTATGTTGTGAAGCAGTGTGCAATGTTTATGGACGCTTTTAACCGCTGATCACTGCTGAGGACGCCTCAAAGTAAGTGGGCATGATTTCAAATCCGCTCTACCCGAACAACAAACAGCTCTAATATTATAATACTTAGTAATAGGATTGGAATGTTTTTTGCCAAAAATAATTTACTATATTTTTCCATATTATCTACTAAGCACCTAAGTTTCTTGGATTAAGAAGTCGACTTGTCAAGTTAATTACGTTCACTTTGATGTAAAAAACATCTCACTGCTCATTTATTTCCCAGTAGTGCCATCGGCAGACCTCAACGAAGTCACGCGTAATTGACTGTCTAGGTGAAACATTAGGGCAATATGTCAAAAACTTAAAAAGAAAGCAAAAGGTTCTTGGAAATTAATACGAAGGAATTTTTTAGGTATGAATTAAGAATAAGATCAGAATTCGTACGACATGGAATCATAGTACAATCTTAAAGACAATTTTGAACATACAATGTTGTCTTACTATCACTTTATCAACCCCCATGATCTAAATTGAATTTCTACAATAAACACCATATATGTCTACAATCAGAAGTTGTTTTCTTCGATAAATAAAGAAATTCTCCCTCATGTTCGTGACGGTAACTTTTAACAATCATATACCTGTCATTTATGGGAAATAAAGCATACTTCAAGGCAATTTGAATTTATTCATACTGCAGGTACCACACTTTCCACAGTTTTGTTCGTATTCTGACGTTCCTTGTTTAACATTTATTCGAAGCTATGAGAGTAAATGCGATATTCACATCGCTTTCAGTGCTTGGACTCTCTCAAGTACTCGGCGATCCCCATATTCCCATTGAAATCTTCGTAACAAGGCTAAAGGCCATCTAGCAGCGATTCTCATACATATATCTTTCTTTATGTCTCCAGATATCTTTAATAATAATTTATCAGGATACATATGAGCGGTGTCATCACAGACTTCGACGTCATGGAGGTACTACACACATTAACTACGCAGTATTGGTCCGACTGATAGATTTAGAAATCTTAACCAAGTTTCAAAGTAAATAACATCAATACAATATTGCTTAAAATTTATGTCAAAACTTTAGTATAATAAACTTTCAATTTCTTGTGTAAACGGCACCACCTGTAAAATCGTAAAGGTGATATCTGTTAGTAAGTTTAATTATAATATTTAACAAATAAATTCTTTGAATATGTACTAACATTCATTATATTTTATTTTTTCAATGTTAATATTAATTTTAGGCACTTCTAAACGACCTGAATACTGAATTATTCTTGTTTCACTGTAAGTAAAATATTAATTTTCTTTGAATGGTGAATGGGATTAAGACTTATTACTTAGTCGTTGTTCAGAATAATAATATTATGTACAAACTTTTGCATGTTGTGATTTACATTTCCAGTAAAAACAAACTCACAAACCAGATCACATTCGTACATGATTATTTATATGAGCTTTAGGTTCGAACCATTAAAAATAAAAATGAATTGATACAGCTTCGAACAATTACTCTAAATAATGAATCAAATTAAATAAAAATCATTTTAAATAAATTTTAGTAAACATAAACTTTAGGTCTCTGTAATAAAAAAAATATTAAAAACAAACAACTGACAAAACTAAGTATTACCTAAAGTCCAAAACGTCTAGAATCGTTCAAAGGTTTTCCCCAAACAGAAACATTTATGTAAGAACATAAACTCCGTAGATCCTATCAATACAATCTGTTTGTCTTGGAAACAATAGACTGTCGGTCAACAAATATCTATAAAGGTAACATTTCGATTTTATTACACATCGCCTGGACGACAAAACAACTTTTACATTTATACTTCAGGTTATAAAATATATTTTCACTGACATACGAAGTTTACTTTATAGCCAAATTGGCAGCAATCAAAATTTTCCTCGACAACAGAACAAATAAAATGAATAAATAGTGTTAATTGTCGATATTGTCTATTGACTACCAACTCTCTTCTCCAAAATTAATTTCCTCTTCCTATAAATATATCTAGATCGTTTAAAGTATAATTTCATAACATATCATTTAGTAATTTATAAAAAAAACTCTCTCAACAGGCGATGATCATAATCACAATCAGTCCAAAAAAGCTCATAACTGGACATAGGCTTCCTCTAGTACGCAAATAGGTCATTTACCTTGAATGTCATCACCCTTACAACAATAAACAATATTTCTTGTTTGGCAAACAATTTGACTAAACCACACAAACCGAGCAAGTTATCATCGGATTAACAAATAATAACAAATGCTAATGCAGACCATTCGAGTACGAAATTATGGAAATTCCCGGGAGTTTCCACTCCACTGCCGCCACGGTGTATGTTAGATGAAACCATTTCCTTGGAAATTCCAATTTAGATACATTAAAACTTTGTATCATGCCCACGCACCATGACTTACCCGACGTGTCTTTTTAATTAACATTCGAAATTTAAATTCATTGTATTATGTTCAGTCTGTCTACGTTGGTATTGCGTGGGAGTTAAAGGACTAAAATATTTTTGAGACATTTTTTCTATAGAATATTATAAAAATACTTGCTGGAACAACGGAAACAGATCCATTTAAAACGTTTTCTGCTAAGACAAAAAAAAATAAAAATTTATAGAAATCGATCCTACGTGCGGTGCGGTACAAGGAAACTCTTCGCTAGCTAGAAATAATTTAGATTGTATTTCGGTGTATACAATACAAAAAGATTTGAGAAAGTTAAAAAAAGAAAAATTTCAGATCAGGCCGATAAGGCCTTCTCGTAACTGGATATTGTTTGAACTTTTTGAATGTAGTAAGTTAAATTACGTTATCGTAGTTGTTGTCACTGAATCTTTTCTGGGAATTCAATGACGATTGCCCTAAATTGCTGAACTGATCCAATAAAAGTACCTTCAACATTTTTTGTATTCTCAACATATTTACAAAAATAATTGAAAATAAAACAGAGTCTGACCTTT
Source organism: Cephonodes hylas (assembly GCA_030295005.1). Lineage (NCBI taxonomy): Eukaryota > Metazoa > Arthropoda > Insecta > Lepidoptera > Sphingidae > Cephonodes > Cephonodes hylas. Next base: position 6,784,293 of record AP025372.1, on the reverse strand, counting down.
TACATTTAGCACTTTTAGCAAATCATTACATGTGAATGTAGTAAAACTGGATCTGTTTGAAATAAATAAACCATTAATATATTATTATTTATTGCTAAAATTTTTAACCGCTGGAACGGGGTGTAGTTTTTTGAGGCGAAGAAATACGGGTGAACTATTTACGGCACTTCCATTCCATATGCAAGTATGCAAGTTGTAATGGCTACGCGCCAGTTTTACTAACGTTTGTGTCGACGCCTAAGAAATTTATGGAGATTCCCACTTCCACCTCGAACAAGTTAAAATTGTTTAACGACACTTCCGAGAGTCCCAGATTTGTGTGGACATTTAACAGATTATTGCAGATTCTTCGCGATAAACGTATTAAGGAAAAACCAATTTAAAACTTCTTGATATGAAAGAGATTTGCTACGAAATTTATTATGTGATAAAGTCTTCGTAATATGAAACTTTCTATAACTTAACTGACAGGTAAAGAGATTATCCAGTGAAAATATTTATTTAAAAATTTATTAATTAAAGAAACACGTAACAATTAATTGAAAGTCAAAAGTATTCTCTTTAACGTTCCGACCGGCCGCAAACAATGCCTACAACGTACTTTGCGACCCGCAACACAAATTCCGGAAGTAATTAAAACTTGGAAGTACTTCGAATTTGCTTAAAGCGGGCCTCTTAGGAACAAACACTACTACTATTGTAAAAACTCTTTTTTATTGCACATGTCATGATAACACCCAAACAAAATTTTACGGCCGATACACGAAATATTATATTTATGGAAGGATTATCTTTGTATTGGTTTATCCTCCCTTGAGGGACTGCGGCGTATTGACTATAGAAAGACTTTATTGATTTCTTCTGAGAATAGATGGGCAATAAGATTTATACAAGCCGAACCTAAAACTCAGTTATACGCTGAAAAAGAACATTCGAAAACCTGAAAGGGTCGTGAAACGTTGGGAGACGCCAAGGCTTTATATTTATATCAATGTAAATGTAATAATATATTTCACCTCGTCATATTTTGTAGTAACAATTATATGCTGCTGTGCTCTAAAGATAGAAGATAATTATATACTTTGGTATATAAATCAGACTGTATGTAAATATAAAAAAATAGCAAATATAATCTACGGTATCAACTAGCTATCCACCATTCAATACCACATAGCCATAGTTATAGTCTTTATGACTTAACATTCATATATTTCTGATTTCGAATAATTTGCATCAATACGAACTCTTGACTTCGAATTTTTTTAAATAACGATCATCAAGTACCTCTGCCAAGAATATCCTCATTAAATTATCCAAAATGATACGAATCTTCTAATCATTTTACCATTATGGTTTCATTCAATGAGGCCTTATAAATGAGAAGTTATGGTCTGAAATATCTAGGTAACTGTATGAACTGGGATGATACGACTATCATTCATTATTTTCTTGAAAACAGATATCATTTCTTGTAAGAATATAACATGCTAAATTTATCGGGTTGATAATAAAATAAAGTTTTAAACAATTAAGGTGTATTTAAGTAATCGAATTATTTATGTGGATTAAGCGGTGTTTCAACCCAAGTATCTGCAGATTAGTTAATTTAGAACAATCAACATTTTCATGTCTAGACTTCTGTATTTAAATGTTTTGCTTTTGTTCCTCTTTTTATGTATTGTCTTTAAGTTGCCATGCAGTTTAGAGCTCTCGGAAAGAACAATGCAGCTCAAGCTAAATTTATATTGCAGCATTGTCTTCATTTCTTACTTAAATGCAAACAAACATCTGCGCTCATTTTGGTATTAAAATTTCATTTTCTTTCATCTATTTGAATACTTTTCTGTAACTACCCATAGTTGTACCTATTGGGCAAGTCGAAGCTCTACAGTTGAGTGTAGATATGTGGATAATAGTCAAAGGAGTAACGCTTATTGCTAATATCAGGATTCAAGACACTCTTAATGATGTTAGGACAGCAACTCATGTATTAATCGAAAGGGTAGGTTCCTTCCGGCATCCAACTAGTGAAAGTGTAACAGTTCGACTTTAAAGGGAGGCGAGTCAATTGACGTTTTTTGAGCACATTTCAAAACTTCGTGTTAGGAAACCCAGGAATGGAACCCGAGATTTCTAGATCCCACGGCACAGTATAAAAAAAATTAAACGACATTTAGTTATTTTTTTTATACAAGATTTTTATTTAGTTACATGAAATGGTGCAATCTTATCTTAGATTATTACTATAAACCATAAATCCATAATAATCCATAAAAGACACATTTACCAGAAAAATTTTACGCATATATTTTTTTGTAGAAAGTATTGGCCCTAGAAGAATAAATAAATAGTAATTCTTATTTTAATAGACTGGTCGCTGGGTTATTTGCGCATTTTCATAAAGAAATACAATTTTGTATTTTTTACAAGAGCAATCTATTGTCTTACAATTGGATGTACATTTACACGGTTGAATCAAAAATACCGACAGTGATTCAGCGCCAGGACTTATAAAGTGTTGATTAACTTCTTAATTTAAAAATAAAACAACTGCTTTTATATCCTTTCAAAATACTTATTTTTCTTTACGTTATGACGAACAACGCCATGACCGTCGGATATATTATATTTAAATAATGTTAAAGTGCTCATTGAAATTCTGTTGAAGCACTGAATCTAACTCCTATATTAAAAAGACGCATACTATACGACTATGTATATGTATATGTGTATTAAAACAATAATTCATAGAATTCACACAATGCAGTAATGCTCCGCTTTCCTCAACGGTGACCCGTTTTTTAATTTTCATTAAAGTTTTAGAGCATTGATATTGCTATTCCAACCGAATCTAATAAAAATGAATATTAAAATTCAGATTCTGTTCTTACTTGGCATTAAAAGCAAATCCGAATTCTTCATGTTGAAATACTTACAATAAAAAGTTCTGGAGAAATCGCCTGTTATGAATCACGTAACGTACACAAAGAGAGTAGTCATGATAAAGTGAAAATACGTTTTGTATTAACCACTTGGCATTATTGCTTTCTCATTTTTGTTAATGCTTAATACTTCTTAAAGAATACAATGCATATTATGTAAAAGACCCTTTCAAAACATATCGCTTTTGTAAAGGTTTGAAATTATATTTATCATTTTTGAATTTTGTTCTCGCCGTAGTTTTTTCGGTTGATGAGGAAGTCATTTTTTTGCTAGAATAGCTTTGCACTACTATTTGATTTCGTTCTGTGACTTCTTCATTGTTTTCAGTTAGGACATCTTCACTTTTATCTTCTTTAAGCGCCAAAAAATTATCATTTTCTGTGTCTAAATTAGCGTCCATTTGCGCGGGACCATTTCGGAATTTATTTTCTTTTTTCACATTGAATTTAGACTGTTTATTTTTCAACTCAGTGTCAATAAAAACAACATCGTCTTCCGGATGATAAGGATTATTATACGCTGTTTGCATAACTCTTTTTTTAACATCTTTTTCGGCAACAGTTTTGTATAAATCAGAACTGACAAGTACTTTTATTAACTTTAATAAGTCATCAGAATCTATGTTTATTTTGATACTCTTTGCCCAACTATTAGCTATAACTATTGATAGCCCTGAAAATTAATGTTGAGTTAATAGCATCTAAGGATTAAAAAATAAGGATATAAATCCTTTATTAATATTTTGAACCCGAATACATAAACTTACCAAGAAGTACTGTGGTCCATATCATGTTCAAACAACTGGAAATTCCAAGTTAGTGATAAGAATCATAAAATGAACACCGTGTAATTACTCGTTCAATGTATTTTGTTTGTTCTCAACTTTTTATTATTCTTCTACAGGTGTAATATAAGACTCACGTAACAGTTAAATATTCTCTATGTTGTTACTTTAATAATATGAAATTCTCTAACACAATCGTCAGGGGAAATCTAGTATTAAAGATATTTTGTAGAAACCAAAACACATTTCAGATAAAAGTGAAATCCCTTTAGCATCCACTGTCATTATTATTTATTAAATTTACTTCAGATATAACTCTTAGACACAAATTCTTTGTTATCTTCAGATGGTAATAGACAGGAAATTAAAGTAGAATTTTCTGAATGCCACTTTTTTCACTTTTTTATGTAAACGTATAGTTTATTACAAATAATTTTCCTTCAATTAACTGAACACAATTTTACTCAAAAAAGATACATTATACAAAATTATACAAATACAAAATTACACAAAACTTATTTTGTAGAGGATTTGCTATTTTTCTGCAACGTTTGAGTGATTCTGAAGTATTGTAGCGAGATTAAATAAAATGAAACAAACACCGAGAATTAAATAAAGGTGGAATGGACGTGATAAAAATCTGCAAAGTTCATTTTACGTAATTGGTTTGAAATATAAAACCCAAAGCAAATACGTTTCGGGTGATTGTATTAACTTGAAAAAAGGAATTCTAGTTGAATTGTTTAAACGAATGGCACTTAATTAGAGATTCGTGTATATATATATTTCTGAAACAGTCACGTAAATCTACTACATTCCTATTTATAATAAAATACTATAAAGCTGAAGAATTTTTTTTTTGTTTGACCTCGCGTTAGGAGCGTTTAGAGTTCAATCTCTTGATCTCACGGGTTAGGAACTACTGATTTTAAATTAAATTAATTTTTTTTTGTGTTTAATAGTTTCGAAAATGGCTATAAATCACGATTACTTTTTAGGTTCCTACGTAGCACAATGATAAATGAAGCAAAAGCGAGGAAACCATTTATTTAAAATCTGAAGGTTTGCATATAAACAATCAGGCAATAGCTTGTTTTCAAAGCAGTCCCGAATATGTACTGTCGGGTACACTCCAACTCAAGGGTAGTTAAAGTTTTTTTTGAGTTGTTTTCTCATGTTTTTTCTCATGGGGGCATGCTGCTATGTAGATCTGTCAATTTTCAAGTAACTAATATTAGTAACTAAAGGTGGCTGGATATTCAAAGCATTGATGATAGATTGAGAAATGTTTATTCACCAATATTATAGTTATCAAAAAAAATGTAACTCCATATTAAGGTTTTCCAGTAACGTTGTTATCAGAAAATATGAGAGATTATACGGGCTCCTAAAAAACAGATATTTGCCAAACACACAAAAAATTACATTGAGGAGTGTTCGAAATATCTTTTTTTGAATTCCAGAACTGATTAGTATGTGTTGTCCAACACTATGAGTTCAAACGACAATATTTAACTTACTTATTTCCATTTTGACCATTTCAGTGGGTTTTAATTTTAACTTTATTCTAGCTGGAGAGTAAAAAGAACTCAAAGCAAAGCCATCAAAGGCTAACAACGAAAGGCCATTGAAAATAACAAAATCCTTGCTCCTCTTCACATATTCAGATTGATCCGCTCTTTGGCCAGCTGTTGGCAAATATCCAACGCTAGATCGACTGTTTATGCCCAAGACTAGATGTTAGTGTAAATCCGTTTATCGGAACCGTTCTGTTTATCTGTCTAAACGCACTGACTTAGCGGACTTTTTATTTACTTGACTAAAGTACTTACTTCTAATGCATCTACAACATTGTAAGATGTGTTTCTTATTTAGTATTTACTATCAGACTGTTTCAATGATTCCATCCATTATGTTATAAACAAATGAAGTATTATATAAATAGTACTGATTATTATCTTTTTGCTAACAGTTTAAAACTGAATGCCTCATGGTCTCGTCGTATAAGCATGTGCTGTGTGATCTAAAGATACTGGGTTCGATTCCCGGGTTGGGTAAAGTGTTATTAGATTTTCCATCATTAGTTTTTATAACACTATAAAGTTAAGTGGTCTGAATGCTTTTAAAACCACTGAGATTTTTTGTAATTGTTAATTATTGTACCTCAACAATACTTTAATTCAGAACTGTGTCCAAATACTATTGAATACGTACATTACAAAGGTCACTTTTCGGCTTTAATAAAAAGAACATGTGTAAACTTTATTTCCGTTTCGAACCTTTCTTATTAAACCCGAATGGCGGGGACATCTGCTACAAATTAAATTGAAATTCACGCGACAAGCGAAAAAAGTTTCCTCGAAAAGGAAAACTAATTTAGAATCCATTTATTGAAAAATGTACTTATTGGAATAAAGAAATAATTGAAATTAACTAATGATACTCCTATCACGAATCATGCGTGTTCGTGTTAGTGTAAAGTTAGTTTTTTGAACTATTCTTTCCATAAATAATATTGTTATCATTATCAAAATTTTCTCTTGCATAAGTTACTGTTTATACCTTAAAATTTCGTTTTAATGACACTGTTTATAGCTTGTGTGGGAATTATATAAAAATCATTGAATTTCTTTTTTATTTTATTAAATAAATAAATTTTAATTACAAAACAGAAGTGTTTATTAAATTAATTTCATAAATATAATTTTACATTTAACATTAATGTTTTTTGACAAGCATTTGATAATATGCACTTTGGTTAAGTCATTCTTTCCAATAGCTCAAGTCTATGGTAGGTATGTCAGAGCATGGCACTACAGGGTTCCTAGAAAATAAAACAGTTAATTACCAATATATATAATGTTAAAAAATATTTCCATTTCTAATTTATTAACTCATATTTCTCTTTTTTTACACATCCTAATGTCGTCCGCTGTTGAATGTATTTAGGCCTTCAAAGGTAATTATAATCAATTCTTATTCCTAATAGAAAACTAAACACTTGTAATGTTTCCAAGGTAGACTTGCCCATCAAAACAATCTTTAGGACATTTATTAATAATAATTTAGAATTAGACCACATAAATTTATGCGTTTATGACGTTTACGACGTTGCGTTTATGCGATAATTTAAAACACAAAATTTCGCAACAAGCAATTCATTACATCTTAATTAAAATGTACTTACCATGACGATATTAACTCTAAAGCTTTTTTTTGTATACTTTGTATTCCTCCCACCTGACAGAATATGCTCGCGATTGTCGATCCTTTACGAATAGCGTTCAATTGATCTGTAACGTGAACAATACAAGATATCTTTCATTATACAAGGGACCTGCTGGCTGTACTTTATGACGTTTTACAAAAAATAATTTTCTTCTTCACACAGGACAAATCGGCCGAAGCAATTTTGTTTTCATTCCGTCAATCTTGAAGCAGATTGCCATTTTTATTGGCGCACCGAACACCATGCCGTGGAAAAACGAAACTTTTTTAAAATCAAACAGTTAGCAATTAAATTATATTTACCTATAGTAAACGAGCCGTCTTGTTGTCCATTCTCGTAAAAGTATCTGTCGCTAACCCGCGTGACGTAGAATTGATCGAGCAGGATACAGAGGTCCGTTGGGCCGACTTGGGAACCTTTAACTGGCTTCTCAAGTGCCCCGCCCACGTTCATCTCAACATCATCCGGGGTCTCATAAATCTTTTTAATTTTTTCTATGTCCTGTAAAGAATTACAAATAATGAGAATTAAAGCACAAATTAAATATAACAAAAATTTTAAACATATCAACGGTCCCTACGTATAAAGCGACATATCTTAATTAATGGTTTTCAGGAGAGCGATTTAAATGATCAATTAAAGTTTAAAAAAAAAACTATTTTTTTTAGTAATATGACTTTTGAAATTACAAATTAATGCAATACTTACGGATTTTGAAATATAATCAGAAAAATCTTCAAATTTCTTCGCCTTAGGCAAGCCGCAGTACACTCGTAAATCGTTGTAGCTTGGAACTCCATGGTCACGAGCCCTTTGAAGATCAAGCGCAGGTAAATCTGTTCCGTTTTCGTTGCTCCCCCTTCATAAACAAACAGCGAAATATATAATTTGAATTAGCAATAGACTGCATTCATTGAGGCTTACTATATGGTCCATCGATTAAATAGCTGAAGTTAATATGTGAAGGTAAGGTAAGGGGCAATGTACAAGGCGTCACTCATTATATTAATCATAAAGTAAATAAATGGCAACTGGCAAAAACTACCAGTCAATGCAGCTTTATAAAGAAGACACTAGGCTTCGAACAAAGGGACCGTGGTTTGATGCCTTCATTAACAAACCATAAATGCAAATTACTGACAATCTATTAAAATAACGTAAGTATTACCTGAATAAATAAACCGTTGTTTCATTATGATAATATTTGTCCATAGCCATTTCTGGTTGTGTGTTCATACCTCGAGCAAATTCACAAAAATATGAATCTTGTTCCAATATCGAAGGTTTAGTCATCCAAGTGCTTAGTCGAACCGAGCCTGCGTATTCTCGATCTTCAAGGTACTTTCTAGAAAAAAAATTGGATTATAAACATTCTCACAGTCAATTCACTAGCCCTCATTAATATTTTCATTCATTCAGGCCTTTTATTTAGTTGATAGAAGTTAGTCCTTAGACTACAATGCTGACCTACGTACCTACTGCTGATATAAAATGTGTTTAAATAGCGACTTCTAATCTGCAATGTAATTTGTCCATTATTTCTTTAATAAAACATCAAAACGGAAATTATCGGAATATTAAAAATAAAATATAAATAAATACACCCAACAGTCACACACATAGTCCTGACCCCACATTAAGATACAAGTCTTGTGTCGTGGGTATCAGAAACTACGAGAGACTTTTCGGTCTCACAAACACCCAGACCCGGAACAAATATTTGTGGATCACACAAACATTTGTCTCGGTGTGGGGATCGAACCCGCGGCCTTTCGTTTCGCAAGCTAGTGTCTAGCCAACTGCGCCACGGGACTGTCAAAATAAAGATAAGGTTATAAAGATGCAACAATCCGCTGAAGTAATGGGTAAATTTAGATAGGCTTAATAAATTTATAAATAGACCAAGCTAGAAATAGAATAGATGACTCATATATCATTTTTAAATAACACCACTAACTGATGTTGGATGATCCAGCAATATTAATTATTGGATTATGTATGTTAAAATAATTACTCCAAGTATCCTGCAATGGCACTGTGGAAGAATCTAAAGGCACTAGACGCGTGCTCCACAGATACTGCTGGGTTCACTTTAGAATTGTAGTCGTTCACATAGCCTTCCTGATTAGCGTAGATAAGTTTCTTTTTCAACATATTATCGTAACCTGCAAAAAAATATCCAAAATATTCAGAATCTTCTAAATCTGTAAATGGTCAAAAATGTTGGTCGTTCAAAATTGAAGGAACTTATCTATCTTTTAAATGTAAAAATCGTACTGCTTATACAATAGTATTGTAATTCAAATGTTTTTTTAGACTTCATAAAAAATACTGAAAACAAACTTAACTGTATTAATGATTTGAAAGTAAATTCGATGGTTGAAATAATTAAGTTCTTTCACGTTTGACATGTTCAGAATTTGAATTTTAATATATGAGTGAAATACAAAATAGGTACTCTTGAAATGTTTGTAATCCCACATTGGAAAAAAAAAAATAAAAATAACCTACCCAAATATATCGGCAACACTTCATAATAGTTAGTGTGCTGGTAATATGCACACAATATACGCCGAGCTTCTTGATAGATTTTTTCATCGTTCCAGTGTTTATTCAATTTCTTTAATTCATCTGCTAATTTGTTGTGTTTTCGCAAAAGAAGCACATGTAGCAACGTCAATTCCGTATTCTGGTTTACTCTTTTGTCGCCTACAAATATAATTTGATATTAGCACAACATACACTTAAATTTAGTACATGAAATGAGTATAAATGAAGATAATAAGGCGAATTTATGACTATATCTATTTTTTTTACAATCATGTTTTTATAACGTATCATATTCAGCGCTGTCATATACGTCTAACTGCTGGGCACGGGGCTCCTCTTCACCTGAGGCTTAATCTACCAAGCTGGCCTAGTGCGAGTTGGTGGACATATAAAAATATATATCGTATCTTTTTTTCCTTGTCCCACTACACACCCGCCACTGCAGCTCCTGTACCAACTCCAGGATCAACAGCGGCACGCATAGTATTGGCGCCGAGCTATGAAGCTCAGCGAATCTAAGAGGACCTAAATTGTCACAATCCCGCAACGAAGTTATTCAGAAAAGCAATGTAACGGAGGAGTTGGAAAACAAAGAGTTTTTCACTTAACATTCACATATATATCTTATCTAATACCTAAGAATTGGAAAATGAAAACGTACCTGCTACGTAACAAGGTTCAGTATTAGATGTTGCTCTGCATGCCTGCGTAGGATTCGGAGCCTGAGGCGGCCATTCTTGTCCATGTCTCATTACTGACTTAAGCTTTCCTCCTTTGCCTGTGCGTAGTGACTTCGCCTGAGACTCACTTGTTCCATACACAATAGACAGATCCATGTACGCTGTTGATTCCGACAACTAAAATTAAATTGTTTATCATAATTGACAGTCCCAGGCTCCCATAATTGACAGGCTCTTTTGAGCAGTTGGGTTAGCTTGCGAAACCAGAGGCGGTCGATCCCCGAATTGAAACAAATGTTTATGTGATCCACTAATATTTGTTTCGGGTATGAGTTTTTGTGAAACCGAACAGTCTCTCGTAGTCTCTCATCTCTCTCTCCCGATACCCACGACACAGGGCCTGTATCCTAGTCATTATTCTCCTGCCCTGCTCCCAATTCTTATTTTGGGTCGGCGCAGTATGTTTTGTCCTTCCACACAGGAAAGAAGGACAAAACATGCTGCATAAGAGTTTAGACAGATGTTTTACGGCCGGCCGCCTGTCTGACGCCAACCCTCCTTGGGACTTTCATTGTTTTAGGAATGGGGTAGGGATAGCGTGTGTTTGGGTACAAGATATTGCAGGTAAGGATATTTGGCCTGATGGTAAGGATGCTACAGTCCGGGATAAGGAAGTAGTAGAAGACTGAAACAGCTCGGGGGGGCCGAGGTCGCGTACTCGTAGCCCTGTTCCATGACTGGCTAGATCAATGAAAAAGGCATCCCCTGACCATAAGCATGACCAGGGCCTGTATCCTAGGTTGGGTTCAGAACTACGTATGTGACTGTTAGATGTATTTATTTACTTAATATCAACAGTTACTGTTAATAATCTACATTGTATTTATAACAGGATATATCCTGCCATCTCGAGCGGGGTTCGATTCGCGGATAAGGAAAGTAATATATCACTTCATGAAAAACGTGGGACATACTCATAAACACAATTGGAGGAATGTGGACAAGGAAATGCACATCTAAACCATTTTTGGCCAAGCGTTCGTTGATACGATTATAATTGTAATAATTTATCTTCTTCTTCTTCTTCTTCATCAACCCATATACGCCCACTGCTGAGCACGGGTCTCCTCTACCATTGAGAGGGTTTTAGGCCATAGTCCACCACGCTGGCCTAGTGCGGGTTGGTGGACTACACACCTAAGGAATTCCTAAGAACTCTAAGGTGTGCAGGTTTCATCACGCTGTTTTCCTTCGCCGTTAAAACAAGTGATAATTCAATGTGAATACACACATAACTTCGAAAAGTCTGAGGTGTGTGCCTGGGGTTCGAACCCGCGACCGACGAGATTCTCGACTGCGTGCCCAAACCTCGAGGCCATCACTGCTTATTTACACTATATTGTATATAAATGATGAATGTATAAATTCCATATTACCATTATTATTAAAAGGAAATTGAAAAGCTGTCATGCATTTTTAAATGGTTAATGATAACAAATTTAGATCATACATTTAATTATACTTTTATCGTCATTGAATTTTATTCAGGTCAATGTAATTCAAAAATATTATTCCAAAAAAATGCTGAAATTCCGTGAGCATATAAATTATTAAGACATTTTACGTTTCAATTGATTATATTACTTAAATTTAATAAAAAGAAATTTTACGATAAAACAGTATGAACATAAAAATAATATTAACACAGTAGGTATGTAGCAATTTTATTGTTAAAATAGGCCTCTAACTTTTCGAAGTATTTAAATAAAATGCAAATTAGTTAATAGAGATAAAGCATGTTAGCGTACGGTTACTTCGCTTTTCAGAAAAAATATTGTAGAGGCTTTTAATTCTTAGTTTCAATTATCAGTGGAATTGTCAGTTAACTTAATAAAACACTTTACAGCTTTGTTAATTTCATAATAAAACATTCTGTATGGAAAATATTTTTCTGTATAGAAACAGTATATTTCTAAACTTATGCTGACTGCGTTGATGCAATCTAGAAGCTCCGGCTTCAATTTAGTTGGTCAAAAATCAAAATATTATTTGTTTTTTTTCTATAATAAAATCTCAGCACCTGCCATCACGGAGTTTGAAATGTGCAAAAAAACAGGCCCATAAATATACATGGGACTGACACATTCCTGGGCAAAAATGGCTGCAGAAATACATTTACGCCTACCCCTTCGCAGAATACAGGCGTGAGATTATATATGATAGAAATACACCAAAAATGGGTGCAGTAATGCAATTCCGTCTATTCTTTCGAGGAATAAAGGCGTGAAGTTATGTATCTTATAGTACTCACAGGTGTAGCGGCTGCATCATGGGTAGTGCAATTGTTATCCCTCGTAGATATTGTCCTGAGGAAGTTAAGACATACTTGGCCGGGATGGACCTCGTCATTCGGCGGCACGGCGATGTTAGAACAACGGGGATTCGGATCTGGCACATTTTGACCGCCTGAACAGCACGTTATAGGAGAACCTGGAAACAAAACACGAATTTTGTTCTTTCTTTCGTGTTGTGCTTATAACATGAAGCTTCATGTGCTATTTTGCTTATTTTGTGTATAAAGAAAAGGACGGACTAAGCAGACAGGTTTTTTTTTATATATAAACTTTTTTTATATGATAGATGTTATATTTTTGTAGCAATACTAGTTGCCAAAAAAAAATTGTAAATCATCCAGACGGCATGATATTAATCGTGAACACAGAGGCACATTCTAAACCAGAAATCCCAATATTAATTTGTATGAATCGAATCTAGAACCTCTGAATCACAGGGCACAAACTTATGCCTCAATACCACGAGGAAATATACACTAAAAATAATTACTATACTTTTATATGTATGTAAGATAACTTCTTAAGCTGAGGGTTATCAGTTTTAACAATTCATTTAAAATTTTAATTACTAAATTTATAACTATTTAAAACTCGCTTCGAATATATCCAACAACGTTGAGACAGAGTGAATAAAAAATACATGAATACATTTCCTATGGCACGCTATAGGTACGTTATATCGATAATTATCACCCACATTACAATACTAGACGAACTAAGTGTAAATTACGTGTTTAATTAACAAAACATAGTATAAACTATTCTAATTTAAAATTAGAAATGTTGGATAATGATTGCTATTATGATGTAAAAGAACAGACGGATTATATTTTTTCACAGATGCCTTCTCGGAATAAAGGATTAATTGGCTGGTAAAAAAAATGGAAAATCAATCTATATATTTTAAATTACGAACAGTCACCGTTGCGATACCGAGTCTGTCATTGCAAGACTTATAAACTCGTTTGATTGATGAGCGCTTATCTCAGTAGAAGTGTCCAGTATAACCGTTAGGGGCATTAGCGTTCATTAGCCATACAATAAATTTATAATGACAGGGTCCTGAGTGTATATATGGCAGGTAGTAACATAGCAACCAATATATGATATTAGCAACAAAAGATTGTTTACTACATTTAACATTTGTACGTATGTACATAAATCACTGAAATAAAAGAGTTCAGGAATGAATGGACGGTGGTGATTTATTACTATTTATTTAGTTGTTTCACGAACAGGCTTTGTTTACTCAGCACTTACCAGCTACGCCAGTTGTGAGGGACATGTCGTGGGCCATTAATTGTCCCCACTGCATTGTAGATACAGACCATTTGGTATCTTTCACGTCTTTGTCCGTAAAAATTATAATGCTGATCGCGCGTGGACTTAACAATGGATAACCAGACTTCGAAGTTGCTAGAGAGCTGATTCCTGTGCAAAAAGAGACATACTTAGGTATCCAAATCTATCCGTATAGTACATCCGTGTGTACTTTCAACCCCACGGCTTTTTCCCCGTAGAGGACAGGTGTATTTCCGCACCAAGTTTCGTCATTCGTTTTCGAGAAATATGTACTAAAATGCTATCTTTTCCTGTTGCTGTTGTATTTTGATTACTAATAAAATTTCCTGAAAGTTATCATCTTCTTTAGAACCCTTAAACATGCGTTGAGAACAAATTAATTAAGTTATTTTTTCATGAATTAAGTTTTGATTTTAAATGTCATCTGTTTTTTGCCCAAATGAATAAACAAAAGGTAAAAACTAATCTAATTTTATTCCTACTTCTATTACGACAGCCTCATCTAATATGGCACTTAGCTATAGCCGATACTTAACATAATTAAATTTTGACTTCTTACAAAAGATAATGACTAGCAATAAACCAAAAACAAATAGGAAACATAAGTTTGTTCTTACCATCACCGTATCTTGGAGGGAGTAATCTTCTATAAGTTGTGTTTGGTGTTCCCCAAGACGGATTCTCTAGGTTGTTGCAAGACCCGTCATAAGATCTGTAGACTGACTTCGGGCACGATTTTGGATGGATACCACACGTATTTTTGTTGTCACTGTAAATTGAATAGTGGAAGAGGTCACAAGAGACAAATAATTTTATTAAATTTCCCTTTTAATCCTTATATGTTCTTATTGATCTCCTTTCATTTTTGTTTTAGTAATTCTTTAATCACAGTTGTCACCACGCTGGCTTAGTGCGGATTAGCGAACTACATACATTAGAATTTTCTAAAAACTTTTAAGTGTACAAGTTTCCTCACGATGTGTCATTCCACCGTTAAATTAAAAGATGATTCATGAAAAATTCACCCATGCGTTTGAAAAGTCAAAAGTTTGGAGTTTAAGCCCTCGATCGCCAATGTTCTGAACCGCTCGCCTAAACCTCGAGGTCATCACTATTTTTTTCCTTACTGGGATTGCTAGTTTCTTAAGTTTTATATAACTTTACACCAAAACATTCTATTTGAAATGTTGGCTTTTAATTTTTCATATTAAAATGCGTTTATCGACAGTAATAATCATGTGACATACAAAATTACTGACGCGAATGATTGCTGCCATTAACAACTTTTGGTCCGTGTTAACGGGCTCTCTCGGAGACCCAATGACACGCCCACAAAGCCGGCCCGTACTCTAATCTATCCTTTCAACTA
The DNA here is from genome assembly GCA_030295005.1 of Cephonodes hylas. Lineage (NCBI taxonomy): Eukaryota > Metazoa > Arthropoda > Insecta > Lepidoptera > Sphingidae > Cephonodes > Cephonodes hylas. The sequence goes on along the minus strand of AP025372.1, from coordinate 6,769,082 downwards.
TACTAATCCATGACAATGCCGTCACGAACACACTTTCTAAGGTAAAGTTCTGTCTTATGATGGTTATCCTGTCAGAAACGCCTAGTTTCCTATCAAGTAGTGGGGGCCCCGTAGGTTTAGTCCAACGCTCGAGAATCTCGGCGATAGCGAATTAAAAAACCAAGAGTACACCACTGATTTTGCCAAGTTGTGTATGTATCTACAACGAATTATCACTTACATTAACAGTGAAGGAAAACCTTGTAAGGAAACCTGCATGCCTAAAAGTTTTGAGGAATTTCCGAGGTGAGTAGACCGCCAATCTGCATTATGTCAGCGTTGGCTTGGGCCTAAACCCTCTCTTTGGTAGAGGAGGACATGGGCTGATGCATGTACATAACATGGCATTATCAAAGTGATTCCTTCAACTTACAATAAAAAAAGCAGTGGTAATAATTGAGTCAACAATTAATTAATTCAAAGGTATGTTAAAAAAACGCTTTACAAATAAAACTTAATATTTTTGGTTCAAAGATATCATTATCAGAATTTTGCGTAGAAAAATCACGATTGACGAATTACGAATCAGGTATGGTGATACGGTAAAAATTGTGATTTATGAATTTAATATTACTTCAATGTTGAAGTCTATAACGGTTTAAATTTTTTATTAAGGAAATTATTTGTTTGTAGAAGTATTGGACTCATTAAAGAAGAAAAAAAAAACGTTCAAATAAAATAAATACCATGGGTTCAATCAAAAGTAAAATTAATCTAAAAACATAGTTTCTATTCGATTTTCTAAATAATCGCAATTACAATATTATACGAAGATATAGTAAAATAGAGATATACAATATTATGAAACTTACCTTTCAGGATTTTTATTTCCACCTAAAATGACTCCCACTAGATTTAATAGATTTGAAGCATTGCTCAGAGTCAACAAGGATAATAACAGTATCACTTTCATTATATCTGAAATTTTATTAAAAGAGGGATATAAAAATAAGTTTATCTGTTATTCGAGTACAAATGTGCTTTCTTTGTAAATGTTGCCGAGGTACTGAAGTCAAACACAAGCAAATAAACTGTTGGCCGCTTAAATCATTTATAAATTGATATTAAATATAAACTATTGTTGCAAACGTTTTTGTAACAATTATTCATGCCGATACTCTATCGCCCTTTGTATTTCACTGCTATTATCTATAGAATATTTATTTATCGTTCTTACATGTAGAAAAACAGCCTGTGAACGGAACGAGTTAAGTTAATCGAAATAAATGAAGTGTGAAGAGGAATATTTGCTGTATGTAACCACACGAACAATGATGCCAAATTAAAACAGAATATACGATTATAATGCAAATATGTGTTATATGTGGCATGTCAATAATTATATTTCATCGTGTATTTTGAACTACCATGATACGTTTTGTCATTATTCGAAATTTAGGCTTAATAACAATGTGACAAGTTATCGCACCTGACTTTGTCGGTGTTATATAAATTAACCGTGGTTTTAGATCTAGAAATTTATAGATGAAAAGTCCTACAAGTCAGTTGTAAACATTAAGCGTCACGTTAATTGGCGTTAAAGGATTTCTTTTTTAAGCTTTATTAACTCTATTAATGACGATTTACTCTACGTAGCTGCAGTAAGAAGCGTTTATGATAACGATAACAAAGATTATGCCAAGATTTCTAATTAGCAAGATTTTAAATTAAATAAACCAATAACAGGATCAAAACCTTTTTTATTCACTTTGCTTTTATTAACTTTTTTACTTCACAATATCCGCAAAATTATGAGCTCTTATGTTTCACGCACAAAGTTACAGGAAACATTAAAATAAAGGAACATAAAATGTATCATACTCACATTTATATACTAAAGGGCGTAATTTTTCGTTTGTTCATTTATTCTTACATTACGAAATGTCATCTTGAAGTCCCGACAAACGTGCTACATCGAAACTGATGGGCAAATTATGCTTAATAAAATTAAGAAAAATAGGAAGTAAAATTTATGACGCAATGTATTCGGCGGCAAGAACGTGTAAGGTGCCCCATACACCTACAATAATATTGCACAATATTCTGATTGTACAATATTATTGAACGTGTAGGGATAATATTGAAACATTGCGCAGTGATTGAACAAAAGATTGAGGGAGCTTCATTTTCATTGTGCAATATTTTTTTATTGCGCTGTGTAGGCTTAATATTGCGCAATATATTTCTTTTTTTTTTCTTTTCAACAAAATAACCAGCGTGGCTGCCGCCAAAACTTCGTCGTCAGACATGTTGCTCGCACGAAAATACTGATCAGACTGGTTAGTCAATTTTATTGACAGAAATTATTGAACGTCTGGAATCAAAGGGTGTTCAATACTATTGAACAATAAAAAGATTGTGCAATATTATTGTAGGTGTATGGGGCGCCTAAGGACTCACATATCTATTGCTTATAGAAGGTAACAACATACATGGCAAATCAATTAGCTTTCTTAGCACCTACTGAAATGACACTGAGTGAGTGATACACGCTGTTTGCAATTTGTGTGGTTAAAAAATCTTCATCATATCTATGATCAACAAATATGTAGGTATACCAATCTTCTGTACTAATAAAGGAACATTATGTACTTCCTCGAATAAATATAGCCAAATAGAAGATTACAAGAAAAAATTTCAAATTATTTTTAACGAAATAGAGACCGACAGTGATAAAATGCAAATAATAAATAAATATGAATATATACTTTAATTCAATTGCAAACATTTATTTTCTTGTAATTTATTTTATTTCCGTACATCAGTGGATTAGATGTAGCATCACGTACGGACAGTCAAATTCAACATTTATTATGTTATGTATATAATATCGTATGTGTAATAAATAAACAAAGCTAAAGGTAACATTTAAATAAAAAAATTAAACATTCAAACACCCTCTTTGGCAACGTTTAGTATTCGCTTCAAATTGATAGTTCTGGATTTTAAGTGTTGGGGAGTAATAAGTCAAAAACACGACGATGATGGTGAATTAATTTATTAATATTTATTAATTAATAAAATAATTTCCGTTTTTTTTTTTTTATTTCAAACGATAAATATAGCAATTTATAATTTTCGTGGTTAATACATCTGGATGATATACATATGTGCAAATAAATTCAAATTATATATAATAATAACATTCTATTCTATTCATGTAAATAAACCTGATTTATACGCTTAAACCAACTGTTTATATGATGACGCATTCTATAAACGTATATGAATTTAAAAATAAACTTTTTATAATTAACTTACCATTATTTCCATATTGCCAATATTGAAATTTTGTATAGGTATTATAACTAAGTGATCATTGTTGGGTTGAAAAATAATTTTCTCTACAAAATACATATTATTTATAATAATAATATGTATATTACGAAAGCGCTAATAGACATAGAAGACGGTGAAGAAGTATGTAGATTTCATGAAAAACTCATGTCATAAGAAATTTATGAGATAGAGTATGATCATGGAAGTGGCAAAACGGTTGCTCAAAATATGGCTTGTGACCTCAATTGTCAATATCTACTACTAAGGGTTAAATATGCATGTATGTATCGTGGTTTACTTCCATATGCCTTACGATTTGCGGGTGCTGGGCCCAATTACCGGGTTAGGAAAAAATGTTGTTTTGTTTTTTCATTCTTTAAAAAAATCTATGTACCAGCATTAGATAAAAAAATAATCCAAGAAACAGCAAAAGAACATCCATTTATACACAATTAAAAAAACAAAACATATTTTGAAAACGCGATTGATTGTAATAAAAAATAAGGCGAAGCCTGCTTCCTCGACTTGATAATCCGCTTAATAAACTGGAAATCGTAATATTTGAAAACTTTTCCGGGTTACTACATTATACTTTTCTGACTTCGCAAATATGGTTTATAAATGAACAATTCATTAATACTCTCAACTATCACGAACGTAATATAATCTCACACGCAAACACAACGCATGTATCGTGGGTATCAGAAACTACGAGAGACTTTTGGGTCAAACGAACACCTAGACATGAAACTAATATTTGTGTTTACACAAACTAAAGTCTATGTGCGGGGTTCAAACATCGAGTATAGCTAACTGCACTATGGATGATGTTAGTTTGATTTCCACAATTTGAAATGGATCAGAAACTAGTTTGAAGCGGACATTGATTGATTCCCTCTTGCTTATTGCATTTGAACCCGTCAGCGCGTAACATTGCAGAAATAGTATTAACTTATCGACAGCTAATTTCCACCACAAGAGCAATTTTCAAGTCAAGATTCTTAATACATAATTGCACTGACAACAGAAAAAAAAATATTAAGTTAAAAAGAAATAATCTGGGGCTATATTTTTATTCTTTTATTACGATATGTGGATTTACAAAGAAGATTACATAAAAAAGTTCGACTTAAAACTGCAGTAACTCAACACGACTTTTCTTTCCATAGATTTAGATCTACTGCGGGCAACGTATTACATGGCACTACTTGGTTCCTGAAACAAAAAAGTGATTGTAAGAACATTGCTGCAATAATATGTAGTATTACTTGCAATTAGCGATCAAATGTTTAAAAAATAAGTAATTTATGTCCTCTGTCAAAGTACTATCATCTATGTATGTGCAAAATATCCTGCGAAAATCGGTCGAGCGATTTAGGCGTCACACCCATATAGACAGACAAAAAAGTAGCTAACGCATTTATGACATTAGTATGGATTGTGAGTACATTTAAACTGCTAATATAGGCCATTCGTCATTTTTTACACTACTTTGTGGTGTAGCGGAGCAGCTATGTGCCGTCCGATCCATCCGATCGAAATCCCGGGTTCGATTCCCAGATCGGAAAACTGTTATTTTCTGTGACTTTCTTGTAGAAATTTCTCAGTAGTAAAAGGGACTGAAGATTTACCCGGAAAACCGCAATTGGTTTTCCTATGATGTACAATGGACGAAAATCGTGTGCATAAATGCTCTGCAGCTTATCCGTTCCTAGATACAAACGTGACTTTATATATGTTTAATATATCAAAATATCCGTACTTATCTGATATTTTCTTGAAAACGTTTGGCTGTATGCTCAGAATACCGGGAACGTTGTCGCAGAACAGGCGCGCTAACGAGGCGCCTTCACGGATCGACTGTAATTGACCTGTAAGTTTAAGTGACGTGTGCATTTCAAATACTGCTTTTCACCTTCGAAAATAATTCTAACAACTAGGAATGAAAGTCAGGCTACATAAGCATGAGATTGTCATAAAATCTTTAAGTATTTTAGAGCATTAGCAATTTTGCAAGAACCCATTAAGCGTTTCTTTTCTTCAGATAATTTGCTCAACAGTTATGGAATACTGGCAACATTTTGGTTAAGGTTGTTACATATTTACACCGAGGTCACAAAGTGCGCAGCAATTTTGACAAAGTTATCAAATCTAATAAAAAAAAACAGTAAAATTTAAATTAATATTTTTTATTCATCGTCATCATTAGTCCATGTACGTACCGCTTCAGGGCACAGGCCTTATCTAGAACTAAGAGGGTTAAGGCCTTAGTCCACCACGATGGCCCATTGCGTGTTGGCGGACTACACACCAAAGAAACATTTTATTTTTGGTGCGTAGGTTTTCCTCATGTTGTTTCCCTTACTGTCAAAGTAAGCTATAATTGATTATTAAAACACACATGACTTGGAAAACCTCGAGGCCATCACTACCTTTTTTATTCAGATTTATAGATATTTCACATATTTGTGGACATCATACAATCAATCAACAAAGTAATAAACTTACATGGAGTAAAGGCTATTTCGGGATCGGCGCCATTTTCAAAGAAGTGTCTGTCACCAACTCGCGTCTTGTAGAACTGTTTGGTCGTGATTGTATGGAAAGTGGGACCCAGTTGTGACTCAGGAACGTCTATTTCCAGTGACCCGGCCACTAATAGATCCACGTCGTCTATGGATTCATACAGCTCTTCCATTATTTTAACAGTCTGTTGGACAAAGAAGGTATTAAAACATCGAGGATATTAAATTCATTCATTTTTTGATAAGCTTTATATAGGTAGACGTATTTTACTAATCACAAAACAACTGCTGAGCATTGCTTCTATAATTTGACCTGATCTTACTTAAATATTTTGTAAATTTATACGTAAAAACTTATAACCTCACACGCCTTCACCGCAGCGGCGGTACTTCCATAGAGGCCCAAAAATCCAGCAAGTCAAAATAATATTCCGAGTAATAATGTTTAACCCTTAAATCTTTATTTAACAACAGCAATTTGACATGTTATTGGGAATATCTCCACTCCACAATAAACAGTTCTAACCTAGAAATTACACTATTGACGTGTAACGCACGGGCTTCTATGGAAGTACGGCTACTGCTGTACCGTACCGTCAAGGAATTTTACAGAAGTGTAAGTCAAAACCTACGTTTTCACATACTTTAAAAGCCAAAAATTGTAAACCGCCTTGTTTCAATTTGTAGGCAGGATTTTCTAACTCCGAGCATTTTTAATATAATATCGAAACATCACTCTTCCACGCCGAACATTAAACATGAATTTAAGAAACACGATAATTGATATACAAGACATAGTTGTTCAAATGACTCTAATTCAGCATTTCATTGTCCATCATTTGAGCGACAAGAATACTCAGATACGCAAAATTATGAAACAAGAGTAACAGCGAAACCTTATCAGATTTTAACGGAGGGTTGCTATTTGTTTTCAATTTTACCAAAGAATATTTTGTTTCTACTGAAGAGACTTACTTATAATGTCTTCAAAAAGAAGGTTCTTTTGCATATCGTAATCCTATTACATACAAGCCACATATGTATTACAAGTATATTATTAGGAAATAATACTTGTTTTAATGCGATCTGTGTAGGTTTAATTAAACAACATGGTAGTATACGTCGAATAATATCTTATATTACGTTTAGTGGCTCTATATTATTTCTATAACTATTCCTATTCTTAAAAGGGAAAAATTATACTCTAAAAACATTCTGTGATGTGATAATTTGATTGTTATCCAAATTTTATACGACGCGAACCAAATTGTCGTAGATAAAGATTTTTTTTTCTCATAACATCCATTTATTCTCACCTATTTTTTACAAATCTTTTTTTACCTTGAATAAGAAATACAGGAGTTCGCGTAAGACCCACGAGTTACAGTATATTTTGTAACTCTATGAACGTTGTAGAAAAAAAAGAGAAGGTACTTACTCCAATGACTTCCAACTTGGTAAAAGTAATGTGATCCAAAAGAACTACCAAATAATAATAAATATTCGCTTTAAAAAATTTCGCTATCGATTAATCACTCGTCAATGTTTTGACATTACACGAGCTTATTCAAAACCAGATGTATATACACATTCATATCTATAGTACACTTACTCTACAGTGCAAAGGGCAATACAGGGGGTATTACAACTTATTAGAGCGAGCATGCATGAATATAAATATTATGTAATATTGAATAAATATAATTGAAAATACACATGCCAATAAATATTCGTGATCGCATCCTTCATCCATGAGAGGATGAATTGATTTTTGCATACATTGATGGATTACACTTCCCGGAATGGTAATATAGTTCCTGGTTATGTTAGGATCGCAAATTATTGTTTATTTGCAACAAACTTTATTTTTGTACAGTGACAGTGCTTCGCTATTAGTTCGAGATCGCTAAATTACTTTTAAATGTTGCTAAGATCTTCTAAACTAAAATACATTATATCTTGTAAAAAAAAATTGTATACAGCCCCGTTGTGGTTTGTTTTACATCAGCTTAAAAACCTGAGAGGCTGGGGGTTCGATCCCCTCACCAAGCTTAATAATTCTGCAATCGACAAATATTTGTGACCGAAAAGTTTCTCATAGTTTCCGTACACACAAGACTCGTACATTAGGATATAACACTAGGGTGGGGGTAATAACTACGTAATAAATGTGACAGAGAATAAGGATCAAATAATACTTGAACACACTATTAATCTATTAAAGTACACCCTGTATTGTGGTATATAACATTACCTCAGCAGGTATATATTCCTCCATATCTCTAAACGTCAGTGGCACGGGCAGGCCACAGGCAGCCCGCGTGTCTTTGTAGCCAGGGACGCCGTGGTCGCGACTCCTGTGTATATCTATGGTACGCAAGTCATCACCCAGCTTGTTTTCTCCTCTGAAACATTAGAATTTAAATAAACGACAAGCGACGAAAAATTATGCACAAGTGACAAAAATGTAGCCAATGTTCATTCACAAGGTTAATTTATGTTAATAAGAGTTTATCTGCAACAAATTATTGTACATTTAAACCTCTTTGTAAAATTAGTAAAGATGTATTCATTTGTCACAGCTGTATAGAGTTTTGTCTGACTTTCAAAACACCGCTTAATTAAAGTGGACTCATAAAGCGGTAGGTCATTTTCTCAATTTTAACATCAGGTTTAAAAAATAGAATATCAAAACTGGAGCTACATTTTGTTTTAAATATTTTCACAGTAAAGTACTGCAAGTTTTCATTGCTTATAATAGTCATTTGAAACTATTACAATATTTATTTAGTATTATTTTTACACCAATTTGTTTCAATTTAAAAAAAGAAAGCTCCTTTCAAAATGTCGTATTCCTTTTGCGTAAACAACAAATAAAAGCAATTCCTTTCGGTCATATTAACATATTTTTATATTTCAACCCTGAAACAGTCTTTATAAAAAAACGAATATGCATGATACCAAGAATTCACTTTACAACAATAGATCAATAGGAGAGAGAAAAATAACCATTGAAAGCTAGCGCAATGCGACTTGCAGTGTGATGCACAAATATTTGTTTCTAGTCTGGTGTTTGTACGAAGCTCTTATATTGTATCGCGTCCTTTATTTGACAGTTGCAAAATCGTATATGACATACAATTGTTGTGTTGTATGAAAAATTATGTAAATTCTACACTACAAATACACAATATTCTACAAATTCACAATACAAATCACTACGAATATAAAGGTGAAGAGTTGGTTTGCTTGAACGCACTAATTGTGGGAACTACTAGTTCCAATTGAAAAATATTAATGTTTTATTTATCGAAGAAGGCTACAGGATATATTAACATCGAGCTACGACCATTAGCCGGAAAAGAATATCATCAAAATAAATAAATGGAAAAAAATAACAAATTGACTATAATATAATTTTAGATAATTGTGACTCACTTAAAAAGTTTCTCAGTAAGTTCTTCATCGAAATATTTGTCGCCCTCTGCCTCCGGTTGGACAGTTAGCCCTCTGGCTAAATCACTGAAGTCGTCGCCTTGTTCCAATACCGTTGGATTATTGAAGTGGTCGCTTATGTATATATCGCCAACCATATTACGGCTTTCTGAATATTTACTAGAAGAAAAAAATTGATTCAATCTCACAGGTAACCCCTGGCCCCACTGTAAATTGCCTTACATATGAAAAGGCTCCATACGAGAGACAGTGATGGTGAGGTAAGATAGAATGTCGTGAATTCTTGCGGCGTTTTCCTTTATGTTTAAAAAACTCCTAATTTCGGACATTCAGTAGTAGGTCAAGTTTGCAACTCTTGAGATTATATCTCAACTGCGGTCTTGAGAAACAAAAACACAACTATACTATACTAGCTGTTGCCCGCGACGTCGTCCGCGTAGGCTACAGGGTTGAGTTCAGATAGAAAATAAGTTATAGTCTATTTTACTTCTCAGAGTCCTATTTATGCACATACCAAAAATCATTTAAATCGGTTTGGTAGATCCAGAAATACTACATTTTCTGGGATAGAAAGTATCCTATGTTACTTCTTAGGTTCCTATTTATCTTCATACTAAAAATCATTTTAATCGTCTCAGTAGATGCAGAAATACCCATTCCCACGGCAATACTTCATTTTCCGGGATAAAAAGTATCCTGTTTTATCTTGATCGATAAGCTATATTATTGTAAAGTTTCATTAAAATCCATTCAGTAGTTTTTACGTGAAAGCGTAACAGACAGACAGAGTTAATTTCTCATTTATATTATTAAATAAGTGTAGTATGGGTGTAAGAATAATAAAACGTACTTGAGAAGTCCTTGAATATTCGAATGAAAATATCTAAAAGAACTGGTTGCATGTTCGTTCATGACTGATGCGTCTACGGTGGGGTCGTAGTCATTCACATAGGAAGACGCATTTGGATATATCAACTTTTTTTTAACCACATGCTCGTAACCTGTAACAAAGATGTATTAGCATTCAAACATACTCACTCGGAAGGGGTAGGCAAGGGGTGCATTACTGCAACCACATTTAACGGCATACATATTAAAAGGGTAAGGCTTTGATCGCACGCATCGTTTAAAGCGCATTTGCGGATTACATGCCTAGGAAATTTTAGTTGCGCAAGTTTTCTTCAAAGTTCAAGTACGTGATAATTCATTGTAAATGCACAGATAGCTTCGAAAAGTCAAAATTCTGTGCGTGGGGTTTGAACTCGCGACCTCGAGGCCATTGTTTATTTTACTACTTACTAACCCCAGTACCTAAATTGAACGTAAAAACTTCATGTAACTGACTTACCTAGAATAGTTGGCAGGTAGTGATAATACGTAATTTTCTGAATTATAGCGATGAGGATTCGTCTGGTCTCCTGATATATTATCTCATCGCACCAATGCGGGTTCAATTGGGACAAAATGCCCGCCATACGATTGTGTTCCCTAAGGAATACTACTTGGAGGAGTGATAGCTGAGGGTTCTGATTCACTCTGACGTCACCTGGAAATATTATGAGGGTATTTTTAAGTACTGGTTAGTTTTAATAGATTATACTTGCTGTATGGGGAACCTTTGACTTCGAAATCATTTCTTCCCTCCTGTTTACTGACAGGTTTTTGCTATAGTTTCATTTAATTGCTAATAAAAAATTGCGAACTAAAGGCTCATGAGACGAATGCGTTTCACCGACTAACCAAGCAAACAAATTCTTCAGCATTATGTATCACTATAGATACAAAAGTAGTCGTATAGATATGAGTCTCTTTTATGATAAATTAAGAACCATATACATATTTTGTAGTATGTAGAACAATATTTATTTTATGTTATAATTTTATTACATTCGCATGACTAACATGTTATAAAACCATCAATAAAATATTCCAGAACTCCCGGTGTATTTTGAATTCAAAACTTGAGCTAGAAACAATTAAAGTAAAGGGCATGAGCAGTAAACATCATCATGTCTAAGACAATACGACAATCCCTCTATAAGCAAAATGTAATGCCGGGGAATAAGTTTCTATTATTGAAACTGAAACCTCGTTCGGGCGACGCGACCCACCGAAAATGACAATGTCTTGGACAAAAAGATTGTTTATCAATTATTATATGTTTAAGTCTTTGTTTTATTTGTTTTAATTTACCACTTGCACGTGATGTAATTTCTAAAACTTATATTTAAAAGCTAGTAATATAAGCTAGAAAGAACATTATATTTGAACATTCTAATATGTTTTTTTTTTATTAGAACTGGATTATACTTAGTGTTACACGGGTTCTTTTTTATTTGTTGTTTTTTTTTTATTTTATTTTATTATGATGTATCGTGGGGTAAATTTATCATAATGTTTTTCGCTCTAATTTATATTTCCTACATATTTTGATTAGCCGAATGCATTTAAAATAAAACGTTTCTTGGAAAGAACTGTTATTTTTATACAGATTTATAAAATAGAAACAGATATTATACAGCGACATTATTAACAGCTTACTATTTATATATTTGTATAACTGTATCACGAGATTATAAAGAGTCAACCTCTTATTTGCAAAAAGATCGCTTCTTCCTAATTTGAGAGCAAGTATAATAATTAAATGCGTCTGAATAGAAATATAGTATCAAAATATTTCTCGTCACATATCACGTATCATATGTTTTTAATGGTACTTTCAAATTTCGATTGTTACTGCTTCGAATTTAAATGATTAAATTTTTTGTACTCGTAATTATAACTTAAAATTTCATTTAATACCAGTGTACAGCACTCATGATGAAAGGAATACCGTTTCGTTTTAGACTGACAGTATACTGTCTCGAGGCTTCTAGGTTCACATATTAGGTGATCAATATTTGCAATTTTTGTGCTCTTAGCACAGGCGTTTTGAGGTAAAATGCTCTCAGTGCTTTAATTACGAAATTAATTACTTACAGAAATGACATGACATGACGTCAAACGACTATATACAGGGTGTATTCAGACCGTGATCGGAAAGTGAGGCAGGTATAATCTGATTACAAACCGCCTGGCGTTAAAGAGAATCCTGACAAAAGACAAAATTTTTGTCGCTTTCCATACAAATCACGTACATTTAATAGCGATGGTTGTATGGAAAACGTCAATTTTTTTATCTTTTATCAGGATTTTCTTTAACGCCAAGAGTTTGTGACCACCGTAGCTATTACCTGCCCTAGTTTCCGATAACGGTCTGAATACACCCTGTATACGAGACTGCGTTTAAACAGTAACCAGAATAGTAAACCATAAAGGAACTGTTTTGCATTATACTGAATTGACGACACAATTTACAGTGGTCGAAGTTACAGCCCACGTCGAGTAAAATTTTCAATCATTCAATGCAAATATAGTAATAGTTTGACATTTCACTATCTCCGCTTTTTGTATTGATGTGAACGAAATTGTCATTGTGTACAATATTTTGCTCTTTAAATATAAATATCATTATCATGTTGCTGATAGAATAATGTGACTGCAAAGTAGTACTCCTCCTGATTTTGTCGGCCGTAATAGCAAATACTACCAATTGATAACTTTCCAATGAAGAAAGAATTATGAAGATCTAATTAGTGGTATCAAGTACAATCATATTATTACTTGGAGTTTAGAAAAAAGCCGATATTTCAAAATTTACATCACGCATTCTAGTACTATTGAAAATATAAATTAAAAGTTTATTTTCATTGTGAAAACAACATAGATTTTCATTTACGTTTTTAAATGTTAGTCGCAAATGCACTTTTCGACATAATTGAAAATTTCTATGAACTGTGTTAAAAAATAAATAAATCAAATAGCAGTTGCTAAATTTAAGTTTAAGATACGCTTATGAGAGGTGTTGAAATCTAGAATACGAAAAGAAAATCCGATCTCTGAATTTTTTACTTTTGGCCATTAGTTTAATATACCAGCGAAATAACAAGGTGATTTTGGTGACTCCAACTTGTCACAAGTAAGATTTACTTGTGGATCCTGCGGCAGCCACTCTTGCCCATTCCGTTTCGCGGACTTCAATCGACCGCCAGAAAATTCTCGAACGCTTCTCTGAATGTTCTTACTGTTCCCGTAAACCAGAGATAGATCTATATAGCCGGTTACAGCTGACAACTGTAAAGATCATATAACACATGGTACATTAGTACTATGTATGTAGCAGTTGGGTGTATTTATTATTATTTATTTTGTGGTGTAAAATAATCGACAGTAATATACAATCTCTAATAATCGTCCCCTGACTTGACATACATTTGAAAAATATTAAGGGGTGCTATTGATTAAGCCGATAAAGAATTGAACATTTTCTCCCACAGCTAAAAAAATGTTAAGAAGAATACGAAAAAAATATATTACACATTTTAAAAATTTTAAAAATGTTGGTGAAATATTTTTTGATATGGGTTCAGTCACTGCCCACTAACCTTTTTGTGTTATTATTAACATTTAGATCAAACTGTGACATTGGATGAGTATGCTTTATATAAATAGACTACAGCAATGTCATTTTAAAAAATATTAAAAATTTGAGAACACCTGTGTTTGTTCAAACAAATTTGTTATTCATTATTTATAATTGGTGTTTGGATTACAGTCTCAGTCCTTGTCATGAGTGTGATATGTAGAAGGGTGGATGGCATTGTTGGTGACAGGCGGTGTATTTACGTAAATATGTAAGCGTGTCTTCTCCAAATATCCAACGAGAACTCGGTCATAGGAAGATCGACATAATTTTGATACATCATTTCAATTGATATCATTGTTTTAAGCAATCCAGGAATTAGAGCCATAATATAAAAGGATAAAGCAGTAAACCCAGTTCCATCATCAATCGACATACGTAAAACCTTTCTTGTGTAAAGAAGGTGGATCTACGTTAAGTAAAATAACTTCAATACAATTAACCTAAACCATTATTTGCAAACGTACCTTTCCTAACTTTACAATGTACATATTTTATTTTCAGTGCCGATTACGTAATTTTCTTTTAGACACAAATCAGCCAAAACTTCTCAAGATAATTTTTAAATTTTCCACTCATTTAAACCCGATACTACGTTACATAAACAGTGAGGATTGTGTCTAGTACAACAAATTCATAAATTTATTAATAATTTTCTAACTTACCGGTCTACTAGGGATATATGATGCAGTACAGTTATTAGATCTTGTTGAACTAGTCCTTACAAAATCCATGCACACTTTGTTAATAGGCCCATAAACCGGATCACTGCTCAATATCTTAATAGGAGCGCACCTAGGATTTGTCTTGGCCTCTGCACTAAAATTTCCGGTTTCATCACAACACGTTATGTTTATTTTTCCTGTTAAAACAAAAAATTAACTAGTATCATATAAAAATAAAATTAAGTCTCATTCCCATTTCGGCCCAAAAATAGTTAAAGGACTACACGAAACAAGAAAAAGTACATAATGCTAATGAAACACAATAAAATTCACTGTATAAAAACCACTTGTTTCGGACCATATCTATGACACCCAAGAAATATTAATATGGCATAATAAAAATAACGAAGCCTGTGAGTCTTCACTAATTTCTTAGAACTTCCAGTTCAATAAAGCAATACTAGTATGTCTATTTTGTATACTGCATCTGTATTTCCAAACTAATCAAAATAAAAGCTGCTTGCAATCCGTTCCCGAATATATCTGTTGAAAAATTAATAATTGATCGGCCTAAACAAATGCTGATATAAAAATCCTTACTCGTTTGCGGTACGCCAGCAGTGAGAGACATGTCATGGGCAGTCACCTGACCCCACTGCATATGTATTAGACTGTAGTTCTTGCTAGATACAATCTTCTCAGGAAACAGGCGGCGCCTTAGTACACGAGGGTTTGGCAAAGGACGGCCTGTGATCGATCGTGGAAATGAACTCACACCTGAAATAAAAGGAGACCAAAATTGATATCGGGAAAAAGTTCATTCATAAAATTTCTCTATACCCTACTATCCTTCAGGTAGTCGTAAGTGAACTGTGTTGTGATAAACCTATCAATAATTTTACTTAAAATCGAGATTATAAAAATCATGTTTTTATAGTTAAATAAGTTATTGCAAAAGTATTTATCCTTTACTGAGTTAGTTACATTTAATTCAATTTCATGAAATCAATTTGTGTAAAGGTTTGTTAGAAGCTAATGATATTTAACTAGGACGTTTAAATGCAAAACAAATAACATTTACATATGAGTCACGCAAATTATCTTGCTTGTATTTACCTTATACTATTTTTATCACAAGTCTCGCATTTTGTACATCATGTAAAGGGTGATGAAAGGAAGGATGGGTTTCATAAAGGGAATTCTTGAAACATAGATATATCTAAACATGGTACAAAGTGACCTTCTGCCATTTATTTCTTACTTTATAAGTCTAAACATGTCGCACTACTGTACGGGAGCCTCTATTACAGTTGAAATGGGGTAAGGCCTTAAACCACTACCCTAGTAACAGAGACTCCTTCAACTGCACTGAGCTCGTCAAGTTTGATAGACTTTTAAGAATTTCCGTAAAAATCTTGCTAAGAACGCAAGGATCTTTTTCTTGCGTAAGCTTTAAGACTTAACAATAAATACATTTTTAAATAATTATGTCAGTGGAGGAAGCGAAAGAGGTGTGTTTGGACCGTGATATTTGGCGCTCTATAGTCTCTGCCTACCCTAACAGGAGACAGGCGTGTGTTTATGTATGTATGTAATAAAAAAAAATTAATAGCTTGACGTACCATCTCCATACTTATTGGGCAGAAGACTGGCGTATGGAGTCTGAGCAGCACCCCACGTCGGATGGTATAAATTATTGCACGAACCATCTATTGAACGATAGCGGGATTTCTTGCAATGCCGCCGAGCCACTGGGCAACTTAAGCCTTCGTCTATTTCCGAATTTATTGAGCTGCAAAAATAATTTATTAATAGATTTCCAAATTCTATTGAAACATTCCATAGGGTAACTCCTCAAGAAATAAACCTACTTATACAGCTCTATTTCTAGGGTCCTATTATTTTATCTCATACAAAACCACGCATTGACGCATGTAATGGGGGGCGAGTCTATTGCCATTTTTCGGTCAGAATCCATACCATAAGAGTTAAGACTATGAGCTTGTCAATTTCTTTCTTAATATTTTAAAATTTACTTAAATTATGACACCCCACTATTTTTCTGATCTCTCCAGTCCATCTAATGGTTGCCTGGATGTAATTGCCGATAGCGATTAGGCCGTCATTTGCGACACTCACTACCTTATTGAGTTGTTACCCATAATACAGTTGTTTCCTTTTATATTGTTTACTTCTTCTTCTTCAACAACCCATATACGCCCACTGCTGAGCACGGGTCTCCTCTACCATTGAGAGGGTTTAGGCCATAGTCCACCACGCTGGCCTAATGCGGGTAGGCGGACTACACACCTAAGAAATTCCTAAGAACTTTTTAGATGTGGCGGCTTTATCACGATGTTTTCCTTCACCGTTAAAGCAAGTGATAATTCAATGTGAATACACACATAACTTCGAAAAGTTAGAGGTGTGTGCCTGGGGTTCGAACCCGCGACCGCCGAGATTCTCGACCGCGCGCCTAAACCTCGCGTAATAAATAAAATAAGAAGTTAATATCCATATCTGATGCATGTAAACAGGATTGAGCAAATTCGTAAATCTCTCTTCGTATTTGTAACGATTGTTTGCTAGAAACTACAAATATGATTGTCGGCTCCAAGTTTTCTAACTCCAATAAAACCACATGGAAATGGGTCAAGCGCACTTCTAACAGATTGCAACCTTCGCTGATGGCAATGGAACAATATGAAACATTTGCTACTTATCCGTGTTGAATTTTTTCCTTTCGAATTTATAAAAAGAAACGTTAATATGAAAAAGATATGTAAGTTTATTCGTTATTTCTTAGTCTTGAATTACTCTGTTGCTTATATTTAGCCAAATTTGTAAATACTTGGCCGAATTTTTCAGTTAACACTTACAAATTTAGAACGGATTTAAAAGAATTTAAAAATACTCCACGCTAGTCCAACTAGCAACAAGTTAATTGAAAAAGAAATAGCACACACTTGTTATCTAAATACCAGTGTAAGTAATATTTACTATAAGGTCCTGGGTAATAGGAAAAAAACTATTAAAAGCAATTTCACGGAAAATATATGTTCCTTTATTCTACACGAACATCATATTTTGCCATAAAATTCTGCTACGATTATCTACTTGATCCCACATAGTTCTGTTCTATGAGCTATTGTCTATTTGCTTCTCTAAATATTTTTATTTACCTAACTGACTGAAAAGCTTTACGATGAACATATTATCCAACACTCATTTACCATTAGCCCATATAGTATGTCCCATGCTGGCCTAATGCAGATCGGTCTCTTAAATTTCCGCTTCATAAAAAATAATTAATATTTTGCTTTTACCTTTCCTGTGATCTCCCGCTTTTCCTTCTTGGCGAATTATTATTACCTTGACACGGGCATGAAGACTGTACATCAAGTACACAAAACGTGAAAACTACCAAGAGCGTATATAATTTGAGCACAACGAACATTTTTTTTTTATTTTATTCAAGCCTTTTAATTATTTTTTTATTTACTTCACACCTTCATTGAAGTATCTGTGATACTAATTCGAAGAAACAAATGGTCACGGTAGAAATTTATTTCAGCAGCTGGTAATTGTTTAATCATTTATTATTATGTTAATTTATTCTTCAGTACTTTAAGTACATAGATAAGTATTTTTAATTAGTTTCAATTTGTTATTGGAATTAAAGCTATTGAACTAGTTATTCTATTTTAGCAATTAATTTTTTGTTTAACTATATACCTCGGATGGGAACTTATGGGTCAGATCTGTCTTACCATCGAGTTAATCGAGAGTTATTATTCATCCTCCATACTATAACCTTCAAATTATAATTGGCATCATTGGAGGCCTATATAAAATAACTTCGTAATACACAATTGACGAATTTATGCTTTCAA
The DNA here is from genome assembly GCA_030295005.1 of Cephonodes hylas. Taxonomy (NCBI): domain Eukaryota; kingdom Metazoa; phylum Arthropoda; class Insecta; order Lepidoptera; family Sphingidae; genus Cephonodes; species Cephonodes hylas. Next base: position 6,750,703 of record AP025372.1, on the reverse strand, counting down.
TATAAGACATGATATTGTGTCATAGCAAAAAAATGTGTGATAAACACAAAAGATATAAAATTCCCCAAAAACCGGCTCTTTATTGATTTTCCCCTAAGAACCCATCTTTCAAGCTCTATTAAAATTTGTAACGCATCAGCTACTTATCTATATGTTACCGGAGCACGCGAAATGGTTCGCGAACTTGCCCCATTCGGTTACGCGACGCTTGGGCGCGCGTTCATTCTCAAATAGAATCAAATAAAATCCGAAAATTGGTCCTGCAAATGTCCCGTTAAAAAATATAAAATATTGAAATTTCGCCTCTTAATATCGAATTAATACTTGAGGTTTGATGTAATAACTTATTTGTGTCATAAAAATCTTTTTAAGACTAGTCAAATTTTAACTATTTAATAAAACGCATTATCCTATATTAAATTGTCAAGGTGACCATGGTTGATGCTACCTTCTCAAAACATCGAACATTTCTTATGCAAATGTTGAAGTGCCTACTAAGTAGACGGTAACAATAGGGCTAAATTCATTTACCTTGTCAATTATACCAGCTTGACTTCTGTAAACTTGACTTCTGTACAGAGTTCTGTAGTAAAGTATGTGGGTATCGTGGGACGGCGCTGACTTTCAATGTTATTATTATTAGTTACTATGTTTCCTTCCACTGTGTAGGTTTATGATAATTGATTAAAAAACGACCATAACCTCGAAAAATCAGATGTGTATGTCGATGCAATGAAGTAAAATCTTGTGTGGAAATACATGTTCAGAAATCTTCACTAACTGATATGACATTGATGGTCATCATGAAGAGGGGTTCGTATTGAAATTCTGAGCTAGATAATGTTATTGCTTCTTTCAATGATATCACTGCAATCGTCTAAGCCATGTATTGTTTTTAAATAATAATGCTATTTGCCCAGGTTGTTACTTTAATATCAATAACAAGCTTTACGTAAATTCTAATGTCTGTCGACTGACACTATTTACCATTTCATTATATTCCATAAAAAATAATTTGATATTAAATTGATTATTACAGAATATATCAATAAAACAATATACGTCTTATAATGCTGTACAGAACAATAATAATTTATAGTCAAGCCACGGTCGTTGTTAGAAATTTCTACAGACAATGTACTGACGATACACATGTTTTAAATTGTGTTGTTTCATTTTAGTTGTAGATTAAGCAGTAAATATTTTATTTTAAAATATATATATCTTATGAAAGCTGTGATGCAAACGAAAACGAGGAGAAAAATTCAGTCCCGAATACGAAGGCAAACTTGGCAAACAAAAAAAAGTATTTGAATTGAAAATTACACAACATGCAGCGAACAGGATTATAAAAAAGTGTGTTAATTAATTTGTACAGACCAAATTATCTATCCTTATTATAATGTTACTCCAAAAAACTGTTATGTGTCAAGGATAGGCAAGATAAATTTCGAATTAATATTATATTTGCTATCTAAGAGAAAAAACATCACTATTGTCTTTCCCGTTTTTGCCCAATAAAATTATTCAGTCCACACACATACTGTAGTGGCTTTTGCGTCTGTTCGTATAAATACAGCTGGTAAATTTACAACGGGTCTGTCCCCTAATGTTTCCTACGACAACGTTACTCACGGCTTTATCCAATTTCTTTTACTATCGAGTGACCTAAAAACGTAGAACATGATTCTGTTTACTATAAAAATTGATTGAGTTATAAGACCCAGTTTATTTTAAGAGCAATAAAAGCAAAACAGATAGATTGAAAAAAATATGCAACATATTTTCATATATTGCTTTTATTTTAATGTACTATGAAATATAAGAGATAAGAGTAAATCAGATAGATTCGAAAAAATATACGTATTAAACGTATTTTTTACACTGAAATAACAGTTTATTTATCTACTTACGTAAAACATACACATATTTACAAGAAAAGGTCTGCACACACCACATTATACTACATACACAATATACCATAGAGTTATTGTTCATTCATCTGTGATATTAAATTTTAAATATGAGATATTGGTTTGTTTACTATTAAACTACCAAAAATTTTTTTTCGACAATAGCATGTCCCACTCACTCCATTTTACTTGCTTCAATTACGTAAATGTGAGTGTCGATATACGTCCCTGACTGCCCCTGTAACAAGTATCTGCTATAAAAATATTCAAACTCCTTTGAAATTTACGAAAACAAAACACGGGTGTAGGTTCAATAGTTTATTTTTTGCAAAACATATTTATAACTAAAACACTTAAGCATTACAAAACTTCTTAATATATACAGATAGCAACGCCTTCGTTCTAAATTAACTGAATATAATTTTTATTTAATTATTTACAAGGTATTGTGATCACATTTCAATATACCTAAGTATGTTTCTAAGGTTAATTCAACAAACAAAAATATATTTAAATAAATTAAACACCTGCTACTGGCAGGAATTATAAAAACAAATGTATTTACATTTTCGCTGAAATAGAATCATGGCATTGTAAATTTTAAAATCTCATTTTCAGTCATACATCTAGCTAAAATTTATAATTTCTAGAAATAAAAGTTAATAAAGCATTGGTTAAGCTAGTTGTTAATAATGGTAACTGATATAATTTTTCACAGATTTTACATGAAACAGATATTTTGTTTATTTATAATGTCCTGCCGCATCTTGCCATAGCGTGAGATCGATGTATGGCAACTGATCGCACGGTCCAACTTGGTTCCTGTAAAAACGAAATTGAAAAATATTAGAAAAAACCTTTTATAAATTGGATTAAATACAAGAATAATCATTTTTGAAACTTATTTCTTTTTTTTGTTATAGGATGTTTTGCTACGCTTTGAGGCTAACCCGCTAAAATAATGTATAATTTAGATACTTAAAGTTTAAAAGTAGGCGTGGAGTTGAAAAACAAAACATATTTTTCAACATCGTTTCTAGTGAAGGCTTATAATATTCAGCGGAAACTATTTATCTCCATCAATATCTAACGTGTATAACGATCCCCCTATTTCATTGAAGTATCTTAATATTTCGACATAAGCATATATTTTATGTTTTAATCATTTGAACCACTATTTTACTCCAAAATTATTTTGCAAGATCTAGTGTAATAAAAGAAAATCTGTTAAGGGAATGGTTTTTTCAGAATTAATTTATTTCGTTGTGTATATAATGCATCCCACTTAGGTCAATAAATAGATATAAATGTGTTTATTCATGTTGATTAGACGAGAAGTGAGCGGGTTCAATCCCTAGGGATTTGCAGACGTGTAGGTGGCCATGTGTTTGCGTCATCAGACTATTAAAGAATTTAAGGGGTGTAAGTCGAGAGATTAATGAATTCTTCATATCCTTCTCATTAGCGAATACTAAGATACCGAACAATTTAAATAAAAGGTAAAACGTGGAGGATAAGAAATAACCGGTAAAGCGGACTTTCTTTCGAGTTCAAAGTAGTTCTCTTTAATGAAATAACATGTGTAATGTACAAGTTTAAATGTTGAGGGAATCTTTTTTTATGAAAATAATTTTAGATTTAGAAGTATAAGCATGTAAAGAATTTCACGATAAATGTTGGGTGGTTCCCCCTCACGAATAATTCGCTGAACTGATGTTAAAGATTTTTACGACATCTAAAAATAGGACAATTTGTTTAGCGATATACATATATGTATATGCATGAAATATCGTCGGCAAAATGTAGTAATACATTAGTGATAAAATTGGTAATATAGTTTTTTAATAGGAAAAATATGTAGGTCGCTTATATTATAAATACTAGTCGGTATTTTTAAGCCCAGTTTTATACGCATTCACTTTATCACTATATAATTAATTTACGCACTTGTCTGAAAAATGTTTTAAAATTATTGCAAAGCCCTACATTTCGATATTGTTTGTCGTTTTTTTATCATTTTGCCCCACTAAAACTGGTCATGAAGGAGGCCTTTGATCCATAAATTAACAATTTCGTGAAATTTCGATTAGTGTTATTCATTCGCATCCGTCGAGATAAAGTTATAATGAAATTCTTTGACATCTTTTTCGAAGGAAGTTAAATTTAGACTAAGAGATTTAAGACGGTATACGAATACGAATAAAAATACTATTTTTAGAATTTATCCGCAGGACCATAGATAAAAGCCAGTTTTTATATTTATAATTCTGAGCAAACTGACTTAATTCTATTGAAACTGAGAAATCCTTTTTTAAAAATAATAATCAATTTTTATTTCTCAGAACTTATAGCCAGGGGTAAAAGGATTACATTAGAAAAAAAGTTTATTAATATATTTATTGAATCTACAAAATGTTATATACATAGCTCCGATTCAGTAATTTCAAAATTTAGTTTACCACCCTGTTCGGAAGGCACATTTCACTAGAAGAACGGGCAATAATTTCTAGTGTATTTTTCTAATCAAAAGTTAATAAAGTACACAAAAATATTCCAGCCAAACAAAAAACATATATTGTCAAAAAAGAAATAATTATAGTAGAACTTACCCTTGTGATATTTGTTGGAAGGCTCTGGGCTGCATCGACCTTATGCTGTCGCCGTTGTCGCAAAGCAGACGCGCCATCGAAGACCCGTGCCTAATGGCTTCCAGCTGACCTATTAGTTTTAATAAAATTAGTGCTAGGAAATATTTAAACAATATCATATCTTCCGTAAAAGAAAAAACAAAAAATACGAGTTTAATAAATAAATTTGAATGTTACTAGCGATATATAAATAGTCCATAATTTAAAGCAATAGCTATTGCAATTTGAACCAATTTCTACAGCATTCAGATCACGATCGTTTACTAAAGCAGGTAATAGCTGCGGTGATAAACAAACCATTGGCGTTGATTGGATTGGAAATTGTATTTTTTTTTATTCTATGTTATTGAGTTATAGAGGGTTAAGTCAGGATTTTCTTTAACGCCAGGGGGGCTTTTAATCACCTAAGCTATTACCTTAGTTTCCGATAATAACAAACTATAATATATAACTTCTTCATCAACCCATATACGCCCACTGTTGAGCATGGGTTTCCTCTACCATTAAGAGGGTTTAGGCCATAGTCCACCACGCTGGCCTAGTGCGGGTTGGCGGACTACACACCTAAGAAATTCCTAAGAACTTTTAGGTGTGCAGGTTTCATCACGATGTTTTCCTTCACCGTTAAAGCAAGTGATAATTCAATTTGAATACACACATAACTTCCGAAAAGTCAGAGGTGTCTGCCTGGGGTTCGAACCCGCGACCGCCGAGATTCTCGACCGCGCGCCTACACCTCGAGGCCATCGCTGCTTTTTTTATATAACTTACTGGGAGTGAAAGCAATGTCCGGGTCGGCTCCGTTCTCGTAGAAGTATCTGTCTGCGACGCGCGTCCGGTAGAACTGCTCGGTGAGGATGCACAGGAAGGTGGGCCCGGCGAGCGCGCCCGGCACGTTGCGCTCCAGCGAGCCCGCCACCACGAGCTCCACGTCCGCCGGCGTCGCGTACACCGCGCTCAGGGCTTGCACGTTCTGCACACAAAGGTTCTTTTTGTACTATTCATCTATTATTTATTTAACACTTTCTTGTTTATACAAAAATAAAAAAAGAAACAAAAACTAAAAGAAAGAAAACAAGAGGCGGCCTTATCGCTCAAGGCAATCTCTTACAGGCAACCTTTGCATGGATAATATAGAAGGAAAATAAATAGGGTAGAATAAAGTGTTAGACAGAAGTTAAGAAAGAAAAACAACTTATATAAGTAATGCTAATAACTTAGACTAAATATTATACTTATTATCTATAAAATAAGTAAATATATAACTATCTATAAAACATACAAATGCATACATATTTATAAACATATACTTAAATACAAAATAAACATATAAAATATACATACAAAATATACAGTTCTTTAAACAGGTCATTACATTACAGGTATTACATTTAGTAAAAGAGTCGTTGGCCTCCAAATTCAATACTACGGGACGCGCTGGACGGAAACCGGTGGAAGAAAGTCATTGTTAGAGGAATTGATTACATAAATATAAATGACTGCCTCATGGTCTCGCGGCACTGGTATATGATGTGTGATCAGGAAGACCTCGGTTTGATTTCCGGGGTGGGCAGTATTATTGGGTTTTTATATAAGAAAGTTCTGAGTAGCAGCATGGAGGCTGGAAAACGCCGAGTGAGCTGTCCTGTATTACGTAAAAAAAAGGCTGTTTGCAAAATGTGAGTACAATAAAGGCGCGAGCAGGTGCATTTGTATGCATTTAGTAGTGAAGATTTTGTTGAGGTATAAATTCATGACTTAATATTTCTATATAAGCAATGCTGTCAACGTATAGATCTGTCTTAACATGTGTACCATCACGGACACGTACAGTTAACTTGCAACAAAAATTATATTCGACCTCCCTTTGAACTACTACTAAAATACCAAAAAAAAAGTAATACACACCTCAGCTGACATAAAGTCCATCATGTCTTCAAAGGTCTTGGGCACGGGCAGGCCGCAGGCCGCGCGAGTGATGATGTAGGAGCCGAGCCCGTGGTCCCGACCGCGCTGGATGTCGGTGGCACGCAAGTCGCCGCCGAATGTGTTGTTGCGCCTGATAAAAATGAACGAGCAATATGTAAGTTAGGGAAATGTAGATATCTATAGGAGAAATGGGGCTAAAATTAAGTTTGTTCTCGTATTTATAAGATAGATGATTGCTAAACATTTCATCATAGTTATATTTCTGTACTATAACTCTCTTCCTATGACTTAAAGAAAGACTTGTTTAACATCTGCTTTATTTTAATATTAGTTTATCGAATATCGCGATTTAATAGAAGAAAATCCACTATATACTGTCAAAAGGTCATATGTATATGAACAGAAATATGTCAATTTAGTGTCTACAGTTTTATAACATTTTACCATTTAATTTTTTAAAAGAAATGCACGAGTGTCGTAACTTTTTACACCACTGACTCCGTCAGTCAGTCAAAAAACTGATTTGCATTAGTTAGTAGTTTGCACAAGTTATTTAAGTCCTGTCACAACTCGACTGGTAGCAAACATTAAATAATACTTTGTTGTTATTACATGGAACAAAACTAAAAATAAAACGTATTTCCGTTTTTAATTGCCTCGACTAAGGTTACTAACTCCAATCCCAATAATCTAATTCTAAAGAACTAAGCAGTTCTAGAACACCATTCTGCCAATTATTTAGTGGATTTTTAGCAAACGCGTACATAATTATAATGGCCAAAACAAACTTTCTTAGGCAATTAAATTTTTACATAGACAGGGTACATCACAGTTACTAGTGTCCAAATTATCTGCCATAATACTGCAAGAGGGATGTGAAAACACAAGTATAGGTACAACTACTTCAATCGGCATCTTATAAGTAAACAACGATTTCTAATACTGTAGTACTTACGCAATAATGTACCAAAACAGAAAAGTTAAAATAAATCGAATCAAGATATTTTTTTCTTCTAACTCAAATACCTTTAATGACTATTTACACACCAAAACAACTTCATTTCAAATCAACTTAGTTCGTTTTCTTTATGTGTTATTCTTGCATAAAATATAACCTTTAAAGCATTTAAATATAATAGTGTTTTAAGACCACTATCTGTTTTCTCAAAAGATAATATTTGTTGGTATTTTTATCATTTAATCAACCAAATATAATCCTATTTTCTTTATAATATATTTAGAGTACGATAGACGTACAATAGTCATAGTAAGTCACTCCACTCAATTATAAAGAACCTAAGGCAGTCATATAAAAATATATGAAAATATAAAAGAGGAGTTACATATACCCCGGTCCTAAAACGAATTAAAATTCTGAAGTATACGCGAGAATAATTTTTTTGCTAGGACTAGCTCCTGTAAGACCATTGTAACGAAGTCAAGTAAATATACTAATTATTTATTATTCAAGTCTAAAATTTGGCATTATATCTTTCGTTTTGTGCTAAACCGCAAATAAAATTCCAAGCGTAAGTTATTGTACATTGTTAGTAAATAAATCTTTATAGGCATTAAAGTAAATCTGTCATAAAATGATTAATAGGGTTTCAAAACGGGAGGCTATAAAACATGTACATGAAAACAAAATGGGCCAAGCCTCATTGAATTATATTATCGGTGATTCAATACAGTACTGATAGTAAATTTTATTAGTGTCTAGGTATATTTTATATCGAGTAAGAGAAAATATTATTTTAATAGAATAATATGTTACTCGAAGACGAATTATTTTATAACGATATTTTTTCTACCGCGTAAAGCCCATTTTGTTATTGAGTTTTATAGATAGCTGATAGACTCTTCAAAAGACGCACAATCATTTTAATGATTTTAAAAGACTCATAATTATTTTAATGGTTTAAAAATATTACGCGAGAAAGCAATTCACGTTAAACGCTACTTACAACAATGGAGATATTCAGTGAAGGCGTGCGGTAGAGCGATGCGTATATATTTTAGTAAACTCTACACACATTATTTCTAATATTATTTTATATCTATGAAATTTATTACCATCTACATTTATTGAGAAGGAACGAAACATTCTATTTTTCTCAGTCTCGGATTAAATAATCAAGCATCCATATTTAGTTTTGGCATTATCTGTTGCGTTGAAAAGGTAAATAACTTTTGGTTGACGACGATAGCTTTTGTTATTGTTATTGCAAAAGCTTAAGGTCGACTTTTACCGTAGCGTTAGCTCGTAATATGTTTATGTATCTATAGTAGAACCAAAGTTTACAATAATGAATTTTCTGTTATAAATGATTTTAATTCGGGTATGGGGGTTTTTGACACCGAAAGTTTCACGTTATTTTTGCCACAAGACTCGTATCTTTGTTTGGGGTTACAATGATGTATGTGACAGTTAGGTGTCTTTATTTCGAACATGTATGTCTTCAAAATTCATCGTAATGAATTTTAAGTGGCCCAGGTTTGTGGTGTGCCCGTTACTTAATTCCACACTTACGCTTAAATTCCATAAGGATCGGCGGAGACTATTGAGTGGCATATAAGCTAAGTATTCTGACAGGTTTTTATTTCGTTAACATTTGTACACTTGACTGAACGAACTCAGTGTTTTTATTTTTGTTACGCGTGTACCATGAGACACGTTTATCAAGAGGTCAGTTGTAATATGACCCCCTGCTTACCTCAAAGGCATAAACTACTACAACTACAAAACAATTTTCTAACAAATTACAAACATCTAAAGTTACCTGTGAACTTGTTGAGAAAACAACTGTGCAGACCTATTGATGATAGTTTTAATATGAGCCACGTTTTAGTCAAATAAGATAGATGTCAACGGCTTAACTTTACTGGTATAGTTAAACAATCCGATTTATTTATTATTGGTGGTATTTTTGATATCTTTCATGTGGTAATCAAGCAGTGATGGCCTCGAGGTTTGGGCGCACGGTCGAGAATCTCAACGGTCGCGGGCTCGAAACCCAGGCACACACCTCTGACTTTTTCAAGTTATGTGTGTATTCCAATTGAATTATCACTTGCTTTAACGGTGAAGGAAAACATCGTGATAATACCTGCACACCTAAAAGTTCTTACGAATTTCTTAGGTGTGTAGTCCGCCACTAGGCCAGCGTGATGAACTATGGCCTAAACCCTCTCAATGGTAGAGGAGACCAGTGCTCAGCAGTGAGCGTATATGGGTTGATGAAGAATCAAGTTTACTATGGGCGTTATGACATGGACGGTTTTTTTATTTTTATTACACCTAATAGTCACGTACAAAGTATTGACCCCAAACTAGAACACCAGTCGTGTGTCGTAGAAACTACAAGAGAGTTTTTCAGTTTAACAAACACCCAGACGCAAAACAAATATTTTTGGATCACACAAACATATATCTCGGTGCGGGACTCGAACCCATGGCCCCTCGTTTCGCAATCTGGTATCTAGCCAACTACGCTTCGAAACTGCAATTTTCCGTCAATTTTACATGTCTTTAAATTGATTTTCTCAATATTCAGTAATTCGCTTGCTCATTTGATAGATCTACGCACGAAAAGAGTAACTAACTAAACGCTGTACGTGTTAGATTATCGTGACATGCACACCGGCTAGAATAAAGGTTTCACAGCTGAAACGCATACAAATAAATGCCTCTTTATTTACATCTCGCATCACTTGTACAAATACCTATTTATCTTGTTTTGAAGGATAACACCAAAGCCCTATTATTCGTCTCCTGCTGTATTGCAAAATAAATAGAAGTAGATAACTATTTATTTCGAAGTTCTGTCAGTTTTTCTTATAATTATTCTAAGACAATTTTAATGTTCTCTACAATCTCGGGTAGAACATGATATCGATTCTGGTGTTTCTTAAAACTTCTATAGAGAATGTATTCAGACCGTGATCGGAAACTGAGGCAGGTAATAGCCAAGGTCATTTCAAACCCCCTGGTTTTAAAGAAAATCCTGACAAAAATAAAATTTTTTGACGTTTCCTATACAACTATCGGTATTTTTTGTCGGGATTTCTTTTAACGCCAATGAGTTCACCGTAGCTATTATCTGCCTATGTTTTCGATCACTGTCTGAATACAACCTATATATTGGTACAGTTACTCTCTTACTTCTCTTCCTCTTCTATCTCCCCCTTTATACGTGAAGTCTAATTTATCACTCACTTGAACAAGAACTGCGTGATCTCCGAGTCCCAGAACTGGTCGCTGAAGTCCTGTTCCTGGGCCGTGAGTCCTCTCGCCAAGTCGTTGAAGTTGTCGTTGATCTCCAACAGCGCGGGCCGGTTGAACCAGTCGCTGAGGCGGACTGCTCCTGCTAGCGCGCGGTTCTCTGCGATGAGCCTAATGAGAAAATAAAGAATAAGAAGAAAATAAAGAACAATTTATAACAGATCAATGGCTTCATAATCATGAAGAAACCTGCACACCTAAAAGTTATTTAGAATTTCTAAGATGTGTATTGCGTAATCGGCAAACCCGTACTAGACCAGCGTGATAGACTAAAACTAAACCATCTCGCATAAGGATTGATGATGATGAATTTTTACAAATAAAGGGAATAAAGGGAAGCAAAGTTTTCAAAACGTTTGCAAGGTTGCCAAGTCTCAAACTTTTAAAAATACATCTCTTATATATGAGATACGTAAATTATTAAAATAAACTAAACAAAAAATTTCACGTTAAAAATATTACTTGGAATTATAACAGTTAATTTTAGGCTTTTCGTTTCTGATTAACCTTGCAGTAACTGAATGAAAAACATTTAAAATTTCTTCACCTAACAATTTGCCCTTACTAGAAAATTCTAACAACAAAAATTATCAAATATACTGGTATACTTACTTCAAATAACCTCTGATGAGGGTATGGAAATGTCTGAAAGCGGCCGTCGCGTGCTCGTCCAAGATAGACGGGTCCACGCTGGGGTTGTAGTCGTTGATGTATCCGTGCGCTCCCGGGTAAATCAACTTATTCTTCACCATATTTTCAAAGCCTTTAGACAAGAAATTTAAAATAAGAAACCCATTTATCGACGCGACGTCCTTTTAGCTTTTCTTAAATAAAGCAGCGTTTTGTGTTGATAATTATTATATTCACCCTTCCATCTTAAAACAATGCAAAACCTTACGCCTTTGTTACTGGAAGGGATGGGCATTGGCGAATTTTGTGCACACACATTTCGCCGGATATACATATGTCCCATGTTAAAGACGGAGAAAATAGCCATTTATTTCCCGACTCCGTGTTGTTTCTGAGAATTTCCTTGTGGAAAAACCTAATATCATTTTGCCCGTCTCGGGAAACCAACTCGATAACACGAGATAGTATTTCAAAATACTCTGTCAAATATAGAAAAAAGTACAACAAAATACGTGGTGTTGCCACGTAAAACATCAAACGCCTATTTCTATCAAAGTAAAAGAGTAACATAATTTATTAACTTAGAAATATCAATGGATATTTGTGACCTTGATCCGACCCGATTTCACCCACACGCGGACTTACCACATAAATCGCAGGGGTTATACAAACGATAATGACGTGATGTGTTTCCTCATGGCGTTTTCCTGTGTGGGGTGTTCTTATGGGAAATATGGATAAGTGCTCTCTATTGGCAAGTGTTCCTAATTTACATACAAACTTTTACGTATAAAAGTTAATTTATTCGAATAAGATACGAAACGTACCTTGTATTAGGATAAGTTTTTAGTTAATAAAAACAATAATCACTACATCAGGATAAAATATGAGCAAAATCATTATGTTTGACTTGAAAGGAACTTAAGTGTCCTTTTTTAAAAGAAAAGAACCGTAAAATTTAATAAATTATAGTCTACTATCTATGACGATACACGATAATAACTAAGTTTCTGTGAAATACTGCTGTAATAAAACTGACTCAAACGCACTCATATCTAAGCTGGTTATAAACCTCGTTCATATAATTCTAAAAATATCTTATACCCAATGATCTTGTGTTAAAGGGAATTTTTTATCAACTTACCGAGGAATATGGGCAGGTACTCATAGTAATTGATGTGCTGTATCTCAGCAATGTGTATTCTTCTTGCTTCTTGGAATACGGTCTCATCGCCCCAGTGAGGGTTCAGTTGCTGGAGTGCGTCAGCGATTCTGTTGTGTTCACGCAGAAGGATGATCTGAAGTACCGTCAACTGAGGGTTCTGGTTCACTCTGATGTCACCTACAAGAGAAAATTTGATTGTATTTAGTGACTTTTACATGAATAATACGAGTAAATGTTTCTGATTGTAATTAACGACTTCCTGGTAATTTAAACCCTGAATTTCGTCAAGACTGCATGCCCACGTACTGTCTTCTTGGTAATTTCAACCCTGAATTTCTCCAAAACTGTGCATACCTACGTATTTATAGTAGACAATGGAATGGCACAAATTTCCCGGGTTCTATTTTATGTCCTCCTTAAAGCTACACCCATTCAGCTGTAATATTGATTGGCCTAAACTTTAATGGTGGCCTAAACCCTCTCAATGGTAGAGGAGACCCGTGCTCAGCAGTGGGCGTATATGGGTTGATGAAGAAGATGAAGAAGAAGATTGATTGGTATTATTTCCTATGTTACGTCTATCGTAACCATAAAAAATCTCTGACCACATACAGCAATGTTTGAAATATTTCCAAATTTAACTTTGGCAGAATACATGGTCTTTTTTACATAATATTTAAAAGGGAGATTAGCAATAAGTCGTGTTAGAAAAGGACCTTATCGTTCTACCCATTGAAGAATACTGGCAACAAACATAATCCGTATTTATAAGAAGAAAACTTACCAGCCAAATAGCAAGGTTCGTTAAAAGATTGAGCTGACTCGCACGTCAGGGTGATGTTGGGGTCTTGTGGGGGCCACTCCTGACCTCCTCTCAATACTGTCAGCAAGCGTCCGCCGACCCCAGCGCGTATGGGCGCCGCCTGACCAGCGCTACTGCCGTAAACTAACGACAGGTCCATGTACGCAGTCACCACGGAAATCTAAAGGAAACATTTATTTTCATTTATTAAATCTATAATTTCACAATAAGAAGAGGAACAAAAGAATAAACAACTAATACAATAAGGCGCAATAAATTGGCGCTGTTGTCGCTAAAAACGATCTCTACCAGACAGCATAAATGTAAGATAAAATTACAAACAATATATTGTGGTATTAGAAATTAATCCTTACAATATTGGAGTTTATAAATTGGTATACCTCTCAAATAACATAAAAAAGGAAATATATCACGTATTCAAACGACAGTTATAACTTGACTAAAATAGTAATGTGATGAGGGTCGAACAGCTAACTACCGATGAGACGTGGCTATTGTATTTACATATTGCTTTAAACGTGAATATTTTTATATTCTAAACACAAAACGTTTGACAACACAAGGCTCTGAAATAAAGTTATTATTAAATTATACAAAAATATAATGTTATCTATTATATTATACTAATGCAACTGCGAAACAAAACCATAAATCTCAATTTAGATCTATAAATGTTAAAATATTGAAGATAATAATTTTTAAATAATGGATTATTATTAACAGATACGTCGATGTTGGTATTCTTGAAATATTATTCAAATAAAAGAACAATCTTCACTTTTCAAGATACGTTCCAAAGAATTCCAAAGTATTTCAAAACAGTCTAACTCAGTAAATTTATTTCCTTTGATGATTTATTCGTGAAAAACTCGTCGACCGTGACGACAGTCGGTCCTTCGGGATGACATTTGTCATTTCGATGTAGGATCATCTTAACAAATAGGGGCCTTAGGTTGATTACGCCTGTCTTCTATAGGACATATTCTGTCTCGCTTCCCTCAAATCCTTGGGTCATTTATTAGAACGAGACAAAAAATATTTTAGATATTTAATTTATGGCTCAACAATTGGTGGAGGCCTATGTCCAGCAATGGATTTCGATGGGCTGATGATGATGATCAACAAATCTCCTAAAAGGATAATTGCTTCTTTGTCTTTTTGATTATTTTTATCTAACAAAAAATTACCTGCATTAAGTACTCAGACAATCAAGTTTTAATTTTTTCCTGTACCTAGAAGTAAAAGATATTCATGGAATTTAATGATACGTAATCTAAATTGGGCTTGGAAAAAACGTCTGCTTGGAAGATAATGCATTGCCGGAATTACAGGATAAAACATAACAAGGACAACATGTAGTAAATTTCTTTAGTTAATAACTGTAATGGTTTACATGATTTCGGTCTTTCCGAAGAAACAAAACGTGGTTATTGCGATTTTGGACATGATCTTTTTGATTCAACGAAACCGCCCTCATGAAGCTACATTGTAAAGTACCTAAGTATATCCGGAACGTGAACATCGCAAACATACTTATTACAAATGATCAAAATTGATGACTTTATAAAGAATTATTATAAATATAAATAATTAAATACACTCAACAGTCGTATGCATAGTTGTAAGCCTACACTAAGATACCAGTCTTATGTCGTGGGTACAAGAAACTACTAGATTTTTTCGGTCTCACAAACTACCAGACCCGGAACGAATATATAACGATCACACAAACATTTGCTTTAGTACGGGTATCGAACCCACGGCCTCTCGTTTCGCAAGCTGTTTGCTTTCTAACTGCATCTTGGGGCGCCAATATCATAATAATAAGCTCCAACATACAAAGGGTTTACACAAAATGAAGACATTTTCCGATTCGCTCCTTCTAAAGTGATAAGTTACCAACAAAGCAATATAAGTTGTTACATGTGTACACAGCCATTAAATTGTTACTGATAACAAAGTCTTGGGAAGCACGTACTCGAATAAAACCGCATCGGTAATGTCAAAGGTGAAGACTATATTTCCATAATAATGCAGTAACAAGTTTATCATAACATGTATATTAGAATAAGCTGAAAATATAAACGTGTGTTATTGAAGTGTTATCGTTATATGCAAAGGGGGTGTTAATTAAGTACTACTAGCGTATTTCTATTGACATTTAAATCATAGCAACCGCTTGCTTGCGTAGTATGGGTGGTTAGACAACGGCTTATAGAAAACAATATTGCACTGAGGTAAAAGTTTTTTTCAAGTGAGAGCAACACGAGATTGGAATCATATTGCTGAGAGACTCAGAACCGACGATGTGTTTAGGTTTGATGTTTGTATTGCGCATTTATCGCGTAAAGGTTTAAACAATAAAAATCAGGACATAATAGTTAAAATGGTTCATTTATGTTGGGGGTACCGTCGGTAACAAAAGAGTACCGACGCACACGAGTAGAACGTGCACCTTACCTTGGTTTTTCCCCATACTCGCATACCATTTGACATACATAAATGGAAAAAAATAACAACTCGGAATACTATTTATAAACATATCTAAAAAAATATGTTACATTTTAAGAATATACACAACATACAATGTTGCATGTAACAAAAAACAATTAATGTAAAGAATTCTAAGTACCAACTAAGATAAATATAGACTAACAAATATTAGCTAAATAATTTATTAATTTAAAGATGTAAAGCATTTAAATTGAAAAAGAAATATCAGCCTTACTTTTATATAAACTAGGTATATAATGGTATATTTACCGGTTCAGCGGGCGCGTTGGGTGCGGTACATCCCCTGTCCCTGGTAGTTGTAGTTCTCACGAAGTTCATGCATTGAGTGCCCTGAGCGGAATGCACCGGGTCGTTGGGAGGTATGAGAATGGGCGCGCAAGTGGGGTTCGTAGTCACATCGGGTGCAAGCTGCCCATTGTCCGTACAGCAACTTATCAGATCCTTGTCTACAAGTTTGACGTCAATTTATTATTAATAGATATCTACTAGAAAAAAAACTACTGGCGCAATTTATGTGAATTAAAAAAATATGTATTTATCTGCTTCTCGAGATTCCGAAAATTATAATTGGATGTCGATTTTATACCAGCCACGGCTCACGATTTAAAGCACCTTCTGAAGTACTTTATAAATCATCGAAAATAGCTGCGTTTGTTTTGCATAAATCAGTAATAAAAGATTGTTTATATCTCAGCAAATTTTACGGTAAATTAAATCACAATGACCGAGACACTCATAAATCAATTTTGAGGAAGCGACGAAGCGTTCACCAATTTATTACACAGCAGTTAAATTGTGCGAAAAATAAAGATTATGCGACAAGAGTTCCAAATGCGTTGAGATACTAAATTGGGCCGTAAACCGACATACGGGCAAGAATTCACTCTTTTGGAATGTAAGGAAATTGGTTTCTGACAAGCGCTTCACACTACCCCATTAACGAATGTACATATGTCTTTGTCCAAATGATGTTTGCATTCCATATTTGCACTCGTTATTATTCTGGCGTTATTTTCGTCATAATCTTCATGACGTTGTGCGGAACAAATTGTAAATAATGATTATGACTCAAGAATGTGAAAATATGAGCACTCTCACATGGTTACATGGTTAAAGATGACACGCAATTTTCGTCTTCATAAAAAATCCCTTCGCGGTGCAAATAAGTCCCTATAGGATATTCATCATGTGACGTCAAATTCAAAACTAATTTCAATATTTAAAAAAAGGAACTGTTAACTACATATGTTAACAAAACAATGTAGACTTTTGAAAAATAATCTCAAAATTGCGAAGATTGATACTTGAACACATTTCAATATTTTAATGTGTTTTTAATATATGTACTTACGGGACTGTGCCACACCGGCCGTCAAGGACATGTCGTGGGTTATAATCTGTCCCCATTGCTGTGCGTTTAAGTTCCACAGCGGATCGATCAGCTGCCTGTCGGGGAACAACCTCAAACTTATCTCACGAGGGTTCGGCAATTGGTTGCCAGTAATTGATCGCGGTAGGGCACTTACACCTGTAACAATAAGTATATTTAGATTATATTTCATAATAAGAAGGACCTTTTTTGTGATACTTGGGAATAAGTTGTAGCTAAACAACTTAGTTTTTTTTTAACCGGTATATGTTTGTGTTTTTTAGGTTGATCATCCCCAAAGTCTCGGTACAGATTTATAGACTATCCACAGACATCGCCGCACATAAGTTACCAAAATTCACGAACAGATTCACAATAATTCAATAAAAATACTAATCATAAGTTATCCGTAGCTTAAATTTATGAGCTATAAATATTGTGTAAAGTGTGATAAATCAAATAAGCTTTATAGGGCCCTATAGACTCAAAACGATACTTTAGCCACACTTCTTAAAATAACATTAAGATAGAACGAAAGTAGCACACATCGAAAATAGAAAATACATATATAAACCAAGAATGGTACTACAGTTAAGTTTAGTGAAGTGTACTTATACCAATACTCGCATAAGAGGCTTAAACTTGAACTTGACGCTTGCTCTGTACAATATGGTATTTTCAAGTTTGGATATGTCAAACAATGAAGTCACTGTTCAGTAAACTGAAATGCTAGAGCCTTTTATAGAAATCTAGCCAAACCAATATGAATTTCGAATTTTATTTTAACCCACCAACACACATTTAAAGTATTTCTACCCGAATAAGCACATAATTACTATAAGTATATTTTATGAATAAATATTCAGTGCAATAACTTAAAAACTGTCTGGATGCAAAGGTCTTTTCTGCAATTTATTGAACTATATGTAAAAACGAAGACGAATGGCTCGAGAAAGACGAGAGCCTATTTGCCTCGATTTCCATAAGAGTTCAATGATCGAAAGTCTTAAATTCAAATTGTTATACATTTCTTTAAAAAATCTGAATTTATTACAGCCTATCAATGTAATTATTCAAATATATTTACATCACAACACAGTGTCAATTTCTTTTCAACTCTATGCATCAATATTTAACACTCGATGTAGAATAAATTTTACGTTCAATGAAAATGTATTTTTTAAATCGGTTCTCATAATTTTAACCGTATGTCTCATGTAATATAATAATGGAGTTTTTTGACAACGACAGCCTTATAATCTTTAGTCAATTTTGACATACAATAGACATCCTTTGATATTCTGATCACATAGTTTTATATCTGATCCAATGTAAACTGTACCTAACAAAATAAATAAAATAATCAAGCTGTGTATTAAAACGGTATTAAAATGAAAAATAAATGGCTAAAATTTATCTTACATGCGTTATGCTTGCTATATGGATCATACACGCACTGATATAATTTGAAAGGAATATGGATTAAAGACATGTATTATAACTTGAATGACCTGCACAATCCATGTACGAGTATTAGATTTCGGATAAAGTTCAAAATCATTAATTTGTCATAAAGCTAAATCATATTATTTAGCAATCTGAGGACCAAGCCCTAGATATTGCTATAGAATTATCTTGTGTTATAAAAGAGACGCGAATGATTGATTGATATAAAGGAGATCGTTAAGATTCACATCAATATGAACCAGAAGAATAAATTATTGCGAACTGTAACTATAAAATAGTATATGTAAGACTACCACGTGTTACCATTTTGTACTGGATGTTAAAAGCAAATTATTGTGGTTAAAGGTCGTTTTTTGTTTTTAATTTAAAAGAATTTATTCATAAACATAGCAAAGTAGATATATTGAATCTAATTAGGAAATTAATGGTTTCTGAAAGTCCTTTATCCCTCTTTTCCGTTTGAGTTCTTCACCTTTTTTTCACCAATGATATCTTTGTCCCTACTATTCCATGTTCCGGGTTTAACTGGAAGCCGACGATTTATAGACGTCCTCGTAAAAACGTCGCACTCGAAATTCTGACCGTGCGTGATGTAGAAAATGTTATCCTACGGTTGAGACCAAGTTGGAAAAGATACTCAGCAAATTTAAGTCCAAATAGATTATTTCCCTAAATCTTTATGTAATTCCTCGTATGTTCTTATGATAGGCATTAAGTATACGTATAACATCAGTTCATATGCTTCACTGCTAGAAGCGGCTTTCTTTATGAAATTGAGGTCTTTAACCAAAGTTTACCAAGCTAACCAAATAAGTCTAATGAATAAACTTACCCACTCCTTTAGCAAACTAAATTTTTAATCACGACGCGGTAATCACATTTTTTTGAAATCTATGAACATTCAAATTCGCACGCAGTGATGGCCTCGAGGTTTGGGTGCGCGGTCGAGAATCTCGGCGGTCGCGGGTTCGAACCCCAGGCACACACCACTGACTTTTCGAAGTTATGTGTGTATTCACATTGAATTGTCACTTGCTTTAACGGTAAAGGAAAACATCGTGATGAAACCTGCACACCTAGGAGTTCTTAGGAATTTCTTAGCGTGGTGGAATATGGCCTAAACCCTCTCAATGGTAGAGGAAACCCGTGCTCAGCAGTGGGCGTATATGGGTTGATAAAGAAGAAGAAGAAGAATTCACGTTTGCTTAGGAAAAGAATGTTCATTCTAACTGATCTCGTACCCCTCGCTTACAATTAAACATATCAATAATTCGAACTGTATCAATTTTCATCTAATCTCATTCCTTACACTATTCACTCTAAGAAAATATTATACAGCAGCAAAGACAATTATTCCGCTTGGTAAATACGTACCATCAGCATAATTATACGGCACGAGCCTTCCATACGGCGTCTGTGGTGTACCCCAGGCTGGTCGCAGGAGATTGTTGCAAGACCCGTCTATTGAACGATACCGAGACTTGGCACAGAACGGCGACACCAGCCCACACGTCTGGGTCGCTGGGTCCTGGCCTGAACCTAGAGGTGGAGGCGGATTGCTAAATCTGTAAATGGAATACAGTTAAATATTAATTTTTATCTGGTTATACAAGGGTTGATTTATTTTTGAATGATAAAAAGAAGGGCGAATTGGTGGATAATTAATAGATGCAAAAGAAATGTATAAAAAACAGAGAAAAATTGTACAATTTCGGTAACAAATTAATATTACACATGTTTGCTAAAACATTAATAGACCCCAAGCAACTATCAACACAAATTTAATTATAAACATCATGGTGTATAGGTATACCAAGAGAAGTTGGAATAAAATGGATGGGTAATGAATGTGTGTTGAAGTGTTTTTAACTCAAAGCTTCGTTATTATGATCACATAATACGGCCTTCCAAAAACAAATGACGTCTTTTTCCAGCTTACTCCGAATATCGTTTCTGTTATATTTCTTAAAAATCGCATTAAACGTAGAATCTATACTTACAAGTGACAGGAGGCTTCATAAAATTTATTTATTCTAATTATTTTACAAAATGCGACGTAGCTAAATCATTGGAGCGAGGTCGTTCCGCATAGAAAATGTCAAATTAACGCCAGTAATATCGTTTTGGAAAACGAAACAATAATAATAACTAGGTCAGCATAAAATGAGAAAAGTAACCTTTTGGGTGGTGGACCATACAGAACTTCTTCGGCATCTAATACAGGATCGCTGAGGACAGAATCAGTGCAATTTTACAAAAAATACATGCAACATTCAGCGTTGATTATGACGTGTTAGGTATTGTGCAGTTTTAATTTACAGCATTTACGGACAAAATATAAAGAAATAACACATAGGTAATGATTTTAATTAAATTACATTTCTTTAGTCTTGGGTTCTTTAAACATATTGTGAAGGAGCTCAGCAAGCCAAAATGAGTCAAACCGAGTAACAAGAGATCAAAGGATTTCGCCACATTCATAATGATTATATTTATGATAGTTCCTGTGCGTTATCATTCTTTCATGCCAATATATAAAAAATAAAAATATCTAGATGAAACACAAGTGATCAATTCCTAATTAAAAAATCTGGTATACGTACATTATTTTTAAAAATCAAAGTCATAATTTTTATGTAAGTACCTGTTATGATAATGTAATGAGACAGCTCGTATTAAGATATAATTGCTGCCATTGAGAGACGAAGCAATTACAGTCCCATTATAGGCTGTAGTAAACACAATATATGATTGAGCCGTTTTCCATGGCTAGTTCTTTAATACCAAACCAATTCACTCGACCATTTCACTTGATATTTTGCCAACTTACCCTATTGCTTCATTATTTCGAAAAAGATTCAAGAGATTTACAAAGCGAAGTGAAAATCACATTATTCTTTAAAATTTATTATTTTAAAAATATATGTTCTTCGAATTGGGAAAGTGAAAAAAAATTCTGACTAACCTTTTTAGTTAAAATATAATTTTATACAACAATATAATTGTAACAAACCCAGATTTATTGACTGTCACAAACATACACTTTTGCATTTCATTTTAATCATAATGAGCATTTCAGGCTTGAATCATTTATTAACATTATGTTTATGACTATCGATGAGCCCAGAGGGAAATAACGAAATGTCCTAATGTTATTCTTATCTTCATCCATATATTTATTCACATTTTGTCCATAATTAACGTTTATAATTTGTTCATTAACACTAAATTGTGATTTAGTACACTATTTAAACATCTACACAAGTTAAATATGTGCAATGTTAAACATAAAGTGCAAATTCAAAAGTCACAAAAGTGGCAAAAGTAATCAGACTTTTTGAATTTGGAACAAACGCTTCTTTTAGATAATTTTGAACAATTGATGAACTAAATATTCTTTTCTTATAAACAATAGCCAATCGGTAGTATCAATTATAGCCAATTTCCGATGTGATCGGATAATAGTATCGATAACTAAGCCATGTGAACTTTCAACATGTGCTCCATTACCTTCATTAATTAAATTACATTCAACTAAGTGCAAATAAATTCTACGTATTAATTTTACACTACATTCAAAGCAAATATTGACATCACCAGAATCGTCGACTATTTACCCAAATCCTGTGACTGGCAATCGTTGCGCTGGAGGCCGGTCAGCCACGACCTTAACATATGATGCTCCAGGTCCACTAATGTGGAATGGATTTGCATGATGGAGGAAAATCTCTGGTTGATTAGGCCTCAAATTTATGTGTACTCCTTGGATGACACCGCATAGTGTTAGAGCTACAAAGATCGTTGATCCAGCCATTGTATCTGAAACAAGGAAAAATTAATTATAAATTTACTAGCTTCTGAACACAGATTCTATATTAAGTCAATTGAATTATAATCTATGAGTAACGTCTTGTTTACCAGAAAATAGACAACTTTCGTCGACCTGTTATTTTTGCGAGGATACAAAGTATGGACAGTTAATTTGAGTCAGTTGTTTTTGAACGATTTAGGAAGACACCTTAAATGTTTGACATTCAAAAATTCTAATTTATAACATGAATAAAACTATCATTTGCGAATAGAAAACAAATGATGTGGTTTTATCTCCATTACATAGTTTTCAGTCTTCATTCATGTTCATGTTTTTATCATTAACGAGAAACTAATATTAATAAGTTGTTAAAAATACATCACCTAGCTCCCTCATATGTTATGAAAATAGAAAATACTAATATTTCTGATGTTTCTCTGCAGAAAACTCAAAATGAATATTGTATTAGTATAAATTATTTTCGATCCAGTAATCGAAAACATCAGTATCTATGTTTAATAAAAAAATATACTTTGCGAATGAAACTTTGAACTGGATTAGAATATGAAATTCACAACAGAAATATCCCATTTCTGTTTTAAATTTTTAAGGATTCCAATTTTCTTCAGTTAAAGACAGCCAAAATCTAAAAAAGGACTTCATCCTTTCACTTTTAGTCTAAAAATACTTTCGACCATTAGAGTATAATTGTTTATTTTTATTTCAAAGGACCCTTAAAAAGACACTGTTGTCAACGGCAGACTTTATTTTATGATGAATCGCCCCTTCGCTCTCGTAACAAATAAGTTGGTTCCAGCTTTAAGTATCTGTACACACTTATACAGCCAACGACTTATATTTTAATTAAATGACCGCCGAAGCAGCGTTGATATTTCGAAATTTTTATTTTATGATCTTTCGTCCCACTTCAATAAGCCTCTTTGTAGGTAATTAATTAATTAGGGACAATTAACTTCCAATCAATACTCTCTATAAAAATGCTTATTTGGTGATTAAAATCATTTTTAATGTAAATACTATGCTTATTCATAAATTCAATAAACTCCCATATTAAAAATACGATACGGTGTACGACTCATATCATAACGAAGTTTATGCGCTTACCAAACTTTTAACTTTAAATTATTTCATATTCACATTTGAGTAAACTTCTGACTAGAAAAGAAACTAAATCGCATCAAGTACATCCAAAGAGGAAAAACATGAATGCACTGAGACGTTGCAATAAAAATCGATTAATATCCGAAGTACATCATTACCGATTTTATAACTAGTAGCCGATGAAATTTTCTTGGCAATAATACTTACTTTTCCTGACGCGAGAATGAATCACCGAGGTATATAAATCAATGTGTCAACTAGGTATCCAAGTTCAGAACATACTCGTAAATAAATCTAACGTTTATTCATTCGAAAAGCGCTTTTGAAGCTGTCAACATAGAACCCACACCATTTAGTCGTCCAATTCATAAAGTGTGCAATTTAAAAACATTTAAAAATACTTACATAAGCTCAAACCTGAATTCATATTGCAAGGGTACATTTCTGCAGCGACATTTCGCCAGGTAATGTAATCAGTACTAAGATATTTATCAATTTCATTTATATTAGTGTCTGTGGCTCTCCATCGTATAGATTAACTGTGTAAACAAGTTTTGGAACGAAAACATTAAAGAGAAAATAGGAAACAGTAGTGTAATAATACGTGATTATTTCATTACTTTAGTATCCAATTAGGTGTTCATTATACAGACTAAATCGCAAAACTACTAGTGATGATATCACCCATCTCATCATTTGAATGGCTTTCAACGTTCAAACGCAGGGAACCCGTTTCTTCTCGTCCATTGGTTGTCTGATCACGTAACATTAAAAGCTGTATTTTCCTTTGAGAATGTGTTTACAGGCCACCCTTTTGTGCCATCGTTTAGCGTTAGGTGGTCGCTCTTATTGGACTCGACCCGCATCATTCTCAATTTTTTCACAATGCCGTTTACGATTGCAAATGAATATTGCTTTTATTGTACATTCTCGTTCCTCCACATATTTCTATTAAAAAAATATCATAATAAAGGACATTACTTCTGGGAAAGTGATATTATTGCCATAAATCTCTATATAAAAGTCTTTCTTCGTGAATAACTAGTAAAGGAATTATAAAACGTGCTAAATTAATTTCAGAACAAGAATGTTTTTTAGATATTTTTTTGCGACTGATGGTCCTATCACATGAATTTAAAAACAAATTTGCAAATACACATTTATATGAATACAAATAAAAAAATGTAGACATATTAACAAGTTAACATAATCAAGCCACCTTCTTCGAAATGGGAGGAACGTTCATTTAGGTTGGAACACAATTCACTTGTGAGTTGTGTGGGTCACGACAGTTTGTATAGATTTGTTAGGACGTGATTGTTATTTGGGCGGAAACGAATATCCTAGCGATAGCAATAGGGTAAAGATTTATGGAAATACGAAATGTACCGGCCTAATTTATTCCAGTGGACTGGATCGTAAGGACCTTCCTAAGATATCCTCTGCAGATCAAGTAAAGCGAATTAAAAGCACTGCAATATTAGTGTATTTGTAATAGCCCGAAGCAATTGTACGTCATTTACATTTTGATTTACTTTATAATGCACATTCACGAGCCGTGACATGAAAGACGGCGAATCTATCACTGCAGAGCGCAAATCACGCTAGAATTACTGCACGTGCACAAAATTACTGCATTGTCACCTCAAAGTCAGGAGGGCATGAAACTATGCGCAGCGACCTTAAAGTTGTGACACCCAGTGCAGTGGAACAATCACATTTTCCAAACATTGCTTGTTAACAGAATGCCAAGGTTCATTACACGGTTGATAGCCGCGCTGATTTAAAACCTTTTCCGGTGCAAGCTGTTGGATAGTTGGCTTTAATACTTTAATTACGTCGTATGTCTTACGCACAACTTTAATGAAACATTGCTAACTTTCTTCGTCACTTAGAGGCTTTACAGATTACTTCTCTTAATTTTTAACGTTTTAGAAACTTTCGTATATTTTTTTCTTGTTTATTATTTAATTCTTTGTACTGCAATTTTCGAAAAATTTAATTTTTATAGAAGTAGGAGGCAAACGAGCTACTGAACCACCTGATGTTAAGTGATCAGCACCACCCATGACTTGGTACCATTTCAATATTTGGCACATTAGAAGCTTATTTTCATAGCATAATATGATAAATTATAAAGTAGATGATTCTTATCTAATGAATATTATAATAATTAGGAAATAGGAGTAGCGAGATTACGGATCTTGGATAGTGATGTTGAAACCATCATCCCCCTGCCCTGGTCCCAATTTAATCCTTGGGGTCGGCGCAGTATGTTTTCCCCTTCCACACATCCCTGTCAGCCGTCATGTCTTCATTCACCCCTTTCTTTTTCATATCTTCAGCCACGCACTCCATCCATCTCTTCTTTGGCCTTCCTCGGCCCGCCCATCCATCCACTTTCATATTCATCACCTTTTTTCCTACATATGATTCATCCCTTCTCATAATGTGCCCATACCACGACAGACGGTTTCCTTTCATCTTTTCTATCACAGGAGCTACTTTCAGACTTCCCCTAACGTATTCATTCCTCACTCTGTCACTCCGTGTTATACCACACATCCATCGCAACATTCGCATTTCTGCTGCATGCAGTCGTCTTTCATCCGTCTTCTTCGTTGCCCAACACTCTGATCCATACAATACGACAGGTCTTATAATGGACTTTTCCCAAAATCTTTCTTTTTCCAGGTCATCACATCCTGCTTGAGTGATGTAGAAAATGCTGATATAATAATTATAGACTATTGATCTACTCCATTCTCGGTATATTCTTCGAGCCCCAGGCACCACCTCAGTTATTCCCTTTTAGTATAATTAATCACAACCTACACTGATTACAACACGACTCCTACGTAACTTTATTCACTGTTAAAACATTCTCTTTCAAGTTTAAATTCTTTTGTTATAATATTTCTTTTGTTCCTCTAAAAAGCGTAGCATTCAGTGGTCCCTTATAAATAAACACTCATTGAAGTTAAATGTGTTGCGTTAATTTAAATTTAAGTGTAATGCGCAATTCATGTTGGACATTCAAATAAAAGTGCTTCGATACAGAATACAACGCTTGTTAATTGTTATTACTGTTTGTATTCACTTTTAGGACTGTATATTTAAACGCTTACGACAGACACACTTTAGTGACAGGGTATGCCGATATACGTTCATGATATCTCTAAGTTTTGATAGTCATTTAATTTTACTAGCAGCTGAGCGTATTTCCAAGATTCCCAGATAATTTTTTTCGGAAATTTCCCATTTGGATATTTTCTAGAGTCTGATAATGTCATCTTTTCTTGGCTCCAGTAAGAATAGACTAAAACAAATCTGAGAAGTCATGGGTGTAAAATACATCGAGCCATCATTTTTTATCACCATTTTTTAATTTATTGATCATGATTAATGTACTGACAATTAAGCAATAATTATACTTTAAGGAATTTTGTAAACTTTTCCATTACGATTTAAGTAATTATGTGATTTAAATTGCAAGAAGTGTGTTAATCTTTTTTTATTACGTTTAGTTTATGAGTTAAACTAGGCCTACATATTCAATGACCGGATTGTCCGCACGGCTAATACGATTGCGGAATCGACTATCGGACGTAATATTTGGGCACAAATATTTGCCAGAACCGATGTATACTGAATGTAAATTTTATCTATATAAATAGACTACACTCCGAAATGTGAGTTGTTACGGATTTAAATTTTGGTTTATATTAGTCAATCATTTACTCAATGATAGTTTAATTACAACAAAACTGTTACATTCCTCGCGGGTTTGACACCTGGTTGAAAACATCAGGTTTATAAGAGTTATCTGTGTGTACCTTTTTTCTTCACTTAAAAAAGCTTGTGACCGAACTAGTTGGAAGTAGATAAATGAACTCAACTAGTCCACTCTAGATCAGGATTAAGGTTGAAATCTGTGTACCAATGTATTCTTAGGTGTATCCGACAGCCCGCACTAGGCCAGCGCGGTCGACTAAGGCCTCTCAAATGCAGAGGAGACTCTTGCACAGCAGTAGGACATATTTGGGCTAACGATGATGATGTACATCATAGTAGAGATTGACATGATTCGATATTGTTATCACTAGTTAACACTGAGGTTGCTACCTCGAAAGAGTAATAACCGAGAAATATGAAAACGCTATAACATTGCGCAACGCTTGTAATGACATTACCGCTACTCGAGCAAGTGCACTCGATTACTGCAATCTTTGTTCATTTACTGTGCAAGTTAAAGAAATAAGTCGGATTTAATGAACTAAAAATACACTTCAAGGTGATATACAGAGAATTATTTCGTCACATGAGCTTGTCTTACAGTTCATGTCATAAATTACTGTTATAGCGGTGAAAATTATACGTGAGTATTTAAGGACGATTTTTGAATTTAACTTTTTGTTGTGTCCCACAAGGTTTGTATGAATTTATCTAGTGATCTAATCACTGCTGTTTACTGTCTGCTATTGAGAACTAAAATATTCGTCTAAATAAAATAACTACTTTTTATGACGCTAAATAGTTAGTGCGTGCAAAGTATTTTTGGAAAAGTTTTTGGAATGCAAAACTGCACGCGGAAAATAAAATTAATGGCAACCCATTGCCCGGTAGAACGGCTAAACTGTCAACAAACACACTTTCGCATTTATTACATCAGAACGGACATTATGACCAATAAACACAAGAGACCATTTATATTCCTGTTAGTCTGCGATTGGAGTGTTGTAATGGACAAAGCGGAACAAACCAGTCTATACTGTTGTTATTCTATTTTTAGATAAGCTACGTGATATCATTTTGATTTAATGGTCAGAGAAATGCGAATCAAATATATGATGATAAGTCACCATCACCCTACACATTTACAACTGTTGAGCACAGGTCTTCTCTATAGCTGAGAGACTTTGGGTCTACAACGCCAGCCCAGAGCCATTTGCGTACAAAGCATGCTAAATTAAAAAAAAATACGAGCATAACATTGGCAACTTAAAAACAATTGCAATTGTCTCACCAGTCATCGGAACATTTGATACATATTCACCAATCTTGAAATAGTCATCGTAAGTAGTCGTTTTGTGTGAAATTCTTACGTGAGATATAACACGTGATCGCACGTAACAAACGAAAGCGAGAGCTGTTCCTCCACAACGTGAGAAATCTGCCATCAGCTTTTCCTTTTAAGTTACAAAAGCGGTTGAACACACCAGTGTTCACTAGATTTAGCATACGAGTTTGTCACCTAGTAAGCGCTGTCAACTTCCCACGATATCAATTATTAGCAGTGGGACCATTCCGTGCTACTACATTTTACTATTATTTGAGGGGGCCTCTAACTTCTTCGACAGGATAAACATTAAATGTTTGATAGGAAATTTATTAGAATAGGGGTAAATAAACTTGTTGTTTTTACCGTGTTCCTCGCAATTTTGTTTTAATTTTTCTTTCATTAGAACCTTTTCCTGACAATAGTAAGCACAACAAAATAAAATGTCAGCTGCACTGGAGATTTACGCTTACCACATTCTTTTTTTTTTTTTTTATGGAAAAAGGAGGCAAACGAGCCAATGAGCCACCTGATGTTAAGTGGTCAACACCGCCCATGAACACCCACAATACCAGAGGAATCATCGGTGTGTTGCCGGCCTTTGAGGAAGATATAAGCTCTCTTCTTGAAGGTCCCTAAATCGTACTTGTTTGGGAATACCGCTGAAGGAAGTTGATTCCACAAAGATGTTGTGCGAGGAAGAAAACAGCGTTTGAACCGCTCTGTTGAGGAACGCCATTCATCCAGATGATAGGGATAGATCCGCCATTCATACAGATATAGTTACTTTACCCATACTATGTAGAAAATTTGTCCTATTTTTCCGAATATAGAGCGCAAGTTTGAAAAACCTTTGAATATTTTTCTCATACAGCACAAACTGTTTTCTTTAACTTACGTAAGGAACATTGTGGTCGGGTATTTTATCGATTGGCAAGGAAGTTGCTTTTGCATAATATAAACTAGTATTGTTGGTATGTTCTTGTATACTTCAAGAAGTACTAAGGGAGAAAATAAGTTCAGAAAAGTTTATCGGACTACCGAGGTTAAAATTACCGAGAAAAAAATAGTTTGTACACAAGAAAGTTTGTATGTCAGTCTAGGTAATATGAAATGGTATTGGAATCCGGCCTTCCATTACAGTTATAAACATTGCTGTTATACACACATATCTGTCATTAAGTGTTGGAAACAACCTTAATTTAATTTTGTGACTGATGTACACTTCTATAGATTTAGATCACTCGCTAGAAAGGGGTCTTCTGTTTTGCTTTTTTGGTTTAGTTATAAGAACACAACCAGGTAAGGGTACTACATCTGATGTACATTACTTTCAGTGGCGGTACTTCCATAGAAGCCCGAAAGCCCGGCTTGCCTTACATAGTTCCGAATAACGAACTTAACGATTGTTTATTTATAAAATAACGCTATAAACGTGAATGTGAGTACTAACCGGTAGGTATTTATTAGTCCTACGTACCAAAAAAAATATGCTGCTACTAAATAAACATTTGGGCTTGCCTTAGTTTGACACCCTAGGCACGCCACTGATTACTTTAAAGGTAGATATAGTATTCTCCGAAATTACACAAGTTAGAAAGCAAACTCTAAGGCAAAATCATAGTAAACCATAACAATTTACTACAACAATAGAGTTTACAATTAAAAAACCGTGAGAAGATATTTACTCCAAGTTGCGTAAAACTAGGCTCGTAATTAATTTGCATAGGCGAAGGAAGTGAAGTTAAAAATTTCTCCTCCGGTTGGTTGGGCGTTAACTCACTCGTAAAACAAACGTATGCAATAAAATGTCTAATCAGCGTAAAAGTAAATGCGGCCTAGGTGTAAAGCGTATTTGTTTTTTCATCTGCAAATGTAATCTGGAATTTTATTATGAAAATGTACATTTCGAAGTACTTTTTTATTGTCGTTAAGGCTCACGCTTGGGTGTGACAATTGTGATTTAAAGCATGGGGCAAAATTAATGTTATTATTATGCAGGGTGTAAATGAAACGCTCCCTAAGGAAAGGGTAAAAATATATAATTGCTTCTTACTCACAAATTAACAAAAGAATTACTCATACATCGCAGTTTTCAGTTAATTCGTTTGAATATTTTTCTTTTGTAGATATTTCCTTAAAATTACATTCCTAATTCCAATACAAAACATATTGGAATGTTTATTATATGGTGTTTTTTCATCAGTCGTCGTTTGCTGCTAGTTAAGATTTATGTAAAACTTGTATAAGAAAACTAGAACTGCATTTTCCTACAGTATATAAAATCGCATTGAACAATCACAGCTGCCAATAGCTTGTAGTGTCGCCGGCCTGGAATTTATATTGTAAATGTTGCAACAAAAACTATCAAGGCCTTCTGACAACCAACAACACATTTAAGTGACAAATAATGAAAGAGGATATATGGGAACAAAAACATTATCCTAATGTCAATTTCCTTAAATCGTAATCTAGTGGCAATTTCGCGCTAGAATCACCCCACGTAGTGTTTGCATTACTTAATAACAATCATACATGTGTTTTACTTGAGTTTCTCACGGTTTTACTCTCGTTTATATAAATTTGTCAATGTTTAGATGATATATCTTCGAAAAGTTCATGTTCATAAGCGGTGTAAGAAATCATCGCGAGGAAACCTGCACACATATTTTCTTAAAGAATATATTTGGTGTGCACTCCAACAAGCCGTGCCTTTGCCAGCGTCTACTCTGGCCTTAAGTCTTTCATTTGTGTTATAGGCATGTGCCCAGCTGAGGGCCGCATTTGGGCTGATGATAATGAAGCTTGATATTCCACAAAAAGCTAACATTTTCCAGAACATAATTGAAGAAAGAATATTTAGCCGGAACTAATTTTTTTTTCATATAGACATATGAAAAATTACAAATTGTTTCTAGGTTTTAATTGTGAAAGCTTGAAAAACGACTCAGTAAAATTATTAACTAATTACAATATTTTGTTGACTACCTCGTTGGCAATGTGACCGGGACAATCAGAAGGTTAATAGTTCCTTTTCTATGTCACTGTCATTGGGTCTTTCTCAGTGAACAAAAAACAGCAATAGCCCCTATTACATAGGACTTAAAACTCAACTGTTGAAAAGTTAGTATAGAAAAACACTAATGCCTACGCGCGTGGACGGGTGTATAGATGTTATATAAGGGTCTATGTAATCGAAAATATCATTAAAATGCGAGTAATAGAACATGACATTAATTGTCTTTTTATAAGGCGGTAACGGTTATTAAAGATTGTAAAGGTATTATAAATGTATGCTGTACTGATAACATTTCATAATCATTTACACGTAATGTTACTTGATTTATATGTATAAAGCTTCTGTAAGTAAGACCATTTTAAAATATCACATGTTTTTGTTCTAACAATAGATACAAAAAAAAATAACGAAAAAATAATAAAATAAAAACACACCAAAAAGGTTCCGGTACGGAGATCTGACCACAGGCATCACATTTTATAGTCTAACTTCTTACCTACTGCGCCACAGAGGCTTTTCTAATTATGTACATGATTCACAGTATCTGTTCGATGTACGCTCAAATTCGATCGAGCATCTCATCACTGACGCTTTTTGTGATTAAACTTTTTCATATTTCTTAACTCATACAGGACAACGGCATAAAACATTGAAGGCATATATTAAGTCGTAAAATGAGGCGGCTGCTATACTTTATGACTCAATATTTAGGCCAGGAAATGTGTAAATATTTCCGTATAAAAAAAAATGTCACCAGTAACTGAAATAAACGGTGTTGTATTTTTTTTTATAAATAAACAATATGTTACACCTGAGGTTATTACCTACGTTAAAATTAAACCAAGGTTAAAAAATATAATTTATTCCGTTGTTACTGCTGACTCACTGCACTGGCATGCACCTGTCAGTCAAGTAACACGTAAAAGCTTGTTTCACATTTTTTTTTGTTTATTGCTCTAAAGGCACGGTTCTAGGGCTAGATCTGCTATCAAAATACATGTTAGAGTAGACTTCATATACTTGTATACCTTTTGAGGTAATATTTCAAATATAGTTAAACTTTGTGTCATAATAATTAATGTTGTTTGTTTCACAAAAGGATTTGTACTTTACTTAAGATGCTTCAAACCCGAATTTAAGAATCCATTCCACTTTTACTGTTTTTATGCCACTCTACTCTTGTTTCTGGTCCACAAAATGTCCAAGGTTATATAATATTTGGTTTCTTGGTAACACCGTTTCCTTCTGGTATATTTCGCCGAAGTTGGTGTTCCTTACGCTCTAGAAATCTTCAAATACATTAATATACTCGACATCAAATATAACTGCGCTTGCTCTATATTTCACAATTAAATAATGATTAATTTAAATGGTCGTGGTAGATACATATGTATGTTATTAAAACTGGCAAAAAAAATCTGCCTCATAGTTTATTGCTTAACATGACGACCGTGATGAACTTGTAATTAATGGTCATATCATAACAATCCATCAAGTTATATTGATGACTGATGGACAATCATATCACGGTATTTAATTTTAAAATTCGACATGGTGGTATTGAGATCAAGGTTTATCCATAATGTGTTATGCTGCTGTTAGGTTGAAGACAATCATCAGATTTTTTTGTGACTATAGTTATTTCTTAACGCAACAATCAAGAGTCCCATGTTAGTCAGCCCTTAGTAGTAGAAAAAGGAATACATTTCAATAAGCCTCTTCTTAATACTTATTACATTAACTATTGACGGCACTACGCCAAGTAAAATTAGCTAAGAACATTAGAATCGAAACGACCTGTCTTACATAGTCAATATTCAAACCATTTTCGCTATGGAGCCTGCAAAGTCATAGTAGTTGAATCAATCACGTTGAGTTTAATAATACAACAATGCAAGCAACGCTTTGTACTGCATACAGAGAGTTAGGCAATAACATTAGATTTGTGATTGTATCAGAGGTACGACAATATTCTATGCAATATTATCGAAGTAATTGCTTATCGGTTTGCGGCAAGATATTAGAAATGATATCTCGTGTTCCACATTCAACGAAAAACAGACTGCTACCGCTAAGAGCTTGACACGAATATTTTTCTTAAAAAAAATATTGTTCTGTTTTCTCCATTCTGCAACTGATGTACACCTTTACATGAAATATTGCTTTCATGTCATATACTATAGGTACATAAAGTTTCTATCATTCGTGCAATTAATGGATGCTTGATTAATTACAGAGGGTTGAAAAACAACTATTAGACTATAATTAAAAATTATGGTATGGGATTTTACTTTTTTATTTTAACTAATGAATATCGAATTCTCTGAATGAAGCTTCGTTACCCAGCTTTGCAACTCGGTTAACAGATAATTTATTAATCATGTTAGGACAAAAGCTGTAAATACAAGCATTGCATTTAAACAAAATAGTTTTTATCAACTGCCTCATAAATCTTACTCATACCTAAGCCACTTCACTGAAGAACCATGTACAAAATAAATTGCGCTATTAAATTGATTATGTGCAACGCTTGAACTTTTTTGGAGATGAGATTGCTGTTTAATGATTCATGCATTCACTTTTAGAAGACTTATTGTAAGTTGAAGTAAATAGTCTTAATCACAAAGTAGTAGAAGGTTGTATACTCTCATTTGAGAATAGTTAAGAGATTTACTTAAGAATTACTTTCCTCACAAAAAAAATAATATACCAACAACAAAAAATACACTAAAATTACTATTTTATGAAGACATTAAAAGCGTCAGTTTTGTAAATGTAAAAAATATTTGACTCTAACCTGCAATTTAGCGTCATTATCAAGTCATTACATTGAAAGCACGTAACTTTAAAGACACATACGCGATTTTTAAAATCTAGCACACGATACTTAATATAACATGTATCTCATCATCTCTATTCATGAGAAAAATAACACGTTGCATGCATAATGTTTTGTCATACATGGGAATAGTTCCATCGCAAGAATTGGAAAATATTATGAAACGTGTATTATGTTGTTAGCGTCGATTACAATATGGAAATGTTCGGAATCCCAACAATATGGGAACAAAATTTAGAGCACATTATTAACAAGTAAAATTAAGATATTCTCGTAGTTAATGATAAATATATGAGATGAGATATTAGTTAGTGGTAGTTAATGATAAATATATGATAATGAGAAATAATGCTCCGTCCATATTCCAATACATGACTAGATTTACCTTTAAAATTCAAATGATTGACTTAGACAACGAGAACTTTCTCGGCTCCACATATCCTTAAAGATCTTCTGAAAGTTTTTCAGGTGTGTAAATTATCTGATTTTCATTTACCATGTTTACTCAGTACATGCATATATCTCGTGGTCTCGCGGCACGAAGTGCCCTACGATCTAAACGTCCCGGATGCGATTTAGGCAAAGTGCAAATAGGTTTTACCATTAGTTTACTACCTATGTACAATATACATTGTACATAATCAAGAAAATAAATAAGAATATACAGCTAACAGTCACATAATTATGAACAAATGTGGAGTAATTGATAGTAGTAATAAGTGTCCACCAGACCGACGTAAAACTAATAGCTGTTTATATTTACCAAGAATTATATACCTGACAGTATATAGCCACTTCACTACATTTTTTCGTCGCCTCAAGGACATCTTACTTAGAAATATTACGTCTATAAAAAGAGATTTTCTGAATGAAATAAAAAATCCATTTGAGGGGTAACACCGGCCAACAAACTTTTTATTTCACTTCACATGTACTTGCGTGTGTAACGGTAGGGTTTACTTGCGAGTTCTTTTGTCTTGTTATCATAAAAACTTTGGCGAAATGTGAAGATTCGTTTTGATGATAAAAATCAATATGCTTCGTCAGTTGTGAATTTCCTTATTGCGTGTAGATAATTACTGGTTTACGGTAGTGTATTTTTATAAAGTAATAAACAAAATGAATGGAACTTATTTTTATAACACAAATTAATTGCACCAAATCAAAATGAAATTAACGACAATTTCATTCGAATCTAATTAAAAGTTTATTGCATTATTAACGGGTTTAATTGTTTAATTGTAGGACTTATTTACTGCTTTGTCAGGCCAAGTTGCAGATTTTAGGGTCGTTTAATCATGAAGTAAGTTAACTTCTAACTTTTTTAGTGTTTCCTTATACAAGTAAATGTAGGACTTTTGGTTAGTGACCCGACCTCAATAATAACAAGGATCTGAACTTATGATAGTCTTTTTATTAAAGTAATTCCGTGGGACATAAATCTGTGTATCCTTTTGTTTACCCAAAAATAACGCAATATATCTTTACTTCACTGGTTACTTCGATTGCACTGGTTTACATTCACTGTGGAAATAAAGCTAAATGCGTTAACAGTTTTCTTATGTTCTAAGTTTTTAAAATAAATACATACATCACAAATATAATGTGTTATATTTCTATATCTATAAACTGCTCTCGGTTTATTTTAGGAACTGAAACATACAGAGCTTGTTAATGAAGCTGAACGCAATATTAATCACGACCAGAAAGTCCAGTTCAACTTGTAACATGCCGACTATTCTGTACCAAATGATAAAAGCGTGTACACTTTGCAAATAATACTTTTGTAATTTGAATAGATGCTTGCGGACTTTACTTAGGTTAGTATAGAACGAAGAGTTTTAGCTTATATTGCCGTTTTATCAAATGTAAAAATTCCTTAATTAATACTAAATACAAATATTTATATTTTTTTTTATTTACGCACACCGAACATAATGCCGTACTCATTCTAAAAAAAAATATTTTTTCTGGGACAAAAAGAAGACCTTGATTAAATTTGATGTTAACTAAGATTTTTCATATCTTTAAAATCAGGTATAGAAAATTCCAGAACAAAATAAATAACAATTTAGTTAGCAGAGACATAAGGAATGTTTATTAATAAGACATACATAGGTTAGTACACATTCTATTAAAGTTGCTAATTCGTTCAGTAATGTGACTTGTGTATTTTTTTAAGTCATTAACAGTACATGACATGACCACAATGCCATTAGAGCATAAGCTTAGGAAAAAGACTCTAAAGTATTGTTTTAAAATGTAAAAATATTACGCAAAAAATTGTACATAAATCATATTTAATACAATATGTACTCCAAAGGTTAACATACGAAATTATGATGCGGAACAAGCTGAAAGTTTAAACGCGCGTGTAGTAATCAACCTAACACAACAACAAATTTAAAGCATATTATTATGAGTTCCTGCCAAACAACAAACTGATGCCGTAATTTATTATGATTTTTATTGGAGGGACCTAATATGGAAAATACTAGGTCCATTCAATCAATCCATCCGTCTTGTCTTTTTTAAATAATAAATATTCCGATTCACTCTCTTTTAAATACTAAATGTAGGTATTGGAAGTTATGATTTTCTCCTTTCCTTAATAATCGAATCTAACAAGAGGTAAAAATAATTTAACTCTTTTTTGACGGGGCCCCATAGGACGTACATTTTTACGCCATTCATTGCGTTAACACTATGAACTATATTGGAAGAACTGCCATTGTCAATTGTTATTAAATGCGGTCAGCTGCAACGCGTGTCAAATCATCATAGCGATAAATGAAGGTCGACTCGGCTCACTGAATACCAACTATGTTAGACTGTAGATGTTATGTTCGAAATATTTAACAAACGGGCATTCTTAAGCATTGATAGGTTACTCCAGAGATGTCCGTGCCGAGAAGGATGGTGCCTTTTAAGACCGAAAGCACTTACTTCAGACTTTTCAAACAACTGAACAATACACTCAAATCCCTTCATCTCTGAAATGGTAGAATGATACACAATATCTGTATCCATGTCATCCCAAGTTTGTCTTATGCCCCACACAAGATAAATAAATTTTATGTAAATAATAGACTTGAAACCGATATCTCCAATCTTCCAGTTCGACACGTGAAAATATTTCCATCGAGGATGACCTAAAGGCCGATTTTTCTTAGTTTTCTTGAGTAAATTTGGATAAGCAATGAGTCCCTGAGATTTATTTAAATATATAAGATTAATATATTAATGTTCATTGATTTAAAATGAGAGTTTAACATCACACCACAATAAAAACTAGGGCAACTCATGTTTTCATAATACTATAATAATGTAAACGTGAGTAGCGTAACAAGACGAGACGCATTTCAATTATAATATTTATGAGCGTCAATAAGCGCAAATACACACAAATGAATAACCAATATTGGAAGATTTTTGTAAAATCTCAGACATCGAATAAATACAAGTAGTATTTATAAAATAAAGAAAATTGCAGAGTATAACATTATTCTAACTCATTTTATTTTATTATTATTCCTTTAATACAAGGTTAATCCTTTAAATATCCCGAATTTTTAATTCTGATTTGTAACAAATTTGGTCCATAGTAAACATAAAATAACGAATCCAACGACTTAAAGTATGAAGATTCGTGTCAATATCTTCATCGTTGCGACACATCCTGTTTCAATATCATAGTTACTATGATAGAAAATAAGTGATTTCGTGTCAAACCCGTATCAATACGTGAATTTGTGACGCATAGATGTAGCTTTTTACGAACATTGCTCTGGCCTTCAATTTTTCGCCTGCTGACCGGATGAAAACTGATTCTTCACGGTCTTTGTGATGATAAAAAGTCCGGCGAAACTAATACAGGACCCAAGTTT
The DNA here is from genome assembly GCA_030295005.1 of Cephonodes hylas. Taxonomy (NCBI): domain Eukaryota; kingdom Metazoa; phylum Arthropoda; class Insecta; order Lepidoptera; family Sphingidae; genus Cephonodes; species Cephonodes hylas. The sequence continues at coordinate 6,712,226 of AP025372.1, read as the reverse complement.
ACTATAGTTTTTTTGTTTAATTATTAGATAACTGTATGTGTAGGACCGAGCGTTCCCGGTGGAAGTCATTGGGGGAGGCCTATGTCCAGCAGTGGACCAATATTGGCTGTTGATGAAGATCATGATGATGTATGCGTAGTTTAAATTGCGTATAAAATATGCTAATGACTTAATTGGGTTAACTTTATTGATGTAACTACTTCACAGTTAATGTGAAACGAAATGTTAGAGCAAAAGGTGCAATCTACTTCAAGGTTTGAAAAAAAGGATAATGAAGGCAATGCCGAATTCTTTGGTATTCGATAAGTGATATTTAAAGACGCAAAAATTTGAATTTTAAATCGTAAATTTTATTCCACAAATAGATACGGAAACTTTTTTATAAAGCCATTAATTATGAGATAACTTTAGACATCAACAAAGCTTTTGTATAATTAGATGGTCAAGTTAGCAAAGATTGAAATAAATAACAAAAAGTTGACATGTTTCATCCAATGTTTAATATGATTTGTGAACTTTAAAGTAACTTTTCCATTATAAATAATTCCAAATCAATCAACAGTAAAAAAAATCCTCTGAACATTGCTGTATATTGGAAAAATAAATCAAAGATTGAACACACCTAATATTTTTGTAGGAAATACTCCGCTACTAAATGAAAGCATTGTAAAAATTCAAATACATAGTTTTATTATAAAGGGGAAGATGTAACCAACAACTGTGAAAATTTATTAGTCTTCGCTGTATTTCGAACAGCAATTTGTATTGAAACGTCTGTTTCACTAAAGTTTTATGTCGGAAATGTGCGGGTCTTGTGTCAAATTAGAGCATCAATATAACTTGTTACGGCTATAATTACCATTACGATGATCGAAGCACGCCAGTCAATTCAAAATTATAGCTGCGTGCCCACGCCTTTAATTGGGTACTTGATAATCACACGCGGAATTCGTTCCGGTAGATAAATACAAGACACTTTTCTAGACATTATCTAACCAAACCAATATAAGAGATCTTCAAAATATTTTTAAAGTTTAGCTAATATAATCTTTGCTTCAGTCTATACCGTATATAGCGCCCAATACCTATTAACAACATGTATTTGGCCCTATCCCACCACACACCCGCCACAACAACCGCCTGTAATCCAGGTACAAAAGCAGCACGTACAGTATTGTTGCCGAGTAGGTAGCTTACAGTGCGAATCAGCGAATCTTAGGGAACCTTCTTTATTATAACCCGCAATAAAGTTAATAGAGACTTTTATTATAATTTGTACCAAAACTTTAAATAAATAGCATGAAATACATATAATGGAGGCGTTTTCTAAAAATCACATAAGCATAGCATCATTACCAGTATAACAAGTCGTAAAAATTTACACTTTGAAAATATTTTAATCATAAAAGCATTCCCTAGACTTCAAAATAAAAAGGCATAATAATGAGATAGAAAAGTTCTGATTTTCCTTAATATTTCGCCAACGCACTTAGAAACCACGCAATTTTTTTTATTTTACCACTTTTAACCTTTTTAGACATATTATATTAATTAGAAACTTTTGTTATAAAAATGAAAATGTTTATGTACTTTTTATACGTTGCACTTTAGATAATTTAAAAGAATTTATTCGTTCTAAACTCATATAGGTTTTAATTTTGAAAATCATAAAATTAATGCTAAAGTATAGACGAAGTGAAAAGTGAAGTTATGATAGACAGCTATAAAAAAAAAACTGTTACAATAATCTTAAGCCAGTGCTAAAAGAAATGTAAATAAATAAATTACCTACGATAAATAATATATTTGTAACGAACTCTAAAAAGTTGGACTGAGTTATCGAGTCAAAAGTTGTATATCATTCAGGTTGATTGCACTACTATTTCAATATACATTAGAAAGCAGTTAATTCCGTAATTTAATCAAGCATACCTATCTCACTTCCCTTACCCAAATCAATTTTATCCAATCATTGGATTATCGCACCTATAACTGACGAATTCTGGTATAAATAAATTATTTATTACGAAACAAGTAATTTACGCTTTCAGAATATAATTATTCCAGTGATAAAGAACTTACGAAAGACATTGTGGAACATAATGATTTGTGTCAAAGAGTTATTTCACAACTCGTAAATTGCAATATTATCTTTTTATTTGTTATAAAATGTAGCGGAATGGATAATTTATTTTCCTTATCCAGGTGCTAAGATTTTTTTAATCCTGTCACGGCCTTGCGTCTCAAGACTAAGACCTTGCAAATTATAAATCACAAAAGAGTTGCATTATGTTTCTGGCCTTAATGTCAACATCCTTCATCTATTTTTTGCATACTAGCACGACAAATTAACCGTACTGATTCAAATATTGCAACGAATGGCCAGAATGAATACATCTTTACATATTTTTGTCTATACATTAGCCTTTAATTTCGTCAAACTCTCCAATATTTCGCCCCAAATATCATATTTAATCTCGGTACGTGTTGCTCTGATCGATATCATGCTTGACCAAAGACAGCGAATCTATCTTAGTTTCAGGAAATGGCGACCCAGATATTGCAAGTTCCGTTTATATTAAAGATCATACATCACGATACATGATATTATTTCTTAATCGTGCATATCATAGTATATGGGCGGGGTAAAATTCTTTGAATTATAGAGTATTAAAATTAGTCTTCCCGATAGTATCAAAAATGTTATCCACACTTTTGCGGTTTTCAATATCAATTTTGCTCCATGTGCGCCATGTGATACCAGCTACAATATTATGATTAAAATTGCCTGAGTCAGTACCCAGGCTTACTTAGTAGTAAGACCAAAAATTATGTTGTCTTTTATATTATCTATGACATAACATCCTCAAAACTATTATTTTACCCAATTTATTTGCATGCTTAAATACATGCTGTCAAGGAGTGATGCTAAATCAAAGGATTTAGCATCACTCCTTTAAACGAAATACATAAACTAGCATTTCTTATGTGAGAGTAGCGGGAAAACATTTAACGTGTAAACGTTAAAAAAATAGAAATATGTTGTTGTTGTTAAATCTAAAGTAAACAACTAAATGTTAACACTGAATATTAATATTATATTTTTATACATCAAATTCAATGATATATATTTATATTTTTCTATTAAAACAAACCTACGCAATTTTCATACTCACTTATTTATAACCGATACATTCAGCCGACCAGAACTCAAAAATGGGGTATCTAAGTTCGGTTTCCAATTCAGGAATTTTCATTACCTAACAATTATGACCATCAGTCATTAGAGGATGCACATGTATACGCCCGTTTAATAGACATAATCATCAATTACTGATGTTATTTATTACCTATCCCTTACGAAATTCAGTGATTTAATACAGGCGGGTTTAAAAAATAAGTGGCTCGTGCGGTTATGTCGCAACAACCGTTTGTAACACTCTTGTACCGCGAAATGTTTGAGTTACTAATTAAAAACGTAGTATGTACATGCTTAAAAAACTTTTGTCTGGTTAATTAGACGATGGGAACGTGGTCGCTGGGACAATTTTTGTTACATTCAAAGACCTTTGAGTTATCAAGCCTTTTCCTTGAAGCAAATGTACTCAGCTTTTCATAAACATAATCCAATTAGGATCGGTTAGATGGCAGGCGTAGGATAAAATACCTAAACCTAACAACTCCCTAAATTAATATTTAGATCTTGAATCTTAGAACTTCGATTACAGTTAATCGAGTTATATTAATGTTTGAACAAATTTAAATCGTTCAATTTGGTAGACTTCGTGGTATTACACAGATTTATGTTATTAAGTTTGTTTTCACAACCACGTATCCAATTTAAATTTATTATACACAACAAATCTAATAGCCGTTTCTTTTTATTTTTGAAATCTATTTAACTTAACATGTTTTTTGTAAACATAACCATTGGAACAAATTTTATGTCAGGCTTATATTATTAGAAAAAACTTATCTTTATTTACTTGAGCATGTATTCGGAAACATCTAACGCAATCCTTATGACCTAAACATGTTCTTAATAGACTAATTAAAACCTATCTGGTAGCGTGTCATACTTCACCGTAATGAACATGGTAAAAAATCCACAATCTGAACGTTTATCTATAAGACATAATAATCTATGACTAACATTAGATCTACTACAACTACATACGATAAAGCAAATAAAAAGTTTTTTTTATCTCTCTTCATACCGTTCTCAATAATCAACTCGATATTCAGTCCCTAAAATCTCTATACAAAAACTTATGATCACGAAAATTTTATGTAAGTCTATCTAAATAAGGATCTCTAAATTGTAGATTCCGAAACTGCTGCTATACTTTTGTCCAGTAAATTTTTAAGCAAATTTAAACGCCACTCATTTTTCTTTTCGCTTCAATAGTTGAACACTAAACTGCTCGATTAAAAATCAGTTTCGCGAACCCAATGCGGCACGGAAGCTGTCGATGTTTCCTGAATAAATACATAATAGCGTTATTAAAATTAAATTAAATAGATCACGCATGACTTGTACGTTATAAAACCAAATTTATTATTCTTTTTAGTACCCATAAAGTTATGCTTACTATGTGAATTTATGCGGTAATTCATTTTCTCTAATCAAATTGATTTTAAGTCCGTTACATAAAAAAGCCCTGCTTCGTTCGCACGCAATTTATTCTATTTCGGAGATTACTGCAATTTTCTAAGAAAAAGTACTCTTTATTATTACCCTAAGGCCTTTTTGTCCCCATACCATAATTATGAGTCCATATACGTCCATTTCTTGTTTACTTTCCATCGTAGGCTAACATCAGTGTTTCATTGCTATAAAAATCTCGTACTAGAGCATCGAGGGCCGCACTACTAACGAGTAAGCCGTCGAACTTTGTTTCATAAGCTGGTTTTAATCGACTAAGCCCTGAATAATCGCCATTCTTGCAACATAAAAACGAAGAAAATGACGTGTAATCTAGATATTTTCATTTTTAGGAACAACATGACAAAATATTATATTGTAACTTTATTAATATAAATTAATTTAATAATATATTAATCTCTAACATTATTCACTTCGAACTAGGTTATATAAATATTTTAACTAACATACTATGAAACAAAAAAACTTGTAATCACGAATTAAATTAATGATAGGTATGAAAATATCGTGTTGTTGAGATATGAGTTAATTTCATGGCCTGTTTGAATCGTACTTACCATCAGGACTGAAACTTCGTCGTACTAGTTTTAAAAGAAACTCACGTATCTAGCGTCAATTCGGCGGATTCATAGAATTTGCATTCTTACCTGGAAAAAAAATATAAACAGTTAGGACGAGGTAGTAGTTTATCACTCAAGTCTACTAATGTTAACCGTTGTTATAGTATCATTATTAATGACTTGCGACATATGCATGCGATACAAAGCCTCATTGGGTTTTTCGAAGTACGGTGTATACAAAAGTGTAACGGTAATAGGCCTTCGCGAAATACTGGCGATTATGTGGAAGATATGTGATACTTAGACTATTAATAAAAAGGTACCGGGTACCGGTATAACCAGGTACCGGTATAACCAGGTACCGGTTTATCGTTCAAGTCTACTGATATCAACAATGACTGTAAAATTAATTATTAATTAAGTAAAAACTAAAAGACATATTAACCGACATGACTAGCCAACCGATAAAACGACGCCTTTGTAAAGTTTTTTCCTGTCGGCGACGCTCCACGTACTTTCAGCACAGCTCATTAGCGTTTTTACCTATTCAGTTACCTCGAGCTCGTCGTCTTTAAAGAAGTTGTTGTTAGTTTTGTTTGAATATTTATGATGACGTAGTTAACACGATCGAAGTTTTAAACAGTATAAAGTGAACTAAAATTTTTGTTGCAAACAGAAAATAGCTTTGCTTTAAAGAATTTATTGAATAAGTAAACACTATTTCTCTTATTTTTTAAATGGAATTAATATTAAATAATATATGATAGTACTTAATTTCCGCCAACCCGCAATAGGCCAGCGTGGTGGACTATGGCCTCAACCCTCTCAAGTTGTAGAGGAGACCTGTGCCCAGCAGTGGGACATATATGGGCTGATAATGATTATAATGAAAAGTACTTAATTCTAAGTTAGGAACAAAATGCTAGAATAGAACACCAAGATACCAACATTATGGAACTCCTTGTGACTTCATAAATCGAATACGTCCCGCTTTTTCAATCAGAATTGACTTATGAATGTATTCGAAAAGTTTATGCCACAATTTGGCAATTCCTGATATGAAATAAGTCTTTTTCTGACAACTTCCGTCAACATTTTTTAAAGACGATCTTATGCGACAACTCAATATATTTCCCTCTCATATTATCATACATATTTCATTGGAAACGAGAAAATTGTTTCCTGGAACATTTCAAATGCCACGATATAATTTGTGCTAACATACTGTGATAATAACAAAATATTTTCGTCTTCTAAATAAACAACCCTAAAGAACTACAAATAGAAGTCCATATAATATGCTAGGAAGTATTATAGTGAAACTCCCTTTGAAATGGGAAGTAGAGCCCAGATTTCTTCGATCCGTTACCCATGTCAATCCGAAGTCACGTGCCAGTTTATGTTGCGACGGCGATTGTAAATACGAAAAGGATTAATCAGGATTAACAATAAAATCGTAACATTAAATTGTTGACAAAAATCGATAGCCCGTGGCACAGAGGCCGCGGGTTCGATCCCCGCACTGAGGCAAATGTTTGTGTGATCCACAAATATCTGATTCCATGACTTTTGTAGCGTCAAACTATGTCGATATGTGACCCTTGGTGTATTTATATGTTAAATTTAGTGTTAATAGACAATGCATCATTAATATTTTTAATAAAAAAAAATGACTTCAAAAGACCTTGGTTGCTTCAGTACCGATGTTATCTCTGCTCTTCTAACTCAAACATGCAATTAATCGGAAAAGCCTATGTTAGCATACAAATACGAGGTAGAAAATGGATTCCATTTTTTTTATATTACGTAAATGCATAATAAAATCCTATATTTTTACGTCAATAAATTTCTTTGTACATTCTATATGTAATAATAAAATGTTCACGCTAAAATAACTTCAAAGATCATACCTTTATAATAAAGCGAAGGTTTAACACGCTTCAATTGAATATACAACGAAAAAAATGTTGCATCAATTACACTGATTATCACTAATAACAGTTTTATCGTCTCGTTTTATGTGTAATGCCAACTAACATGTAACATTAATTCCATTTAAAGCTAACCAAATTACGCTCTTGCGGAATATAATAAATTGAAGACATCCATAAAACAACCAAATTAGCGTTTGCTAATGATGCTGTATAATATATTTCTAATTGAAAGTATAATTAACTACTGACATGCATTAGTAGCGGATGATAAAAGCTTTTTAATTTATTAATGAATAGAGCGCATTCTGCACATCCTAAATTGAGTTTGATAAATTATTTATTAGGTAATTTATCTTCTAAATGCATTCGACGACTAAAAACGAATCTATTAAATCTTATTATGTAAAAATAATAATCCTTGAGTAAGTATTAGCGAATAACAATTATGACTGCCTCGTGTCTTACGGCTTAACTATCTAGAGGTCCCGGATCCGTTGCACTAGGGAACGTGCACGGAGTCTGGAAATGTGCATAAAAATCGGCAAGAGACTCGTCCCTATTACATATGACTGATATATGACGCCCGGCAAAATGTGGGTGAGAAATATACCTATATTTTTTCTTGTTTTCTACCCTCGATTTCGGATGATGATGATAACGGAAATTTGCATATTTTTTACACTCCCTCATATTACTAAACTTTAATAATTGAAAAAGACTCCAAAAACCATAGACTGTTAACTATTTTTCAAACATCTTGCATCTAAAATTGACGTTATTACTAAATGACAGCTGCGTCGTAATCATTCAAAGAAGCTTTTGGCCACTAAAGTTCAAGTCTAAAGTTTTATCGGGTGAAGGTTTGAATAAACTTAGATTTAAATATCTGGTTCGCCTCAAACATTCTATTATACTATATTTATGTTTCCCGACACAATTAAAATTATTATGTATTTTTCATTCTTCCCTGATTTAAGTTTACATGAATTAAACAATAACTTTAAATTAACATAGTAACCTTTGCAATTTTAATGGAATACGTAATGCAAATCTTTATTACTTCCGCTAAGATTAAGAATATAGTCGGTATTATTGCCAACACAAAATCAGGTTAATTATTACTATCGAGACAAATACACAAATAAAAGGAATTAAATTAAGCAACTTTCTAACCAGATAGCCGAATAAACCAAAAAAACTTCTTAAATTTTTGTTTTAAAAAGGTATGGAAAACAAAAGAAACTAACTTAAAACAGCTTCCTTAAAACTTTTTCCAGACTTTTGGCAATGTCAACTAGATATTTAGCCCCACGTATATAATTGCGCACATAGTCTAATTAGGTCTTAACAAATGTTTATAATATTATTTCTAGGATTTCACTTATTTACATAGGTATATAATTTACCTATATTCGTATTACGTTCACTATTGTAGAAGTGAATAAATGTCGTCTCATATGTACAGATATAGACATGCATGACATAATTCTCTGGTTGTGAATTATATAATAAGATTATTGACCTTCGATGTTTCTTAATATAAGCGCTATTTAAAAGGAATGCGAAAAAACGACGCATTACTAAAATAGTAATAAAAAAACAAATGATGCCAACACCATAATACAAGTTTCGAATAATTAAATTATGTCAAACCTTTTTGTAAATAAAGTAAAATCAGAAAAATCCGGTTGTCTCTACACAACTCCAAGCGTTGTAGCTCCCTTGATATACGAGTATGTGTTGATATCACCATTCATCATGGAAATTGATTGATCTACTTTTGATTACTATTTATAACTTGTGTTTACAGTTAATATTTTGTCTGATATATGTATTTTTATCGACACCAATTTATGTCGTTTCTGTAAATATAGTTAGGTATATAAAAGCCGGTTTATCGCGAACTGAAAGAATGAAGTCTTTTTAACTTCTTGTGGAGACAAGGTAATTAATTTATAGGTTCCATGCCATGACGTCAGCGAGACAAGCATTTTGCCTAAAAATACTTTTATAAACATCAATTCTTTACATCAATAGAAACGATCCTTACAGCAATTACTAGAAAAAATACACTTAATAATTAAAAGTATCATTGACTGAAACTATTAGCTTGCACAATGTTGAGATTTTCCTTTACCGTCCATTCATCGCGTACAGTGGCCACGGTAAACAATGCATCAATGCATAATTGATTCGCAAATTGCACGCTCGGCAAGGATAGAAAATGTGAGAAAAAACTAGCGATCTGCGATCACTTCCCCTTCCGTTCGACTTTATCTATTTCATAAAACAAATTGCCGTGCTATCCACGGCAGAGTTGCTACGGTACGCCCCGTCCGGTACTCGTAATACATATTCAACGCTCGTGTAATGCGCATGTTAATTAAATGGAATCAGAAAGCATTAATTTATTCGATTATCTATTTGTTCATTGTTACGTTGTGCATAAATTGTTTTTTACTTTTCTTTTTAGTATTACATAGTATTAACTTCGATAAGATTGTTTGGTAACCCCTAAGCGTCGATAGATCGTTTAGAAATTAAAGAATGATAGTTTATTCCTCGTAACCAAGAGCATTTTTTTTTGTTGAGATAATACGAGAATTGCTGGCGCAAGTCTTCTATTTCAATATGTATGTATGCAGTATGAACTATTTGGTTGGTTGAATGCGCTGAACTACTGGTTCGAGTTGAATATTTATTCAAAATATTTGCATGCACACACAGAGTTGCAAGCAACAACTAGTCCTAAATGATGGCCGAGTTATCGCTTAGCTAGTTAAAATTGCCTATTATATAAATATTTATTAAAAGCCCTGTTTTATATTATTTATTGCACAAAACTACCGGAAAAATCATTTTAAGGAAACTTCAGTTACTTTAGAGTTGTTGAAATGAACACTTAGGATATCAATTATTTTTTTTATTAATAATGTAAAATAATTTAAACACCTATTTCCGAATGTACTGCCGTTGAAATTAAAAAATCCGATTTCCAAAACATTTATTTTTGATGAAATTAAACATTAATTTAATAGATAGCAGCAGGTTTATATTATCGTTTACATGCCGCTACCTTTAAGAACAGACTGGAATTACTCCCGGTTGTTATATGTAATAAACAAACCGTTGACATTTTTTTTATTAAAAATTTGATTAATTATCCTGGACTGAAATTTGTAAGACAACCCATATGCAATATATTTTCTGGCATATTAAATTTAATATAAGTTTCATCAAATAAGCAGCTCAGTGAAAATCGATGTATAGCAGGATCTTAGACTATTACTAATGCAAATTCATTTAATGGTAGAGAAGTACCTATAATAGGATTTTGATGTTTTTTTTTGGACTTACATTTATGATTAAGAATAACTTAAGATTCAGAGAAAAATCCTAATATCGCGTACGTTTTGTATGTTATTTCACCAAATTAAGTTTTAAATGTATTAGCAAATGTTACCTTATTTTGTCAGGTTTACAAAAATATTAAATAAGGTATGTAGATATATGAAATTTGGTTTGCACTATTTAATTTAGTTTTTAATTCTCGTTGCAAAATATTTGATGAACTCTGTTACCTGCATTTGTTTGGGTTTATTTGAGTATTTAAACAAACGTGGTAGTTTAATCTAAATATATTTTCAATTTAGGAAACATGTTAAATCCAGAATGTAATGTAATATTAAATTAGTTGCAGTATGATTGTATGCATAATCGTTTCTGTTAGCTTAGAGAAAACATGCAATTAATGTCAAGTTATTTAACTCTTTAATAATGCAATCATTTGAAATACATTTTCAATTAATAGTTTTACACTTATAAATTACAATATTTTAAATAGTATCTGGTGCAGATCTAGGTGTTTGCGAGGTCGAAGAGTCACTCTTAGTTTCTTATACTGATACACAAGACTTGAATGTGAATATTAGGTAACATTATTTATACTAAAGTTCCTAGAAAAATGATACGTAACGTTAGTTAGTCCTAAACAATACTATAGATTCATACAGATTCACCATTAACAACGAAACAACTTGTCATGCTTCTTAAACGTACAAATCATCAATTATTGAACATGATTTAATGCCTCGCATAATTTTACATTACATGATATCTATTATCGGGCGTAGCCGTGCAAAACCGATTCTGCGTATAACATGTTTACGTTACTAAAGAGATGCGTAAAATTGAATGAACCAGTCTGCGAAATCTCTTACAAATCCGGTAGTATGTTAAAGCGTTCTATGAAATATATTTCAGCTACACTGCTCAGTATGGTTATTGTAATTCGGATATCCTGAATTGGTCATTTGAAAAAACTATTTTTAACAGTTATCGAAATTATGTAGAAATATTCCAATAAGGCATAAATATATAACATTAGTTTTATGTAACATTTATTCTTCTGAGCTTTAGTCTTTAGGTTATTGACATTCTTGTTCTAGTTCAATACAAAACGCAATATCGTTTTCTCTTATAAAAATCAGCAATGTTCTATCCAATTACACCTTAATACGTACTAGAAATTAATTATTACTATCAGAAAAAATCTCGTAAGGCTCCTCCTCCACAAAATTCAATACTATGCCTGAGCTAACTGAAACAATCATTTGTTTTACAATAGAGCCACTATTGAGGCCAAACTACACCTAGCAATAGGTGTTAGAGATTAGTCATTCCCTCGAGCTTGTTCTAGAACCAACAGAATCTTCAGTACGCCTCATTAGTATCAAATTAATGTAATATACGAAGTAAAGTTTCGCAAATATTTGGAAACAGAACGAACAGAAACATTTGCCATTACTAACATAATGAGAAGCTGCGGCAAGCGCCGCGCCCCGTAATGATAATTTGATTGATATAATGAAAGTAAATGTTTCCTCAAAATAAAGATGCTTGGTATACCGACGCTAATGGCTAATTGATGTTCGGAAGGAAATTATAGACCCGCTAGATCTAGCCTTCGATACATACGTGCTGTTTACATAATGACATATTATGATGTAACATACATTCCTTTGACAGCCCCCGTGGCGCAGTTGGCTAGACACCAGCTTGCGAAACCAGAGGCCGCGGGTTCGATCCCCGCACCGAGACAAATATTTGTGTGAACCACAAATATTTGTTTCGGGTCTGGGTGTTTGTGAGACCGAAAAAGTCTCTCGTAGTGTCTGATACCCACGACCCAGGTCTTGTAACCTAGTGTGGGGTCAGAGCTATGTATGTGACTGTTGGGTGTATTTATTTATTTGGGTGTATTTAATTATGTCGACAGATCAATATTTTCCCACGGTAACAATTAAGTCTTCCTTATATATGAGCCGTTAGATGATTCATTATTAGGCACAAGTTTTTTTTATTATTAAGAGACGTTAGACCTTAGTCGATGCTGGCCTAAACAGGTTGGTTACTTACTATAATAACGTTAGAAAAACTTTTTTTTCTAAAATATGTCGTGCTTTTTCTCGCTTTCTTTCAGAAAGCAAAAGGCTACAAAAAACAATACCAAACCCTTCCCCTTTAAAAAAAATATGAAGCTTAGACTACTTAAGTGAATATATGAGCTACTGGGATCACTAAGGTCATGATCACACTAATGTTTACGAGAGAGTGCGTCACTCTGACTTGGACGCGGCGTGCATGCGATTCTCAGGTTAAATTACCGTTGATCATTCACAACGGACCGACGGAAGTACAACTAACAGAGCGCACACACAGATACACTCAAGCCTGTATTTCCGAAGAGGTAGGTAAAGGTATAGTCCTGCATCCAAAATATTTCTTAGTGAAAAAATCGATAAAATTTTGCCCGACCATACTCCCACAACTAACAAAGCTTTGAGAGTATTATGTGTAGATCACTAGCGGACTTTGATAGCTAAATACTGGTAACTATCCATTACTAGAATTTTGTAATAGTAAAAAAATATTCTTAGCCTCATTAATTTAATAGAAACCACTAACTTGCAATTTTACTTATTTGCAACTTAACGTATTTCGCAATTATTCAATAAAACACCTTAATACATAAATAAATTGTTATTTCTAAAAAAAAACGGTGCTTCATATTCTAAATTAATTACCAAAAAGTAAAAGTCTTAATTATGTAACACATTCATGGTGGTAATAAAAATGAATTACATAAACATATGAGAACAAATATACAAAGGACAGCGAAAGCGTATTTTTATATACGAAAGTGTAGCAGACATTAGGAAAAAGAACCGTTGCGTAGAGTAAAATACCCGAGCATTCGGTCTGTATAGTAAATAGCAGCTGCTCAATGTAAACAAATTGTATACCTCTCATTCACTTTCGTTTGCCTGAGCGCAACGAACAGCCATTATATCAGATTGATTAAATCCCGTACCTTTCTAGCGTTGCCTACAAATTTCTTCTTCCACTAATGTCCTTGACCCTACCCTTAAATCTTGAAATGCGGCTAAAGTTCCTACGAGTTGTTTCGTAACTGTGAAATAATTTCTAAGCACTAATCTCCATTATTTGTTACACATTTTGATTTATTTACAGACCATCTGTTGCTGACTGACCATTTTTTTTAGCAGATTTATTCGTACATGTGCTTCGAATTCTACTTGACAAAGAAGTCGTTTCTAGTTGTAATATTTTACTTATTCCATAAGTGATGGGATGTAGCAAATTTGTAAATATCAGTAACTCTGTATGTATAAATATATATGCTAGTATACTGTATAAATATCTTCATTTATTATGCCCTGTTCAAGTGTTATTATGTTTAAATATATCACGCCATACATCTTTTACGACCAATTGACAATAGCCTGTTGGCTAGCGACAAAGGTATCAAGATATTTTGTTTTATCTAGTTTAACAAGTGAAATTTAATAAATAAATAGATATTACCTATACGATGTTAGGTTGAAAGAGCTGTTAGACTAAATCCAAGCCCGGGATATGGGGAAATAGGAAGGAATAATCGGCGGTAGCTGGCCTCATTGTATTACCAAAGCGCAATAAATCTGTCATATAACAACATTTAAAACAACACAAAACTTGATCATCAAACAAATTACTCGATTATATGAACAATAATTAGCCAATTTTCTGCTTGTAAATGTTCATTTACGCCCGGACAATAAGCATATATTATACTAGGCGTGAACACTACATAATGACTTACGCAAGCGAATTGCGTTTTAGGATCAGCTTGTGGTTATCAAAAAACCAGTCTGCTTTTTTGCCGGTATATCAGTTTTTTTATTCAAAATAAAGAAATAAAATAAATAAATACAGCCACCAGTGACATATATAGTTCTGACTCCACATTAGGATACAAGTCCGATCATAGGTATCAGAAACTACGAGAAACCTTACGGTATCACATCAACCCGAAAAACTTGTGTATCACACAAAAATTAGTCTCAATGCGGAGATCGAACCCGCGGTATCGATTCGCAAGCTGGTATCTACCCACTCCGCCACGGGGCTGTTGTATGACGTTGTATGAAAGTGTTATCAGCGCCATCTGGTAGTAAAACTATTAACAAACAAGCAAGTTCCGCACGATTTTACGAGCTCGAGATCTGGAAGTAGATGCGTTGTAATTATCGTACGCACGTAATGAACTCGTCTTCGTCGGCTTACAGACTCCAATCACGTATTTCTCATTTCATTAAGTCTACTCGTAAATTACGCTTTAACTGACTAAGCCGTGCCCACGGCTTGCTTACTTTTACAAAATTTCCTTTATTTGCGAATTCTTTTTGATTAAAATTATCGTAAATTTAAGACCACAACACGCTATTACCATAATAACATATTCGAGCAAAAAGCGCGCATTAAAAATCGATTCAGACAGTGGAAAGGACAGAAATAATGCGAAAAGGAAGAATGTGACATACATAATATAATACGTTCACGCAATGACAACACACTGTACGCTATGTTAAAATATAAGATGGAGCTGGCCACTAGTTAACCATTGAGAGGGTTTAGGTGGACTAAGGTCCACCACGCTGGCCTAGTGCGTGCCAACAAAGTTTCAGGTGCGCAGGTAGATGTAAGCGATAATTAATTCTGAACATGCACATAACTTAAAAGTCAGAGATGTTTGCCTGGAGTTTGAACCAGCAACCGCCAAGATTTTCAAACGCATGCCCCGAGGCCATCTCTACTAAATCCGTAAATCATTGATAAAAAATACTTAACAAAATGCCACCACCACATATGTAAAATTAACTCTAGCTTATTAATTCCTATTACTAAAAGTCACACGATAAATCATATAACTGACCTAATAAGTGTAATTCGTAGTGCAAGTACAGCCAAACTACATTTTTTGTTCTAGGTCAAGAACCGAGCCAGTCACGTGAATATGTAAGAGTATTTCTTTAAGGTCAAACGCAGTATGACATGGGTTCATTGTTTTGTATGGAAGGTCGAAGTTGTTTTGTTAATGTATACTTTTAAGGTATCGTTTTCATTGTGTTTTATAGCTATAATTTTCGATTGTTAAAGACGACGATTAGAGTATTTCATTAACTTAATATTCTTCAATTAAGTATCTAAAACACTGAATGGGGACAGCATTCACGGGCTTGGAATTTAGAGCGAATTACTTGTCCTACAATAACCAGGACATGTTCCGATACTGTTTCGAAACATTTGCTGCTCAAAAGGCAAGTAACCGTTTTGTAATGTTAAAGAAAGTATCGCGATTTTTTTTCTAACTTATTGAATTGGATTTTTATATTATGTAAAATTTTATTGCGTATGCAAAATTCTTATATAACTATTTTATTACTTTTACACGGTCAGTGCAGTGTAGGTAAAGTACGGGATAGACTAGTCAGAGGCGATAAAGGAGATTTGCAGCATATTTTTATTCGATAGTCCCTTCCAGAATACTCGAATAAGTACCAAAATTTTCCAACAATGTCACCTTTCATTTCGGGGAGCCCCTTGTCAATTAATTCGGGCAAATAAATTATTCACAGATCATTTACTTCCGACAACGTGTCCGACGAAATCAATTTACCATCAGATATTTATAAATCTGAAATAAATTGAACGTAGTTGGCAGAGTCTTTTTGTGTTATTTATGTCGCACAAAATTCTAATAGACTCTTAGATCTAGCATTGTTAGGCAAAGTGGTAGTTACGTATGAAATAGGTTTTCATTGAACAAATACTTAACTTTCTATACGTTTAATGATTGAATACACTTTTATTATTTTATATTTCTTAACATGTTGAAATTTAATTATTTTTGTATATTGCTGCATAACGAAATGTAATTTTATGTTATTCTTTGTATGAAAGTGTCGTAAAGTAATATCGTGACATAATTTTACGATCAATTTTAAGTCCAAAATACTGTCACTGATCTTGAATTTTGTATTGCGTAGCCCACTCACCTTTCACTTTTACATGTCCCTTTGGAAATACCCAACGTATTTCCCACATTACAATGCCACAGTTCCATTGCTTGAAACCATTGTCTTTTGTTTATAATAAAAGAAGCAAGCTACAACTTAATTGGGAACGGACTTGGCTGCCAAGGCGGAGGTCACGACTTTCGAACCAATAATGGACCTTTAAGTAGTTAAATATCACCAGAGTATTAAAGTATTATATTTAAATTAGTACAAAAATGTATGCAGAAAAAATTGTGGGACATTTAAACGTCTATTAAAACAGATGTAAACATAAAAAATCGTTTATAATGACCAATAAACAATATTTTATTGACAGAAATAATTTAAAATTTAAACGCATTTTATGCGAGTTTTTTTTTTCATTTCGTCTATAATTATCAAAATATCTCATACGACTATTATTCAACAAATCAATTGAAATGAATAGCGACCGCTCTAGCATGACAAACGCTAGTTAAAATAGATAAAAATACTTAAAGCAACAAGGACAAATTCGGGCCATATTACAGTCTGACATGAAGTTTTTTACATAAACAAATCGACAAGTTAAAAACCTTTCACTGCTGTACACGTAACACTTAAAAGTATTACACTTAAGGACCCAATGCAGAAATTGTGGATTCGAAAGGAGTTAATATTTCATAACAAAGTTCTGAGAAACTCAATTTCGGGTTTAATTAATCAATTAAGCGAATGTCGCAATGTATTAATGTAAAGAACCTACTACAAGTTTAAGTGAACTACAAAAAATATATATAGAATATTGCATATTAACAAGCCTTTGATTGTATTACTAAAGAAATAAAGGTATTTATAAAACATACATTACACTGAAAACCTGAAATTTGTAAGATATCAACTCATCCATATGTCAACGGTTTCTGCTATTTTGAAAAATTAAGCTTATGGCACAAATGGATGCCGGAGTAATATTGAGTTACTTCCTCAATTGGTAATAATAGCAATTTTCGTTCGGAAACTTGCCGAAGCAATTCCGGTGGATATTGAAAATTATTATATTTATATCTCCATTTTATTCAGCTAAACCTCATTGGGTTGCAGAGGCGCAGCGTACTTAAGCCTAAACGATCAAGCCCTCTCCTAAGTAATGAGACAAATATATTATTATCCCTAATTATCTTACCCAATGTGTATAAAAACTCCACTCATAATCGCTTACAAAAACGGCTGCAGCGAAGATAATTAAGGGTACTTACAAAATCCATAATAATTTGTTATGGTACATTGCACACTGGACCTATTCCGCTCATGGGTTATTTGCCAATTTCCAACGCACGTGACAAGCGGATATTTTCAAGGTAATACGCCCGAAGAAAGGGTCATGTGACCAACGAACTTGCAAGCCGGTTCATGAAAGCATTGCGTAAGTGACAGCGTTATGACACAAGGTACACCTTTATGCCTCAATTATATTCACTAAGTGTTCAACCTTAAGATATCATTCACTTTCCATGATTTAAATCTTGTCATAAAATTATACATTTACGCTCTCATATTTTTGTTACAAGGTTTTATTTAACAAGCTTTATGCAATTAAAAAAATAAATTATATTTTAATACATTATGACAGTAGATCATTAATATCAAGGAGTGCGTTAGGTTAGGTTAGGGTTAGGACAAGTTGCTAAAAATATCTTCCAGAGAATAGAAATCCTGATTGATGAATCTTTCAACTTAAAGTTCATATAATTAAAAGAAACTCAGCAGAAGTTCGTAAATTTATGCATTCTTAATTTAAATAAATTAATTGTTTGTCCAGATATAATGTCTATGTCCCTGATATAAAAAAATCACATTAACAATAGACGATTTTTTTTAAAAAGATCATTGACAGCCTACATATTTAGTTCAAAAAACTTCCACTCGTAACTTGACTTAAAATTTGTTAAAAAAATCACGTATACGATTATAATTCCATTCATTCATCACCCTTCGCAACCATTGAAAGTCCAATTCATTTTAAAAAGTATAATTTTGTGAATTTGCATATTATCAACATTATAATAAAACGATTGACTTGGAGATGCATAGATGTTTTGCAAATATGAATGCAATCATTCTAAGCGTATCTTCTGAGAAAACGTAACACAGCATATTAAAAAAGCTTTGATGGTGTAATACGAATACATGAGTGAGTGTCGTGGGATTTAGTAGTCCCGGGGTCACTTCCAAATTCATTATAGGAAATTCTCAATAGCTACATTGAGTCTCGCTCGATATTCAGTTCAAAAACGTTTGTTGCCTTCTATTACGTGGGATTTTTGTAAATGGCCAAAAAAATAAGTAACCCCGTCGGGATTTGAGGCCTTAGTGCAAGTAATGTTTGTAAGAATTATTTCTATTCATAAAACTTATGAATTAAATATATTGATATGGTATTAAAAGCAAACTTACAAGGCGTTACGTCATCATTTTAAAGATGATCTGATATGCATATAAGTTATAGTAATTACAGATTTACGACATCCACCTTGCACTTAAAGAAACATTGATCTTTAAAAATAATCTGATAAGTAAGCAATAATATGTAATAGTTTGACATCCATATTCTTACTTATAATATAAATACCTCTGTCCTTTACGCTATCGCGGCTAAACTGCTGAACCAATTTGCATTATGTTTTATTTTATTTTTGCCTTGGGAAAGCACATAGGGTATTTTTATCCTAGGAAAATGTAGTGTTCCTACGAATGAGCAGGGAATTCAAAATAGCGCCCGAGCGGAGTCTGGTCCCAAAGCTAGCAAAGCAATAAAAAAAATAACTCAGACTAATATGTCTACGGTAGTATGTCTGTCGCAACCAAATTGTAATAAAATATATGCAAATTTATAATTCGACATGATCTGTTACAAATTTGAAATGCATAATATGTAAATTTTAACTTTCATTTAATTTCCAATTTGAAAAATAACGATGCACCTGCACAAAATAGCATATATTTTGTTTATGTCCGATTTAGCATTTTTACTCGAGTCTTTAGAAACTTGTTTATGCATCAGCGTCGACGCAAAAATATTCTTATACAGTCTAGACTCTATGGCAAAATTACTAGGTTATATAAATCATCGTTTCATACTAGTAAATATTATAACAAAAGTTTTGTTATAAGTATGCGTATTAGTTAAACCTTAAAAGGTTATAAGGAACCTTACAAAGAAAATTAAAAAATAGAAAAGTTCCTAGAAAGAAGAACAAAGATAAAATAGATTTGTGGATGTTAATTTATTTACAGTATTATTTACTCTTACCTTTCTACGACAATTAATACAATTTAAATGTCAATTGAAAAAATAATTAAAGAAGACCACACTCGAAATGCATAGACTTTGAAGATACAATCATCTCTTTATAATTGATGTAATCCAGTGAAATTACTTTGCTCTAATTGCAAGGAATAATTTTTATGGAGACTCTTTAATGACTTTTATTTATTAAAGATAATAATATATCTAGAATGATATTTATCATGACATTAAAATATATTGGCAAACTTTTCGTATTTAATTGATCGAACGTTAAATAAAATTTGAACTAAGTTTGTTCGTCCCAAGTTACATAACTCTTTTCTAAAATCATCTGTTGGGTAACTTAAAATCCAGCCACATTAAGCTAGGTTATACTTATGTCTAGAAACTAGATAGCATAATATGTCTGCAATTACGTCTGACTGATGACACTGTTACTGCTTAAGCATAACATTCTCCTATGCATATGATCTAGAACGCACATTTATTATGAACGCGTGCAATCGATATATCGTGCAATTTTATAAACAAAAACGCTAAACAGTTTCGCACTAAAGAATTTATATACTATCTACAAGGCGTTTTGTCCCACTTTATTAATCTAGTTAATATTCGAAGAGATCGGATTTCCTGGATTATAAATACGCATAAAAAATCTGCATAATTAAAATAACATTGGAATTGTAATCTTCTCTATTTAGCGGCTTAATCAATAAAAGTGACTCGTGGGAAACTGCGCTCTTTAGAAAGATAAGCCTTTAAGAATAAATAAAACAATAATAATACATAAATATGTACTATGAATAATGTAATATGAATAGGGGCAAAATGCTAACTGCATTTCAAAATTTCTGTTTCAGTGTTGCGCCAAGTAACATAACAAGAGGGAAGGCTATTGCCATTTTTGGGGCATATTTTTAAACTTCGTGCTCCTCCTGAGAATTTCCTAATGGAATAATACAATAACACTTTGCACGACCTGAGAATCAATCCGGGACCTCTAGATCGCATGGTACAAACTTCAACTACCAGACCAGAAGGTAGGCCACAATGGTGGCCATTGATGCTTTGGACTAGTGACAATTAAGCAAACGATATGCTCCAAAAGATTATGTTCGTTTCTAAATTATGACTTAGTCGAGAAATATAGCCAGTTATATGACAGACAGCCCCCGTGGCGCAGTTGGCTAAACACCAGCTTGCAAAACGAGCGGCCGCGGGTTCGATCCCCGCACCGAGACAAAAATTTGTGTGATCCACAAATATTTGTTTCGGGTCAGGGTGTTTGTAAGACCAGAAAGTCTCTCGTAGTTTCTGATACCCACAACACAAGACTTGTATCTTAAAGTGGAGTTAAAGCTATGTGTGTGTCTGTTGGGTGTATTTATTTTATATTAGTATTATATATAATTTTTTAATGAAATATTATTTCTTGGTATATATTTATGTTCGTTATTTCGACTATGGTAAGGTGACTTTTTCACATTTAAATAAGTTTGCAGTCTTATAGCCTTAGACAACAGCATACAAAGATTACAAAAATCGTTAATGCAATCGGGGCTAAAGTGCAACGGTTCGTTTAGGAAGTTGTTATATTCATATGCAACGTGCCACGCCTAACCTAACCTGTTACGTATGAACCCACACGTTTCGTAAGCTTATGAACATCTGAATAAGGGGCACGAATCTAAATCTTTGCATCTGACAACGTTTCTCTTCACAATTGCAATAAACTGTGATACTTATCAGCTTCACACGTCCGTCATAACATTAATATCCATTTATCGATTTATAAGATCTTGTGAGAGTCTACGTGAGCAAAGATGTGTTTTTATTTTTATTTGATTTGATATATAGCATGCATTTGTTTATTTAGACTTGTAAACATCTTCGCGCAGACGTCCGCCCACAGCACAATTCAAGACTGGGTTTAGTCTAAAGCAATTATCGCGCTTATTTTAAGTTGATAAACTTTTAAAAGAAGAAAAATTTGTTTGTAAATAACTCTTAGGTCCTCTTTGATTTCTCGCGGTGTTCTTTTTAGCCAATATAACACGTATAACTAGAAACTGATGTAACAAATATAACTTATGGTAGACGGTGACGTCTTTATACGGTTTCAGTATTTGATTGGGTATTGACAGAATCATGCAACGCGGAAATACTTAAATTACTAATCAACTAATAAAGAAGTAAATATTTATAACTTGATCACTTAATTATACTGCTTAATAGGTATGATACATTGCTTATAAAATGCACAGTTTAATCGATTTGAACTACATTAACAGTGAAAATTTACTAATATAATAAAACGCTGCGCTATAACACCCTTAGCTAAAAACTATTTGCTACAACAAAATAAGTGTTTTAAAGATGTAAGTTACTAAATAGCGATAGCTAAGTATTTTATAGTTTTGTAAGATATAAATAATAGAAACCTTATAACATTTTTAGAGGTTATAAAACTGTTCTCTGATTAAGCAGATGGGAGGACACTAGAAACTGTCGGTAGAGCACCTCGCCGCAGTAAAACTTTTTATTAATTACATACACAACAAACATAGTATAAGCAGTCTTCTTATGCCTGCATTATTGAAAGTTCTTATGAGAAAAATGTCCACTGGAGAAAAACATATCCAAAGCACAAAGGGCTAGAGCCGACTTTATATCGACATAGCTCAAACTCGAATTTAATATTTTTTACTATATTGTTTAATATAAAAATAATATGTTATAATTCTAAGAATATATACTGCCTTTCATACCAACTAAATACGATAATGTTTTATCGAAACAAAAACAACTTTAATGATTGATGGATTAAACATACTGAAGCAATTCGCTTGGAAGAATTATTACGAAAAATTACACCGTGTATTTATATAATACTTTTTATCCTTCTATTATTACACACCTAATTACTTATTTATATTTGAATAAATGTCCCACGAAATCAACTTTTATAAAAAGAATAAATAATGTAAGTATCCAATATAAATAGAATTCATAAAGTTGATTCACGGAAAACTTCTATAACGCACGTTCTTCTGCTGTTCCCGAAAACATGAAAAAGAAACGACGATACTTTTCCACGTGTAGTCAGAAATACCGTTGACTGATATAAAAATAATATTTTAACAGTTACGATATCGATTGTTTTAAGTCTTTCACACCTTTGCTTTTAAATAATAAAATGTTTAATAATATATTAATATAGTACATAAATTATTATTTGTAACATTATGAATATTCCTGCACATTAAAAACTTTACCTTCTTAGAATAAGTACACTATCGTTACCCTCTGAAATTGTAGAGTAGATTGTTACAAACTTATAGGTTGTAATATAGAATAAACATAGACAGAGATCAACAATTCCAAAGAAATAAGTACATCCCGTATTGTGGTTATTCGAAAATAAGACTGCAAATTTTAAAAATACCTTATCGAATTTTTATAACAAAAATACTTAGCCCCAACACCGAGTTTGCTACACCTGCACGTAAAAACGGCAACAGTCTTTTTGCTTTTTAGCTGAAACTTCTATGGGCTAATCGTAATCAGGACTGGCAGGCATATTAGAGAGACAGGCGAGAGTATGTATATGTTGGTCTGTGGTAGTAGAAAAATACTTAAGTTGTAATCACAAATATATAACATAAAAAATTAATGAAGTGAATAGAACGAAAAGGAAAAGCACGTGTTCATTTATGTCCATTTTATCGAAATATTATAATAATTCATCGATTCATGAGTGTGACCACACCCCCTGGGTACTTTTAGAACGATTACACTTTCCGTGCGTGCTGTTTTTTGTGCACTAATATTATTGATTGGTACACGTTTCTCGCGTGTCAGTCGCTACTAAATTAATGCGATTACAATTAGGTGTAAGTGATTAGTGTGTCATGTCTGTATAACAACAAAAAAGTGTACATACAATCGGATATTTTATGAACACTGATTTGATTCGTCCACATCAATGTTAATGCGGCCTTGATGTAGTTCAAGTGAAGTAGAGTTTTATGTATAAATCCATCCCTTTGATCCCAATGGGCGAAACTCAGCCACAGATCTTGTTTACTTAGGTATTTTCCTTTTAAAATAAAGCCTCCAAAGAGCACAGACTCCTTTGCGCTCAAACAATGTATTGACACAATAAGGACCTCAACTTTATTTGAATACAAATAAAAATTCGTGTATTAAAGTAAGTTGGAATTGAAACATGATATCCCCAGATCGCTAGGTTACAGTAAAACATGTGATACGAGACTGATATAATTATAGAACAGTGGGAACTCGCTGGAAAACAGTGGGTCGGGTTTGTGTAAATATGTTTAAAATTCCGGGGGGAAAATTGGGTGTACCGTGGAAAGTGGTCGATTTAGAGCGCTAAGTATCAATAAAATTCAGTTGAGGAGTGTGTTTTTCCTTTACTTTCATTATTAAGTTCTCAGTAGCAGCACAGATTTCAGAATGTGACTGTAAAACGGAATTAGTCTAGTCTCCTATTGCGTCCACCTTAAAACACAACTGGCGAGACATAGGTATAGAAATCCTTACCTTTGGATAGGTCAAATATGCGTAGCTCTATTTTCCTTAAATATTAATAAATTAAAATTATATAAATTCTCGTGCAGTAGTTACCTGCCTAAGAATAGAGTATAAAAATTGTGTAGAGTAATTTTCACTGGAACGGAAACTGTTTCTTTAAGGAAAATATTTCAAATACAAAATGCCGGAACCACGGATCATAAGCCTAATGTGGTAATTTAATCTAATAACATTCATAATGAGCCTGTCAAACTTCAAAGTGCTCAGTAAATATTGCTTAGTGAGTACTTCCCACGGAACAATAAACTCAGCTCTAGCATAAAAATTGTATTAACATTTTGTTATCGAATTAGTATTTTAATGATATTCATTGCGCACTTATTACCTGCACTTTATCGAGGCTATCATAAGCTAAGAACAACATTTCATGCAATCGTTTTGCAGTTTTAAAAATTGTTACGACGCTACCATTAAATATGCGTCCGTTTTAATAACACACTATATAAGTTTTGACTAAAAAATCAATGGATATCACGTCAAGGAAATGCTGTCTTTTGGCCTGACAAAAAAATATCTGCATACATCATTAACTGCACACAGAATAGAAGCCCGCATCTTTCACAACAAGCCACTCGTATTCTAAATTTCTAACCACCCGTAACCGTGTCGAGGAAAAACGTGCGAGATTGATAAATAACAAGCTATTGTGGCCTATAATAAAGGGAGTACCTGATTGACATTGCCTCAACCAGAGCGCTCGTTCACACCGCACGCCGCGTAATAATTAATAAAATTATTAACAGCCCATAGTGCTGTAATCATGAATGGTTTTATTGCAAAGCTAAGTAATTCTTATCAGGAAGCAAATAAGATTGTTCCTGACGTTAATTACAACATCGCCCCGGAAAATAATATCTCCTTTGTGAATACCGAAACGATGTTAATTACAGCGAACATTTCTTTGATTTCTTTATTTATACAACATTTATTTTTATTTAATTTTCATAAGACATTGTAAGGAATATTTATCAATCTGTGTATCAGAATAAAGACCCCAAAAGTAGTCAAAAACGTACTATAATTAAAATTATTAAATTAATGTATGCATTGAGGAAGTCTCTACAATTTATTAACACACATTATATTTCTGCCAAAATACAATAGAGAAATGTTATAACAATCAAATCTCACGAAATAATAAATTAATTACGAGACGAACATAAAAACTTTTTAACATATTATAATTTGAATAGAGATTTCAAAATTTTCGCTCGGGCTCTCTAGTGGTGCAAATTTTATGGGATGCAGATATAATCAGTAACATTCATCAAAATGTTAATATTAATTTGAGTGATTAGCGGCATATTTATATATTCAATAAGTAACGATCTGCTCTACTTCTGAGGCTAGATAATCTCGTCCACTGTAAACATCGTGAATAAGGTTTTTGTGTAGGCACACAAATAATAATTATTGTAGATTAGTTTTAAAAACTAACATTTAATAATAGTACTTTAAGGAGTTTGTTGTGTATATTTATCGTAAATTGCACATAAGTAATACTAATAACTTAAATGTTGTATTTAAATTTGTGTCTAAAAGATCGGTGTTGGAGTACTATAAACTCGATCAACCTATCCATAAAGTAACGCTGTAAAAATATCATACACATATTCAAATAAACATTTGATTACATACCTGATAGTCATCAATCAATATAAACACTTTTTCAACACTTTTTGTACCACAACAATGATATTACAATCGAGTTTGGCGCTAAATGCGCGCGCAGTCATGCCACGGTGCTACCACCACCACGCCAGCGACAGTTCACTAAGCCGCGCGAAGGAAGAACATGAGATTTTATATGCCTTCAAAGCGGGGATGATTAAAAACTGCACCGAAATGTTGATCACCCAGTTTTGAATGAACAGTAATTATATTGTTTTTTCGACACATTATCCTTTATGTGCTTAATTATTAACGGGTTTTATCTAGTTAAGTTTGCGCAATCGGTAAATTAGGGCAATTATCCCACATTGTTTTCCATAGTTAATTTATTTTTAAGCTAGTATTTTTAAGTACCTCAAACAAAATTAAAGCAATGAGATCTAATACAATCCTATCCTAACATATAGACTATTACATTTCTTTATATTGTTATTATAACATTTACTCCACTTATAATCTAACATAAGTAATAATATAATATCTAATTACAAAAACAATGATGACTTACTTGAACCTGCTTCAAAAACTTAAATTTGCGTATACGGCAGCGATGATACAGCTGTCCATCAAAACTACAAAAACTTGATGCCGATTAAAAGTAGGTATTGAAGTCTTATCTTTTTTTTTCTAAATAAAACTTCTAAGAAAGATTTGATTTGACAAAAAAATCTCTATTTTTTTTTTATTGACGTGTAAGAATGAGCAAGAAAACCGTTGTCCATTCAGCCTTATTTATTAACGAAACCCCTATAATAAGTCGTAAAAGTACAGTAATCTTTATCAATTTCTTTCGGTAAAGTCCTCCATGAGGATTTCCCCAGGAAAACAAAAAAATCCATCCAATACATGTATCCAAGATACAAAAATCCAATTTGCAAAGATCCTTTTCCTGTCCTTTGATGAACTTGATTAATTCATTATTCGTTTTTATTGAATTAACACGTGGAATTTAAGAAACAATTATATCAAGCGGACGACCTCATTATTGGCATTCCCGCCTAAACTCCAATTAGTGTTCCCTATTCTAACGGTTCGATCAAAACTTCTAAACAATCCTCGCATTATGCAATATTCGAACTTAGGTGTATGTTCAATTGTATTGTATTACAGTATGGTAGTATAAGTTAGACTTTAAAAATTCCCCTGTTCCCAATTTTAATTAAGGTCGCCGCATTAGGTATCCTTCCAAATATCCTATCAGCAGTCTTCATTTACCACTTTTTCTTCTCTAACGCACTCCATTCATCTTTGGCCTTCTTCTGCTTGTCCATCCTTCAACTTTCATTCTTATTAATAAAAAAATATAATTGGAAATTTATTTATGCACATAAAATACAAATGATACTCACAAAAAACCTAACATAATATGATATTTTACCTCCTTATAAATATAATAATTTAGAGGAAAATGTAATGTCTTGTCTTAAGAGCGTATATACAAATTTAGCGTCATTTGGGCAAAAACAGTACTTTTCGAACCCCTTAAAGTTGATGAAAGACCCATTGTAGAAATATGTAAATTACCAATTATTGTAGGCAATTTTGTCATCTAAAAAGTTAGTTAAGAACATTTTAAGATTTTTTCGTAAATTTTGATAAATAAAAAGATAACTGAGCTAAGGTCGTCAAAATTCACTTTTAGAGTCATTTTCGAGGCTCAAAATTTTGTTAAATTCATAATATATGTAATGAAAATAAAATATTATTAAATAGACAATATCCCCGAGCAAAAAGTTAGTTACGAACATTTTAAGATTTAGCTCCAGTTTTCGAGTAATAAAATATCTAAAGCGTTCGAAATAATTGAGAAATTACTGTCCCTAAATATTTTTTTAAACCTTATATGGTACTTTATTTAACAGAGCAATATTTTTTTATGAAAGAAGAACATATACTGGAAAACGTACAATTTTTATTTTGAAGAAATCAAACTTATTGCTTTTTTAATAAATTTTATAAAATGGGCTATAAAACGCTGCGCGCAGACCTGAGCAAATCAGTCCGCCGCATGGCCTTTCAGAGAGAGGACGTGTCGCTCTGGGCTACGTTCTTGTATCGATGTTTTTAAGGTTATTACTCAAAGTTATAACTGACACTAACGTGCTCAAGGTTGAGTGCATTCTTGGTGGGAAAATTTGATAACATCAGCTGTAATTTCAAATTGACGTAAAATAAAAATGTAAACACGGATTTTACAAGGAGAGGGCACGGTGTGGTAAATTCACTTTGGGACCAGACTGCGTATTTCGACTGTGTCACCAACGGCGAAATGGCCTAGTTAGCTGTATGTCCGCTTCCCACGCGGACACTCAAGGATCGAATTCCGCATATTATATTTCTTTTTTTTATTACTTTTTTTTCTTTTTAAATTAACCGTTTTAATAATTAAATGGTTTCTTCATCCATTAACATTGCTTCATAGGAAATGGAACTCGAACATTGTGACATTGTTAAATTATTTTTTGGAGCAAAGTTTTAAAATGCTCAACTGCCACTGTTAATTTCATTTTTGAACTTTCACTATACATAGAATCATCAGAAACTTGTTCTTCAGCTGTTTGTGCACTAGTAACATCTTGATTCACAGACATTTTTATTAAAAACTCTTTAAACAATTTATTTTGAATTTGATATAATTTCGAAACAGTAAGTCACAGAAAGCTACAAACTCTGTGAAGCCTTCAAATAGACTGCCAAGTTGGCCTAGAGGTTATACTCTAATGAGAAGAGTAACGACAATAAATTCAACTTTGGGGAACATACACTACCTACGTGTAATATAAAAAAATTGCTTTCTAATATTGGAGGTGAGGCTTGAGCGAAACCGGTTTGGTGAATACCCAAATAATATTTTATGTTATTCATATATAATATATAATTGAAAAATTTGTTAAATAATTAATGATAGATATAAATGTGGTTATTATTTATGAATACCATAATTATTAGCTGCTTTATAATTTAGAAAGTATAATAGTTAATGTAAATTAAAATTAATTTAATACTTAACAATGTTTTTCTCGATTGAATTTATTTAATTATTAAAATAGTTAATTTAAAAAGAAGTAAATAAATAATAAAAAACAAAATAATCAAAAGCGAGATACGAACCGTGAGCGTCCGCGTGGGAAGCGGAGACAGTGTTGACTAGGCCATTTCGAAGTTTATGTTAATGTCGAAAATAAATAAGTAGATTCAAAGAACAAAACAAAATATTTCGCGGACGCCATGTTGTGTCATTGGTCATTTGATTATCTCTGTAGGTAGTAATATTATAGTAGGAGAGCTAGCATACATTTTTGGGTTGGTATTTGAGGCAAGCTCAAAACTTGTTATAGCTCTCCTATTATATCCCAACACGGAACTGCAGACTGCCTCGTGGTCTCGCGGTATAAGTATGCGCCGGGCAGTATTATTGCAATTAGCAAATTTTCAGTAGCATTACGGAGTCTGGAAATGTGCCCGAAAAACGGCAATAGGCTCGGCCCCTATTACATGGGACTGGTACATACTTGGCGAAATGTGGTTGCAGAAATGCAGTTCTGCCTACCCCTATGGAGGATAGATACAGACGTGAGGTTATGTATGTGTATGTGGAGCTGCAGACCTGGCTATGAGGAGCGGGGCTAAATCAACCCCAAAATAAAAAAAATAAGCCCGACGTATTATTTTTATTCTTTTAACATTTAACTACAACATACATACATATATTGCAACATATATTGAATTAAATTTATTTTTAGATTTTTTTTTTAATTTGATTAATTTAGCCCCGCTACTTACCAGCCAGGTCTGCAGTTCCGTGTTGGGATATAATATATATGACAAGTTTTCAACTTGCTTCCAATACATACCCAAAAATCCATGCCAGCTCTTGAACTATTACCGAACTATTAGAACCGCGGCCGGCGATGCGCGGCGGCACCTTTGAAACCGCGGCACCTTTGACGCCGCGCCTTGTTTGACAATTCGCCGACGCAACGAACGAAATAGATAAAAGGAAAAAATCAAAGGACTATAGCACGGTAAAAATATTACATACAGTATTTTGACTCGGCCACATTTTGAAAACAAAGGCCTGCCGCCGCGCGGTCGTAAACATGCGATAGGGCTGCGCACCGTAACATTTTAAATAAATCTACCTCCTTTGACTTTCTATCTAAATAAATGAAATACTTTGTGAAGGGAAGTGTGTTCAATAAAAATGCATGTTATTTTTTATTAGCGTATTTAATTTATAAAACGTTAAATTAAATATTTTTAAACGGTTTTATTTAACTCACCCCGTTTGTTTTATTCTTGGGTCAAATTTAGTAATTAATATTTAAAATAGCAGCACCGAATTAGTCCTTTCCAAATAAACAATATTTTAATAAAATTTACATCAAGTCAAACATTTCAAGAAATCACCGCTAGCCTCAAAAAGGTAATACCGATGGCTCCATTGAACACTCCTCTAACTCAAAATTTTGAAATTTTCGTTTTTTACTATTTAATAGTAAAGCAATTTACGTGGAAATTAATTGAAATTGTGAAAATTACGTACATGAAAATTAAGTGAAATTTGCTTTACTATTAAATAGTAAAGCAATTTACGTGAAAAACGAAAATTTCAAAATTTTGAGTTAGAGGAGTGTTCATTGGAGCCATCGAATTACCGTGCCGCAAGCGCGGTGAGTTCGGCGGCATTTATCAAAGCGACTTGGGTCGTCGGCGCTTGCCACGTAACTAGGGGATTCGATCCCGGGATCCCGGTCATATTAATCCCGAAAATTTCGGGACTGAAGTATGAACGGGATCCCGGGATCGAATCCCCTACACGTAACACTACTAGAGTGAGTAGCAGACAAAATAATTTCAATGTTATGTTTATGTAAATAGAGTTGCAAAGTTTTTTGAATTTTTCGTTAACAAGTTCGTGTTTTAACAAATATATATTAGTACCGAGAAAAAAACGGCAACCATTACATATTTATTGTATGATTATTTAGAGGTATTTGTTGTTAAAGCGGCAACAGAAATACATTAATCGGAGATCATTTCAACTACATGTCTAGCTTATTTATTTTTCAAGGGGAGATCATCCTATAAAAACACTTAAATTACTTACTTACCTACTAATAAGTATAATCATTGTATAGTCTTACCTTTCGGAGTTTCCAGGTAATCTAAAAAAAGTTATATCTGGGTGCGTTATTGAAGAATTCATGCAACCATACACAGCACAATATATTCTTCTTGTCATATTTTTTTAAAAATCGCGCGGTTACTGCTAAAACGACACCGTCCGTTCGTCACTGCGGCACAGTCGCGACTGCCTGCTTGCCGAGCGACTGCCGAGATCGGGCGCGTAGGTATAACTCGATTTTGGCTCGTTTGTATGAAGATAAGCTACTGTATATATATTTTTACCGTGACTATAGCCTGAGTCCTGTCGATGGTAGAGGAAGCCCGTGCCCAGCCGTGGGAAGTATAAGGGTTGATGAGAGAATCAAAATAAATAACAGTACTTTCCATATCGTAATTAAATGTACTTTTATGGGTAATTCATTGTATAATTTAAATTTTTTATAACACTAGCTGTTGCCTGCGACTTCGTCCGCGTAGACTACAGGGTTGAGTTCAGAAAGAAAATCTATTTTACTCCTCAGAATCCTATTTATGCCCATACCAAAAATCATAAGAATCGGTCAAAATTACGAGAAACCGTAACGTGCCGGCGCCTTGTACATAAAGAATTGCGCGCTTGATCATTATTTTGAAAGGGCAAATTTCTTTAAAATTAAATACTTATACTAAATAACGCATTTATTTGGATAAGGATTAATAGAATCTTTATAAAAACACCTTCACACACAATGCTTTATGATATAACAAATTTGGTTAGCATAAAAGAGGTTATAGTGAACAAATCCTAAAAGTTAGACATATGCTACCGCTGACTTTTTTGTAGGCATTATCAAGCTCTACAACTTTTCTCTAGGACTTAACTATATATCTCCCATGGGTAAGGCTACGTTTGCAGAAAACCCATTCGTTCGACCGATTTTTCTCCGACTCACTACGCAAATCCGGCCACAGCGAATAACTAATATCTTTTTTTCGGACTAAAATATAGCCTATGAGACTCACAAAGAACGTAGCTTTCGATTGGTAAAATAATTTTCAAAATCGGTTCAGTATATCCAGAGTTTACTTTCTACAACGTCACAAATTCACAAACTCAATAACGTTACCTCATTATAATATTAGTATAGATAATGTATGTAAAAGATTAGAACAATCACAATTTTATATGTGATATTTTCATTTTATTATCCATTTATGAAATTCGAATATACCGCTAAGGATCTCGGTCACTGACCACTGTTGTGTTATACACGGCGAGCGCCCGCCCCTCGCACGTCGATGTGTGCCGGCATTTACGTTGGTGTGAGTTGAAATTCGGCGAGCGGCGATTTGTTTATACGCTCTTAAGCATAACTGTTTAAGTGCTGCTTCATATGGATATTAAATGCGTGTGAGTGATTGAAACTAATTTATAATTTTAAACTTTAGTATATGTTGAATTTAATATGTCTATGAATGAAAATTTAATATGTCACTGGACGGGTTCGGTTGTTGTATTGAGATGAATGAAAACATAAAAACCTAAGTCCACACTATCAAAATTCCAAAGACATTTGAAATGGGACACATTCATATATTCCCAGCTGAGTCCCTCGGGAATCAACAGTTATTCGAAACGAATATAATGAATTAATTCAAAGAATATAAATAAAACGCTTCATCAAAAAAAACTTGAGATGTATACAGGGCGTATTCAGACCGTGATCGAAAACTGAGGCAGGTAATAGCGATAGTGATTACAAACACCTTGGCATTAAAGAAAATCCCGACAAAAAATAAAATTTTTGAGGTTTTCCATACAAACCACATACTTTTAACACCGATGGTTGTATGGAAAACGTCAAAATTCTTATTTTTTGTCGGGATTTTTAATATCGCCACTGGGTTTGTGATTACCCTCGCTATTACCTGCCTCAGTTTTCGATCACGGTCTAAATACACCCTGTATAGCCATAATACATATATCTAGGTACATATATAGCGACACGTTTCGCCAGCTCATAAGTCGTGCGAGCGCGCAATTTTTGTCGTTTCATCGTCATCATCCATGAGCCAATGGTGGTCCACCGCTGGACAGAGGCCTCCCCCAATGTGTTCGTTTACCAGGCATATTTCCAGACTGTAAACTTAACATTAAAGTTTGTATAACGATGTGTAAGTTGCGTGGCAGACAGTATTTGTGATATATGCAATTTTTCGTTCGCGGACAATTTTTGATACATTTAAGTTAACAGTTGGGTAACAGCCGCAAGTCACCTCTCGAATATTACAGTAAGTAATTCGATTATGTAACGTCATGAGAGCGGTCGAACCTGATATGACACGATTGTAATGCAGCAAGTCCAATAATGTTTTACATTCAAGTCCTTTTCGTACTGATGTTCAAGACGTGTTTTATCTTAAGTGGGAAGCTAGTAGATAAATAGCTCTTTTTTAACGCAATTCTAAACATAGTGTTTAGAATTGCGTTAAAAAAGAGCTATTCCTCTAAAAATCTCCTAATGTAAAATAAATACCTACTTTGCCTGATCCGAGGATCCAACCCGGGACCTTGAGATCGCATGGCATAAATTTGGGGCAAAACCACGATAAAGGGCAATAAGCTCGTCTCCTACTACGTAAGACTAAAACAAGATTGAAGTGGATGCAGAAATGCATTTCTGCCTGACCTTTCGAAGAATAGGTACAGACGAGTACTTATACTGTATTACATTTTTAGATAACTAAACAATACGAGCACGGTCACCCGTATCCCCACGGAGTAGGTAGACGAATATACGTTTTGGTAGTTATGTCCCACATAGCGAAGTAAAGTGAAAATTACATTGGACTATATCCTAGCTAAGCAGATTTAGACTAAATTTCTTACACAATTTTTTTCTCATCTCATCTCATCAGCCCATATACGTCCCACTGCTGGGCACGGGCCTCCTTTACCATTGAGAGGGTTTAGGCATTAGTCCACGACGCTGGCCTAGTGCGAGTTGGCGGACTACACACCTAATAAATTCCTAAGAACTTTTAGGTGTACAGGTTTCATCACGATGTTTTCCTTCACCGTTAAAGCAAATGATAATTCATTCTGAATACACACATAACTTTAAAAAGTCAGAAGTGTGTGCCTGGAGTTCGAACCCGCGACCGTCGAGATTCTCGACCGTGCGCCCAAACCTCGAGACCATCCCCGCTTTTCACAGATTTTTTCTAATCGGTTATAACAAAAGTAGAGAGAAAGTTTTCGGTTCGCATGGGATCGCAAAAAGCGAATGATTATAATATGTATGTATATATTATATATACTTCAAAAATGGTAGAGATTAATTTTATTGAACATCAAAAACATTTATGACGACGAGCAAAAAGGCAAGAGCATTTAATAAAAAATGAATACCGATCGTAAATACTTACAAAGAATTTACTATATCTCATTCACGATAAGTTGATTCTTTTGGCATATCGACTAATGATGGGAAACAGACAATATCTAGTAGTTCAAAAATATTGCGTTTTAAAATACTGCATTATGTGTGAAATTATTTATTACTTTCTACATGAAAAACATCATGTAGATAAGCGATGGTGGGTCAAAGTTCATAATAAGTACCTATTTAATATAACAGGGTTATTTTTAGACCTCCCGCCAAATTTAAATATGTGTTTTAGGCCACGAAAGTAAACAACTTCCCCAAAGAAACACGGGTCGAAAAGTGAAAAAAAATTTAGACCTTCTACACGAAATCGACCATGTGAGCAGTTTTCTATGGGAGAGTCGAATTATTTATCACGTTTCGACCCATATTTCTTTGGAAAAGTTGTTTAGTTTCATGGTCTAAACCACCTATTTTAAGTTGACAGGAGGTCCAAAAATAACGCAGTATGTAAAAATAAAGGTTAAAAAATAAAATAGTTTTATATTTAAAACAATTTTTATTAAGAAAAAGGAGCACAGCCATGGTCATCATAGTGTTCAATAAAATTATCGACGTGGAGATCGATATGAACGATGTTACGTCCCTTTCTGTCCGACCGATGTAACATTATACAAACGTCAATTAGTTTCAGTATTCCTATTTTATTTTTACTTTGAAGCAATAAAGTCTCAAAATTTTCGGATAACGCTTATATCTTTAAAGACTTTTGTGTTGTATGTATTTTTTTATATTTATCAAATCATTAAAATAATAAAATAATACGTTTTTTATTTCAAAGTCATGTCTCAGAAAAATTGACATCTGCCAAAAGAATCAACTTATCGTGAATGAGGTATAACGCGAAACAAACGGTTGACACATTGAACTTTTAACAAGATAATCATCAAACGAATAACGAAGATTTTAGCACTCATTATATAACATAATAAAATTGAAATATTGGTCTGCGATATCAGAAAGTTTAATAAAATTTATTTATCGTTCTACGACTTTCAAATTAAACATAATGCATTCCTAAATATCTGTGTTTACACCCGTTTAATTCATGTATAAAAAATACATAGAAAAACGCACATTTTTTTTAGACTAATTCTGTCCCGTCATTCTTATTTTGTAATGAAATCCATTTTTATTGGCTGCTTAATTTGTCACTGTTTACCAAAGAGTATAATAATTCTATTATAATTATTATCAATAATATTTCTAGTAAGTTACAACTTACAACAGTAAAAGCTGCATGTGCAATGTAGTAACGCTGAAGATTCCTTTAGTGTGTACTGTGTGACTGTTAATAAGCAATAGTGACTAGTGAGCATCAGGTATGCTAGGCCATCATACTCTTCCAAGAAAATCCCGATAACTTCTTCTCGTTTGCAAAATACTCATTCACAGTTGTGAAAAATATTAAACAAACTGTGGGACAATTTCGTTAAAAATTCAATATTCATTGTTCTTTTGGGTTAATTGGCTCTATCTGTCCTTATAACCATAAATTTTACAGCTTTCCTTAAGTCAATCGAGTGAACGTAATGCATTTCCCAACATACTCCACTTCTGTTATTACACCTACCGCGATATATGAAGGTTTTAAAAATGAGGTTTTGCATTGTGAATAGTCACAAACACGATACAATAGGGCATAAACATCATCTGTATATTATTTAGTTGTAATTTAAGTGAATCACAAAAAGACCTTACTCTTATATTCGAGATGGTCTTCAATTTTTTTTTCACGGCTTGTGTTCACACATATTTTTAGTTTGACTTTACCCATCATATTGATATTTAAAGCGTTAATAAAGACGAAAGGCTAAATTTATACATATAATTTTGGGTCGAGTATTCAAATGAAGGATCCTTATTAATCAATTAACGTAATTACGTCACACCGATTGTATGTCATTTATTAATCTTTTTTTATAAATTTATGTGGTTATTTTTTCATTGTCACTGCAGTGACACAATATCGCGTATAATAGAAAGTTCGGTGCCCAGAAAAACATCCAGTGGTGACAGACTCACTCTCGTATTCGGTATTCTCGAGAAGGTATATTATACACTTTTTCACAATGTTTGTATAAAACCCAGGATAATAAAACCTGCTGGCAAATCAAGCAGACTAGAATCTATACTAGAATATAGATCAAATTTTTAGGAACATTTTTGTGTCCACGAAGTTATTATAGCCACCGAGAGCATTAAAAGAGAGAATTGAGTATTGCATCGCCAAAAGTAACCAATTAATTACGTTGTCGAATTAATGTACTCACTTAACTTACATTTTTATTATCCAATCATTGGTTTTTATTTGCTAAAAGTCAATGCATTTCCAAGAAAAAGTTGCATAATTACAAGATAACCACATCCTTTTAATTAAATATTCTTAATTTTGTAAACTGCGGTGAAGCTAACCGACATAAATCATGATTCAAATTCAATATATACCATTTTGCAGATGGCCAACTGTTCTAAGAATGGAAGGTAAGTCGCATAAATATCGTATTTCTCAATTTCTGACCAATGAACGTTCCTTATATGTATGTAGAAGGTTTTATGAAACGTAATTTATAGTATAAAAATATCATGGCTATGACTCACTTTTATAAATCTAAACACATGTAATACTTCATTATAGGCAACCTCGAAAGATTAAGTAGAGATGCTATTCTGCCACAATTCGTCAGCTATATTATTTACGAAGTCCCGCACAAAAGAGAGCTTCCTTAAAGCCGATTTTCGAATACATTTGCAGTCTGACGTGGCAATTGGATTCAGGACCTTTCAGATCGCACGGTTGACATGAAAACCGCGGCCACAGCAAAGCAGTCTCATTACGTTAAAGGATAGGAGTGAATGGCCGAACAAAAGTATGATTTCACCAATACATCTCATTAACAACGGTACATTACCTTGATTCGTGAAACTATAAAGTTTAAGACATTACCTAATCTTGACTGTAAATAACAGCTTAGCAAGTTTTATAATGCTAAAGTGACACAATACATTATAACATACACATAACATCGTGAGAAAAAGACACCCACAACAAAGGTATCGTTTTTAATTGTGTACAAAAACCTCACTTTGATAAAAAATGTTTAGTTTTCGCCTATTTACATAAAATCTACGCTATTGTAATGACATAAAATATAATACAATGTTATGAGTACGCTGAGCCTTTTAACGATTTTTGTAACCGATTTTATTTATTTATTTTTTGTTCGCGAATACTTTCTACTAGTAGTTTCTAAGGGAAAATCTAAATAATCCTTTAAGAAATCCGATAACCAATACCTATCGGCTGGGAATAATAGGTACATGTATTTATGATATAGCCCAAAATGCACGATATATTAGCGATGTCAAGAAATTTGCAAAAAGGCAACATTTACAGGAAATCTTCGAATTGTGATTTTCAACAACCAACGTACTGACAATAAAGATCCTTAAGACCCTATACTTCCTAAAGGTTATAATAAAATTACGCATAACAATAATAATTTTGAATATAATCACAAGATATTGTTTTAACTAGTCATAAAAGTGTATTACAATGTTCCGAAACGACGGTAATGCACATTAAAATGCGCGTTAATGGAAATGCTATATTCAAAGGGGGAAATTGCCTTTCTATGTTTTACAGTGCAATGTAATTTCCCACTTCCTATGATAAGCAGCCAACGTACACTAAAAATGCTATCGAGAACTTAGGTTGGTAACGAACTGAAGAGTTCTGTAATTACTAAATCCGTAAAACGTTTTTGGTAGTCAACCATTCGTATTGCTTAAGAGATTAGAATGAAATTATAGATTGATTTAGCTCAGACAGACTTTAGATCTTGGTATTTGTTGCCTTTTATTCTTTTCTTAGATAAGTTTTAGACGAAATTCATGAATAGAAGGGTTCATGTTAGCACCTTTCAGCCAGTTTTGTTTTCTACTTACGTAATAGGAGCGAGCCTATTGTTAATTTTCAGGACTATTAATGTATAATTTAGGACCATGAACCGCCAATAGAAAACATGACGATTTGCACTCTAATCGCTTGCGAACTAAACACAAACCGAATTAAACTCACTCTATTTAATAAGTTTAATTTTTATTTGAAAATTTGTGGAAAAATAACCGCACATTATAGTTAAAACAAATGCTGCTGACATTCTATTTAACTACCGTAGTTTGGAAGAATACCATAGACATAAAAAAGCAATTTGAAGGCCGACGTAGCTGTATTAAACGGCGATAAATATCATCCAGTCATCTTTTTACCTTGTTATTTTTGCAGTTTTCCGTGATGGAATGATAAATAAAACTTAATTATATAAATAAGTTTTACCGTCTTGACATTAAATGACCTTTATGTCCTATGATAATTCGATTTTAATTTTTGCTGCACTTCTCTGCTGGTTCCAATAAATTCCAAGTTTTTCTGCACATTTCAGTGTGACGGGTCTGCGTCTGAAATACCGACGTAATTGGTAAATATTTAAATAACCAACACACCGTACTAAACGATGTTTACTTTAACTGCAAATAAAATTAATAAAAATAATATTTACACGCAATAAATTATTTGTGTGGCTCAATAAATTTCCGAGGCTTAAGTAAATATATTACCTTCACATTATTCCGGCCGTTGATACAATGTCAGTTGTAAAAAGATATCCCAGAATGTACTATATGACGGGTGATCAAGAACATGTAAATTGTTCTATGTGGGAGCGCCTTGCAGGGTACTTTTTGCCGATTGTTGTAATAAGTCTCGATTCTTAATTTAACAAACGTGTGAACGCGTCTCACGAGTGGCCACCGAGCCATTGTTCTATTGTGTGGAGGTGACGAAAACTAAAGCGAAGGGGTAGATATTTTCTACAACAATACATTGTCGAATTTCGCGAGTCCTTTACGGTGAGATTTACTCTTAAATTATTCAAGAGTACGCGCATTTAAATCCTAAATTATATCGTTCATGCGACATTTTTTAATCAGAAACCACGAAAGATATATAAAAAAATCATAGTAATATACAACCTCGAACGGGATCGAACTCGCGATTACTTATGACATGCTATCATTGGTCTTCAACGAAAGGCACCACGCAGACAAATCGAAATCGAAAAATATTATGTTAAAATAAATTTAACTCCATAAACATCAACTGATTGATTAACATTTAACGGGGTTTAAAATCTAGTACCCATCAATTAACCATTCGCCAGCCAGGAAACGTTTCTTACTACGCCAATAAGAATTTAAGCTCCGTTCGCTTCTCGTTACTGCAAGTACGACAGTTATTAATGAGCAATGCTTGTTAGATAGAGCTTACACTTCCAGCGAAGTACTTAAAACTATGAAGTAATTCCTTTTTTATCCAGCAGTCTTTCCCCTGGTTTTGACTTTTGAAATAAAAGATTCTTAATTTAATGTTTCTTTTGTTATTCCAACAATTTGCACCGCTCACTTTGATGTGGAAGGCAGAATACTTTAAGAGTACATCAAACATAGTTTCCTTAATCCCAAGGCTTGACCTGTCTGGTCCTTATCGCATCTGATTAATCTGACGCCTTGTACGAAATAAATCCTTAACAAGAGTTAATTTCTTATAGAGTTTACAACACATTTAGATTATATGATAAAATTAATTTATGTACTCGCTCTTTGTATGAAGCAGGAAAAATAGATCATGAAACGAAATTGCCAATTTTTCGTCTTTTCACACAAAAGACTGCTTCTGTGATTTGTTTGACTGTATCACGTACAGAGCTCTCACAAAAGAGCGTTAATGAAAGTTATATTCTATACTAAAATTTCTATCACAGATAAATAGCAATAAATATTTTAGA
This sequence comes from Cephonodes hylas, assembly GCA_030295005.1. Taxonomy (NCBI): domain Eukaryota; kingdom Metazoa; phylum Arthropoda; class Insecta; order Lepidoptera; family Sphingidae; genus Cephonodes; species Cephonodes hylas. The sequence continues at coordinate 6,671,684 of AP025372.1, read as the reverse complement.
TGGTCATAAATAGCTTATTAACATTGTTTACTCTTCGAAAAAGCTACTCTTACTTCAAAGCAATATGATAACGTGATAAAAAAAAGAATTATAGTATAGAACGCATAGTAGTTATAGTAAATTAAAAAAAAAAACATTTTGAACAAATTTTCATATACTCATGTGCTTTTACACTTCCATCTTCGAATAGATATAGCTGCCTTATATTATCCTACACCCATTTAGGGAGAACCTATATCCGTTTGATTTCCATAAATCGTACTACTACTAAGAATTTCTATACGAAGGAAACAACTTACACTTAAGGATATCCAACTCAGTGTCTTTAGACTACACACGCCAATTCATTCTACAATACAGTCGAAGAAGCGCATATTACCATCATTGTTTCTTTCGGCATTGACCATGCGCTCGGCGATTTCTACAAAGGAGGTCAGCATTATATTTCGTCTCATAACACACGATCTCAGTAGAATTGACCCGGCGGATGTCGATCCTGTGATCTTTGTACCCAACCCACTTCAACTTGCTGTTTAACTTTCACTTCTGTCTGGTAAACGTCATGTTATTCAATCGACATTCCGTACTTTACAAAATCGAAAAAAGCAGTCAACCAAAAATCTTTCACGTCATTAAAATTTTGTTCGTTGCTAATATTTCGGTTCTTCTTCTTCTTCATCAACCCATATTCGCCCACTACTGAGCACGGGTCTCCTCTACCATTGAGAGGGTTTATTTCGGTTACATACCACAAAGCTATGTATATCTATTTAGAGATAAGGTTAACAGTTAAATTCTTTATTTGAAATAGGGATTTAACAAATAAATAAAAACACCTAACAGTCATATAAATAGTCGTGACCCCATGTGTCGTGAATATCAGTAACTAGACTTATCTATTGATTTAAAATATAGTAAATCCTTATAGCGTGCTACAATTATACTTTGCCGTATTACAATAATGAAAATAAGCTTAAATAAGCTTAATAAAAAATAAAATAAGCTTTAATCGGGATTAAGTAGAAGCGTAAACAACCTATAACCTATTTATTTCTGGATCATGCTGACACAATACTTAGTATGATTTGAATAATAAGAATACATCCTGCGATAGGAAGGATCTTATCGTATGATACATTAGGTGGTGCATTCTCACAAAAACAAAATCGAACTGACTGGCCACGTGATCACGTAACAATCACATTCCCCAAGATACCGGAACAGTTCGAAGTGACTTTATTGTATTGTAGTCAAGTGAATTCCTCCTGTAAAAAAAAATTGTATGAAGTCCACCAACGCGCACTAAGCCATTATAGTAAAATTTAGCGTCGTAAAGAGACGTATGATAAATATCAGGAACGGCGGAATAATAAAAAAAATCTAAAGATCAGATAAAAGGACTAGTATTAAAAAAGGTTTCAGGGTGATGAAGTTACGTAATATTCAACACATTGCCAATTACAAAATATTTACAGCTACGATTTTGTTTGTTGTTGACTGTAATTAAGTCATTCCACGCGCTTTAAAAATAGCAACTATTAAAGGTGACCCAAAACTGTGTTGCGAAACAGCTCAACAGTCTCAGTTAATAATAGCTAACGCTACATTTAAACTGCGGATATCATTATATGTTTGCACAATATGTGCCCGGCGCTCCGTCTCATTGCTATTATTTGACAGACCCGAGGCGCAGTTGACGGGACACCAGTCTGTTAAACGAGAGATCGTAGGTTCAATCTCCATACCGAGACAAATGCACTCCCATATGCAAACGATAAATATTTGTTTTAGGTCTGGGTGTTTGTTAGACCAAAAAGGATATCATTGATTCTAATACATACGTATGCATGAGGTTGTAACAATGTATGTTACTGTTGTGATGTATTTATTTTTTCAACTATATCACACGGTATCTTTCAGAGTATATATGAATGCTATTTTTATTTTTCTCGTGTGTTTGTTTAATAGCAAGACACGTTCTTTGCGTAAGAAATACAACAATACGGTTAATTTCATTTCTATTGTTTGTGGGAACATGGGGATATTTAAATTATGTGATTGGTTACACAATTTTGTTTACAGTATGACTCAGGTCAACTAGTAATTTGGTCAGAGCTTGTTAGAGCACCGAATTCCGTATATTTTTAAATATGATATAACAATCTTGACATCCGTCTTCGAATTTAATAATAATTTGAGAACCCACTTATTTTGACAGAGTTAAAGTAAACCTGTTGCTTTGCTAATGTCGAGATTAATTTAAATTTTTCGTGTAAAACTAAGGTCTTGTCTAAAAATATATTTTTATTTCTAAAAATAATAAATACTAAAATATTTATTTTAAAACTAAACCCTAGTTGTATAAAGCGACGAGAGAAAACAGGAGAAATACGTGTAGTAAGTCAGCCAATTTATTTTCGTAACGAGCTTGACTAGTCCGAACTTAACCACCGACTTGACAATGCAAGTAAGAACTACAGCAATACTAAAATTCTCATCAATTTCAGTAATCCTTCAACAGCACTAGCGTCTGATACAAATTGTGTTACAGTTTACATGCAATTTAACTCGCATCAAAATAATACAGAGTGATTAGTTTTAGTGATTTCTTGGCTCAAGTGTTTACGTTAACAAATAAACTATGAATAATTACGGCAAAACAGTGCACCTGGTTTATCTTTAATGTATGTTTTCCTCTGCAATCATTATATTCTCCTCCAAGAGGAGATTTTTCCATGAGTCCCAGCACTATATCCCACCTAAGGATGAAATTTGATGAAACTTTCCAGGTTGTTCTATATGACAACGGCACGCACTACGCACTCTTTTTAAATTATATATATGAATGGATTTCCTGTTCCAGATTACAAGCTACAACCATAAGAAAATTAAGTCGAATGAACAGCGAGAATGGTACTTATCCATCAGTATCGGCAAATTGTATAGGTAAGACAATTTGTACCTACTTGTCTATTTTCAGAAGGTATAACATCTTAAATAATAAGAAGAACTATTATAATTATAGAAACACACATGTTTTACATAGGATTCCCTCACACAAATATTCAGGCTAGGTTCTAAAATCGATTCCGGATCAGTCAGCATTATTGGCGATAAAATAGCCTAAAAACAACTTTCTGCAGGTCTACCTCTGAAATTTACTTCTAGTCCTCTGCCTACCCCTTAAAATCCCTGCGTGATTGCGTCCAATTATATTATAAGAATACACAAACATTCAGTTTACATGAATGAAAATACGATTTTCCACCTTATAACAAATGTAGTTCAGTCTAAATAGATTATTCATTGTTTACGTTAATAAACAGGAAGCAGAGAGTATCTAACAGTTATTATCTCTGTTAAGTTTACCTCATTACCTCGGTACGACAGGTCTCTATGGAGGCGATGGCGACACCACTGAGGCAATATGCTCTTTAAGCGTATATCCTGTGACTAAGACAATGGGGAATAATTACTTCGCGCCTAATTACTTTGTTCTATTTGTTTCTTTTTTATTTGCAGAGGCAAAAGAATAGAAACAAGTTTTATTAATAAAAACTAAGTCATCAAATTGGTTCTTGGTTAAATTTGTACATAATTAGTTTAGCATAGCAGGATTCACAGGGCATAGTCGTTTGTCAATAATTCTGTTTTCTCAAATATAGGTGAAACAACTGAAAATCTCACATCGATGCTTAAAACATATAACTGTATCACTGTTTTAACTCGCCCTTATAACGTAATTAACTTCGCCTTCATTTGATAACGGTGGGAGAGAGTAACTACATTCATAAATCTGGGCACCACAATCGAACAAATCCTGTAGACCTCGGAGTAGGAAATCAGTATTGAGTCGAAGACGTGACAATAGTGAGAATGTCGTGTAATGCCGCGAATAAAGACATCTGTTATATTGAAAGGCAATAGATATCGCGACTCTGATTGACATCAGAAAAACGATGTAATAAAACTCTGAAAGGAAATGTTTGTGACAATTTTGTGTATGTCTTTCTCGCCGTCATAGTTTTAATTGCATTACGATGATGGGAGGATATATTATGTATGCATGTCGAAACTGTTGAATATTTTTTTTTTTGCTTTCTGTTGTTTACAATTTTTCGCAGCGTGAAAAATAATGTTTTTGATCAAACAACGATCACACTACAAAAGGTTTAAAAATCTAACTAATGGGACAGGTTACTGTATGGCGTTACAAAATCAACTTCGAACAAACTGGCTTTATCGTGCAGACATTTGAAAAACAATAGCAAATGGTATTCGCTAATGCGACCCGTGAACGTGTCTATAAATAAAAGACAAAACTTAGCCATATTCTAATCTTAATTTGTCTGCTTATAAATAAGTGTTGAGTTAGCTAAGCAGTTTCGTGAACCTAAGTTACTATCAATCTTTAAAGATCTGAATAAATATTGGCAATGACAACACGACCTAACCAAGTTTAAATTCTAATAAGATATTGTTTGTTGGTCATAATTTAATGCGAGCTATTTAACTAACCTACACATTACTTACTTTTCGATCGTTAATGCTGTTTCCACACGACATGCAAGGGCGACCTTCACGTGTCTACCAAAGTATGAATTTCGCCTTGATGATAAATTGCGAAAGTGTTGAAAGTTGTTATAAATTGGAATAAGTGGACATTTTTAATTGAAACCAAGCGAAATATCAGAACGCATTATTTTCTTATGTAATTGACGTACGGTTATTGAAATAAATAAAAAATGTTAAAATTTTCCACAGCGTTAGCTAGGGAAGTATTTATTAATGCGGGGCATTTTTATCAAATATTTCCAGACTCTTTTTATATAGGATGTTTATAGATCGTTCGCTTATGATGAAACCTAAAAGATTACTTTTTTCCAATGCAATAAAGAATTAATTAGCATATTAACTAACATCATAGAGATTTTTTGTAGAAATTTCGAATGTAACTATATAATTATTTTCCTCCATTTAGTTACGTTCGTACATACGTATTGGTCTTGGTGTAATATCACAAATGGAGTAATCAACATAAGTTTGCAATTCGCTCAAGTTTATTTTATTATTTATTTATTATTTTATTTTTATTCTTCATTGTAAACAACAATAAAAACAACATTGGTATAACTAACTGTACATAATGTAGCACGTCACAAATGGCGGCCTGCAAAACGATCAAATTGTTTAGGTTTATGACATTAGAATAAGCTATTACAATATCGGGTTTGATAAAGTTTGTTATGCATTTGTACCTATCTCATACAGACTCAGTTCTGGTAGCCGAACATATTCCAAAAATCTCATTATTATTCAAAGCTCGACAAAGTACTCTAAATATAATATTCCTGTCTATTTACCTACCGAGAATACGAAATAATAATGTAGACTGCTAAGAAATTCTTAACAAAAGCACAATAGATCCACGAAATATATTACCTACGTGAACCGATATACCATTCGGAAAGGTCTTTGGAAATTACAATCCCAATCTTCGCATCAAGTACTTCAGTGAAGGATTTTCCACGCGACATTAATTTGCGGTCTATTCCGAAAACTCGGTGGCTGGGAACGCAGTTTAATATAAAAACTCATAACGACCTCAAGTTTCAACGAACAAAGTTTAACTTATCCGGATTTCCCAGTTCATTATATTTTTATACACAACGTTTATTTAAATTTTATCTGGTTACTGCATTTTTCGTTCCATGGTACCTATACGGCGGCTGTGATCAATAGGTCCCAGATTCGGATCTCGATTCGTATAATTTTTTATTACTTTTCTTTTAAAGAATTTTCATTGGCAACAAAGGAAAATAAACGAAAACATGTACTCATAAAACCAACCACATAAGTGTCATAAAAATAGCAATAAATTACTGTCTCATACTCTAGAGGTAATTTTTAATACGTAATATAGGCAAATTGTATAAGAACTAAACTTACCTACCTACTTATTTACATTGTACATAAAAACTTAAAGTTAAAAATTTAACAAAATCAGTCCATGCTTTTCACAAATTATGTCTCATTTACATAATGAGTATTCTTGGAAGACGGAATTAAACCTTAAGATGCAAGGTGGAGTATTTTAGGGTGTTACGGTTTCTTTGACGTAAATAATGTTAATTAAAGTAGCTACAGTCTGACTTAGAAGATAAAATGTGCCCCAATTTACAATGATTCTCATCTTCGACCCTGAACTAAACGCGGTCGAAATTATTTAACAGCATTTATTTTTATGTTTTTTAGAATATCTAAAAGGTTTAAAGTATAACGCAATGTAACTACTAACGACACGTGTGTCAAAGGTCCACAGTTTTCGTTCTAGTATAAAATAAATAAGGGTTGCTAGAGAAAATAGTCCCTTTTAAATAGATAAGTTCATCCATGAGTCTTATCTTACATCTTACTAATTTTCTTTTCGTGGGTGGTGGTGACATGGTACATGAATATTGAAAATATTGTATACAACGTACAAAGCCATAATCACGATTACCCATTGAAGACAGACAATGTTATGCAATGTTTAATCTCAATGAGACTTCGCAGAACTCAGTATTTCAATACAGGTTGATGCTAATCCATTTTCAAATTGGATGAGAAAATAGAATAGAAAGACATAGTGTTGTTAGAGAAAATTGACTGAACTTTGACAATATCGCTCACCGTACTAAACGTGACAGACGTTTTCTACGAGACAGACTAGACAACTATTTTATGTAAAGTGGAACAATAAATTTCAAATTTGTAAATTTTATCGCTTGCGATCATATATCGTAAATAAATACTGGCTGTCTTTAACATAAACGTCGTAAATGTTTGGATCGGATAAGAAAATATCTTAATTTGTCATTTACACCATTAAATTTGCTTATCTAACAGAAACTTTCTGGCGGTAGGTAACACAAAGGAAGACCGGTGGAAGGCTAAAAAAATATCAGAATTATGACATGTCTTCCAAAAATAATTATAAAATAACGATTGTGAGGATACATACCCATAAAAGTACCGAGAGTTGTAAAACCATAAATTTTGTACGTCTCCGTGAAATGTTAAAAACAAGTTTCCTCGTTAATTGACCCAAATTCGTGCATAAAATTGTTGTTACTACTTATGCACATCGGAAGAAGGTATTATGAAGACAAAAGTTATACTAACCTACTATTAAAATCCAGGTTTTTACAAGCTTTTATTTAACTTCACTTTTGTATGTATGTACGTATGTTTGTATGTTTACAAATCTTGCAATGAAGATTTGAACCACTTTCAATAGACCGTTTGTGCTGAAACTTGGTATACCTACGTAACTTGGATGACAATACAATAATATGGTACCATGGAGCTGGTCTGATGATGAGGTTGGAAGATGACCATAGAAACATCGGTTCTTGTGGACCGATTGAGCTGAAATTTAGTATGTCTTTGTAACTTCGATAACAATACACAAATCTGGTATCATGGTGCTGATCTGACGAAGAGTTGGAAGATGCCCATAGGAACTTCGATTTCTGTGGTCCAATTGAGCTGAAATTTGGTATGTCTTCGTAGCTTCGGTAACAATACAAAAATATGATATTATGGAGCTGATCTATTGAGGAGTTGGAAGAAGCCCACAGGAACTCCGATTCCTTTGGACCGATTGAGCTGAAATTTGGTATACCTATGTAATTTCGGTGACAATATAATAACAAGGTATCATAGAGCTGATCTGACGAAGAGTTGGAAGATGCCCATAGGAACTCCGATTCTTGTGGTCCAATTGAACTGAAATTTGGTGTGTCTTCGTAACTTCGGTAATAATACAAAAATATGGTATCATGAAGCTGATCTGATGAGGAGTTGGAAGAAGCCCATAGGAACTCCGATTCCTGTGGACCAAGTAAGCTAAAATTTGGTATGCCTTTGTATTTTTAGTGACAACATAATAACAAGGTATCGTTGATCTGGTGTCATGAGAAGTTGGAAGGTGCCCATAGGAACACTAGTTTTCATGGACCGATTGAGTTGAATTTCGGTATGACTACGAAATGGATAGACTTAGAAATATTTCCAACTAAAAAGTGGACTATGGCCTAAACCCCTCTCAATGGTAAAGGAGACCCGTGCTCAGCAGTGGGCGTATATGGGTTGATGAAGAAGAAGAAGAAGAAGAAGAAAAAGTTAAAAATAAATTAACGGTGAAAAACACATTTTAAAATCAAGCTTTTATTATGCACGAAAAATTAAAAAAATAAACTAAGAAAACATTCATAAAATTCGTATTTTTTTAAACTTTACAAGTAACAATTTACAAAAGTGTTCGGTTTATCAGTAGAAGTATGATACATAAACATATATTATCTATAACTAGTATATTAATATTCTTAAGTGATTTAAAAGCTTGTCGCGCAATTTCGTTAATGCAAAGACCTCGGCCGCGACGAGCTTTTAGATCACTTAAGAATATTAATATACTAGTTATAGATAATATATGTTTATGTATCATACTTCTACTGATAAACCGAACACTTTTGTAAATTGTTACTTGTAAAGTTTAAAAAAATACGAATTTTATGAATGTTTTCTTAGTTTATTTTTTTAATTTTTCGTGCATAATAAAAGCTTGATTTTTTTAGACAGCTCTATTTTAGTCATATTTTTACAGGAATAACCATTGCCGAGTTTCTGCGACGCTAATCCAGCGCGAGATATCAGACTACACTTCCAAGAAGTTGTAGATAAGCAGGTCTCTTTACAATGTTTTTATGTTTGTACGTGTTAATACTTTTGTTATATAATCGCAGTTAGGTGTTTGTTTTTCATTACCATAATGTTATATTTATAGGCTTAATAAAAAAGTGCGTAACATCGCATAATGTCGGAATAGGTACGAAATAGTCATAACATATTCAAAATTCAAAATACCAGTCGATCATGTCCGACACTCTAATATATTTTCAATTATGTTATGCAACTCAGCATTGAGGTTTTTGACATAATTTGTTTGCGACGATTGCTTTGCAAATAGCTTGTTGTACATAAAATAAAATTCTACAAGCAAAAGTACGAACGTTTACATCCATTCTCATTTGCAAAATAACCGCTCTTTTATACTGACTATTACGATAAATATGTCAGTTTTATGCCCCTGAATATTCCGTTTTAAGTTCTCGAATTTAAAAAACCTGTATTCTAGATCATAATAAAATCGCCAAATTCAGGTTCTGCCAAAAAAAGCGAAATCACTTTCTACGAAAGTCAGACTGAAGGTTGCATTGTGTGTGCATCAAAGCTGACTGAGTTTTGCGTCTGGATGTATGTATAATGTTATATAGTTTCTGGCACTTTCTGATACCTACGACAGACAAGTTTAATGTACGTCGGGGAATAATTGTATGGCTACTAACTTCTAAGTCTTAGTTTAATGAAGTGTGTGTGAGAGAACCATAAAGACGAAAAATATTACAGAGTAAACGAGAAGTATTACGTGTGATTTTGTCGGTAAACGCCATCTTTGCAGCCCATTTGTTATTAAAATCCTCGCTTGGTAAATGTTGTGCCGTTCGATGATATCGCTGTAGGTGCTGCCATCTATTAAACCTTGAATGTATTAATACTGGGTTTATTTATTACTAGCTGTTGCCCGCGACTTCATCCGCGTAGACTACAGGGTTGAGTTTAGATAGAAAATAATTTATAGTCTATTTTACATCTCAGAGTCCTATTTATGCACATACCAAAAATCATTTAAATCGGTTTGGTAGATGCAGAAATACCCATTCCCACGGGAATACTTCATTTTCCGGGATAAAAACTATTCCATGTGAATTATGTGAGCTCTACCTCTCTCTATACAAAATTTCATTCAAATCGCTTTGGTAGATCCAGAAATACTCATTCCCACGGGAATACTACATTTTCCGGGATAAAAAGTATGTATAAGCTATATTATTGTAAAGTTTCATTAAAATCCATTCAGTAGTTTTTACGTGAAAGAGTAACAAACATCCATACATCCATACTTACAAACTTTCGCCTTTATAATAGTAGTAGGATTTAAAAGTATACAATCGGGAGCAAAACCTTTCTATAAAAACTATAAGTATGAGGAATAATCTCAATTAAATAAATAATTTTGTTTCGTTCCTCAAAACGTGTTGAATTAGGGGTGGCCGTATAAGTAATGCACTTCTTCAGAACTTTTTTGCATAAAAATATTCACAAAAACATTTTAGTAAGAGTAATTAAATGCAAGACGGGCGGCAGCACGGTGGCCTCTGTCTGTCGCGGGCGCCCAGTCGTAAACAAGGCACCCATACAAAGCTTGTGGGGGTGCAACTGCGCCCCCTATCTCACCGAGACGGCCGGGACGCTTTTCGTCTCGGAAGCGCACCCTCCTTGGCGCGAAGGAGGCCACGGGTGGTTTTAGTCGGTATGCCGGTGAGGGTTAGGGAAAGGTTAGGGACACAGCCCGGCAATAACATCTGCGCGGGCCTCACCGCGCGCCGGGCTGGACTGGTGACCCCGACATACGCTTCCTGCTTCTCTCTCCAGAGGGGGGCGGGAGTTAGAGCCATAAGGAGACTTTCCCCTCGAAAAAAAAAGTAATTAAATGTCAATTTTACAACCTGACTAATTATATATGACTAATTTTGCAATTTCACTCTGCTTGCATTTTGAAATTTGATATTATATGTCATGGACACAAAACAGTCACAAATACTATGTAGCGTTAACAGCGAGATATTTTTACTATTCCCCACTGATTGAGAGACTTTCCCATATAAATAGGACTCCTTTGCTCCAGCCAAACACTCTTGTGTATATCTTTTCAACTTTTTTCACTCTTCCTTTAGGCTCAATGTGTATGAATCTCATTTTTTTTCTGATTTGGCAAATACAAAAACTACTATTCTTTACCCAGATCTTTATCACTAAGAGTCTGCCTTATTATAAGATACTAGCGGACCCGTGCCCACTTCGTTGGGCAGTAAATATTTTTTGCCTATGATTAAATTATCACTTTGGTAAGGTAAACACTGATTGTTATGATTTATTTTCCGACTGCAAATAGGAGAGGTTATATTTTAACAGCTTATTTTTGTGTGTAAATGAAATCATTAAAATTGAACTTATTATGTTTGTTTTAATTTTTCAAAACTTCTTTGTATACTAATATTAGATGTGATGTTATTATTGGGTACCAAAATATATTGTCTTTCAGGAGCTCCAACCCGAGATAAGGCAACATAATATCACTCAGCAGATAACAGCATAGTCGCGGCTCCATATTTAAGTCGTAGTTTACTCTCCAGAGGCCTATTTATGCCCATACCAAAAATTATACAAATCGCTCAAATTATTTAAACGTGACACTGTAAAGCGCCGTTCGGCGCGTTGTGAATCATTTTTGCGCGCTTGGTCATTATTTTGAACCTGCGATGTCTTCTAAGATACTCATTGAAATCAAATGATGTAAAGGGCAAATTTATTTTAAATTAAATACTTATACTAAATAATGCATTTATTTGGATAAGGATTAATATAATCTTTATAAAAACGCCTTCACAAAAAATCCTTTATTTTAGAACAAATTTGGCTAGCATAAAAAAGGTTATAGTGAACAAACCCTAAAAGTTAGACATATGCTACCGCTGACTTTTTTGTAGGTATTATCAAGCTCTACAACTTTTCTCTAGGACTCAACTATGTTTCTCCCATGGGTAAGGCAGCGTTTGCAAAAAACGCTTTCGTTCGCCCGTTTTTTCTCCGACTTACTTTGCAAATCCTGCTACAACAAAAAAGTTTTATCATTTTTCAGACTAATATATAGCCTATGACACTCACAAAGAACGTAGCTTTCTAATGGTAAAAGAATTTTTAAAATCGGTTCAGTAGATCCCGAGTTTACTTTCTACAACGTCACAAACATACAAACATACAAACATACAAACTCACAAACCTTACCTCTTTATAATATTAGTATAGATAGATACTTATCTGAGCAAGACAGCCCACTAACTGTTCTATTATAGGGAATAGGAATCCAACGATAAATCTTCAATCAGGAAAAGGAGAAGGAGTAATATTTTAGTGAAACAAAATTTAAAGGCAGTGATATATATTTAATGACAATAATATAAAACCGCAAGAATGAAATTACAATATTCAAGTCATACAAAATTATTATAATTTGTTCATTAACACAGATTACAACTACTCTTATGGTTTTTTTTAAGCTTATCCCTCATGGCTGGATACTATTAAATGCTCAGTCCATCTCGTAGTGTTTGACGGAGAAGGTATAGAAGTATCTACGTTCATCTATAACAATCCAATCCTGCTCTACACTTAACATGCATGCTATACTTTGTGACATAAGATATTGAATACAGCATAAAAAATAGTGTGTGCCATTAAAAAAACATAATGTGATAAGCATATTTACTATGTTTTTAAAGAGCAATCAAATCTGTCCTTAAATCAGTACAAAATAAATTTCTTCCGTGCGTTTCTAACCTAAATTTTAACAGCAACTTATATTATTAATTGACATGTTATTGCTACACGTTCTGCATTACCTACATCTTTAATAATTAGTTTGTGACATCGATTTCTAAAGGTTTAAGTAATGCAGACGACAACATGAGTAAAATCAAAGAGTAAATTCGAATTTTCTAGTCGCTATCAGTTGCATTCCAGTCTTTGGCATTGATGGCACACACGCCTATCAAGTAATTAAGTACAGGCGCCTGCAAAAGTTGCTCAATTTACTTTTCCAATTTATTTCATACTGTTTTTCTAAGTATGTTTTAGAATGAGCTATTTTTACGACAAAGTTGACTTTATACTGCCAAATGACTTTTGCATTCGTCTGTATTACAAAGTATTAAATAGAAACATTAAGAACATACAATGAATGAATAACTTACAAAGAAATAAAAAAATCACAATCAGACCCAGAAAAAACTAAGTTACTGGAAATGCACACAGACGGAATACTGTGGTCACAAATATATCCATTTCATACAAAAAATCACATTTACTGATCACTAAACCTCTGATACGTGAACCAAAGTATTAAAAATAATCACGCGATTTTTTTCACCAGACGATAGTTATAATTAAAGTGTCATTGTGTACCAGACGTCTATTGTTTCCATGAACATAATTGTGCGTCATTACCAAAACTGCACAACCTTGGAAAGCAAAAACAATATTATTAACATTCCATAAATGCAATTGCGACAAAAATTTACCACGATTACAACAAACAGTAATTTCTCTAGGATGGGGAAGCCATGGGCCTCGATTATTTTAACATATGTTCGTCAAGAGCCCGCACTCATATCCCAGCATCCATAATTCATTCAAATGACGTATTCATTGCACATTGTATCCATTCACACTACACAAATATATTGGAGGTCGTTTAAAATTAACTGTTGCAGGCATTAATTCGTAATTTCGTATCAGGAACGTGTTTGACTAAAAACTAACTACATAAACATTTACAATCTATTGCAATACTGTAACACTTGCAACACACGTCCGCAGCGCTACTGAAATGGATTTTATACATTTACATCCATATCATCTTGAGGACGTTTTGTAAATTATTTAAATATTAACTGTCAGAAAAATGCACAAAAATGTACCTATCTCTACAAATCATTTTAAACAACTTACAAAATGCCCTACAATCTTTTAGCGCCTTGGACTTCACTTATAACATACAAGTCTGTATGAATCCCACTGTTTTGTGGGACGTGCCCAACGGTGGGGTGTTTACTTGGTGGTATTCCCCGCGGCGGCGACCTTGTTCTTGATCCACTTGTTGGTGCGAGTGAAGAGGTCCGGCTGCTGCGCGGGATCTTGCCACGCCTCCAAGTTAACGCGCTTTATCTCACTGCATGGGATCACTGGGTTGCTGCAATGGATAATAACAAGGTTTCTTTATGTATTTCACACTTCATACAAAGTTTGTATAGGACTTAATGCCTAGCATGGCATTCTCTAACGATCAAACCTAGGGCGATGCAGAGATGAGATGAGATGTTGGTTATGTATATAGAAATGAGTTTAACTGGAGATAATGAAATTTAAAATGGAAAAAGTATCAAAATTATTTAAAAAGTAGGCCAACTAATTTTAGGAAATGCAAATGGCGTAGATACGGTGCGAGGATTTGCAAGCTGGTGTCTAATCAAGTGTGTGGCATCTTTGTGGCCATAAATACAGCCTTTTAAAATTAATTTACTCTTCCAAAAGACTACTCATCATCAGCTCATATACGTCCTACTTTTGTCCGCTCCTTTACTACTAATAAGAATTAGGCCTTTGTCCACCACGGTGGCCTAGTGACCGTCCACTACACATCTTAAAAATAGATAAAAGAATGTTCTAAAAAATCTTACCTTTCAGATGGTGGTTGGAAGACGTCCTTCTGCACGTTATTGACGATTCCGTTATCACAAAGCAGTCGGGCGAAAGTCGCTTTCTTCAGTTCCGCGAGTTGCCGCTTGGAGAAGCTTCCAGCCTCGTCCACGTGCGAGTAGAAGTAGCGGTCTCCCGCCCTAGTGCGCCATAGTTGCTCCTCTATAATTATAATAATATTATGTAAAATGTAGTGGTATTTAGTATAGCTTATGGTTAATTAAACTAATTCAAATCCATCTCTGTTTGAACTTTAGACAGTGTAAGCCAAGCTGCCTTATTTTAATTTTACCAATTTCCATTTTTTTATTTCAATGGCTGTACTATAAAGCGTAAATAAGTAAAATCTATCAGATTCCTATTTACATACTGTCTACTATTTTGATATCTATATTCTATTTATCTTTTCATTGAAAACGGTTTGGCCTTAGTTTACCACTTAAGGCTGGCACTTTAGGCTTCATATTCCTATACCTAAGCAATTCCAGATAGAAAACTATTAGGTGTATAACATGTTATTCAACATTAAAGCAAAAAATAACTTATTGTCATTACTACTTCGTAAAGTCAGAGGAAGTTAAATGAAACCGTTGGTATACTTACTGATGAAGCAAGTGGCAGTAGGTCCCAGTAGGGAGTCAGGTAGATGAGTTTCCGCCATCATGCCGACCACGAGGTCGATGTCACCAGGTTGCTCGTATAACTCCGACAGCTTGTCCACCAACTGATAACAAATATACATCAATAATTAAACTAAATGCTTATTTAATTATTTTTTGTTAACAAACGGAAGAGTCTTAAAAGAAGGGACTTTGTCTACTTTTGTAAAATATTTAAGTAGATAAAAGGTGTAGAAAAGACAACAAATATTTTCCTAAACTTTTCCACGTGACAGGAATGAACTATAAAAAGGATAATGCAAGTTGAGGTAACGAGTAAAGTTTGTTTAAGCATAACATTTGGGGGTCTATAGTCTCTGCCTAACCCAACGAGAGAAAGTTGTGAGTTTATGCAAGTTTGTACACTGTACGGTGTACACAGTAGCTACGATCATACAAACTAAGTATACAGAAGTCACACTGACTATGTTGCAAAGAATATGTAAACTTCAAAGCACACGTGATATGTTATCGATATAGAACATGATGTCAGAACTACTATAAGATAAATTTGCATAAAACATCTAATCACATTCATAGTAAATAGCAAAGTAGTATTGAAATCAGTATGTTTAGTTAAATTATTAACACTGTGCTAATATGTAAATTTTCGCACAAGTGCGTACATTTAATAGAATTCATAACACTATTTAAGGGTTTAATGAAGTAATTTATAACATTCTGAAATCTGAGGAATAAGAGCGTCAATGCGTATAGCAAGTACATATCCACTTACTACTTACTAAGCAATTGAAATAATATCTACACGGTCTTTTTCTCAATAGACCTAATATTAATTAATACATTTACTTTCCTTAATCATCATTTACCTACTCTAGAAAATATTTTTGGGTTTTTCAACTCATTTTCTATTTTACAATTTACTAATACTTGGTTTACCTTACACCAAAACAGAATGAATATCTCACCTCCTGAGGCATGACGTCAACAAGATGCTGGAAGGAGCTAGCAGCTGTAAGACCGCACAGTACGCGGTACTGCGTGTAGGACGGAAGACCGTGGTCCCTCCCGCGCTGCACGTCCACCGCCAGGACATCCAAACCTCCCAACCAGTTTTGACGGAGCTGCGGGGAACAAATATATACTTTATTTATTTACCACAACCACTTGTATTATTAGAACATTTGTAGCTGTTGTAATTCATTTTGATACATATGACACTTAAGGTACAATATACAAAATACAATAAAATAAAACTTTAGAAAGAAGATTAACATAAATTGGTCAATGATGCAATTCATATTGAGGTAAGTCTTGAATAAGACCTAAATTAAAGAAATGGTACTGTAAATTCCACTATTCAATGGAAGGTCAATGATGAGGGTAACTTTATGAATATTAAGTTTTGACAGTTGCAAAAGCACACTCTTTTTCTAAACTTAGTAAATCGTTTTAGAAAATTATACTTTATTTATAATAACCCTGACGAAGTATAATCAGCAGATAATTTAAACAAGTATGCACATTTTAGAAACGTAGGCAAGTTTTATGTCAGTAATGGAATACCAATGGCATACGAACTCATTCGCACATACGCATCCGAGTAATGCACAATATGATACCAATACAACATGCATTGTTCAAGGCTTGTTCGAGTAAACAAACGATAAAAATTCAAAACATCACCTCATAGTGTACGGCGTGAGTAACTTCGCCCTAAGGAAGTTTCCAGAACAGTCATGTTTTAATTAATATTTGTATTTCAGGTCCAAGGCGATAATTTTGTTTATAGAATTAAGTCATTGGTCGAGCTGTTATCGTTTGGGTAACATAATGAGGCAATGTAATTGTTTATTTATGAACATATACCGCTAATCGATTGTATTCTAATTTGCTAAATTAAAACAACGATTTGCTATTAATAAGCTGAGTAATGTCCAAAACGGAACTAAAACTTGAAAACAATAAACAGTCTTTAAGTAATGCAAAAGATAATGTAATTTAACCACATTAAATTATCTACCATTGCGACCGCTTTTCCATGCTATATTATCAGTACCATCAGGATCAATGACTAATAATGACGCCAATAAATAATTGTACTGCAATTAACGATAATGTAAAAGTCTTTTGTTAAAAAAAAACAAGGCAAGGTGTCTTAAAAATCAATACTTACATCGTCATCATAGTTGAAGTCCAAAGCCTGCATCTTCTGGCTGACCATTCCTCTGAGAATCTTCTCCAATCCTTTCTTCTGCGCAACGCTCTCCGGCTTGTAGAATGTATGGCCAAGTCTCAATGACGTCACATTGTCGTCGGCCACTAGTTCTACGTCCTGATCTAGCAAACTGTTCACGAAGTGGAAAGCGGCCGTGGCGAAGGAGTTTGTTATAGTTGGATCAACATCGGAATTGTAGCCGGTGTCATAACTATCGTAAAGATCATCCAGAGCCTTGCCTGGTGAAAAAAATTTAAGATTAGAACTAAAAATGCATTGGCAAGAAATTTCTATTAAAATTGAGGAAAATGCAAGTGCCAAGTTTTTACGAGCATCCATCCAAAGTGTTATTGCGCATGTCACATTGAACACGTTTTTACAATTTGATCACGTTTTATGTCACCTCTATTTGCTCCTACTTATTTTTGTTGCAGTCACTAGAAACGGCAATACGATCTTCAACACGAAATATTTTAATCTCACTTTTTTTTTATTTTAAGTATTTAAATTTTACTTTTAAATTTGTAAAACGAATAAGTTGGTATACCAAAAAAAGGTTTGTCTATGCCTATGCCTACGCCCTACAGGATAAAAAACAAAAATTCAAAATTCGAACGTACCAGTCAAAGCAGGTAGCCAGTGTTTATAAGTGATGTGCTGCATTTCAGCAATGACGATTCTCCTTGCTTCATGGTACAGCTTGTCCGAGCTCCAGTTGGGGTTGGTGGCAGCCAACGCCCTGGCGATGCGGTTGTGCTCTCTCACCCACAGGGAGTGGAGACTCGTCAGCCAAGGATGCATGTTGGCCCGGACGTCACCTGTTGAAAACATTTGATTCAAGATTTCGGATATACTTGAGACCAGGAATAGTAGATGGGTAGAAAATCATCGTCAGCCCATATACGTACTGCTGGGCACGGGGCTCCTCTACCATTGAGAGGGTTTAGGCCTTGTGCAGGTTGGTAGAAAATAAATAAGTCTAAATGGAGTCACATATGAAAATATATCTAATAGAGTTAGCAGTTAACAGAAATGGCCAAAAAGAAAGGCTACACTTACATCTATATCATTCTGGAATTTAGAATCGATGACGAATGGAAACATGACATACATCAGGACATGTTTAATGGAAACTTTTGTATGAATTTTAATTTTATTTATACACAATAAGATGTGTAAGTAATGTCTGCATTTTATCTTATCGCTTATATTGCAAATTTACAGAGATCTTATAATCTCCTTATCATTAGATAACGTCTTCAAAACAATATCTCGTGGCATAAAGTTTGTAAACAATTACTTAAAAAGCCGGTATGCCGGTATACTTAACATTGTCAAAACCGATTTTTATGTCATTGCTAAATATTTTATCTTTCTCTTGGTATCAGGGTCTTTCACCAGATTTTCAAGTATATACTTTATGTGTAAGTAATGTACAAATATATTCATGACGGCTCGCATGTAAACAGCGTCATAAGATAATTTATGTTATTATTAACAACAATAACTCGAGAGAATACAATAGACCTTTTGTATCATTAAGCAAATTTATATTAACACCGCTTTGGTAGTTAAAGAACAGAACAAAGAGCACAAGGAAATTTAAATAAAAAAACGAAAGCATAAAATGTTATGTAAAAGTCATTCTTTTTAAAAATTGTTGACGTTTATTACCTACTGTCATTTGTACAGTCATCAGTAGGTACTACAACAACATCTAAAATAAAATATAATCTTCTAGAAGTGTATCAATAAATATCTCATAGAACAGTAAACACTGACTGTTTTTTTCGTACAATTTCTTTGAATATTGCATTTAAGCCATTTCATACAATTTATTTGAATGGTACCTTCAACTGAAAGTTGTTCTAAAAAAATAACTTCAACTCACCAGCATTAAAGCAAGTGGCATCGTTAGAGTCGACAAGGCACTTCTCCTTGGGTTCAGCTGCCAATGGCAAGTATTCCTCATCATCGATGCTTGAAGTCTTCAGAAGACCACCTGTCTTCTCCCGCAGAGCTGTCGCATCACGACTGTTTGAGCCATAAATGTTAGAACCATCGAGGAAGTGGCTGGCTTGATTCATCTATAAACGAAAAATATATCTGGATAAAATATTTGAGTTTTTTAACAGCTAGTTGTAGAAAGAGGATTTCAAAAACCGCCGTAAGAATTGTCTCATGCCATAACTATGATCATTTTATCGTCATCATCTTATTCTGTCATACTGAAAGTTTACAAATGCTTAAAAACGTATATAGGCACTCGTATATCTCAGAAAAAGAATGCAAATAAATGCTCTTTTTAAAAATAAATATAATGTACCTAGCTGAAAAGTTCTCATTTAAATCCTAGGAATTTGAAACTGGCTAATATTGCGTACCCACGCGATATTTCGAGTGCATTTATACCGGACGCGTGAAGGTCGATAATTCAATGAACAAGTAACCGCTCTAACGATGGTTAAATCAAAGACAATTAATATTATCGTACTACTTGATCGTAAACAAAGCAAAAACGAGGCCAGTGTCACATAACACGTTCCATAAAAGTAAGTAGTAGCCAGTAGAATACATTTCAGCAGAAATAAATTTAATTTAAACTAAAAATCGTGCAATTGTAAAACACGTTTCCATTTCATAAACATGAAGACCGTTCACAGACAGATATTATTAAAAGTTACAGTAAACAAGTCTCGATATAAATCCGGGATGCTTTATCAAGTTCATTTTCAATCGCCTAATGTCATCGGAGCTATAATAAAATCGATACGTAATCTCAAATTCTTATAAACTGTTTACCAAGATCTAGAAACATTTATAGAAATTAATAAGAACGCTGGAAATAAGCCAACACGAGAATAAATTCTCAGTACAATGAGTGGGAAGTAAAACTATTTATACGCTCCACAATTTATTTATAGCTTTTACTATTTACGTTTGTTCTTTTTCCTGATTATGTACAGATTATAATGCATAATTTCTGATACATAATCAGGAAAAAGAACAAAGAAAATCGTCAAGGCCAAATGGTGAAACGGAGATGTGAAATATATTAACATTCACAATGAAGGACTATCTCGTTTCCTCACTATTTTTTCGTTATCAGAAAATTGACAATAATCACCATGAGAATCTGTAAATAAGCCCAATATGCGGCAATAAGCTAACTACGTAAAAGACCATAAAACTGAGAAATATGAATTTTGGAAAGCCACTGTACTTTTATCTTTTGAAAGATTTAAGAGAAATTTATATGCATTGGTTGTTTATGTAGAGCGAACGAATAATTTCACTGTATACTGTATACCTACAAAAATTAGCCTTGGGTGGGTTTAATGCGTTTCAATTAAATGTGAGTACTTAGGTACCTTATTCAATTGCGCAGCATAACGTTACATAAACGCGTTATAATTATCACCGACTATTACATTTTAAATGGGCTTATTGAATGAATAAACTACTGCACGTACACGTGTAACAATGCTTTTCAACACATAAGTCAATTGATGAGCTTGTAAAAATAGGAAAGGTGATGCGAATAAATTAGCGTTTGAGGACTTCGAACTCTTTGTTATTGTTTGACCCGAATTCAATAGGATCAAGTATGCAAATGATTTACATTGAGCATGTAAACATGAGGAAATTGATAGGAATAAAAAAGGATAAGAGATGAACTAGTCAAAATAATTTAAGGAAGGTCATAGATGATTTAAGCAAGCTTGAAAACAATTTATGGGTTTGATGGCATTCAACTGACATAAATTCTTACTTCCCTCATTTTTTTCGCGAAAGTTTTTACTAGTAATCGGAACCAATGTCACAGTAGAGCTTAGAGAGCACGATAACTTCTAAAATACGCTAACACATAATCCTAATTTTAAAAACCTACAAAATTTTCAAGGTAATAAGAGCTACCAACGTTTATTAGAACAGTGTGGAGGTCGCATACTTGACCTTCTTTAGTCATACATAGATGTATCCTATGCTCTAGTAGAACTTTAAGAGCCGAATATATGCTTGCGTAAATAGAAATACATATATGTTAATCCTAATATTTCTCTCGTGATTACTGACACGTTTACCCATAAACGTGTCCAATTATTTATCATGTTGAATCATGAATTAATTTCAAATGCAGCATGTGTATATAAATGTACCTCATATGAATAGTCAAGTAAGTCTACTGAGCCTCTAATTAACACAACCTCAACACGTGATGCAGAAAGGTTTCAGTGAACGTCAACACGAGTTATGACGTTATAAAAATTAATAATCGTCCAATAAATATTACAGATAGTAATGTACTCACCAACGGTTTGTCACTAATGGTCAGACATTCAAGGAAATCAGTAAGATACAATAAGTAAACATCGCTTTCTTTATAAATAATGTATGTTTAATAAGACCGGTTATCAGCGCTGGACGGTCCGCAAGTTTATATTACACAGTAACATGTAAGAAATCGTGAATGTTATTTTTAAACTGCGGGTTTACGACCCTGAGAGAATTTTCTAGTGTAAGAATGTTTTAGCCGTTTTAAAAAACACTTTAGACATTAAAAAACAATCGTGAGCCTGAAGCTAAAATCTTTGTTAATTATTCAAGATGTTTAAAGAAATGCAACATCTTTTAATTTTAGAGCTAATCACAGTTTTTCTTTGACAAATATAAGATACTAGCGACTCGCCCCGGCTTCGCACGGGTGCAATGCTGATATTTAATGGATGTTATCATACATATAAACCTTCCTCTTCAATCACTCTATCTATTTAAAAAAACCGCATCAAAATCCGTTGCGTAGTTTCAAAGATTTAAGCATACAAAGGGACATAGGGACAGAGAAAGCGACTTTGTTTTATACTAAGTAGTGATGAGTAAATTGACAAAGCACTAACCTGTTCAGAAGCGCCGAAGGTACAATCTCCCCTGTAGGTAGTGACAGACCTCGTGTACTCCATGCAAGTGACATACTTGTCCTTATAAAAGGGATCTTCATTTGGCACAGAGATTGGCATACAGCTGGGATGAAGATAGCGCGGAGTCAACGGGTAACCCGAATTGTCACAGCATCTGATGGCCTGGTTTGTGTGAACTAAAACAAACATAGAAATTAGATCGTTTATTTGTTGTATAACAGTTAAACCTATCAAAAAGTCATTAATATTCAATTACTAAGTTTATCTAAAAAGGCACATTACATAGTAAACACACCAATAATTTTAAATAGTAACAGTATTGTGTTGAACACGACAATACATTCCGAACAATAGGCACTCGAAATATAAATGACAAAAACATTTCTTCACGTGATTTCCTTTACTTGAAACGCAATACTTACTTGTCTTTCTCACTGGCGTGTGCACTAAGTCATGGTGTACAAACTGCGCCCAAACAGCTAACGCAATAGTCTTCCTATCATCGGGCTTGTCGAAGTTATTTGCCAATTTTGTGCTTAAAAGACGAGCCGACGGCAGGGGTTTATGGCTCAGAGCTCTACGTGGCTGAAAAGTAATACTATTATTAAAAACAAGGCAATGAAAAAACTGAGCAAGTAAATCAGCACGCTCATATTTTTTGCCTCCTAACAAAGATAGCACAGGCAATGTAACGAACTCGAACTAGTGCAACGAACCTCATCAATGCCGTCAGCGTATCTCGGGTGAAGAAGGCGTTTGTAACCAGTAAGTGCTTGGCCCCAGGAAGATCGCACGGGGTTGTTGCACGATCCGTCGAATGTCCTATACTTGGACGACATCTTGTTGGTGCGACAAACAAACCGCTCGAGGCTTGCACACTCTCCACCATACTCACTTTCACGCAAGTTCAATGTGCTTATAAAACTCGCGCACTCATCATTAGGCAGACCATATCTATGGATAAACAATCAATCGTTACATTTAGTCTAAACAACCTTATCTATAAAGGCCTAATAATGTTTACCAACCTTCTACATCTAGTGTATACAAGATTCTGCGATGCCTTAGTAATTATCATAGAAGACTTCTCATAATGCATGGCGTCA
Organism: Cephonodes hylas; assembly: GCA_030295005.1. Lineage (NCBI taxonomy): Eukaryota > Metazoa > Arthropoda > Insecta > Lepidoptera > Sphingidae > Cephonodes > Cephonodes hylas. The sequence goes on along the minus strand of AP025372.1, from coordinate 6,648,400 downwards.
TCGGATGCCTGGCCGTGAATGGCTAGCCCCTGTGCAGCTGAGCATGACTTCGGCATGATCCCGGACGCTTGCAAGTTCAGCTCCAAGCGCTCCAACATCGACACTTCCAGTTTACTCAAGCTGACGGACTTATTTTTATGCAATCCAGTCACAGGGGGCAGCCTCTTCAGCATCTCAGCACTTGGAAATGGGAAATCGTACATCGGCGGTGGATGTATTATATCTGCAATAAATTTGTTTACTAAGACCTGGAATTCCCTCACAATACATCTAGATTTAGATTTGAGTTCTTACCCGTAGATACAATAAGGTTGAGAGGATACGGTGCAACATGGCTCCCGAAAGTCACTCCCGCCCATAACACCACGCCGAGCAGTACCATCTTCATCATTTCCTCCAAAATACTGCAACAAAGACGCAATGAATTTAAGAACACCCAACATTTAAATAATACAGTCGTTTGTATTACAAAAGAATACACAAACCGCTGACAAAACTCAACTAACATCTATGCTCCGATGTGTAAGAACTTCGAAATCGAACTGATCCACAAATGAGGGAACAAATAGTTTTATGAAGACACGCATTACAAAAGGGTATCGTAGTGGACCTTTGATAGTGTCGTCTCGAGAATTGTGCTCGATAAACATGTTTCGTCATATTTATCTACCGCATTTGCAAACATGTCCGAGTTGGGACGAGCCCCCTGAACCTCTGATAACAACTTTGACAATGAAAGAATGTTGTTCACTGCATTTTGACGTTAAAAACCAGTCTGTTAAAAGCCACGTCCGTTACCCATCGACAGTTAGGTTTGTTTTTGTTTATGTTAAATAAGCTAGAGTTACTATTTAGAGTCTAGACGGTAATTAGATATATATTTAGCTCATTACTTCATTAACTTAAAGCTTAGACACGAGGGAAATAAATTATTTGATATCAACCGCAGTTATCTGGTTATTACAAATGTATCAATTTAATTATCAATAACAGGTTTCAGTTGGTATGAAAAACATTCTTGTTAACACAACAACAAGTGCACGAAACGGATATTGGGAACATCCTTCACAAATCAAGCATTAAATATTTGCTATCTTGGTTATAAACGTTGGAACGTCATTGACAATAATAGTGAAGTGGAGTTTTTCTGTAGTAAAATACTATTGACATACATGTAATAAAAATGTTATACGTAGACATTTATTATTGTACAATTTGTTTTGTTTTTCGCAGAAATACATCATAACAAGTTATTGAAGTTTGGTGAGTAAGTTGAGCAAGTATTAGATAAGCGCTCATAGATAAGTTAGATAAATCCAATAATTTGGCAAATATATTATTATAACATCATAGAATTAGTGATGTTATAAGAACCTAAACATTTAGAATATTTAGTTTAACTTCAAGCTAATTTTAAGAGTTAGTTATGGATAACGACTTTGTATGTTATGAAATGGTAGACTTTCTTGGGGAATATGCTCCCACTCTTAGATGGAGGTTAATAATCCCTTTACAAAATGCATACTTCGACCGTAAAGTTGCACGTTTATAATACCTGTAATGTCGATACCGGTTGTGCATCCCCGACAGGGTCGTTATTCGCTAAGTGAGAACATTTACAGTTGTAATACCAGTGTTATTTATAACTGTGGGACACGTAACCGGCCATTTATTTATAAAATTATGATGATATTACCCGATAAGTTCAATACTACGGTATTATAAATGTGTATGTACTTCCTAGCCCTTAACAATATTTTGGCATCAATTCCTGGCGCCGTATCACCAATTTCATCAAAACCAACTAGATTGTTAAATTAAATTTACGACCTTAACATTTTGTCTATTTCCCACCTTTCATCTTCTATTATCAAAGTATGAAACAAACTTATTTATAAAGTTTTAACTGCAGCTATAATCACTTACTTTATGTGAGACGTTTGCTAAGCTTATACATTGAAAGAACGTAACCTGTTTATCCCACGAATTGTCAATGACCTCAGAATAGAGTCTAAACATAGGTTCGCCATTTTAAAACAAAAGTGGTTAAAGAAACTGGTTTTAACCTGCACATAAGCGCAATAGAATATGTAGAATAGTTTACATAACTTCGTAATCGAAGGCTATGTTGGTTGTTTAGGTGAAAGTGCTAATATACAGAAATATAAATACTACGTATAATCATAGACAATTTATACACTTACATACAACAGGCATATAAATAAATGCATTGTATTGATAAAACGTAAAATGATAAAAAGTGAGAAATAACTAAAATATTCATGGTTATCTTCAAGCATAAAAAAAGTAACAAAGACACATTTCGAGAATCAACAGACACGCTTACGTTATCATCTTCAACGATTAGTGTTTACATTAAGGAAACTTGAAAAATGATATTAATCCTATTATTGCTCATGGTCATTTGCGTTACAAGTTTATTGTATTAAATTGAAAATTGCCCCTTCTTATGACCCTTTGCCTATGAGATGAGTCTGTGGGAATTCCAAGGGAAGTATAATTTCTATCCAAATTGTGCAAAGAGATTTGGTAATAATGATATGCACTTACCACAACAAGGATTAAGACGAATTAGGTGAGCAATGGGTGTCTCTGGTTCTTTTATACTAACGATACTCATTGTTTGGTGTAACATATTTGTGAGTGCTTTTAAAAATTAGCACTAATTTGCCAAAAGAAATGTTTGTTGAAGTTCGTTCATCCGTGAAGTTCAGTTTACAAAGATTTTCCGATACAATACAATGTGGAAAACGTTTCAAGATAATGTACCTATTTAAATATAAGCTAAGTGCAAGAGGAACTCGCTTTTCGATCATTCCGATCCATTGTATTAAACATATAGATGGACTTGAAGTAAGTATTCTTCAACATACTTAATATTATGGTAACTACTTAAAATATATTGCAGGTTTTTTTTTTCTTCTTCTTCTTCATCAACCCATATACGCCCACTGCTGAGCACGGGTCTCCTCTACCATTGAGAGGGTTTTAGGCCGTAGTCCACCACGCTGGCCTAGTGCGGGTTGGCGGACTACACACCTAAGAAATTTCTAAGAACTCTTAGGTGTGCAGGTTTCATCACGATGTTTTCCTTCACCGTTAAAGCAAGTGATAATTCAATGTGAATACACAAATAACTTCGAAAAGTCAGAGGTGTATGCCTGGGGTTCGAACCCGCGACCGGCGAGATTCTCGATCGCTTGCCCAAACCTCGAGGCCATCATTGCTTTTTACAGGTTTTTTTTTTTACAGGCAATGAATAATCGTCTAAATTTGTGTTGTATTTGTGTCTTATTGTTTCTTTGCACATTTTCTGTTATCACCAAAATATTTGTACGCAAGGTTTTCAGTAAAGAATAAATGGGTCATTTAAGTTTGCAATTGTATTTTAAAGCTTGGATTTACCTTTTTCATTATAATATCTATTAAAACAGGTCAAGTCGATGAACTAAGTGAAAGATGATAATATTCATACAAATTATTAACAAGATATAATCTGTGTTGTTATTATTTCTTATCTTATAAATGCTAATATTGGTAAAGCGAGCTTGTTCGTTAATTCCGCTATTACGCTCTAAATCAGATTAACTTTTAATGTGTGCAGATGCATCCAGAAAAGTTTTGAGCCATAAGAATATTCTATAAGATCTACACATCTACACAAATATGACCGAAACCAAAGGGCAAAAGCTAATAAAATACAAAACTGCATTAAACGCTCTCGTGATTATTTATATGTCGCACTAACGGTACGACCGGCCAAAATTAAATATTTATTTATACCTAAGGCCTAATTAATATCTGTGCTGCTTTTTTGTTGCAAGCAAGCAAATAACATTTATCTAGTTAACTTTTCCGTAGTTAAAGTTAGTTAATAATAATAGTCCTCGTTCATTAATGATTTACGTAAACTACACAACTAATAAATTTAACCTTTGTAAAGTGATCGCATTCAAAGGTTACTTACGTGGAATGTTCACCACATCCATCACATTCCGACCTCCTTCTAGAACATTTCTCCTGCAATTTATTCTTTGCATCGGCATTCAACATGGACTTTCTTTCAATGATCCGTTTAAACAACATAATAGCAACAGCAGGATTTGTTGTTTACGACAATTGTCACGTTTATGGCGAATGTTTGACTTGTTCAACACGAACGGAGACGACACTTCGAAGGAACGATGTTCCATTAGATTGGCAGAAGAGCCAATTTCACCTCTACTGCTCAACCCGCACTGGAACTGGTGACTTGGTGTCAGCCACGGAACGATCGAATCAACAAACGTAACGCCCGCCCCTCGCCTCGCGCCCCTCATAACGTCAGCAAAGAAATCTATGCCACAGTGCAGAACTAAACACGTATCGCAAGTTAACTCTAGTTAATATTATGCATTTTTTGAGGGAAGTTCAAAGAATATACAAATTTATCAAAATGATCTGTCATTTTAATCAAGCTTGTAATTGCTTTAATGAAACAGAATACCATATAATAGCTTTTAAACGCAAACAATATCATTTTCTACACTGAATGATGTACTCTATGGCATTGAATATGCATGGGGCCTTTATGTGTGAGCTCCGTAAACGAACGTTAAATTTCAGTTTTAATATTTATGACTCAAAAAAATAGCCATGACTAATTTTATTGTAGTATTGCATTGTTAAATTTAATTGTTTTACAAAAATTAATTGTATCGATTACGTAGAAATACTGTTTTCTTTACTTAAATCCTTTATCTAATACATCATCATTCATAACAGTCATAGCGTAACCGGCCAATGTCTTGATTTTGTCAACAAATGTCATTCAGAGCAACGAACCAACAACCGCAAACAACAATTTATTGGCTGTATGACGCACAGGAATAAAGGGCCATTAGCACGTGGTGTGCGCATGCTCGCAGCGTGCTCACCTTACTCCCCTTCCCTTCCCCGCATGTTCCCCTCCCTTGCGGCTGCATTCCCCGCACCGGCCGGCCTGCCACCAGCTGATCACGCATTGGCAGCGTGCACAAAAAGCCGGTTCGCATGAATCGCAATGATGCCTTCAAGGTAAAGTAAGTACCGTCGGTTCCGTACATGGACAATTATTGTGACTCACTATTTAATATAATCATGTATTATTTATGTAACGTTTTAATATGTGCACTCAATATTCTTCATAGATTGTGACTTATTAGCATGTCGTTTCTTATAAAGAGTCAATTCTGCGAAATTCATATTTAGTAGGTAAGGTAAAACTAACACGCTTCATAAGAATAATAAATAAATAAATGATTAGAATGTCTCTAGACTTATATTTTACCTTAACAATAAAAATCTAAAATTTATTTTCATTAAATTTGGGGAATAATTTAAAATATTTTAACTTAGTAGCTATTTTACATGATATCAGTATTGAATTGTCTCAACAAACCAACTCAGTTGACTCAAATGGAACGTTGCAATAAAAGTTCTTGTTTTACCTATTACCCAGGCTTTCTGATGATATGTGGGAACAGAAATGCACTCCTGCCTTCCCCATAACATTACTCATATAGAGTTGTGTATAAATTATTGAAAAGTGTACCACCGCGGCAACATAAAATTCAGTGTACCTACTGTGTAATTGGGTGACATACATATTTACATGATATCCTTCAAATCATTTCCTAAATGCCAAGGCGTTTTTTCAAGAGCAAAATATAGTAGACGCATTCTCGAAAATCTTCCAAAATTAGCGTTATCTATGGTGAAAAGTTTAAAGGATATCACAATGTTGATTTAATGATAGTTTATGTTACGGCTATATTTAAAGTCAAAGTCAAAGTCAAAGTCAAATCTCCTTTATTCAAATAGACTTTTACAAGTTCTTTTGAATCGTCATTTTTTAACACTTTTTTATACTGTTTTTTTTTAAACTAGTGCCGCTTAACTAGTGCAGTTTTAACCTGTTGATCTCATTTATTTTCTTCTATATTAAGATTATAGTTAATGCTTGTAGCAGACCTTGTTATTATTGACGTCCTAGGTTCGATACTCATATAAAACAATTCATTTAAAGAAAATATTAATATGGAGTAAGTAATACGACATATTTAAAGCAATTGAACAATAAGTACTTAGGTATAGTATCATTTCTTTTATTATTTTTTTAACAAATCGTCAACCTTAAATTAGAACATTAGCCGATTCAAATTGGACATCAATATTTTTTATGCTTGATGGCACAATGAAAAAGGCGCCGTTTGTTTACGTTGAGCATAAAAGAAGCTTGCATTTGCTATTCTCATTAGGGACATAATAAGTATTCATGACACAATACGGGCTTTTTTGTTTATGCCAAACAAAAAACGCCACGATTTTTTTATAATGGATATGAAAATATAAGACCGGGATGGTTGGCGTTTTCTTGGGGAGGCCTACGTTCAGCAGTGAACGGCGATAGGCTGAGTATACGTAACAATATACCTACGTAACATAAAGCGATTAATTTTCTTGATGAATTTACACTACAGAATATATTTTTTATGATTATGTTTGATAAAATTACGTATATATACCTATTCCAGCGTACATTGTTTATAGATGTACCTTTATAAACTTTTCCGTAAATTTTTATTCATTATAGCCTGGCTGTATAGTCTTGTCCTTTGCTCAACGCTTTGATTAGAAAATACATAATTCTACTAGTTGAGTTGACATTTATTTGACGTAAGGTGTAAAACATTAAACAAATTACAAAAAGAAAGCGTAGCGTATAAAATACGATATAATCAAGCTTACCAATATTTCAGATTATTAACTAATAAAAGTATTAAACTGTATTTGAGTATATCAAGTGTTCAGACGAATAATGGCTTCACATCTCAGTACGAGAGATCGCTTGCTCTCTTTGATTGACGATATTGAGCTAATCGCAAAGTATGGTTGTTTTAAAATAAGTTTTTAAAATTTTAGTCCGTGATAAATAATATTATTTGTCGATTTTACAGAGAAATAATAGAGGTGTCTATTGCTCCAAAGTCTCAAAAACTATCCGCTGCAGATCACGCACAATTAACAGATTTGCTTTTAGCAAAGGATGCCGAATTAAAGAAGACTTTAGAATTAGCAGATGAACAGGCGAAAATTCAGCAGAAAATGAATGAACTCAAGGCTGAAGTTGATAACAAGGTGAATTTATAACATACTCACCAAATATATGTATTTTTATATAACCAGAGTGTACACTTCTTTATCACTAAGCTGTTGAGTAGTAGCAGTATTTTATTGAGCATACATTTCTTTTGATAATGGTTTGAAATACGTTATAGGTATTAAATTTCTATATTTTTGTTTCTGTTAACTAAAGGATCAAGATATTTATCATCTCCAAAGGCAACTGAAAGATGCAGAACAAATTTTAGCAACATCTTTGTACCAGGCAAGACAGAAACTAGCTTCTATAGTTAAATCTAGAAAAAGACCTGTCCCTTCAGAAGAACTTATTAAATTTGCACACAGGTTAGTAATTAGGAAAATAAAAAAAATACTACAACAAAGTGTAAAAACTCACCAGCAATCAGAAGCAATCAGCAATAATTAAATGTTTTAATACTTTTGCAGAATCAGCGCATCAAATGCAGTCAGTGCACCACTGTCATGGCAGCCCGGAGATCCCCGCAGGCCATACCCAACTGACTTGGAGATGAGGTTGGGAATGCTTGGCCGGCTCAGTGATCTGCCACTCAATGGTCACACACCATCAACACTCAATGAACTACACAGAATAACCACAGGAGGAGGTAGGGATATTACTCATATCATTTATATTCATTTCTCAGAATAAGTGGTATGCTGTGTTGCAGACATTATATAAAAATGGTGTAGGTATCACACATCTAAGTCTTTCATAAAACTTATGAATAGTTGCTATTAATTTTCGTGTTATTAAACCTAATTTATGATCTTTATTTTTACACTTAACTGGAAGTCTGTATGAAATGTTGTAATTGTTTTGTTTTCTAGACTAACCATATGCTTACCTTAGCATATTGATTACTTCCTCATAAATTCATATTTCCAACATAGTCATTACATTAAATAATCATTCTAAGGGTTTTACAATGACTTTACACAGGTTTAATAATTAACTAGATAAAAGGAATAGGTTTTTTCAGATTTGATTTCCACCTTCATTGAAAAATATTGTAATAATATGGGTTTTTTTGTTATCATTTTATATATATTATTTTGTTACATTGTTGCTGAATGCATAAGTATGCAATTCATTCCTCGTGAAAGTGAAGAATTTGTTTCTATTTAATAAAAATACCCTTTATGCAGTGGAGTGCCTAGGGTGTCAAACTAAGGCAAACCCAAATGTTTATTTAGTAGCAGCATATTTTTTTTGGTACGTAGGACTAATAAATACCTACCGGTTAGTACTCACATTCACGTTTATAGCGTTATTTTATAAATAAACAATCGTTAAGTTTGTTATTCGGAACTATGTAAGGCAAGTCGGGCTTTCGGGCTTTGATGGAAGTACCGCCACTGCCTTTATGGTAAATCTTGTGCTGAAACTATTAATTTGTCTGTTCTTCATACCAGACCACATTGAGTATTTGTCTTCACTCAGCCAACAGAACTTTAATGGTCAATTATAACTTTTTAGTTTGTTGTCTTTTCCTGACAAATGTATTACAATTGAGTTTATAGATAAAACTCTCATGTTTTTTTTGTCATTTTTACTAATTGCTTCTTTGATCTCGCATTCATGCTCTTTTTTCGTGGTTTGGGCAGTGTTAATAAATACTTTACTTTTTCATTGGGAATATTTCACAAGCAGCAAGTTTCCTGATAATATCCTGTAAAAACGGCAGATTACCTCCTATAATGCCTAAAACAGCTAGCACGACTAGGTTGTAGAAACACATTGTTGCCCCCACCCTCAGCAAAGCAGGCTTGACTATGTGTTTTACTAATAAGGGTTTTGTTTTTCCAGTGCCAGCATCGGCAACCAATCAATTCACATGGCACCCATCAGGTGAACTTCACATGTCTGTGGGCGGCGGGAACTCCGTTTCCATAGACGGCCGCGGCAAAGATGCTCCAGCGCAGGAAGACGTCGAGGTCATGTCCACCGACTCCAGTTCAAGTTCTAGTAGTGATTCTCAATGAATAAGGACTTCAGTGAATACAAAAAAGTCACAGATTAGGTGACAACACTGGACATCATGACAAGTCATGCAAATGATATGTACTTATTTGTGTAATACCTCCATGGGTGGTCACAAGTCAAGATGTGTTTTGTACTGTAGCTAGTTATTTATTTTTAAGAATCTTTTTTTGTATTTGCAGTTTGTAATACAAAATGTTATAACTATAGTAATTACTTATATTTAAAATTAAATATTTATGTTAGGCAAAATGTTTTCTTAATTAATATTTTAATATCTTCCCATCTTGCTAAGGTTAAACTTACGCGACGTTTTTCCCAGGCCTCATGGGAAACTATGTCCTTATTCTGCTAGTGGGTAACCATTTTAATTAGAAATATTCAAAGTTTTCCCTGTCAATATGCAAACGCATGTAATCTATGAGATGAGAAATATATGTAGGGCTCTAGTATAATTATTATTGTAAATGTAAAGTGAGTGAGTTTTTTTGGAATAAGCAGTCAATGTACAGAGAGTCTGAATGGTACCAATTCAGGAGTAACGGTTAATTACTTCCTACTAAGCCCAGTTATTTAGCCAAACGGCACTGCTGCTAACTTCTTTCTAAGATTAATGCTGGGATCCCTGACAAAAATCCTTACGCTGGCGTACCGACCAAAACCCTCGGTGGCCATCTTTGCGCCAAGTGATGTGACCACGGTGCGTGGCGAGTAGCATTTCCACTAGTTTGATTCAAGCGCTCTAGTCGTGAATGGGCGCTCGTGACGGACACAGGCCATGACATCGGCTCTATCGAGGTCACTTTGTTTGGACGCACTAGCCCCACAGTGCGTCCAGCGACCCCGAGTGTTTCAATGACTTGCCTCTTATGATACCGCCAGCACATTAGATTAAAATTACCGATCCAGAACACTTGTCGCAGTGGCTCTACGCTTTTATTTTGATTACTTTTTCATATTATTACTTTCTTAGTAAAAAAAAAACTTATAAAAAATATGATTTTTACAATTATCGCAAGCCCCATCATCAAACTTGTGCAAGGATGCTCACTGGAAGCGTCTCTATGGAAACAATAATATTTACGGTGTTATCATCTATGTACATGACAATTTGTTATTTTATCCAGTTTTTAACGTGTTTGTACAAATTAAGAAGTAAATAATGGGTGAGAGAGCTCCAGTGTCTGCTGAGGATACCTTAGTGCGATACGACAACCCTGTCTTGGTGACTAAACGACCCGAGAAAGTTGTATGTATTTTTTGTAGTAATTTATAGTTTTATTCCTTCGGTACAAATGTTGATTTGTAAACTCTGATTAGGTTGCACCGCAAGCGGGCGCGTCAATTCAACCATGTGTGCCGACAGAAGCTAAAAAAGAAACCGAAGAAATTCTTAATGCTATCCTCCCTCCAAAAGAATGGGAGGAAGACGGACAAATATGGACACAAAAGGTAATAGTAATTCAGAAGAGAAGATTTACTAAAAAGATATTCCCGATTTAATGAAGCATGTTATTTTAGATATCGTCCACCCCTGCAACGAGATTGGACGTGATAAATCTTCAAGAAATGTTGGACACACGTCTCCAACAGAGACAAGCTCGGGAAACCGGTATCTGTCCTGTGCGCCGGCAACTTTACACGCAATGTTTCGATGAACTTATCCGTCAGGTGATACTTCAAAGAAAGATGTATTCTAGACTCTACATACTTTTAATGAATAAATCTTACAATTATATGCTGAGGCCAACCTCGCACTATGATTCCAGCCTCGTTGTTGGTTATCAAAAAATTACAACTATCCTACTATGGCTCTACTTTCCGCCAGCCCTACGTCCTAAAATTCTTAAGTCGCCTTACCAATAGTTTGATTCACTTTACTACCCAGTATTTCTAGCTCTACCTATGCATTCCAGGTAACCATTAACTGTGGTGAAAGAGGGCTGTTGTTGCTGAGAGTGCGTGATGAAGCAAGAATAACCATGGAAGCCTACCAAACACTGTACTGCAGTTCTATAGCATTTGGCATGAGGAAAGCTTTACAGGTTCGAATCATTCGCATATTAAAGCCCTATTACTGGCGCCAATTTCAATCGTGTTAATATTTGCAGTCGGAGCAAGGAAAATCAGATTTGATGGACCAAGTGGCGAAATTAGAGGCGGAACGTTCTGCTCTTGAGAAACAATGCACTGAGTTGAAACAAAAAACTGAACAACTGGAACGGCGCGCAGCCGAACTGCGGGCGGCGGAAGAAAAACGACACCAGGAAGAATTACTCGCTTTGAAGAAGACGAATGCTCAACTTAAGGTATTTTTTTGCAAATTTTGATCTAGATTTATAGGAAGACGTTGTTACGTCTGCGTAAGTGAAGCATGTTTTGTTTGGTTAAATATCTATATTCGTTTATGGTAAGCTAACTAATACACTTATCAAAGGTTTATGGGATAAGAGGCATATAAGCAAGAGGTTACTTTACCTATGTGGCTTCCGCCGCCCATTCCACTCTCCATACTAGACAAATATCCCGATAGCTAAATACAGACCATGATGATTCATGAGAGTTTATAACAAACTGTTTATAACGGTTATTAGTACAGTTTCAAAACGTTTGTTTCTATTTCAGGCACAACTGGAGGGTATCATTGCACCGAAGAAATAATTATGTCATAGTTCTAATTATTATGTTATATTAAGAGGCCTTGTTGCTCTTTTCTTAGTTTAGTTACAAGTTCTATTTAAATAATGTTACTAGATATATTAAATGTTCTATTTGTTCTTATCCCTCCCTAACTTGGGGCTAGTCGCAATGTTATTTATATATTAAAAATAAACAAGTTATACACTAAAACGGATATATTTATCTTTTTAAAAGTAAAACATGGTCAGTAAAATCGAATCGCTTCAATTTTCAATATTTGTTTAGTATTTTTATTTTGAATGAATCTAAAAAGGCAAAAAAAACAAATCCCAAATAAATTATGTCGTAATTTTATTAAAATATATATTAAACCATTTTATTGGGACAAACATACAATATATTTATTAGTTTACATTCCACGTCTCTATTTCTAAGAATCTTAGAAAGATATAAAGGGCACACATTTATAAAACAGTATCAATCGACGGTTCAAAGGTGTGTATCGTCTAGCAAATCAATAAATAAAAACATGTCAAAATTAATATGCATGACATTTCTTAAATATAAGACTTGTAAAGTTGACTTGTGAAAAATTTTACTGTAACTTATTCCTACGACAATACACGCCTTTAGTAATCGGTTGGATAAGATGCATCAGTCTGAGCAGTAACAGTAAGTGGACAGACAAAAATAATGTAAAAAATTACAATATTGACGCCTGTGTACCATACAGGTAATTCGTATATCAAAAATATCGAATGTACAAACTTGTTTGTCAATTTGTTGCGTGTAAAGAACTTTTAGAACTACAATATAATTTAATTATAAACACACGGACTGTTTGATAAAAATGCATCTTATAAAATCACACATCGTAAACCAATACAACCAAATCACATACAAAACAGAATGTAAATTAAATAATTACTAAAAAGTTTACATTAAATAAAATTGATTGCAAATAAAGGCACCACATAAAAATGAAAATTATTATATTTAAAATACTTATACACCAACAAAGGACAAACAAAAAATACTGAATTAATTAATAATTATCCACAAATAAAATTTAAAAATTATTCTAAAAGCGAATCATTAAATTAAGATGCATAAAAGATCGTTAAATGTGATGCCATCTTTTTTACACTCGCGATACAATCCAATTTATATAATAAATACTGTGTTATCGATGGTATGTACAGTCACAACATAAACTTATGCGTGTCACAGTCGTCCAACATTTACATTACACTCTCACAGAACCAATGTCCACTCAGCAGGTACAGCATCAACATTCAGTCAGAACATATCTTGCACGGAATGAAAGTCATTAAAATTAAATACATAAAGTATTCCAAGAATATTATTTACCAAAATAGACAGTAACACCTATAGCTAACTAAAAAAAATCTCCGTCGCAAAATTAAGAGTAATAAAATAAAAATTGTGATCAGAACGAAATGCCTTTAAACTCTCGCTGGTGGATTTCTTCAAACTCCCCTCGCGTAACATAAGTCGGTGGAAATCTAAATTTATTATCACAGTTACAATACAAGTATGATGGGAACTTTTCGTGACCGTCTCGTTGAAGAAATCTACGATCGAGTCGAACGTCGAAGTTTCTCGTCGGGGCTAGAAATGGAAGTGAAGTAGGGGGGCGGGATGCGTTGTATTTCGTGTACGATATGAGCGGAGATTGATGTCGGCCGTGCGGGACGTGCCGATAGTTGTGTGGCTAGTGCGTGGGGTGCGCGTAGGTGAGTTTGACGGCGGGCCCCACGGGTATGGCGGTGACGTGTCCCGCGCCGCCGTCCAGCAGCGGGTTGACGACCTGCACGATGTCGGGCTGCAGCGAGTGCTCGCCCGCCTCCACCTCGCCCTCCGCCTCCAGCGAGCTCGGCGCCGTCTCGCTGTGGGGGCTAGTCGTCAACTCCAACGATATTATCTTCTCTTGCGTTGTTTCCACCTGCGTTTCCATGGAGACCGATTAAATCGTAGCCTTCAGCTGATCTCATGATTGAAAATGTTTAGTGACGTATGTACAGTTGTAGTCATGATATCGACTCGATAATTAAATCTGTTATTCACCAACAGTTACTAAATGAATGTTTACATATAATACTGAAATCTAAAATCATCTATTTTAATGTACTAAAATTTTAATATGTCTTATTGATAACGCTATATTATTCTATTTTAATCTAATGTTAAATGTTTGTATATTATTGTATGTTTGTATAAATGGCATGCAAAGAAAAAATGATACATATTATAAGTTCTAGTGCATTAGTGAGTTAGTGTTGCAAGGGCAAAGTTGCATTAATGCGATAGATAGAAGCACTATTGGGCTGCGGACATTACATTTTAATGGAGGTATTCATCGATAGGTATCCATTATTGGCACTAAAATAGTTATCGAACTACTTAGGTCCTTAAATATAGACAACATTAGCAATAACCTCCAGGTAAAATGCATTGTTCGCAACCACTAAACATCGTACAATAAAGAAACGCAACAAACCATTTGTTTCGGTGTAGATGTCGATGTCTAGAATCCCGGTATCGTCTGACAAATACACAATAATTCAGTTAACATGCCATGCCAGAACATCATGCATCACTCGTGTAAACATACATAGGGTGACAAAAGATATAAAATACTTGTATATGCTTTACAACTCCATAATATTATCTATAGTAATTATATTCTAAAAACGTGAAGAGTTTGTAGGAAACCATCCGATATCCGTGTTGTACTAAATGTGAAAAACTACGTGTCTATAGATAATCTACTAGTCTGTTTGTGTTTACTATTGTAATTGTGCATCAAAAATCTCCCTTTAACTTAGTGTTTTTACACGTTTTCGACATCTGTCGTTGAAACTCTGATCAGTAGTGTTGGTCTCATTAAGGTCTGAAGTAAGTCTTGTCTGTCGTCAGTCATAAGAAATGCACGTATAAAGCTAAGCATATTGAGTAAGATACACAGATATAGATAATAACACCACACACGATACGGCATTGCTTGTGTACAGCGTTTTAAATAGCACAATATACATTTCGCGGTCATGGACGCGTACCTCTTTCTCAATGACTTTTTCAATGTACTCGACGGTTCGCACTTTAGTCTCGCCGGTCGCCGGGCACACGTATTCTTCCGTGCGTAGTGTAATGCGCTCGTCTAACAACTTTTCCTTCTCCTTCACGGCCAGTATCGGCCCCGGTTTTGTACGTAATGCGATACGAGGCAGGGGCCATTTCTATAATTTGTAAAGCCAATTTTGACAATCACACCCCACTCGTGACAGACGGACAATATGCCAGCGAAGCGACATGGATCCTTACCCATATACATAGTTATAAACCGTGTTAGTTTCAGTCAATAGTTATCAACAAGGACAGTGATCACATCGCACGATGCTGCAAATCTCATTCTAAATGTGTAACGTGGACTAGCGGGGAGTCGAATGTACGGTATATGGTCACTGAATAAATACGATCGGACATACATATCTCATGAGTGTTATTAACAGTTACGAATGCAAACAAATGCAATGATTTATTGGAATAGCATTGCGTAATCCAATAAATCATATTCTTATGCGGACGGAAAAAATAGATTCCCTGTGAAATGAATACATGTAGGTATTAATTAGTTTGTTTTGTCCATCCGCATGCGGTTTAGTGATTCATTAGTCATACAAGATTCTGAGGAGGCAGGGCAGAGGCGCGGGTGGGGAACAAGCGGGTTACCTCGGACGGAGAGCGGTCTCGCGGCGGCATTTCCCCTATCACGTCGGTAGCGGGACCCACCATACTCTTGATTACCTTCTGCGACTCGAGAGCTTCCTGCGGACGCAAGATACGCAAATTTAGAGTAACTTATTAAATGTTTAGAATTGATTTATGAGCGTGTTAAAAAATTAAGAAAAGTAAAAACTGTAAAGAGTTTTGCAATTAACGATAGGATGTCGCGAAAAAATTGTCGACATATAAAGAAAGCTTATGTAACGTTCAATTTCTTGGTAAAAGGTCAATTTTAGGTATTGGTATTAAAATAGAATTGTATCAGCTGTTGGATACTCAGCACAAACTTAAAAAAGAATACAGAGAACAGACAAAATCAAAAACTTAAAAATTTAGTGCTGAAAACGATTACGTCACAAAACGAACCGTTTTGGGATCTGTGTATGTGGCATTTGGATTTTATTCCAACACATTTTTAAAATTAAATAGTGCTATGTGAAATAATTCCAGTTATATATTGTTTTATGTATGTGTCCCGCACCTGCTCGAGCGAGCGTAACCTGGCGGCTCTCCAGGCGGCGCGGCGTGCGGCTCGCGCGTGCGCGTCCTCCGTCTCCGCGCCCTCGCCCCGCGCCGCGCGACGACGCTGCGACTTCGCGGACGGACTCACGCCGCCGGACGCGCTGACCGACAATTTGTACACACATTAACATGTTTTACTTTTTTTTAATATAAAAAAGTCACATAGTTCGAAATTATCTGATCCCACATAAAGATACAAGTCTTGTGAATCAGAAACAAGAATAAATGAAGAAAAAATAAAAAAAGAATAAATGCACGACGATTTCCTGGTGGGAGCAGGTCGGTTAATTCGAAAAAGTTGTCATTTTAGAAGCCCATAACAATAATAACATGATTATGGTCCTGTAACATTATGGACCCAAATACAGCTACGATAACATACATGAAAATATTTTTGTAACAGTATAATGCAATATTACCTGTGTCCGTTTTCATATGGTTCGTCGTCCGAGGGCGAACTGTCTCCGCTGTGGCGGTCCTCCCCGGGGGACCACGAGCCGAGTTCAGAACGCGACAGAGACGCCATCTTTCTTTCCTCTTCTTGCTTCAATTTCTCCACCTCATCCGCCGACAAGAATGTGAATACTTTTTCTAAAAATGCAACACAGTTGGTTCAATAAAATTCATAATTATAGAGATGCGTATAGTATTCTTACGAAATTATGTTTCATTTCTCTACATACCCGGTTTTGGTGAAGGTTTGTGACTCTCCTCCATTGCATTCTCGAAAAACTTTTTCTTATCGCTGACGGATGCTTTCACAAAATTACCAGAATGAGGTGGGGAAGCCTGAGGAAAAATCATCGTTATTTAATTGTTATTCACAATTGTGCGTGATCAACGAGTATTGAATGATGAGTTAAAAAGCTTATGATATTTACAAGCCATGAAACCCCCATCTCCAGGCTTAACACCCATGCAGTCAAAATAAATTGTTAATAAGGTTAATTGATGCGGCTGTGGTATGTTAAAGAAAAAACATGCAAAATATAAATAATTGCAATTAAAAAAAAAACAATAACTCGGTCGGGTGAAAACAAAACTGGGATGTTGAGGATTGACAATTCGTATGTGTTTTAGTCAAAACATTCGGGTTGGGATAACGACGAACACAATCAAAGAAGCTGAGTGTTTGTGCGAGGATAAGATGCCGTACTTTGATGTTTACCTCGCCGATGGCGAAGGCTTTGATTTTGCTGCTCCATGCGGGTTTCAGGGTAGGCGCGGGTGAGGAGCTCCCTTCTCTCAACGATTCCGAACTGTTCGACAGTCTATCGTATTCAGGCGCTGCCGTCACATCGCCAAAACGAACTCTTCTCTCTGATTGAACACTTTTAGATCCTTCACTGCTGCTCGATACAGTCCGATTGAAATTTGTGCTTATATCCTTCCCGAGAGCGCTAGTGACTAGCGTGGGACTTACTTGATTCTTGTGACTTGAATAACTCGATTGGTTGGAAGCACAAACGGGAACGGTGCAAGTATACGGATTATATGTTCCTGCAACCGTTGTCAGGGAAGGATATGGATTTATGGCTGGGTATGTACTTGAGTGAACCATTGACGGTGACACGTTTTTAGTTCTCAGGTCTCGAAGAGACTGATGAATAGGTTGATATTGATTTGCATTGCTATCAAAGTATGTTTGATCTGGGTGGAGACTACATGGAGAATTAGGAACATGAGAAACTGTAGGTAGAACCTTGTAACGAGCTTGCAAAAGTTCAGGCGGGTCTGGCTCTCCACCAGGACTAACTGACAGTTCGTTATAATTATCTTCACTATCCAAAGAAGGAAGTTCAGTTGTTCGGAAGACTTGGTATGAAGGTACTTCGGATACAATAGCTGCACGGAA
The DNA here is from genome assembly GCA_030295005.1 of Cephonodes hylas. Classification (NCBI taxonomy): domain Eukaryota; kingdom Metazoa; phylum Arthropoda; class Insecta; order Lepidoptera; family Sphingidae; genus Cephonodes; species Cephonodes hylas. The sequence goes on along the minus strand of AP025372.1, from coordinate 6,630,410 downwards.
CGGCGAGTGTGGGGTAATGGAAGCTGATACCATTTCAGGAAAGGCGTCATAATTGACAGGCGGAGGAACTTCACTATCGGGAGAATTGGTCGTAGTGGAGGACTGCATGGATGTTTCGGCCACTACAGGCTCGGGGAGCACGATCCGCTCAGGGATAACAGTAATAGGCCGAATATTAACATCTTTCGTCGCAAAACTACTCGGCGGATCTTCACTTACGTAAGAGTCAAACAAGGGCGGGGGAGGAATTATGAGGTCATCAGGGAGCAACAGATTCGCCTTGGCCACCGGGATCGACACTTTCAAGACGGTTTTCGGCGTTCGGTTTCGGATTAGTAAGGAGCCGACTCCCTCGCATGCATCGTTATTGTCGGCAGGCACCGGCTCCTTCGAGTCGTAGTCATGCACGTCAAGGGGAGAGAGTCGCGGGTTCGCAGGCGCGTCGGCTCTCACCGACGGGTGGCGGTGGAGCTCTTCTTCCGGATCAGGAATGAAACTAACTCGTTTCGTTTGCGGTTTGCGTGGCACTTGAGGTTTCTGAGGTTTCTCCTGTTGGGGTGTGTCGGGGACGGGCGGTGGCGGATGTCGTGGGCGCTGCGGCGGGTCCACGGGCGTGCCGTCGTCCGCCGGGGTGTGCGGGGGTGTGGGTGGCGGGGCGGCGGGGGGCGGCGCGCGCGAGCTACACCTCTGACCAAACCACATCATGTACTGCACGCCCCGACTAACAACTGCGCTAACTACAGCAATCCAAAGACCAAAACAATACGCCACGCATAGAGCGCCTCCTAGTCGCGTCCACCCTAGCTCTTACTTCTCTTTGGACGCTAAATTTACAGCGAAGCTACTTGCACGAAAACATATAATCCAATAAATTAATCTAGCGTAAACTGACCTGCAAGCTTTAATAACGAACAAAACTCTTCCAAAATAAATGTTGTGTAAAACATGCCAAATCAAAATCAAATAACACAATATTTTCTGAAACGTCGTGTATTTAAATGCAACACTATTAATATAACGTAGATTAAACTTTTGTTCATATAAAAGTAAACAGTACAATACATGTTATGTATGTTTCATACTATAAAAAGTAAAATAAATTGGCAGTTAATAATAATTTGGCCAAACGGTTTGTCACATTTGAGACATCATTTAAAGTTTCAATTTTAATATTAAATATAACATAAACACATTAAGTATTGCGCATAAACATGCAATTTAATAATTCAAATTCAATTTACTTTGTAACAACAATTATTCAACAAAGTTAATACTTAAAAATTAATTTTGATAAGTTCTGAACCATAGCATTCAATAGACATGCGTTATGGCATTCAAAAGAAATCACGAAACCTTTTACTGACGAAAAATATGTCATAAGTTTCTTTGAGAATAATTCAAATAGACGTTAATTTTAATTTAAGTCATAAGTTAAAAGGGACTTGTCAAATGCGACGCTTATTCGTAAAACAGAATATTCAATGCTTAAAACTATAATAAAATGCGGAAAAAGACCAACGGTCGGAATAAAGAGAACATAAAGTTAATGCGTTTTTATAACACAAGAATTAAAATACTAGAAGCGGTCAACATCTCAGACGAATAATATGTAACAGATTAACAAAGCACATTATATGGTGTGCGTTTCATGATTAAACACACGTATGAAGCAAATTCGACAAATGGAAGCATAGGATACACATCGATATTTGTAAAAGTATAGTTTGGCAGCGAGGATTACAAAACACCGTCTTCCACTACATACAAAACACTATTTGCAAGTAAAGTTTGCATCTTCAGAAAATTGTTACAAGTATAAACAGTGTCACAAACTACGTGTTATTTATTGGTCATTTTCATCTATCCGCTATTTCGGTCCTGTGTTGTGAATGTTACATGTTTATCAAAGTAGTTTTAATGTCACACTATCATTATTACAATGAATCCGCGAGTTGACATTAATTCCGTCATATTTCAGTGATCACGTGTTTATTTTTTTAGTTAATAAACTATGGAGAAGTATGGTTAGGTTAGGTCTTGCACCTGGCAAGACTAATTTATCTGATGTTTCTTAATGTTTAAAAATGATGTCAGAAAAATCTTTCCAAACTCTAAAAATTGCACTGTGCCTACGTATAAATTCAGTCTTAGATACAATGAAGATACTAATTAGTTTTAGTGGTCGCGAGATGTAATGCCGAAAAATTATTTGATTAACAGAAGTATGCTGATTTTTATTTCTATCCTATTGGCTCCATCAAAATAAGAATTACATATATTTAAGATTTTCTGAAAAATGTCAACTCGTGGTTTCAAAATGTCATCATCTATTCAGATTACATGGAAATGTAAACTTATTAATAAACGAGTTTTTAAGAATTTGTTAACAATTATGATGGACACCAATATAGAGGAAGTATATTATTTCATCTTATAAACTATACCCTTTACAGTCATAGAATGTAATATTGTGAGATTTATTATTTACAATAATGACATCATGACAGGAGCAGCGGGGATTCAAACATTCAGTACAATAACACATTATGATTAGTTAAATCTTCTTCATACAATAAAACTGTAGGATACATTCAGTAAGGATATTAACCACAAACACACTAATCGCATTTCCCCATTTCATGTTTATATGGAAACATAGGATTTTTTCTTAGAAAAAATTTTACTATTTAAAATTTGCTTTTGGAAAAATCTTAAATTTTACTAATAATAGTTTTATGCAATTTCTTTCAAAAACACCAAAATTATTATTTTGTATGGGTATACATTTGATAATGGTAGCTTGATATACATAGAATTACAATTATTGGAAACACCAAGTAATATTCATAGACATTTAAGAGCGATCAATTGGGTAAACAATTATGTTGCAAATGTAAATTGTGCTAAATTGATAACATACGAATTGAAGCTAACTTTTCATATAATAGCGCATATAACACAAATTCACAATCACTGCACCGTAGTCCGTTAACAATGACTTATACATATTGGACAAGTAATATGTTCACTTATGTGTCTAACTCCCGATATATATATTTACAATACATTTGGACAGTTGTTAATTTTGACGTACTATGTGTTTCCCTCCTTTTCCTCTGGGTTTGCATTCTGCAATGGACGTAATATTGTTTGTCAATACACAGTTTAGATAGAGTGCCGGCCGCGATGGTTCGCGCGAGAGAGCGCCGGCTCGGCACAAGTTAACACGACGACACCGAGCTAAGCTACATTCAATCAAAATAACACTTCTCATCGCTAATTATGCTAAAATTAAGGTACATTTAGATAATAATTTTACAGTTGTAGTGATTACTGTAAACGTTCTAACATATAGTAAACACAAGGAAATCGAGAACACATGCAAAACAATCGTATGTTCCATCATAACGGCTCAAGTGAACGTAACATTTATAAAATAAAACCTAAACAGAAAGGTCACAGAGGTCACACAGGTGTTCGAAAGAATCTCAATTAAAGTGCCACCCTTCCGGCTCAACACATACCAGCTACATATCAAAAGGCCCACGTATAAATGCTAACATTTATTTTGGAAGATAAGATGTTAAAAATACGTATAGCATATGTACTTAAATTATTTCAGACAATACTCCATTTATATTTTCATGCAAGCAATATTTCTATATACTACAAAATATACACAGTGCAATATATCGAAGAGAACGTATTAATCGTGCAAGAATTACGTTGCTATGTTTCGGCCTTTTCGAGTTAATCATAATATTTATATGTATAATACAGAAGCGGTATTTATCTCGTCCATGCTCTACTATATCAGAAGTATCAAGCTCAATATAAATTAAGGGGTTAACTGTAGTATAGTAAAATAAGTGACTAATAATAATTTACATTTCATGCACTATCACGTAGGGGACATTCAAAAGGGTACAGCTACCTTTGTTTCTATACAAGCAAATATTTGAAAGGGACCTTTGAAGGTTACGCACACATGAAGAGCGCTAGAGAGACAGTAGGTGTGTATGTGGGCGGGGCGCGGGGAGGGGAGGTTGTTACAGTGTCGGTACCTGAGGTTGCAGCGTGTGCTTGGACATGACGACGGTGGTGGTCTTGTGCTGCGGCTCGGGCGAGGTGGAGGGCGCGGGCTCCAGCGCCATGCTCTCCACCGCGTGCACGATGTCCAGCACCTACACACGCACACTCACCTACACATTCTTATACACACGCACACTCTCACATATGTATCCTTAAGGATAGTAGACACAGGTGTCATACGTTGACAGTATTTCAGGTCATAGGTAGGGGGATGCGCCTTTAAACTTTTAGGGCACAGAATCAAACTCCATGCTGCTTGTTAGAAAAACAAGCACATTTATGAGTTCTGTTAAATGTGTTTATTAACACCCTACAGTCACATTTTATAGAGTAGTAGTTTAAAATGCTCACTTTTACTCATACTTTCACTCAAATGGATTTAACTAGCAAAATTTTTGCCTAAATAAAGACTGCTCTTAGAATACCTTTTCCGGAGTGGATTTTTCTCGTGCTTCTGCGACTTGCTTCTCATGTTCAAACTCAACAAGGTCCTGTTGATAGCGTTGCTCCTGAAAATGTTTAGGTCCCTTTTAATATCGAGCAATTTAAAGTTTCTTCAAGTACTTTATACAAATCTAACAATGGATACGGACCTCCTTAATAAAAAAAAATACACAGAAGTGACTTCACTATGTGTTCGGGACGTTGACACAACTTTTATAAATAAATAAAATATGGGCTAAACAAAACAAATAGATTCTTTTTCGAGCAGTGTTGACCTTTGGGGTCAATCCGAAAACCGAATAAAATCACGATTAAGGAACATAATCTGGTTGATTTGAATTATTATATATAAAATTAATTACAAAATGAATAAGTAGCAAAAGAGTGCAGTAGTAGTTACAAAGTGTAACTGAGCATAACAGATGCTATACAGACCTGTTGATGTTGGTGCAACGTGTCATCTCTATCCAGGCTTGACGTTGAGTGAGACAGAGAGCCACCGGTCTCCGCAGTTCCGCTCTCGCTACCGGTCTGTGCAACACATACTCTAGCTCTATGGGTTTGTCCATCAATCACGTGATATTATAAAAGGATATTATTACAATATATTTTTGGAAACCCCCTGTCGATTTTCGACGTTTACATGGTTAATGGACGATCCCTTTCTTACTAGCAACACGGATTGCGTGCTTTAATATGAGCGTAATTATGTGTTAGCACGCTAGCAACGTTCGTGCGTGACGTATGCACATGCAAATTTCCTTTATTCTGTGCAATCAACATGTGATATAGCAAATTACATGGCAATGGCATTGAAATCAAGGTTGTGGTCGAGTAGTTTATGTAACGCTGTATTGAAACATTATATATTTTTACATTCTTAACAGTTTAATTTACAGCGACGCACATAGGACAGATACTCGAATATTTTGTAATATAAGTATTTATTAGAATCTATTTTCCTAATAAATATAATCGAACAATCATACGTATACTACTGACTTTACATTAAGGTGATAATTACGCATATATTTAAACTCTATCTCTCAATTAGATTCTAGTAAATTATTCTTAGCATCGGATGGTAGAGCAGTACAAACGATTTAATGTATAATACCTGTCCTATGTGCATGTGCGTGTGTATCATGTAGTATGTAGTGTATCTGTGTGTGTACTCACGGTGTACTTGTCGGGGCGCGAGTACCCGTGGCACACGACGAGGTGCAGCGGCGCGTGCGTGGCGGAGCGCAGCGCGTTCACCGCCTCCGCGTGCGTCGCGCCCAGCAGCGACACGCCGTTCACCTCCAGCAGGCGCATGCCCACCTGCAACACACACAACACGGATCAGTATCACAAATTAAATATTGCTTTGATGCTCATATGGCATTTGGTTCATGCTCGTACGGCATTTGGTTGGTACTTATATGACATTACATGGCGTTCCCTCTAAGCTGCCGAAACAAAAATATAGATATACACCTCTATCCATCAAATAAAAAATATAGGCACTAGTGTATCAACGTTTACTTGGTGTACATAGCCTAATTTTTTCTTTACTACTGAATACAAATGTAAAAAGCAGCAGAACGGAACAAGTCTATTCCTATAGCACAAGTCTCTTATAGTGACTGCTATACCAACGATGAAAAAATATCTTTTCATCGGAATAAAAAATGATAACTATGTTTATTTATACAATGACATTAATGAATGCTTATAATTTACCTTAAGTCTGCCGTCTCTCCGAGCAGCACCACCACTGTTGATTTTCGATATGAAGACACCTTCATCGTTAGGGTCATTGGGATTGCCCCGCTGTCCTTTTAGACCACCCTTAATGTGCATACCGAGCTTCTCGCCTTCTTGTTTTATTATTGTTAAATCCTACAGAATTAAAAGATATTTAAGTTAATCTCACAAATTTCCGGGTGTTTCACTGTATTAAGATATTTTTATTGAATGTTCTCATATTTATTCAGGCTATTAGCAACTTGAGAAGGAACAGACGTCCGAAGAGAATCGAATAAATTTCATATGAAAATTTTTAAATGATTTTCATAGTTATGTGAAACCAATTTGCGGTACAAACTGATGTTCAAGTTTTGATATAAACTTATGTTAAGAACTACACTTACAGTACACTTACAACAAACATGCAAAGCGATCAAGACTTCATGCATTCGGGATTCAAAAGCTTTCCTATGAAATCAATATTGAACTGAAAATAAACATTCTTAGCACTATACACTAACACCATTGTGTTTGCTTGAATAGTGTAAAATTTATTTAAAAATTAAAAAAAAAATCGATTACAGAAGCTACAAAACGTGAAGCTACTATCAACATAGTCGAACAAAAAATCGCGTCACTACTGAATATAAAAAGCTAATAATACGAAATAACCATTCCGATTACGACGATAGCTGGGCACACGGACTGACTGGATGAGGGGTTGGAGACTGACATAAATAATTGGTAAAGTAACACACATAGTTTCGAGATTGCCGAGTGACGTTCACACTTACAGTTGCTTCAACAATCTCAACTTGAATGAGACCCTGATCGTGTGTTGCAGAGGCCGTCGTGTGTACGTGTGGAACAAAACAACGGTATGCGTTTTATATAGATCATAACTCCATCATCTTTTAAACATTTCTCTACACTAACAAGCTTTCTTGTCTCAAAAGAAGTTCACTGCGATAGACAAGCGACAGACTCGCAGCAAAGATTATATATTTGTTATAATTAAACATGATCGTAATTATGTGCATAAGCGTTATGCATACTTTTATCGAATTTATACCGCCAAATGACTACTATAAGCGACATCCCATGTTCTCTACTCATGAATGTACATTACACTTGTAACTTCTCACCATAATCCACATAAACTCCATAACTTGCATACATGCAAAACATCGCGCCGCTTACGAGTGTGTATTTACATAACACTTTATATAGCTTTTCAAATCATTTCATCTGAGAATATCATCGATTATTATAACAAGTGTAATGTGGCACAGGATTATATCCCAAGTTTTAAATTAACGTTAGATTATTAGGTTAATATTACAAAGAGTTAGAAATACCAAAAAAATGTTCGAAATATGAATAGTATGAAATGAAGATGTGTGAAATGGAATCCTGTGTCACATGTATGTGTGTGTGTGTGTGTGTGTGTGCGTGCGTGTGCGCGTACCTGGAAGGCGTGCGGCAGCGGGTCGTGTCGCACGGTGAGCGCGAGCGTGTGTCCGGGCGCCAGCAGCAGCTGCACGGCGTCGCGGTGCGTGACCCCGTGCAGCTCGTGCCCGTTCACCTTCAGCAGCCGGTCGCCCATGCGCAGCTTGCCCGAGCGCGCCGCCACGCCGCCGGGGACCACCTGCATATCATTCATTTCTACTTATAACCAGCTAACATGGAACATTATTAAGAATTTAAAAAAAGTAATTTATTCTTAGTCTGATGTCAAAGAAATTTGATTATTAATTAATTAATTTAAATGTATCTGAATTAGTACAAAATGTCAGAATATTATGATTTTTTCCTTCTTAGAATTATTTATCAAAAACCCTAGACTATTAACTTTGATATTATATATTCATTTCAAATAATTTTCTAAAAGCGATAGCATACGTACGTGGGAGATGAAAATACCGGGTTCTTTGCCACCAAACGGTACGCATGAATGATCAGTGCCCCCGATGATACTGAAGCCGAGAGAACCTCCCTCTTTCACCAGAACAACATCCTGAAACAAACCAACAGAATTATAGTAAAGCATAAGGCAAATTAATTAATCATAAATTACTTAAACAATTCATAAATTTTGTTTTTGTAAACGGTATGGAAGCTGCACATTATAAATTATGACAAAGAAAAATAAATTTAAAACCTTGTTCCTACCAAATTAATTTATCACATAGTAGCTCTCTATCTGATAAATTAATTTTTAAGAAAAAAAACTATTCATACACCCAGAGGTTTATCAAAAACACAACAGAAACAATACTAACTAAAATGAGAATATTTGTTCAAAAATAAAATATTTCATTCTTTGTATAGGTCAGATATACATCTGAATGAGCTCTTATATAACAATAGGGGCACTAATTGAGTAACCACGCCCTTTAGCATTAATATAGAGTTAGGCCTTAGTCTACCAGGCTGAGCTTGTGTGGAAAGACTACTTAACAAGGTAAGTGGTACCATTAATAACTTAAATTCATGAATTAATAAGGCAATAAAATGAAGATAAAAGTTGAATGGTGTCTAGTGAATTTACTGAAATCAGATAAACACAAATATGTGTTTCGTGTGTATAATATCCAAATATAACTGAACAGGACTAACTGATGTGCGATAGAGATATAACAAATTGGAAAAACTTGAACCATTTAATTTTCATTGTCATCCTAACGGCCCAAAAAGTTTTTTTTAATATATTTTTCAAACAAGTTATTATAAATAAACAATGGGAGTTTAAGTTGTATTCCTTTTAGGATTCTGAAACATGGTTTAGAAGAAGAAATTATGTTTTTCAATAATAAAATAAAAATATGAAACGGGACATTATACAAGACACATATTTTATAGAAAACCAAAATAGATTATTTAAAGATATTGTTACAATAGCATATAGAAGTATCAGGCATTTTAATAATGAAACATATTTTGTAAAAAAGGGATGTTAAAGCATTACTATATGGATTTAGTTTTAATGAGTATAAAATTGTGATATATTGAATATTGAGAAAAAAATATATAATGTGGATCTAACTGCAATTATGATATGTGCTTTTATATAGCTTCTAGAAATAAATAATTAAAAAGGTAGTGTTTTAAAGTAGGGTTTGAGCATGAGCATGATTAATGATAAATTTTTATTATAAATAATCATATATTGAACAATTTTAATTCTTTGGTACAATTAATTAATAAATAATTGATGAATATTTTAAAATTACCAGAAATTTGGAAAATGTTAGTATGTGTTATAAAACAATCCCTTAGAAATTCATAACAGCTTTCATTAAAACACACCAACAAACAAAGTTAAAATCACCAAAATCTGCACCTGAAACAACATTATAAATTCATCATCAGGCTTACTTCAATGATGAGCGGCGCTACGAAGTGGTTGTCTGTGATTCGTGTGACGGTGGTCTCGGTGAATGTGGATTTGGTGATGGTCTCGGTGACGCGGCCGGGCTCGAGGGGCGCGGGGGGTGCGGAGTGCGCGGGGGGCGGGGCGCGCTGCACGGTGACGCGCACGCCGCGCTCGGGCGGCTCGGCGGGGGGCGCGCGCGCTCCGCCCACGAAGTGCGCCGGTATCATCGCTTGGAACTCCTCGTTCGTGATCGGACGGGCCGGCTGCGCGGTCAACACGTTCACATCGCATCAGTTTCACAATCGTACACTACGTGCCCGCGAACCTATGCTTACGGCACCTTTGCATGTTTGCGTGGCTATTATGCATTTCCTATACAGTTTGAGTATTTGCTTGCAACCTTTGCCAGAGTAGCTGAGTAGCTAAGCTTAGATCAAAGGAAGTTAAAAAGAATACAATTACTATACCCTACTACTTGATTTTGAGTTTAGATTATCTAATAATATACAATACAACATTATGATATTGTATTAGTGAGCTGCACTAATTCGGGAAATTGAGTCTTTGTATCAATATTGTAAGCTATCTCTTGATTGGAAAAGAGCAACACTAGAGTTTCATGCCCGTTCTTCTCTAGTGATGACAGCCTTCCGAACAGGGTAGTTAAATTTGAAATGACTGAATCTAAGTGATGTATTTTACATTTTATAGTTTCAATAAATATTATTTCATTTCATTTCGATGCAGAAAATAGCACTAGCACATTCCTATTCATTTTGTCGATTTTTCATAGTGGTCCTAAAACTCAGTTCGTTTAATTTTCCTATTCAGAAAGGCCTGCTTTTTTCAAATATTTGCTGACTATGAATTAGGTTTTCTATTATTTTTTGTTGAACTTTTCTTTTGCGTATTAAATAATTAATTAAGCCTTGTCGAGACAACTAGTTCTTTTCAAAATAAACTATTTGTTACAATTAAAAGCAAATAAAATGTAGTTATTTGAAAAATTTAAATTAAACGCATTCTAGTTCCGTTTTGAAATAAATCATTCGTATAGACATTTATTATTAGACAAATACAGAATTCAAATTAAAAGTTTTCACAATATTAAGTAATTTTATGACATTGGTATACCTATACCTATGTACTATGATAGAAAACAAAGTCGTTTCAAATGTGAGAAAAACTTAAACTATATTTTCTCCAGTAATTTTAAGCTGCAATGATTTTTGGACCTGACTCAAAATTATCAATGGCAAGATTAAATAATATGAAAAAAATCAGAATTCATATATTACACACAAATAAGTAATTGCAAACATTGATATTTCCTTTGCTTATACTAGCATAGATTTGCTTTAATAAACAAAGTATTTCATGGATTAGAAAACTATTCAATATGTTGAAAACTAACAATGTCACTACTGTAGACGTTTGGAAAGTCACATCAGTGACCTGTTCCCACATTAGATCATGACTCATTTATAATTAATATAAAAAACAAATCGACAAACTAATAGTACTAAAGAGACATCTTTATACAGGCTGCAACTCAAATCTTTCGATTTGAAAACATTTTCTAAACTACTGCTTCAAAGAATTCAAAAGAATCAACGTATTATACGATAAATACGAGGGAACATCTAAAACTGGTCAACAAAATCCCGAGGTAAGTATTAATTAAATAATTAAGAACTTTGGGTGCTTTAAAAAGAATGAACTAAGAGCAACTATTTCTATGAATACTATTATTTTTGTAATCATAACTCTTATTATAACTTACCCAAACTTGATAGACCATTTTTATATGTCGTCAAAAAGTTAAACTTTGTTCAATATCGATTTAGGGAAGACAAACAAAGCGAAAATTTGATACTTCGTAACGATAGAATTTTCAAGGTGATTTTATTAATATACTCGTAAATGTTTTGTCTACGAAGTTTTCAGTTCTCATAAATAAAACTAACGACCACCATGATTTGCTCCTTTTTCTATAGGATACAGTGGAAATGTATTGGACTTGAGTGAATAATTTGTTGATACTACACCATGACAACGCACCTGCGCGTTCAATGGGATTGTTTGAGTTTAAGTCGAAAACCCTACAATTTCCTCTATACACGTCATAACATGGGATCAGAACTATAAGTGTGAAGGTTGTATAATTTTTTGTGTTCCTACTTTTTAGTAACAGTGGTTCATTTATTTTTATCAGTGTTCAATTAATTTCGAATAAATGGTACGCAGATGTTTTTAGGGCTCATTACATTAATTTACATTATAATTCTCAAAATTCAATACCTTTTCACTTAATGTTTCTAATGTAATTTGGACCTTTTTTGCCGAAATTCTGTTATAGACTTTAAAGTCTGCGTAACGCAAAATAGCCACATCTTAATAAAATGTATGTAAAATAATGAAATAAAACTATACAAAAAAAAGAACAAAACAAAAATAATCAATGTCCTTAATTTTTATTTAATTAATATTGATTTTTAAACACAAATCAATGAATTATTTGTAATGTCGTAAATTAATTAACGTGCCAATATGCAATGCTTGATCATTGTTAATATTATGAATTATTTTCCTTCGTGAATAGTTAACACAAAATGGTAATGTAGATAATATAGTAGGTATATGAGTTCTATCGAGAATAGTAAGTAGTAATTGCGGTTACGATAGTTTCTGAATTCGAGACTCGTATATTTTAATTTCTTTTACTTTAAAAATAAATATATAGGAAATGCAGTCTACCAAATCATCAAAGAAATTTGTAATTATTACGTCGATCTTATAAGCTACAAGCCAGAAAACTACTTAAGTACATAACTAATCTTCTAAGTTTCTTACTTAAGAACAAGGAATATAATATTGTATTATTACTAGTACTACACCGTACAAAACAACTTTTATCATCATAAATACAGGACAATATGTACTTAATATTTTAGATTGCTACAAGAAAGTTTGACCGTTCGAATATAAGCTTTATCGTATGGACATTGTAATATATTTTTAACATAATAAATACAAAAATTAAATATAAAACAAACGAAAAATAAATAGAAAGCATAATGTCAAGCTAATATGAAAGGAGGGGAGCGACATTAGACCCTTTGTTGAATAACTGGGATCGATAACGCAGCGTAACATCAAGAAGTATGAGCTCTGTACTTCTAGTTGCAATGCACGCGATACCTCTCCCAGCTATTGCGGGTCAAATGACGTTGCCACCCTTCAGCCTCTACATAGTGATGTGAACAGTTAAGGCGCCGTACACAATGTGGTAAAGCTACAACGTGGAAGCGCTGATGTGAACGTGTTAAACCAATAACCATCACCTGCGGATCGTTTTAAATGTATGTACCAGCTAAATGGGATTCTAACCTGTATGTCTTCGAACACGTCGTCGGTCGAGCTGTGGATGTTGGCGCCCGGAGTCAGCGGCGTGCTCGTACTGTTCGTCGTCGACTTGTTCGGCGCCTGCAGTCAATCACCAAATACATGGACATTGAGTCAATTAACATAGGATGGTAACAAATGCTTTTAGTACAATCTTTTAATTATGGAGAATGTGTATTTTTCGCATGTACTGTAATGTGACTCAATTTAGAATATAGTGTCCTTATACCAAAAATATCGTGCCACCAATTCAAGCTACTACATGAGTTATTCTAAATCATCGGTATGTGAGTAGAGTATGGGTTAGTTGCTGTCTCACCTGTCCGTTGTGTTGGCTCAACCTCCGTGGCGCGGGTTGCGGGGGTGCGGCGGTGTGTGCGGCGGGTGCGGGGGACGCGAACGTGGTTTGTTTGGGGTGCGCGGGTTGTGTGGCGGGGTGCGGGGGCGGGTGCGCGGCGGGCGGCGCGGGGTGCGGGAGGTGCGCGGGGTGCGCGGCGCCGGCGCTGAGTCGCGGCGCGGACTGTGCGGTGTGGTTGCCCACGGGTGCCACGTGGTTGCCAGTCACTTTCGGTGCGCTCATATTCAAATTCTGAAGACTCGTCTTGTGTTCTCTCACTTCGTCTGACGTCGATTTTCTCGGTAGCAATTCGCCTGAATGAAAAAAATGCAAAACAAATATGAAACATATTCATATTTTTATCATACATTTTGGAAATATTTTTTAAATTTTAATACTGCTAAAGTCCATCTGTATTATTATCCCTCTACAAATATCTCACCTTGTTCGGTTGTGATTGTTCGTTGCAGTACGAGCCTGACAAATCTCTCGTGTCCGGTGAGAAGCGAGACGGCGGCTTCGTGAGGCGCATTCTCCATATCTACACCGTTGATCTGTAACAACATGAATTATATTACACATCCCGAGGTCCGTAACGAGGTGTTTCACACCGGGTCGGTTTCAAGTGAAATGTGATTATTCATTTGGGAAAGTTGCACTTGTTTGCGAAGTGAAAATTTATTTATGAATGTATAATTAATCATCCGTAAACCAACTCCTTTTACGCACCGTGCATAATGTAAATAACATTACCCTTCAAAGTATTCACATTCTTTATAAGTGTGTCGCAACTAATTTTAAGACGTGATATGCACTTCTATACTAACGTAACTAAGACATTCAGTCATTTATAGAATTTAAATTTTCACACATGCCATTAAAAGCAATTTTTTCGCAAATTACCACTTATCAGCCACGACTTCTTAGAATTAGACGGGTTGAATCAATGTAATCAATTTATTTTATGTAAGAAGAGACTCACGGATACAACTTTGTCGCCGACTTGCATCTTGCCGTCCTTGGCGGCTGCGCCCTGCGGCGACACGCGCGAGATGTAGATGGCGTCGCTGTCGTCCCGGTACGGCGGCGAGCCCTTCCCGCCAGCTATGCTGAATCCCAGCCCCGCGCCGTCCCGGATCAATGTTGTATGCACTAACACCTTTTGCTGGTACACTGCCACAGAAAAACAACATTTTATATAAAAAGATTACGATCATCATTATTCCTTTAATACGTCTCAATGTTGAGCAGGAGCCACCTCTAACATTGAGAGGGTTAAGAACTTAGTCCACCACGCTGGCCTAGTATACGTTGGCCAAATTACGATGCTCAACTGTTTCTCCAGTGTCTCTATAGGACATAGAGACATTTAAGAGATGTTTGTTGTAGTTAACTGTTGCCAAATTTGAACACACCCGGTGTGTAATGGACAGGATATTTATCTAGGTCGCAATGATTTTGTTACATAAGTTTAACGCAAAATTAGTGTAGCAGAGCGTAAAATTATTGTAAATTAAATTTCAATTTCCACGCCTGACTGTTACTTTTGCGACATAACACAACTTCCGTCATGACAGCAATAGGTAGCGAGGACTTCTTTATCCAAGTAGTTACATCAGCTCGGTTAATATCATTGCCTTGTAGGTTGAATGGACTTCCTTTACAAATGAGCTTATACAAACATGCGTGATGGCTAATAAGCCAAGCTTATGATAAACTGTCGTTAGCAGTAGATAGCTTTTCGAATTTTAATTTGTCGATTATGTCATAGCCGGTAAGTACCTATGATCTATCTAAAGAAAGATTTTAAATGTATCTTACGGGTAGATGTACGTAGCATTTCCTTACAAAAAAAAAAAGAAAAAAATGTAAACACTTTATGAGTTACTGTCACAAATAGCCTTGTCTATCACGGCCGACAAATAATGTTCAAGTCAAAAGCTCGTTTAATAGAGTTAAACTGTTGCAAAAATGTGAACGGTAAGTTGTGTTCCAGTTTTCAAACACTTATATATAAAATTGTGACTGCGCCGTCCCATTACGCACTACATTGCGGTGGTCGCACACTTGTAGTTAACAGGAATAATAATTACCGTTACAAATCGTACTATACGAGTGTTTTCGCATTTTAAACATACAAATACAGCCTCGTTCATGAGGCTTGGAAGAACAATGAAATCCAAACATTGGTCTAGGTAATAAAAGGATTGAAACTATATTAGCAATTGTAGTATTACATTAGATTTAAATGCAGTATCCTAGATATCAAATCTATAAACGTTTTATTACATTTCGATTAAAGCTTTCATCAACCGTTTCCATTACAACTGCAGTTTATTTGAATGAAATCGTTGTTTCCGAAAAGCTATAAACTTTCGCCAATCACTCCTCATTTAAATCGATACACACATTACTATGCAGTAGACAAATTCAATTTAATTTCACATCGTTTAAATATAACTTAAACATAGGATGTCTGTGAAATGAATGGTTGCAGGTTCGTTCACATTGACATTCTATTTTTTAACTTAAACCATTTTTCCTTCTGAGTGTCTAGTGGTGTTAAAAGTCTATCGAATGTTTTGATAGGTACTTAAGACACAAGAAACATATAAATAGGTAAAAAGTAAAAACCTATTCTTGTAAGGTCAAAAACATTAAGTTTACATTTGTAACCAGTGTCATTTGAAACAATTTTTGCCTAAGAATCTTTCTTATCAAACAACAAAAGTTTAGCCTTAACTTACTAATTCATTTATTTCAATTTAATACATGAATTGATGTAGACCTGTTTATAAAAAAATCCAAATATTCTATACCAATTATACTCATAAACCTCACAAAGGTCCTTATCATGTATCTAAACTGGACTATACAGGACAACATACCTGGTGGTACATACGGCGCGGTGGTTGGCGGCGGTGGTGATGCCTGCAGCCGCTGGTACGTGTCGGTGGTGACTTGCGGCGTGGGCGACGGACTGTAGCTGACGTTGGAGATGATCGGAGTGGGCTGGCTGTTGGCCATAGTGGGCTGCTCCTTGAACTCCGGCTCGAACTCTTGCGCGTATTGATTGCCGATGATAAGGGATTTCGTTGGCAGCCCCCGACCCGTTGGGATCTAATAGTCACATTTTGTTGTAGGCGTATGTAAGGTAACTTACATGTAATGTAAGAAGTATGGGATAACAATGCTGTATTCATTTCTAAATTTGATTTCATCCTTATTAGGCCGATATAAAGGTCAGCCTTTATATTCAAAAGGGTGCAGAGTATGCTATGAAAACATAATGGAATAATTCAAATACCTGTTTTTGAATTTAAAATGATTAATGTACTAAATAAAATTAAGATGAATATATGTCTATTCATAATGCGATTTGTCCTTGATAACTCGCAGTACAAGATTAGAATGCCATTTTCAAAGGAACTAAAAGTAGCTTTACTGGTGATATTTTGCATTACCTGTCCATTTTCCAATGTGGACACGGTGTCTGTGGTGCTCGACACTGAATGATGGCTCGCCCCGCTCGGCGCTCGGCTGTGAGTACTGAACAGAATAGATCCAAATCAGTACGACATAACCAATCCTTCATTATTACAAAGCGTCCATTACATCATCTCGGAACAATAACGATTCCGAGGCACAAAATTCACGCTAATTAAAATGAACATTAAACCGTACTACTAGACCGTAAAAGTAATACAAATCTAAAATTATTCCGCGGGCACCGATCCAAAACCGGTGCAGTGGAGCACAAACAGGTTTTGTGAATAAAACGTCGCTTACCGGGTGGAATTGGGTGAATCCCTGGTCACGACCAGTGTGAGCGTGGGCCCGCTCGCTTTAAGTACCTCCACTGCATAATAATGATCCACATCTACAACAGATGTGCCATTCACCGAGAGCACCTTGTCGCCAACCTTAAATCATACACAGAATTTAAATTAAATAATGCAAATTCATGCATTACCGTGACACTATCGATAAGATTTTATGTCGTATTTAATGAATACACATAAATGGTTAAAACGATTCTTTAACACCTGTATTTTGAAACTGCTGTTAATTATATACGAAGCCTATCTTGTAACTTCAGGATTTTAAAAATATTATGAAAGATTATCTCTTTACATTATATTTAATTAGACCGGAACAAAATTACGAAAGATGAAAAATCAGTGACCAACGCTCCTTTCAAATAATGTTTCTTATTTGTTGTTGTTACAGATTTAAAAACATTACATATTTTTTTAAGCAAAGGCAATATCTCAAAACTGCATCTATGCAAAAACCACTGACGCGTTACGCGTTTATTTTGAGAAAAAAAGATCGCAACCGTTCACTTTATCTGATTAGGAAGTCATGTCTCAAAAAGTAACCTGCACTAGTTCTTTGTAAACAGTTTGCGCTTATGAAACCGTTTGTGTCGGACATTGATGCTAGATTCACGACCGGCCTGATTGTTCCAGTCTAAACGTTTTAACCGTAACTCTTTACTCGAAGCGTAGTTCCCATTTCAGTTTAGTGGCGTCACGACTGTTATAAATCACTTCCACCAACCCGCCATTATTCCAGCGGGGTGCATTATAGTCCGTAATGCCTTCTAATAATACGCGAGAACTTTTCAACCTTTTGGAGACACTAGATAATACTTTCATTAATTAGTTTACTACGTCGACCATCATTAAGCACTGTTTTATTGCTGTTGAATTCTCTTTTGCTTAATCATCCCAGGTAATTCTAATTTATTGCGTACTTAAACAATCAGGGCATTGACTTTTGTGTGAGTCATGCTTCTTCTAGATTTATACCGAATGAGTATTTGAATGTTCGCACTTACTCTAAGTCCAGCCATATATGCGGGTCCGTTGGGTGTGACGCGGGATATGAAGATGCCGTCGTCGTCGCCGATGTATGGCGTGGAACCGCGGCCGCCAGCGATGCTGAGTCCCAGTCCGCCGGCGGTGCGCGCGATCCGCACCTCGATGCATCGCTGCTCGCCAGCCAAACGAGCCTCGCTTTCAGCACGCTCCGACACCGACTCACCTATGGCAACGGTCGATTGTTTTATAAACATATGCTCGTTGATATATGCATAGTTGAGTTGAGCCCATCGCTGTATCAAAGGCTCTGTGATTTCTAGCATTTTCTTTGGATGGCATAAAGTAAAGTAGGAGAATCACTTTTGTACTTTTGAATAATCCAATAAATACTTATTTTCTACAAATATTTTATAGTTATGTTGGAATTTTAGGGTTATAAAGCATAAACATAAATAAAGTAACCTTCACACCGGCAGACGATATCAAAAATAATAAACACCCAACCCGTTTCTTATCGAAAATTCCAACCATTGCTAATGCGGCATTCGATAAATTGATTAAACTATGATGTCTATAAATAACGGATAAAACAAATCAATTTAATTACAAGATATAATAGACCGTTATCGTGTATACACATTATATAAATCTAATTCAGTGCGGTGGGTTCCGTTCATTATGTAATTGAGATATGCTAAAGAGTCAACCGATACTGATACTAAGGATGACGATATGGAGACGCAGTAAAGCGAATAATAGACATTAATGCGCGCGGAAGTCTTCACTAATTGGAAAGACGCTCTTAATGACTCCAAACGATTAGACTCGACGTCTGGACACGGAAGGAGTTGTGTTACGTCGGGAGTTTATGGTCGTGTATATAATTCTACCTTGCGAAAAAAAGGAACAAGGAATAGGTAATTGGCTATATAACAGCGGGCATGATGCTTAGGTCGTGGCACTGCATATACCAGGCACAAGGTCGACACATGATCGCGAACACAAAACCATCGTCACGATATCGACATTATGCGACTTTATTACTATTTACTGTTACTTTCACGAGCGTGAACTATTACACTCAGGACTATAAAGGTTGGCATTTAAAGTTTATGAAATTCTCAACACATCTACTTTAAATGAAAACGATAAATCCAAAAGATATGTCCATTATCTCCCGGATCCTCGTAGGCTTTCAAATGAAATAATTCGATTGCAGATAAAAGAAACGGTAAATTTCAGAGCACACGTACATACATGTTGAAGTATAGTTATCAGCGTACATAATGCACCGAGTCGACAAATCTTGACAATAAACCAAACAAACGGCCAATAGTGACGTTTATTGATGATACGCTTTTACGCGAGTAGATTTCTAAATGTTGGCATCTTCAATGCGGGCCGTGCTGAATTGAATAACAAATGATGTCGGTGTCGCAGAGCGTTCGCACGACAATCAACATGTCGAAATGGATAAATGGAGCGAAGTGACATCACGATCCAGGACAGTCTAATCCGCATCCTGAGCTGGAGTGCACAATAGCCAATCAGTCTCGATACTTTCACCCCCCGATAGCCTTAACAGTGCGACAACACAACAATTGTATCCCAGATCGAATCGTGATAGTTTACAGTGGTATAGGTTCGTGACTCTCGCTTTGCAGTAGTTTTATTGGAAAATGCTCTTTCCAAGGAACGATGGTAATTTATTTCTAATCTAAACGTAACGGCCAAGTGAAAGTCCAGGTATTAACGGAATCATTCCATTAGTACTACATCGTTTTATTGGATAGGCGAGTGACAAATTATGCTTCGATTAATGATCATCTAAGTAAAAGCGGCAATTTTCATCTGAAGCAGTCAATGAGCGTAGTTTTTATAGAACAGTAATCGTTAGAAACATTATTATGTTTACACTTAATGAACGTAAATACATGATTGCACTGGGTATTAAAAGTTAAGTGAGAGAAATTATGGTATTTAATTCTTGTTTGATTTTTTATATCATAGTTCTGACCAATAAACATTGGCATGACAGTTAATACGTGACTACAGTTGCCCCTAAAAATTCAGAATGCAAGTGGGTCGTAAACGTGATATAGGTTTGAAACATATATGGGAAAAGGGATAATGGGAAAGAATAAATAAATATTTATAAGGGTCGGGAGTATATTCGGAAACGGCAGCTGACAAGAAAACAATCAGTGCAAACACAATTATTATTATGGTAGCGTTAATGCGACCTCGAAATCATTACGGCGTAACACTCATTACAGTTTACACACGTGACGTTACGTATCGTGCATAAACATCTGCATATTCCACACATTTTTATAAAAGCAATATTTTTTATTATATGTCGTGAATGAATATTCGCCCCTCGTGATAAACGGCGCGCATATTATTGTTTTAACCCAAATGAAAGCAATATTTACGATAAGAGGGGATCTCCTCCGTTGGTTTGCCTCTTATGTTACCAACAGAACGCAGAGAGTCGTCATAAACGGCTTCGAATCGGACTCTATTCTTGTCACCTCCGGTGTGCCGCAGGGCTCCATTTTGGGTCCTTTGTTGTTCGTTTTATTTATAAACGATGTGAAAGACTGTTTTAAAAAATGTAATTTTCTATTGTATGCTGACGATTTAAAAATCTATAAAAATATTTCTTCGGAATCTGATTCTGTCGAACTACAAAACGACCTTGATTCATTTTTCAATTATTGTACAATTAATAAATTAAAACTTAGCATAAATAAATGTCACTCAATAACTTTTACAAAAAAAACTAAAATCATGCCTTATGAATATTACTTAGGAAATACGATAATTGAAAAAGTACACAAGGTTCGCGATCTTGGTGTGGAATTGGATTCCAAGCTTCACCTAGATTCGCATATTGAAAACATTACAAAAAAAGCATACCAAATGTTCGGCTTTGTAATGAGGGCGTCCAGAGACTTCCACCGACCTAACACATATTTACAGTTGTACAGAGCAATTGTCAGACCACAATTAGAATATGCAGTGCCTGTTTGGAATCCTTATTACAAAAAGTATATTGAATCCCTAGAGGCATTGCAAAGTAAATACTTACGTGCAGTGCACCATAGATGCTTCCAAAAAAGGATTTCTTACCAGGCACTCCTAAAAACATATGGTCTCGTCACTTTAGAGCGCAGACGTATGCTGCTTGAAGTCATGACTCTGTTTGGTATATGCCGCAATAAATTTGACTGCTCCGAATTAGTGAACCGCTTATGTTACCTGGTTCCCCGCACAGTTCACGGGCGCGAGGTGCGTAGGAGACGTTTATTTGCTTCCTCCTCATGTAAAACCAATGCAGGCGCGCGCTCACCGCTTCACCGAATGGTTGATACATACAACCAGCATTTCAACGCAGTTGATATACTGCATGTTGGCAAACGCAAATTTAAACTCGAGGCAAATAAAATTTTAATGGACATTGAGCACTAAAGTTATTGTTTACATTTTTTTAAATTTTTTTTTTTTTGTTTTTTTTTGTATGTTTATTATTATATTATTTTTCCCTCTTTCGTCATATATCTCATAAGGAAGCTTAGTATAGGAAGCTAAACAAAACGATGTAGTTGATCAGATATTTTTTTTTTTTCCATGTTCTTTTATTTGTTTATTTATAATAAGTTTATTTATGATCATGATTGTAAAGTATTTAATTTAGCACATGTCACGCGCTCTTTCAACGGCGTTTATATTTTCTAATGTAATCCGTGGAAACGTAGTGGGTAGTATATGTATATATATTACTAAGTAAGTTTTTTGTACTTTCTTGTATACTACTGTTTGTTTTCCTTAAATAAATAAATAAAAAAAAATAAAAATAAGATAAGAGGGCGTAATAACAATATATGGCTTTTGTTGGTATATTTATTGCGCTAAAACGAAGTGTATTACCGGTACAAACATAAACATACGCTCTGTACAAACATTTAGAACATGAATTTAAATTGTGAAAACACCTTTTAGGGAACTGTCGACTAACTAGTCACGCGGTATTTATTGCTCGTAAGTCGCAACTGGCCATCGATTTGAAGGTGACATAACCATTACAAAGGCTACGTACGTCCACACAAATTCAAGTAACATTGCGTTCCGCTTACGAAACTCATATTAGCCGCACAACTTAACTCT
Organism: Cephonodes hylas; assembly: GCA_030295005.1. Taxonomy (NCBI): domain Eukaryota; kingdom Metazoa; phylum Arthropoda; class Insecta; order Lepidoptera; family Sphingidae; genus Cephonodes; species Cephonodes hylas. The sequence continues at coordinate 6,608,029 of AP025372.1, read as the reverse complement.
GGTCGCGCCCAAATACGTAAGCGATGACCGCATAAGCAAACAAGCCCTTTATTAAACTTCTCGCCTTCACACTTGGTTATTTTCGATGTCCATAAAATGGGTTACGTATGGTCCATTGAACAAAGGTAAGAAATATATTATTAAGCAGCCGCAAGCAGCAACAATGGCCGTGTTGTTTTGCGGTTAGCGTAGCTATTGTACAGGTGTGATTAACATAAAAAGATTTTGCATATATTATAGCAACTCATAATGTTCGTCTTCAAAAACTATAAATAAACTTCTGTTTTACTGTACATTTACATTTATGTCCGTGTCTATATAAGGAATTGTCATAGACAATGTCTCGACAGTCGTAAATATGTTTTGCACATAAAATATTAGAAGTCCGATCACTAGGTCACTATTTCCGACATATAACATTTAAAGAGACATATAAAATATTAGTGAATGCAATTTCCTCTAAATACAATAAATTACCTTGACTTGTGTGTGTCACAGTCACAGTGGAGCACAATATCCGTTTTCATATCACAAACACAATTGTTTAACTTTGTTTTGAAAGCACGGGCTCTAAAATTTGATACATGCGGCAAAAATATTATCACACTTTCTTTCATTAAATAAAACAATGGTGGTAAAGTTTATTTGTCGTCGCATCGTTTTTTTTGCTGGTTTTTGTACAGCGAATTAAGGCCAAAATAAAGCAAATACGCCAAAAAAATGTACGTAAAGATCCTTTTCATTTGTGTAAGGATTTTAGTTACCTTGGACATTCATATTAAAATTCAAACATTACAACATGATTAGATGGAATCGTCATCGGAAAAATATTTTTACGGCTAACGAATATAAATTTTATAAACATTACTATATTTCGTTGTGATTTGTATAGAATGTGAGCATTTTATTCGATGATATTGCTTTTCTTTTTCAGCTAAATTCTAAATGGAAATTCAAGTTACATCATACGCAATAATTATGTTCATACCTAGGTCAACACCGATAAATCCTTTCGCAAACTCATGTAAATCTGCGCATTAACTACATGCAAGGGAGAGTGAACTTACGCTTTTTTCTCCTTATTACGCCCATTTCCTCGTTCGAAGTGGGCCCTGTTTAGTTCCCGATCAGGACGGATGTAATGTCCGTAGGCGGAGGTAGTATTACCGGCTTGCCGCTGATATACGCTTAGTAGGTACGGTGCGTCAATCAACTGAAAGCACCGGCCGGCTTGCCTTAATGCAATCCGACTACGTCATTGTTCAAATGTATTCAATATTTTTTTTTGTATTTTTTTATCAGGTGTTTGGAGTTATAAATAAGCACTGTTTATAATGGTTCGCGGGATCAAAACAAACAATCGAACGCGGTTGGAGTACGCGGAGTGCGCGCAGCCAGAGGCGCATGCGGTGACGGAATGCGCGCGCAACAACCACCGCGAGAATCTAATGCAACGGAGGCTGCGGCGCCGGCGCCCGCGACCTCTCCGCACGATTAAAAATAGAAAGTCTGAACCTAGCGCATACCAAATCCTTTTATTTTTACCCTCGCGTTACCTGCCCATTACGTACAATAATAGATCGAATCTCATCTAAACAAGACTAAAATACTTTCATTTTCTTTACAACCAACTATTTACGGTATCAAAATAATAACAAAGCGCTATCGACCATCAATCTATAGTTATGAAACCGCACAAAATTCAATATCTTAATCGTTGGTTAAAATACAAATCATATCACCAAGAAGCAAAGTTAAAGTAAATGTTTTGTTAACGAGAGTCGTAAAATACAAGGAATCTATAAATTTAAGCGATAATAAAAGTTAACTTTTCAAACAATTTAGTAATTGATTTAGATCCAAACAAAACCTATTAGGTTGTCAGATTATGAACATGGACGCCGATTTTTATAAGCACGGGAAGAAAATTAGAAATTGGCTGCACCGGAATATGCCTTTCAGTTTAAGAGCAGATTATTACGCAGGACGTGTTTCAGCTTTCGAAAGGCAGTTATACTTGCGATATAAATATCTGCAATAGGTAAGAACTGCACCTTGCTCTTATTAATATATGCAAGGGTGCCAATTAGATACGGAACGCCCGAGCACTCTCTAATAAAGTGACAAGTCGAGTATAATATTCCACTTTTTTACATAACAATCTCTAGACTAATTACACTTCAACGATAACAAACAACATAAGTACAATATTCATATTCATATCTTTACATTAAGAAATACGACTACAAACTAATCCTTGATTTTTGAACCTATTGAATACCAAATTACAATTAGCAAGGAAAAGGCTTTTCAACATATTTTTTTCTAACAAACTAGAAAATATGTATGGACTTCGATTATACTCATTATAAAATTGTATACAATAAAAATCGTCTTTCTTTAGTTCCAGTAGCAATTTTACAATCCGTCGGTATTATCTTTACACAGATACGGTAGAACACACCTAGTTTTACCGTTTACGTGCTTGATACAGTCATACAAACAAAACACGAACGATGTCGAACGAGCCGCGCGGTGCTCTACCGACTTGTTTTCTAAAGGACACTTTTCGAGGTGATGTTTGTTTCTGCTATTCTCGTAATGGTAACGATGACATAGCTCGTGGAGAATGTGGAGTTTTCGTAGGTGTACATAAAACTGTAAAAATTTAAACCCAACTATAGTCACTCTTTTATACCAAATTTTATTTGAATATAATCGATTTTGTTTGTTTGACACGCTTTTTATGTTAATATTATCGTTTGAAAATAGCCTTACGGAATATCTTTTTAACTAATGTATGCCAAAGATTGTGCTAAAACCGAGTGCAACCGATACATTCTGCATGCAAATTCTATTATATGTTTAGAGATCAGTTATCAGTAATAAGGGATCGGGTGTAGGTATCGCGTGGTCGTTTCGCTTCAATAACTCATTTCACAGGTTCACTTTCGAGACCTGCGCCCGCAGCGCGGATGTGAGCCGCGGCGTACAGTTTCCTGCACTAGCTGCAGATCGCTGATACGGCAGGTACTATGCACTGCGGTCAGAGAAACCTGCTGCCTTATGCACTTTTACTACATAACCGACACGTAGATTTAGATAAAACTTATCATTTAATATTTTAACACGCGCCTATGACGAGCAGGCTGGAATAGTTGTGTCGACGGTTAAGGAGTTCGTTCCGATTTCTCGCTAGACGACGCAATTTTTCTCTGCGGTTTTCCACAAGTAGTGTATGATTTTGTGAATCTGGTATAAGGTTATGATAAATACCTATTGCATATGAGAATACGTATATTATAGGTAACCTTAAAGTTTTTAAAATTAAAGTTTAAGTAAGACGAAGTGACAAAACCTAGTTGAATAAGTAGAAAGAGTTCTCTACAAGTTTTTTTTATATAGAATGGTTGTCCGCAATAGACTTACGTGCTTCTAAAATCTTACTCATCTCAAACAAAGAGACTATTTGCACTGCAAATGAAAATTAGAATACAGATTTTATAATAAAACCACAACATAATTTTACGTTCTGTACTCTACAAACAAATGACCGGTTAGAGAGAGCGAAGGTTCTTACTGTACTGTCTTTATTATAATGACGGTATGTAAAGTAACAATAACACTAATTAGCAAGTTCATGGGGCAAGTATACACAACAACAAGGACTTTCACGACGTTGAATAAGACGTGGATGCTTGGAGATTGATAATGCAAAAGAAAAACTTTAGTAAGTACATCACCTGCCATCATTGCTGTTGCATAGAAAGGCATTACTGTCTTAAATTATAATTACATGAAGCAAATCACATTCTATGACATTTATTTATTAAGTTTCGAAAGTATGGCTTGTTGTTTGAGCTCATATTGTGACTAGCGAACGTCTTTGTGAATAGAACGGATTATTATTTTGTACAAATGTATTACGGAAGTGCACTAACAGCAGTTATAAATAGTGATTTAGATTAATTTGATTGCGGCTTATGATCCAAACATTAGTACACAGTGTGTTGCGAATTTCAGATTACGAAAAAGGAGCACTGAACTACTCTGCAATATAATATAAATGTATAATACATGATATTTCATATTAGGCAACGCCTCTGTTATGTTTAAAGGTCAACGTTCTCTGTACAGTTCAACCTCTAAGTGTAGACTTAGTGGATCAAAATACTATGTAAAACCGAAAAAACATTAAAATTTTACATGTCGGTGTTAATATACAAATAATGTTATATACCATCTTCAACGCATTTACATGCTACAAAATTGTGAGTTCAAAAGTGTCAATCGTGCTCGTCTCCTTTTCTATCGGGCATCGGTGCACGAACTCGGCCCGAGCACGCGGTCTCGCAACAACAATCAACCGAACGTGTACAGACCGCCTACTACAAACTAAAACAAACCAAACGGGATACTGAAGTACATATCCGCTTTCTATAAGCAAAATCATATTTCTCGTATGGTCAATCGAGATCATTTCTATCATAAAGTCTAGGCAACGGTAACAGCGTAAATAAAGTAGTGGAAATTGTAAATTCTGTGTCGACATGGTCAGTCAGTTGCAACCAAGAAGAACTATTAAAAAATTACCCAGTTAATTAGTGTCAAGGAAATTAATGAAAAAATTAACATAGCAATCTTTATAGAATTTCAATTAACATGTTTATGATTGTTTGTTTCTTCAATCAATAAAATACGATTGTATTTTTTGTAAAACCTAATCGGTTAAAAATTAGTTATTGCATGAATGTAAAAGCATAAAGCTCAGTCACTTTAAGAGTATGACAGGCTTTTTCTGCGGTCTAGCGGAATTCTTTAGCCTTATGTGAATTATATAAAATCCTAGATATAAGGTAAGCAAGTTTCCTGGATGTATTTTCAAAATCATTACACACCCATAAAATTACGATCAAGCCTTGAAAGTGCGACGTCCGTTGCAGCAGTCTATTTTGAATGCGTCTAACTTATGAGTTACTTCCTTTTCTTATATTACCTATGCCTTTTTGCTCGTTTATCTACGTCTATACGTACATCCTGAAGCAATCTTGACTTCCCAACAAACTTTTCCAAATACCTACTAAGTTATGTATTGCATAATTAACATGATTTACTTTTTTTACGGCAATAAACGTCCATCAATTATTCGTTTTCTAGTTCAACCAAACACCGTTCACTGCAGATATTGTACTTTCTATCTGATATAGTTGGTGTATTGCGCAACTCGTAAAGATTATGGTTAATATTTTACCGTTAACTTTTTAAAGTACAGATTACATAATTAACCAGGAACGCACTTTAGCAACAGAGAATTTATAGACGAATTTGCTCGTAATATCCTGCCGAGTGAAAGATCACACATATTTTCTCAACTACTTTAGACTTCGCCGATCTACTGTGAATTTTACATATCTTAAATATATCTCAGAGAAAATTAGATAAAAATACGTGTTAAGGGTTCCTTATAAAATTTTACTTTACTATTATGGTATGTCTAACAAAGTTGAACTATAGTATAACACCCACAAAAAGCATACTTCATAGATTTGAAAAGAAAAAAAGAAAATCTGCTTGCGCATACATACCAAAATGTTAAAATATATCATGCGGAACTGAATCATAACGGTATTAGCTATTACTTTTATCTGAATGGTTTAGATAGAATGAAATCAAATAAAAAATAATTGAAGAATGAAATTACATACAACAATACGATCGGTTCGCAAGCTTTCTCTTTAAAATCGAAGAATTAATAAGTACATACCGTAAAATCCGAAGGCATAATTCCAAAATGAGCATACGCGTTTAAAGGATAGTTGTCATGAACACCAAATATATTTCATTTAGGATTTACTCAATTTTATCTTCTTAATAATGTAAAAAAACGTGGAAATGTTTAGTATGGGGTTTTAACCGGGTAAAATGAAAATATTTTCCCAAAAATGTTATCACAATTTGTTTACACAATGCGATATGATACGGTGAGTGTATTTGACAATCAAGAAAGTAGATATGTTAAATACGAACCTGTCAATCAGATGCTATATTTATTGCAAAACATTTTTATCTATTCGAATACAGGATAGCGATAAATTCAGATGGCAATTATCCTATTAAATAACACTGCCTAACAAATTTAATATCGAACAATGTAATAAAAAATGTTTATATATGAAGTAAACGCAGCGTATCGATACATTACTTGCTTTGAATGTAAATTCCATGATGGAACACATGATGCCGCGAACAGCCGATTTTGTAATAGCCATATCAAATATAACACTGTGTTCCAATAAAAGTTGTTACTACGTGAAAAATCCGTTTCACGTGTGGACGTACGGAGGCTTATTATGTACTGTGGCAAAGGCACTTAACACCAGTATAGCTCATTAGAGCGCACCACTGGGCACGGGGAGTGTGCCTGCTGCAGCTATTGTTGGACGTCCCTCGGGAGGGTCGCCACAGATACCGCCCTAATTACGCACACACGCATGCACACTGCTGGAGAAACGAGAAACCTCATTCGAATCAAACGATAATTTCATTGAAAATGATGATTAATGTGTAAAGTGTTTAACTTTAGGGTGTTAAGTAACTTTTAGTATAGACGTCCCTTTAAATATAACTTTGCCGATTAGAGTTTACAGGAGACGAATAAACATTATACCTACGATGTTGCTACAATCCAGACGTATATTGAATGGAAAGCAAATATTTATGTTAGATATGCCTAGGTACAACATGATATATTATAGGTTAACGACTAGATTAGTTTCTATTCAAAGCTACTTTCTACTATGCAGAATTTCTCCCAACAGCTAACACTATACACTAGATTTGAATTCCTATACTAAATAAAACGTATTTTCAAATAAATTTCTAAATTTTAATGTTTCTCACAACCTCTCACTTCATTTTGTATGAACGTACGATAGAATCTTGCACATTGTAACATTTCTCATGTTGATATACAAAGAACAATAATGGTCGTCGTATTATAAGACTTTACATAACATTATAATCATCACACACTTAATGAATATATTAATGTTTTGAGGTTTTAAAAATGATATGTGTATTACGTACCATATCCATACACAATAGGTTCCAGTTCGCTGATTCGCACACGTCTTGGTGCCGATCTCATAGGCAGAGTATAATTATTAGATTGATTGTTATCATGACGGACATTAGGTCTATCTATGCGGCTCACAGATCGCGGAAGAGTCCCATATCTTGGTATATAATGATCGACATACACCGGCTCATAGCGCGGCTGTCTCATGTCATTAAAATACTGCGATTGAGAGTAATAAGGTCTCGATTCTGCAGGGTGTGCGTAGTCTATATACGGATTGCTTCTATCTCGGATTCCATATCCGGTGTTTACAGGTTGCGGTTGATACTGATTCAATGTGGGCATACTCTGCCCTAAATAGCTGCGTTGATTGGTTTGCCGGCGATACTTGTCGAGTCCATCGAAAGGTCTGTTGTGCGGTGCTGAAAATCGATCTGTAGCGAATATTTCACTGACTGGCAAACCACTTTGATTGCTCGCATTGCTTCGATTGCTTCTAGTACTGCTCCTTGCGCTGTTCCGAGTCAATGAACCGTCGCCGCGGACGCTCAGTTTTACTTCTAGTCTCTTGTCTTTCATCGTGTATATAAAATGTTATGTCGTGCTCAAATTATTTCCTCAAACTTTGACCTACAATTTCGATAAATGTTATAGTTTGACATTTTAGCTGTACAACCAAGTCCATTAGAGAAGATCTTAGATGGATTATTATAAAAAAATAATAGAGGTTCTTGTCAGTTATTATACAACGGCGCATCACGCTAAAGAAAGTTAACGACATTTATAACGTTGTTCACGAACGATGAGTAATGATCGTTGATGTATTAGTAAATTACCACTAGCCCGAGAACAACATCGCCGTTGTTCAGTTAATTGAAGATGAAACAGTTTGAGTAAAACAAGACGGAAACGTCGACACGACTTTCGCACAAAGGTACTGTCAATCCCGAGCCGAGCGAGATGACTAGCACACAATGAGAAATGACGGGAGAAAATTTGTAGATACATTTCACGATTAAACGATAGGATGTGTCCGAAAGTATCTCGCTCGATACACACTATCGCTCCGTCAATCAATTTTAAAGTTCACCCCAGTAAGATAACGAAATGTAGAACGAACTTTATATGTATACAGCACACATTCTGTTAACATTACTTACATTTACTTATGAACGGTTTCAAGAATAAAAAGATTACAAATGAAACACAACCGTATTTAAGTAGGTACTGTGAATTATTATCATACCAAAAGAGATAATCCAACAAAATCAATAATGACGGAATTAAACATACATAACAATGATGTCACGTATCCAATGAGTTGATAGCACGCGATAAAATTAATTGCCGTGCATAAGATTCAAAACGAACGTTAGAGCGTTGATAATAAATTGATTTTTTTACAGCATAACACAACACAAACGAAACGTGGCCAATTAAAATGTAACTACTTATGGCCAATTGTTTTATCCAACCGGTAAATATTTTCCAGAGACGAGGCACAAACTGGTGTGTATGAACCAATAAAATCGAACTGCGACTGACATGAAGCGAAGAATTCTAACAATGATAAGATAATAACGTGAATTCAATAAATTATATCATGCACAAACAGTAAATGTTGACATTGATATATCAACACAATATGTGTTTATTCCCCTATGAAATACGTATTGACCTGTGTCACTATATTGTTTGCTAATATCGTGTTTGTTTCAAATCAGTTCAGTATGCTGTCCGCATAATGGTGATGTGCCAGAAGCAGTAGGCAGCATTGAGCCAATGTTTGCCTTGAGTAACAGTTACGGAAACTTGACTGGGTCAAGGCCAAATGTTATGTGCTTTAGCACGCCTTATTTAAATAAGTGAACATCTACATTGATCATCTCGCGTTCATTAGAATGATTAGCTTCTTGTAATGAAGCGTTTTACACGTGTGGAATTATTCATAACATGTGTATAAACAAGGAGTCCGTGCTAAGTGAGTAGGAAGGTAAAACAAAATATATACCTTACAAGGAACTCGTAACAATGAATCGTGCGCTACAAACAATTTATTTATGCACTTACACACGAAATCATATTGAAATTTTGGTCTCAGTATTCCTACAATTTAGTTATTTTTAATACCGCTCAAAATATGAAGTACCAATTTTTTCAAGTTATAATAAGAACACTAAAAATATATTGTGATGAGTCGGCGGTGCGAACAATTTATACTTGAATGAATTTATCGAGCATTAGACAAGCATGAAATGTAAACGTTTCGACACGGTGCGCGTACAAGTGTTAGGAAACTTGTGTACTTGGGCTTGTATCTTACAACTATGTACCTGTGTTATCTCGGTGGATAAGCGGGACCGCCGATTCATTAACACAACATTAAAATATTAACACGTAGCAGTAAACTTTCTGCAAAACCTACTTTTGAATTGCGCTTTTAAACTCAGAGAAAGTAGGTGCGTCCATGTCAGTGCAAGATACGCAACCCATAATTTAATCGGAAATGGAGCAAAGCAGACTAGCGTGTAATTCTGTGCAACATGGAAGTGTGTACTAAAGAAATAGTGTCTAGTGAAAATTGTGAGGGCCATCTGTGTTTACCATTAACGACATAACAATAACTCAATTCGACCTTCACTCAACGTCGGACTAAATATATTTCTAGAAAACGAACACGTATTGAGCAGATAATATTTTTCAGATTACTAATCGTGTAAATAAAGTTCATTCATAATAAACACATTTTATCGATAAAATCGCACAAAAACACCACTTAACACTTATTACTTAAAACTTTAAAACAATAAATAATTTTAATTAATTTAGAAATACAAACTGAAACACTGAAAAGGATTACGGTCGCGCCGCGAGTTTTTTAGAGGCGAACACGAACAGATCGGATCTGAGTCACTCAATACATTGTGTAGACTCTATCACACGACTTCATAACACATCTTGAGTATCTGTGTATGCAGTCTGCCGCGCAATAACAATAAATGAATATATTCTAACTAGGAAGCATAGTGGACACAGGTAAACGATACACTGCGACGCTTTGTTCAACGGAGCGAAATGGCACGTCGAGTGCAAAAGATAAGCTGATAAGGTCGTGATATGGATTGTACCATTTTGATTAGCCACCCGCAGCATATTTCTCTTGAAATAGAACGTTTTAACTGAATATTTACCGAGTATGTTTGGTAACTTTTTATATTCCACATAATCAGAATTAATATCACTTTTCAACAATCTTACTAAGGTAAAGCTTAGACGATTGGTGTTAAATGACAGTCGAGTAACAGGAACAGCAAGTAAGAGTTTTGTATAGTTACGTTCTCTTGCACGTTACTCCTAAAACTTGTAATTGCTGGACCTGAGTTTGAGACGAGAATAAAGGATGAAGTTGTAAACCAACATATTCGCGGACTTCATATAATAACTCCGGCATATTTTTTATAAACCTACAAAAAACTTTCTAACAAAATGATGTTATAAAAATAATGATATGTAATGTGGCAGTGAGAATGGACTTACCGTCAGGAATATCATCAGCGGTTTCATCGTCGTCGGTCTTGCGGTCTTCCTGTAATTCTCGTTTTTTGATTGCCTGTGAAAGATACGTTCTTTAAAAAATCTTGACATACCATTGAGACGTTGAGAGAAATCGGAATGAAGCGCAAAAAAATCAACAGATAATAAAACGCAAATACCGGTATATTAAACCACACAAACACAACTAGTAAGGAAGTAAATGTCACAGCACGTGAAGCTAGTGAAATGTGATAATCGTGACACAAAAATACGCAAGCAAGCAAAGCCAAACAAAATACAGTTGGATCTAAATTGAAATCTTGAGCTGATGTCCCGTATCTGGCGGACGGATCTCACCCGGGCGAGCCATCCTCCTGCAGCTTTCAAGCACCTCATTCTGATAAGTATATGTACTGAACACTTTGGGAATTGGCCGTTGTTTGTTAGTGATTTATTTAACACAACACTTGCACTGAGAAAGTAGCACGTCACTTATCGATTAATCGCGGTACACGAAGCATTGTTACGAACGGAGCGGTAGAAGGCAGTCATTTCTGCGAGCCTCACGCAGGGTCTATCGAGAGCGTCGTGGTCGAGGGCCCGCGCGCACCAGCCCGGAACACCCGCGGTATGCCAACAATTACCCACGCTTGGGTCGTGCTTTACAAACGTACTGATGCTAAGACACATTTATTACTTCAACGCAAATTCAAACTCAATCTTACTGAGAAATATGATGTGCTTATTCATAAAGCAGGAGTTCTAATGTGTGTTTTCCTCCAAGTGTAAACACTTGGTCTGCGCATCGTTTTATGGTAATGGGAACACGGTCTGCGGCTGTGATGCGAAACAGATCTCACGACTCTATTGTTTCGACTATTCTTCAACGAACAAGAAATTTAGTCGCGGTCGGTTCGTCAGCTTTTACTCTCTCATATTGTTGTCATGTATATGCAGTTTAAACAATTCTACTACTTTTTTTAATGATCGATCATGTATTGAAGTTTTTGCTATAATTAATTATAAGACCAACTCAACTTGTAAGACTGACTTATAGATATGTTAACATCTACATTAGAAATGCTAAACGATAAAACTGAACATGAGTACTTTACATAAATTAACAAGCCAAAACAAATTAAGTATGTATATACCAAAAGCAAACTGAGTGTTAAATAAAATGCATATATACTTTAAATAAAAGAGATCTTATTCACTAACATAGAGAAGAAATTAAAATCCAACTCTTAGAATTGCCTTTGTAGTATTCCTCTGAAAATGCAATTAATAGAAAATCGTTTTTATTAGTCTTTTTTGAGGATGCATATAAAAAGTATAAGAGATTTTATATTACAAAAACATAAGACGGACGTATGTAATCGATAATGCTTTACATATTTGGACAAATGACAGGAGTGTTTTGCAATACGCGTTATCATTGCAAAATGTCGACGTGAGATAGAACATAATTGATTGTTTCTGCAGGAAGCTATTCCGGAAACATTATTTTACATTGACGTCAATTCTGCCAGTCTATTGATCGAATACCAAGGAGAAAGTTTGATTTGTTGTCTAATGAAAAGCAGTATTAGGAAATGGTTTGTACGTAGAAATTATATTACATAAATGGAGGAAGATAAACAATACTTTTTTCTTGTAAACATACATCGCTTGATTGGTTTCGTTGTGATGTGAACAATTGGAGCAGAAAATTATAATCGTTGATTCGTTTTCCAGAAAGGACTTGCCTTGTGAGAATTTGCGTTCATTTATTAGGATGGATTGTCTACAATATTGCATGAAATGCAATGTTCATTTATATCCAAAATAATTATCATCCCAGGCGACACTATCTGATCAAATCGGAACTACAAATTCACAGGTTTTTCCTGCTAAAAGTCATAAGGGCGAGGGCTATGATTTTATGTAATTCGTTAGTGGTTTCTCTGTGTTAGCAAGTTTAGTACTTTTTAGATGCTTTAATGAATATTTCAAAGTTACGAATATTTTAAAATTTAAAACGTATTTTTTCTTTAAATGCAAACCTAAAAAGTATTGGAAGTGTACTATCAATATATAATTTTGATTGACTACTATGTATTTAAGAAACTATAAGAATACTAAATTGTTATACTTGAATATTGACTAAAATTATTACCATTTCGGCTCCGTCATACTACAGACTTATAGCATTGCACATGACACAATACAACATAAAAGAAATAGCTATAACAAAAAAAAATAATCACGTATTGTAATTCACAATACATAATAAGTTTCAAATGATGTCCAACGCCACCACAATAGCTCAACAATAGGTATTAGTAATTGGTAAGTAAAACAAGCGTAAACACAGACATACATCTACATAAATGCATTAATAATAACAGTGCGGTTAATTATTCCACAACACGTATAACACGTATAAAAATATCATTTTATAACAAACAATCTTCACAAAAAAACAATAAACGAAGTATAATGTGGATCTTACAAAAATGTTCCATAACAATGTTCAAAAACAAACCTAACGTCATGTGTGTGTCAATTAGAACATTGAGCTACAAGTACCGAGTGCTGGTCCGTAGTAAACAAGGTGTATTTTGTATACTATTACACGACCGGCGAACAAGCAACAAGTCATTCGATAAGTGAGGGATCTATGTCGCTTGCATACATCCACAACCGCAGAGATCGTAGTCGTTATTGTATATGTATGTATAATGGTAAGGAAAATACCAGAGTATAATAATACTTTTGGATCTCGCCAGAATTTAAGCTCCTACATACGTGAAAGTTTTGACAGCATTAAAAATGACTTCTCATATAATACTTTAAAAATATTAAGCAGTGGCGAGAAACGCAATCAATCAAAAATTACAATAAATGTTTCTGGATTAACACCAAAAACTAATATTAATTACATTTTTGCTTTAATAGTTGTCATTTAGAACCATTTATCCATCAGCCACTCAAATATTGACTAGGAATTCTAAATTCATATAACTTCAGTTGACAAACATATGAGCATACCAATGTCCCAAATCCAAATTGATGTAATCATTTCCTTTTATACAAAGATACTGTTAATTAGTTAATGTAGGTTTGGAATATGGTAAAAACAACAAGGATGAATAATCGCGGTCATCCTGTTAAGGAAATTATAATTGAGAACATAAAAACTTTTTGGTTGGTGTGAGCTGATGTAACGAGTACTCAAACATATCCTGTTAAGACACTACGGGAAATATGAATGGGCAAGACACTTCACGTAACACAATAGATTAAATTGAAGCAGGCAATTAAATGAATTAGTTGATCGACGCCCCATTTCACCTTTCTCTAACATTTATCATTCGTTGTTCGTAATTAAGGTACTACAAGTATTAAGAGTGTATAATTATATACCATTTCACCATTAACAACAATACACTCGCAATTATTAGATCTACTAATACAATGTGCCTTTGTGGACTTGTTCAAATTGATTGTCTGAGATTACATGTTTGTAATTTACCCTAAACGTTCCCAATTAAATGAATTTGAATAGCTGTATGACACTTTATTGGCTGTTTTTTATGGGAAAATGTAATGGTGGGCAACGAATTACGCTTTATGGTGAAAATAAGACTTGTTAAAGATTAAAGATACTTCATAAACGAAGGCTTATTAACGTTACATATTGCAGATAAGAGAAACATGAATTTAGACCCGAATGACTTCAAAATAATTAATTACTATAATCAGCCTTAAAGGTGCAAAATAAAAAATGTAATGACCATTGTTTATCCTGGTAATTTCACGTCTTTTGAAGACCATGCCTTTGTGGCAGATATTTATGGCGAGTTGCAGTGTAATGGGCATAACTTTAGACATTATGTGGCTATTAAAAATTCCCTAACGGAGAGACAAAGTAACACTCTTCTTGACCCGTGAAACGAATCTGAAATGCAGGACGCATACCAGTGCCATAAAAACATTGAGGTGTCTAAGATTGTAGATTGTAAAAAATATAGGAAATGGACATAATAAAGCAATATTTACACAATCGACTCGCAGATGCGATAGAATTTAGCTTATCCGTAAAAGAGAAAGATTAAAAAAACACTTCGGAGTTCATGCTGTATTGACTGGGAAGTACTTACCGAGAAGTAAAAAATGATATTACAATTGGTCTACAAATGGAAGAATGAATGTCAATAAATAAAAAAAATATTCATGTGACGAATTGAACATCTCGTTTATGAGATTCGGATAAAAAATATTCGGAATAAGCAATCTATTTTTAATTCACATTGAAGGCCGTTTGTTGTGTTTTATTTGTTTCGAAATAAAAGTGGTAAATAGAACCTTCGCTAAGAACCTACGGAGCTTAAACATTCACTAGATCAATGCAAGTAACTAGAACCCGTCATAAAATAATTTGAGAAGATTTCTGGACTAGCTTCGCTTAAAAACATATTTGATTTCATTGTACACAATTTCTGCCGTCATTAATTTTATCTAGCCCATTTATCTATTTTATTCCTGCTTGCACCTACAATCCTACATATATCACTTCTTTTCCACTCATATCCTACTTTTGGACCTCTCCACTGAACCTCAATCGGACTATTCGGTGCATAACATAAAACAAATGAGCTAGGTATAATTTTTGCGCTTCTTTGCATGTTGTAACATGGTACCCTATTGAAACTCCCCAAGAGGCACGATATTGCTTCAACTTGCATTGGTATCGAATATTGTCAATATTTTGACGAACATATACAGTATATGTAAATGTCATCGTAAATTGTATGTTATCAGTGTATGTCAGGTTTTCGTTTCAAATCAAATGCAAAGTAACTAAGTAGACAGGTTTCAATTGTAAAATAAAAAAAAGAGTTGAGATTATCAGGGAGACATAGCATAGACACAGTAAGTGTGATAAGCAGTGAAGATTTGAGGACTACTTTTACCCTTAACTCAGCCCATAAAAATCTTGCGACTGATTGCTCAAAAAGAGAACAAAAAAAAAGAAGCAGTGAAGATTGTCGTTATAAAAGATGTATGCGTGTTGTGTGTGAGCACCTGCGCGATGAGGTCTCTCGCGCGGCCCGCGTCGATCTGGTTGACGCGCTTGTTCTTGAGGTGGTGCGGCGTGTCGCGGCGGTGCAGGCGGGCGGCGGGCGCGGCGCCCCGCTCGCGCACCCCGCCCCCCCACGCCACGCGCCGCCCGCGCTCGCCCGCGCACGCGTCCTCCGCCGCCTGCCCCCGCACCGCAACCAACCCGACCACGCTCACGCAACCGTTGCACCACACGGCTCGCGAACGCGTTACAACAACTACACTATACCTCGCACTAATTCGCATTTTAACTATCTCTTTAGTGCTTCTGTTGTTAAAATATATACAAATTTAGGCTTCGTCATTTTAATATTTTATTAAATAAACTCAATTTGTCAAACTATTAATGAAAAATCGACTCAATGAGTGTTTTATATATAGTGTAAATATTGTAACAAGCGCGAGCCAAGTTTTACCAACATAATGGGCAAATTGAAACCCACATAATATTATAATAGCAATATATTATTTTCCCATAACTACCAAACAAACATGACAGACATTTAAATATCTTGTTATTTTGATCATCTTTATAAAAGGGGCTAAAAACGTATGCTAATCAGTCGTGTTTGCTTAAATTCTGATGTGATTATTACCATTATATTATAATTAATTATATTTCCATTCTAATCCTATAGCATTAATTGTTAGTACTGATTAGACTTCTAATACTTGCAAAGTGCAATATCCAACCTAATATATAATCTGTACAGCTTATGTTAATGAAACGGTTACGATAATCTTACCTCCAACTCGTCGGAATCATCATTCTCATCGTTCTCTGGGTCAGACGAGTCTCTGTCGGCGGCCGTCTGTGTGTCGCTATCGTCGTCTTTCGCTATTTCGTGATGTACGGGCGTGTCTGGTACGGTCTGAAATAAAAAAACTTTTGTAAAAATTTGCATGATGCATCAAATTGAACATTTCACTTGTTCACACTCACAAAAACTTTCTCTAGGTCACGACATTATGACCTAGAAGCGAACGGTACTAATGAATGCATGCTTCGTTGGAATTAACAGCAGTGACAAGCGCAAATGGCATCCCAAGTTATAAGGTGAACTCCTTAATTAAGGTTAATAAGTAATTAACGCGTTGCGGTCAAGTTTAGTAGGAAACTCTGCAACATTAGCTTATAAATGTAATAAGTTAATTCGAAGAAAAACTAACATGCCTTATGTTTGTGACCGTAAATAAACTTGTTATTTGTGATTTTATTTTTGTAAAAATATCGAAAATAATAATTTTTGACATTTTTTCAGCAAAAAGAAATGTGCAAAACAATGACAACCGCTTTATGTATTTGTTCGTTATCAGCATTTATAAATAAGGAGGAATCTTTTTTATCTCTACGCGAATATGTATATTTTACGTCATAGTCTGAAAATAGTAAAGAATTAAGGTTCTCTCGGAAATTATTAAAACAGAAAACATGTTTTAACCTTGTCAAAATATTAAGTAATTTAAAGCAAACATAATTTAATAATAACCTCTGTGTCATTCACTGACAACGACAGTTGATTTACATTGAAATATCGAAATAAATGTGTGAATTAAATTTAGTTGTCATGAATGAGGCATCTAATCATCATGAAAAAATATTTTTTCTTATTTGTTCTTATAATAGTTTCAATATATTGAATATCTTACCTCCGTGGTCTCCACCGGTGGAGGTGGCATTTCAACCGGCGACATCGGCAGTCCATTCGTGATTGTCTCAGTCTTGGCAGGTTGCGTGTTCGAAGTCTCCGGGGATCTTCCCGCCAACAACTTGTGGGCTTTCGCCTTTAGTTCCTTGGGGTGAGGCGTGTTTTGTCGCACAAATGGCGTCTGTATAAACAAATACGTATTAAAGTTAGTATTTCCACTCTAGATTGGTACATAAGTTGGGCCATCAAAAAATAATCGATAACAATTTGTATTGCATTAATATTAGTGGGATTGAAAAGAAAACGGTTTTCTTTCCATCATAGAATAGAGATATATAATAATTTTCATGCGCATGCGTTGATGTCAATTCAACATGTATTTTTTAAGCTTCAGCTTATAATCCAAGCCTTTTACTTTATTTTTAATGATCTCATAAGACGAACACAGTTGTTAATCAAAACTTCCAAAATTATGAGGTTTATAAAAAAAGTGATCAAAAAGCTGTAATTGCTATATGGCCTAATTGATGTTAAGATAAAAAGTGAAATGACAATTTGCATGAAAGTAATGTACTTTGTATTAGGAATACTGATGAACATATGACTAAAATAACAGAACACGATATTAATCAAGGCAAACTTTTGATGGTAAACTTCGATGTAATGACGGTTATAGATGATGTCAAATATGATGGTGACAATAGCAAAATGCATGTAAAATGTAGAAAAATATTAAAAAATAAAATAACGATTGTGCCGAATCCTATAATACGTGCTACTAAAATCTGGTAATTGTCGCTTAACCTATGAGTAGTGTAATGGCGTAATGCGAAACGAGGCGGGTTGAATCACAGGATATGATATCACACACGTCCTCTACTCCGCGAGTCGACGACGTCTTGCTCATATCTAGCTAATCTACAGTAAGTGCAGTACAAATAGTGTCATGTGTGCTCTGTGAAATGTGAACAACAATCACGTTTGGGTACGTGCTAAATATTGAAAACATTATTTAGAAAAATATGTATATTAATGTATTACTATCCAACCTGCTTTACTTTCCAAGAAATATATATTTTCTAATAGTGATGATACAATTAGTAATCGACTCGATAGATAGCCTATGAAGTTTTATGTAAAAGGAGCAACACTTCTTGGTAAGCAAATTTTCATTGATCAATCATTATGTGCTGGGATAAGACTTCAAGGTTGCAAAATGTTTCTGTGTTATCTGAATGTGTTGAATAATGTTTAATCTCAAATGCGATGCTTTAACGAATTAAAATATCTAATCTGCATTATTCTACTTTCAGCGTCAACAACAAACTAATCACTATCTAAGTATCGAAAGAGCGAGAGGCTTGTTTGCGGGCAGCGCATATTCGACTCGGCGGTAGTGCATTCACAAAATTTAATTTATTTTTTTCAGTTCTCAGAACGCCTTTTGACTGACTGGTGACAATACACACATAACATCAAAGCTAACTTCGTATTAGTTATTGAAACCTGATCGTACTATACACGTTTATATTCCTGGTTGGTATCAATTACTATTGTAATTAATATGTTACAGGCAGGAAGCCAAGGCGTAACGTATAGTATCGTAGGCTGCATGTGTTTGTGAATGCACCAGAGGCGAGGCTGTGGCGCGTACCTCCGAGAGGTTAGTAATAGAGGGGGATAGTCGCTGCAGAGAGGTCCTCCGCTGCGTAGTGACTAGCTTGCGAACTACATTAATCGGCCGCCTCAGAGCTAGCATCGTCTGTGGTGCGAAGAAAGAGTCAGAAGGTGTCACGTCTCCACTGTCCTCCTGAATCGACGGAACCTTTAAATTAAAATACTCTTCTAGGAACACAATACTTATGTAAGCGTTATGTTGTGCATGTTACGAATACGTATACAGTGTAATTATTTTAATAAAACATATTCTACATATGGTTAATAAAATATTCATTTATGACTTCTGTGACTTCTTGTAACCTCTTATTTTTTTATTTAAGTCTACGTAGGGACTTATAACCAACAATGTATAACTTAAAACTCAATATATAGTAATAACATATTAAAAATAATTGAATTAACACGTTAAATAACATGTCAGCGTCTTCAGAAGTTTGTTGTGACAATATGTATGTAACCTCAATTCCTCCCCTGAATTTACTATGATGTTTTAGCCTGGGGTTGTTTTACTATTTATAGAAATATGCTGTAATTTTGATACTTTTAAAGAGTGCTGTACAAAGTTCTTAGTGAAAATGACATTATAATTTCTCCCTAGACTCAATAAAGTTGCTGTTATTATTATTAAACTCAATACAATTGGCTAATCGAGCCATCTTAAATCGCGAAGATAATCTCCTAATAACGATAACCCTGGAGCTAACAATTGCATCATTATCTGTTTACACATAGTTTTGTACTTACGCGTGTTATATTTTTGATTACAACCTACATACAGCTTTAACCTAGGTTCTAGCTTCATCTCATATGTTAATATATTAAGTTTGTTACCAATAATCTAGCGATGTAATTTTAACAAACCAATAGCCAAAATATAAAAACGCCACACGGGTAGTTTTGTCCACACAAGGACATAAACAATACTTATACCTTGCGTATTTGAAATTGCGAGTTGTTTATTGTTCCCTCAGTATCCACCATCTACACAAATATATACAGATCACTATCATTGGCCTTATGAAAAAATTGATTTGGCTTCGTCTAGTTACCAAATTAGATTCTTAATAATTGAGACACTAACGCTGTCAACAACATACTGCAAGCAATATATATTTTTAGTTCCACATAATTTGCACTATCTACTGTTAGTATCAAATAAAAAAAATTAAAAATACGCCTTCATCAAGGTCACGCATTAATTAACATTAAACATACAAAATAAAAATTTGCGAAACCAGCTTCAATATAATTTATTATAAATATATATTATACACATAAAAAACAACAGGCTTACATGTACTATAATACTGTTTGTGAAACAGATCACACATGTATTGAAATATTAATTAGTAAAATATAAACAAATAACTGTTTATTCTAATGCCACGAGGACAGAACTTAGCGCCAAATAGGCTCTACTTCTCGAGCATTTAACACAGAGATTTCTCCTAAACCAAGAACCTACACGCCTACTGCGGTTCCCTATAGATTCACCTGTATTACGTAAGCACAAAGGCACATTATACCGAAGATATTTTAATGGATTCTTATTTGTAAATTCGGTGTGTGTGGCGTCATCTCCGTAAGGTTTTTTGGACACCTTCACCAATGTAAAACAGCATATGCTCACCTCTTTAGCTTCCGACACGTCTTCTGTGAACTTGACTGAATGTGTTCTGGACGCCTCCTTCTCTTCCCAGTCGTCGTTATCGGAGTCCCGGTCGCGCGAAATGCTCGGCTCTGTTCCAACAAGTCTCATTTATTATACATAGGTTTAAGCAGGATTTGTTCCTCAAGTATACCAATTTTTGACAAACAACTGCAGACGTCACAAACAGATAAACATCGAAAGCAGACACAATTTACTTACAGCCGCATAAAATTGGCAAAACATTGAAAATAGCTTTCTCATGACTAACTTACGTCTCTTAAGTTTGATGATTTGAAAGACAATTCAAACTGAATCATACTGAAATTATACAAGATATACCATTCTGACATAAATTGGGTATTTATAATACAAATAGTTCAAGAAGATGCGCCTAGTAGTGTTTCTAACATTACAATGTCGACACAACTAGCCTTCAATGATTGTACTAGTTTGAATGAAAAATAGGATGTGATAATGAAACTTAATAAAGCGTTAAATTACGAACGCATTCTATGAACTACTGAGTTTGACCTGACATTGATTCCTACTTAAACGTCAATGTGACGTATAGTCTGAGATGACTACAGAGA
Source organism: Cephonodes hylas (assembly GCA_030295005.1). Taxonomy (NCBI): domain Eukaryota; kingdom Metazoa; phylum Arthropoda; class Insecta; order Lepidoptera; family Sphingidae; genus Cephonodes; species Cephonodes hylas. The sequence continues at coordinate 6,586,741 of AP025372.1, read as the reverse complement.
ACAAGTATAGTTGGAAAAGATTGGGCAACATTCGTGAAAATATTGGACAAAAGTAGTGGGAAGTATAAGGTACAGAATACATTTGCTTGGGAAATGATCTATAAACAGTAATAAAATTTATCTAATACACGCATAGTCTATGGTGCAAAGTATAATTATAGGCGGTGAACCTTACCTCTTATATTATCTAGCTCTCGCGATCGTGATATATATCTGTGATCCCTGAACCACTGTCCACTGCCAACCTCTGATGTGTGTTCCAGCTCTATTTGTGATGTGACAAGTGCATTTAGTATATTTACACAGCAAAAACAAAACAACTTTAGTGCAGCGACCATACACGAACACTCATATCATTTCTGAGAATTATTTTGTAGAATTACTTACTTTACTTACTGTAATTGTACTGCAAATGCTTTAGACAATAATAGTGGTGTATATGTCTACCCAAGAAACTTTCCTAAATGGTGCGAATTATCAGATTTTAAATATATGGGAATTTGTCCTAAATTACTTTGGTACAAGTAATCTAAACTATCTTGGTGAGTCTAATCTACATCAAGGTTTATTGTATACGCTGCTCAATAAATAATACAACATTAAACTAAGCAGACATTCTTGATTTAATGTTTAATTGCAATTTTAATTCAAGGAAAGGTATAGGATTGTTTTAAGGCGTTAAATACCTTTTTATATTATTTAGAAACAAACTTGAGATGTGACAAACAATAAGCTTCGAACTAATAAAAAAAATATTACAATCAAAGTATGGATTAAAAACTGGATTAGCGTCAGTGTCGATAGTATGGTTTGTTTACCATTAAACACGCTCGCGTTTATATTAGAAATTCAATGCAAACCAGAAATACGATTGAAATAACTTCATTACAATGCGGTGCGCATTTATAATCGCACCGACTGATACGCATAGAAAATTAATTATATCTTATTATTACAAGCATTAGCTCTCTTAACTTGGTTTGACGTAATTACGTATTTTGCATTCATTTGTTTATCACACTTACCTCTTTTACACAAATATATTGTTTAAATAAAATGGCATTTTTTAATGAAAAAACACAAGGCACCTTGTGATAAGTGCATTACGATCCAAATATAAAGTGCCGAGCAGCAAGAAATGAATGCGATTATATCTAACTAACATTGTAAAGATGATCTGTTCGTCAACGCGAGTAAAACACCTGACCCCAAATGTAAAGTAATTTTACACCTGTTTGCGGTGGCTATAGCTTGCATGTCCTACCAATATACCCTTTGGAAACAGACTCAAACCTTCATATACAGTACAAATGAGTAATTACATAAAATCAGTATGATATGACGGAATCTGTCGACCAGTCGGCCTGGACGGCTTTTGAAGTAAATAGGCTCAATTGCCGCGCAAAATTTAACAATATAATTCACTGGACGCATAGTCTGTGTAATGTTTTGCTTGTGTATGGTCACTGCACAGTTAAATAAAAGCTCAAAAAGCATAGGCGAAGACATTTACGAATCGTAAAGCGCACGTCAAAATAAACAAAATCAGCATACGAGTAATATTATGTAAAAATTACAACATATTTGACATGCCACTGATTTAACATTTGTATTATTCAATCTTGACCATTAGTGGCTTAATAGAGAAACATTTTTTTAAACTACCTTCTATTAACTCTGACGATGTCATAAAAATCGTTTAAAACAGATTCAAATTTAATTCCAATTAACACAAAAAATAGTGTTTTATTATTGTTAAAATAATTATATTCACTGTACAATCGTCAATTTGAAACAAGATAATCCAACAGAAATTCCATCAGCGGAGTCATAAAGACAAACTGAGTCACATGTTTAATTCCACTGATAATACTTTTTATTGGTAATTCTACGTACGTGAGGCATGAAACGCGTGTACTAAATAGTAAATACAAGGAACTATACATAACACCAAAAGCGGGAGAGAATCGACCTATTCATAGAATAAAGTACTTTTTACGACTTTATAAAAACCTTATATATTGCACTAGTGAAGTAATAATAATAATAACTTTTGTTGTTTGAAGAACAAAAAAAAATTGTGTCCAATTAAGTTTAAATCACTGAGAAGTTGAGATTTTGGAAATATAACTTTATTCTGCGGATAGGTCGGAATGTGTATAGTGAAGGGGCTCGTACCTGGCTGTTGCGTGTAGCTGAGCTGCGGCAGTAGGAAGCACGTGAGTACATTCTCGCCCGTGGTCTCGTCGCGGTCCGTCTGGAAAGTGAGCAGCGGCTGGGCCTGGTTCTCCGACAGCCACACCGCTTTCAACTCTAGGTTCACTAGCGTGTATGGCAAGTATTGTAACCTGGAATTTGATTCGAGAATTTTATGTATATTTATAAATCAGTGGCAGTATTTTAATTGGAACTTAAAAGGCATACAAAATACCAATTTTTTCTATAAGCTTTAAATCGTTTTTCAACAAAATTCGAAAAACTGGACATTACACAATCACCGTTTAACGCTTTTAGGCTTCTAGAGAATAAAGGATAATTATAGAAAGATGAGGAAAAACCATCGTAACTGCTTCTTTTTTATTAATTAAAATAATCTGGTTTAAGCCTCATAATACGTATTCAAGAAATTTGTTCTATAGCAGGAATGAACTGTTGATTTATGCTAATATAATAGGAAAACTTAATTATCCTGTTTGCTCTCATATTACATTAAAAGCCTTTCATATACATTTTAGTATATATTTTGGAAAATCTAGGACCTAAAAGTTTTATAGGCGGTGGCAACTCATTGATTTACCTGAATTACGTAATAAAAAAATCATGTTCAAGGATACCAGTCCTTAGTAAGAAGAAACTAATGCAAAACCACATACATGTCTTTATATTATGTGTGTAGCAAATGTTTATAAATATAAATAAATATAAATATAAATACACCCAACAGTCACATACATAGTCCTGACCCCACACTAAGATACGAGTCTTGTGTCGTGGGTATCAGAAACTACGAGAGACTTTTCGGTCTCACAAACACCCAGACCCGAAACAAATATTTGTGGATCACACAAACATTTGTCTCGGTGCGGGGATCGAACCCGCGGCCGCTCGTTTCGCAAGCTGGTGTCTAACCAACTGCGCCACGGGGCTGTCGTATGTCGTACAAATGTAAAACGTAAAATAATTTTAAAGTAATCAATTCTATGAACTTCAACCTCAGCGTAAAACCAAGTGTCCATAAATCCATTAATATGAACATTCGAATCCGAAATAACAATATTTATCGTTTCAACACTACATAAATTACTTTTACGTTGCCCGAACGCCACTTACAATATATGTATGTGTTATAGATAACAAGTAAATTATTAGTTCTGAAAGACGTTACCTATTGCCGCTCACGTCCAGAACATGTAGCGATTTACAATTTCCCAACTCATTAGGTAACCTCGTGAGTTTGTTGTCTCTTAAACTTAGCACGCCGAGCAACATCATATTGCCGATGTCCAACGGTATTTCAGCCAATGAATTCCTATCTACATTCAGTACAGTCAGCTCATTCAAATTTCCAATAGATTTAGGCAATTCTGTTAAAAAATTCTCCGTTAAAATAAGCTCCTGTAGGTTTGTACACCTGTAAGAGAAATACAGTATTAGCGTTATAAATAGCCCAAGATAAACTAACAAAATTAAATATATCTCAAACAGTACAGTGTACTAACCTTCCTACATTTTCGTTTAACGTATGTAATCTATTTTGGTCCAACTTCAGTATTGCTAACTTGGATAAATCTCCTGTACCGTCAGGTACGGTCTCGAGCATGTTTTGGGACAGGTGTAAGTCAGTTAACGAAATGAGGCCGCCGATTTCTTCTGGAATTTTCTCTAGTTTATTCTCACTCACGTCTAGGCAGGATAGTGCTTTTAAATTGCCAATTTCTGGCGGCAAATACTGCAGTTTATTGTGATCCAACCATAATTCTTCTAACGCCGGCAATTCTCCGATGAATCCAGGCTGTAATAACATGTTATGTAGAAAACATGGCACGTTCACACTTTATAGCTTAACATTAAGATAAAGTCTTACCAGCTCCTCGATTTCATTGTCGCCTAAGTCGAGCCTCTGCAGTTTGGTGAGGTTTTTCAGCGACTCCGGCAACGACTTCAACAAATTCTCTCTCAACTCCAGTGACTGGAGTGACACCAAACTGAAAATATTAAAATTCCTTTTATTTATATATTCTATTAACTGCGTTTCTTGAAATTAATAAATTTAATTGGTGATTATGAAATTACAACAGAAACGATAGAAATTTAAAGAAATTAGATGTTATTTCTCGTTACCACAAAACTTAACACATTCTTTTTTATTTGTGACTAACCATTATAGACTGGCAGTATTGCAAAGGAAAATATTTTATGTCGTAGAAATAAACAGTATCATTCGCTACAGTTCAGTACGAGGCAACCTTCAATAAAGCGGTGGTGACATAATAATTTGATGAAACAAGCCAACGACGTGGAAACACAATAGAATAGCGTTTGCAAAGACGAGGTTCCTGTATCACAGTTATCATTGCACTGCTGCAAGGTCAATTTAACTTTAAAAACGTTTCCCATCACGAGAAAAGATGAAAAAGATAAAACAAGAAACGCGTGTTCAAGATAATAATTTGTACAGGTTTAAAAAATAGTCATATCTGTTTACATTTAATGTTCACGCATATAGTACATATCCCTAAGACTGTACAAGTCTCGGGACATCCGTATCAGAAACCACATAAAACTGTTCAATCCTAGCAACTAGATACGAAACAGATATTAACTGTGCACAAATATAATTATGTATCTTAGCGCTGGAATCAAACCAGCAATCATTCGTCCTTTAGCCAGCCAATAACCAACAGCACCACAGCAGCTGTCGAGAAACGCCAATGGAAATTATTTAATCGTCTTTTTGTCTGACATGTTATTTAAACGACTAAATTTCTTACATCAACCGCGTGAAATAAAACGGGATTATATCCACCATAACATCGCAATACCAATAAAAAAGTAATGAAATGTGGATTTTAAATGCTCGTAGGCATCATCAAGTTGAAGGTGAATTGCGACGTTATGACACATCGGATGTATTTTCAGCAGTGTCTTAAATACAGGACATTCACATAAGCGTAAAAGTGTTTTCAAAAATACGTCAAACTAGCGCATCGTAAACCCAGCTTCATTGAATGAAATCTTACGAGTATGAAGGATTATGTTATTTTGAATAGTGGCATTCGCTGAACTCATCGCACCGCCGTCAAAGTGAGCCTCGATTGGTTGCATCATGCACGGACTGCGGTGAGGTTAATACCTCGGGAGACAGGTACAATTTTACCGTCGAGTTAATGATAGAAAGGTCACGCAACATGATATCCGTGGGGTTAACATTATTAAGATTGTGTTTACATCAAAGCGACATATAATTTCCTATACGAATATGTGAATAATTAATGCACGAGTAACTTTAATCTGTGTCCCGTTACATTCTGGCATACATTAAACGCTAATGAACATCAACGGTGCGGAATAGTTGCAATCGATTTCAGCTTCCAATAAACACTTGTTTAACAATGAATATATGGGATTATAGGTCTTCCCACTATAATAGTTGAACATTACATGCAAACTAGCGAGTTACACGTTTAGCGATTGTCAATTGCAATTGATTGCGTGTTCACAGTGTGGCTCTTAGGAACTCATTAGTGTGGCTGATATAGTATTAATTTGCACGCTTATACACAATACAGTTTAAAGAATAACGCAAATACTCTATGCAATAAAATGATGATGAAAAATAAAGACAGACAAGTTTTTCTAAGAAATGGTGAGCATTGTTTGAAATATCAAATTAGAAAATGTTCGCTTCATTTCATTCGTGAGAATATGCTTGAATAGGTTGTAAATTGACTCTAACAAAATGTGTCAAAGAAGCGTGTTATATACGTAAATGAATTTTTACAGAAGATTTATAAAAGTAAACTAAGTTTACAATAAACAATGTACATTTGATTTTTTTAAGCACTAACAAAAAACCCTACCGCTAAGAGATAAGACATACACGTCATGTTTGTTTAGAACCTTGAAGCCACATTCCGCAGCCGATGTCAAAGTACTTAGCGTCGGTCGACTCCGCACTCCGCAGCCATCATGCACTGATTCACTCAAGCTCGTCGAGAGTCCGTGTAATTAGTATATCGAATAAACAATAGCAGCATTTTCATCTGAACCGGCATGGTTCGGCGTTCGTGGCCCAATTCCGAAAATAGCACCATAATAAAGATTTCTTGCTAATTACATTATGTTTAACCGCAACGTTAACAAAATTATTTTATGCTGTACAGAAATAAGGTTTATTGATGTATTTATTTTTGTATTGAAGCAACATTACCGCTTATGTATCAACTTAAATACGTGAAAGGAAACAGTTATGTACGAGGTACGAGAACATTAAATTTTAATGGAACAAGAGCATCGAGAGCATGAAGTCATTACATATAGAGCTTTAACGATGTTGATAACGTCATAGATACTACTGTATAGATAAGTGTCGAGTAGATTATATTTTGGGGCGCTCCCTCGACTTATCACATTCCGGCATAATTTTTTACCGGAACGTGCCAACTTAGGTAACAGGTAAAAGGAAAAGTGAACAATGCAAACACAACCTGTTGACATGATATCGCGTATTGTATAATTATATTATAGCAATAGCGTATCTTATCGTATAAGAGCGTATGGAAAATAATGCCGAATGACTTTATTCAAAAGGACAATGATGTTATTGAACTGCTAAATTATTGACGATACATTAATCGCTTAAAGGTTAATAATACTTAATTTGCCGGGGGAAATAAAATAAGCTAAACCTTCGTTCGCCAATATTAAAATGTTACATAAAATTAAATCCCTCCTTTTTATTATTCACATTCAAACAACGATTTCGCCGTAATTACTTTATTTTGGGAATAAAATAACATTAAAACTCCCTCAATGGAAACTCCACAGTGAATTAATAAGCGAATGCTAATTCATTAACATACATAAAGTGGGTTATCGCTTCGATCTCCCCTGTTTCAAACCTGGGAATCATCAATACTCGATGCAACGATATTTGCTTGTTGATATAGTGAATAGCCGTTATACGGCGACCGATGGTTCCTCCTCATGAGCCTGTGGGATACCGGGTCGAATTTCCAAATGCGTTACAGTTTTTCCCTTTGGATATTTCTGTGTCTTGGGTCTGGTAAATACCAACTTAAATAGGACAACACAGTTCGAAGAACGTCGCAAATATACTAACCGGTTTAAGGATATAGGCTTTAGAGTTCATACTCTGTTTGTACGTACATAGTAAACAACATATTATTATAGTAATTAACATGCCGTTGATTCATTGCACCATGATTGCCACAGCCCGTTAAGGTGTATTTGTCACCTATCAAGCGCCACTCGATGTTTATAAATTACATACTTTGCGATCAGTGAATGCAGTTCCGGAGTAGTTTCTATAAAAGGTCACACTCGGAGCAGCCCGTGGCTTTCGAGCCAAACTTTCTCTTTCACTTGTACTCTTAAACAATGAGTGCTTGGACACTGAGATCGTCCGGCACTAGACTGGTTATAATAAACTATGTTCCGTATCATCCTTTGTTCTTCAGATATGCATAACGAAAGTTAGATTGAAAAAACATACGTTACCATCGATTGTAGCAAAAACAAAAAAAATATTAAGCAATGGCTGTTTACTTGCAAGCTTTAATAATAGTATCTCTTAGAAAAACTTAACATCCAGGAAAACTAACGTGATACTGCTTTAATGAAGAATAAGTTATCTTGAGTTGTAGGTTCAACATTATGTATGTTACTTTACGTATTATACGTATCTCAAGAATAAATCAAATCTTGATCATGTGAGCCTGAGCATAAATACTAAACAGTGTTTAGTACTCCAATCAATTCAAGTGTGACAAATACTTGTAATGTACGCAATAACAACAAAATTCGTCGCGGGTGCCAATCTCTATGTATGCTATTATCAGGTCATATATTGGTCGATAAGAAGAAATGTACAAGTATGTGCGTTTAATATCTCACCTGCCGAAATCGCTGGGTAGACTCGTGAGTGACATGTCATTGAGGCCGAGAACAGTGAGGGCTCGCAACTGGCTGAAGCCAGCCGGCAGGCGCGGAATGGGATTGCTACTGAAGTCTGCGATTTGTAGCGCACGCAGCTTCTTGATATCCTCAGGGATATCCGGAATGTCTGCAAACAAATGTACATACTGAATGATGTGATAACATCTAAGCATTCAATAATTTACTTGGCTACTATTCCCTTAATTTATGGAAATACAACAAAAAATGTTACACACATGTTAGTTAAAAACTATTTTTAAAAAATCGCTTTAATAGACACAAACCCCATAATAATGAGGTCAGTCAATTGACGGTACGGTAAAATAAAATAAGTACACAGAAAGGGTTTTTGCACCCATAGTGTGAATGAATGTTTCATGGTACACAAGGTTGCGATGGTTGCATAAAAACTGTGAAAATATTCCATTGTCCATGTTCGCAGGAAACCTCAATGTGGTTTCACACGTTTTCCGTAAGAACGAAGCCGCAAGAAAATATTTTCTCATCTCTTACGTGCGAGCAAAATCAACGTTTTTACAATTTTAATATAGGTAGTATGGTAATTTCAATAAATATGGTAGTGTGGTAATTCAAAAGGGGATGTTGACGAAGAATATATGTATATTTATTTGTCGGTTTATAAACGAGGATACTTAAATTACTATATCCACTGCCTGGCATTGGTTCACTTGGCTCTAGAGGCTAATAGGAAATGAACCAATTGGAATTAATAGAACCAGTTGGCGGACTACTCAAACCTAACAAAGATTTTAATGAACTTTTAGTTGTGAGATATTTCATACTTCGCCATCAAAATGTGATAATTCATAGTAAGCATGCATCTACTAACGTACATGCATCAGATCTAAAATATAATATGTTACATAGAGATTTCGTCTCGCCCGCTCCTTTAATCCTGAGTCATTCACAACGCCGAGAAATACGAGTACAGTTATCAAATAAAACATACTAATAATACAAATGCAAAGTATTCTGATGGTATTGTCTGTAATGCTTTCGTGCCTATACCACTGGACTGATTTCTTTTGGAGATAGATAGAGAAGATACACTAAAGATAATATCTATACTAATATTATAAAGCTGAAGAGTTTGTTTGTTTGTTTGTTTGTTTGTTTGTTTGAACGCTAGGATCTCAGGAACTACTGGTCCGATATGAAAAATTCTTTCACTGTTAGATAGCACATTTATCGAGGAAGGTTATAGGCTATATATCATCACGCTACGACCAATAAGAGCGGAGCGGCAATAAAGAATGATTCAAAATCGGGGACTTTTTTCCTTTTTGTGAGCTTCCGCTGCGTACGCTGCAGAAACGGTTAAAGTTTCGCTATAATAATGTATGACAGAATTGTTTCCCTTTAAAAATTCTAAAAGAAAGTCCGCGACAGCATATGTCTATCTTTTGAGGTTGGCTCACTATAACGTTTTTTATTCTAACCAAATGTATTTTAAATAAAGCATTATTTGTGAAGGTGTTTTTACAAAGATGATTATAATCCTTATCTAAATAAATACGTTATTCATCACAAGTATTTCATATAAAATAAATTTACCCTTTACATCATTTGATTCTAATGAGTATCTTAAAAGATATCGCAGTTTCAAAATAATGATCAAGAGCGCAATAATGATACACAAGGCGCCAATCGAGGCGTTACGGTTTCACGTTTAAACAATTTGACCGATTTGTATGGCTTTTGGTATGAACCTAAATAGGACAGGACTCTGAGGAGTAAATAGACTATTTCTTATTTTCTTTATGATCTCAACCCTGTAGTCTACGCGGACGGAGTCGCGCGCAAAAGCTAGTTTTATATAAATTTGTTGCTCGCGCAGTGCTGGTCTAGAGCTAGTTTGCAATAATTGTCATCGGTATAAATCTAAAAAAACATTACATAGGTACTCAAATCTTTTTATATAATGCTGAGAAATAATTTCACTTAAAAAAATGCGCATTTTTCAACTACAGATTATAACATCTGCTAAATGAGTAGATACTCATTTCAAATGAAACATCAGTTCACACTATTTAGTGGAGGACATAAATCTACGTAACAACTAAAATCCGAGGTAAAATTTTGCCAAGAATACAGTTTATTATAATTCATTTTTCATATACTTTATATTAAACTGGTAGACTTCAACTGTTTGGCAAACGCAAACTCTTCAGAACGAGGCAATTGAGACACAGTTATGTAACGTACACTATATTGTAAGTGCAACAACTTTGAGGTTGAAAGATTACAATAGGAATTTAAGTCTCACAGAGTTATGAAACACAGCAAGAACCTGTTTAATATCATGGCAACTTCGACGTGCATGTCCAAATATGGTGACGTCGATACAAAGTTTTGGCATTCGACTCGGTTAATTCCAGACAAGGAGGTATTGCATTGCACTTGTGGAGGGCCGTCGAAGGTCGACACGAGCATAATTGGCACATGGACATATAAACATTGCGGTCCTCAAAATAATTTGCAATTGTTCCACGTTTCGAGACGTTAAACAAAACATTGTAAGCGTTATACGGCAACAAGGTCAAATAAACAAATTTTAAATATACAAAACTTATGGCATAGACATTACGTAAACATATACAACAATATGAATTATCAATTATTTCAGGAACATTAAGAGCGCATACATATGAACAATCACTTTTTTTGTATAACAAGGGTCCAACTATAATTGTTAGTGCAGTAATAGCAAAATACTGTCTAAGATATATAAAATATATAAAAAAAGATATACAAGTATAATATTATAACCTACTTGAAGCTGGTGTTTTTATGATTTCTCAAAGTAAGTAACACCGATAAGGTGGTGATCGTCATACGTGACAAATCAATCCAAGCAACTGCATGAACTAGAGGGGCCACGATACTCTCTGTGGGTGTCATAAGTATATCGATTGATGAAAAAAATGAAACGATCCATTACTTTTCATTGGCATCAATTGAGAGCGTAACGCTTAACACAACAAAAATAAAACTATTATAGAAATCATACGTCAATCTCTTTACCGCGCACTAACAGCGCCGCACATAATTATTACGTAACGTTAACCGTGACAACATAAGTAAATCAATTATAAATTGAATGTTAGTGCGTACTATACACGCAATGACTTTATTTTTCTTATTTGGATTTAAACACTATTTGTTATGATTACAACGTTTAGGCTTTAATTTTTAAATATCTTGCAACAAGTTCCAAAAATGAGGTTTTAATTGATTTCCTGTTACGGGGGTGTAACCATCAGTTATATAGATAACATATTATAATCATCATTTATTTTGTTAATGCATTTTACTTGCATTAATTTCACGTGATATAACAACCTACAAGTTATAACTGAGTCACAACAGTAGTTTTCTTGAAGGAAAAATTCATATCAGATTGTGGTAGTTCTTGCTAAAATATGCATGAATATGCATGCATAGTCTTCGCTATGCTTAGCGAATGATACAAATATAAACTGTAAAATATGCTTTTAAAATGTATTAATACTTCATTTCATCCATTTTTATACTGAAAATATATCATCAAAGTTCAATGATTACACATTACAAAAACTAGTTCACACCATGACGCCAGTTGCATACCGCATAATAAAATCACTCCTAATTTTTGTCAAAATTAATTATACACTATTTTTATATCGGTAATGTCTATCCAATTAAGAAGGCTGCACCAAACTGGTTTTCTAATTTCATGTTTAACGGTTGTGCGACCCGGTTTCTGTTTTGCGAGTAAGCATTCCATCGGGCGTATCGTCATCGAATAGTTTGACATGCTCCAGGATTTCAATCTTATTAACAAGTTAATTTTTCTTAGTAACGATGTTAAATTCCATGAATAATATCAAAACGCTTCATATTAAACGAACAGACAAAGTTATGTTTTCGATATGAATACATCTAATGCAGAATTTGTTAGTCGTACGAGCTAACATGTTCGTGATACTGCGATATTAATCATCCGGGCTTTTAATATCACGCGCCCATGTTTAAACAAATGATGCTTACACAACATTTTTCAAAGGGACAAGGAGAAAGGCTAACGTCAGCTTTTACAGCGAGTGCGTCTATTTTAGGAAAGGTATGTGGACTCTGTCTCTAAGTGCACCGTCTTGTTTATCTACGAGGCGAATGTAAGCTATTCAATGCGGTAATAGCCCGTAGCGATAGCGTACAACTTCCGCTGTGCTTTCAATGTTTATTTATGTTAACTTTGATTGATTCCATTCACTGCAATTTGGTAGAACAGAGAGCGGTGGACCGTTACAAAATTGTTTGTTATTAATTTTCATATACCTACAAAGAAAAATGTAATCCATTATGGGTGAAAGCTATTAAAGGCTCCATTAGAGTCATGTATCATACACGTCATATTCCCCTCTATCCACGACAAATTACATCAATACACGCTGCGAGAATAGCCATGCAAGTGCTCGATTAACATGATAAATATTTTGATTTCACACGACATCTGTTGAAATTTACAATATCACGCCATAATGCTTGCGGTTTGAAAACTGTTATCCGTACACATCCTTACTGTATTATAAAATCGCACATCGAAAGTTAAGAATTTCGGTTGAAATGCGTTAATCACAAAATCCGTCTTTAAAATATATCTTCCTGATTTCATTACACATCTGCAATCATTAAGATGCATTTTTACTTATAAAAATAATTAGAGGTTTTTTAACAATTCATAAATTTTAGGTTGGGAATGATGTCGTTAGATTAATCTCACGGTCCATTTTCATAACTTTACGTAGTATTTTTAGTGTTGAGTGAAAAATCTTTTGTTACGTCATCGTACTTATAATGACGATTGCAACTTAATTAAAATTAAGATCTATCATAACTATGGACAAATCAATTTAACCTCCAGCCTGAATGCGTAATATCCTGCGCAGAACACAATCCTACCAAGAATCAGATAGGAACAAGGTCTGGGGACTGGAAGGAAATTAATCTTCGTCTTGCGGACGCAATTCTGTTCCTACAATTTCTAGCACATTACGTCACTAATAGGGATTACCTCGGGGAGTTACCAAGTATTATAGTTGGGAATTTATACTGGAACGTCTTCAGCAAGAAAATTAATAAGTTTTCCGGCGTCATTCACCCTTGCTAGCGAGGGGTGAAAGTTAATAAAACTAGATTGCGAAAGTCTGCGAGTGGATTGATATTATGCGATATAACGACAGAAATAAGAGTATATTAAGAAAACGTATTAAAACGGTACATAATCCCTAAAAATACCAACATTACACAGTAGTGTTGTATGCTTATATTACGTTTGAAGTCTTAGCAACCTAACGCTATTTGACCAATTTTGGTACAGAGATAGTTTGGACTCCTGTTGAATTTGAAAGATACTTTTTAAAAGCATTGATTGAAAAATCTATAATGCTAAAATTATATAAAATAAATTGTTTTGCCTATACGTATACAGTTCAATGAGACAAGTTGTCACGTCAAATAATCTGGTGAATCATTCTCATTTAAATTCAATGAACGTTTGTTTTTAAAAGCGTCACCTAGACATTCTTTTGTATGACTTCGCAGCAATGCGAAATACAAGTTTCCCATGCTTAACCGTGGTTACTCGCAAGTGATATCGTGATACTCTTAAGGACTAACTATGCAAACAAAATTCTAAAAAGAGTATTTTTGGTGAACTCTTTTTCAAGATGTGCGTCCCACGTTTTAGTGGGTCAGTCTTCCTGTTCTTTCGCCTTCATCCTTTTTTATTTATTTATTTTCAGTTCAACAACTAATATTCAGAATGCGACAGTATTTCTAATGATGACGCAACAAGCGTTCGGTGGATCACGACCGCTAATTTTCATCGGGCCGCGACAGCGCGGATTCCATCTCGTAGGAACAACAACTGATTGTTTCTTGAATGTCGGTCATCGCCGAACTGTGTCAATTAATTACAAACAACCTATTTTCAATACCCCATTAATTTATGGACTGCTATGTCCCCGAGAGCTTTATAGGTCACAAGCTGCATGAACAATGAAGGTTCAGCAAACATATGTACTTTCGTGTATACGTATGTGGCTGGCCACTGGACGAATGGCGGTCTCGCGTGGCTTACCACCGCTGGAATCCCATTAAAGCGATATTGAGTTGTTCCAAGTACAATGCAACTAGTGAGTGGCCTGTGCCGATCCACCGCCCACAATATGGGAGTAAACACGTAATGGACACCCTCGGGGTAAAATTTTTACGATGTATAAATGCACTATATGTACATTTTCCATTAACACCGTTTCGAATGATCGTGACACAAATAATCCATTACTGTTATAATAGATGGACTATTTGACCTTAACATTAAATATATTTTGGAATAAAGGACTAATAGCAAGACTGTTAAAAGAAAAACCGGACTAAGCATGGCACACGCAATGATTGGTTTATTATGGGAGACCCTTCTTAGCAATAAGTACACCTTTTTAATCTTCATCTTCTTCATCAACCCATATACGCCCACTGCTGAGCACGGGTCTCCTCTACCATTGAGAGGGTTTTGGCCATAGTCCACTACGCTGGCCTAGTGCGGGTTAGCGGACTACACACCTAAGAAATTCCTAAGAACTCTTAGGTGTGCAGGTTTCATCACGATGTTTTCCTTCACCGTTAAAGCAAGTGATAATTCAATGTGAATACACACATAACTTCGAAAAGTCAGAGGTGTGCGCCTGGGGTTCGAACTCGCGACCGCCGAGATTCTCGACCGTGCGCCCAAACCTCGAGGCCATCACCGCATATCATCACCTTTTTAATACCACTTGTTTTTTTTATTATGTTTTCCGTTATTTTTGTTTGGTTTTGTTTTATTCCTAGCAAATTATCAAAAATCAAACTACGGAACCTAACCACATATTACTCAGACGTTTTCCAATTCTTTCTGAGCTCATTTCTGAAGTCCAGGCTAAGTCATGAACTAAAACTAGAATTTGATATAGGTATTTAAATAAAAATACGTAATTAATGCTCCAACTGATCATAGTCCAACCATAATATTTTCTTGAAATTTCAAATATAGTCAGTCTAAACTAGAAATGACTCAAGACAGCATCTTATTGCGGTTATAGTATTCAATGACTTTACTTACATTATGCTAGTGTTTATTATTGTAATCAAGGACATTGATAAGTTTATATTTACTAATAAATATACAAAATTGTATCCAAATTACATGATGATTAATGTAGAAGCCATTCTTTAACAAATCAAATAAAACAACCCAGTATCCATTCAAATGAAGGCTCACAAAATAAGAAGATTCATATTACGAAGTCTTACGATTACGGCCGTCGCAAAGGCATGCTGCAAAATTAGATTTCCAGGAAAATATATATTCAAAGGAAAATTACTTTCATATTAAATGTGATATCTACATTTTAAGTGACTGCGAACATTTTAGTATAATTTTTACTAATGAAAGCTTTAGGTTTCGCGTTTTACTGTTAAGAATTTAAAACATTTGTTTGTTAATAAAAACGATTGCTTATAATAAATGTATTAATTTACAATTTGATATAAATTTGAACATGTATTTGGATATAAAACTTGTAATTGGTCACTATCATGCACGTGAATTAGTCACACCTGCGACATTAAACTTGGCTTTGCTCTGACATAGATTATAATTACTAAGTAATTTTATTATTCCGCGGAGGTATACTGAATAAAATGGGTGCGATTGAAGTTAACTTATTATATGAGGACTACTTACTGCTCGTATATAAAAAATATTCGGAATATAACTGTAATCATGGTATAACGATTTTAGATATGCACAACAAAGGTGTCAGAAAGCTGGCTCATAAGTCGAACCATAATGGTAAATTAGAGAAATACAATCAGTTACTACAGTACAACACAAAAGTTCTAAACAAAAAAAAAATGTTATTATGAAATGTGATTGTCGTAAGCTAACCGAAGAATGAAAAATGAACTCATTAACATCTGGAACGTAAATAAGAAAAGTTATAACAGCGTCCCTGGCTGATTGAAAACCAAATAATAACATACTACTATACTGCTGTTGGTTCTGCACATCGAAAATATTTAAATTCTTCAATTCGTAACTTAATTTGACGTAGCCGAACCGGTTCCAATAGTGATCTCACTGTCTGATGAAATCAAGTTACCCAACCGTTTAATCCCACTAAAAATTAACTGCGTTTGTATAAACTATCTTGCCTCGGCAATTGTAGACATAACTCTCTCCCAATCCTTTGTTAAAATTGTGTATTACTTAGTAAAAAAATAAAAAATTCAAGAAAAAAATACAGGTAGGAATTGTGTGACGGTATTATTGTAATGTTATTAACATTACAATCATTCTAAACTTATACTCGTTATGATAAATGCGAAGACCGTCTATAATCTATTATGCTTTGACGCTTACACCACTAGAGCCTTTTGTATGATTTTTGGTAAATATATAAATATATCCAGTATACGGGACGTAGGCTACTTATAATATGAAATTGCACTTGGGGGGAAAAGCTGCATATGTGTAGTTATAACGGCTAAAACGTCCCATATTGGATGAAATGTGGCATCAAGTGGTTGGTTATTAAATCCTTATGGACAATGGTTTAAAAAAAAAGACTAACGTATTATACGTATTGTATATACTTAAGATAGGATACGATTTTGCATTAAGTTAATAATGGAAAAGAAATATCATTTAAAGATGTAACTATTCATATAGGGAAATCAACCTTTGTCGCGATTGTGGGCATTACATTTTTTTTATCGATCCTTGAATCATCTTATCCTAACATTCAATATAGAACTGTATAATATCAATTTATAAAAAAAGTAACACTGTCATTTGTTTGTAACTCAAAACTCATGTTTCAAGTGAAACCTAATAAGGAACCCTTTTTTGGGAAGCATAAATTTAATAATTAAGTCATATCGTGTAAACAAAGATACTAGTAAATAGAAGTTTAAAGTTAAAGGGTTAAACTTAATCGAGAAAAGAATTGCTGGTTGCAATTTGCTCGTTTAATCAGATCATAGAAATCTGCATTAGGATATCTAAACGCGTTTAAAACATAAGTGCTTAGCGCAATTATCAAAAATAGTATTAGTTCAGAGTGGAAGGAAACCGTAATGAAAAAGGAGATCGGGCAAGCATCGCAATTTGTGATTGTTCAAACTTCCTGTTAGAAGTGACGACGATGATTTTATGTTTAATAATACACACGTACGTTGCTTTGGTCAGAATTCTTTGGCACAATATTAACTTTTGGAAATTTTAGCGATACTAAATTGAGGCAAGTAATACTAAACAATAAAGATACAAAAATAGATACAAGTAACAGCCGTTTCGGTCGCATTCTTAATGACGTAAAAACGATAATCACATTTTGAAATACGTTAACGACTATAATTAAGGTAGACATTTAAAAATTTTAAAATACCATATGAACAGCATTCCTAATTACATAATTCACAGATACCGCATGAGCCTCTTATTACTCGTATAATGAGAACTATGAAGTACAAGTTATCTTTATAAAATCAATGAATTGCTAACATCGTAAATTCCGGAAAAAACTTCGCGAGCGGAGCATTTAACTGTGAACATTGAACACAGAGGCAAGTATACAAACAATGCACTAACCGCTTCATGTCGAGTTTAACAGGAAATCTAGTTCATCTACACGGGTCGTTGGAGTCGCACTCATCTGGCACAACTCAACTTAGGGTTTCAAACAAATACATAATTTTATAAAACACCAGAGAACATTGTTACATTCACAAAACAGTTTTGAATTTAAATTTGCCGTTGCTTTCTCTATTCGTTTCACTTTATATTTTCGATTCTTATAGGTTTATTTGTGACTTATTTATTTAATTACTGTGTATGTTAATTTAAACTACCTAAATTATAATCTCTTAGAACGCAGATAATATTTTTGATAATATGTTAGGGCAGGAGAAAACTAGGCTCTTATACTGCTGCATAATTAACCCTAAAAAACGAGGATATCGTGTATCAGTTTAATGAAGGCATTACACCCTCGTTGAATAAGTTAAATGAAGTGAAAGATAAAGGTTGGCCGTAACAGTTGGGACGCATGAATGGTATGAATATTTTGGACACGAAGAAGATATTAACCCATTCTTGACCGCCGTGCCAATTTGGGAACACTTACTTTTTGAGGGTACATGAAAAAAGTATTTATGTAAGTTAATAAATTCTCACATTATTGGATAGTTGAAAGTGTGGTGATTACATATAATGTTAAACAATTTAGTTATATAATATAGATTTATTACAATAATTGGTCGAATTTTGCTTTTGAAGGACCTGTCGAGGTACTTGACTGTTTGCAATTATTATATTTTGCATATTAAGTTTATCATCGTAAATAGTTATTATTATTCAAATACGATAAATTGTCTATCTTATAAACAGAATTTAAAAAATAATGATTCATTTTTTACCATTTTATAGCATCTTAAACATTGCTGTGCCAATTTGGGTACACTGGCCACAAGTGTTATTTTTGCATATCATAAGGAGAAACTGCTAACGACGTTATAGTGTCAGTAATAATTGCCGTGGATAAGAGAAAGAGGTAAATACAATCCTCGAAGATTGTGACCACGGCTTGGACTATGATTTGGCTATAATTCCATTGGAACTTTTTATTGATACTGACGAAGGAGATGGTTTTGATAATGAAAAAATGTCTTCAATATTGCCAATTCATGTTCTAGGAGAAATCGAGGTATTTAGGTGTTCATAATGTAGATACTCTTTTTGAGTATGAGGATAGCAGTGATAGTGAACCGCCAATGGAAACGAACATAAGACCGCAAATATTAAACCACCGCTAGTGCACCTGATGTACCTGCGATTGGACGAAATTGGTCAGTGCTGATTGTGCCTCCTTTTTTTTGTTCTCGAGGGGAAAGCTGTTTATGGCTCTACTTCCCGCCAGCCCGGGGGCAGTGGGGGGCGGGAAGCGTATATCAGGGTCACAGGCCTTCCAGCCCGGCGCGCGGCGACGTCATATTAGCGCAGTTGTTAGTGACGGGCTGAGTGTTTAATACAGTCTCTAAACCGGCATACCGGCCAAAACGCCCCGGTGGCCATCTTCGTGCCGAGTTGGGCGACCATGGTACGTTAGCGAGAGGCGGCCACAGTTGTCCACAGGCGCCCGGTGCGCCTCCGAGACGTACTTGTCTCGGTCGCCTCGGAGTCAAAGGGAACGCAGTTAAGCAACCTCTACCTTGTTTCGGGCGCCCCGGTTGTGGGTGGGGGCCCCGCGATGTACAGAGGCCAAAGTGCCGCCACCTCTCTTGGAGTCACTTGAGGACGCCCTGCCCCCGCAGCACGTCCAGCGACCCCAAGGGAACAATTGAGTCGCCTTTTACGACATGCAGGGGATACCGTGCTGGGATTCAAAGCCCCCTTTACCTCAGGGTAGGCTGATTGTTCCTCCTTGGCTCCTTCTTATCCTTAGACTTATCCATCATCGATTGACCAATTACTAAACGAGAGTAGTATGAAAGAAACGTTGAAAGAACAGAGATCGAGTATAAATTTGATACAAATAATGAGATACTTTAGGTTCGCTGAAAATGGCCCAATCAATATCGTTGTATGGAGTTGAAGTCCATGGCAAACAAATGGGGGTGGGTTCCCTTCAAACACATGATAGATGGTGGCATTACCAAATGCGTGACCATTACAGCTACGTCTAAAGAAGATGTAATGGATCAGTTATATTTTCGCTGAAGTATAGCTACATTTTGTCTTGGACAATCACCTCATCATCATGCTACTCGTCAGATATCATTGTCATCGAATGGTTACAACTGGACGGCAGCGAATATGTTAAAGAAAAAGTTTCCAAAGCGTTTTGGTGGACTTATCCTTTATAATAGGATCCGATAGACTTGCACACTATTTTACCCTTAAGTGGCCATTGTGCCAATTTGGGCACACCCCTATAATTTCAAAATTATAAATAATTTATATATTTTTTTTCATTTTTATACTTATTTGTATCCCCAACTATGATTAAATAAAGAAATTTCTGAATTTGTTCTTGTAGTTTCTGCTTGGCCACAAATGGGTTAATAAACACAATTTTACGGAAAACATATGAACAATCTATTAAGCGAATCACCTATTTTTTTTATTTAGGACATTGATTATCGTGAAATATATACCTAAGGTATTGCTCTATGAGTTCATAAATTTAAGTTATTTGAGCAATAACTAAAAAAAAACATTTACTTTATTAATTTTCTCACTAAACCTAGCACAGAATTAACAAGCATTATTGTTTGAAAAACACATATTCTGAAATTTATGCGTATGAAAAGCATTTGATTGTAACGCAAGGTTTCTTATAATAAATTGCAGTTTACACAATGTTCAAGAGTCAGTTCCAACTGGTGTAGGACCAATGCAGTAACAATTGTTTAACTGCCAGGGCTGAATACCTTTGCGTGACGTCAGTGTAGCGGTAAAAATGCCTGCGTGGGTAAATATCATTGTCAAGCAGATAAGTACAGAATTGACTCATTCTATCATAGTAATCAAATTATTAATAAAAATACTATTCTGATCGTTGGCATGATAAAGTTTACGTCATAATAATAGTTGGTTTCGATTGTAGATGCATGTACAATTACTCAGAATACTGATCATACTCGTATGTATGATTATGGTTTACTTTATTGAAAAAAATTGGGACTTCATGTTTTAATTCTTAATTAAATCATCTTCTTTATATTGTGATGCGAAAACGCAAAACCGCATGAAATGAAGGATGCTCCCAGGACAAGAGCATTCATTATAAAAAGAAGACTCGTCTAACGACGATCTCTCGTCACTCGTGTCGAGTCTTTCTAGCTTGTCGAGATATTTATACAATCATTAAACAGCAGACGGTTTAGATTATATTGACGGGATTAAAAATGTGGGCTGACAAATTTAAATATTCTAAAACATTGTAATAAAAGAGGTTTGGAATAACTTATGGTAGTTACATTGATAAGACACAACGAACAGTATTATATATTTCAGACCCGTAACATACCGACCACTGAACACATAAGATTCTCTAATTTATTTACTTGATAAACTGCTTACTGGACCACATAACAAGTTTATATGTTCACTGCATATATTACGCACTTAAACTGAGCCGCAATTGAGAGACCTCGCCGGCGGCATTAAAACTGTATCCTAACCATTTGTAAACATTTTAGAACCTCAACCCTGAGAGCAAATAAAAAAATATATAAATCACTTTATGCTAAGAGAGTTTAGAAAACATTAACGATCGATTCAGCTTTTAAAGCAGATACGGGCCGAATATTTATACGCTGTTTATACAGAAGCCATAACGTACACATAACGCACTCAAATATTTTGAATTAATAATTTCCGCGTAATTTTATAATAACATTTTCAATTTATACGTACATAATTGCATTTTAAGTGTTTATAATTAATATCATTTGAAGCAGTGATGGCCTCGAGGTTTAGGCGCGCGGTCGAGAATCTCGGCGGTCGCGGGTTCGAACCCCAGGCACACACCTTTGACTTTTCGAAGTTATGTGTGTATTCAAATTGAATTATCACTTGCTTTAACGGTGAAGGAAAACATCGTGATGAAACCTACACACCTAAGAGTTCTTAGGAATTTCTTAGGTGTGTAGTCCGCTAACCCGCACTAGGCCAGCGTGGTGGACTACGGCCTAAAACCCTCTCAATGGTAGAGGAGACCCGTGCTCAGCAGTGGGCGTATATGGGTTGATGAAGAAGAAGAGAAGAAGAATTAATATCAGTCCTTAACCTTATGGCAACTTAGAGCGTAATCATCGTAAGGTTATTAATAATTACTACGATCAAATTAATACATAAATTTCGCGAAATTGTCAATGCAAATATCTTTAATTTGATAAGGACAGAAAGACAGATTCTCATTGCATATTTAACGGACAATTGCCGAAGGCAAATTATTTAAAAAAAAAAGGAATTATTTAAAAAATACTCATATAGCTATTTCATACACATTGAATGATTCATGTGATTATATAATTTAAAATCGAAGATATGTTGAATTAAATCTATTACACATGAAACAGAAAGTAACATATCTTATGAGAAACGTGGCGAAGTAACTTGTAGAGTGAGTTCTTTTTTCATCATTCCATTCATCGAATATATTTTTGCACCTGGTGCATACGTGAAGTTATGCGCTTGACGGATGAGCACGCAACTTGCATGTTGATAACTCGACACGTCAACTCTATATAGTTAATAGGGTTTGCCGTTAGTGGCGCTTTTTTGGCTCATCCGGCTCTTTGTCAATATTTAAGGCTCTACGAAAATTATCACGAACATCAATAGTAACAATAATTTAGGTGTAACGTGACTTGCATTGGAATTGAATATTTATAATATGCAATTCTACTACATTTGTGAGCCCGTAAATTAATAAATGCATTGAGCAAAGCAAACACTTAATTTATTTTTAAAGATGTTACGGGTTTAATTCCACTAAAGTTATTTATTGCCATGTTTTTATTATTACAGTCATTATCGAAGTCATTCTCTGTCTTAGGTCACAGCTCTTATATATCCAATTTCTTCTTTAACCAGTCATCTATAATTCTGTGGTAGTTTAAAACATATACTAGGTATATTTGTGTATATACAAAACATTGACGTCACCGCTTAATAGCGCGTGCGTATAAGAGACGAGACGAGATTTTCCCCCTATCCAAAAGTTTAGTACGACTACTCCTTTACAATATTTACTATTGGCAAAACAGCAAACACATTAGGACGCTTTTTCCTAAAAAAAATTTTTTTTTAGACATACAAAAGCACCCAGACCTGCATTTCCCAAATCCTATGTAATAAAAGTCGCCCTTTTGCCGTTTTTTGCTACATTTCGGAAGACTGTGCTTCCATTGAGAATTTCGTAATGCAAAAACCAACTAACATTTTAACCTCTAACATTGATTGCCACATACATACACCATGAGACTATGAGCATTTTATTTAATAAAACAATATAAAAAATTAAAACCACATATAAAAGACTTTTTGGTAAGAGTAATGTTATTCTTAAATGTACAGAAACATACTAACCATAATATTAACAATTTTAAATGGCTAAGGTTATTTGACTATCTACAACAACAAATTATATAAGTTGTTACTAAGCAATTAGACACCCTTTCTACTGAACTGATGTAAAAACAATAATACAGCAAAGAGATTGTTTTCTGCAATATTTTGTTTAACTAGTACACTCTGCTATTACACAATGTTATGGCTCACCAAAAACTTGTATTTTTAATTATTACTTCAGGTTGAAATACACAATTTGTGATCAATGCATTAAACTAAAAAGATTATATTCTAAGTTACTATTCATAGGATAATGTGATATCACTGAACTCAAAAGCATGTCAACAGAAAATAAAATGTTTGAATAATAAATGTTCCTATTTTTTAAATGATGTAAATTATTGGCAGAGTATTTCTTAAATACTTTCTATAAAGATCTCTATAAGTATACATATAACATTTGCCACTGTCATAGACTAAGGATTAATCTATATCAATATTAGCGGAGACCCTTACTGGTTACGGGATTTTTATTAACCAATATCAATAATTTGATTGTTGCGTACTTTTCACTTACTACTTTTTTACTATGAGATTCAACATCATTCACTATAAGATGTAATGTTAAACAATAGGTGAATTTATTGTTTTTAATTTGAAATACATAGTTCTTCCTATTCCAAAGTATAGGTTTATAATAAACAAAATGATCAACTCACCATTGCGGGACACATCTAGTTCAACTAAATTTTCAAAATTTTGTATATCTGATGGTAGTTTGTGTATTTCATTATCACTGAGGCCCAATCTTCTTAATCTATGTAGTCTGAAAAAGTTCTGAAACAAGACAAACAACAAGTTTATGGTTTTTTTTTTATAAATACACCGTCTACTCTTACATTTCAATTAGAAATTTGGTAAAGTTTTCTTCTAAATTCAATAAATTTCTATATTAAGTAAAGTTATATACTACTATATATCAATAATTTTTGTATAGTTTTAACTAATGAAAATAAAAAATAACTCATAGTACAGCAAGACTTAAGATTATGAAGACTGATCTAAAGATGTTTTTTTTTGTTTGTAATTTAAAAACCTTGTAATTCACAAATGATTGGGTCTTATTGGTGGCCTAACCTCTCTCAGTATTAGCCATGTCTGGTATTGGCATGTATTTGGACTGACATATTTATAAAGTAATATAATTTTTATTTCTGAAAACTTATGGAAGACTCCATAAATAGGTATTCATTCACTGAACAGATAGCAAATCAATTTTAAGTGATATTTGAATATTGCTCAACACTGTAACAGTTCTAAATGTGTATGTTTGAATGAAGAAGATACTGGTTAAATTTTAAAAATCAACATTGAGTATACAGCAAACTATATTGGTTTATTGTATTTAAATAAGGAAAAATAAAGAATACTTAATTGTAATAATGATAATTTACGACTTGAAGCAATAATACCGCGGGAGGAATCACTTTAGTACGAGTAAAATACAGTGAGGCTACAACAATAACAAAAATGTCTAAATTATGCTAATACCTAGAGACCTGTGGCAATATAAACATTTAGTACCACGGAATAATTTTAAAACTGCCGAGCGAGCTGTATTAATCTGGCTAGATTTGTTATCTGGCCCAAAAATAAAATAAAAACACCAGGTATGCGCCGTTATTTACATCCACAGTGATAAGGTAAACGCCCACGACCAAGCTTCATCTCTTAGTTTAGGTTACAAACTAAAACATACCTTCGGCAGGTCCCTGATATGGTTAGCGTCCAAAAAAAGTTCCTCTAAACTTCTTGAATATCTCAAAATGTCTTCAGGTACTGTTGGCAAAGAGCAATGCCGCTTGTCTACACATTCCACTTGGCGATTACATTTGAACAAAGGTATACATCGAAACATGATGGACACTACACTTCATACAAATTATAATTGAATAAAACACTACAACGACACATATTTGAGCACTTCCCAGGTCAAAGCACTATTTTAGCATTGTAAAATTGATAACGATATCAAAATACTCCAAAAGACACAACTCGCACCTCATCCGAGAAAACGAAGCCACAAACTATCAATGTTGCCATAAATGTAATAAAATATTCGGACCTTCTAATTTATAACCAACAGTAAAAAAAAAGAGTTAATAAATTTTATTATAATATTACTTAATTTTAATGGATTGATTAACACATAATTTTAACAATAAATGATATTACAAGTATTTTAAAGTTTTGTCGTCTTACGTCTAAAAGAACAAAGCCTCTTTTGTAAGTAGTCTGTGGCCTGTTCTATCGTGGCACAGAGTAATAAAGCACAGATGACTTGTTTATATATTGCTTATAATTTCATAAAAACAGTGAATAAAACAAACTTACTCAACGTAAGTTAGTATAAAAGTGGTATGGTTATTGTCAATGATTCCAAACGTTCCCAAACAAGGCATTGTATCTTAGCCTTAGCTAAGTTAAAGCTGTTCTGTTCTGTGCGCCGAGTTGGAAAGAGACCCCAGCATATCTGGATTCTGGAATATGCATTAACCTCCCTTAAAGTACAGGTGAACAGAAATATCGCATCTATTATATCATTCATTTATTATTTCGATAATTGATAACAATAAAATGTGCGGCAGGTTCGTGAAATAATAGGAGTGGCATGGTGAATAGAAACAAATATGTATATCTTCTTCTATTTCTATTAATATTTTAGTTACATTGAAATAAAGACAATGAATTATACAAGCGAAAAAATCAATCAATTTAAATTTATGGCTTAAAAAATTTCTTATGCCGTTTTTTTAGCCATTATTTCATAAAAATTAGTTTGGTAATAGAAATATTTTTTTAGACTGATTGAGACGAAGTAAATATTAATGTCTTCGGGGCTAACAAAAATTAAAATTAAGTTAAAGTTGCGGGGTAAATTATAAACAAATATGTATTTATAACTTATGAAAATATGATTTTTGAGACGGTCACAAATCTTTTAATTCCGAACCGAAAACTCATATCACTGTCTTTACTGATTGCTTCAACTGTCATCAGATGTCAACGTTGAACGCTGATTACTGACAGCTGACCAGCGTGGTCCTGTTCTTGTGGTGTCTTATGTTATGGTTATTCTCTTTATATTTAAATAATAAATTGTTTTACGTAGAGGAATCGTTTTAGGAAATTGTAGTTTCAGTCAGTCAGTTTTTTGAAGACTTCTGAAAATGGATTTAAACTTGGGTTTCATTGGTGGAGGGAATATGTCTACAGCTATATTCCGTGGAATAGTAAATAATAGTAAGTTGAAAAATATGACATTCTTCTTTTATTTAAATTTAACTTAATAAACTACTTCAATTTTTATATATGGCATGTACTAAAGACAGTCCATTAAACAGCCAAAAATAAACTATCTGTTCCAAATGTAATCTAAATTACTTAAAAGCTTTTCAGCTTTAGTGTGAGACTAACAGACAGAAAATTAACGAAGGATTCGACTGGACTGAGTCCAGCTAATTCAAAAAAGAAATATTAACAATATTCACAGGCTTCATTTCAATTGGTATCATCATCATCATCATGATTAATATAAAAAAGAAATATTAACAATATTCACAGGCTTCATTTCAATTGGTATGATTCAATATTATTTTTTATAGAAAAATATTAAACTTTAACAGCAACAATTACCTTGTGCTTCATGCACATATTGGCCATGTCATTGGTGTCCATTATTTCATAAGATTATTTGGTTCAATTATGGACCCAATAAAATATAAATATATGAAGTGTGTCTGTCCAGCCATGGATATAAATTTATAGTTTTCCTGAATTTGTGCCTAAGAAAATTCCATTTAATCATAATTAACGCTGGATAAATTGTTTTCTAGTCATTTAGATCTACTCTTTTTATGTAATCAATGTATGTTTATTCTTTGCTAACAGCGGCAAATTTTCACTTCCAGAAGTACATCCATCATCAAAGATATGGGTAGCAGGACCTCATTTACAGAATCTCAAACATTGGAGTGATTTAGGAGCAAATACTACCTCAAACAACAGTGATGTATTCAACAAATGTGATATTGTTATTTTGGGCATAAAGCCTGACAAATTGGATGTTGCCATAAATCAATGTCAGAGTAATGCTAATAATAATGTGAAGAGAAATGTTCTCTTTGTATCCATGCTTGCTGGAGTAAGCATTGAAGTTTTACATCGGGTGAGAATCATATTTAACATACATAAACTCATGTCTGTCTTCTGTTGGAATTGGCAAAGAAAAGAGCTAGACACACAGTCTAGACACAATATTTTTTATCAACAGACTTTTATTGTCCATATTATAATATTTATATCAAATATTGTAATATTTGATTCTCATTGTGTTTGATTGTAATATTTTATTTGTGTTAACGTTGTCTTAGTTTATTATTTAAGTGGAAACAGTTTGTAACGTGTGTTTGTTGTGGAACTTGTATATAAGAATTGTAGTGTTGTGTGTTTCCCAAAAAAAATAAAATAAAAATAAAATATTAATGTGTATTGCATTTTAAGATAGCTGATAACTTGCTTATTGAGCCTAACTTACAAATCTTAGTAACTTTTATTAAATAATGCATTGGTTTGCTCTATTCAGTTATCTGTGATGTTAGCAGAAACAAAACAAAGTATGTTAAGTAGTATTTAAAATAACTAACAAAATTATCCTTACAAAATTATCAATAAACATTTATTGAATAACATTTTGATAAGCAGTTTCCTTACATATTAATTAATTTATTATACATTTTTCTGAATGTATGCTGTAATAACTATTTAAAAAGATAATGAATTATGAACAATTTTTGTTAATATAAATTAAAATATTTTTTATATACTTTATATCATGTGGTATGTTAAAAGGAGGGCAGTGATAAGACAACCTATAGTTTCAATTAAGCTATTCAGGTCATGGACCACCATGGTCTACACTTCTATTTATGATGTTTTTATTTGTAATTTCAGTCTTTAAGAATATTGGATAATTATGCCAACATAAGTGTGGTTAGAATAATGCCAAATACACCTATGGCTGTTGGTGCTGGTGTGTGTCTTTATACACCTGATGACATTGCTACAGAAGAACAATGTACTATATTGAAGAAACTTTTAAGCTGTTGTGGCCTGTGTGAACAAGTTCCTGAAACTCTTATGAACTCTTTGGGAGTTCTTACTGGTTGCGGCCCGGCTTTTGTAAGTAAAATATTATATTGCAGCTTGTATTGTATATTGTACATATATTTAGTAGATACTCTATGGATCATCCACTTGTATGTGCTAGGTCATAAAAAAGTAATATGATACAAGAATCAGTTCTATATACTGCTTCTTGTTTGGCAGATGAGCATTTAATATTGTTGTCCACCATTAGGACTCAGTGGTAAATATCACAAGTATGGCCCGCATTTATTTTATTTTGTCATCTTCTGGCCTTTGCTTGCCAAAATGCTGCCAACCACTGCCCTAGGTATACCCTATTGAGGATTGTGAGAGTAGTAAAAAAGTAAGCTGGTGTTCAGTTAACTCATTTCCAAATGTTCATTACATTTCAGATGTATATTGTAATAGAAGCGTTAGCAGATGGAGCTGTGAAGCAGGGTGTTCCAAGGGCAATGGCTTTACGTTATGCTTCGCAAGTGGTAGTGGGTAGTGGACAAATGGTGCTGCAATCGGGAAAACATCCTGGATTGCTGAAAGATGAAGTGTGCTCGCCCGGTGGGACAACAATATGCGGCGTTGCTGAACTTGAAAAAGGAAAGCTTAGGTAAGTAAAAAATATTAATTAACTAAAAAGCTCAAAGAGATTGCTTGACGTATTATTGATCAAAATATAACTTAAATGACTGGAAAGAGGATGTATGAGTTTAACATATCTGATTGTAACACTAGGCCCAAAGATTTTTGGCTAGACCTCGTAATAAAACTATATAATAATATTCTAATGTATTTATGTTTTTTATTTGCACACCTGCTGCGTATTATCTCTGCATCACCCAAGGTTTGAATGGCAGAGAATGCCATCGGCATTAAGTCCGCCTTTACAAACATTGTAAAAAGTGTAAATAAATAAAACCTTATGCCAAGTACATCTGGTAAAGGTGAGCGGCTGTGATTGAAGCTAGGTCTTTTACAGAACTGGTCAAAATTAAAACCCGCTCCGCGTGATTCCAATTGGCTCATGTAATGTAAAATATATCAGTATATTATCCCACTTTTTTGTTTGCTAAACTTGTTTGCTTTAAATGTAATATAGTCTATTGGGAAACACCAATAGCTATTGCACGATGAACTTTTGTGTTAAAACCTTAGCCATAGATAAACCAGAATTATAAAAATCTTCGCTTTTATCCTCGAATCTTGTAGAGCAGCCGTGATTAGTTTTATAATTCGTTACAAATAAATCAGAATGCAAAAAAAAACAGACAGGATTTTTTACAAAATTCTGCATGGTTACTTTTGTAGATAAATATTATTAATGTAATCCGTTTATATTACTGATATCCATGACGTAAATTTTTTATCTTGAAGTCGATACCATGGGTGTGTTTAATACGTGTTTTATTTCACATGAATACTCATAGATTATTGTAAATATATTTTATTTTTTTTATTTTCAGATCCACCATGATAGCTGCTATTGAAGCAGCATCACAAAGAAGCAAAAATCTTGTTTAGAGAGAATGAATTAAACTACACATACATATGTGCTAGGCACCATGGTTCACAATAGCATTCATTATGCACATCTAAAAAAATCTCAAGAACTAAAGTATTAGTTATTGATCTGGAAATGTACTTACACTCTGCACTGAGGCACTGTTGAGAAAATTCTCTGCTTATGCCACTATGAAAGAAAACGAATGCTCTCTTCTGCTAGATCTATTTGCGTAAAAAGAGTCATATTAAAATACAGTCATATTTATTTTGGTTGTTGTTCAAGCTTAACAAACAGTCATGTTTTGTTTTATAATAAATCAAAAACGTTATTAAGTTCCTTCTTTTCAAGGTAGTTTTATAAAATGTAGAAATTAATATTTTTATGCTGAACTTTTTTGAATTACTTAATTTACTTTTAATATTATTTAGGAATCTCACTGTTAACACGCACATTGTTTAAAATAAAATAGGTAATTATTTTTTTACTTCTAGGTTGGATCAGATTTTACCATAATAATTATAATTATACTTTACATCTTTGTATTGTGTACTTTAAATTTTATATTTCTGGAAGTTATTATTTTTTAAATTCGGAAATATTCTGTAGTATGCTGTGATGATACAATAAAAATTTGTAATAAATCCGATAGAGAAAGCTGGTCCAACCTCGCATTAATTTATGTAATTAAGGATTTTTTCTGTGATATTGTTTTATTTTTTACATATTTTTATGGAGAGATCATATTAGTATTAGTACTTCTTTCCTGGTATTGTCACCTTACTGATTCACATAATCTTTCAATAACTATTTGTCAAAATGATATTAACGACGGGTAAGTACATATTTATTCATTTAGTCCCATAATAGTATTAAAATATTTCTTTATGTACAGTCTGTTTGACAAGAGCGTGTACGGCAAAACTCGGGAATGAATTGGGATAAAAAATAGAAAAAAAATACACTCATTATACATGATATAGACAATGATGCTTTATTATTAATAACTTGTCCTGTCGCCTCCATTATCAATAATTGACTGGAGTCTTCGAGGCATACTTTCTACTAATTTTATTGCATAATCCAGGGACAAAGACCTCCAAATAAGTCTAATTTCACGAACTAATCGTTTTAAAGTCCAGATTTTCTTTCCTCGAAGCTTCAACTTCATGAGTGCCCAAACATTTTCTATTGGATTTGCATCCGGCGACTGTGATGGCCAATCTAGTACTTCAACGTCATTCTCTTGTTTCCACGCTGTACAAAGACGACTCCGATGTTTCGGGTCATTGTCTTCTTGCAATAGCCAATATATGTTTTTCCTTTTAAACCACTTTTGAGCAGATGGTAATAAAGCCATTTGATATATTTTGACCATTTTAGCTGCATTTAAATTACCTGTAAATATGTGCAAGGTACCAAATCCCTGTTTTGAAAAACAACCCCAAACGTGCACCTTCACCGGATGTTTAACGGTCCGCTGGATGAATTTATTGGCGTGGGTACACCAGGTATGAGTGATAGAAGAACGTGCCCAAAAAGAAGCTTCGTCCGAAAAAATTACATTGTCCCAATCCCGGTCCAAATGTTCCTGCGCCCAAGTGAGTCTCTTTTTAACATGATTTTCCGACAGTAGCGGTTTCTTTATTATGCTATGAAATTTTACATCATGAGCCAGTAAACGTCTTCTTATAGTATCACATGACACATTAAGGCCTTTTTTAAGCAAAACCGCTTGACCACTACGTAACGATAGGCGAGAATTCTTCTCGAATACCCGTAAAATCATTTTGTCCTCCTTTTTCGTTGTTTTTTGCGTAGAGCCACGATTAGGCAGATCGTCGACATTTTTTACTTCAGAATAGCGTTTCACCCACTTACTAACAAATGTCTTTGACTTTTTCATGTATTTTGCAGCGGCTGCGTATGACATTTTGGGTCCTTTTGGATGCAAACACAAGAACACTGCTTCATAACGTGATGCGTACGTAGCACTCATGACGAAATGCGTCCTCCTCTGACAAAGATCGAACGACAACTGAATCTCTATACACAAAGTATCTGAGGGGAAGGGGCTAGCTACCTGCCAAATTTACAACCAAGCTTCTAGCGGTACCTAAAAAAAAGTTTTGCCGTACACGCTCTTGTCAAACAGACTGTACTTAAATGATACTCGCGCAATATGTACCTACTTATTGTGATACTAGAAATATATATGTAATTGGCTGCTATTCCTTTTTTTTCGTAAAATATGTCCTCTTCCATTATTTGTAAACTGCACTTCGCTATGGTTTCATGAACAAAAATAATTCTTGTTTTTTTACTTGCAATTCCAGATTTTGAACTGGAACTAATAATAATTAGAGTGTGAGTGCAGAGAGATCCAAATAAAGTGGCAATTAAATAAGTAATAAATAATTGGTTGTAATTGTGTTGTAATAACAAGTGTTGGAGTGGAGACCGCGCGCAGGCAAACGTAGTGTAGGACGACCTGCAGCACGATGGTCCGACGACTTGAGAAAGGTGGCGGGTAACGGATGGATGAGGGCTGCAGAAAACCGGGATGGTTGGCGCTTTCTAGGGGAGGCCTACGTTCAGCAGTGGACGGCGATAGGCTGATGAGAAGAATTGGTTGTAAATCAAGAATTTAAATATTCTTTTTATAAGCATTTTTTAAACAACAAAATATTCCAAATTAGAATTTTATAGATACCTTTTATGTACGGCGTTCTGGAATTTTATTTTCATTTCAGAAATAGCCTCCTTTTGCGATAAAAAAAATATTTTGTACTGGAATATGTATTTGAAGACCGATATCGCATAATTATTATTTAATCTTCAGACACACATATCAAAAGCTTTAGTATGAACTAACACTATAAAAAATATTGAAACGAGAAAAACTTAATATTCTTTTTTCTCTCTTTAGATTTCTAGTCGTCGTCAGTAAAGCGGTTTGCAATAGTTCTTTTTTGGTTTGTACTGTCGCTTCTTATTTCTTTTTTGGAAGAGAAGGTTTATTCTACAAGAGTTATAGGTGTGCAGTTCCCGTCCTTCGTGCTCTTACTTTAACTTTTCTCAAACTTTCGTAACTGCTATACCTACCTATGCTCTTCTATTTTTTCATATTTCAGTGTTAATTTCTCTTTTTTCTGTTCTTTGTAGGCCAACCCAAAGCTAGCTACTCTAATGGATACGTGACTAGGTGCGTGCTTTAGTCGTCAACTTGTATATAGTAGAAGACCGAATTACTCCAGACACTAATACTACTCTACACACAAACGAGGCTCTGTTAGGGTGGATAATTATCTCCTTTGCTTACTTGTGAAGATGCTGCTCGCTACATGTCATGTCACGGACTCTAAGGGGCAATAAGTGGGCTCTGGATTGTTAAATAGCCCCGCCTTATGTGTAAAGAGGAATAAAATACAAGTGACTTGCATTGACAAAAAAAAACGTTTTGATGTTATTGATTTGAGGGAGGTCACAAAGAACGTCAGAATTTTGAAAACCTTTCTGTGTCTATTATAAACGTTGCTATTTAGCAAAAGGTGTACGCTTTTTATAGAAAATCACCAAATAGAGACTGTTAAGTCCAGAAAAATGTTTTCTCAAACTTTAAAAAACATTCGCCTTGATTATTTTTTGCAAGATAAGTTTGTTGGGATATTACCCTATGTGGTCCTATATCATATCATGTCACAACATGTCCCATAATGTTTTTATGTTTAGGTATTAAAAAAAAGACAGCATTTTATCTTAGGCCCTACTGTTTAGTATCAACCGTATAACATGTGTTTTATAGTTTACTCAGAATGTCTGCGTTAGTGTTTTACAAAAGAGCTCCCCTTTACTCATTGTCAACTCAAAATGCTGTGTCGCGAAAGACTTTGTTTAAGCAGATTTTTAATAATTATTTATACCTACGGGTTTATAATAAAAAGTTCCTTTTAAATATATTACATTTTTTGCATAAAAGTATTGTGAATACAATTTATCAACGTCTATTCTTATAAACGTTGGCGGTTACTTGACAATTATGAATTTTAATAAGGCTCCTTTTGTGTGTCAAGGATAACAGTACGGTGCATTTGTTATGGACGAGTTTTAAAGAGTTAAAACGTTTGGTTTTCTGTGTAATGGAAATATGGTGTATTCGATAACGAATGGCAAAACAATTGCAAATCTTTTCATATTAAGTATTACAATTGTAATTCTGAAATATTCGTAAAATTAAGCGTTCTTCTATTATTCCAAATACACGATGCATTATTTTTATGTATTAGTTATAACTTTATAAGTATTGTTTTCGCACGTTATTTATGACCCTGATTATTTCCAAAATAATTTAAGAAGCCATAACAAAGCAAACTGTTTAAACAAAGATTAAAAGAACAGTGGGTACATGTGTTTGCATTTCGATTTTTTAGTGTTACTTTTTTATTCGACTAATTTCTTATAAATAATGATCGATAGATAAATTTATTGGATTTATTCTAACGTGTTCAAGTTTTATTTAAATAATGCAAGTATATATATTTTTTAAATAAGTTATTAAATTGTTTAAGGAAGACTTTAACTTTTGTGGAAACTGTAAGGAAATACGTAGGATTTTTTTTACAGAAGGAAGAGAAAATATCTGTTTTTTAAAAGCATGTAGGAAGTGATTAGGAACGTTCAAACGTGATAAATAAAACTTCAGAAACCATATAAACGGCAATAAAATTCTTTACATATTTTTTGAGATAAGTATTTACAAAATACGTTGGTAAACATATTGCGTCACTAGGCAAACATGCATTGTCATAGGTATAACTTTACAACTACGAGAACTACAATAAATATCTTATAATAACAGCTGCTTAGGTAGCTATTGCCAACTTACTGAAATTTCGCTTAATTAATCTTTTTTTATTGTACTCGCAACATCACCACTTCCGCATCTTCTGAATGTGGTCCTTAATGCTCACCACGAACATTTTTACGTGAAGTTTTATAATTCAGTTCCTTGTAATTTGGCTATCGTTTCGTTGATTCTTTATCCTCAGTTAGGATGTAAATTTTTCTCGTGGTTTGTTCTGGAGTGAAGGGATGGTAGGGGTGTACGCACACGGTTCTTTTCGTGAATAGGAAAAGAGAAACTCTTCGTGCTAGTCCCACGCCGATATCAATACTTTTGTGCCTTGGTACTTCGACCATAGGCATCTCCTCTTCACGCCTCACATTTTTAAAACAATTCAGTTTTCGGAAACTATTACGTAGTTTACCAAATGAACTTAAAGATGGCTGTGAACTTGGCCTATTGTGTATGAGTGTTTCCTCTTCCCTGATATCATCTCTGGTATGTCGTTTTCTTCGATTTTTTTTCGTGTATCGATTATTTTCTTCGGATCTTACTGACTTTACGAAAGTTTTAGTTGATTCCGCAAGCGCGACCACATCGTAATCATCACCACTCATGACTTTGTTATTATTTTTTTCATTTTTATTATGTACGATGTTCGTGTATCAGACTAGAATGAGCTCCCGTCTATCTTTTGGCATTGATTGAGTGTGACGTTGGTGTGCTTATGATAAGATTTCCAGATTAAAGTGATTATACTGACATATCTGCGTGATTTTTATGTTGTTGATTATTAACTAATACCGAAATTTTGAATCTTACTCAATCGGAATAAGATATACTTTCAGTTGTAAGATTTTATTAGTCTTTCTAACCACTAATTTTTTACGACATTATCTCACCCTCTTATAGATGCAGCAAATATCGATTTGTTCATAAACCTATAAGAAACACGAGTACAATAAGCTAAGCAAAAATAAGTAACAATGTTAATGCTTGGCCTTGTGGTCAACCATGAGCGCCTTGTGTCTTCCGCTATCCTGTGTTTTTGTTCAGCTTGAACAATTTCTTGACGCGTTCTACAGTATCTACACAAACTGGCATTAAAATAAGTTTAAAGGAATTTCAATATTTACTTTTACGCTGGGTTTATATTTACTGTTCCCAACAGCAAAGTATTGCGTTCACTTGTTCATAACGATCATATTAGGAATTTTTTATACTACGTTTTTAAAATAAACAATCATGCACTATATTCTTGGATGAAAACTGAACAATTGAAAGTTAAATATGTTTAACACGGTTTATATGGAGTTTATTTTTTCCATTACAAAAGTCAACTGTTGTGTTTACTGTAACGAAGCCTGCTGTACTCCTCATTTTCCTCGGTGACGTGCTCGTGGTGTAGGCGCCTTCGGCCTTGTTTCAGCATATGGCCTAATCCGAGCGATAGAAAAGGACAGACAATACCGTCGTAGAAGCAATGCGCAGGCGTCCGCGTCATCGCAGTTTTCCCCAGCGCGGCAGTATGACAAACCGCAACAAATTAAATACTTGCTTCATTCAGTTTTGTCACTTTTCACATGATGTTTTGTTGGAAGGCTTGATACAAGTATTATTTGTAAATCAGTGAAATATTTAGGACTGTACAGACCAGGTACGATTTTTGGATAATTTTGTAATTGTTTCATTAAATCACTAATACAACAGGTGTTTGCAACTAACATTGGCTTACATTAACATACTCTCGGTCGTCCATTAATTTGGATAATAATTAAAAAGTCATGTGATGCGTGTCTTTGTGTAATTCGAGCTTGGGTTATCTTGCCCGCGAAAATGTTTCAAGATGTTTGTAATGAGGGTGGGGTTTTCAACTTTACGTAAAAACAGCAGAGGCTACAGTTGAATCGATACTTTTAATTAATTATGATTGAACATCAGATATAAAAGAATCAAAGCATAATACAGAGTTGGTTCTGTTTAGATCAGTGTTTAAGTGGATTGTCTGCTGTAGAGCATGCGGTATTTTTAGCAGAATGGTGATTAAAGAAAAACAGATAGGCATAAAGAATGTTTGTGCATTCGCCGATATCGCCTAATCAGAATAAATGTTATTGCATTACGATAAAGAATTAAAAGGGGCCTAATACTAACCATTGTACTAGGTTAATTTACGGTAGACTTAAATAAGAGATAGGGGCAATAATATTCTTTCTGGATACCAGAAATACAATGACTTTATATTTTCAAACGTTTCTTTATAATACTATTGCTATTCAATTCAGTTGATGTAGCCAGGGCGTCCAGATAATAACAAACACCCTCATATGGTGGAACGATCTTCATAACCAAAGGAAATGTTATGCGAGTTAATTAGTAACTTGTAACTAATACAATATATTTATGAAGAATAAATTAAAATTGAGTGGAAATTATTCAACTAACAATAATTACTGTGATGTCACGTGATAATTAAACTAATGGATAAAATAATTAATTTGCCCATTACTATTGTGGGTACGCCCAGCTTAGCAACATTTCACATTGTTTAAATGTTTCGTAGTCTAGTGTCAGCTAGTTATGGTGACGTATTCACCGTAATAAATATTATTATCGACTTATTTCATATCAACAAGTGTGTGTAACAAGTTCCATAGTGTTCACTTAGCAAATGCATCGGGAGTTTTGAATTAGTAAAATGTAAGTAAGTGTAGCTGACGTCAACAGTCTAAAATTGTATAGATACAAATATTATATTATAACAAGTCACCTTCCATATAGTGAAACAAGAAATAAAAATGTTGATAATTTCCATGCCATAATCACTGTCATAAAGTTAATAGTCAAAGATATCTTTTGTATCCGTCCTCAATGAAAAATTAAGTTTTGACTGTAAATGGTTGATAAAATGTAATTTTTTAAATTGAATAATAGCTATATTTCTATCTATGTTTTTCGGTTTACCCCAAATCATAAATTGGTTTTCTTTGTTTTGCGTGCACTAATTGTATGTTATGCTTTTTTCTTGCGGCAATAATGTGCGCCTTCTACGGTAATTTTTTAGTGTTTTTTATAAATTAATAAATATTAAATTTATTGGCAGTTCTTAAGAAAGTGGTGAAACGTAGCCGACCTTTGTCTACGCCCAAGGGAAAAACTGCTTTAAGCATGTGCATTCACATTGAATTATCACTTGCTTTAACGGTGAAGGAAAACATCGTGATGAAACCTGCACACCTAAGAGTTCTTAGGAATTTCTTGGGTGTGTAGTCCGCCAACCCGCACTAGGCCAGCGTGGCGGACTATGGCCTAAACCCTCTCAATGGTAGAGGAGACCCGTGCTCAGCAGTGGGCGAATATGGGTTGATGAAGAAGAAGAAGAAGAAGAAGATGTAAATGTGTGGATGTTTTATACAAGATGTATTTAGACCGTGATCGACCGTGACTGAGGCAGGTAATAGCGATAGTGATTACAAACCCCCTGGCATTAAAGAAAATCCCGACAAAAAATAAAATTTTTGAGGTTTTCCATACAAACCACATACTTTTAACACCGATGGTTGTATGGAAACCGTCATTTTTTTATTTTTTATCGGGATTTTTAATATCGCCACTGGGTTTGTGATTACCCTCGCTATTACCTGCCTCAGTTTTCGATCACGGTCTGAATACACCCTGTATACAATTATCATTATAATTCCGATAACATACACAGACATGTCGATTGTCGATTTCTTCTTAAAAGATAATGAGCACAAAAGGATTTGAGTTTTAACATATCTATAAAACCCTCAATATTGAAAACATAAATGTTGTACCAAGAAATTAGATACAGTCATATTATCACTTTATCAATAGATAAACTGCGCCAACGAATGATAACATACGGTTGATAACATTCCACCATTTTGTGTACCAGTCACCACGATTCCAGTACTTATACTGTATGTTTAGAGCTGAATTTGGAACAGGAGCCTAGCATATTGCGTAAAATAATAATACAGGTATAACTGACACATACATTATCGATTTTAGTTAATAAACACCGAGAAAAGAATGGGCCTGTGTTTATCGTTCGACTGCGGGGAGTGTGATTTGTGTGTGAATCCCTGCTGCTTGGCTCTGAGCGCGTGCTGCCTCATACCTTGCTGCTGTCCCAACGCGTGTGGTCAACAACAGCAACCGCCGCAGACGGTTCACGTCCACCACCCACCAGTGATAATTGAGCAGCCCCCTCCACCACCACCCGGGTACCCATACCCGCCGCCGCCGGACGGAGGCCATCCCGGCGGATACCCAGGATACCCACCGCAACCGGGATACCCACCGCAACCAGGATACCCCCACCAGCCCATGTATAGATGAAAAGTTACTAGAGGTTTAAAGGTGAGTTTTTAATGGACGACCGTTAGTTATTGCTTGTTCGCATTTTATGTGTAGAATTAATTATTTTTAGTTATTAGTTTTCTATGTATTTGGTACATTTCTTCGGACAGAATTTTGGGTTGTGTGGTTTGTCCTGGGCTGATGTTCTTTTTCTCATCGGCCTTTAGGAACGAGTGGCGCCACTCGTCTAGAAATTATCAGTTTATGACAAGTCAGCACCACAACTTCCCGACGATAAAATAAGACCGATAAATAATGTAACCTTCGAAGGTGTGACTATTATTGTGAGCTAAAATTGTTTTCCGTCTTCAGATGCGATAAGTAAATACACATAAAATAAATTTTAAAATTTTGCTGCTTGAACTTCGCATCCAAAAGAGTAATTACTTGTATCATGACGTACAGATATAACATAACTATAGGCTCTAGTATATAGTTGCATATGAATAGTGAACTCAATCCTTGACACCTTCATTTACGGCAAATGGGTGTTACAGTAATGTTAATTCAATTTACAACGTTCGAATAATGTATCATTTGTGTTTACCCATATATTGTGACGTAACTATGACAAGAAGCTTGATTCAAATTGGCCTTTAAACACTCTTAAAAACCAAAATATATTTCTTTTGTGACATACATTTAAAAATCACGCTGTTATGATATTCTGTTTATTATAACCATTTTATACGCCGGCTTGCGAAAAGCATCTGTAAACAAGCAAATTGTATTCTAAATCTGGGGCATACGAGTATCCACATTTTTATCTCATGAACCATAAATGTTTCGAAACTTTTTTTAGTGAACTTAGCTTTCTTACGCTTAATAATCAATAATAATTATGTTGTAGTGTTAGTAGAATTGTTGTATTTGAAAATATGCTTATGAAAATGGTCTCTGTTTTCCAGGATGGGTTGCAATATTTCGTGCCGCCCCTGCTGTTGTTGCTGCATTCCGTGCGTGTGTTGCGACTGCTGTGCTGACCCCCCGAACCAGACGACCGTGGTCCATCATCATCACCCACCACCGCCTGCCCATGTTGTCATCACTGATGCACCTCCACCATACAGATAGCACTAGATAGCATGGATTCATCTTCTTATGGAAGCTTTAACCTCCTGAGTGTTTACTTCCTATTTAGAACAACTAACAAACAAAAATCTATGAACAGAAAGTAGCAGGTCAATCCACTTTTCTGCTGCATCAAACGAAAAATTTCTATATAAGGTGTTTTTGTTTTTTAATTTATACCGAGAAGTAAATAGCCAAAAATCCGAAGGAAATTCGGAAAAAATGATTCCTTTGAACTCAGGAGGTTAAAGACAAAAAAATGAGAAAAAGTAAAATAAAAAACATACAATTCAAGAAAAAATAAAGATACAATTTCAAACTACTATTTAAATTTCTCAGTCGTTGTAAAGTAAAATATTTTCTGCTCTAATGTTTCGTTTTCTTGCCAGCCAACACTCGCACAATTATTCATTATGATTGTTTTTTTGTACATAATAATTTATACAATTATATTTAGTTAAGTTTAATTGCCTACGTTTTTTAAATATAAAA
Organism: Cephonodes hylas; assembly: GCA_030295005.1. Classification (NCBI taxonomy): domain Eukaryota; kingdom Metazoa; phylum Arthropoda; class Insecta; order Lepidoptera; family Sphingidae; genus Cephonodes; species Cephonodes hylas. The sequence goes on along the minus strand of AP025372.1, from coordinate 6,545,884 downwards.
CAATGCAGCATAAATTACTTTTTTCTTCTTTTGAATAATTTACTTAACCATTTTTTATTAAATAATTATTATTAAGATAAAAAATTTGACTTTATTTACAAAATTTGTTTCCAAATTCTTTATTTTATGTAAAGAAGCAGCCGGAAATCCCTTAATTTTTGAATATCAATTTTAATGATTCAAATATCATGTTCTTGATAAAGTTGTGGATTTAGATAAAAATGTCATAAATGACTCAGCTCCTTGAATAAGGTCTTAATTATTATTTAATTCTTTCATAATTGTCTTTATGTACCAATGTATTGGGTATTTCCAAAAAATATCGGAGGAGCAATTCACTATTTTGATAATATAACAAAAACAGATTTTTTGTCTACCTCTATCTTGTATTTTGTCGTACATTACACTAGCTACATAGTTTTATAAAATTTTATATAAAAATAAAGTTGGAATTTAGAAATATAATCATTGAAATACAAAAAGTGATTTTCTTATGAATTCTAAGACTTAGTTAATTTACTGGCTTTGCAAACGGAGTTTCTTTGTTGTGAAAGTTGCGTTATTATCATCATTGTAGAATCGCAAGTCGCCCTTGACTCAGTTAAGTATTTTTTAGGCATTAAAACGACCATCCAACAGACCGAAACACAAAGGCCAGTAACATTATAGAAAATAGCACAGAAATTAAATACATTTATTTTTTAATTTGGATGACAGAAAATTATTTTGTAAACTCATTTGTCACTATCACACGTTGTTCTATACTGAAATGCAAGTTTACCCCGTCGCCAGCCAGAAAAACAAAACACGAGCAAAGTTTACTAAAACAAATATTTGTTGAGAACTGGCTCATAAAATAGTATTATAATATTTTTTTTTCTACCCAATTATTACTGTTCGCATATTTGGAATATTAATTTATACAATTATTAACAATGGGTAGGAAATAAAATTTAAGGTCATTTATATTGACGGCACTGGGGTAACCCAAGGGCATTTACCTGTAACGGTTTATGCTTTCAAATATTCTTATTTCCTTACCTTTTGAAATTGAAAGGGCATTTTATGATGTGTCATTAATTAATTGGTTCATAATAATATTAGATACTTTGTTTTAATGTTTGTATATTATAATATTTATTTATTTATTATAATCATATTCTTAAAGAAGTAGCTGCATTTTCATTTATTTTTACTATATTATTAAATCAGTCTGCTACGTGATGTATTTGATCCTATTTGAGGATTGTTTTTTGTCCCATGTAATCGAAGGTGAGCCTTTAACAAATAAAGAAATAGTGACCTCGGGGCTAAAAGCAAAGTCAGGCACACACCTCTGACTCATCTAAGTTATGTGTGTATTCACAAATAATTATCACGTACTTAAACTGGCAACAAAATCTCAAGAATTTCTTAGATATGTAGTTCGCCAAACCACATTCGGACAACGTTGTGGACTAATCCCAGAACCTTTTCAGTTGTAGAGTGTGCCCGTGCAGTGGCGGTACTTCCATAGAAGCCCGAAAGCGCGACTTGCCTTACATAGTTCCGAATAACGAACTTAACGATTGTTTATTTATAAAATAACGTTATAAACGTGAATGTGAATACTAACCGGTAGATATTTATTAGTCCTACGTACCAAAAAAAAGATGCTGCTACTAAATAAACATTTGGGCTTGCCTTAGTTTGACACCCTAGGCACGCCACTGTGCCCGTGCCCAGCCAGGATATATATGGATTCATAATGATGACATAATAAGATAAGTACCATTTTGTTGTACTTATTAAATATTTTAAAATTGACATCATTATATTTGAGCATTATTTGATTATACAGTAAAACCAAAAAGGTAACTTAGTAAAGGTAAAAAAGCGCATAACAGATGTTAAAGTAGCTGTTCAAAATAACACGTTGAAATAAAAATGAAACCTATTGCAAGTATTTACTATCTTGAACCACAACAGGATTTCCTACAAACATCGCACAAATTCAGGGAAGTAGGAGTGACGTAAATGTGTTTCCAAGTAGACAAACAGAATACTGACTCACATGTAGACTGCGTGACGTTGAAGAATACACACATATTTTTGATCACGTAACTATTGCTCGGGGATATTGTCTATTTAATAACATTTTATTTTCATTACATATATTATGAATTTAACAAAATTTTGAGCCTCGAAAATGACTCTAAAAGTGAATTTTGACGACCTTAGCTCAGTTATCTTTTTATTTATCAAAATTTACGAAAAAATCCTAAAATGTTCTTAACTAACTTTTTAAATGACAAAATTCCCTACAATAATTGGTAATTTACATATTTCTACAATGGGTCTTTCATCAACTTTAAGGGGTTCGAAAAGTACTGTTTTTGCCCAAATGACGCTAAATTTGTATGTACGCTCTTAAGCGAAATTAAGTGCTGGTGCACGAAATCAAAGAGCGACTAACGATTACGAAATCAGATACATCTAGGCATAAATAAAGCAGTTTTCTATGATAAGTAATAATAAAAATATATCGTTTATATTCTTTATCATTCAATTATTAACAGTCTTTATTCTGTAAGATCCATGTTCCTCAGTAGTACCTATCACTATTGATTATACTTTGGCTGAGCGGGCGCGTTCATGTCCGCCTATGTTTCGCCATCACTCTATTGTTACTATCGGCTCTACCACAGTAACATTTCACACCTAGTTTCTGAGTGTCAAAATAACATAATGCGCCAGTAATGAGAAGCTACTGCTTTGCCGAGTTTAGAAATTAGAAGTAAAAAAATAAAACCAGAAAAAAATTACGATAATTTTGAATTTTCCTACTATTGCTTCGTTTGTGGTTCTTCCATAAACACACATATGAAATAGGTACTTCAACAGGGACACTATTTAATCATAACTTACAAGATATTTAGAACTTACCGAGCTTTGTAAAACATTTATTTCCTTCCTGCTCCAGACAAAACGTTTATTATTAAAATACGTAACAAGCTGTGGGAAATTCAAAAATAGTAGTTTTGCTGACATCAATTGTGCCAGTTACTCTTATACCAGTTCCATTTCGATTCAGCTGGTTAAAGATTTTACTCTGTAACAATGTATGTTTTATTTTCTGTAGTGATTCCTTATTATAATTTATATTTTTGAAACACCGAATTGTAAAAAAAAAGAAAATAATTAATATTGTATATGTTGAACTTATATTCTTTTAAATATGTGATTAAATAAAATTGGCCGTGCTTTAGTGCATATGTTTCTGCCAAAATCTTACTTGATGTTTTTAAATGTTTATGACTTCTATTATAATTGGCAAAATGGTTCACCACGTTACAAAGACATAGGTACATACATACATCATAACAGAGATAAGCAATATATACTTTCAGGCTTTCAGAAAATGAGTTAGGCTGACACGTGATTGTAATCAGCGACACATGTATGACAAATTAACTAATAAAAGAATGAGTCATCCGTAAACAATTGAAGATATGATTAAAGGTTATAACTGTAACTGTATGAGTAATGCCTTTGGGCGGCGTTGACTAATAAATTTTCTCGTATTTATCACAAGTTTACCGAAAATCGATATTGTAGATAAGCCAAGCAAAATATTTATATCACTGATATATATCGGAGCAAAAAATGTATGGTTCCATTACAACATCCGTTCCTGTTACTCAGTCAGCATAAGTTGTAGTGAGTGGTAGTTTGATTTTCGGGCATATTATTTTACACGTAAGTATTTATTTGTGTACTGCAAAGAGTGGTTTTCTCTCATTCAAATTATTTTTTTATTTGCTATTATAATTATCACAAAGTCGATAACATTGAGTTTTGTAACAGATAACGATTTTGTATAAAAAAGTTATGTAATTTTGCTATGTAAACACTAAGTTTAGTTCCTAACACTTTTAGTATGAGACCTGCTACCCTAAGTAAAATGAACCTTCAACCAATCTTTTGTGCAAAAATCAGGTTACCATTTTGTATACGCCCTTCTTTCAACTACTTGCCTACTCGTCTTTGGAAGAGACGACTAAGATAGAGTAGATAGGTCATAGGTTAGACTAGGTTTGAAATGTGTTTTTTTTAGTTATAGTGAAACTGGAACGATTATAAACAATTTACACTTATTTCTAAAGTTTACAAAACATCCTGAAGTTAGTATCCAATGGGAAATACTATACTATTATCTACGTTATTCCAGAAATATTGAAGATGGGTCTCTGCTTCTCCTGCTGTGGACCTCCTCCTCCGCCGCCTCCACACGGGCCGCCCCACGGACCCCCACACGGACCCCCACATGGACCCCCTCATCATGGCCCCCCACACCACGGTCATGGGGGATGGAGATAAACTAGATATATAACTTTTTATTGCTTTCATACTAATTTAAGATAAAAAAGTGACTCGAACGTTACAATAATTGATAAAAACTATAATTTTAATTATTTTTTTGGATAAATACTTTTTTATGTATCCTCGTTTCCTTATTTTTATACTTTAAATTTTTAGTTGATGGGCTCTCCTACTACCAAGAACCTATCTATTTGCACTTCAAAAATCATTCATATCATCACATCACAGACGTGCATACAGAATTACTTTTGCATTAATAATACTAATATATAATTAATGTATCCAACATTGGTTGCATCCGGGGAAATATGTGAATATCCAGCAAATTAAGCACGAAACTTTTGAGCTCACATAACTCCATATGTAGCGAAGTTCAAGCTAGCTGTGGATTACTTCTCGCATATTTATGTATTCTTTATTTCAATTTCGCATGAAATCTACTTTAAATTTCGTATACAATACATCTGTATGTCGGTGACTCAAAAGAGCAAAGGCTATCCTTAATATATAGGTAAGATAACGCATAAACATTTTGACGTACTAAGGCAAAATATTCTTATCATTCGAAGCACACTTGTATTCACTGCTGGGCAAAGGCCTCCTCCCATGTTCGTCATTTTTCTCGGTACAGGGTGACATGCAACCATAACTTTCCGGCAAGATGGGCATTCACACTGTATATCATATCCCTAGTACGGACTTTACCATGATAATTTCACATATTTATATTTTTGCTACTGTTTAGTCCCCCCTTATAGAATTTTGAATGTTGAACGTCGTGTAGCCCTGTTCTTGAATAAATATGTTTTCTTATGTATGTATGTACAATGTACATCGGTTTGATAAGGGGCCAACTTATCTAAGCGATTGTGATTCATACACAGCTGCAATATCTGGTAACTAGATTATGCCTTATTGGCCTTCACAATGTGAAAAATATTTGTGGATCAAATAGACTTGAGGTGAAGGCGCACTATCGAAAAGCTGAAAATCTGACTTTTCAAACTTATGTGTGCATTCACAATAAATTAATATGACATGCTTTAACGGTGAAGTAAAATATCTTGATGATACCTGCACAAACAAAGTTTCTTAGGAAATTGTAGTTCGCCAACCCGCACTTGGCTGTCGTGATGGACTAAGACATTAAGGCCTCTCTCTGTGGTACAGAAGGCCCTTGCCGACGAATGATGACGAAACAAACATTTGTCCTGATACGGGAATCCAATCCACGACATCAATCGTCACAAGCTGGTTTCTAGAACAGTGCTACAGTACGGTTAGGAAACACATTGCGGTACCCCAAAAACAATTGGACTGTTGGAAATAGTAATATGCTGATCCCGAAAGGTCTGATCCTGACACTACAGAATATGTCTTTATGGTAGGTTTAATCAACCAAACATTACAAACGGCAACCTTATACATTGGGAGTATTCGAGCGACAATCAGTAAATCAGGCCACCGCAGCACTCTCACACACTGGAGTAACCCGTTGCCCAATTTTTATATTTAGGCGCTTAATTCCATAACCGCGAACTTCTATTGTATTAAGCTGTGAGTATTGCCCATATTAAGATATAACCCTAGAACTGTGCTAGTCCAGGATCTGGATTCTTTATAAAAGCTACCATTGCAAAGATTTTGACCTGGGGTGATCTACGTTTAAACGGCTTTTGGGTCGCCACAAGACTTATCTATAATTGAGATGACTATCTAAGGCTTTAGTCATTCACGTTCGCGTAAACGAGGCCGGTGAACTCCGCATATCTATTTAGGAAATCCCTTGAACATTACCTAATCAGGCAAGGAGGTATTCTTACGAGATTTTCCTTGACTGTTTGACTACGAGAAGAAATCAAGAATTAGAGGTTATTTCTAAATGTCAAAGTTATTTGTCTTTGAATTGAAGTAGTGACTGGTGAATAGGGGGCTTTTCAGATAGCACATCAATTTTCTAGGACATCTCGTGAATCAGAATAATTGATGTCGGTGGTCAGTAAAAATTACTCCTATCAACGTATATTTACCATAGAAACAGAACTACATAGAGCTAATTACATTGAATAGACTCCTGAAAATGAAGCTTTAAAGGAAACCATTATATCAAAGAATGGGTAGAAATGATTTTGAAAACAATGTGGAAGACTGTCGAAATTGTAGCTGACGTCCGCTGCATTGTTTTGAATCCTTTGTTACAATACGGGTAGGGTGTCTGCGATGAAAATACCAAATACTTTTTGTTACTCACACTACATAATGTAATCCCTTATAAATGATGTATACTTTTAACTTTTTTAGGGTTTTTACGTAACTTAAATTAATAAATACCATTAAAAAAATGTGGTAGATTAGCGCCTGTTGAGAAGCTCCGGCGATGTAATTTGCAAAATGGCTTATTGCTCGGTTTTTTCGCTCGCGTAAAATAAATAAATACAAATATCTATGATAAAATGACTTTCTTGACTTAACGAAAGCGTTTGACACGGTATCCATCCCCAAACTATTGTATAAGTTAGAAAAACTTGGAATACGCTCTAATGAATACAAACTTTTTGAAAGCTATCTTCAGAATCGTAAACAATGTGTTAAGATTGGAGAGTATTTAAGTGACTATCTTTCCGTTGAACATGGAGTCCCCCAAGGAAGTGTACTAGGCCCTACATTATTTATAACATACGTCAACGACTTATGCAAAACTAATCTCACAGATGGTAAACTGTATGCATTTGCCGATGACACAGCTCTGATATTTACTGAAGATTCATGGGATAAAGTATTTCACATAGCTCAAGAGGGTTTTGATAAAGTTAATAAATGGCTCTATACTAATTTCTTATCAATTAACGTTGAAAAAACAAAAACTATGACTTTCAGTATAACCAATCATACCCCAATAGAACCTGATAAACTTTCTATAATTGCACATAAACATATGAATAATAATGGACGACAATGTAACTGCTCAAAACTAAACAATGTTCAAACTATCAAATATTTAGGAGTAATTCTAGATAGCAAACTCAACTTCGTTCCCCATATTAACTTACTAACAAACAGAATTCGAAACCTCATTTATATTTTTAAACATTTAAGACATTTAGCTGATCCACTTGTTATGAAAACAGTTTATTATGCCCTCTGCCAGTCCCTATTAAATTATTGCATTTCTGCATGGGGCGGAGCTTCCAAAAGTATATTAATTAAACTGGAGCGGGCGCAAAGAGCAGTACTAAAAGTAAGCACTTTCATGCCCCTTCGGCACCCTACAAAGGAATTATATCAATACTGTGAAGTACTAACAGTACGACAATTGTTTATATTAGAAATTTTCCTTCGACAACACCGAGAACATAATTACAGTAACTTAAATACAGGTTCATCTAATAGATCTACACGAAATCATATCATAACAAGGCCATACTTCTGTAAAACTTCTTTCTGTGGTAAATTTTACTATTTCCTTGGCACATTGATATACAATAAATTATATAAATACAAAATAATTAAAAACACTCTATCTAAGTTCCAATGTAAAAAAAAGGTTAAAGAATATCTACTCAGTCTAAATTATAATGAAACAGAAAACCTACTCCATCCTACAAAATAATATATTAAAATTCCTAACATGTGTACTATGATGTGTAAATATATATGTATGTGTATGTAATTGTGTATGTATGTATGCATAACTTTACTTATTATTTCTTTTACTTTAAATATAACTAAAATAAGCAAGTTAAACATTTCAAAATTTTGTTTTATGTTCTTTTTATTTAAAAATACCTTTATTGTTTATATAGCATTTAATGTGATTAAATAAGTTTAAGTTTCATGACTGATTAGAATTTATGTTGTTAATTAGTACTAACTTAATAATGTTAAGTAAATGTATTATAGCTTTAAGTTCTGTTACTTAGAAATAAGCAAAAATTGTAATTGTGATCCTGGAAGGCTGCTGGTTCTTATAGCACAGGGTTTCCCTATTATAAGAACTAGCCGTACCCTACTGCTGTAAATTTAAAAAGTGAAATAAATAAAAATAAATAAATAAATATTTATCCCAAATTTTGAGGGTGTTTAAACTTAATTCTCAATTTGGGCCTTTGAGGTTCGCAAGGTAAATTAAACAGCGCCCGAAAGTTATCGAACACAATCGATTTTAGTATTTGTACACTGTTTTTTCCAACACGAGGAAATTTAAACCGGCCTTTAAATGACTTTGTAAAGTATCCAGTCGTATAAAAACTTAGGCAATAGAAGTTAAACGCTATTGAGATTAAAAAGTGTCACTATACTCAATACCACCAATGATTTGACACATTTATGTGGCGAATAGTTCGGATGTACTGTGAATATGCTAAATTATCTACTTAAATACTGATAATGATTGTACTCAATGTACGAGAGGTTGAAATTACCTATAGATAATAATCTTTTATTATTTAAGTGTACTGTGTAGTCTACACACAAACTGGTACACGAAACGACATACGCCCCTTGCCCTCCTCTCTGAGGGCTGGCGGGAGGTAGAGCCATAAGCAGCTTCCCCCTCGAAAAAAAAGGTTACATTGTTACATGTGTTAGGTTTTGCATTTAGTTTGTTTATCTGACCTCTTATGGCTAATCACGCACAACGACATACATATACCGTAGATAAGCCGTGGTATGTAAATAGTAAATACATAACACAAAAATACTGATGACTGCGATGATGTGACTTATTGATATCATTTCCATAGAAATATAATTTAATTTATTGACGTAAGATTTAATTATGTACGATGGAATTGTTTATTACAGTGGTATTTTCCCGTTGCTACCTGGCATCAATCCACGTACTGACGTAAAATGAATATACTGTCAGTATATTATAATTGATTTGGACTTTAGTGAGTCCGACTGCAGAACTTAAACTAAAAAACGGAAATTGGTCAATAAGCATCTACATATTAGTACATTCATAAAAAAAGCTCGGCTGGCGATTTCAATTATAATATTAGCCGGTGAGGCAGAAAGGTTCTCGAGTGTAGACCGCGTACCAGCAAGCACAGTGTTGGTTGTCCATACACAAGGTGGACCGGTGATCTAACGAAAATCGCGAGAAACCACTGGATGTAGGCCGCTTCCGACAGAGTGATTTGGAAGTCTTTGGGGAAGGCTAGTCTAGCAGTGATCGTCTTCCGGCTGATGATAATGTGCTTAGTATAAAAAAACGTGCAAGTAAATTCTAACCAATATTTTATTTTCAACAAATAATGGTTAAAAGGTTTGACTGCAATACTTACAGTGCGGTTGTAAACTATTATTACTATTTTAATGGACTTCAGTATTACAGTCCCAACGGTATGTAATGCTCGTACAATTGATAGGTCGGGCTAGGAACATCAATAGTACTTAATGGTAATTTCCCACGAATGCCCAAATGGGCTTTTTGTTACTCTGTATGAGCAAGCTGAATCCGAAATGCATTTCGCACTTACAGATCAATATAGCAGAAACATTCAATGTCAGACATTACTATACCAATTTTTTAAATTTTGTTTTCGAAATTAGTGAGACCTTAGAACCGTCACAGACCGCCATAGACCTTCAGAAAATCTTAATAAACAAAGTCTACACCTAATAAAGTCAGCAACCTTTCGGGCTAATTAAGAAACTTTATAAAAGAAGTGATTAGCAGTGATGGCCTCGAGGTTTGGGCGCGCGGTCGAGAATCTCGACGGTCGCGGGTTCGAACCCCAGGCACACACCTCTGACTTTTCGAAGTTATGTGTGTATTCACATTGAATTATCACTTGCTCTAACGGTGAAGGAAAACATCGTGATAAAACCTGCACACCTAAGAGTTCTTAGGAATTTCTTAGGTGTGTAGTCCGCCAACCCGCACTAGGCCAGCGTGGTGGACTATGGCCTAAACCCTCTCAATGGTAGAGGAGACCCGTGCTCAGCAGTGGGCAAATATGGGTTGATAAAGAAGAAGAAGAAGATAAAAGAAGTACCGTATGTTGGGTTAGAATTAAGATACTAAAATGGGTTAGAACTCAGAAGACATGCTGCAAATATTTTTTCATCTTTATTGTGGTATAAGTGTATTAACAGATAGCACATCTATATAGATTAAAAAACCTATAATCTAAAGCCTATATGCTTATTTTGAGAATTCAAAGTTTTCCCTAGATAAAGTTCGTTTGCATTATCACGATTTCGCAGAAGGTATCTATCAAATACGATTTATATGTACTAGTATCTATACAACAATACGTTCAATTATACATTGGAAATAAAGAAAACAATTATTTTTTATCTGTGAATATTCCACATCAATACCCAGAAGTGTGATAAACAGAGATTCCACGATATTTTTTGTCACTATCTTTCGTCGAAATATTTTAAGCTTGTTATACACTCAGTGATGGTCCAGGAAAAAACATATTTATTCTACTGCACGAAGAATTATGTTAAAAAATAAGTTACGTGAGACTTAAAAACGTTTCGCGATACGAAGATGTAGACATGCCTCATCTATATATTTATTAAAGGCGATTTAGTTTTTCTCGGATGCTTTTCCAATTCTAAGAAAAAAACATCAAACATAGGTAAGCTTTTTCACCGCCGAAGTCTTCAATTTTTATTCCAAACTATCCAGATTTATAAAATGCTCGCCATATTTTAGGTGCCACTGTAAAAAATAATCGCGCAAGCAATGATTGAAGTTCAACAATATCCGTATTAAGTGGCGATAGATTTAATCTGTATCCGATTAATTCGTATCGTTTTCCTCATTGTTGAGGGCCTCGACCCTTAGCACAGTAGTCTTTGTTATGACTTATGACTATGTTGCGCTACCTATTCCTTTGCCTGGTTTTGGCATCGTGGAACGCAAGATGAAGTTTCGTCTTAAGGTTCGAGAAGATTTGGTACGATCACCTTATGCTACATCGACTTCTCGGACATTTGCCCTCCACTTTGCCAATAACCATCAGTCGTTTCAGTCCTTCCTGGCTTTTTGCCCAAAATCTTAAGTACTCAAGTATCACGTAGAATGGACACGCTGTGCAGAATTCAAAACAATAAGAAACGATAATTTAAAACAGAAGTGATTTTTATAAAATTTTAAAAATATATTATTTTGAACAAATATTGTGTAGAGGCCCTTTCGTGATTCATAATGATAAAGGTGCAGGCTTATCGTATGAACGCGATAGCAAACGATATTTTGGCGTCAAAGCTTAAGTAATATAACACTTTATAACTAGTGCCAATTTTCAATTGTAATGTGCTAGTCAGTTTGTACTCAAGAGTACTCCAAATTACGTAAGTACTGTTTGTTATGTTAATAACATTACAAAACTCTTGAAACGAAAAAAAAGCTTTTTTGTCACTACCAGATAATTTTCTTATATGTTACTTAAATAATTCTAGTCAACATTTACAAATTAGAAAAATAAACGTTAAAAAAATATATTTAACAGCTTTCATAATCCAGAGTGCGAGTGCAAACGAGAGTTTTTTAATCTAAGAGTTAACATAGGTATTAAGTCTATCAAACACTTTTTTTTAAGACAGATCCACGTATTGGATAGAATTGTCCCCGATTGTACATGACATAGTATGATATTCGTTGCGTACAATATAATGTTTTATTTACTATTATTTTTTTCTTCACTTCTAGAAATAATCATGGGTGGCTGTTCGTCTTGTTGTGGGTCCGACGACAATGTAAACTTCGCTGAGCATGCGCAACCAGATTTCGGCCCGACAGTTCATCACCCACCAATGATCATTGACCAAGGACCTGGCTTCGGTGATGGCGGCGGTCCTATGGCTAGATGATAAATTACTAGTCTCTATTATTAATTAAATCTTTTATTTATTATATATCTATACTTTTATTGACTCCTCATCACGATTAGCCTAGAAACACCCCGCTACTGGGCACCGGACTAATCTTCTACTGAGCGGAGATAAAATTTAAGCCACCACGCAGGCCAGTTGCGAGTTGGCGGTAGAATTGTATATCAACTAGGGAATGCAATCCCGACTCGAGATTGCAAATTCGAGATCCCGCGGGATTAGAAATATCAATCCCGCGGGATCCCGGAATTTTCGGGATCCCGTCTAGTTAAAAAAAATAATTAATTTGTATGACTAAAAAAGCTAATAACTGCTTGTTTGTGATAGTGAGGTTAAGTAAAATAACATATTAAAAATATGACCAGTGACCACGTCTCTGAATTTCGTGATAAACTCAAGTGGGTATCTATGCGCCTTCGCCGGAATACTCGTATTCTTTTGCTACTCTTTCAAATTTTATTCAATCCCACTGCTCCCCGTTATCTTAAAAATAGGTTCCGTTTTCTAAGCGCTACACATGCACGACCGCTTAGGTCCTCAGAAAATTTAACACTTAAAATTCTTCAGCATAGCACCAAATTTCTTAATAATTCTTTTACAGTCTATGCTGCACGTCTGCGGAATGAATTGCCACTAACAATTCGTAAAGCTAAATCCCTTTCCACTTTTAAAAAACTTCTCAGAGCTTACTATTCTTAACTTTATATTTTATTTGGTAAATTCGTATTCGTATATTTATGTCGTTTAGTATTTATATTCTTTTATTAATATTGTTGTTTTGATTTCTGTAAATTACTCATGCAATCTTTACACCAATATCTTCTATTCAATGTTAACATATCTTTTTACATTCATGTATGTTTATGTATGTATTTGTTATTGATATACATTATTAGATTTCTTTCTGTTTCTTTTTTACAATTCTGAAGACACCTGCCAGAACTACGACCTTTCATTCCAGTCGCGAAGGGTGTCTGGAAGAGATCGCAGCTAGCGATAAGACCGCCTATTGTGCCTATATTGTATTCGTTATGCTTGATTAATGTTTTATATTTATTTTATTGTATAGTGTACAAAAAGCACATAAAAAAATATTACTCGAAAGAAAATAAAAGCCTTAATTCTTTAATCTTACCAACCAAAAATAGTTATCAGGTTTTAAGGAAATTAACATAGGTAAATTAGGTAATCAAAATAATAAACATATTTTAAAGGAATTAGGAAGTAGTTACCTAAAACGAATGATTTTGAAAATTACTACTTAAAAAACAAAGGATACCTATTAATAGTATCATCTGCTAAACGGCATTTAATGTCCTTTGCAATGTTACCCGCTACTGAGAATGCCCTCTCCGACTCAACAGTGGTTGGCAATAGCGTGGCGAAGCAATTATATGCAAACTGCAAAAATCGCCCCCTTGTTCCTCCACACTAAAATAAATCCTGACTACTGCCGCCCAATCCCGTCAATCTCGAACGGGATCTCGTCATATGATGCGTCGGGATTGATCCCGAAAAATTACTCGGGATCCCGCGGGATCCCGATCTCGCGAGATCGGGATTGCATTCCCTAATATCAACACCTTCGTTGCATAGCGATAAACTTATCAATTATCATCCTACATTGTGTAGGAGCTGGTACTTATTAGCTTTGTTATTTTTTTACCACGTCAATCGCAAGAGGTCAACGTGAAAGATTAAGACCGTGCTAGCCATGGGACGTTTATTTGAAATTAAAATGGATAGATAGAAACAACAAACACGACAGGGATAATTATTAAAATCTCAGCTCCCTGTACGGGCCTAGATACGCGACAACGAGATACGGTCGATTTATGCCCGTATTGAGAGAATAACTGTGATCCATTTAACGGTTGAACTACCCCTTGTATTCTAGTAGACACTACTGCAACAGTGCGATGGTCTTGAATTAAGTGGCCGGTAGCGAATGGAGGCTTGCAAGGACAGGGATGGTTCGGGTTTGCTTGGGGAAACCTATACTAGGCGGTGGACGGTGATATACTTATAGATTGAGTCTATTCCATGACAACTATAAATAAATAAATTATAAATACAACCAACACCTAACAGTCACATACATAGTCCTGACCCCACACTAAGATACGAGTCTTGTGTCGTGGGTATCAGAAACTACGAGAGACATTTCGGTCTCACAAACACCCAGACCTGAAACAAATATTTGTGGATCACAAAAACATTTGTCTCGGTGCGGGGATCGAACCCGCGGCCGCTCGTTTCGCAGTCTAGCCAACTGCGCCACGGGGCTGTCGAATAAGAGGACAAAAAGAAGCAATATAGTTAGAGATTTTCTTATTATAAAACGTAATTGAAGAGACGCAGGTAACATGAAATCTATTAAAAAAAGTATCACTACTAAAGCAGCAGGATACCCGTAGGCCGTATATATTAGTTAAGGATTTTAATAAGTATCATTTAACAATTGTCTTTCGAAAACGCATAGTAATAGTGTAGCTAATCTTGCCATAAAACTATAAAGACTTACTTAGCAATATAATTTAGATAACTTTCACAAGTGCAGTCATGTCTAAATTTACTTAAAGTAATTTTAAATATTATTATTGGGTAATTCTATTTTTATTTACAGAACCAAAATAGACTAACATTAGCCCCGTGTGGTTAGTTTAGCAAACTTACGATTTTTAAGTTTTCTACATTGCTATGTTACCATACCTGATGATGACGATGACATTTTATATGCACGAGTGTCAGTTAGCAATTAAAAGCAAATTATTTCAACTAAAGGTATGACCGCAAAAGTAAGAGTCTGTAGATTTATTTTTACTGTTGAAATATGACAAAAATAGAAATCATAAATAGTTAAAAATTCAACTTGTGCTTTGTATGATTTTTTTCGGAACGTAAAAGGTTAATTTATTTTTATGGCTTTTCCTCCTGTCGGTGCTAGCACTAAGATAAATTTGAGCCCAGTTAATATGGCTCCGAAATTAAAGAGGATCGTGAATTGCGCGAGTAATAAACATTCTGAAGCTCCGATCATTGCTGCCATAATTTTAGCAATGAATACTGTGACAGTAATTAAACAAACGAATGAGACATTCATGCAAAGGTAACGAATGCTTACCATCGGGCTGTTTACGACTGCTAACCATCCCCATATTGTTTTCTGCAAGCAAGCTGTTAAATGATCGTACTAGAACTACAAAGGTTGCTGATATACTTCATTAAGCTTGTATTAAAAAAAAACAATTGAAGCATGCAACATGGCTATTCTTGGCTTCAATAATCCCATAGAGCAAACGCGTCGAATTGTTTACTTGCTACTTATCCCAGAACTCAATAATATTGGGTTAGTGTTCGTTACAATTTATAACTTTTACAAAACCTTTGCTTAATATTACATAAAATTCCTTGTATTTATTGTAATGCGATTCATAATATTAATGACTTTGGAAAATACCAAAAAGTAATCGTATCTGTTAATCTTAGATATGTTTTACATGATTTTTTTTGAGGGACTTTTTATGAAGACTTATGACTGTCATGTTTTTATATAATTTCTATTACTTTACCTACGGAGATAGGGAGGGAATTAAAATAATTTATTATTATTCATACCAACTAAGTTATTTGTTAATGGCACATTTGCATTTTTTGTAGATGATTTTGTCTGTTTACTATTAGTTTGGAAATTATACTTATAATTATAGGTAAGTAGATAGTAGACACTTAGATGAACGAAGAAGAGTAGGAATGAACGATGTATAGAGAAAACACTATTGGGAAAGAGTCGACTTGGACACAAATGGTTTGCGAACAGAACCGCGCTTAGTATTTTAAACTGGTAGAGCTTATCGTTATCGAATAATTTCGTTATTCTATAAAGAGTTTTAATATTATATATTATAAATACCTAATATTATATTGGTTATTATCTGCTACTGTTGTAGTTGTTATGTTAAATTTATTTAACGTAACTTATATAAATACGTAAAGCTTTATTGCAACTGTATCCCACATAAACGATTTATTATCAAAACAGGTGTACAAAACACAACTAGTCGAAAGTAGGTGGATTTATGATCATTAGCCGCCTCTTTCAGAATACTTATAGACAGCTGCATTTTACAATAATGGTAAGAAAATGAATATTTGAAAATAGAATACATTTTTTTTATGTTACTAGAAAAAATATATCATGCTGAAATAATCTTTTTTGTTGAAAACATTACGGGATCAGTTTCAAAGTTGGTACATGGAAGTATGGATTTACAAAAAATCCCTTTCTTTAAAGGCTGTCATGCCTCGGGCATCCTCATTTACCAAATCAGCTTTTCCTTCCGCGCGTGTGCGTTATGCGGATACGGTTGCCTCTTTTAAAGTTTATCGTGATCGTAGTTCGATTTTTATATTCGGATGTATTACTTATGTGTGTTGGTTTGTGTTATTCAGCCGTGACTTTTTTAGAGTTTTGGTGTTGGATTTAGTTTCATCAGTTTGTTTTGGTGAGTAATTTTGCATATTGTGGGTTGATTAGGAAAAGTTAACATAACATTAGTTCATTTTTGCAGGTGCTTTAGTTTGCAGGTGCTATAATTGTAATTTTAATCAAATAACATTATATCACAGGACTACGAGATATTATAATGTAGAAAATAAACAGAAGAAAACTGATTTCTTTGCTTCAACATTATTGCTTCAAATATTTTGCGAAATTAAAAGTAATACCGGCGCCAGGGCTTAATATTAAGGCAATAATTATAAGTAATCAATTATTATGACAGATTATTATTATAAGATTACTTATTGTTATTATGATAACCACAATTTAGGTTATGATAGTACAGCCGAAAAATAAAGGTCCTTGACGTCATGTTTACATGCGAGTCACAAATTTGTAAAAAGAATAATGGGACCCACCAAAACATTTTTCTTTTACACTTTTAAATAAAAAGCAGTGATGGCCTCGAGGTTTAGGCGCGCGGTCGAGAATCTCGGCGGTCGCGGGTTCGAACCCCAGGCACACACCTCTGACTTTTCGAAGTTATGTGTGTATTCACATTGAATTATCACTTGCTTAACGGTGAAGGAAAACATCGTGATGAAACCTGCACACCTAAGAGTTCTTAGGAATTTCTTAGGTGTGTAGTCTGCCAACCCGCACTAGGCCAGCGTGGTGGACTACGGCCTAAAAAACTCTCTCAATGGTAGAGGAGACCCGTGCTCAGCAGTGGGCGTATATGGGTTGATGAAGAAGAAGAAGACTGTTAAATACTGCCGAGATGGGAACATAATATGGCTCCCAACTGTTAATAAGTTATTACATCTCATGTTGCCTTTATTTTCTAACTCTTAAAGATCCCATAAAATTTTCTTTTGATTTAACTAACACCAGTAATGCGAAGTAATATAATAGCGTCAATGACAACTTACACAACTTTTATAGTGTGGATGCTCTACAGGTGTACCTATGTCCTACTACCACCAAGTGCATCATTTACCAATGTTACTCACTGAACAAAAAACGACAACTCGGTTTTCTTTGAAATTTTGCGAACAGTTACCTTAGGTATTATACAGTGGCTTGCCATATTATTATGGACAGTCACATTATTTTTCATTTTTTTTCTTTTAGCACATTTAACTATAATCTTAAGTGGTGTAAGAATTGTTAGAAGTCTTTTACACATTCACGATACCTCTTTAACTTAAATTTTAAGTGGATTTCAAGTGTTGGAGCATTCATTTATTTTTAAAATATTTTTAAAAGCGGGAGAGTCGCAGAATCGTTGACACGCGTAAAAATAGGAGACGTTAATAATATTATTTTAAAAAGCTATTTAGTGAGTTTGTGTTATAAATATTAATTTAAAGTAATTATTACTTTATTATTAGTCATGGAAAAGTATTTTGGCGTCAATTTTTATCACAATATTATTATTATTACTTTTTAATGGTACTCAGTACGAGTCGACGGGTTGATTTGTTTCCAAAAAAAAAATCTGTGGTTAAAACCCTCCTCCTGCATCCGAACCATTCTCAAAGAAAGATAGCAGAACTTGCCGGAGTTTCTTGGTCCACTATTAGTAAAATAAAAATAAATTTGGAATAAAATAAGCCACTTTGGCCCAAAAGAAAAAGCAAATGTTGAAGAAAATTGATTACCACGCAATGGTTTGATTGGAAAATTCGGGATAATTGTTTGCAAAACTGAAGAAAAAGTGGTGATCTTTTATCGTTAATGGTTCGGGAATCTGAAATACCAGTTTTTAAGAGAACTGTACCGCGGAGGTTCGCAGAGGAAGGTCTGACAAGTTATCGACGATTTGAGAGACGAGTTATTATAACGTTCGTCTGAGAAACACATCCAAAAAAAAGTAATTGTATGAATAATTTTGTGAAAAAATTATTTGAGAACATCAAAATAGAAGCTAGTATTAAATCTGATCATATTCCAGTCTTCGAACGGTGCTTACAAGCCCAGGCAAGCCGTTTTTTTTTCATTGCTTCAGTCAAACGCAGTTTCTCAAATCGTCGATAACTTGTCAGACCTTCCACTGCGAACCTCCGCGGTACAGTTCTCTTAAAAACTAGTATTTCAGATTCCCGAACCATTTACGTTAAAAGATCACCACTTTTCTTTCAGTTTTGCAAACAATTATCCCGAATTTTCCAATCAGACCATTGCGTGGTAATCAATTTTCTTCAACATTTGCTTTTTCTTTTGGGCAAAAGTGGCTTATTTTATTCCAAATTTATTTTTATTTTACTAATAGCGGACTAAGAAACTCCGGCAAGTTCTGCTATCTTCCTTTGAGAATGATTTGGATGCAGGAGGAGGGTTTTAACCATAGATTTTTTTTTTGGAAACAAATCAACCCGTCGACTCGTACTGAGTACCATTAAAAAGTAATAATAATAATATTGTGATAAAAATTGACGCCAAAATACTTTTCCATGACTAATAATAAAGTAATAATTACTTTAAATTAATATTTATAACACAAACTCACTAAATAGCTTTTTAAAATAATATTATTAACGTCTCCTATTTTTACGCGTGTCAACGATTCTGCGACTCTCCCGCTTTTAAAAATATTTTAAAAATAAATGAATGCTCCAACACTTGAAATCCACTTAAAATTTGAGTTAAAGAGGTATCGTGAATCTGTAAAAGACTTCTAACAATTCTTACACCACTTAAGATTATAGTTAAATGTGCTAAAAGAAAAAAATGAAAAAAATGTGACTGTCCATAATAATATGGCAAGCCACTGTATAATAGCATTGTTTTCAAATAAAAGTCATTATAGGTTTAAATAAATATATATTTCAGTCATTGTAAAGGTGGCTAAGTCAGATTTATCAGTACATAATATAATATACAATAGAAACGCATTTCCTAGATATGATACACGATGACCGCATTAACGTTGGTGAAAACACTCATTATAGATACCACTTCGATAAAATCCTTTGTTTTAGATAAAGACGTCACTTGAAACAGTTTATGTAATTCTGCAAAGCACTTCGTAAGTCTTATGGGCTATTTCTTTTCCACCGAATGAGATGTAGCAACAACCGTGACTAGGGTGGACCTGAAATGAGAACATCAAAATATTTTACTCTTATTACATATTTAAAGAAAACCTTTATATTTGCCTTCTGTAATATATTGAGTGGTCAAAATATCTTACCTTGCCAGGCGTGATAGATCGGCTCTGTCTTGCTCGGGCGATGTACAAGGGCTCGCCATTGTGAGTGTTCCCGGCGGCTATGGCACCGACAGGGACCTGGCCGTTGGACGCTGGCACCCATCGCAACATGTTGGCGGGGGCACAGAGGACCTGAAAATTATACACAACATAATTAGATGGCTGTTGATTGAGGCCGTTGAGATGTGTATCACTTGTTTGAAGTTAAATTACATGGTTTGGTGTTTGGGTGACTTTGATCTTAGTATAGGATCAGATTTGCGTGGCTATTGGATGATGTACTGAAAATATGTTAAAAACAAAAAGTGTTTTTATAAAGATAGGTATATGTGCGGTCCGTAATACATATCAGTGGGAGTTTATTAACTCTACTGTAAATGTTCAAAAAAATCTGTAACTTAATTCACAAGCATAAGGTTTTTTTGTCATTTTATCATAAACGTCAAAATTCACCCTGTAGCTTTTGTTTCGAAAATATTTACCTCAAAATTGTGTACTGGTATTTCTCTACCAGAATGTGCTACGTAGGCAGATCTATGTTTAATGGCCAGTTTTCCTGGGATGAATTCGCCGCCGTGATGGGCCCTGATCACCCACAATGGGCTTCCATCCCAACCTTCTCTGCCACCGATGAAAGCGCGATGGCTTAACGTGGAAGCAGTGCTTCCTGTACTCGGCACCCAGTCAATAATATCAGCAGCTGTAAGAAAATACATAAACCATTATTTTGATTTTTTTTTAATAAAAAGCAACTTTCAGATCCAGGTCTATCTAGTCTTATAATGATAGCTTCTATAGGATTTGCCTTTGTTTTCTGGGCATTTCACCATATTGACCAGTACAATCATAAATACAAACCGATGATGTCATGTAGCTTCAATTTCACGTGATTGTAAGATAAGATAATGGTAAAATAAAAACATACCTACCCAATTTAAAAATACGTAATTGCGTACGCCTTTACATATTGTGTCCTAGTTTCAACGTTTTATATACAAGTATTTTATACATGGACATGGTTAACTAGGGATGCTATAAATAATATCACATTGATCAAAGATAAAATTCATTTTAGTAGTAGTGTAGTAAAGATATGTCGGGATTGGTAATACAAAAAACTAATGACTAATATCAATCATATCAACTCCTTGTATTCTAGCTATCGATACCCATCAAACTTAGATTATCTAACTTAACGACATTGCTTTTCCGAGAGCCCTACATTTGAAATCATAATCAGCCTTTGAAATTTCCAACCATTTCATCACATTTATGAAAAGAAACTCATTAATTTGTATTGTCCAGTATTAGTACTCACATTCAACAAACTTGGGTGGTTCTGTGGGCTCGGCAATCGCTGGTGGTTGTGGGGGCTGCTGGTAGATGTAGTTGGTGACGTAAGTGGGCTGTGGGGGAGGTGGGGGCGGCTCCGGGTGATGCGGGGGATACATTGGCATCATCACTGGGGCTGGCAGATAGGTGAAGCCGCCATGATGAGGCGGGGGATAGCCGTAGGGCGGCGGGCCGGGAGGAGGCGGAGGACCTGAAATAATAATAAAAAAACAATGAGGTTAGAAGCCGCTGGATGGAGGCCGCTTCCGATAGAACACTTTGGAAGTCTCAGGGGAGGCCAATGTCCAGGAGTTGACGTCTCTTGGCTGATGATGATGATGATATTAAACTGGTTGTAGAATAACCAACAGGTATACTTTCACAACCAAGATTAAATAGAGAAGACTGGATAGAATATTTGATGGTAAATATGACAGTTTGAAGATTTTCCAAAGTTGATATCGTATTTTAAACATTTAGTATCCTGAAGATATTTTATTAACAAACTTTTAAAGGGTTTAATAGTTTTTGGTATTTATCACCAGTTGATGAAACATCAACAGTAAAAGTAACTAGTGTTGATGTTACATCACTCTTGACAATAAAGAAAAATAACTAAATTCTGCTATAGCTGTGCTCCCAACCATAATAAAGTAAAGAGAACGGAACAGAATACTCACCGTAAGACATGGTTTATTATCTCTCAGTATAAAACACAAACAAATAATGTAGCAAGCACTAAGCACTATGTTGCTTCAACTTCACTGTTCACTGTGCTTGTAATCTATTTATTTGTATCACTTGACTCACATCGTATCACTAGAAAATTCGAAGTATTGATTAGATAAGGTTGATATCGTCATGAAACAAAAGCGGATCGATGCAACCTATAATGTTTATCAACATGAACAGGATATTATTGTGTAGGGATATAAATTATTGTCTGCATCAACATTCCATTAATAGTCATGAAAATAATTTTGATTTCAACATCCTAGCCTATTTTGCCCCAGTATATTATGTATAGGTGGATGTAACATAGCCGGATTAATATTAAGAAATATCGTATAAAATTAAGGAATTTTTTGAGTAACTACATCCAAGTCCAATATTTCACACATTATACAGTTACTATAATTGACAATATTTTAGTGTAATTGAGAATAGTAATTAATTCATGATACGTGTCCATAATTAAATAATTACGTTTTGATTCGAATTCAAGCACGCTATCGTTGTATTAATTACAATTGATTTCTTTCATTTCATAGAAAGCTTTGCCGTTGACGGTTTCATTTCAATTTTCTAAAAATGGTGTACAATAGTTTTCGCCATTTCATTTGCATTTGTTTTGTATTTGGTGCTGGCAAGCTGCTAATTTCTTCGAATGGGAAAGTTATCAAAGCAAATTTTCTACACAATATCTGGTCACTGGCCATTATAGTGGCAATGGCACTTAGCTATTTTCTAACAACCAATAGAGTTACCAATTTCAGTATCAAAAGAAACCTGGAGCAAATATCAATATTTAATGACTTGTGTGTAAATGTTTGTATAATTTTATTGAACATTGTCACTAGAAAAGAACATTACGAGCAGTTGTACAACATTATAACACAGCTATTCGAAAGATTGCTACTGAGTGATAGAACACAGAAGATAATTTGTTTTAGAATATACATTTCTTTGATTGTACAAATATGTATTCTTGTGATTGCAATTATTGCAGAAATTATTTGCACTGCGCCTCCACACGTTCTTATTTTGAGATTACCTACTTTTTTATCTACTTTATATGTATCTTTTCATTTATGGTTCACATTGTATATATTACAAGGTATGAATCATATAATGTCTGATACGTTGTTGTTTGATGGCAAACTAATTAACAACATGGAAGAAGTATCAACGAAAATGAATACGATTGCTAGAATTTTTAGTACTGATGTAAAATTTAGCTTTTCCAACGGATCTGATTTAGATTTGAAAAGCCTATCTAAAATGTATGACAATGCTTCTTCGTGTATTGTCTACTTAGTGAAGGGTCATGGTTTACAGGTAAAAAATGTTAAATATGTTTAAGTTTCGTCAAAGTTACGTTGTGAAATAAATTTAAAGAGTTTCTCCAATACAGATGTTTTTGGCGACTTGGTTAACTTTTTCGAGTGCTGTAGTTGGAGTGACACTTATAGCTTGCCACCAGGTAAATAGTTACTGTTAGCCGAAATATTCACATAATTTAATTAATTATTATTAATTTATTAATAATCTTTTAATATTTTAAATTCCATAAAACTTTTAAGTGCATTAACTTAAATATTCTATAACAGAGATGAAAGTCTGAAGAAGTAGTGAGAGAGAGACAAAAAGTAAACTAGATTGTATTCAATATAATAAATACAATATTAATAAATTCCTGAAACATTTACAGAGCAGTCAACCGTGGTTGGAAATAACAAAAAGCATTTTTCCATTTTCTTGGTGTTTCATGGCTTGTTACATAGACGAGCAAATAGCAAAAGAAGTAAAACGAATGGAGACACTTATAATGAAGTATTTAATCGACTACCGTTGTGGTAAGTGCTTCTTATAAAATTAAATGACAGTTATATATATACTAATGACAGTTTTCTTCACTAATGACTGTATATACCTATAAATATTTATTTATGAGAAATATTGAAAGAATTCACAAAATCATTTTTATTGATTCTTTATCAAAACATGTCTGATAATTTTTATTGCGTTCTTTTGTTATGATTCAGCCCTTTATCAATCAACCGTTGGTCAAACAGAGGACTGAAAACTCGTTGTCCCTTTTTCTATGGCATACTTAGTAAATTAAAGCTAAAGATTAAATAGTGAAATTTCGTATTATTCACCTTTCGTTTATACCTACCTTTTCCTTTATACGTAGTGTTAAACTTTTCTGTATAAGAATTATTTTTCACCGAAATTCTTTGTTAAGTGAAGTACACCAACAAGCCTCGGTGTGGTGGATCAAAGCTCAACTCAGGCATTTGGTTTCGTTTCAGATCAAAACACTAGAACCGTTCTTCAAACGTTCAAACAAATGTTGACTACAAACAGACTGAACTTCGTAGCTTGCAACGTGTTCCATTTTAACTACGGTTTGGTCATCGGCACCATTATAAATGTTATCACTTACAGCATCATATTAATTCAGTTATTTTTATCCGATTAAATAGAATTTTAACGCCTGATTAATATGTAGTAGCAAAGTTTATGCTGTGTGTCTGCGACTTTTCTTGTGCATTACTTAATGTGAGTAGAGTAAGGAAATTTGTATAAAAAGTACTGAAGCTATTGTCTTTGACTGGATATTTTTTAAAGTATCGAATTTGCATCTTCCTTTGAACTTCCTTTGAAATGAGACTACGAACAATGTCGATTGTCTATTGCACTCTTACCTACTCGTATGCGTCGGGGCCAATGAGGTACGTAAGATTTGAAAATCTATACCTACCTGGAAAATCAACTCGTATATGTATAGCATATCTAGGTATCTGCCTCGTGGTCTCGTAATGTATGTACATTGTACATCCATACATAACCTCACGCCTGTATTGCCCGAAGGGGTAGGCAGAAGGGCATTTTTGCACCCACATTTCGCCAGGTATATATCAGTCTCACTTAATAGGGGGCGAGCCTATTGCCGCTTTTCGGGCACAATTCCAGACTCCGTGCTGCTACTGAGAATTTCCTAATGGAAAAACCCAATAACACTGCCCGATTTGGGAATCGAACCCAGGAGCTCTAGATCGCACGGTACATTCTTGTAACGCGAGACCATGAGGTTGTAGAGGTTGAGGTCTTTGCATTAACGAAATTGCGCGACAAGCTTTTAGATCACTTAAGAATATTAATATACTAGTTATAGATAATATATGTTTATATATCATACTTCTACTGATAAACCGAACACTTTTGTAAATTTTTACTTGTAAATTTTAAAAAACTACGAATTTTATGAATGTTTACTTAGTTTATTTTTTTAATTTTTCGTGCATAATAAAAGCTTGATTTTAAAATATGTTTTTCACCGTTAATTTATTTTTAAATTTTTAGTTGGAAATATTTCTAAGTGATAATGAAATATGGATAGCCATTTCGTAGTCATACCGAAATTCAACTCAATCGGTCCATGGAAACTAGTGTTCCTATGGGCACCTTCCAACTTTTCATGACACCAGATCAACGATACCTTGTTATTATGTTGTCACTGAAAATACAAAGGCATACCAAATTTTAGCTTAATTGGTCCACAGGAATCGGAGTTCCTATGGGCTTCTTCCAACTCCTCATCAGATCAGCTTCATGATACCATATTTTTGTATTGTTACCGAAGTTACGAAGACACCAAATTTTAGTTCAATTGGACCACAAGAATCGGAGTTCGTATGGGCATCTTCCAACTCTTCATCAGATCAGCTCTATGATACCTTGTTATTATATTGTCACCGAAATTACATAGGTATACCAAATTTCAGCTCAATCGGTCCAAAGGAATCGGAGTTCCTGTGGGCTTCTATACATACATACATACATACAAAAATGAAGTTAAATAAAAGCTTGTAAAAAATAACTTTTTGTTAAACATACACAGTTTAACACACATAACGCTCATGAGTTTACTCTACTAATATGACATGGGTATGTCGTATGTCTTTTTTTGCGAGAGGAAAGCGCCTTAAGCTCCCTGTTCGGTACTTCGGGGGAGGCCGAAAAGGCCTTTCAACTCAACGCATGGAACTATTGTTCGCTTGGCTGAGTTGGGAGTTGGGACCCTGACCAGTGCCGTAACTAGGACGGGGCCCTGGAGGGGCGCAGAAATTTAGTTTTATCTCATGCATGGTAGCTAAGTTTGGTTAGAGTATTTTTCAGGGGCGCAGTTTTGAAGGCTCGCACACTGTGCATAAAAGGCTAGTTACGGCACTGACCCTGACTAAATCCTACGCGGGCTAAAACCGACTAAAACCTCTCGATGGCCCTCTGGCGCATTTCTGTCGGTACAGAAAATACAGGGCCGGCGCCCTTAACTGTTTCCCGTTGCCGCCTAGCGCTCTGTCCAAAAGTGGACTCGTCTCGGATGCCCCCACTTGGCTCGCTTTTTTTGGACGCTCATTGATGTGAGTGAGGCCATGCGCTCTGCGGCACATCTCGGGATCGTACATCGGGGCGCACCTACCCTGTGAGACGCCTTACAATCCCGATGATACCTATTAGTCGACTCTTACGACAGGCAGGAGATGCCGTGGCGGTCGTGGGGAGTAACCTCTCGCTACCGACTGTGGTCGCTGCCTTGGTTTTTAGTCGGTATTACGGCGCAAAGATATTGGTAGGAACCCGGCTCAGCGGCCGCCCGACACAAATACGGGCGGTAACATCAATGCTGGGCCGGAAGGCGCCGGTGAGTCCGGCACACCGTCCGTAAATAGGTTTTCCCCGCAGAAAAGAAAAAAAAAGGAGATGCCGTGGCGGTATTCTTACGCTCCCAACCACAGGGCGGAATGTTATATGTTTGGCGAAACGTGGGTGCAGAAACGCTTAAGGTTATTTATGTATACTTGAGGTTCTTTATGTATGTTTGTATAATAAACTACAAAAATTATAATATATGTTTAATCGAAGTTTAAATATGGCCATTATTGATGACATTTACCTTACTCAGCTGTCTACACTTTCTTGAGTTATTGATGCGTAAAATACGTTAACCACACGTGGATTATACGTATAGCTAAATCTACAGATGATTTCATCTAAGGAACAGGTGTGTTATCTGTTCTTGTCATGTATTGTAAGAGGATTGGTACACGCTTCTATAGCATAGTATCTCACTATTTCATCATTTTGGTTTTTACCATAATTATGTCACCTGAAAGTGAGCAGGTGACAAACTATCAGTATTTAGGTATTTAAAAAGCGTGTAATAGTAAAAATTCACAAAAATGTATAGCTTTGTGTATTTATGTTTATAAATTACTTTTTGCTAAACCTGTTGTGTTACATCTTTGCATTACCCTAGGTTTGACTGGTGGAGCCTTAGACATTAAGTTTAACATTACATAAATCAGACGTTAATAAATAAATACTCAATGGTCATATACTGTTGTAAATATCCTATTTAAATACTTCTGTCATTAAAGATTTTTTTTACTTTTAAGCTACCTTTCTAATTTCTTAGTTTTTAAAGCTTCTCAAGCGCAATTGGGTGCAAGTATTTGTTATTCTAATAATATGCTAAGCTTTTGATTTCCGCGTTGTGACGAATATTTGCTGTGTGGTCTACATTAATGCATCCAGTGATCTCTCCAATTTTCCCACAAGCAATATGGCTTAAAACGAAGATTTGCTACTATTATTTTTGTAATCCGGTGTGTAGCCAACTTTACCATGGAAAAATGAGTAACTACTTTACGATAGTTTTGTTGCCCAGGGATCAGTTCGATAAAATATTTAACAAAAATTATTTATTAGGACTTAAGTATTTTCCGAGATATAACTTGCTCATGTTCTCTTTTGTTAAAATTATCAAGATTATAATCAGTTTTACAATCCTCGACACACTTTTTTCCAAATACTTTTTAAGCGACTGCAGACAAAAGCGGCCTGTATCCAACTACGTAGCGTTCAAGGATTTGCTCTATAAGCTTATTAAATGGAGTTATCATATCTATATGATTTCCTTTTGTGAGTAGCACAAATGTAATTCGCACAGGATATTTTCTCATACCATGTTACGTCTTCAGCTATGTAAAATGTGAAAATAGTCGGAGTGGGTAGTATAAAGTGTGTATTCAGACGGTGATCGGAACAAAGGCAAGTAATAACTACGGTTATTACGAACCCATTGGCGTTTACAAAAATCCTGCCCAAAAAAATCCAACCTACAATAGGTATTAAATGTAAGTGCCTGCCTTAGATACGACGGTCTGAATGCACCCTATAATACGATGATATTCTTCTATGCAAATTAAAGATTAGTGCTTCTAGACCCATGTTTTGCTAGCTCTGTTCCTAAGTTCCATTTTATAGACAAAGAGTCTGTTACGGCTTTCATAAACCAATCCTGGGCCCGGCACCGAACCTAGGACCTCTCCATTATACATGCATATCTTCATTCTACACGGGTTGAAATTTTTAATTTTAAGTATTTTTACCAGTCATGGGTTCAACCTTGATATGAAACTTCATTACCTTTTGTTTAGTTTTGAACGACCTACATACAAGTGAATGTTCTTTTATAAAAGCTCTCATATGCTTATCTTTTTTATTTTGCGTTTGTTTCTTTTTTCATTTATATGGGTAATAAATAAAAGGCTTGACATAAATAATGACGCGGTTTTCGTCTTGTCTGACCATTTATTCATGATTTGCACATACATTACACAATCGTTACTTAGAGATTCTAAAATAAATTAATACTTTTATATTATATAATTTCATACACAGAACTTAAATAGTACTTAAAATGTAAATTATGTAAATAAAAACAATGTTCATATTATCCAAGTCTATTTTCACAAATTATTTTCTATCTACACCACCTTCTACATAATTTCATGAAGACATGCTTTAGTACATGCAATAAGCAATTTAGTATATTTCAATATTTAATATACAGTACGAACGCTTAAGCGTATCCATATATTAGCGTGAAAAAAGTGCAAAATATTGTAAAACATCAAAACGTACTTAGTTACAAAATAGGATTCAAACATTGATACAATAATAGTACATGGTTTATTGTTTGAAAGGCATATGTAGGAAAGGCAGTTTTTCTTCTATATTGCATAAGATTATTTGCTGTAAGTAGCAAATTAGCTTGAGTTATGACCATAGTGCGAATTGCAGATTCTTAACAAGCTTCATGTATTTCTAAGTAAATAATAGACTGTTTCGATGTTGGTCATGCTCGTGGGCGATCCTTCGTATTGTCTGGAGGAGCATGTGGCCGCTCGTAAGGAGGAGGACGATACGGCTTCTGTTCATTTCTATCTCCTGGACCAGACATTTCTGAAAACGCCAAACACATTAATTTTTACAAAGAATAATTATGTTAAATTCATATTGCTTCATATTTGTTTATGTCATCATCAGACCATAATTGTCTAACTGTTGGACACGGCCCTCCTCTATTACTAAGAGGATTTTTAGGCTTTAACATAAACAATTTTTAAGCGTATTATAAGCGTATTAGTTTCCTCTTGATGATTTATTTCATTATTAAACTACGTGTTACGAATCCTAATTAAAATATCTATTTATGAAACATCATCACGAATTTAAATTTTTATTCCGTTTTATTACAACTTAAGGTATTTCTTTACATAGTTTACTTTATGTGATTAAGCATGAATATTTGGAAATAAATATTTTGCTGGTACCTTTGTTTAACAATTCTGTAAGGTAACCCAATATGTAAGTCAGAAAGATTTTTATTATTCAATTCTTTGAAGTACACTAGAAACTTTCATGCTTAGCGAATATTATAATTTTATTCTTATTACATTCTTCGTAATATGTAAAAAATACCCAAAAATGATATATTTTTCTTTAAAGATAAAATCTGCTATTAAAAATAGCCTTTACTGTAAGCTATATAAATTTCACGTATTTATTATCGTCAAAAGCTGCTAAATGCTTTGGCAACCACACATAGACTTATAAATAGATATATTTTTAGCAAGTGTCAGAGGCGCGTTTCCTATTTTTTTGTATATCTAATAATATTTTATGTTTTAAATTAGAAGCATTCGCATGTTAAGATACTGCTAAGAAATAAACAAAATTTAATATGAAATAAAAAAATCTGTACATAAATACTTTTTTCCTATTAATTTCACGATAACATTGTCACAAATATGCGACACAACATGGTTGACACAACCTTTATTTATTTTTATACGAAAGACTTATGCATTCACTAATGCATGATTAAAAGTTTAACATAAGCCACGCTGTTTGTACACTTACAGCAAATTTATTAATTTTAGTTTTATTGTATGGAAAACGGATATTTTATATTACGTTCGCGAAAATAAATGAATAACATTAACAGAAGTATATCACATTTTTAGTGCTTTCTAACGTCACTAATGCAACAATCCATAAAATGGTATATTGAGTTACTGCGGCAAGAAATTATGTTAGAAAGAAGTCACTCATCGCCCCGCAATAAAAAGAGACTAAAAAACGTCAATTGAAGGCGTAGGTTATAGTTAAAAAAACTAGGAATATAAAACGCTTTTTTTACATATTTTAACAATATTTTTTTTATTTACTATTTTAAAGGTAAAGCTGTATAATGCTCAGGCCGAATCACGATATTTATTTTAAACCATGCTACGCATAAAATACGTCAGAAGCGATTTTAGTGCATATTGGCTTCAATCATTCAAGATTTCAGTGTTATTATTCATGGTGCGTTACATATATGTAATAAAGTTATAACTTTTTGGGCATATAAATAAACATTTTGGGTCTTACTAGTTCGGAGCTAATAGGTATTGTTAATTAAGGGTAACACATTAATTTTGGACAGCAATTGAATTTATTTTAGCACTTAACTTAAATAATATTGAAACTTTAATTAATTTTTTTCTTTAGTCACTGACAAAAAGAAAGTATATAAAGAAATTAATTTATGATACATTTAAAATAATTTCTAAAATAAAAATCGAAGTATGATTATTTTTCTGTTTAACATATGCATCAATTTACACTTGGTTTTGTGTACAAAATGTATTTATGTGTTAAACTATAATGGGTGCCCGGTAATATTAAAGCCATCTCATATATAGCATTCAATAAAAAGAATATTGAATAAGTTAAAAAAAAAAGTATACACGTAAAATTACCTGAATATATTGACGGTAACTGAACAAACAATCACTTCCGTGAACAATTGGTAACTAAGGTTTGCGAGGAGATCCCAAACTTTATAAATATGTTCTAGATAACAATAACAGATGTCCAAGTTTTATCTTGAAAGAATTATCGCTGGGAGCTCCTCGAACATGGGATTTCCTAAACTACCCAGTCAAACTTCATGCGAATCACTTTTTACATATCAAAACGGTGATCTTATTCGTTACGTATGATGCTACAAATATCACTAAACAGTCAAAGTATAGGCAGCATCATACGATTAAGGCTACAAACTGAAAAGAAATTCAAAGTTACGCAAAAGATTTTGATTGTCAGATTCCCAGCCATTCCCGGATATATAAACATGTGTAATGTGTATATAGACAATCTCTTGGCACAGTTATTTAAGAACAAGCTGAGTTTCGAGTATCCGCAAGGTTCGGTCTCCGGGGTGAAACAAACATATGACTTATCCGCAATGTTTCCGAGAAATAAAACAAAAACTGTCGTTGCCAGAATAGCCGTTAGATATTACTTAAGGATTAGAATCAATGAATGTACTTAAATTAGATATAATCTAAATGTTGTTCTTCAACGGCATTTAATTCCCATGGCACTTAAGTACCTAATGATATTCGCAGGGAGAGATAGAATGTAACTATTTTATAAAGTTACTTGAATAACAATCCAAAATATTGTTTTAGGATATACATCGGATTTAGTACCATTTACCTTGAAGTAAAATACAGACAGTAATCATGAATGTAATATCTGTTGGGAAATCCCAGTAAGTTTATCACACGCTGCAGATGCTGTGAAAATCCACTCCGAATCATTTTTTATAACAGAGTACTGTCAAAACATTATCTATCCGAAATATGATTTTGTTTGCGATTGTTAACAAAAAAATTCAAAACCAACAAACAATTTTACTTGTTACTTATTTTCTCCAGTTTTACAGGTTAATCAACAGAGTAGGCCAAAAAATTAATTATTGTTAAAATATCGAACTATTTTTTTTCAGAAAGGCCTTTAGATGACAATGTTAGGCGTTTAGATAGCAAATATGTTGATGCTTCCCATAAAAGTTTAGAACGTCGATTACCCAAAGGGATAACTATACAATATTCTACTGATTATTTCATTCAGTCTGTGTTTATGAAAAGTATTACATCTACGTCGACAC
Organism: Cephonodes hylas; assembly: GCA_030295005.1. Taxonomy (NCBI): domain Eukaryota; kingdom Metazoa; phylum Arthropoda; class Insecta; order Lepidoptera; family Sphingidae; genus Cephonodes; species Cephonodes hylas. The sequence goes on along the minus strand of AP025372.1, from coordinate 6,513,541 downwards.
AAAATTTTTTGATAGTTTTAAGTGCTCTTACTCTATCGGGGTAAGTTTTCAACACTCAGTGAGTTAAAACAGGATATTGAATAATGCATTAATAATTCCACGTTAGTAACCAACCTATATGTTGGGTGATAATGTTAAGTATGGTATCGACGGTATTAATAAAAATAAGTAAGATTTACCTAATCCGTGAATTAATGACGTAACGTTAAATCTTTAGACTAAAGTAATTCTAGATACTCGAGAGACTTATATGATTATGTCAATTGGCGTGTGATAATGATATCAATTGGGCATTGTACCTCATCACGTGCTGTGGGTCATTGCCATCCAGTTGCTAAGGTATGTACCTACCTTTATATGCGTAACATCGTTCGATAGTTTATTTATTTAGAATTTATGTTTTTAACAAATTTATAATTGTATTGCAATTAAATTTTATTCTTTAATCGTTTTAATTATATTTATATTTTTCATAATCTAAATTTCGGTGATTACCTCAATTGCAAAGCTCTACCAGTAATATTGCTTGCCTTTGTCAGATTATGCTACGACCAGTCTACACTTTTCTATACTTGTACTAAGGATTACTAAAGTATTTCACTCATGGTACGTTATTTTTCAATAAAAAGATTTGTCTTCTTTTGTGATTTTGTGACACCTCACAGTTCATTATTTTGTCACCGCTTTCCTGTGGGGAACAAGATAATTCCTTGTTTCAAACTGCTCCTTAATATAATTTTAATTTAATTTTATTTTAATTGCGGGTTCAAGACAAATTCTTTCAGATCATCTAAACCTTAGTGCTTTGTGTCAATGCTGTGCCTGCCTCTGTGATTTGGGAGGCAAAAAAGTGTGTAGTTGGTTAAGGCAAATTATGTAGGCTAGCTAAAACCTTGAACTAATTGATACTTACCTATTGATAATTCAGATTAACAGTGACGACTTAAATGCTGAAATGGTTGTATCTCTTGTGTTAGTTGCAATTAATTTTCAAAATAAAGGTTTAATTCGTTCGGCCATATTGCCAAATAATATATTTTAATACGTTTACATGTTTTGAAAAAGAAATCATTATCTAAATTGCATTTTGCCATTATCAATTGGCGTCTTAGTCAACTTTTACTTTGTGCAAATCCTTCTTATTTTGAAAATTATAGATGTCAGACAATTATTTCTGTTTTATTATGTTTTTTTTAGTGTAAAATAATGTTTTAATTGGAGGAAGAAAAAAATTCACGCCTAAATTTACCAAGAGACTCGGCATACCCACATTTCACTTGTGTTAAGTCTCACTAGATAGTAATGCTGTTTCTAAAAGCAGCAGTTTTTCTTTTTTTAATAATATTTATTTTAATAATAACATTCATGTTTGATAACCCTGTTGTATTTCTTTGTGATATAAAAGACACGCAAGGTGGGGCGCTTACGTACGCAGCTTTATCTTACCAACTATTTATCGTCTAGTTCTTTATTTGTAACATAATCTCTAAATGTATCCGTGAGAAAATTTATCAAGATTTACTAAATATACATACTAAATATAACAAAAATTGGATTCATTATTTTTCTGTCCAAGGGATAATCGATTTTAAATTGTATTTACCTAACAATCCAACCAATTTCCAAATATAATCTTTATTAACTATTTTTAATATACTCGTATCATTTTAATAAAATCCTTTTTGCAATAAAGTAATTAAAGGGCTTAGGGGTTGCTGAAGGGGTACTTTTGGAATATATTGTAGAAAAGAAAGGCGTATATTTATGTAAATTAGAATATTTATTGAGAAAAGCGGTATGTTAAAAAGAATTCAATATGCCTCTCAATGGTAGAGGAGACCCGTGCTCAGCAGTGGGCGTATATGGGTTGATGAAGAGAAGAGAGAAGAAGATGCCTAACAGCCGCACGGGTAAACCTCCTATCAAGAGCTAGTTTAATCCAACATAATTCAGATTCGCAAATAGAAAATGGAAATTCCTCCAAGGCATGAGATATGTGACGAAAAGATATCTCAACAATAAATGTGTGTAGCAGAACAGCTATCATGCGCTTCCAGAACATTTGACAATTGTAATCTATTTCGTATGTTATACAATACGTAATTTTCGTCATCAGTCAGGTGATAAAATCGTATGATAGATCCTTAGCAATGTAAAGTTGAAGCTAACTATTGTAGACCAAACACTGTTTATTATGTACAATTATTAAATACAATAATCTGGTTTTAATTACGAATTACAGCCCCATGGCGCAGTTGGCTAGACACCAGGTTGGGAAACGAGATGCCGCAGGTTCAACCAATGCACCGAGACCAAAGTTTGTGTGATCCACAGATATTTGTTTCGGGTCTGGGTGTTGTTAGACCGAAAATGTCTCTCGTAGTGTCTGATACCCACGTCACAGGACTTGTAGCCTAGTGTGGGGTCATAAATAGGTATGTGTCTGTGGGGTGTAAAAAAAAATCAGAATAAGGCTATGAGAGTATTTTATGGATAAATTGTGCCACATACATTATTTTTTTGGTTATATATAGGATAATGATAATGAAAATTATATAAAAACCCGAGACTTTAAAAGACTATCTGTCTGTCTTCTTCAAGCGTGAAGATAATGAAAATTTACTTTGCATGATCATACAGCAGAATAAATAAACCATCATTTGTTTTATACCATCTGAATGGAATAGGTGTAATGATACCTAGGAGGAAGTGACTCCTAGACACCCAGTGTATCCTCTGACTATCACATAGGCAACTATAAGAGCTCATTGGGATAGGAGACTAACCAGGTTCCTGAATAGTTATGGAAAACACCTAGATAGGCAGCAGAGAGTGTTACCCAATCACCGTCGCGAACGCTCATTTTTTATGACTGTGTGAAGTGTTTGGGATATACAACTAATTAATGTAAATATTAAGACAGAGTCCTACTTGATGTGCGCTTGGTGGATATGGTATCAATATTTGAACTGTTTTAGATTTGGTAACCTCGCACAGCTAGAGGTTTTAGTAAGGCATGGTAGGTTCTATGGTCCATCTTAGGTACTTGGCTAGGAGATTGGAAATACTGATATGTCTTTTAAAATCCCCCTCGTAATAGAATGTAAGTATATTCAGGTCAATGATATTGAAATCGCCTAATAAAAAAAGCAGCCCTAATGCGTATGACGACCACCGAACTGTTTCGTCGACATTTTAGCGTAGGTCTTCGCACAGAATTCAAATAAATATTGTATCATTTTTTTATTACAAAATATAACTTTTTCATACTCGTATGTTCTGAATGAACATCAAAATATAAAATTATTATTTCAAATGAACCTTGGCGGACTACACACCTAAGAACTTTTAGATGTGCATGTTTCCTAATGATGTTTTTATTCACCGGTAAAGTACGTGATAATTCTTTGTGAATACACACATAACTTCAAAAAGTCAGAGGTTTCTGCCTAGGGTTTGAACTCACGACCGTCAAGATTCATGACCGCGTGCCCAAATCTCGAGACCATCATGATTTACATCGTTACTTACTGTGGGGCTCAAATTTCACAATCATAAAATATATCTCATCAACTGTTCAGGTGTTTGTGACGTAACATAAAATTTTATTCGTATCAAGATGAAAAAACCCAATTGAGATATTTATGACAATCACTAGAATTTTTCCCTCAAACAAAACATAGCTGGAAAATCCGTTTAACCTCGATTCTAATTTTATATGACTAGGCATCTCAAAATGGATTTATTATCCAAGTTATTTTACATTTCTTAAAATTTGAGAATACGGCCGAATGACTTTACATTCGCTAAAAAATCCTAAAAGTATGTCACTTTTAATTACAAATGTTCTAACTATGTAGTAATCTTTATAAGCAGCCCGAGCGTTGACGCATTTAAACGGCATAAAATTTCAGCATCTGAAAATTTAATTTAATTCAAACTGGTTGACTTCACGAACATTAGGAAAAGTGCATAACATACGGCATCTAAGTTCATCTGATTCATTTCTCATTATCGCTTCAGTGACTTCCCCGCGGAATTCCGGGAAAATAAATTTGTTTGAATTTTTCGGTGAACGCCTGTGGAAGAAATAAGGTCATGCGTCCTACTATCATTATTATAGGCATCATTTAAATTACTTGAAGCTAGTGAGAAAAATTTGAAGTTATTTACGTACATAAATACGTACCTTTGCCTGTATTTTTTTAAGAGGTATTCAAATGTGTATTTCTAATCTCGATCCTTTCCCTAGTTATTATGGCCCTAGCAGTATGGGAACGTGCCTCGTGGCTTTTCTACAGCACATTTCCAGTCACGATTCTGCTTCCATGAATTAGCTGATGAGAAAACCCTATAACACTGTCTGACTAAGAAAAGAGCCCGGTTGAGGGCCAAAGACTCGTCCCTTAAATTACTTACTTAAATGTTAAAGCGCCTTAACAATATAAGTAGCAATAATTTTCGTTGCAATTATTGCTAATAGTCAAGTGTTGTATCATATTTGTTAAAAGCATTATTCCTAACATTATACGTTCTTTCCAGTTACACTAATCATTTTTCATCAGAAATAAACGCAACCTAAACATGATAATATCAAATAGGTATTTTAACTCGTCTTAAATAATATTGACGAGTACAAGAAATGGAGTATTTATTATTGGTATCAATGGGCAAAATGAATGTTTGCAATATTGGCTAATAGTCTAAAGTCTGATTATTTAATCTACGTAAAACCGTTTAATAGTGATCTATCGATTTAAAAAATAGCCTGATTAATTTCTCAGTGCACGCCTATTCTTATGCAATGTAATAGCAGTTTAGATTAGTTGAGTAATTGCTTTCTGAGCATTTTTCCTTAAATGGCTAGTGAAAATTGTAAGATTATGAAATACATGTTTGTGTAAAGAGATTAACATTGATCATTTTATTTATTTTAATTATACAGGGTGTATTTAGACCGTGATCGAAAACTGAGGCAGGTAATAGCGAGGGTGATCACAAACCCAGTGGCGATATTAAAAATCCCGACAAAAAATAAACAAATTGACGATTTCCATACAACCATAGGTGTTAAAAGTATGTAAAATTTTATTTTACGTCGGGATTTTCTTTAATGCCAGGCGGTTTGTAATCACTAACGCTATTACCTGCCTCAGTTTTCGATCACGGTCTAAATACACCCTGTATATACAGTTATAACAGTTTAAGCGTAGGAAGGGTTCGTGCTTAGTCATTTTATATTCGTTTCTTTTTCTTAATTTACTTGATTGTCTCAGTGTCTCGCGGCGCAAGTATGGTGCACGGTTTGATTACCGGGTAGGGCAAACGGTTACTGGGTTTTCCATTAGAAAATTGTAGTAGCAGCGCGGAGTTTGGATCTATGCACGAAACTGATACATTATAGGAGAAATGTGCGAGCATTATTGCACCCCTCTAGGGAATGTATATTTCTCTAAAAAACACCAACGTTATAGTACAAGAAATAATAATTAAACAAAAAATGCTATTCGAAGATCTTTATTAAAAAATAAAAAATATGCTTATCACTAATTAAATATTAAACGTTTGCCTATACTTAAACAATAGCCGTATCAATCAAACAGCCGAGATTCCACTTCCTAAGCATTGTTAGCTGTGACTTGTGAGTTACTGCGTACTAGGATCGTAGAAGCGAGTAGGAGGTGTTGTGTTGCTGATTTTGCGAAGTGTGGCTGCTGGCATGAAGCAGGCATTTGGCTGGAACATCGGGTGTGGCTGTGGTGGAACGCCAAAGGCTGGTGCTGGGTGGTGCGTGGGTTTGGCAGACCCAGGGACGTAGCTATGAGGACCGTAGCCCCAGTTGCTGGAGAAGTTAGCTCCTGGTCTCTGCATTCTGTGGAATGATATAAGTATAAATTCTGATAAATAGGCATCTTTATTCTACACATTTTTTAAATTATTTCAAATAATTTCAATTTGAAAAATTACATTTCCAACTGATTTATACAAAATAAATAAAAAAATAAAATCTAATAAAAATAATTTTTAAGAAAGTTAAAACACATTTGAATATACTTACATGACAATATAGTTTCGAAAAGAATGTGCTTGGTAATTAATTGCGAAGGTAGTAACCGCTGTTTAGCGAAAGTTGATCTGATACTAATTATGATTACAACGAAGACGGTATTTATACTGATGTTTTACCAATCAACCTATTTTTAAATCACAGGAAACGCTATCAAACAATCATTTTATTATCAGGGGTATTGAATGTGCTAATACCGTCAAGCGAGATAATCATTTACGATTGATGATTCCGCAGAGCTTATTCAATTCTTTATTGAAGTTACAAAGGAAAAAAATATAAAAAAGTAGGACACGAAAATGTAGTGAAGTGAAAGTAAAAGTATTAGTATCGCCTGCAATGATTTCGCAGCTGCTTAGTATGCCTTCGAAATGAAAAATGTCTCGGCCGAATTGGATTTGTGCGTGCCATAGTTATGCTCTTTGCCACATGGTAGAGTTCCTGACACAATAGCACAAGAAACACTAAAGTATCTGGCTTTTCCTTCTGAAGTGGTGACTGGCTTCGGAATTGGGTAGTAAACTAATATTTTAAATTACTGGGTCTATGTAAGTTATTTCGATGAATTTTTAAGCCTTTTTCAAAACAATTTTAAGTTTTAAGTATATAACTGACTTCTTTGAAAGGCTTATGTTTTGTTCTGTGTAACTCTAAAAATAATGCTATATTTAGCATAAAAATGAAATGATTTAATATTATCACAAACTTATCTTATTTGTTTCTAAAAATACACGTTAAAAGACAAATCCTTTTATTTTATGTAGATAAGGTGTTTATTTTTATCGTAACATCGAATATTGAATGAGTCTTAAATCCATTTATGACTTATTTTATGAAAGGTAAACCTAATATGCTTAATTATTTAATTCCTCGATCCTATTAATTTTATAAGTATATCCAGATGCTACCGAAGAAGGGTAGACAAACTTGTGGGCAATCCTTCTAAACCATATTCATACATACGTATTTGTTATGACAATAATTTTAATCAGTCATTTTAATATTTGAGACTTCACTTATTCATTCCATAATGTTTATAACTCCTTTTCACGTTTAATACCCCTATATACTGGAATTCCTCTCTAGTTTTGATAAAGCAGTCTGTAAGATGTTGCGTTGTGCTAAAATCCTGCCATTAGTACTTTTAATATTAACAAAAATTACATTAAATTCAAACTACTATTATGACTTATTTTTGTGATTTAAATGTGGTACTATTATAATCGTTATATACAAGAATGTTGCAAAATATAAGCTTACAAATTCGGAAACAAATTATCTAATTTATAGATGGCTATCATAATTAAAATTGTTATCATAGTGCACCACGAAAATTCGATCAAAATTACTTGGTAAAATTTAAAAACGTGATTGTTATAAAAATAAACCAATTCATTAATTGATCACACCGCTCCACGTGCAAAGCAAAAGGGCCACACCTTTTATCATTAATTCACAAGTAAAAATTGGCTGTTTTAGCAACATCGTAAGCGATTGTATTAATCTTTGCTCTCATTAAAAATAACAATTAATTATTGTATATAAGAATAATGTTCATTTAAACTAACTTCAAATTGTAAAAAAAGACGTGTTCTATGTCCTTTTTCAAGTTTTTGTCAATTCCCATACCAAATCCCATCTAAATTTTCTTCTGTTGACTGGGCATAAGAGCGCTACTAATAGCGAAATAGAGCTACTTTCCCATTTATGAAATTCCTATGGATTTGTCGTTACTTTATACGTCGCAAAAAAAAACTGGAGTCGTTGAAATCGCCCTCGTGATTAGCACTTTTAAAGTGGAAGTGGGCCGGCCGTGTCTGCCGAGGGACGTACGGCAGCAGATAAGTGCTGGAGTTGAGACTGCGCTTAGACAGAAGTAGTGTGGGATGCCCTTTAGCACGATGGTCCGACGAGTTGAGAAAAGTGGCGGGTAGAGGATAGATGAGGGCTGCTCAAGACTGGGATTGTTAGCGCTTACTTAACAAGGCCTTTGTTCAGCAGTGGACGACAAGAGATTGTAAAACGAATTATGACTGAAGCCCCCCTAAAATCACTTGTTTTTAGAATTAAGGAAAAACTTATGAAATAGCAACGAAATATTACACATATGTCATTGTTTATCATATTGTCACAGTTTATATGGCAAATGTCTTGGTAGAAACATGTCTTTAAAGTTCTTCAAATGTTGTTAACAAACCCTTAAAAAAATAGCTAAATAAGCTAAGCTGTTGTTTTAAAGTCTACGTAGTTACTACGCAAATTTAATTGTTAATTGGCGCTGACTCATCGATTAAGAATAGATAATTAATTTTCGGATAGTTAGGGATTAAGAATAATGTAATAACATGATAATAAGTTTAGTGTAAAATGTTTTCCTGGTGGTTATCGCTGTTTTGATTTTTCCGTTAATTCTAGAATCTGCAAAAAGATAGACTTCTTATACCTACGTATGTATATTTTACACATATTGCAATTACATTTTATGGCCGAAAGTTAATTGAAAGGTATTCTTATGGCCGAATACTGAAACGCAATTTAAAAATTAAGGTGAACTTAAACGTCTAATCCCGTCTAATTTTAGTCGGTTAAAATCGACTTAAAATTAAGTAGCGTTTCAGTATTCGGCCGTTAAATAGGATTGATGACGGTGTAATATCATGGTGAGCTGTGCCTGAATTTTCAATCAGCTGTAAACAATTTTGATCGGCTCAACAAAGTAGGTAACTTTAAAGTACCTACGTAAATTGTTACCTAACTTTTGGCAAGCACAATCCTGTCCAAATTGAGCATCAAGATACGAGAAGTTCTCGTCACTGGATCCTTTCCTGGCGGCTTGCTGACTTGCTATTTTATCCTAGGATTATGGGAAGAAGGCTAGAAGAACAACAGATTAGGAGGTCTCGCTGCTATTAGGTAGTATCAGTTCCGTGGTCAGTAGTACAGGAAATAATTAATGAAAACGTACATTTTGGCTTTTTAGTCATCATTAGGCTGTTGCTTGAGAAACCAATTCTTTTATTAATAGTTTATTTAATTAAAGGCCTCATGCCTACTTATTTTAAACAGCCGTTAAATTTAACAAAGACTTAATAAAAAGTAAGCAAATTTTAAGTGTCACTTAAGGATGCAGTCGTTAGTACACAAATATTACCTTACTTGCCAGTAGGTAGTTGAATTTGAGTGTACTTGCGACTTTCGTTTAATTCTGTAAAAAATCTTAGGAACTTCGTTGACTTGTAGACCGCACCAGGCCAGCGTCGTGGACAAGGGTCTAAGCCCTCTCAATGGTAGAATATTTTTCTAGTACATTAATACTTCTTGTTGTTGTAGACTGAATTAAATAGAAACAGAAAAGGTTACTTTTCCCTAATCATTCCAATAGTGTGTGATTCTAAATTAATGATTAGAAACGTCATAGACAAGTGACCAGGCTCAGTACATGATAATAGGTACTATTTCTATTGACTCACCATTACATGCACAATTTGAACATCCAGATTTTGGCAGTAGGTATGCTATTAATAGGGGACTGTCGTTACCTATGTAAAAATATCTTTTACCTCCTGTATTAAATCCAAGAACACCAGCCTTAACAAGCCTACAATGGGGTACACACTAGACCTAGAATTCCTGAGTAAAGCATTTTTGAAAACTTACTACTACTTATAACTTGCCCTACAGTAAAAGATAAAAACATTCCAACCATAGTTGTTTAATGTACAGTTCTACATTATATTGCAATATTAAAAAAATGATTACATAAGCTGTAATGTAGATTTAATTAAAATATTTTAAGAGTCCATGCTATCAGGTGGCGGTGAAGGTTTTTATGTAAGAAATAACATTTAAAACCAATTTAAACCTGAATAATTTGTCTTTTCCTATAATGCAATTAGATAGATAAAGGCTTATAACACAACAGACTGGGATTGACCCCTGGACCAATATCTATATTTCCATCATGGGTCTTGCCATTGGGTCTTTTACACCAAATATGTAGTAGATGCAGCTACTATAAATATTACATAATGTAAAGCTGTTGTGTACATTTGATATAAATAAAAAAAATGTTATGGTTTCATTTCCTCATTATTTATTTTCATTTTCAATAATGTCATTTCAAGTTTGTGCTTCTCTACCATAAATTTTCTTTCTAATATAGCATTGTTCATTTTTATTCTTAAATATCTTTCTTTGAGGGATTTTTTTGTTTGTAACTTCTTTATACATACAACTTCTTTCTTTTTGCCTTAAATAAAAAAAACATGTTACTTTATGGGATCACTGTTATTAAAATGACCTTTAAACAATCATTCATCCCTTATTTTTAGAACTAAATACGAAATTAACCAATATTAAATTAAATTATTAATCTTCTGTCCATATTCAGCAATTTAAAAAAATGTAAATGGCTTGTAATTTTACTTACTTATTTCATCAACATCCAACAAAATTGGCTCAGGTGATGTGTCAATGATTTGTACTTCATCTTCTAAAAACAAGACTTTTATTTAATTTTAATATTCTATGTTTATATTTTTATTATAATGGTTATGATATACTACCCACTTACCTAATATTACTTACTTATTTAATATAATAATAATTAATAACTACTAATATGAGGACAATGTATGTAGTACATGAGAGCTAGGCTATTCTCATATTCTAGGAACATGTAATAAGTGTAGGTGTCCATGACTAAAAATATCCTAATTTAATTAAATACTAATAGACATAAACCAAAACAAAAATAAAAGCTGTCATAGTGGGTATTTGATTATAAGTCTCCGTTAAAACAGTTCAAACCGTTAAAACCCTCTCAATAGTAAAGGAGGCCTGAGCCCAGCAGGGATCTATATTGGCTGATTTTGATGTTAAAACAGACTTATGAGAACCACCAATTAGCATTATCTGATTCTCTAATTGATGAAAACATATGTAGGTATGTGTTTGATAGCAAATGTATGAAAATATAATCATAATCCTTATTATATCTTAATGAAATGTGTTGTTTGATGATGAATGAATACAAAAGAAAATAATTGTCTGCCACAAATGGTTCCAACCAGGAGTGGTTGGACTATAATCTACAGCTTGAGATGAGTATTTTAAAGCAATTTAGCTTACAGTACCCTTGTCATTAACTGCTTTGGGTTTGAGATTCTTTAGCTGGTCCTTTTCCCAGAAATAATGTCTCTGTAATCATAGCATTTATTACAACCATTATGTAACTGTAAAAACTCCGTAATAAAAATGAAATCGAAGGTTACATTTACCTCACCAGCATTTTTCTTTGCCTTCTGTTTAAGGTTTTCGTATAAGTGCCGCAATTGAGCCCATGTTCTGTGTCCGCTGCTAGCTACGGCATTATACTTCTTAGCGACGTTTGTCCATGCCTGTTGCTTATCCCTTAATACAACCCCAGTGGTCCCTTTATTTTCAATAACATCCAGGTGCCTAAAGACGTGTAAAATGTGTAATATTGTTTTTATTTTCATATTACTTTGAGAAATATAGTTATAATTAATTAACACAGTATAATAATTACTTCTTTATGAGCTCTAAAACTATTTCTTTTTCGAAATATGTGTAATTACAACCCCGTTTTCTTTTAAAACTTGCCATTTCTTAGAAAACAAGTTAACTTATTTGAAAAAAAATGCCACGATGAACGATCTAACGGACTTTAGAGGAGAGGAGGTTTTAGTTTATACGCAGATTACTTGTATTATCACGTTAGTAATTTTTTTTTTAGAAAAACAAATCAATTGAATTAATTATATTCTATTAATACATTAATGTTTTTTTAATGTTACAGCGTTACAATAACAACTGTGAACTGTCATCCTGTCAAAAAAACACGATGTTGCCATTTATGGAAATTTAAGTGGGCATTAGTTGATCACGATCTTAAACCTGAGAAAACTAAACAGCCACTCAAATTTAAGTCGCTCTCGGATAATATTATGTATTGAATAGCATCTCAGTATTCGGGCGTTAGTACTGTACTATTATCCTACTAATATTGCAAACGCGAAAGTTTGAGTGTGTATGTTTGTTACTCTTTCTCATAAAAACTAGGTACTGACTGGATTTTAAAGACACTTTACAATAATATATTTTATACATCAGAATAACACATAGGATACTTTTCATCCTCGAAAATGTAGGATTCCCGTGGGAATGGGTATTTCTGGGTCTACTGAGCCCATTAGAATGACTTTTGATATGGAGTTAGGTAGAACCCACCGAAGTACCATAGGATACTTTTTATCCCGGAAAATGTAGTATTCTTGTGAGAATGGACAAATGTTCTAATTGCAAGAGTAACTCTGTATGTATGTTACGCTTTCAAGCCTAAGCCATTTGACCGATTTGAATGATTTTAGACAGGGATAAAAAGGACCATAAAAAAGGACCTAGGTTTTTTTTTTAATTCAGTAAATGCCATTTTAGGCACTTAGGAGACGCATTACACGCAGACGGAGTCGCGCGCAAAAGCTAGTGAACAATAAACTAAACTTACACCTATGTATTCATTGGTAAAGGGAATTTATTTTAGAGCAAATGTGATTGACATAACTGAGAACAAATAACACATAGGCACATAAGAAGTTAAGAGCATTGATCTTGTGTCCTACAATTCTTAACTCAACGTTATCAGACGTTGTGACAAATAAATCGGAAATTACAATTATCATTTGTTTTTATATAATCAATATATTTCACTAATGCTTCTTAGTAATGACTTACATGATAATATCTTAAGTTGAATATTAAAAAAAAATAGGTTGATATTGTACTTACCTATTAGTCATAATGTTTACAAGGTTTATTTATTCGCTTCTTCACCGTATCGGTATCTAAAAGTATCTGTGGGTATGGAAACAAACACGCATGTTTTCAAAACAAAAAATATGTTTTCGTAAATACAGTCTGTTTGACAAGAGCGTGTACGGCAAAACTTTTTTTTAGGTACCGCTAGAAGCTTGGTTGTAAATTTGGCAGGTAGCTAGCCCCTTCCCCTCAGATGCTTTGTGTATAGAGTTTCAGTTGTCGTTCGATCTTTGTCAGAGGAGGACGCATTTCGTCATGAGTGCTACGTACGCATCACGTTATGAAGCAGTGTTCTTGTGTTTGCATCCAAAAGGACCCAAAATGTCATACGCAGCCGCTGCAAAATACATGAAAAAGTCAAAGACATTTGTTAATAAGTGGGTGAAACGCTATTCTGAAGTAAAAAATGTCGACGATCTGCCTAATCGTGGCTCTACGCAAAAAACAACGAAAAAGGAGGACAAAATGATTTTACGGGTATTCGAGAAGAATTCTCGCCTATCGTTACGTGGTGGTCAAGCGGTTTTGCTTAAAAAAGGCCTTAATGTGTCATGTGATACTATAAGAAGACGTTTACTGGCTCATGATGTAAAATTTCGTAGCATAATAAAGAAACCGCTACTGTCGGAAAATCATGTTAAAAAGAGACTCACTTGGGCGCAGGAACATTTGGACCGGGATTGGGACAATGTAATTTTTTCGGACGAAGCTTCTTTTTGGGCACGTTCTTCTATCACTCATACCTGGTGTACCCACGCCAATAAATTCATCCAGCGGACCGTTAAACATCCGGTGAAGGTGCACGTTTGGGTTTGTTTTTCAAAACAGGGATTTGGTACCTTGCACATATTTACAGGTAATTTAAATGCAGCTAAAATGGTCAAAATATATCAAATGGCTTTATTACCATCTGCTCAAAAGTGGTTTAAAAGGAAAAACATATATTGGCTATTGCAAGAAGACAATGACCCGAAACATCGGAGTCGTCTTTGTACAGCGTGGAAACAAGAGAATGACGTTGAAGTACTAGATTGGCCATCACAGTCGCCGGATGCAAATCCAATAGAAAATGTTTGGGCACTCATGAAGTTGAAGCTTCGAGGAAAGAAAATCTGGACTTTAAAACGATTAGTTCGTGAAATTAGACTTATTCGGAGGTCTTTGTCCCTGGATTATGCAATAAAATTAGTAGAAAGTATGCCTCGAAGACTCCAGTCAATTATTGATAATGGAGGCGACTGGACAAGTTATTAATAATAAAGCATCATTGTCTATATCATGTATAATGAGTGTATTTTTTTTCTATTTTTTATCCCAATTCATTCCCGAGTTTTGCCGTACACGCTTTTGTCAAACAGACTGTATATTTGCTACCTATTTTCTACGAAAATAGTAAACTTCAGGTTTCGACTCACATGCTATCGTTTGGGCGTGTTGGAATTTCGCCTTGACAGCTCTTCTTTGTCATTAAATAATACGCAGTTGGCCTGACACCATCTTGCGAAACGTGAGGCCGCGGGTTCAATACCCGCACCGAGGCAAATGTTTGTGTGATCCACAAATATTTGTTTCGGGTCTGGGTGTTTGTGGGACCGAAAAAGTCTCTCGTAGAGTCTGATACCCACGATACATGTCTTGTAGTCTAGTGTGGGGCCAGAACTATGTATGTGACTGTTGGGTGTGTTTTTAATATTTTTAAAGTAATCATAGGTGGATCATACTGAATTATCGAACGAAAATTGATTTGCTATTTGTTAGTTTGTGTTCCTGCAAGGTAATAGTAAATCCCCAGTACTGTCGAGCCATTTACATATTATGTTGCTTTCTATTTTACATGCTCGATACAAAATGTTTTATCATTTTTTCGCATAAATAGGTAGCGTTTGGTATGCAGTGGTACTATCTACAATGTACATTGTACATAGATAGATAGCAAATTTCTGTGGCAAGTTGCAAATAACTACAAATTTCTAGAAGGTTCTGCTTTTAATTAATTTCATTTTTTGATGTTCAATAGCAAAACTTATTTTCTATAAAACAGACTGTAGTGATAGACTTGTGAGCTTGATTCTATTTCATTTGTAGATCCATTATATGTTATGTGTCTACCTATATTGTGTATTTATTTTCGTTGTCTGAAGACATGTTCTATTTTCTAAGTTGAATTTTTTGTATGCTGGTGTATATATTTTTTTATGTTTCTTACCATTCTGAATAATAGACTATAACATAATATTATAACAGTGGTCGGCAACTTTTTGGCTTGCAAGGGACGCAAAGGCAAATAGCAGGCCGCACTTGTAAATATTTACCCCAGATTTGTAAAAAAAAACGCGGGCCACGGCCACCCACGGGCCGCAAGTAAGACGTCAGCGGGCTTGCGGGTTGCCGACCACTGATATATAACAATAATAAACTATACTGTATAGTTTGTATAGTCTATACAGAAAGAGGCCATTTCTGTCCAGAGAAGAAGACGCGAAAGTGGCGACACTTACCGTAATTCATGAGCCTAACGGCAATTTATAATCTGCCTATAAATATCTGTTTAGGCTGATCTGTGCTTTATAAGCAAAGTACTGGAGGCAATTTAGCGCGTTCATTTTGAGTTCCCGAAAACCCTACAAATGTCTAGGGAGGCTACCAGTTTTTAGCCGGTACCAGTTTATACCCCGTTTTCGCCCAATTACTTCATAGAAATATAGCAAATACTACACTATCATACAAATACATTCGCGAAACGTCATACCGATTACAGAAAAAGAAATGAAGACAAAAGGCCAAACATAGTACTACTGCATACCTAACGCCATCTATTAATGCGAAAAAAGATATAGGGTAATTCCGAGGGAGATGGCCCTAGTAAC